>OX276454.1:31856039-33211039 GCA_946251905.1 Cryptocephalus moraei | reverse complement strand
GGAAAATCGCGATATATCTGTCTCGGGATTTGTGTACAGCCTTTCTTGCCGTTTATCGCGTTCTTTACTTACTTGCTTACTTTACTTTACTGCAACAATATATTATATACTTGAGATATGTCGCTCTTCCATTGTGTTACATAATAACGATATTGGTATGCTGCGGTATGCTTTTTTGAGATCAACGAAAATCAAATGAAGCTCCTGTCCATATTTTTGTGCTTTCTTCGCTACTTTTTTTGTTCAAAACAAATTGTCTACATAAGATCTGTCGGCTCAAAATCCACTCTGTTCTTTGAGGTGGTCTAGTTTACTTTTTATTCTATTTCGTACTTTCTCGAATAGCCTCCCCACGTATGAGGTGAAACTCAAACCACTATAATTTTCACAACGTTTATGTCGCTTTTCTTGTATATAGAACTAATATGGGCGATCCTCCATTGTCGTGATACATCTCCATAGTACATTTTGGCCAAGTACTCTAGAACCACTTGAGCTGAGTGCTCTACAAGTTCTATAGGAATGCCTCCTGGGCATGATTTTCTATCGTTCTCCGTATTTTTCATGGATGATGTATTTTCTTCTATTCTAACTACTCGTGCATTATCAATTTTATTTTTTTAATATTCTATCACGTAAAATTTTGGTTAATTTTCAGGTAATAATGTTTCCTAATAGTGTTTCCAATGGGTTATTTCGATCTGGTTTATCGTCATAATATTTTTTTTTTGTTTCTTCTCATATTATTTATTACCTACTTTCCTGGTTACCCTTGAACGACTACGTCCTACATGCATGTCAATTTCATTACGTCCATTTTTTTTCAAAATTCATCTCTTGTTTTCTTACTTTGGTTTTTAACCATGTAGTTGTATATACAATAAATCGTCAATCTTCTGGGTCATTTGTAACTACTCACCTATGATACATTTTGCGATTTTCCTTAGCTATCTCTTATAAGTCATAATTCCACCAATAATTATGTTTACAATCTTTTTTCTGTTTTTCTCCCAGCGCTTCAAATGCTTCCTCGTCTAGTGTCTTTTTCAGGTTTCCGTATATTTTTTTCTGGAGTTTCCTTTGAGACTTGATTAGTTTTTTTCGTCAGTCTTATTTTAAATTGAAAAATCGTCGAATCATTTTGGAACGTTTCTGAATTGATTTTATTTGTTTCGTGTGAGATTGGATTTCCGGAGTTGTATCGTTTATGTTGTTGTTGTTGTATGGTGGATATTTTGGACGAATTTTTTGCCACACACTTAGAAATGGTGAGACTTTACGTCTCTCACCACTCTGGCATAGATGGTTATTATGTGTGAGTGTTGTTAAATCACTATCTTTGATAGATTACATGATTACGTGATTTTTTTTTGTGAATTTGTGAATTTTTCTTATATCAAAATTTACCAATAAGTGTCACCAAAACCGTTTTCAAGAAAATTGTACAACAATATAAAAATTCTTAAAGTGCCCTTTACGATAGTTTTAGGAAACAATATTTCGAATAAGAATATGCATCTAATATGTTAATTCAAATATAAAGTTTAGTTTAGTGCAAACCTTCAAAACCTTTTTGAAAAAAAATTTTGAGTGATTGAAAATGTTCAAGAGTAATGTGACCTTTACGAACGTTTTAGAAAAAAATGACGATGTGTAACATCGGTAAGACTTTCTCATTAGGTCGGACATAATACTAACAATTTCTCTTCTTAATAAATATTTCTTTTGGTTATTTAATTGACAAAGATTTCTGAAAAATATTTTTATTCAACTTTGCCATATAAACTGACGTTTATTGACGTCAAATCAAACCTATAAAGTCATTGTTTATTTTGTTTATTTAGGCAGCGGATTAATAGTTTTTATTCAATTTTGCCGTAAAAAGTGACGTTTTATATGTTTAACATTGTTTTTGTCGTTATCAAGGTTGCGGCACTGAAGTTGTCATCTTGTCAAATTTCCTCTTCAAAATTGAACTTACTCCACTAAAGGTCAGTTTATGTATGGCAAAATTGAATAAAACGTTGTAATACACTCGCGGATACAATGAACGTTTGACTCGCGATATTAACGCGCTTGCGGCTGCGCCGCGCTCGCGTTGAAACATATCGCTCGTTAAACGTTCATTTTATCCGCTTGTATAATAAATAACTATTAAATACAACTAACTTTATCGAAACGATAAATAAATTTACTCATGTACTATAACAACAACAAATTTCAATGTTCATACTTCTAAATAAGAATCCAATCATCGAAATGGAAAAAAATAAAAATAAATTTATTTAATGGAGGTATATCAGTTAGACTGAACCATTACTCTACAAACCGATGCACTTAAGGAAGTGCCCTTTAGGGCAATTTTAGGTAAGAATGTTTCAAATAAAAGGTATAGGCATTAAATAACAAAGTCAAGTTATGAGATTTGGTACAAATTACCAAAACCGTTTTAAAGCAAATTGTACAACAAAATAAAAAATTTTTAATAATAAAAAAAATAAGAATAAAATGCCCTTAATGACAGTTTTGGGAAAACATATTTTAAATATAAATTGTATTCAATTAATATGTTAATTACAATATAAAATTTAATCAAAACATTAAAAGCAATTATAAAAAAAGTTTGAAAAAATGAAAATATTATTTCAAGTAAAAGTTGTAGCTATTAGTTAGTTCAGTTTAAATCTAAAATTTGGTAGGAATTGGTGAAGCCGTTTTGGAGAAAATTAAGAAAAAGTGAAAATTCACTAAAGTAGAGGGCCCCTTCGCAGAAGATCAGTCAAGTTAACGATAACAGCAATCAATAAGAACTGAATAGTAAAGTTAACATTCCAAAAATAGAGACATTCTTTTCTGGTGGGTATTAGGGGATAAAGGATCGATTTAATTCAATTTTTTCGTGAAGAAAATGTTTATGTTTGAAGAAATTTATATTTATTGCAAGCTGGTTCCACCAATCATGAAAGAAGAAACAAAATTACATTGAAAAGCAATCATAATCATTTTACGTTAATACTACCCTACTCTATAATATTATCCATAATTTATTTCTTACGCATAGAACAGCGTTTTGTCTAATTTACCAAAGTATTTTATTCCTAATATTTGTTGAAATTGCTGACTGTGTGGCCCAGTTTTATGGTGAATTCACTTGATTTCTCGGTAACAACGATCTGACCAATATATCAGTGAAAAAAATGTCTGTGTTTTTGAGGGTAGACAAACAAAGAGGGGGCTTTCCGAGACACAAAATTTAAACTCGCATCTAACTAGGACGACCTACAGAGGGGTTAAAGTCACAAAATTGCGTAAATTCTCTAAAAAATCGGTAAAATTCATGTAACTTTTATCACTGCACGCATATGAACATTCGAAGGAGCAACAATCGAACAGCCTTCTGGTAAATTGTTAGCCAATTTGAAGCGGCCTCACGCGAGATATCAGATTTTAAACAAAAAAACTTTTTTGTGATTTCTGATCTCCGTTACTATATATAGAAAAACAGATGAAGGTATCGTGTTCTACGGGAAATTTGGCATCTCCTATGTATTTTTGATCATTATTTCAGACCAAAATGCCACGTCACTACACGAAAAACCGATACCGGACACCTGGAGGTGAGATGATGCCCGAAAATTTCAATATGAGCCCCTGGAGAAAAGAATCGGTCTCCGGGGCTGGAAATTTGGAAATATCCTTCTTTCGATAGCTCTCATCGACGTACCAATTTTGAGCCCGATCTGAGAGGGCGATGTGGGATCGACTGCTGAGTTGGCGTGAAATGCCCCCTTACTAAATATGTCATTATCAAAAGTCAAAAAGTTCCAAACACTTCGAAGACTATTGTTTCTTGGGAGAGTTAATGGTTGTCAAGTTTGTCTTCACCAAGTTTGTCGCATTTAGATTTTTATATTCCTTAGTCTCACTCATCTAACGCCAAATTAATAGAGCTAAGCTGTATTTTTCTTGACACTAGTAACTGATAAAAAAGTGAGGTTATGTCAACCTACTTCAATATTAAAATTTGTTAGTAAGGTGCATTCACAAACAACTATCCACAGCCTACTAGGAGGTGAAATTTAAGAAACACCCTATACATACATACACACACACACACACACACACACACACACACACAAAGGCATGTTTCCAAAAACATGTTTTTCGAATTCAGGAGATCTTAAAACGTTCAGAAATGCCAATGTCTCAAATTCTGAGAATCAGTACATTTACAATACTTCTTCTTATTTTATGGGTACCCCACATGAGAAAGTAGTGGTGGACACGAGACGAGAAACGACATGGTCTCGTCTCGTCTCGAAAAATTCCCAAAAATTATGTCTCGTCTCGTCTCGATCTGGTACAGGTCTCGTCTCGTCTCGTCTCGTCTCGTCTCGTCTCGTGTCTCGAAAAGTTTCAAAATAAATAGACGTATGTGGATGGTACTCTTATAAATGTATACTTTTTTGATAACATTTACTGATTTTCTTGAAGTACCTATACAGGTGTGGTAAAGTTGAATGGACAGTAGTATTTTATTGATGTTATGTTTTGATAAAGAATATTTCATTTTTAGAAAACATTGAATCAAAGAAATTAGATTATAGAGAACAGGTAGAAAATCGAAAATAAATATCATTAATAAATAGACTTCTTAGAATACGAACTATAAAACAAAGTTATTAAATAAACTTATAAAATAAACTATATATCTTTATAAGGACAAATAAGGAATTAATATCATCTGTATATTTAAAATTACCTAGCATAATTTTAGAAAAACGTGCTGGTAATGTTATACCTACCTTCTTACCTCTTAAAAAAAATTCGAGACTTTTCGAGACGTGACGAAATTATGTCTCGTCTCGTCTCGAACCAGTACTGGTCTCATCTCGTCTGGTCTCGAAATTCGAGACGAGACGAGACGAGACCGAGACATGTCTCGTCTCGTGTCCACCACTATGAGAAAGTAAAAAAGCGGACGAGCTTTAAAAATAAATAAGTGTTAAGATGCAATGAAAAAGTTGGGATCCAGAAAGTAGGGACTCTTAAAAAAATATAGTAGTTTCCAAGATGAAAAAGGGAATCGCAAATCATATTCGCAATTGTCAAACAGCATGATTAAAAGAAAATTGCGTTTAAACCCAAAGAAGGCGTCTTATTGGAAACGACACGTATAGTTCATTTGGAACCTATGGATCACAGAGTTGTTGCCAAAAGTTTATATTTTTAGAAGTTGATTCAATTAAACAACTTGTTAAACTGTATTTAACAAAAATTGCTAATAGTCTGGAAGAGTGTTCAAAACTGTATTTTAGCTGTTTGTATTCTATGTCTTTCAATTAATCAATGACTAGGTTTGGAAAATCTTTAATTTTCACGCCTGTGACCTCCTATTTAAAATTGCATTTTCTAAGGGCCACATTTTAACGGATCATTTGCTAAAGTTATAATTGGTATTGCCGAATTAGTTATTTCTATTCAACTACTTTTATATAATAATACAAAAATCGTGGTTCAATAAAATGAAGTTCGGCCCAATAGTAGACTATACACTCAATTTGAAATACTGAAATGGAATAATTGGAGCTCCTAGAATGCATTTCGTCACAGCAATACTTTACACAAATTTTGGTAAATTTATAATGAGCCCCAGTCCAGAATCCCATCGAAATGTTGTTTGGTGTTTCAATCAGAGCTTCCAATATTGCACAAAAATTTCGACTGACGCTAGAATATGCGATCATGTTAACGCGCTGCTCTACATTAGACTTACACATAATATTTACAAACACTTTTTTAAACATTTAATTGTCATGTCATTTTCCAAAACAAATATGCGAATTCCAAACGACACTCGACCCATACGATCATAACTTTCGCAGTTAATGACCGTCAGTTCAGTTGAACGTAGACGTTCAACATTAATCCGGCCGATAAGGAATTTCATCCATTTTCCTTCGCACTGCATACTACATTACCTCTCGAGTAACTCGAAGGCAAAAACTAAAAACTTGGCCGGGCAACTAACTGGAATAAAACGGGGCGAATCTATGGGGGCACCACCTGATCGTGACACCGGATAAGGGATTGTTGGCGAAGGAGAATGTTTCAATAATATAACAGGAGGGTGAGCATTTTCTCTCTGTTTGAGAAAAGAGAGAAAGTTTTGTTGTAAAGTTTAGGTTTGCCAAAGAAGGGGGAAGTTTTCTAACTACCCTACGAATAATTAAAATTTGTTTTCGTATTTAAATACATTTAAAACAAATTGTTTCTGGGAAAAATAATGTTAGGTTTATTAACAATAATTGCGTTATAAAGGAATTATCAATAACAAATAATGTAAAATCTATAGTTAAGGAATGTGGCAAATAATTGTTTTGTTTTTAAAGACTGTTTTAAGTTTTCATCAATTTTTTATTCCGTCAGCTAGACTGAAATTGATAAGCGATAATCGCAGCGTCAGCAATTAATTAAAATACATTCCCAACGACATAGCGATAAGGATTTAGATTTAACGTTCCAATTTGAATCATTATTTATTCAAGTAATAATTAACCTCTAATCCGGCCTTATCCTCAGATCCGTATAGCGTCTAATGACGAAATCTGTTACTCCTATCAAAAAGCGGCAATCCTACTTCTCAATAATTAAACTCGATCGTTTCCTCATTTTCCTACCCTCGAATACAAGATACGACATCCCCTCTAACAAACTTCGGGCAGGGGGTAAGGCGTCCCAGCCATAAGAAACAAGATTAATTAATTATGGCAGGCCATTAATTTCGAACATATTCCGGGGCGCGGACGTTAAATTCGCACATTATGGAAACGCATCAACGATCATTACTACAATCAGTCTCGAGGTGAACTTTCCGAAGTTTTGTGCAATATACTTGGAAATTTACGAACGCGCCAATTATGCAAGCAATCGATGATTTTTAATTACCGAAGAACTCAGCGCGAGATACTTCGCGTTTTAATGGGATCGAGGGACGTTCTGCCTTTCTGGAGTTTTTGTCCAGAAATCTACAACTCGACCGGATCGAAATAGGTTTAATCAGTTGTAATCAGAATGGGAGGCAATAAAAAAAGGTTCTGAAATAAGATCTTTATCCTCATCGTGATAAATTTGTTGAGGGATGATTATTTCAAGTGTGATTGAAACAGTAGATTAAGGAATAAAAGTCCTATTCTTTGTCTAACCAAAAGAAGCAGCAATCAAGCAAAAGTATATTTCTCGCAGTCAAGCGGTATATTTTCTTATTATTCGCTACAAGTTCTGCGTTGGAATAGTGACTCATCTAAATGCTGTGTAATTAATTTTATTATCTGCGTGTATACATTTTTCCGTCACTTGTATTTTCTAGTGATTTTTTCTTTCATGTTCTTCGCGGTATTTCTTCCATATTTTTGTCCCGCACGTTAATCTCAACAACCATTTTTTGGTTATTCTTTCCTTTGTTATCCGATATATATATAGGATGAAACTTTTAAAGTGTCTTCAAATTCAGGACGTATAGTATTAATTACTTAAAATTAAAAATTTATGAGGGTAGTCTGATTCCTCAATTTTGAAAAAGTCGATTTTTCAAAAATGTCATTTTTATATACAATACACCTTTAAAAATAAAGTACTGTAGTTTATTTTGCTCATAGAGCTAGAGAAATTCGTATATGAGCTTTAGAGTAAGAGCGCGCGCATGTGGCTTTTCTGCAGGTGTTCAGTTTAGCCGGGCTCATGTTAAAGTTTTTGCTAATTTGCTAATTTTATACAATTTCGGTTTTTACAAATAGTATTGTTTCATTTTGGAGCAATTGTAGGTTGGCATTCCACTAGAAAGATTGTATTTATTGTCTATAACGACTATACAAGAGGATTTGTTCACAAAAGAATACAAGTGATAATCCTAGACCATATCGTTCAAAATAAGACATTTTCGTGGTAATCGACATATCAGTAATTGTGACACAAGCAGAACAAGTGTATCTGTAAGAAAAATTTCACAAGAAAACCCTGATTTTCAAGTAAGCAATAATCAGTCTGTAAGTAAAATAATATTTTTGAAGAACAGGAAGGCACAATATATGAAGCAGTCATCGGTGACCAACATAATATACTTTTTTTAAAATTTTCTGTAATTTTCGAAAAAAAACCTTAAACACGTTTTTCTCGAAACAACGTTTTTCGACCTGGTTGACACGATTTAACAAAAACCACCATACTGATTTCGCTCAAATTTTAAGGAGTTACTCCAAACACGTGTAGTTTTCGCTCGAACTATGATTATAAAAATTGATTAATAGTTACACCTTTTTTAAATAATTACTATAAAAAAAGTGCAAAAAAACGATTCGAAAATTTTAAAACTTCGCCATTTGTGTCTTTTCAGTCAAAATGATTTATCCTAGTTCAGGCGATAGCCGCTTACCTGTATTTTAATAATCTTTTGAAATATTTCGCTTGAGATGTTTCTGAATGGAGAAATCATGTCAACCAGAAAAAAGGGGTACTTTTGAGACAGCCGTGTTACGCCCATATCGGGGCCTAAAAATAAAAAAAAATCTTTTTCTAATACTAAATAACTATATTATCATATGTAAAAAAGGCATGTAATGAAGTATATTTTTCCCGTGGCTAGAACCCTTGTCTCTCTCTGTTACCGTTTGCGGAAAACCCGTAAATTCGAATTAACAACCATTTTCTCTCCGCCGTGACACCTGCAAATTTTGAAGACCGTGTTTAAACAAAAGACCACCAGTTGTCTCTTTAATTACGAGCAGCAAAATACTCTTTCCTGTTTATCTGGGAGCTCTAAATATGAAAGAAAAGTATCGAATGTATCTGGTGTAGTCGCCGCTATTGTGAGTAGTCCTAGAGTACCTCTGCAGTGCCAACCGTCCGTTTTAGCGCGAGTAGTCCCAGTCCGAAAGTTTTCTCCGCCGAACCAAGTGCCCGTGCTGTCATTACTTTTCTCGCGATACGAGAGAATCTCCGCCGCTCGATCGCCCGTCACCCATGTCTCGCGAAGTGAGTTTTCGGTGCAAGTGTCTCCGCCGATAGTTTCATCTTCCAGTGTGAGTACTCAAAATCCGCTTATATTGTCTCTCTTTGGCTTAGGCTTTTCCTTCTCTCGCATAAAGTAGTTCGTAGTAAAACGTTCTCGGTGAACTATTCCCAGGACGTCTTTATTACGATAATTACCCGCAATTACAAGGCCTAATTCTAACTACGAGCCGCACACTAGAATTCCGCTTCCGCCCTAGAGCCCGCCCTATAGGGCTTCACACCACCCTCAATTGTTTGCTCCGCTCTCACCTTCGCTTACTCTCTCTTCCGCTTGCATCTAACCGTCTCTACCGACTCTGCACGTTTAATTATCTATTACCTCTTAATAACTACATATTCCCGCTTTGTAAATAGATTATTAGTATTTTCAATAGAAACGTTTAATTCTCGTATTTCCTCAATACGTATTTCCTTTCGTTTAACATATTCTCTTCAATGTAGATAAGAACCGAACAGTTTTTGCCCGAACCAGCTGAGGTCGGACGTTCCGTCGAATGCGGAGCGCAACATTGCCGGTTCCTCTCCGAAATCCGAATTTCCGGATCTCACACCGTTGCCAAAACTTCCAGAAAGTCTAGTAACCGGCAAATCTTTGCCTCCGCTGCCGAACCGTCCCTAACTACTGTAAAGAATGTAATAACGATCTTCCGTTTAACCGATATTCTTATGTCACTTTTAATTTAAATTCATTTTCATTTGTGAACTCATAGATGTAATATAGATCATCCGTAATTTCCCTGTACTGTGTGTTTTATTTTCACGGACCCCCTAGCATTCTCCCGAGTTTAAACTCACCCGTGGCTTTAGGGAGTTAACCCTTAAAAATCTGGCGCCCGAGGTAAACCGACTTTAACCCGTTTCCCGAATTCCCGAACTCCGTAACTTGCGCCAATTCGAATAAGTGACGTAACTTTCCGCCAGAGTCGTGCCGCCAGCGACTCTATCTTACCGAACAAAGTACGTTACAGACAAATTTGAAAATGAATTGAAAAAAAATAATGGAAAAAAGTTATTGAGAACCAGACTACCCCCTTAAAAAACAGTGAATGTAAATTCAAAAATGCGTTCTTTAGAAAATATTGGGCGTTGAACCCACAGATTTTAAATAAATTAATATTCGTACTTCGTACATTTTTATCGATAATTAGTTGAAATTCAGTACCTACATATTTATAAGTACCTTTACAAATTACAAGTAAAATTTATAGGCATCTTTAAATTCAGTTATCAACTATTAAATAAATTTACAGACGCTTTACAAATGCTTCTTTCATAAGCGTGACCCATTTTACTCCGTAGAACTTTTTCAAAGTACACTATTGGCTCGATAAATCAAATAATTTTGTCTCTCATTTTATTATCTGCTTTTTAAATCATGATTTTTTTGATATGTCACACTGATTAGCGGATTAAATAAGAATTTTAAGCTTCATATGCATCCAAAAGAAACGGAATAATAAACTTCCTTATTATCCATTCTAAGCCAGACCAGTTAACGTATGGTTACCCTCGTAGAAGAGGGGGTTTCGCGGCAAGCTGGTATCCCTCCCATGTAAAACTCCAATTACATGTAAGCTTCAAATAAAACGTCGGAATGGGACAGACTTGAAAGATTTACGACATAGCGAGCAAAAGGAAAAGAATTTAGGAATAAATGATATGATAACTACTTATTACAACATGGAATGTTCAGGGATTAGGAACAATCGAAATAAAATTCAATAATATCCTCAAAGAGTACAAAGTTGGTATAGCTATTACAACGGAAAATAAAAAGAATCTAAAAAGAAAGGACACAAAAGAACTGTCAGACAGTTCTGACCTCTGACAGTACTGAAAGTACAGTGGTATACAATAATAAAAAGGGCATGTTGTGGAGTAGCTATTCGCTATTCTCATAGACAGAAAATGGCAAAATTATATAGTGTACTCGTTTAAAAGGAAGGAATACTACATAATATTAGACTGCAATTTGACAGAGACCACTTAACCATAAAAGGGACATATGCACCAGGACAAGGCAAAGAAGAAAAATGTTATGAAGAATTACAATCTTATCCAAAACGTACAAAAACGATCATGTATAAATAATGTATGTATAATAATAATAATAGCTGGAGATTTAAATGATACACTAAGTAATAAGCCAATACCTAAAATAATAGGAACATTTGGAGAATATCATCTAAACAACAATGCCAGAAAACTAAGAGAATTCGTAGCTTTCAATGAGCTTAAAGTGACGAATACTTTCTTTAGGAAGAAAAATATCAATAAACATACATGGTCTGCACGTGGTTGTCGCTCATTTATTGACTATATCATAGTGAATCAAAAGTAATCACCTCGAGTTATTGACATGCATATATATCGAGGGAAAAATCTAAATACTAATGGCCATCTAGTCATAACCAAAATATAATTATGGACTAGATGCAAAAAGAAAAACAAAAACAAAATATGAAAAACACCATAGAAACTGGAAAGAAATTGAAAATACATTTAAATCACAAAGGAAGTATGAAATATTTATATCAACGAAGACTCACAGATAAAGGAAGCCATTGAACAAAAACAAAATGCATACAGAGAGCACTTACAAAAGAATAGAGAGTTATCTAAAGGAAAATACCATCAAGTTAGAAATGCCACAAAATCGATAGTGAGAGAAAGGACTTTAAGGATCTCAGGATATAAATATGTATATGAAACTGTCAAGGAATATAGAGATGACATTAAGCGGTATGATAAATTTTCTAGAGGTCCTATCACTGAAAATTCTGGATGACTTCAAAAAAAATTCCGATTATTTCGGAATCTCGCTGAAAA
The DNA here is from genome assembly GCA_946251905.1 of Cryptocephalus moraei. Taxonomy (NCBI): domain Eukaryota; kingdom Metazoa; phylum Arthropoda; class Insecta; order Coleoptera; family Chrysomelidae; genus Cryptocephalus; species Cryptocephalus moraei. Next base: position 33,199,141 of record OX276454.1, on the reverse strand, counting down.
CAATTCGAAATCATTTCAAAAGTGCCTTAAAGATTTGAAAACATTTCTAAGACTTTCAAAAGTTCAGAATAAATAATAAATATATGGGTCTAGAAAAATTACCCGAAATAAATTAATTCCCCGAATGCAATTGACCGAAAGACGATTGCACGAATGACGTATTCGGGAAAATTGTCCAAACAACTGGTCAAATAGAAAATTGCTCGAAAATAAATAGAATTTCTGTAATATTTATTTTTTAAAGAAATGAAGAAAATAAAAAATAAATTCCATGCACAATTACAAATTTACCATTGAGAATCTTTTATTGTGAAGGTTACATAGAAAGTAAAATATTTGTATACATTAAATAAGCCACATTACACTTCAAGTTTATATCCACATTCATCGCTATTTTCATTGGTATCCATGTATGAATACATGAGAAAAATTAAGTTGTTTGGCTCAATACACAAAAGGTACATTTATTTCGAAAAAATTGTAAAAAGGAAAAAAAATTAACTTTGAGGGTATTGTAACAAATAACCTAATTTGCAAATAAGTTTACAAAAATAATTCACTTGTTATGTGATCTTTACATGGGATGATTTTAAATAATATGTAAATTCCTAATGAAACTTGTTTATATCGCCTTCATTTATTTAAAAATAGACAGGAAGCAAGTAATTCTACTTTTTAGAGCAATTGTTTTTTCGGGGAATTCGCCATTAAAGCAATTGTCTGTCGGTTCAATTGTATTCGGAGAATTATCATTGGAGCAATTTTCCGAAAATCTAGGTCTAGAAGTGTCTTATGACACTCTCAAGATGTGTACTAAAAAATCTTTAAGCAAAATTAGAGTCTTTAGGAAACCAGTAATCCAGAAATTTTCCATATAGTCGCCAGAGTATCTAGGAATGTTGCTAAAAATTATAACATACACATAATACATATTATGCAAATAATAATAAAATAAATCAAACAATAAGAGAAAGAGAAACTCATAAGATTCTTAAGAAATATTTGGAACTCTTAAATCCATCGCTTGTTTAAAAATTTCGAGATCTAAGGACAAAAGTGATAGAAATCTAATAAAACTGTCAAAGAATCTAAGTCGAGTCTAAACAAAATGAGAAAATTTCTAGAAAACAGCTCACTGAAAATCCAAAACTACTTCTATAAAGTTGTCCGAGCATCTGAAACCGTTACTATAAACAATTCAAAATAGTTTCAAAAGTGCCTAAAAGTTCCAAACAATTCTAAAACTTTCAAAATCTCAGGATAAAAAATGGGTGTATGAAAGGCATATCGTAGTTTCAAATAGCGTAATAAAGGTTTTTAAAGCAAAATTAAAAAGTCTTTGGAAAAGTTTTCACCGAAAATCCAGAATAATCTCCATCAGTTGCCAAGCAATTGTAACGATTTTACCTACGCGAGAATTACTACACAACACGTGTTGTCTTACTTAATTTTTTTCAGCACTTAACACTAATTTATTTGTACGCTTACACTACACTTATCTACTAATACTTTTTCTAATTTATCTTATCTCACTTACTATTACTTAACTAATTAATTTATATCGCACACTGTTTATTTATATTACGGCCGTTTACGACTACCAGCGACTGACTATTTATTTAGCAGCATCGGAATTCTAGAAAGATCGAGGCGTTTCCGGTCCTTTCACGAACCTTCCTTATAGTACTCGAATATTCTACGGCTTTCCAAGAAATCCACCACTTCTCCGAATCTAGGAGGCTATTTCGGGAATCTAGGAAATCTAGGAATCTAGGGAATATAGGGAATCAGGCTATTTCGTTACACTATCTAGAAAGGTTACCAAAAATATTGATGTTTCCACAAGCAGAAAAAATTAATTTTTTTTTAAAAAAATCTGAACTTCAGGAATTCAGGAGAAGAAAAGCGTGTAAGAAACTATTGAAATTTAAATTCGAATATATACATGGATGGTTATATGGAAATTTCTAAACAAGGTCTCTTCAATTAGCGAAATAGTTTAGAATAACCCCCCCCCCAAATATCCTGTAAAATTCAAGGGAATCTGAGAACGTTACTAAACATAATTCAAAACAATTTTAGAAGTGCATAAATGTTTTCAAACAGTTTTGGAACTTTCATAACCTTACTATAAAAAAATAGGTATATATAATACTATACTAATAATAAAATAAAACTGTAATAGTATTTATATATTTATCAAATTCTTAAGTAAGGGAAATGACGTAATATGGTTTAGACACCTTCCAACGAAAATCCAGAACAGTACTCAAAAAGCTGTTAGCGTCTCTGAAAATGATATACTAAAACAGATTAAGATACTCATTCCAAAAATGCTCGAAGAATTGTAAAAAAAAATCTTGAAGGACCCCGATACATAAGGATCTCAGGACAAAAATTATCATAAAATACTTGCAAAATTTCTTAAGTGGTATGGCAGCACTAAAAAAGTACAGGGAAGTAGCGATAGGTACTTCCCGGTACTAGTAGCGATAGATACTACGGATGCTTACGACACACGTTAAAAAATATGTTAAACAATCGTGGAAATAAAGAAATGAAGAAAGTAGTACTATTAATTAAAAAGTGTATAAAAATAGCTAACAAGCAATATAAAGAATTCAAACTTAATTTGCATCTATCCTTATTTTTACTACTACAACCTACTTTAATTATATTTAAGTTAATAAGGTGCCATTTGAAAAATTACAATTTGGAATACCTACTTTAAAAATAAAATAAAATAACTGACCTATAATATAATTTTTTTTTATTGGTACGCTATTTTACCTATTTAAAATATGCTTTGGCGTGCATAAATCGGGCTTTTTCGCACGCGCGTGTTTTAAAGTCGCCATGGAAACGTAGCAACAACGGCCATATCAACCAATAACAGAGCGTTTTTGGCCGTAGCCGGACAAGCCGATTGGTTGCACGACGTGCGACGGGCCGTCACGAAGCGTCCCGAGTGTCATTCAAATTAATCATATTGGGTATGCATTTGGTTTTGGTATAAAAAATGGTACCAATAAAAAAAAATCGCGTAAAGTATTCGTGGATAACTGCTCTTTCAAGCACTTGCTCTATTTCGAGCACTCCGGCTACGCCATCGTGCTCGAAAACTCGCGCGTGTTTGAAAGAGCTCAATATCCACTCATACTTTAATATACTATTAAAAATTCTGACATCAACCAGTATAACAGTATATTAAAGTATGAGTGGATATTGAGCTATTTCAAACACGAGCGAGTTTTCGAGCACGACGGCGAAGCCGGAGTGCTCGAAAGAGAGCAAGTGTTTGAAAGAGCAGTTATCCACGAATACTTTACGCGATTTTTTTTTATTTGTACCTACCTTTGAAATCATAAATAGTGTAAAATTACCCAAATACCCAATATAATTAATTTGAACGACACTCGGGACGCTTCGTGCCGGCCCGTCGCACGTCGTGTCACCCATCAAGTCGCCCCGCTACGACCAAAAACGCTCTGTAATTGGTTGATTTCGTCGTTGTTGACACGTTTCCATGGCGACTTTAAAACACGCGCGTGCGAAAAAGCCCGATTTACGCACGCCAAAGCATGGTTTAAATTGGCAAAATATGGACAATATACATAGACAAAGTGTCTCCCGTATTATACATGAATTTATTAATGATACTTGGAGGATAACCGTTCTCTTTTAAGATAAGTTTCAGCATACAAAGACCTTCATTGATGTGAGAAGGGTGTGAAAGTCTAATTACTCTCTGCTTCAGCGCCTTAATCAAATTGATTTTTGTAGATAACGGGTGATAAGACCGAAAATTAATGTACCTGTTGCTACATATTGGCTGCCGGTACCATTTAGTGCGAAGGAGGTTAGTGTTATCTCTACAAATCAACATGTCCAAAAAAGGAAGACAGTTATTTGTTTCTTGTTTACAGTAAATTGTAAGTGTGGATTAATGTTGTTAAACACCTGTAATGTTTGCTGTATTTTATCCATAGGTATACCAAGAATCAGGTCATCGACGTATCTTTTGACGAAAGGAATTCTGTATGGTAGTAGATCCAAAGCTGTACTGATTAAATCGTCAAGGACGAAATTGACCAAAATAGGAGAAATGCAAAGGCCCATTGGTGTACCAAAAATCTGTTTATAATAAATATCCTCAAATAGGAACACGTTTGAATCGAAAATAAAGTCAATGATAAGTAGGAAGGTACTACTACTAACCAATAAACTAATGGGCTTTCTCATCTTTCAGACGCTCTGATGAAGCAGCGATAGGCTGCGAAAGCTCAGCGATTAATGATTGGCTTTTCTTTCTCCCATCATTGACTGCATCCCCAATTACTACCTTATGGTGTTAAACTCATCTATATAGATACAGTCAAACTTAAAGTATATATATATATAAAAAAGAGTGACTTCGAAACTTTGTATTTCAAAAGATCTGTGAGGTTGTAGTCAATCAAGTCGGCCTTTAAATTTAAAACTCTATTGTAATTTTCTCAAGCTTTCGAGAACCAATTTTGCTCTCTTCCTCAGGACAATCTTCAAATGTAGGAACTCAATTACATACATTTATATTGGAAAATGAATACTTACTACAGTGAGTGCTATATATGAAACTAGTTTTCCATTACGTTTCAGGAGAAACAGTACACTCAACAGTTTCAGTTTCAACAGAAACAGTACTAGTTTCATATATAGCACTCACTGTAGTAAGTATTCATTTTCCAATATAAATGTATGTGATTGAGTTCCTACATTTGTAGATTGTCCTGAGCGAGAGAGCAAAATTGGTTCTCGAAAGCTTGACAAAATTACAGTAGAGTTTTAAATTTAAAGGCCGACTTTATTGACTACAACCTCACAAACAGCTCTTATGAAATACAAAGTTTCGAAGTCACTCTTTTTCAAACTAGTTAGTCACGACTACCCTCAAGGTTATATATATATATATAACTTACTACAGTGAGTGCTATATATGAAACTAGTTTTCCATTACGTTTCAGGAGAAACAGTACACTCAACAGTTTCAGTTTCAACAGAAACAGTACTAGTTTCATATATAGCACTCACTGTAGTAAGTATTCATTTTCCAATATAAATGTATGTGATTGAGTTCCTACATTTGTAGATTGTCCTGAGCGAGAGAGCAAAATTGGTTCTCGAAAGCTTGACAAAATTACAGTAGAGTTTTAAATTTAAAGGCCGACTTTATTGACTACAACCTCACAAACAGATCTTTTGAAATACAAAGTTTCGAAGTCACTCTTTTTCAAACTAGTTAGTCACGACTACCCTCAAGGTTTTATATATATATATATATATATATATATATATATTAATTGATATACATTACTATATAAAATCCGATTTATCCACAAATACCGGACGGTATATATGCTTCACAGGCGTGTGGAGCAAACGGTTTGTTTGGAAAGTGTGGCTCAGCAAATTAACGGGTTGACGCTAGTTCATCGCACGGCGCTATCTAAACAGCTGAGTAACCGTCACGGCGTCTTTAAATGATAATTATTTATAACTTGTAACGCTGGCATAAATCAGGTTCAGCACTATACGTTTCTTTCATTTTCCAGTGAAAAATTTCTAATACGCTTTAATGTTTATTGAGAAATAAAATTCACATTTTCCGTGTCGTGTCCCCAACTCCCATTTCATGCGCACAATACGAATCATAAACAATAATTCCCGGATACATTAAAATCTTCTATTCTAAACACGTCCCCATGAAAACAATTAAATGAGAAATGGCGGAAATGTCGTTAATAATAACACGACATTATCAAAAAACCACACATCATATTAAAACGTTTGGAAACGGTTTCCCAGAAATTCCAAAATTATGCCAAATAGACGAAAATTAATACACATTTTGAAACTTTTTTTTATCCAGTTTTATGATTACAAAAAAAACTTTTAATTGAATAATTCGTTTTGGCGACTCATTATCAAGAAATAGCCGACTAAATTACTATTATTCATTAAAATATGGATGAATTTTCTAAAAGGGTAACAATAGGGTAATATGAAACAACAGTAACTACGTATCACAAAATTTAAAATTTGCACAAACTTAGATAGCTCATTAAAACTCTAAACACAAAGACGTAACTTTTGTTCGATAGAATATAAATTGTTGTAGGTCTACAATCTTATTCAAATTCTGTATCATATTTTTGGTGTTTTCACTTTATTGTATCAGTGTACTGTATTTACTGTATTACTGTTCATTACTTTGAGCTTTAATTCAATTTCTATGTTTTATTGCATTTTTGTTGGGTAAAGTTAAATCCAACATTTAGTAAAAAGTATCGTATAAGCTACATAAATGAAAGTTCTTATTTCTGGATTAACGTAATTAATGTAACACCTTAACACAGAATTAAATTAAATTTCATTGAGACGAGTCATCTACACGGAACATATATATATATATATATATATATATATATATATCTAAAGATTTTACTCAAAGAAACGTGTAACAGATCTCCTATACGAAATTTCAGTAGACCAATACCCACCATAATAATTTAAATTGCCATAAATAACTGCCAGCGAATTAAACATTCTCATCGTTTTATCAATTTCTGGTTTTATTGCATGAATACTTTTTTTAAGTACTCTACTTATACGACCACACTTTTTCGTTTGGAGTTTATACCTGTAGTACAATGTATACCTAAGATTCACCCACATTCAATTAAGAAACTATAAAAAATTATTACCACATAAATCTTCTCAACATAAACCGACACTGCAGTTCATTCCAACGGACCAAGTGTATCACAGACTAATATTGTGGAGTGTCTTTGGAATAGCTAAATAGTGAAACTGTGTTGTAGGCTTAGTTAACTCTGGAAAACGTAATATCTGTAGCTTAAATCAGATCTGAATTTTTAAGAACTAATATTGAAGTATACATTTTATAACAATGTATACGTTTTTGTATGAAAATTTTGTAGAAATTGGAGGTACATGTATTCCGCTTTCCCTCTAATATTAGTCTTTTAATGTTGGGACCGTCACAAACTGACTAAAATTTCGTATGAAACATCTCCCCCCTGCCGTTGATGGAAATTGTAAATTTCACCTCCGAAATCCGGAGATATGGCAAGTTAATTAGAAACTCGAAGTACACGCTATCTCTCATCACTCGGAAATTCTGGTCCCCCTGGAACTCTCAGCCTACCTCCGTTTCCTAAAAAGAAACTTCTCGGGGATGTTCCATTAATACACAAAAATTGACTTAACGCCGCCACTCTCGGATTCCGCTTTTTTTGGCGAATTAATTAATGACGGTGTACGTTTCCAATTCGAATAAACGCTCCATCATAATTTCATCCCATCGGAGTGATTTTCGAAATTTCCTGGTCAGCATTACGTCAGATTACACTAATAATCCCGAGCACAACCCTCGCAATAAACTCAATTAGCATGGAACAAGGGCAAAATGAATCCATAAAATAAACAACTTCTCCCAGTTGTGTGTACACAACAATTTTAACACCGCTGTTAGTCCCCCAACAATTATTTATTTGAAAGATGTGTTGTCGGCCTTTATTCGTCCGGGAAAATTGAAAAAGTACGTCCGATGGACAGTCTCCGTTCGTTTATTTTTTCGATTCAGTTTAATCGACGTTTAATTCAGTTTAGCTCGCAGTTTCATTATTTAAAATTAATGTAACAAAACGTAATCTCACTTCACATCATTAAATTTAAATAGCTGTCAATCAAAACAAAACAAATATGAAATTCAATCCAAGTTATTAAAAGGAAACCAAACCTTGTAAAGCTCCTGAGTTTGATGGGATACACCCAGAATTTCTCAAAAACTGTGGCAAACATACAAAATTGTGGCTATTCTGACATCCGATACATCCGAACAAGATACCTCTCGCAAATCTTAAAAAGGCAAAAATTATATCAGCAATAAAACCAAATATACTGAAGAAACTGTTTGAGAGCAATTACCCAATAGCGCTTCTTAGTTGATGCTACAAACTTATGGAAGGGATGCTGATGAACAGGCTGACCCCCTCGATCTTTGAATGTGTCCTAGTTGAACAAGCTGTCTTCAGACCACAACGAAGCTATGCCGACCAAGTGCTAAACAACAACAACAAGTATTGAAGCTAGTTTTGAAGGCCGACTTTTTTTTTCTTCCCGACTTTAGGCCAACGAGGCCACGCACTACCTCGGAAGCGGGCAATAAACACCGCCCCGGATAATTCACCTGGGGGAAGCAGAGAACCCTGCGGGTCCCCTCCCTCGGCTCGGACGATGTTGGATCCGGTCAAGTCAGGTTAGGCTTATTAAATAGCGGTGACCTGGTGGGCTCACCCCTGGCCGATATTTCTCCACCTGGTGCCAAGAGTGTGCATGGATAATGGAGGGAACCTCCGATGTTATTAGAGGTTCCCTGCGTTTCTAGAAAGCCCTACGTCCCTCTTCCTGGCCGTAGCCAGATTAGGGGTTCGGGCTCAGGGCACTACCTACCAACTCATAGCTGGTGCTCTCGTCTTGGTCCCCTCTCGTCTCCCTGGTCCCTCCGGGGGTCTTCTGTGGTCGTGGTCCTGTAGTCGTGTCTCTCTCGCCGATCGTATTGGACGGTGTCATATAAGCTGGTACGTCCTGCTCAGGCGTTATGCCGGGCAGCGTTGGGGTTCCCTCTGTTACGAGAGGATGGTTCTTCCGGGGTTGTTTATTCCTGCACCTCAGGCCATCGCGATGGCCATGGACTCTACATGTGAAACAATAGGCCGGCTTGTCGCAGTCCCGTAGCCAGTTGCCCAGGGCGCCACATTTTCGACATGCGTCTCTCGATATACACTCCTTTTCCTTGCACTCTCCAGTCCTATGTGCCAGGCTCCAGCACCTCGCACACCTTTCAGTGTCTGTCCTAGATCTTATGCGCAACCAGGTCCAGCCCATCCTGATCCTCTTTCGAGCCTCCAACTGGGCTGCGCTTTCCATGAGAGTTCTGATTGTCACCGCTTTGCTACCCGTCCCAAAGGGCCTCAGGTCACCTACTTCACAGTCTTCACCAGTTATGGCTTTCACCGCATCGTTCACTTCTCCCTTCGTAGGGTTCAAGATCGTATATGTGGTATACGGTATACCTTTCTGATAGGGAGAAGCGCCCTAGTCCGTATTTCAGAGCCGACTTCGGCGACGGCTTTTTCGAGTATCTAGGTATTGGTGGCATCTTCCAGCTCTATTAGGGCGGTCCTCTTCTCTCGTTTCTCTAATGCTCCTGATCTTGCCCACCACCAGCAGGTCGGTGATGTTTATTGGTGAAACTAATATTCATTGATTTGGAGAGAGGATTTTCTTTAAGTTTCTCATTAAAATATCATGCAACCAAATAGCAAATCAATAAATAGCATGGATTGTGATAGGCCCTTTCACATAATATCAGGAAAAAGCAAGAGCAAGATAAGGAAACTCAATAACGGTCTCAAGGGTCGATGCTCGCACCTGCTCTCTTTACTCTATACATTTCTGACCTACCACAAACAACATCAGAGAAATTTGGTTAGGCTGGAGGCCTACCCTGGCTACCATCGTAATACCAAACAGGTATACCTAAAACCTGCAGTACATTTTGGTAACAACCTACTACGACATAATCCATTCCCGAAACAACTGGTTATCACTCTGGATAGAACGCTGTCATATAAAAAGCACTTAGAGAATACGGCAGTCAAAATCAACACCAGAAAGAACATCGAAAATAATTTAAATAGGTTTCCTGTATTTCAGAGGTTCGACTACTATTGTTGTATTTGGAAAGCACTTGAGGAACACGCAATCAATAGTAAAATGCAAAAGGTGACTTATTCAGTGGCGTCGTTTACATGAGTCTGGAGTTAAAATAGGGGTACGTCACCACAGGACAGATGGGTCGTTCTGTAAGCATCTTTTCAAGGGGCGAGCCAGTTCAACTGATCAACGCCGACTGATCCAGAATGTTTATTTAACCACGTTTTTTATTTGTATCGATTGTTTGTGTTGCTCTAGTTGACGATGAAGTCGTATCTGGTTTGTTGAGTTTAATAAAGGAACGTGTGAGAGTAAGATATTTTTTTCGATGTTTAAAGTAGAGTGAAATACGTTTTGCCGTTGATTTAATGACATCATGGTCTAAATACTGACCTATCTACGTGACAACATCAATATATGGACATTAAAAGTTTATATATCTGTAAAGTGATATCAGCTCAAGTCGTCTATATGTCCCCGTCAAAGTTAAGAATTAGACGTTCGGGACCCTTAACACATTTTCTGTCACAGAAACGCGGGTATAATTATTGCTCCTTGTCTCGTTCGGTTCACGAATAATTTCTTCCCCATCATTCGCAATTAATAAGAGTTTTGATTAATCACGAACCAGCAAAAACGTTAAATGTAGCTTTCGCTTTCAAGAAGAGACGGTAGCCGTGGATATAAATGAAATCGGACAATTAACATCTCGACGACTGTTTTAATCTGAATGAAAAATTACCCACGGTCGCTCTCCGTATTGAATTCATTAAACCGATATTTCGCACGTCCTCCCGGCACTTCCGGGTCCTTTAAATTTAAATACGTTGAGATCCCTCTTGATATTTTTCACTTTGATCTATGCTACCGCTCCTAAAATGTAGAGCGTGTTGTTGTGCAGAGAACTCTCCGTTTCGGCTTAAAGTTTCTAATTTATCGTCGGCTGTAAATTAAAAGCGTACAGAAAATGACGCTCCATCCTTTTGTTTACCCCTACAAGGGGAAGCTAGAAATTGGCTATTAAGCAGACCACTTTTCGAGGATAGAACATACAACACCCAGACAGTCTATTTGTATGTATATATTGTGGTTGAATCGACCGTAAGGATAATTGCTCAGGTTAAAACATTCAAACAAATGTAACGCCTAAAATATTTAAATTACCGTTAATAATTGAAGGCTCGAAGGGAAGTTTTCATATCGTCTAGTTAATATCGTATTAATCTGTTACCGTCGATAGCCACCGGTCGATATGATGTCCATTTTCTCATTTATGGCCCAACTCTCGGCGTTTGCCCTACATAACGGCGATTTTTCACATCATCTCTTACCAATATTTCCTATTTCAAGATATATAGTTTTCGTAAACAATATCGCAGAAGTGCATTTTATAGCAAACAGGAAAAATTATAGCGACAACTTTTAAGAAATTCAATGTGTTTGTTCTACGGAGTGCTCGCTTGCTCGTGTGATGCACGCTCGTATGGAATATGTGTATGGATCTAACTATCTATATTTGTCTTAATCTTCTTTCTTAACCATCTTTCATTTTTAGACCACGAAGTTCGATATATAGGGCGTAAAATTTTGAACCTGACAACTCATTCTTACTTGTAAATATGCTACTCGAGTATTTACTAAGATATTAGTTTATAATTTGGTACAGTACTTCAACATAACAACTTACATATTTTCTGAAAAATAAGACAAAAAACAATTGTCAAATAATTACAATACCATGGATTCAGTATACAATATCCCTCCTTTGTATTATGAGTACCTGCGTCGGCTAACATGGCTGCGGCCGAGGTGCGTCCCGCGGTCATAAACGCGACCCTTCGCTTGCCTAGGTGCGTCCTGCGGTCAGAACGGCCATAGCCGAGGTGCGTCCCGCGGTCAAAACAGCCGGGCACACGACAGCTGAGCCTCGCGGTCAGAAAATTCGAACGGTAACGCTAATACCACCTTACGATTGATCCCCGGTATAGCCCAAGGCCAAATGACAACTGAGCCCCGAATTAAAATGCTGAGTCCAGGATAAAAATAGTTCGGTAAAGGAGTACGAAAATTACGGGAAATCCCATGTTTATCACGATGATATTAAGGGCAAGAGGGCAAGGAAAATTAATCAAGATACAAATATTATGCCTAACTCGACAACGACGCCGTCCTTTTTTGAACAGCCGGACGCACCTCGGCCATCCCTTTTTGAACCGCCGGACGGACCTGGGCTATGAAATTTTATTGCCGGGACGCACCTCGGTCATTTTACTGACCGCGGGACGCACCTCGGTTCCACCGCCTGCGTCAGCACCAGTCACTTCCAAGCTATCTTTTTTAAAGTAATCATTTGTTTTTGAAAACTGCTTATCTCATAAAATTTCGATAAAATAATTTGAAATAACTTGGAGAACAGAAAATCAGCAACAGAGGACTAATGAAACTGTGTACTATTGCTTCATTCCACGTTCTTAGCAGCATATTAATATTTTCTGATTCCTCGTGAGTAGAGGCTGCATTTACATATTAGCATATTTATTTGCAAGTTTAGCCTATTCTCACCAGTTATTTAGTGACGATGTATGTTTTCGCTATATTTACAATATTTTCCGTAAAACGGATATAGTGTGGATTTATGTAATACATTTTTCTACGGAAAATGAATATTTTAGGAAAGGTAGATAGCTAGTTGAAATTTCAAGCGGTAATCACTATACAGGCTTTTGCCCTAGTAATTTGCATGAAGTGTCTAAGTTTTTCCGATTTAAATCCATTAGTCCTATTACGACCAATCCACTACTATTTTTATTTGTAAGACTCTTTTTGTGCATAAATGCAAGCTTATTTTACCCTTTCTTTTTAGTTCATATTTTCTATTCTTTGCTCATGAGACATTTACAAAACTAAGTGCAATAAAGTAAATATGTTTCTACGCACAACGTGAGTACAATACTGTTTCAGTTCAATGTTCTTTGCAGCATACTATTTTCTCTGATTTCTTATCAGCTCATCAACAATTCAGCAACATATAAAGATAAGAAATTTGAGGAACTTCTACTTTTCCATGGGCACAAAACATTGATTCAGTTCGTGTTCAATGTTCTTTGTAGCATGTTCAGTTTCTTGTGAGTTCTTGACACAACGAACCAAGTAATTGCAATAAAAAATAAGATAAATACGTAGCCGTAGCCTATATAGTCCTTCAATTGTATTTTTTGTAGACTACTAACATTACATGATTTCTCATAAGGCCTTAAACAAAGCAACTGCAACACAGAAGTAACGAAATATTATTCGTTTACACTTTTGCTGCTAGCATATTATTGTTTCAATCTACGTTATTTACAAGCGTATTAACCTTTTATGATGAAATCTGGTAAGGCGATGAAAACACTAATTGCAACAACGAAATGAGTGATATGTGAGCTTTCCTACGTTTGACATAGTAGTTCGAGTAATATTTTTTTCTCGCTGACGGTAATGTAAAGAGTTCATACATGCTTAGATACAAAACACGAAAATGGCAAATAATATTCGTATATTATTTTTCCTAGGCGACGGAATGTAAATACTGTCATTTACATTCCTAGGAAAATAAAAACAGTTTACGTTTCTGTGTTTAAATTTGTCGCATCGGGTAAGCCTAGTTACCCACATAGACTCAACTTAGGTGATAGTGACGACCGTCCAAACTAAAGCAAACATTTCATTTTTTGAGGAATTTTGAGGAAATTTTCAACGGCAGCGTGAAAAATGTAATAATTAACACGGAATGTATCGATTGTTAACATCCTCGGCAAGTGACAAGCCTCGGCTTCGCTTCGGCTCGTACACACTTGTCTCGAATGTTAACATGTCCATACATTCCTCGTTACTTAAATAATTATTGCAGCATATTATTTTCTGTGCTGTCTCCTGAAGCCATAAACAAAGTAACTGTAGCCTACAAGATTAAACATAAATGTTACCATATCTATGTTAACGTCATAGAAGTAACTTGATTTTGAGTACTTATGTGAAAGTTATCAACTTGACATTATGGTTTTAAGGGTTCCTTTTTGCTATACGTCAGATAATAATAATAGTGCATTTCGGATTGAACACATATTTTGATCACACATATATTGGTCGGTGTTTTTCGATCAAACCTAATTTGAATCGGTAACAGTTAGCGATAATCTCGCTATTGACATGCAAAGCGAATTGCAAATTCTTATCCAAGTAATTTTATTTGCTTGCGGTGAGAATAAGCGAGTCTGAGGAACATTATATAATGTGCCTCATTATATAACATTGTATAACATTACAATGTATAATACATTACACAACATAAAATTCGAATTGAGCTATAGACCGTGGGCCCATCACACCAAAAGTGGATACGGTGATAGACACTGATGATAGACGATGATCGAGGAAACTATACCCTTTGGTGAAACGACTCCTTTCGACCCATTAACCATATTCCGACATTTGCATACGATTCCGGAGAGGGCCTCTCGATTTATGCCAGCATCAACAAGAAGTAGATGTCATAGCAGGTGCAGGGACTGGGCCCAGCCGCTCGGAGTTACTTTTTCCCGGTTTCCTGGGTTGTCTGAGTATGTCCCTAAAAGGGCATACGACCATAGATTAATGACACTTTTGGTGTCATGGGTCCACGGTCTATTTCTTCGGAAGTTGCAAGCACATGTTGAACTGTGGAAATTTAAGTTTACGCTTGCAGTTCCTTCAAATTTTGTCAAAATTTGGTGTTCTTTCAAATGGTATAGATCTAAATTCTAAAAAATAATTTCCGTCCGAAATCTGCAAAAATTATGAAAATTCCACATTTTTGAATATGCACTGATTAACCGTAGTTAGAATTAATGGATTCCCATGGGCAGCCGCAAGAAAATTTTGCCTTCAATACCCAATAACAACTTGAGATAGTGCCAGTCAAATTGGCGTCCGCGAAAAACGGCGCAATATGATAAAAATAAGACATGATATGAAGACATCCCAATTATAAAATCAGAACAATGTTTTATTAGACCAGCTTGGTTGTAATTAGTAGATATTTTGTTGTTGCGTAATGATAGATAAAAATAATAATTACGAAAATTGACTCCTTTGTGGTGCTAGACTTGTAAAAAAATAATTGTGAAAAAATATGGTGGTTTTCGTCGACCTTCTAAACAACGAAAAATTCCTCATTAAAAGTAATCAATAACTGTAACACAAAAAATCTGCTATACATAGAAAGTTGGTGTCATTTTATATTTATTGTTTATAATGAAAACCTGAAAGAAACAGTACTTTTAAATGAGCTACGGTTTGCATATTTTCCAAAAAATTAAACAAAAAATACTTCAGCAATCTTGCCAACTACAGAAGAAGCCATGAAACTGCACTCATTACAAGCCTATTATCAATTAAGACAATGGAATAGCAATTATAAAATTAAGGCCGAACATATGGATTCGAGCATGACTAGCACTGGTCGAAGGCTTGTAGCCACAGAAGCTTATTTAGTTGTTTCAGATTTATCTCTTGCCAGTGTCAGACAGGATGCTCAATAAATAGCGTAAAAAAGTTGCAAGTCGTTGTAAAATTTTTAGTTACATTTGTGAAAACTAGTCTTATGAAAATGTAAAATATACAGATGCTAGCACTGATGAGGATAATGAGAACGATGGTAGTGATCGAAGTAATAACGACACGTTGATCAATGACAGTAGTTGTTATTATAGTATACAATTGAAATTGATCAACTAATGTCAGGTTGATTGCTTCGAAACACATTTTCAAGACGCGTAACATTTTAAGAGTCGTTTATTGCACATATTCACTTACCTGAACAAATGTCCAAATTAAAAAAAAATTGTTTTGATTTTCTTAAAGAAAAAGGGGCGTAAAGAACAAAATATCTACCAAATGCAACCAATGTTTACCATTTTTGCAGATTTGTTTACTCAAGAGAAAATTTGAAGGAACTGCAAGCGAAAAACTAATAAATTTTCACACGTTCAACATGTGCTTGCAAGCTCTGGCGAAAGGCTAGCGGAATTTTCTTTAAAATTGAAATTGTTCACTCGGGGACCTGAGACTACGAAAAGTTTTAATAGTATGATCAACTTAATGATGATATTTTTGAATATTTTAGTCCCGGACCATTAGCAACGTAGCCACCAATCAAAGAACAATATTTTCTAAAAATATTTACAAAAACGAATCATTTTATCGAATGTTTATAAGAGCTAGAAAATAGTCCAAATTGGCTTTATAAAAGTTATATTGTTTTTACTCAATGAATACTTGGTTAGAGGGTTGACTTCCTTTTAGTGGACACCCGACATAAAAAAGAAACTGCGCCCCTGGAAATCATACTTGTTTACAGATAGAGGTGATATTCTAGATAATAAAAGTTGGGAAATAATTGGTAACTAACCTTTAGCTACATAGTAGCTGGAATTTGTACCGCTCGAAATGTAAAGGGTTTTTATAATACATAGAATATGGAAAATATATAGGTATCATCTATTTTTAGGTAAAATAAATTCTTAAAACAGTTGAATATTCTCGTTTCACCAACCATGGGACTAAAGATATCACACTGAACATATTTACTCCCAAATGTTGCCTTGAAAATACCATATATTTTATTATATTGGCGAAAAATACCCTTTGTATTAATTAGTTACAAACTAATTCAAGAAAGATTTTCAGCTAGCCCTGTTTTTAGCTAGCAGAATTAGCTACTTCTAAATTTAAAACAAATGGAATTGACTAATCGATAGCTCTATATATATATGTAGTACAGTCTACCTCGTTATAACTCGGTTAACATTGCGTATCGGGTATGATTGACCGCATATTTGGATTTTGATAGTTGGAAAAGGGGATAATTTCCTCAAATTAATAGTGAAAGTATTGTGAAAATTCAACATACTTTTACGACAAAAAAATACTATTTCATAATAACCATTTAATGTTATGGTCTTTCAGCAAATAAAATATCACATTTTCATCAAAATCAGGTTAAATAACACCATCCCATAGAATGCAACTTTTAATTCACGTCGTATGATTAGAATTTCACGTAAAACACATGATATAAATGCAAATTTTTAATGCCACACACGTACTTCCGGGTTCATACATGTTTAATAGAGTTATCAAGAAGTTGTGATCGAAAACAGAAAATGGGATGAACAAGTTCGATGTTGGTATAATGTAATTTGAAATCAAAATTTCTCATCAGTCATCACCTGTACTTTCATATTCGAACAACTTCCACAGAAAGCCAGAATGTAGATAAAGTTAAAAGCAAGGAAAATACATGTGTAGATAGATGAAAATATTAAATCTGTGAAATTTTCAGGCCCCTTATAAGTGTAAAATAACGAGATATTTTGAGCATTATGGTAATTTAATTTTACTCGTGCTTAATTACGTGCTTCTCTCTAAGCGATGAAAATTGTTATTTAAATTATATCGCGCAGCCTAACTTCAATTTTATTATTTTAATTTCAACAACTCATAATGCCCTAATTTTAAATTGCATGCACACAAAACAAAAATGCCGAGAATCCCCATAGCGCATATTGTATTTTGTGATAAAAATGTGTTGAAAGAATAGGATGATCATCACAAAAACTTGTATTTTTTTTCGGTATAGTGTTATTCGCCATTTGTGCTGAACTCGGTGTTAAATCGGCATTCCGATTGCCATACTAACTGGATGATCAATTATTTTAATAATCGGATAATCGAGTATTTTTCATATACTAAATAAATGAACTAAATAAATAAAAAAATTAACCAAACAAAATAAATAAACTAAACAAATTAAGATACTGATTTTATTTTTAACAAACAGCATAAATATAAGGCGTTTCCTGAGATATAAGCTATATAAATTGAAAGAAATTTATTGTCTATTGTCTACTTTATGGTTTACTGAAAAGCATTTTAAATCTTGAGTATTCGCGTTTTTCACGATAAAGCGATAAACTAGGGAAATGGAAAAAGAAAAAAGATTATATCTCAATTCCTGAAAAGTGTAATGGGAAGGGGTATAAATCTGGCTCTCGTCCGTAAAACCTAATAAAGTAGAAACAGTTTCGTCAACATTCATCTGAAAACATAGTAGTTCGTTACGTCGTTAAAGGTTGATAGCGTTTTCATGTAGAATTAGATTTACTCGGGAGGACAAAAGTCGATTAGGATATCCACATTTACGACTTCCGAAGGGAATTTAACTAAAATTCCAATTAGGTGCATTTTCTCCGTTTCGCCCGAAAAGCAGGATACAACGGAAACGACGCAACTTTATTCATACAATATTTTAGGTATTCTTATCATAACCGTATTTACATAACGCAATACAATGCGTGGGGTCATTTGCTTAATAAGGGGAACGTTGCAAAACATACATCTGCATACCCTTCGGCGATCTTATACTCATGTATAATAATGAATTTCCAAAATCCGAACCACACAAAAAGGGAGACCCCTCAAAATCCCCGACGGATTAATAAAACCCTACAGCATTACGGAATTAGGGTAATTTGGGACACGTTTTATTAAATGCATTATGTAACACTTTGGGTATTCAATCAACAGGTACGGGTTGTCGACAATGTTTGGGGACATGCCTTGGAATTATAAATTTAGGGGGAAGTTTTGGATTTCGGTAGAAATCAGTTTCCACTTGGAAATTAAAAACGGAAAAGAGAGGGGCGGCATACTTAACTGTAGTAGATATTGGAAAGAACAAGTCACTTTAAAATAAGAATACCTATTTATACAAAATAACCAACTACTTTTTTCTACTAATTACCATAGCAGGTCATAGCAGGACCAAATTTTTATCTTGCTTAACAAAATACGTACAAACATTCGCATGTATACCCCCTTATCAAGAGAGAGAGAGTCAAAATTACATGTATTAAAGTGATGAATTTAGTGGGTATAGCAGCCAATAATGGGGGCAATTATACAAAGATCACTCTTTTAATTTTGGAAGCTTTCGGAACCGTTTATTCTTCCTTCAGCCGTAGAATTACAATGAAGGAAATAATTAAAATAATATATTTGTACTCCATTGTAGTTATCCACTATTTGTAAGTAGTATTAAGTTTCTGCCTCTATACATAACTTTTTATTTTAAAACTACTGGATCTAAATAATTTGTGAGGCATGTCGCCACACTCACTGACTTGGTCATCTTCCAGATAAATCTTAAAAAGGGGACTTCAATGCGAAGTCTCCTGCGCCTCGGTGTTGGATTTCGGGGACGAGGTGATGGCAGAATAGGCGGAAACTGCAGATCTCACTATAATGAACGATAGCTCGCCAACTTTTAGCAGAGGGCATTTAGTCATGTAGATATAACGATGGCACCAGATTAGCTGCTAAAAGGGGTTATGAATGGAAAAGCGAATTCACAAATCCAATGACACTCCACTCGAATATCCATATAGCCTAGTTAGGGGCAGAAGTATAGATGACCAGGTGGAAATTAGATTTGATTTGGAAAAACTCAAGGAATACGATAGAAACGAACTGACTAAAGCAACAGCAGAAGATTTCTCGGCCTTACTGAGCAGATGCATGCGAGAGGCCGAGGTGAGGGACCCTTTTGGCACGCCAGTCCGGCGTCCATTTGGTGGACCCCGGACATCCTGGCCAGGAAACAGGGCGCGCTAAAAGCTAGGCGAGCATTGGCCAGAGCCAGGTGGAAACGGAACACCGACCGGACTCCGTGACTCATCTCCTGCAACTATGGAGAACGGCCAAAAAGAGACTTAGGCACGAAGTAAATCAGAGTAAAATGAGGAGCTGGAAAGCGATTATCAGTGACCTGTACCAGGATATTTGGGGCTCCAGATATAAAATAGCAACGTCCCTGGCTAAAGGGCGCAGCCCAATGCTATCCCTGACGAATGCACGAAAAGATAAAATAATTAAAGTCTTTAAAATGGAACCGGAGTCCTCCCCATATCGCAACGATGACAGTTCGAAATGGAGATGCACCGGGACGAGACAGATTGACCCCCGCCGCACTTAAAACCATCTACAAAGAGATACCAGGAACTATACTAAAAATACCCAACGACCTATTAACTACTCAGCGGTTTCCAGCAGATTGGAGGGAGGCCAGGGTCGTCCCGATCCCCAAAGCGGGGAAGGACTCTGGCCTTCCAGAGGCCTACCGGCCTATCTGCTTGATCTCCACAACTGCAAAGCTGTACGAGATCGTTATCAGAAACCGATTAGAAGACGAAATCGAGGAAGGGGGCGGGATCTCCCCGGCACAGCATGGTTTTCACAAGAGGCGGTTCACCACAACTGCCCTAAAGGGCCTGGTTAACACTGCCAACGTATCTAAAAAATGGGCAATTATGGTGACCATGGACATTTCGAATGCGTTTAACATAGCCTCTAGGGCGCATATAGTGGAGGTTTCGAGGGGCCGAGTGGTCTCTCCCTACTTAGTCTCGATTGTGAAGCAATATTTAAATGACAAAATGATTACTTTGGGCCCAGGGAGGGGGCATATAACAATCACATGGATGCCGCAGGGGTCGGCCCTGGGACCCAGCCTGTGGAAGATCATGTTCGACGCGGTCCTCAGGATCCGACTCCCTGCGGACACAAAACTCATCGCATACGCAGATGACCTCGCGAAAATAGCTTGGGGAGAAGATTTATAGGGAGTGCAGAGGCACATGGATATAGCTTACTGGGAGGTCTAGATCATGCCTAATGTAGGCGATCCCAACGGCAGGAAGAGGGAGGTTCTAGCCCTGGTAACACACTATGCACGGCCCCAGTGTGGGGTGCCATCCTACATATTGCCAAATACAAAACGAACCCAAGAGCGCCTACAGAAGGACCCTGCTCCGGGTAACCAGTGCGTACGTACCGGACAGCAGCAACAGCGGCCTTACAAGTGGTGGCGGCAATACCACCCATAGACCTTCTCGCGAAACAACGCCGATTCCTTCACAACTTCGGAGGGGGGACCCTCCCTGGTAGGTACGAGGAGAATGGCCTCAAATAGGACTACCAGGAAGTGGCAAAGAAGTTGGATGTCAAATACTACCACGGCGCAATAAACTAAACGTCTAACACCTGATATTGACAATATGGGTGGGTTGCCGCCACCGACAGCAGAACCACTGGTTTACCCAATTTTTAACGGGGCATGGGTATTTTAAGACGTATACCTACAGGATCGGTAAGTCCCATGCGGATCGGTGTAACAGCAGAGCAGAGGATTCTCCTGAACACGCCGAATTGTAATGCGTGCTATGGCGTAAGCACACAGCCCGGTTCAGGGGAATAATGGCAGAAAGGTGGACAACGGAAGAGGTTATAGATGAAATGTTAAGGGACAAAAGCACATGGGATGAGGGTTACAGGGCTGTATCCTCCCTCATTAGAGATAAATACAAGAAAGAATTAATGCCCAGGACTCTAGTTATTAATCTGGAGAGGGTACGATTTTGTCAGCAAACGAAGACCTGAACGGCCTGAACGCAGATAGAATAATAGATAGATCCGAACCCCTAATCTGGCTCTGCCCAGGAGGGGAGACGTAGGGCCCTAATAAATGGATAGCAACATAGCATCGACTGAAGCATCATACCCCTGCTACCCTTACCGGGCTGGATGGTGAAGGGCCCTCACTAGGATGAGCCCACCCAGTCCAGTGACGCAAGTATAGAACTTTCCATAACTAGGACCGAACAACGTCCGAGCCTGGAAGGGCATGCAGGAATTCTGCCTCCCGGTGAATTGACACCGAACGGTGTTTAATACCCGCTTCCAATGTCGTGCGACAAGTCGGGAAAGGAAAAAAAGGCAAATCCTAAGAAGAACATGCGTTAGGTGGTACAATATTTAAACCAATTTATAAAGCCTAACAACAACATACCTCTTCAAATATTCTCGTATAGTGTCAGACTATATTTATGCATACTTATGGTACATTGGAACTTGCTGCGAAAGTTTTTGAACATAAAAAAAAAGTCGCAGTCGCAAGCGTGAAGACTTCGCGGCAAATTACCCGCTGCTCAGTATAAATTAGGTTCAATGGGCGCCACCTGTTTTAAGTCAAAAACAGGAAATTTACCTCTGTTGATATTAGAGGAGCTTGCGGCCACGTCTCTTAATAATTTGAAACACACGACTTTAAAAAAAGAATCTATTGAATACAAAAAAAAAGTAAAAAGAAAACGGGATTTAACAATCAAAGAACAACAAATAAAAAAAATCAATAATAATAATAAGACGGGTGGCCTTTCCCTATCTTAACAATAATAATTAAATAACTAACTAACTAACCAACATTATCTAATAACGAACGAAACGAAAACTGTACTACGTGGCGTCGTTGTTTCCTCTTCTATCTGGTTTCGGTTTCTTTCTATCCGAGTCGGTCCAAGATCGCCGGCACAACACAGCTCGTTCTCTGCAATTCACCAAACGGGAGCACTCCCTAACAGTTCGGTCCAGGTCCACGATCTCCGGCACAATGCAGATCGTGTCTCTCCCTCCTTCGACCTCCTAGCCTCGCAGCCGTCCTCGAATTGACTTAAATCCTCTTCAGGAGATTTATCTCGATCATCAGGCACAACGCAGATCGGATTCTCTCCTTTCGAGCCGTTTCTCTTCGCCGCTGCTTCCAAGTTGCAATTTTTTTTCAAATCACGCCAAAACAATCCTCTCTAAACAAACTCGTCGCTACGCAACTGTCTATATCCTCACCACGCACACTCCGTTCGCGAGTTCACAAAAACACATAAAAATACAACTATACAGAGTTCACAAAAACACAAAAATAAAAACTACAAAAGAACTATAAAGAAACTATAAAGGCCACCCTCACTAACTAAACTAATAACATTAAAACAGAAATTTTAACTCTTGAACTTACTAGAATTTCGTACCGTAACAATTCCCCCTCTCCTAAATCAGGAGGGAAATTTATCTCAAACAAATTTGCCGACGAAACAAGCTACAACTCATTGCTAATAATGATAATAGTAAAAAAGAATAGGTAAATATAACAGAACAATAGATAAAATAGGGAAGAAAAGATGACATAGATAAATAACTAATTAGGCACGTGATCTTCGCTATTGACAAGCTTCAAGTCCTGTACGTGCCAAATTCCCTTATCCGTTCCATCTTCATCTACCAGCTGATAGGTACACGTACCCGTTTTTCGTTTTATTTGGAACGGACCTACGTATTCGGGAGCTAATTTAGCACTGAAATAGTTTGCAGCATTTGACAGAACCTTATTCTTTCGCCAAACTTTCTGACCAGGACTAAAAGTTACGGGACGCCTGCGCAAATTATAGTGCGCACGAGCTTTCTCACGTGCCTGGTTCATTCGATCTCGAATCTTTACATACATTTGGCGAAAAGAATTAATTCTGTCTTGCACATAACTCTGACTTTCAGTGTTGGCAGTAGAAATAACTTCTGCAAAATCAGTACCGAAAAGTTTATGTTCCCTACCAAAATTAACAAAATATGGACTATAACCAGTGGTTTCATGACGCGAAGTTCGAATTGCACATCCAATAGATGGTAAATTATCTTCCCATGTCCGATGATTATTCCGTTGGACATAAGAACGTAACATGGTTTTGATTACTCTATTTACCCGCTCTGTATGGTCAGCTCTAGGATAATACGATGCTGTATAAAATATTCGAACCTTATATTTGTCGCAGAGATCTTGGAAGTCTTTTGACTTCATCTGGGAACCGTTATCACAGGTGAGGAACTGAGGAACTCCGTACGTCAGAAAAATACCGGTTTCCAAATGCTTAACTAGAGTCTTAGAATTAGCAGAACGACACGGAAACAAGACAACGTACTTACTAAAATAATCCGTAACAACAAGAACATGAGTATTACCATTACGTGATCGGGGCAATGGACCAATGAAATCTAAGCTAATCGATTGCCATGGCTCTTTAACTACAGGACGTTCACCCATCAGTCCAGCCGGACACTTAGACTCCACTTTATTTTGACCACAAACATGGCATGATCGAACGTACTTAACTATATCGGCCCTCATTTTCGGCCAAAAATAACGGTCTGCAACCCTCCAAAACGTTTTAAAAACTCCACAATGACCAGCTGTAGGTAAATCATGACAACGTTTTAGGACTTCGCGGCGACAATCCTTAGGCACTACCAATTTCCATTTTGAAGAATGTTCCGGAAAATCAGAACAAGTTGTTCTAACATACTTATACAATAATTTATTCTCTACGCGCCAAGCGGGAAACTTATCAGGGTGATTATCCAATCGACGGAACATTCCCTGATACCACTTATCGTTGGAATCGTGAAAAGAGGTGGCAGAAAATTCATCAACAGCGACAGTATTTACCGAAACAGGTACAGACCGAGACAAAAAATCAGGAACGACATGATCTTTACCTTTACGATGAATTAATTCAAAATCATACGGCTGTAGACGAAGTGCCCAACGAGCAAGACGACCTTGTGGGTCCTTTAAGTTATGTAACCAAAGCAATGAATGGTGATCAGTTATAACCTTAAAATGGACACCTTCTAAATAATGACGAAGTTTCTCAACGCTCCATATAACCGCAAGGCACTCCTTTTCCGTAACTGATAACTTCGTTTCCGGCTTAGTTAGCGACCTCGACAGGTAACTGATAACCTTCTCACCATCCTCAAACTCCTGAGTTAAAACAGCGCCTAAACCATAAGAAGATGCGTCAGTCTGAAGTGTAAAAGTGCGACCGAAATCGGGACAAGAAAGAATAGGAGCGCTTACCAGAGCCCCTTTAACAGAGTTGAAAGATTTTTGACACTCAGATGTCCAACGCCAAATCACATTCTTCTTAGTAAGCCGAGTAATGGGAGCTAAAACTGTCGAAAAATTCGGTATGAATCGCCGGTACCAAGACGCCGTACCAATGAAACGACGAACTTCTGTAACGTTGTTTGGCGGAAGTATATCGACGATAGCACGAACCTTATCAGGATCAGGCCTCAAACCAGCTGAATCGACTACGTACCCAAGATATTTCAATTCTGATCTACAAAAACAACACTTTTCTTTTGAAATTACAAGTCCAGCATCCTGAAGACGTTGTAACACCAAATCTAAAATTCTCAAATGATCTCCAAAGGTCTCGGAAATAACAATAATATCATCTAAATACACCATCACGTTATTTTCTAGATCCACGCCAAGAACACGATCGACAACACGCTGCCACGTAGCTGGAGCATTTGTCAAACCAAACGGCATTCGTTTAAACTGATATAGGTCTCGACCAGGTACGGTAAAAGCTGTTATTTCCCTGGAATTCTTCTCTAAGGGTACCTGCCAAAATGCGGATTTAATATCAATAGAACTAATATATCGGGCGTTCCTCAAACGATCTAGAATAGCACTAATATACGGTATGGGATACGAATCTTTTTTAGTAACGGCATTAACTTTCCTAAAATCAACACAGAAACGGTAATTACCATCCTTCTTTCGCGCTAAACAAATGGGACTTGACCACGGACTTTTTGAAGGTTCTATAACATCAAGTCGAAGCATTTCCTCGATTTCTTTATCAATTATAGCCTGCTTAAATGGCGAAACAGGATAATACCGCTGCTTAATCGGAACAGTTCCAGGTACAACCTCAATAACATGCTCGGCAACTTTACAACACCCAATCTGATTCCCTATTGAAGACAAACTTTTATTCACCAGGGTAGTTAAAGTCGCGCGCTCGGCTTCCGACAGAAAATCACCAGCTACTATGCTGCGTATATCCACCTTCTCTGAATCTGTCGAGAAATGCCATACACCCTGTCCCAAATCTGGTACTAACTGCATAGCCCTCCAAAAATCAATACCCAGAATAAGCGAGTGTGACAACTCCGGTAGCGCTAAAATATCGATAATACGTGTTCTACCTAAAAGAGTAACCGGAGCATTAAAATAACCTACACTAACAGTAGTCTGACCGTTTGCTACAGTACAATTCACCTTCTGTTTAATAAGTTTCAAACCCGATTGCTCTAACAATTCGATTCCAGGTTTACCTACTATTGTACGAGTCGCTCCCGAATCCAACAATCCCAAAAATGTATGCCCAATAATAGACACTTCCAAATAAGGACGCTCATCACCACGAGCACGAGAAAATATAAAATCTAAGGAGTTCATAGAGAAATTTGAACAAACTTTAGTGGTCACAGGAACATTTCCCGGGAAAATCTTACCACCTACTGACTTTTCCGAAGCTCGTTTGTCCGAAGAACGACATCTAGGACAATTACGGATGTAGACATCAGGCGCGCCACAACCGAAACACTTAAACTTTCGAGGAGCCGGACAAAAACGACGGACATGTCCGCTTTGCTTGCAATTCCAACACGTAACTGTAGGTTGGGACACGACCCTATTATTCGAGACGGCCTGAGGCGAGTGTTTGATCACTTCTACATCTGGAGTTGGTTCATCAATTGATAGAAAAGCGAAATCGGGTTCGACGAAGTTCTGACGCCGCCGAGAGGGCGCAACGTAATGATCGGCACGATATTTCTTAACCTCTAACTTAAGACACTCTTCCTCGAGTTCTTCTAATGAATTAACCGTTCCCAATTGCGTTGTATAAAAGGGAGCCAGATTTCTAGAAATTATATCGAGGCGTACCTCGGGAGATGTTTCGCCATAGCGCCTAAACAATGCGTCCATAGAAGTGAGATACTCAACAATCCCTTCTGACGGATCTTGAGTACGTTCTAAAATCTCTCTAAATAGTCTCGCCCTGTAATCAGGTGGTTCAAAATGCTTCCGAAAAAGTTGTGACAATCCTTCCCAATCGGAAAACCTATTTCGGTTCGCTCGATACCACGATAGAGCCTTACCCGAAAACAGATCAATAGCCGAGTCGAACAGTTCGCGATCTGACACTCCACGAGCCAACTTAAGCTCATTTACTCTCTCCAAAAAATTGTGAACGGAACTTCTCCTATCTCCGTTGAATGTGAGACCCCATTTTTCCACTCGTACCTTATGAATTGTAGTACTAGAAGGAAAAACATTAGCACCAGGATGTGACACTGATAGACCTGCATCCAACGGAACGGGCGGATCTCCTGATACCAAGGTACTAAAAGGATTGACAGGAGCAGTAGGACTCCCAGTCACTAACGTCGAAAAAGGATTTTCAAAAACCTCTGGAACAGGTTCTACTGCTGAAGCCTCTTCAACATGTACCATAGATATTTCGGACCTATCATTGGGCTCCGATAAATCTTCCAATTGGTTCATGGCAGCCAACACCTCCATCACTAAATCACCTCGAACTTTACTATCGTCCGGACTCAGTTCCTCAACTGGAATACGATCAACCCGATGTAAAAGATGAACAAGACGCGACTGCATTCGCATAAAATCAATCGAGGATATCCCTCCAGTCATAGTCGACATCGACTCCCTAAATTCATTAAGGTACTGATTAATAATTCGATGCTCATCAGCAAAAGGTCGAATAATCCTAGAATGACTCAAACTTTTCCCCGTTTTCTCTAAAGACAAAACGCGACTCAACGCTCCTCTCAAGGAATCGACTGACTTTGATTCGTCCACTTTCAAACCCCGAACCTCAAGTTCATACAGGAGCATCTCCTTTTTCAAATGGACTACCGTCATCTTATACTCCATCGTATCTCGTTGATAACCTTAACCTAAAGATAATAAGAAATGGAAAAGAAAAGGTAGGTTATAAAAATATCAATGGAATGGAAACAGGTAAATGCGCAAATTCAAGAGTTAACTAACAAAATAAATACAATCTTACAAAAAGAAAAACCACCAGTCTTACAAATTCTTGCAAAACAATATGTTTTTCCTGCAATGCCCCACGTTGGGCGCCAAAAATTTGCTGCGAAAGTTTTTGAACATAAAAAAAAAGTCGCAGTCGCAAGCGTGAAGACTTCGCGGCAAATTACCCGCTGCTCAGTATAAATTAGGTTCAATGGGCGCCACCTGTTTTAAGTCAAAAACAGGAAATTTACCTCTGTTGATATTAGAGGAGCTTGCGGCCACGTCTCTTAATAATTTGAAACACACGACTTTAAAAAAAGAATCTATTGAATACAAAAAAAAAGTAAAAAGAAAACGGGATTTAACAATCAAAGAACAACAAATAAAAAAAATCAATAATAATAATAAGACGGGTGGCCTTTCCCTATCTTAACAATAATAATTAAATAACTAACTAACTAACCAACATTATCTAATAACGAACGAAACGAAAACTGTACTACGTGGCGTCGTTGTTTCCTCTTCTATCTGGTTTCGGTTTCTTTCTATCCGAGTCGGTCCAAGATCGCCGGCACAACACAGCTCGTTCTCTGCAATTCACCAAACGGGAGCCCTCCCTAACAGTTCGGTCCAGGTCCACGATCTCCGGCACAATGCAGATCGTGTCTCTCCCTCCTTCGACCTCCTAGCCTCGCAGCCGTCCTCGAATTGACTTAAATCCTCTTCAGGAGATTTATCTCGATCATCAGGCACAACGCAGATCGGATTCTCTCCTTTCGAGCCGTTTCTCTTCGCCGCTGCTTCCAAGTTGCAATTTTTTTTCAAATCACGCCAAAACAATCCTCTCTAAACAAACTCGTCGCTACGCAACTGTCTATATCCTCACCACGCACACTCCGTTCGCGAGTTCACAAAAACACATAAAAATACAACTATACAGAGTTCACAAAAACACAAAAATAAAAACTACAAAAGAACTATAAAGAAACTATAAAGGCCACCCTCACTAACTAAACTAATAACATTAAAACAGAAATTTTAACTCTTGAACTTACTAGAATTTCGTACCGTAACAAACTTTAAGCTTATGCCTGGCCCCTCCCTCTCCCCAGCTCCACAGTGCAACGTTTTATAATCTACAATATATTTTATCAACAATTACAGGAATCTACGTAATTGGCACACCTACGATACTTTGTAACAAAGCATATTTTTGAGAGTTGAGGATAGACCACACACCGTGCATTTAACCGTGAAATCAAACCTATCTCAGATAGATGGCGGCCGATACGGCAATGTTAAATCTAACATTGCTTAAGTATGCAGACGAAACTTTTGTACGCAAACTTCCCCCATCCGGTCGTCCTGAATCTGAGTTAATCCAAGGTTGTTTGTAACAAGCCGTACGTTGTTTCCGTCTATTACCGACCGATATATGTAATTGGCTTATATCAAAGACACTATAATATAATGTAATATACATAGTCTTTGCTTATATGTAATTGTGGACGTCACCGCCGTCATATTTTAAACCGACCGAATTATCTGTTATCTGTTACGTAATTGTCCCTAATTTGTGATTGTCACCGACCGCTAAATTTAAGACCGCCCGCATATTGTCTTATATGTAATTGTGGATGTCACCGCCGTTATATTTAAGACCAACCGAATTATTTGTTATCTGTTATGTAATTGTCCATTACCGACCGCTAATAGTAAATGTTTTGTTATTCCGTCGGTATATGTTAGATCGTATTTCGAACCGTTATCCGTGACAACATCCGTCTCTCAGAACTGCTACGAGTTAATTTTTCCCGTCGTTGTAGGGAAAAATTAATTCTGCTCTATCCTCCGCTTGCTCTCTCTCGCTCTCACTCATAACATAAAAGACCATAATGCCGAATATTAAACACTGCACGTTTTCCTATCGTCTCCGCATCTAGCTATTTCTCCCCTCAATGTGAAATTGTTAGTAATATTTTCCGTTTTCGCATTTTATGTATCAAGAGGGGTTTATCATATTTCAGGTTCTAATTAGTGGTAAGAGTATTTTACTTACCGTTCCCGCATTTTCACTTTGTCAAATAGTTTCGAATCGTCCCGATTTGATACATCTCATTTCTCTCCAACTGTGATAATTTTGTACTAATACTGATTTTCCATTTTGAGTTTGTGTTCCATTTCTACGGACAACCGTGGCAATCTCCTGAGTACGTAAACTACCCAGGCATATTTCCGAGGGAGAAAACCCTTCAAATCTGACGCCCGAGCAAAACCGACCCTAAAACGCTTTGACGAACTCCCGAATTCCGTCTAAGCGCCAAATCACTCAAGTAACTGCGGCAAGCACGTTACAACTTAAAATTGCATTTGATACCACATCACAGTTTCAATAGCTATCATTTCTCAAAGAAACATCACATTACATAATTAAAACATTTTCTATGTAATATCCCGATCTGATGCGGCCCTATCGATGAATCTCACCTTACAAAATCTACAAAAGTATAGTGGCCAACTTCAACGGAACGGAATAAATGAGGGTTGCTTTAAAGGGAAGTATGTAAGGTAGTGTTTTTGATGACGCCTTTGTGGTTTTGTAACCTTTTTGTTATTTGGAAAAAAAAATAGTATCTTAGGCGGTACTCTACGCATTTTACGCTTCATTCGGGCCTTTCATACACCAGGTATTTTATGTACCATACTGGGAGTTTAGCAAACCGCTTTTTTTTACAAAACACAAATATCTGATTTGTCTCTAAAATTTGGTACTTTGACTTATTTTTCTCATTCTAGAAAATCTTCCTCCTACGCCTTTTGATTTGAAAGCATTTAATGGCGCACCTAATAAATTAAAATGTAGTTTCATTAGTTAACAGTGTACAATCTTAATCACACTTAGTTTCAATGATTTCACTTCTACCAGACGTCCCACGAGAAGTAACCTTTTTTTTTGAATTTGTCTTTCGCCTTATTTTTGAAATCTTGTCGAACCAATGAAAGTCTATTGTGTGAAGTATAATATTTAAAACGAGTTGTTTTCATTTTATTGTCAAAAAGCTGCACCATCACATTGCAATGGTACACATTTCAAATTCTTAATTAATCTGATTAATTATAATAATTGGCAGACAAATTAATCACTTAGTTCAATTCGCACCTATTTACAGCACATTAAACAATACAGTTAATTCAAAACCCAAATCCAAGCACAAAACTCCGAAACAAAATATTCCTTATCGTTTACTCCAAACAAATTATTTTTCCTAAATCTGTTATATTTTACTTTATCGAAGTCGATAATTCACTGCGACCAAATCTGCCAGAAACGAAAATTGCTTACCCCCTCGAGTGCAAATTAACCGAGCTTAACCCAAACACCATTGAGCCTATAATCTCTTTCAGATATTGAGACGTCGAAATATTAAATTATGGGGGTGTATTAATAATGAAAAGGGACGAAGTAGGAGGTACTTCAACAATGTCAAGTCAAGAATATTTAAAGTAAAGGTAAATAGTGGGAGAGAAATGAAAAGTGGTGAATATGTTAATTATTCGTTAAAACTGGAGTGGAATGGCAAAGATGTTAAAAACTGAAAATTGATCAGACATTTCAAAACTTTCTATGATGCAATTATCTATTTATTGTCTGAAGTGGTGCGTTACATTATGTTGACCACAAATTGAAACTTCACTCATCAAACCGAAACTTATTGTAATTAAACAATGTTAACATAATTTTTATCCCACCTTCTTAAGCCATACCCAATAATACCTTAAATTTGTTTTCATCGGTATCATTGCACTGAGTAAATATTAAAACACATTCGAAATGGCTGAGACCTAAATTACGTTAACTAAATTTTTCAATCCACTCCTTCATGATATCCTTCAGTCGCTCTTTTCCCGATTCAGATTACATACTTGCTTTATCCGGTGCCCCCTTTTTCAATCTAGATTTTTTTCCTTTTACGCGTGGAAAGAAAAAAAAAGTTCTTCATTGTGACCCAGCTGAAGCATCTTTAGATTTAAAATACGTTACACGGAATACGCTTCGTCTAAAAGTAAAAAGGTATAGAATCGCGCCGCAGGTGAAGAGATTTGAACCCAGCGTTTGCCCCACGCAGTCAATGCATGTTAATTTGTTTTGTAGACTTTTCGGTAGGTTATTTAATTCTTTAAATTGTCCGGGCTGAATGCATGAAAAATATTTGTAATTCTATGTAAAGGAACACGAAAAAAGGTGGAAGCTTTTGTCACCGTTAATATTATTACTGATTTATTATCATCTATTAAAATAAAAGCATACAAAACAAACTTCGGTTAGCTTACAAAAGACTCTAAGATTTATGTTAACTTAGGGCATGAGGAGGAGATAAGTAAAACGAAGAAGTTCCGATTAATTGGTTTGGTTGAGTTTAGTTGGTTGAATCCTTGTTAGGAGGAAAAAAGACTTTATTATTAAATTATTATTAATAATAATCAGCTGTATTCAGTCTGATAGTTTACAAAATACAAACACATTCGATCGAGACAAGACAGGTAGGTATCTTATGCATCTTATACCACCGATAGAGTTTCTATGGCTTCGTCAACGTCAATTCCTCGATTTCCTGACTTAAGAGATAAAAACCTTATAAATAGGTTCAGGAAACGATCTGCAATTGCTCTGTTGGCTTTAAGCAAGAAATCTCTTGAAACAATCAGCAGCGAAACAACTTGTGTTCAGGAAAACAACCTCTTTAAATAATCAGCTTGCCAAACTCAAGGACTCTACTCAAATCTAAATCTCCGATAGATATCAGATCTGATACAATTAGTTTACTACATTTTTAATCTCATATACGATAGTCACTCTCGTGAGGTCGCGTCGCTAATCCCCTTTTTGCACAATCCTGCACAATCCATCTCTGCTCTTTCGTCGAATGATGGACGAACCTGTCCCTCATTTTACTGATTCAATCCCCTCTCTCATGGCCGTCCGATATTAGATTCAATCAACGGTACTAAAGATCGCCTTATCCAGTGTAAGTTGACAACCACCAACGCCGGAAAAACTACTTTCCAATCTTTATTAGCCTTTCAAAACTGCAATGTGCTTTGCGATTGATGGCGTAATTACTTCTCAATTTGACTTATTTGCATTAGGGATAATCGAAAGTTATCGCCCGATATTAATGATGTGAAAATATAAACAAATTTGGTACAGTCTCAATGAAGTTATTATGGAAATTAATACCAGATGAAAACAATGTTGGTGTCAGTATAACGTGCCCAAGAGATACGTTAATGCTCTGTTAAATTTTCAAATTGTTGGAAAAGAAATATTAGAAGAATATTTTGAATGACTAAGTGACTGAGTGAATAAAAGGGTGACAGATGAATTAAAGAAGTGCAATCACAGTTCATGTAGTAATGGAAAATGGAATTGAGTATGGTTATGTGTTATTTAAAACTTGTTCTTCTTTAATAACTATTACAAAACTAAAAATGGGGAGACAATCTAAAGCTATGCGTTTCAATAAAAAAAGAGTACCCTACTTCACTTTTGATTTAACATTTAATGTCCAACATAAGAACATTTACTTCAATGAAATTTCAATAAATTTTGTTATTTCACACTAAAAAGTTTACTTAAAAAACTACATAGTTTTACACTACCTAGCAACATAAATAATCACTTCAACACAAAAATATGGTTAATACATATAGAGTTAATAGTAGTAATAATCGGGTTAATAGTATAGGTCAGATATGGTTAATGTACATATAATACTATTATTATTTAATATGGTATTGAGTAACTGTAAATCATTAAAAAGTACGTATTAACAGACTGGACACTTCGAATGTGTGGCTCATATTTTTTAATAACACTTGAAGTTCAATGGATCTAGGAAATTTGCCCGAAAACAATTGACCGAAGGAAGATTTCCCGAAAACAGTTAACCGAAAGGAAAGTTGCCCTAGCGGAAAGTTGCCCGAAAAGATAGTTCCCCGAACAGCAGTTGCCCGAAAGGGAAAATTGCCCGAAAATTAAAATAATACAGGATGCGGCATTTAACTTGAGATAGTAAATTATCTCAAAAACTATGTACTTTACAACTTTAGAAAAACATTTCAAATAAAAGTTGTTTGAAACCGAAACGGAAATTTTTGACTAACTAAAAAAAACGTTCATTTTGTTTTTCCCTTGGTATCAAACAATTTTTATTTGAAACCTTTTTTTACTAAAGTAAATTACTGTCTAGATAATTTACTGTCTCAAGTTAAATGACGCAACCAGTAAAAGAAAAAAAAAAGAGAAATCTAGTGACCAATGAGGCAATACATCTGTGTTAAGTAAGTACGTTAAAGCAACAACACTATTTTTATTACTTGCACATAAATGAAACGCAAATTCACAGAACAACATTTTTATTTATG
This sequence comes from Cryptocephalus moraei, assembly GCA_946251905.1. Lineage (NCBI taxonomy): Eukaryota > Metazoa > Arthropoda > Insecta > Coleoptera > Chrysomelidae > Cryptocephalus > Cryptocephalus moraei. The sequence goes on along the minus strand of OX276454.1, from coordinate 33,165,111 downwards.
AAGATGTACAACAAATTAATCATTATGTAGAGAAAAATGCAATACACGTTCAGTAACTTAAATTATGAGCTATTCCACGTAAGTAGTGGAGAAGTTCCTCGTTTTCGAAGTTTGTCACCAGCGTTCTAAGGCGATCAGCACAGTCCCGATATTTTTTGCGGGATGGTGGTCCATTCATCCCCCCAGCAAACTGCTCAATCTGCAGCTCATGCAGACTCTGTTCCCTCTGAAGAGCTTCTATGAATCTCCAGATATTAGGATGATCAGCTGCTATTTGTTGTTCGAACCCTCGATGCCATCCTTCAAGTGCGTTGTTGGTTTTCGGCAGCTCTTCTTGAACACCATCATAGCAATTCCACATGTCATGATTGATTCGAGGAGGGCGGCGACTATGACGTCTTTGAGGACGACCGATCCATGTATCTTCGAAGTAATCTAGAACTGGTTGTCATTCCGCCGGCAATATGTTCTCTTCGCAAAGGACTTCAAATGATACGACGATATCTGCTGGAGGCACAAAAGCCAGTGCAGGTAAAAGACGTAAGGTGAGAGCAAAATCTGCATCTGTCTCGTAGCGCTTTTTCAGACCTTCCGACTGAATTTTCCTGACGATGCACTGATTTAAGTGGAAAAAACAGCCGCGATGCCTCGATTGAGTATACTCCCTCGAAATAGCAGTGATCATCCCAGGCTCAAAATCTGTCATGATCGACTGCGGCGAAACATTTGGAAGGAGCTGTTTCAGTTTCTGAAGCAAACTGCTGTACGTTTTCTCGGTTTTGTCTGGAAGCAGCGCATAAACCAGCGGAATGGCAATGTTGGCTCGCAGCTCGTGAATGGTATATAGCTGGTATAAGAGATGCGGCACTGTTTTAAATGTCCCATCGGCGTACCAGTGGTCACTCAGTCGAAGAATTGATAGATTTCTCTTGGTGCTGAATAATAAGATCCTGTCCTCGACTGGGCCCGAATCGTACAGAAGAAATTCTTCGCCTCTGCTGGTGATTCTGTACTTCTCTGGGATGACGATATCCCTCCTGTGAAGAGGTAGGGCTGGTGCTGCTTCCTCCCTCGTCCTTATGTTTCGTATGGTCCTCTTGATGCTGCTCACCTTCGGAAGTATGGCTGCTGTTGCTTGATTCAGACGTTCAGATGAATTAGAGATGATCAAGTGAGGGGCATCTTGGGTCAGCTTGGCTCGCTCCCGAATCGTTCTCATGAAGGTCGTCCTCTCCACTTCTCTGTCATCTGCAACATGGTTATGTGAACCACTTTCCTTAGGGATGTTTCTTCCCGATGTTATCACACTAGCGTTGCACTTAATTTTTTTATAGTAGTCACACTTCCAATAAATCTTGTTTTCAACCGCTTTGTCTTTTTGGTGTAAAAACCCGTTCAGCAAAAGTTTTTGTTGACCTTTTACTGAGAGAACAAATTCGACTGCCATATTTATACACTATTATCGTCTCGCCGTTTACTGTGAACTAATGTCTGGAAACCTTTACGCTACTTTATATAGAAGGATTGCCTTAATCCATTTTCTACGAAAGTTCCAGGTTACATTGTTATTGGTAGATACTCGAGACCTGATGAAGTAGGTACCTGCCTAATCCCTTGTCGTTTCTGATGAAATACCTGCCTAATCCCTTGTCCTTTCTGATGAAGTACCTGCCTAATCCCTTGTCCGCCTGTTAAAAGTATTATAGTCCATCCGCTCACCAAATAAGTAGAGCAATAAAAGCTCATTAATTTGCCACCAGACCCTTCAAATGCCCATTCAGATAGTTTAAAGGCAATAGACGAGGGGATTATGTTTCAAAGAATATAGACATCGATTGTTGGATAAAATAAACAAAGCCGTGAAGTATTCAAAAATTATTTCCACAACACATTTAGTTTTTAATTCTTTGAAGAAATCTGGGCATGTTTTCATGTCTCAAACCAAAAAGAAAGCTTTTTGCAAATACCAAATTTCAACAGTTTATACTATTTCATCTATATGATATCATAAACAAGGTGATTCCGAATAAAGTGCAAATATTTATAACCCTGAATGCGATGCTATTCATTGACTTAGAGAAATTTATTCATAAAAAAAACTACATATATCTATACAGATACTCTATACATATTTTACACCACTTGGATTCTGCGTAATAACTGAAATCCCGTATTTCCTTAAATTATTTAATTGTTCGGGCAATTTTCCATTTCGGGCAAATGCTATTCGATGAACTATCTTTTCGGGCAACTTTCCGTTAGGGCAATTTTCCTTTCAGTCAACTGTTTTCGTGCAATTTTCCTTCGGTCAATTGTTTTCGGGCATTTTTCCGGGACCCAAGTTCAATACCTGGGTCCATAGCTAGTCAGACTAGAGGCGTAAATATTGTTCAGCAACCATACGGAGAGAAAGTAATTATGTTACATTTTAAAAACGTCATCATCGCTATTTTTCTTAGCAGATATTCCGTCTTGCTTTAATTTTTCTAAATAAATTTTAAATAACATGTGCCTAGTTAATTATAATATTCACTTACTTTAGTTTAAATTGACATCACTGAAAGTGGGGAAATATTGTATCTACTTTACATTTAATTTTAAAAAAATAATGAATTTATGTCGCACGTCGTCTACGAATCTCTGAAGTTTTTGGTATGAGAAGGTCCTGAATATTATCGAATACAGAATTTCCCCGATTTTTTAGGAAACTAGACAGGTTGTATATAGAATAATTTAACCAGTGAACTTATCAACTATGCTTTTTCGCTTTGCCGTAGTCTGATAACAAGGATTTACCCAACTAGATATAGAATAACAATATTGAAAAAAATTTGGTAAATACTGATCGGAAAATGCATTATAATAATAATAATAATGGTAATTACAAGATATAGGATGTCAAACTTTTAAAAAACATATCATTTTGTTTATATTTCCGAAATGGTTGAAATTAATTCTTTTAATTTGGTTATGGTTTCGATACCAATAAAATATGTATTTTAAAAAATCAATTTACTTGTTTCAACGTTTTTCGAAAGCTTAATTGCAAAAAAACCAGAGACATTTCTCAAATTTCTTTTTTTTTACTATCTCATACCCTTCTGTACATATCCACATTTTGAAGACAACATTATGACAAAAAACGTTTAACACTCTATGCTAAGACGTGCAGAGTTTTCTATTTTGTCATTTATCTCGAAAATAAAGCGTCCCATAACAAAGTTGCATGTGGTAATATTTATGCAAAACACAGTGATAAAGCGATAATAAAACTACTGTTACCCTTATAATGAAGTTACCGACTTCAAAGTTTTAAATCATTAAATTGATTAAGTGCTACGGTTCACTCAAATCCCCGCGATTAAACGTAATACTTTAACTTCGTCATCCTAAGATTCGGATTTCTATGCAGTTAAGATATTGAGAATATGCGCATATTTATGCACACTTCTTATGGAAATATGTAAAAATTATGCAATAATTTGTGCAAAATATACAGTGAGTATTTTTGGATAAATCTATACGCGTAACTTCAATACTAGTACCTACAGAATTTTGAATTTAATTTCGAAATGAGTGAATTCACAGATTTATTTATTTCATAAATAATAAATAATTAACAATTATGACCCTTAATCATGAAGTACCACTATAAAATGTAAGGTTTTTCTATATTGTCAACTGTAAATCTTTGGCGGTGATTCGTTCAAATATCCTTAACAAATGAAAAACTTCTTTCCACGTCAACGTTTTCTATAATTCGGGCGTATGTTGAAGTGTGGTCAAGACTTAAAAGATTGTTTAAATTTCACTCATATAAGTTAAAATTTGATACCTTTCATTTTTTGATAAAATTTAAATAACATTATTCAAAATTAACATTCAATAACATGGAACTTATTGAATAAAAAATTCTTTTTTAACCAGGGACAAATGATAATAGCGATTCCCATTCTCTAACGGCTCCAATAGCCTCGCATGACCAATATGGGCTCGATCCAATTCACTGATATGTTTATTTCAAGAAAACAAAATAATATGATTTAATATATGCTAATTGACTACTTATCACTTATTTTTTTAAGTTTTAAATTTTAAAACAATTTTAAATTGGTTCGAGCTTTCACTATATATTGAGGTGCATCAGTAGAAAGTATATTAAATCTAAATTCCACTATAGCTTCATTTACAAATCGTAGTATTTCTACGCTATTATTTTTCTCTCCTTGTTTAATACAAATTAGAAAAGATTTGGTCTTTGTAATTTCATTTAAAATACCTATCAGTAAATTAACAATATATCTATAAGTTACATCAGTCGATTCATCGACTATTATGTAAAAGAAATTGTTCCCAATATAATTTTTAATTAAATTATTGTATAACGGAGTAACATTATTTTTCCCCTGCGTACTTTCATGCCGCACAGTTTTACTGGAAATTTTCTCCAAAAAACTTTGTTAAATTTAGGACAGTGTACGGTGTACCTTATAGAGTGGTATATTCGCACTTAGGAGAGCTTCATATAATTGGAAATTTAAATCTTTTTCTCTAATATATGATGAGATGGTGTGGACTCTACGATCAACATAAAAGAGAGCTAAGTACGGTTGTAGGGATTTAATAGGGAATTTAGGGAACATATTCTTCAATTAGGGATTAATAACCATTAAATAGGGAACTAGAGCAACTTGTTATTAAAAACATCTTAGGTGAAAATTCTACTTGCAAATTAAGTAATCCAAAGACCGAAGGTTGTCCAGTATCTCGAAGGTGGCCATGGTAATTAAACCAGAAGAAAACACAAAGTCTTCACCACCAATTTATTAACTAAAGAGCGACCGGTTTCGACTATCTAGTAGTCATCATCAGGCTCGTAATATTAAAGCATTTTAGGGCTCACGCTGAACGATATGTAAGACGTCACAGATAAACAGACCACACAGTTAAAATTAAAAATTAAAATGTTTCCTTCACACATCGAACAAAACAAAAGAGACATGGAAACAGCCCTAATAGGAATAACGTCCTCATGATCGCTGTAGGCGGTTACTACGCGGTAGTCCTGACGGGTGTTGAGCAGGACCAACAATGGACTTCTCAAAGTTGTTTAAAATGACTTTTTTAAACTTTTTTTTAAACTTAAATTTTTAAAATTTTTAAACAACTTTGAGAAGTCCATTGTTGGTCCTGCTCAACACCCGTCAGGACTACCGCGTAGTAACCGCCTACAGCGATCATGAGGACGTTATTCCTATTAGGGCTGTTTCCATGTCTCTTTTGTTTTGTTCGATGTGTGAAGGAAACATTTTAATTTTTAATTTTAACTGTGTGGTCTGTTTATCTGTGACGTCTTACATATCGTTCAGCGTGAGCCCTAAAATGCTTTAATATTACGAGCCTGATGATGACTACTAGATAGTCGAAACCGGTCGCTCTTTGGTTAATAAATTGGTGGTGAAGACTTTGTGTTTTCTTCTGGTTTAAGTAATCCAAAATTAATTAGAACAACTAAGTCAGTGAAATAATTTAGTGTGCGTGCTGATACAGTAATCAATTATTAAGTAAGTAATAACTATTAAACCGGGAATTAAAACAACTGAGTCGCTTAGGTGGACGAAAAAGCGCGGATTAAAGTGATAATTTCAAAATCTTACAACAAAATAATTAATCGCGTAAGCATAACATCAGTTCTCTAATATGATAATAAACGCGCTCGGTAAGGTCAAGCACACAAGCTAGGTCAGGGAAATTACAATCTATGACGCCGAAAGATAACAAAACTTAATTTGCCATTTAACCAATGTAATTTGAAGATGTATAAAAGCTCTGAAATTTGGGACAATAAATCAGTATACGATGTATGCTCAAAACGAGAGTGTGTTGTGGTCTTGATTATTCAACCTAACCTACAAGCTCTCACGTTACGCCCTGAGAGTCTACGAGATCTTCAAGCTACTACAACTTTTAACTCCAAGAACTTCAAACCCGGGTCTGCACGATACGCCCTCAGATCCAAACCCGGAGAAGTACGTCTCTCCAAACGACAAGAACTTCAACCCGGACCTGCACGTTACGCCCTCAGGTCCACACCGGAGAGCACGATACGCCCTCTCTCCACATAACGAGAACTTCAAGAACTTCAAGAGATCACGTCACGCCCTGATCTCCAACTACGACTTCAGTCTCCAGCCTTACAACCTGGAGGCAAGATTCATCTCCGTAGCCACCCACGAGCTACGAAAGAGATCTATTCAGTCCACTCTCTATAGAGACCACTTCATACTTCGTTCAGATGGAAAACACTGCTGCAGAGAAATTTGAAAAATGTATTTCTTTCTTTGTTGCTTTCATTATGGTTGTTAGTTTGTTAGTCTACTAAGAGAGAGTTATTAAATAATATTTAATATATTGATTACTAAAAGCCAATATACTCCTAAAAAGGTTTAGAATTGACATGAAATTTTACCGGTCCCATCGATTTTTAGTCTGCTAGATATCAGCAAATCTGTTTAAAATTAAGGCGATTAGGTGAGGTAAATACGTCAGTTATAAAAGGAGAATGAACGTATCACTTTGCATCCACTTTACAAAACACCTCTATTTTCCAAGATTAATTATTCTGGATATTTTTTATCCCTTCGCAGCACGATTTGTAACTTTAGGCATTTTAAAATTACAATATTATACGATGCGCTACGACTAAGAAGAAAATGAGAAATAGCTGTTTAAAACTACCCTACTAGTGTCCCTTTTTATTTATTTATTTAATGATGTTCATTACAAAAATCAGAGATGGGATTATTATACCTGAATTCGCTGAATTCACATATAGTAGAGTCGCATGGTAAACTAATTTCATTATAAAACGACAACATATGCACATTTTTGCATGGATATCGAAAAATATGTAATTAAATGTAAAAAACACAAAACATGCATATTTTTCTTTGCGATATGTACACTATTTTAATGTGATTCGGATATATCGCAATTAAAAATACAAAATTCCTTTAAATAACACATGCATTTTGCATAAACTGATGAAAATTCGATGCATGCATTTTCAATAAATCGACTTCAACAATTTCCGAAATAATTATGGAATCTCCTGTATACCTACAGCGAGTGAGTGACAGCAAGTTGTCCCATTCTTATTCACCTGTTATTCCCTTATACTCCAAATCAGTGAACGACATATTTTGTTTCAAAGAGTACAGATGATTTAAATAAATTTCTAGATTCCAGTGACCAAAGTTACTTTGAAATATCTATTGTAACACATCCAAACGAGACATAACTGATTACATTACAAAGTGTGTCAAAATGATTGTCATCTAGTCGGCTGTGGAACTTCCATATAAAATAAAAAAACCGCCTTGGGAAAATAGGAGTTTCTAACAGTTATACATGACCTCAAAATAACCTACTTAACCTCTTTTAACTTCTGGTTTTTCTCTGTCAAAAGAAAACGAATTCTGAGTATTTGTCTATTTGTAATATCTGCTTTGGCCCTGAAAAGGGCCGTTAATTACCAGCAGTACTGATTGCCAGTTTCACAATAAATATTTGAAGTGGCCACCGTTTTGCTGCATGCATAAAACCACACGACGTTTCATATTATTACAAATGGCTGCAATATATCTCCCGTTATTTCATTGAATATTAAGGTAATGCGGTCCATCAGTTCTTCCAGATTATTAATCCGTTCTTTGTAGACCTCGTTTTTAAGGAAGCCAAAAATGGAAAATTCCAGCGGAATGAGATCCGGTGATCTGGCAGGCCAAATTCCTCTGCTCACAACTCGACCAGGGAAGAACTCTTCAATAAACCTCAAATTTTCTTGAGTGGTGAGAGCTGTGGCTCCATCCTCTTGAAAGAAACCACCTTGAAATTCATCAGGATGCAACTCTTCTACAAATGGCGTCAATAATTATTCTCTGTAACGTTGACCGTTGATGGTAGGGTGGAAGAATATTGGATCTATTATTCTACGACGTGATATGGTCAACGATATCCCTACTTTCAGTGGATGTAAGGGAACCTCAATGATATTGTGTGGATTAACAACAGACCATGACCGGTAATTTTGTTTATTGACATAACTGCTCAAATGGAACCAGGCTTCATCTGTGAAGAAACTTAGATCAAGAACATCATCGTTGTTGAGGTTTTCCTGAAAAAAGTTGCAATATTGCATCCGATTGTTGCAATCTCTCGGTAAGATTGTTGCACTATGAAGACTTTATAAGGATGCATGTGCAAACGTTTTTTCAGAATCCTTCTAACAGTGCTGAAGGACATGTCTGTTCGAGCCGATAAACGACGTAATGACGAATGTGGATTTTCTTCAACAATCTCTTCCACATGTTCGACAACATTTTCGTTAGTCTGCGGCCTTCCAGTAGATTTCCCTTTCAATACACTTCCCGTTGTCTGGAATCTTTCCACAATTCGGCGGAGCTGGTGTAGCAAGGCGGAGTCTTCAACAATTTTAGTGGGAAACTTCAATCGGAACTGTGCTTTGCATTCAGAAATGGAATATTGCCATTCTCCGTGCATTAAGCGTCCACTTCGGAAATAGGCTTCAATAATAAAGGTGTGTTCTTGAACAGTATACATTTCAATTGCTTAATAGTAAGAATTAATAAATATTGGATCTACTGATCGCTGACAAGCCGTGATTGACACTCGCACAGATCACAGGACACTTGTTGTCAAAATTAGATAGGTTGAAATCAATAGAGCGCCACACATCAAAAATTACATGCACAGAAATTCCAACGCCAACTGGATGACAATCACTTTGAAACACGTAGTGTTATATATACTATATATATATATATATATATATATATATATATATATCTGTATAATCTGTATAATATCTGTAATATATATATATATATATATATATATATATATTACAGATATTAAAGATACTATGTAGAATACTATATACCTACGTACGCGTGTAAGCGCGCACGCACTCACAAAGCTATAAGTTGGTGGTATGTGGTTTGAATTTGAAAAATTTGAAAAACATAAATATTTTGAAGCACACCCAAAGTAGCCATCTAATTCTAATGTAGATAAACAATTTTACAGTTATTAAAGCCAATAAGGTGATTTGTTTCTATCTGCTCTTTCACGGATCATGACTAATGACTAATCTAATGACTACAGTAAGTTTAGAAGTGAACCTAAGAAGTTTTTTTAAAAGGGAAAAAGTCCTCTCTTTCGAAGCTAATGGCCTGTAGGTAATTAGTTACTAAGGAGCAGTTAGTTTATTGCAAAGCTAATGGTACATATTTCTCGTAGGATATACTTCCTGCTTTACGCTCATAATTGATGGCCGGCAGTTTAGGGGCCCTTAAGATACCATTCATCAAAAAACATCATGATGAAGTCGTAGAGCGTAGCGTTCTCTTCATATCTCCTCATCCGAATTCTCTGCGTGCGATGCAGCGAATCCTGGTATCCATGGGGGATTCCTGCTTTAAAACTGACGCGTTTAGACCCTTCTCAATCATTGTTAACATTTAACTTTTGGGAGAATCTCTTATTTACGGCTAACCGCAGATGAGTAATTCCCCGAAAGGGATAGACTTTTCCGGGGAGGATAGGTAGATATTTGTTTTTTCACCTCACGCCTACTTTACACTGCAATGAGAGACCGAAATAAATCAAGCAAGGCGCCAAAGATCGATCTGCAATGTTTATAGTAATCAGTGTCCGTTTTTCTTTCGATGGGAAAGCATAGTTAATTCGGGTAAACGTTACGTACAGGAACGGAAACCTTATATACATTCCGCTAACAGCTAATATTTATTCTAATTGAACACGTGGCGACGAGAAATCGATTCTATAAGTACTGCATTATATCCGCGGGAATTGGGTCCCGCGTATAGTCGAAGGACCGGGCAATTTTCACCCTATGAATCACCCATTAATGATTACATTTACTATGCAATTGATACAATTTGTATGAGTGTGTAACGAATTGGATTCAGCAACGATGAATAACCTAAACGCTACGGGATGGCAAATGGATTTAGCATGGTAGTAATTTGAATCGTAAAAAAACTGTTATTAACTGATGATAAAAGCACGAATTAATTAAACACTTCAAATGATACAGTTTTATGTTCGGCTTTGTTTTTTTTTCATTTTTGTAATGACTGAAAATAACTGTCTAACATTCATGTACAAGTATAGTTCAAATTCAAATTCACATTTGCTTTTATTTTATACGTACGCAACTCATTACTTACTGATAACCAACGAGATCATATACAGATGAATGAGTTTTATACCTATGTGTTCAAACAAGACAATTTTATGTTCAATTTTGTGCTTCCATTCTTATGAAAGTCCGTCGTCATTACTATGAAATTTATTTAAATTTATGGCATGGGGAGGGTAGTAGTAAAAGCAACAATGTTCAGATTACTGGGTTAAATGGACCCTAGTAAAAAACAAATACATGGCCCTTCAAGAAGTATCACGTAAACTTACTGAGAATGCTTTCTTACTTACTAAAGTAACTTTATTTACTGAAAATTTATGTGGGAGAATTAGGCACCCAAATTTGGGCACGGGTCAACTCGTAAGAATTAATCCCCGGTCCGCATTTGACCTTCGCGAGATTTGTCAATCGTAAGAATATGGTTCTCTAGATCGGTCAACTCGTAAGGGTTAGAACTACCCACCTGAAAAATCCCAAAAGGGGGATTATCATATTCCTTGCGAGAGGGCAAAGAAAACCGTGCAGAACCCGACCCTAGGGTCATGAAACGCATATGATCATTAACAACAAGCAAGTCTTTGCCGCGTTGACTTTTAATAAAATCCACAACTATCTCGGTGCGATCCATCGTCACCGTTTAGTTGGAACGTAACAAACCATCCCCTTATAACATATTCTTTGTTTCAACAAATATCCGAACTATTTCGTTGCAATCATCATCCCCTCGATTATCTCTGAGAATCCTCTTACGAGTTGACTCATCCAAAATTACCCTTTAAAAATTTACCTGCCGGTACGCTTACGAGATGATTGATCTTAGGGTGGGGCACTAAAATTTCTTACGAGTTGACCGCCGCCGCCAAATATCTTAGTCGAAAGTCCGTGATGACGGGACAGTAAACAAATTCGAAAACTAATGATACTCAGTCTGGCCCAGGACTGATTACTCTAGAAGTTCCTTATACTACACCGTTAATTTAATCGAATTTTGAAAATAAAATTACATGATTCAATCAGACGCGCAGACCCGGGAAGTTGTCAGCTTCTCATGAACCTCGGTCAACTCGGCTTAAGTCAAAGAACCTCTGGAAGCAAGCTATACAACTCTTGCAACTCGTTCATTAGCTTAAGCAGCTCGGCTTGAGACAATACTCTAAAAGCTGGTTCATCAACTCACGCAGCTCGGATTCAGACAATAATAGCTCGAAGAAGATTCAGTAACTGATTCCAAACAATTCTGATTCTCACAAAGATATTTGTTTCAGTGATTTGGTGTAAATTCATTCGGTTCGAAATTATTACAGCAATAACAAAAATATCAGGTGGTAATCACCTTCTGTCAGTACGGCAGTCCGGCGGGCACAAGAGATAAACTCTCAGACTAGAAATGCTCTGTTATATATTTATAACTTTTAAATAATTACTAAAGGAGTTGAAGGAATTAATGAATATTATCTGAACGGTCCAATTTCCAAAAACTGACAATTAAACGTCACGTCCCTAGTAATAATATTAAAATCCCCAATAACTCATTGACACAAATTAACAATAATAAAGTCTCCAATTCAGTTAGACTAGCGTCCTCTGGTATGATATGGAAACGAAAAAAAACTTTAAAGAACAAAGAAGGAAATAGATTTATAGTTGACAAGCGAACACAATCAAAAACTACGTGTTCTGCGTTACCTAAAATATGATTACACTAAGGACGCACATATGTTTCGGTTTCTTATACGAAAAGTAAAAGACCTAAATAAAACCTGCACCGTTAGAAATTGGGCCAGGAAATAATTCAAAGTTCTAAATTTATAATTACAGCAAATGGGAATGTTTGAGATTAATTTCTTAATTTCTTCATTAATTATGCCTTGCTAAAAATTGTAATCCATCCTTTTTGCCACATGTTAAAAGTATCCTTCATAATAATGATGGAGACTTTAACATATTGGGTCTTACTTTTGGGTCGATACCTCTATATCTTTTATAACTTTCAATTGCTAGTAAATGCATCGGGGCGAATCTGTAATCACTTGAACAGCTTCTGTAGAAACTGAGCTGTAAGCACAAGATATACGGATTAGGGATTTTCTTTGTATCATAGTTAGGTAATTTTTATATTTAATGACTCTTAGAGCATATATACATACAGGAGCAGCATACAAAACGATCGATTTTGTAATTGCATTATAAATGTTACGTTTCTGAGTTATGTAACCTATATTTGGCATCAATCGACTTAATATTCTTAATTTCTCCTCCGCTTTCTGTGCGCACATTTTTAAGTGATACCCAAATGTTAATTTATCATCAAAGTGTAAACCTAGATATTTAATAGTTTTACTGGGAATAATCCCTATCTACAACTTTAAACTTAATAATACTTCTTTTTCTACCTCCTATTAAAATAATTGCTTCTGTTTTTTTTTTACAGAAGCCAATATCAAATTATGATGTTGCATCTAGTATGAAATCTTCGATAGAGTATTATTTACAGGGCTTACATTTACATTTACAAGACTTGGGCATTCGCCCAATAACGTAACATTAGTAACATTAATTATTAGTCGCAAAACGGAACCCTGAGGTACCCCTAAATTTACTTGTATCATTTCTTCCCTACACCAGTTACCATCTACCGTCTTTAAGAAAATTAATTCCCTATGAATTGAACTGAATTTAATTGAATCGACCTACGCAGTTGGCCACTTTCATTTCATTTCAGCTGTGTATATAGAAATAGACTAACGGTTTCAATTTAAATGGTCGAAATATAAACAACATCTAATCACAAAGAATAACGTTTTTATATCGAACAGTGTAATACAATAAAGTATAAAATATACAAACCATTGACAAAACTACTACTTTGATAAAAGTGTTTTGTAAAAATTAAATATTTAATTTGGTTTGGTCGGTAGATTTTCCTCTGGTTTTGGATTGGAAAAGGCTGTAATGGTTAAATCCAAAAAGCCGAAACTTAACACAAAAGTGAAACAGTACAGGACGACATAGTAAAATCATATGGTGAATTGTGACAGCTTTTGGTCTGGTAGAAATAAGCAGAAGTATCATTTAAAAATAAGAATATGTCTCTAAATTTATTAAGCGATCACGCTAGGTTTGTTCAATTCCAGTTCTGAGTTTACAATGATCAAATCACTGTTCTCGCAGTGAAACAGATACAGCCCAATTCAGTAACAACTTATTATGAATTGTTACATTTATTAATTTCGTACAAATAAAAAAAAATGTGCATTTTTAACAAACAATATTAGTTGGATCACCAATTTATCTTAATTATGTAATTATTTTATTTTGTGTAAGTTCAGTTGTGAACCTTTAAATGATCTAATAGACTTACACAGATGATGTTTAAGGTAATGAAAAAACATTTTTGTTTATCCGTTTATATATAGTGAATCAGACATTTCAACAAAATAAAACAGTATTATAATATACTTTAACAGTACTAAATTCTGTTACAAGTGGCAAAAAATTATATTCAATAGTAGATAAAGCGTATTTGGTTGATCCGTAATTTACTTCCAGTACTGAACATTCAACTGTCTAACGAATAGAATTTACATAACCAGTTATTGCAGTAATTGCCCAATATCAAATTCTCCAATAACAAGTACACACAAAATGCAAGTGCATATCCAAATAAAAAAATCTTTAAAATTAAGATTTGTTTTTCAAATTTTATAGGTAACTGTGGTAATCATTAGCACAATCATATACAGACAAATGAACTTAAAACCTCACATATTCATACAAATACGATTTTTGCAGTCTCCTTCATTTTTAATTCTAACAAATAGTTGCGATGAACTGATAACATAATTATTTTCAATTGATCCGATTACAAATTAAGAAGGCTTAAAAACAGGAAAGTAAGTTGGTAAGAAAATCAGGAACAACAATTTTCTAATTACATAATAGAATACAATGGAAATGTATAGGATTTGACGATTCTATTGCCTTGAAACAACTCTATAGCTATCAAGAAATACAACGGATATGTACATAAAGCAATACAAAACAGTATGTCAAGTGTATAAATACTTTAAAACGCGTGTTGATTAAAATAATTTATGTTATTTGTAAAGAGAAACGTTATCAAGGAATATCTCACTAATTAATGTTGCTGTTGCTTAGTGCGTGAGTTGATAATAAAAAATTATCCAATTATATCACTAATTTACAGGATGTAATTTTCAGAACTATTTTGGTAGGATAGGTACATGTTGTCCCTAACTAACTAGTTGAAGCGGAATATGTGAGTTGTCACTGTGATATAAACTAATTATACAAACATTAAGATTTATTCAAGATTTTTCTAAATCACCCCACCAAACGAAATTAGAGACTTCTCATACGAAATTATATGCAGATAATGAATGTCACAAAAGCGAGAAAATATAGTAAAATGAACAATAAAATGTTTAACATCGTTGTTTTATATTTACTATTAACTTTTCATAGTAACTATAAGTATATACATTTATTTAAGCACCTCTTGACATAATTTCGTCTACTTTCTGCCTACACAGGCATGTAAGTTTAAGATGGACACATTGTCTGAAACTTGTCCTAGATTCGTTCTCTGAATAAAAGATCGTTCGACAAGTCTTCAATTTCGAGTTAGTGGAGTGACTTGGAGAAAATCCTGAATTAATCATCCCTCCACTTTTGAGGTGGGGATTTCTACAGCAAGATTAAAATTTGTTTCTATACTCAAACTTCGAAACTGAATTTGAGAGAAGTAGAAAGTACCTAAGTTCTCGCACTATAACGCATGCATGGGTAATAGATCCGTTTAATATAAATATCTGTTAAATTAGATTATGACAATGCTATCTAAAATTCTCTTTGTTAACGAGATTATCCAGGCAAGTGCTTGAATAATTCACTTCGAATTCGTTGTAGGCGTAATACGATTTTCATTCATTCAAAATAAATCAAAATTTTACCCTCTGTAGGTATAATTATGAAAAAAAGTAATATTGAGATCTCACGTACACTCCGCCCCCCCTTTTTTTTCGTACGCAATATTTTTTGTACTCCAGCTAAATCAGTTTTTAAGGGTTGTTTTTGCGTTTATCAGCTCTTGGGGTGCTTTTTTACTCGATATTTCCTCCTAATATGAGGAGAAAGTCAATAACAAAATATACTTGAATGAATTGAACTCCCAATTGTGTTACGGCAGAAAATGGTAACAAGAGTATTTTTTTCTAAAAACCAGTTTTAATGCAACCTAACTTTCCAAAGCAATTCAAACTCGAATTTTATAATAAAGAACGCTTCCTAACTGGAAAGTTAAATTTCTTCGCAGTATCCAATGCGAAGCTAAATGTGGTAATGAAATGTAGTGTGAACGAAATGGTAGGATAATTGAGTCGCAGCGTACAATTTTATTATTATTGCAGTAGAATCGTTATTAAAGTAATAAATTTTTTTAATTCAAACAAGAGACTAGAATCGTGTTTACCTTTTATATATACTTTAAACAAATAAGGTACCTACATAAATAAAAGAGTGGGTAGATTACACTGAATGACTTCATTCATCTATTTTTTAAAAACATATTTTAAGTTTCCAAATTCAATATGTAAATTAAACCGTTTATAGTTCCCCAACATTTGAAACATTCACTTATATGGGTAAAATAATATTAAAGTTTGTCATACATATGAAATTTTAATTAAACATTTTTGAGATTCAACTTCCTGAAATTTGAAGCTGCAACTTTTAATAATAATTTTTAAAGAAGCAATGGATGCAATTTATGTCCCTGCAAGTACATTTTACTATTTCTGTTTTTCATGTGACATGCGCATTTTTTTTTGTATATCCAACGACATTCATTACGTATATTGAAAACAACGGATAAGTATACCATGAATTTTTTTTCAATAAGTACTGACTTACCCGGATTTATCACAATATCCATATCTGAACGTCAGAGGATCACAGTTTCCACATAAAAACGAAAACGTCGGTGACATCGAATCCGAGAGGGCTTTTGGAATGTAGAACTTTAGCCGCGATTTTAACGCACTGTGTGTTACGCGCAAAATTTCCACCCTTACTGACTCAAACTCCGAGGAGTTCGGGTTTTCCTGGAAGGGAACTCTCGATGCGGTGATTCGTCGCGGTTCCCACAGATGGCAATCGAGCGGTTTTTCAAAAAATACAGGACTAAAAAATGAGGAAAAATACACAACTTTATATTTTTCCATTTGACATGTCATACAGAAAATTTTATTATATTTGGAAGATGAAATTTGTATGATGTGCTCTAAATTCAATGTGTATCAAATTTCGCTTGTAAAAGCATACGCTGCATTTAGTTGCAGACTCTATATTTCATAAATCAGTAACAATAATTGCCAACACATTTTGTACCATTTTAATTGTAGTGTATTATAACGTACAATACATAAAAAATTATATAATTATATATTGATACAAAAGTAGAAATCAATTTAATGTTTATATAAAAATATCTAATTTCAAGCTAATAAACACTGAAAAATACCCTGTAACTAAATTGTATTTATAGCTAAGCAGCTACATTGATAACGCTAGACATAGATTACGATAAGCGGTTTTGATGTTCTGATCAATTTAAAACTGTTCCTCGCAATGTGCTTTATAGAAAATTATCACCATGGTAATACATAATAATAAAAAATATACATTTTCCGGAAATATTATAATAATATCCTTATTAACAATGAACGAAGTTTGAAGTGATCTCTATAGAGAGTGGATTGTATGGAATCTCTATCGTATAGTACGGGAGCTGGTGGTAAGCTGGGAACCTGATATCTGCATTTGTAGGAATTGGTCAGATTTAACGGGGATACCTAGCGGAGTACAAAAAAGGGTTTTCTTACAAGTTATCAGTTGCCATTCCCCCCGGGAAGGGGGAATGAAAAATTTGCAAACCGGACATACTTTGCGCTTCTTAAACTTGGCCGAATAGTTAATGGAGGTGCCAAGACCCCCCTTTGACCATTTTAAGAAGCTTATGGTGTGCCAATTCCGGAAAACGCGCCCGCAAAGTTGCAAAAAAATTGCGAATCGGACATATTTTTACGCTTCTTAAACCTGGCCGAATAGTCAATGGGGATGTCAAGACCCCCTTTTGACCATTTTAAGAAGCTTATGATGCGCCGGGTCCGGAAAACGGACCCACAAAGTCGCTCCACGGGCCCCTTCGGCCGCTCTGAACTGAAACTGTATGGCATCCCTGGGGAGAACAGTTTAACGTCAGTTCGGATTATCAAAGATTTTTTTTCCGAGCATCTGCAGGTCCACTCTATTATGTACTTTTTAAATAGCTTTATCGGCTTATATAGTCCCATGCATTTTTTGTTCCCAATCTGGTGAAAAGATTTAGATAATTTGAAGGGCGCGGTAGACACCGCGGCACCTTTATCAAAACAATGGATACGAACACGAATTTGGTATTTTCATGTCCTTTTATCTAGAAAATATGTCTGAGAAATGGGCGGTTCTGAAATCCTTATAGACAATATCAACAAAGATTCTTAGGAAAACGCCAAAGAATTCCGAGACCCCTCAGAAGGGTACAGTTCAGATGAAGAAGAAGAAAAAGATGGAGACTGATTAAAAAATATTAAAAGACGGATTGTAAATATGTGTTGTACCTACTTGTAAATACCTCATCATAATAATTTCAATGTAAAAAGACAATAAATAACTTTAATTCCTCTCACTAAATATGATGTGATTATATGAAATAAATTAAATCCTCACTCCCTGCCGTAAAGGAAAAGGCCTCTTCATTCGAGCATAAATATTGGAGCGTCATTCCCTATAGGGGGCCATTAACAGATCCGCCAAAAATTCAGACAAGTGGTGGATATTCATATCGCCAACAGTTTGAAATTCAGCCTCGATAAATGGTATTTGGAACCTGCCAACCCTGTCCAGCATGCATGTTTCCTTTCTTTCCTTGACTCCATAATGGTTCTGATCCCTCTGCTGGGTACAGATTTTTGCAAGCCCCTTACAAGGGAATTGATGAACATTGGTGAAGAAGTTGGATCCTACTGTGATGAGAAACCAAAACCATGCAAAATCTCCTAATTTGAATAATCCTTCACATCGGGCCAAAAATCGCTGCTGAACTCCCCCTCTCTACTGTCTGACTTCCTCAATTTCTCTGAAAATAGACTACTTTAACCAATTAACGCACCATAGGACGGAAATGGACACTCGAAAATAAAATTGGCTTGCTCAGAGGATGGGCTCATTAGTTTTGGGTAAGAGGTGAAAATCTGATCTAAAACAGGACAAGTGACGAAAAACACGATCCAATAATCGAGGTCATTGTCATGAATATAAGTGTATTCCATATTTTCAGTGTGATTAGTAGGGTCAACAACACCCCAGGATTGTAAAAGGGGGCAGAAGTGAGTGCATTCGAGGCAGGAAAAATGTTCGTAACTCGTAACTGATGGGGTTTTTCTACAAATGTCGGAGGTATCAATACGATTGGTACCAATTTTTGGTCACAATTGTGGATTTTTTGGGGGTGGCCATTTTTGAAGAACGGAAACTCTTGTGCAAAAAATCTGATTCCTTGGACTCTCAGGACTTTTAGATGTATACAATGTTACGAAAATGGCTATCACTTCTGCGTGACAGACGATTTTCCTGCCCGCGATGCGGCCGCACTTCTCCCCTCGTTTACACCCCTGAGGGGCTGCGCACGCCCCTGGTCCAACTGAAAATATACAATACAGTTATATTATGATGATTACTGACAAGCCCCCCGTTCTTGGATCAAGTTTTGCCACATATGTCCGTGCTTTTGTTATATTCACAGTTTTTCAGTTATTGGTGGTGTTTTCCGGCATTCCGGGCCCCTTGGCTATGGTTTCCCCTCTGGACCATGCATCCCTCATATTCACCAGCAAAGTTGTGCATGGGCGCCATGATTTCAGAATGGTCTTTGTACCTCGCTTAATTTAAGATCCAAGTTGAAAGTCTCTTCAGATGGGTTGGTTGTGCTAATTTTTACATTTTGAGCCGTTCTTAACGAGCCTAGGCCCACCTGGAGCTTCTTAAAATGGTCAAAAGGGGGTCTTGGCATCCCCATTGACTATTTCGCCAAGTGTAAGAAAAAACAAAAATATGTCCGATTCGCAAATTTTTTTTTGCAACTTTGCGGGCCCGTTTTCCGGAATTGGCACACCATAAGCTTCTTAAAATGGTCAAAAGGGGTTTTGGCATCTTCATTGACTATTCGGCCAAGTTTAAGAAGCGCAAAAATATGTCCGGTTCGCAAATTTTTCAGTGCCCCCCCCCCCCGGGGGTGAAAGGCAACGAAATACGCTATAAGGATCATACTTCCCGGTTATTGGCAAGATAGTCGTTCAATGTGTGCAGTTTTTGTGACCGTGAATATGGTGGTCACCCCATACCACTACCTCCCGTACTAGTAGCTCGTGGGCGGCTGCGGAGATGAACTTGTCTCCAGGTTGTAAGGCTGCAGACGGTTGTGTAACTTGGAGTCAGGGTGTGACGTGATCTCCGGAGTGGACCTGAGGGCGTATCGTGCAGGTCCGGGTTGAAGTTCTCGTAGAGTGGAGAGAGGGCGTGACGTGCTCTCCGGTTCTGGCAGCTAGAGGTTCTTGCAGCTTGAAGTTCTTGTGGCATGAGTATGCCACATATAGTATATGTGGGATACTATACTATATACTATATAGAGTATAGCAAGTATGCTAATTTATTGCCGAAAATTCACGAGCTTTTATACACCGTCATTTTGAGTTACATTACCCTTTGGTTCCAAATATTTGATAACGTTGTTAAATTTTGTTGAATGTTATTTTCCAATGTCCGAGATTGCTTAAATGACCTTACCGATGCGGATTTGCGATCATGTTGCCAGTGAGTATTAGCTGACATCCACAATCCGTACCTTAGTAGTACACTGTTGACCTCATTACGTTGGGTCAGTGTCATGCTTCGTTTCGTAAAACAATGCGTGTTTCGATAATATGAATGTAAATTTCCCTGAATTAGTTCCCAATAAATTACAATTTCTTAACATAAAGATTTCCTTCAATAATGTTGACGTTAGCGTCAACAGACAACAATGGCGACGTGTCTCTATTGGACTACTTTCCATATTTTATTACAAATATTCGATGACAGAAAAAATATTTAATACTTAAAAATAATTGTTCATGTGGATTTCGAGAGAATTTCCAAAAACCAAAAAACGACAACTAAAATGCCCTTCAGAAACAATTAGCTAAAAGTCTCAATAAAGTTTCAAATAGTAGAATAAATACTCAAAGTTGAGAAAAAAATATTGGAGTGGATTTGGAAAAGATTTCCAGAACTCGAAAAATGCCATGTAAAGTGTCCATTAGAGAAAATTTAGCAAAAGATGCGACTAAATTTTATTATACATATTCAACAGTGAAATGAATATTAAAAGTTTAAAGAAATTTAAAGATTTTAATGAAAATTTTACTGGTAGGTCCTGATAAAGGACAAAGACTAAATTAATCAGAAATTTTTCAAAATATGCCTTTTAAACTGTGAGGACCTTAAAGTGTTAAAAATACTGATACTTAACTCAAATTTTGAAAAAATCAACCCGATTAAATACTTCTCAATATTAGTGCCGCATATGAGAAAGAAATAATGGAAATCTTAAACAAATTCTTTGATGTGAAAAAGAGAAAAATTTTAAAAACAAAATTTTCGCACAGGCTTTGCAAAACGCTTTATTATCAGTCATGCTGAGCTCTGGCTACTATGACTTTATCCACAATGAATTGAATTTTTTTGTTGTTATCCTGACAAATTATGAATTTAATGAGCCGTATGAACACTACTTTATACTTGCTGCTTCCGCGCTGCACCAGTGATTAAATAAGAAATTCAACTACAGTCACTACCCTTTAAACCGGATAGCTCCGGACAATTAAACAAATCCCGGAATCTTTGGCAGTACCAATTATAATTACTACTCCTGGTGGAGAACCTGCTCATAATGACAACAATTGTTATTCCGTGAAACACACCTTCTAATACCGATTACTTGATAATGTGTTCTGTGATTATGTCTGTAATTTAATTATCCATAATACCTGTAATGACATTTTTATATAATGAGGTTTGAAATTGCTTCAAAATATATCGAAAATAGTAAAACTAACCGAATGCAAAATATACAGGAAATGTGTGGTTTCAAGTTTGTCGCCATTTATTGGTGAACATGTACCTACCTGTTTTATCATTATCGTCAGCATTGCACCAAAATGATTATACATCAGATTCGGACGATGATGGCGTGTAGTTATTTATAATTGTATTGTGATATTTATTAGCACCTCTTATTATTTAAATATGAGTTACTAACAAAAATGCTTTCAGCAGGCATTTAAATTGTATATATTTATTATCTCGTAATAAAAATAATAATGGATACTACAATACACAATACATTTACTAATGTTTGTTATTAAATATTTATTTACAAAAAAGCAATTCTATTAATAAGTATGTGACGTACTTTCCTCGGGATGAAGTGTCGTCGGCGGCACGACGACTCTGTTGGAAAGTTACGTTACTTGTAGAATTGGCGCTTAGACAGAGTTGACGGAGTTCAGAGTTTAGTTACAGAACGGTTCGCTCGGGCACCAGATTTTAAGGGATTACTCCCTACAGTCACGGGTGAGTTTATACTCAGGAGAATGCCAGGACATCCGCGGGTTCACGTACAAAATCTCGCAGCCGAAATCTAGCTGGTTAATATCTCACGCCCCAAATCTCGCATTGTAAATTCACGCAGATCCAAAATCTCGCAAAACCAAAATCACGCATGTAGAAACTCGCAAGACAAAATCACGCGAGACAAAACTCTCGCACGTTACTCCCTCGCAAACTCCTTAAATCGTTGCATTTACCTAGAAATTTACCTACGGTAGGTAATTAAAACAAAATCCCGACATAGGTCTGAGTCTGACCTGAGTATTTTGTCTCGCGTGATTTTGTTTTGCGAGTTTTCTTCCTGCGTGATTTTGTTTTTGCGAGATTTTGGTCCCGCATGAATTTATCATGCGAGATTTTGGCTGCGAGATTTTGTCCGGTCACCCATCCGTGAAAATAAAACACACAATTGGGGAAAATACGGGCTATCTATATTACAAATAAATCATATTTACAGATGAATATACAAAGACAACTATGTACAAGGTAAAGGTTTACGGTATTTGAATAATAGTATTATAATAATAGGCTAATATGCGGTTAAAAAAAAGTAGAAGGAAGAAATGATTAAAGCGAGAGCGGCACAAGCAGTGAAGGGCGGTATCTGACCCTAAAGGGCGTACTTAAACGGTGGAAGCGGAAATCTAATGTACAGCTCTTAATTTCTGGGTTTTTGGGCCTCGGGCGAATGGGGCTGATTATGAAAGGAACATTACTACGAACTTACGTATCGATTTTGTACTAACCAACCCCGAGTGGACCACCCTAGGGACGATTGGTATGAAATCGGCCTAGGTAATAAAGCATCCCGATTGGTCACCCTTCACCCTAGAGCGTTTTACTACGACCTGATACGGACACGGTTTCGCTTTTGTCTAGACAACCTGGGTGGATCACCCTAGGGAAATCTACACAAAGTTGGTCTACGTAGTAAGAAACACTCCGGGTGGATCACCCTAGAGTACTAAGACTGGCTAGAAATGAGACGCTGCGGGATGAAATGTACGGCCTAATCCAAGAATTAAGAGATGATACTAGTCGGACAACTGAGTACTTACAACAATTGACGGCGACGGCGGTATGGTCGGTTCACTCTCACCATTCACTCGGATTTCTCTCGAATGCTAATAGCAAAGCGGGTACGGAGCTGAATGTCTCTCGGCCAGAAACGGCTTATATAAAAACCACCTAGGCAGGTAAAGACTGGTGGATTGTAAGAGGTTCATGAGGCAGCGCAAATAAGTGGAAATAACAAGAACTAACTCATGTTTCCGAGGATTCTCCACTCGTTGAGAGGATTATTACAGTTTCCTATCTTTGAACAGAATTGCTATGCGGGGTGTTCCCGGTAGGGGGCACTTCGTTACAAGTAACCGAACTTTAAGTAACCGTAACTAATAATTAATCTTACTTAGTTATGTTTGCTACATTGCGTCAATAATTAAAACACGAATTCGTCAATAAATATAAAAGCATGACGCCACGTTTACTAAAACTTAAAAGGAAAAATTGCAAAAATTATGGATTAGTTTTGTCGGAGACGTAATCTTGACACATTTTTCAACAAATTGCAATTGTTATAAAATGGAAGTTTATATCAACAAATACAATTATACCTTGTATTACTTGCGAATAGACTTCAGTGTCAAATTCTCTTTGACATCTACAGTGTAATCGTTCAAACACGACATGTAACTCATAGATTTTTTTTCAAAAACCATTTATGTGATAATTATCATTTTCGCTTTCCGAAAAACTGCGCCCAACCCTAAATCAGTAATCACAAATTCAATGTGATTAGTAATATCAACTTTCATAACTCTCCACCGATGGATTCCTTCCCAGATATTTTCATACAAAAGGACAGGTACGACCGGAGTAGCAAATCGTATGCGAGCGGAAGGACGGATGTGGGAATCTTCCTCTCCCACAGGAACGTTATCCGGCTGACTTACGAGGACCTCGGAACGTTGAAGTCCTGTATGGACACGTGCGACATGAAGAGGATGCGTGCGATGTTCGGGGAGGTCGACCTGGAGCAACTTCTGTAAGTGTTTCGCAGTTATAAAAGCGTCGAAGTTCTCAGCGTTACTTGTCCTGTCTCGAGTTTCGGCCTGTTTGTCGATGACGTCGCCGCGCCCGACCAAACTTCTACGCAATTGGATAACCCCTTTGAAATGCCTAAAACAAGTGTCTATTTTTTGGTACTTCGTTCGTTGAGTGTATTAACATAAGTAAAACTGCAAGTTTGTGCGGCCATATTAAACAACGCAATTACCCAGCGTTGTTGCGGTATTCAAAAGTACGCAATCTCTCTAATATCGCCTTAAATTGCCGTAAAATCCTATAGATTTATTAACGGCATATGAAAAACGGTATATGAGAAACATTTCTATCAGCATGTGTTTAAAGCATGTGTTAGCACATCATCATCATCATCATCATCATCAATCGGCTATTCTCGTCCACTGCTGGACATAAGCCTCCCGTAGTAATTTCCATCCCCTTCTGTCCCGAGCTGCGTTCATCCAGTTGGAATAGATACGCTTTATATCATCCGACCATCGGGTTGGTGGTCGTCCTCTGCTGCGGAATGCATCGACTCGCGGTCTCCACTCTGTCACCTTTTTCGTCCATCTGTCGTCACTGACCCTAGCCCGGTGTCCGGCCCAGTTCCATTTACGGGTAGCAGTCTTCTCGATGGCGTCGATTACTTTAGTTCTTACTCTTATACTTGTATTGGAAACCCTGTCTCTCAGAGACAGACCTAGCATTACTCTTTCCATAGCTCTCTGTGCAACTCCGATTCTATTAACTGTCCGTCTTGTCAGGGTTAAAGTCTCGGCGCCGTATGTCAGCACAGGCAAGACACATTGGTTAAAGACTTTTCTTTTAAGACAGATGGGGATATCTGATGGGGACATGGCTTAACTTTCCGAAGGCTGCCCAAGTTAGTCCAATTCTTCTTGACAATTCACAAGTTTGGAGTTCTCTATCTAAGCGAATCTCATGGACCAAATACTTATATGAGTGGACTTGTTCTATTTTTGAGTTGTTGAGAGTTAAATAAGTACTTGCAACCAGATTAGTCATGAACATAGCTATATTGGTGTTAACACTCAGACCCACCTCCAAGGAGGCTTGTGTAAGCTCCTGTAACATCATTTGTGCTTCTCCCAGACAATCTGTAATCAGTACTATGTCGTCAGCGAATCTTAGATGCTTCAGTTTTTCGCCGTTAATATTGATACCGAAGTTCTCCATGTTAGCGCTTTTAAACATAAATTCAAGCAGGGCTGTAAACAACTTGGGAGAAATAACATCTCCCTGTCGCACACCTCGTCCTATCTTGACGCTTGAAGTGTCCTCGTGCAGCCTGATGCAAGCAGTTGCGTTTTTGTATGCATGTTTAATGATGTCTGTGTAGCGATGGTTAATTCTACAGTCCGCCATAGCCTTGAACAATGCACTGTGATCGATTGTGTCAAAGGCCTTTTCGTAGTCGACGAAGACAAGAACTAAGGGTTTGTTGTACTCCACGCACTTTTCGATGAGGACCTTGATTGTATGGAGGTGGTCATTAACGCCGTAACCGGCACGGAATCCCTTCTGCTCCCGTGGTTGGTAGAAGTCTAGTTTCGCCGTCAGCCTACCGTTTGCTATATCTCCTTTTTTATGGATCAAAACAACAACAGCTCTGTTTCATTTCTCGGGTGTTGTACAATTTCTCAGACATGCGTTAAATGATTTACACAATAGTCTTAAAAGTGTGTTTCCTCCCATTTTGATGTGTTCGATGTTGACCGCATCATCTCCGGGCGATTTATTGTTTTTCATGTTTTTGAGGCTGCTTTTGAGTTCGTCCATGTTGATATCTGGGATTTCATCGGATCCTTCATTTTTTATCTCGGGAATGTTTTGATATTTATTCAAGGTCTCATCATTTTTATACAGATTTGCGTAGAACTCTCTTATGATATTTAAAATCTCCTGTCTGTTAGTTGTTAGTTGTCCATTTTTATCGTAAACCCTACCTATTTGTTTCTTTCCATGTGACAGTTGTTTTCTCAGTACCTTCATTATTCTATTTTCTTCTATTGCCTTATATATTTCTGCTGTGTTGTGTTGTCTTACGTCTCGTCTGATGGCTTAGATATTTCTTTGTTAAGTTCTCTTAGTTGTCCCGCGTTTGTCAAGTGTTTGTGTTTCAGGTTTCTTCTTTTTTCCATTAGTTGTTTAGTATTTTCGCTCAATTTTTCTCTTTTATGATTCACACCTGCTTGACACTCGTTTTCCGCATTTTTTATGGCCGTTATTATTTGGCTATTCATTTCTTCGATATCCACATCTTCTTGCTGTTCATATTTGAAAGTTGTTAAATTTAATTCGAGGAGTTGTCTGTATTGGTCTGCATTATGGGTTGTTATTGGTCTTCTATGTGCAGAGTTTTTCACTAACTTTGATCGTTCTTGTTTTACATTTAGAATGATTTTTGCTCGGACGGCTCTATGGTCACTTCCTATGGAGAACTTATTTAGTACAGTGACGTCTTGGACAATATTTTTTTTGTTGGAGATTATGAAGTCAATTTGGTTCTTTGTTACTCCATCAGGGCTGGCCCACGTCCACTTCCTCTGTGGGGTCTTTTCAAAGAAGGTGTTCATGGCGTATAAGTTCTTTTGTTAAAGGAAATTTAGGAGAACTTGACCCCTCTCGTTTCTTTGGCCATACCCTTGGTTTCCGATAGAAGTTTCGCTGTCATCTTCTTTGTATCCCAACTTGGCATTAAAATCTCCCATTATTACGGTGTAATGAGAAGGGGATTGTTGTAGTGCCGTGTTGATATCGTAAAATATTTCTACATCTTGATCATCGTGGCTTGACGTGGAGCGTATGCTTGTATTATTTTTAATTAATACTTCTCGTTGTTTTTGAGAGTTAAGTATGCTACTCTGGGGCCTGTACTTTTGATCTGAGTGACATTTTTAACATGGCTTCTGTGTATCAGGTAGCCTACTCCTCCTAAATGTATGTTGTCTGCTCCTACGTAATACAATTAAATAGATGACCTGATTAGAGTTTTAAATGATGTTCTTCTTTTCTCTTGTGTTCGCTGATGCCCAGTATATCCCCTTTGATGTGCTTTAGCTCTTCTTCTAATTCCTGCAGTTTATAGTCTGAAGACAAAGTTCTCGTATTGTAGGTGATAATTTGTGTTAGCACAGTTTAAATAAAATTAAAACGAAGTTTAGCTTTGTACATATTGGGTCAGGAACCCAAGGGCACGGACCCTCGCCAAATGCCTCTGCAGTTGGTCGAAGGTGTATTTGTATTCCTCATCCCAGTGGATAGAGCGTATCTCCTCAGTTAGGAGTGATAGTTGCTTAAGAGATGTCAGAGCACATCCGCTTGTAACGACGATAGTTTGGCAACGAAGGTGGCAGGATCAATTCTGGCCCGGGAGAAGAGTGTCTTGTGCTCGATGTTGTCTTCGCACTCAAGAGGCTAGCCCCCGTTCTGAGCTTCTTTGGCTGCGACCGTTCCGATGATGTTGTTGTCGGATCGCCTTCAGAACGGAAAGCTTCTTCTTCGTGGTATTTACTTTATGATGGTGTTGCTGTAATACTTAGTCTGGTCATATATATCACAGTTCTATTATAATTACACATATCTTCATGGTATTCACTTCCTTATTGTATATATACTAATACTTAATTTGGTCATAAAATAGCACACTTCTATCACAGCTCTATCATAATCTTCACTAATAGTCTATAATACCACTTATTATTGCTATCATTAATCAATAAACATTCTGCGGTGAGTTTCTTCTTCTTATCTCCGCTCTAGCTCGCCCCAGCTCATTTTTAAATTTTGGGCACTTTGAGCCTGAAATTGAGTCTGCTCAGTGTCCACTCTCCTGACACAGTAGACAAATTTCTTTTTGTACACAGGACTTCGAATCGTGCCCGGTACCCCCACATTTAAAGCACCACCCATTTCAATCTGTTCCTTTACATGCAAATGCGTTTTTCCGGGCTATTTGGCCGTGGTCCAAAAAGGTTTAAGTAACCTGACGTTTCGTCTGCTTCTGCGGCAAACATCTTCAGAGGCGATGTTGTAGTCTTCTCAGCGTTCGACTGCTTCGAAAATTACCTTCGACTGTATCTTCGACGTGACACTTGGTGACACTTGACATTCCTAGACCTGCTGCGTTTGTTTTTGTGCTCCCATGATTATCTGTTAAGATGTCCGTTTGTCCAGTCCCTCGTATACCTGTCCCTTCCTTGAACGTTTCCGCAGAAGCAGACGAAACGTCAGGTTACTTGAACCTTTTTGGACCACGGCCAAATAGCCCGGAAAAACGCATTTGCATATTTGACTCCGGCCGTGAAAGCCTACGCTCTTGTTCCTTTACAGTCCTTTGCAATGTGATCATACGCCCAACATTTGTAGCATCTGGTCACATTCACTCTTCTACTTACATTACACCTCACCAAACCGATCCTGATCGGACCGTCAGCGAGGATTTTTTTCAGCATCTGCTTTATAAATCTTTGCCGTAAAGGCCAACATATTGTTGGCATACGGTCTTCAGTTGCTTAGTTTGCATGTCTTCGTTCCATCTCTCGCATGCATTTCTCCACTTGTAATCCCTTCGGAAATGGCCAACCTCTCCACAACTTCAGCACTTAACAGGTTCCGTCTTTTCTATCTTCATTAATGTTCTGAGAGGATTTAGCACTTGCTCCAGGGTGCGCTCTTTTTCCTCAACTTCCCCAGAGCTGTCGAAGGGTGCTCTTTGCTCTTGGTAGGCTGGTGGCTATGGTGTTCTTGGGACGCGACAAACGTACAGCTCTGCATCTCGCAAGCCCCAGATGAAGGCCGAGACAGCGAGACCCTTCCCATCATGGACTTCATCACTTCCGGGTAGGCGAATCTGATGAGTTTCGGTGTGTCTGCTTCGAAGTCGTGTAGATCCTCCCCAGGCTTCTGTCGCGGATTCTTCATCGGGGATTGGGATTGCTATACCTGCCCCAGGTGCATATGCCGATATCTTTTCACCATCCCCTGGACTAGTATCTCGTAGCTACTAGTCATCTAGTAGCCCCGTAGATACGTAGCCATCTCCCCCTCTGGAACCGTGTGCAGTACGTTGAAGTCACTTCCCCGGAGAGCGACCGTCAAACCCCCTGTTTTTATCTTGATGTCCAGGTGTTGTCTTTCGCGACTGCCGTGACTATTCCGGATTCCGTTTTGGAACCGTTAAAAGAATTACCTGACTTGGACATGCATTGCCTACTGAGCTGGACGTGTAATGATTGTAGTCGGACCCGCAATTCTCGTAGTTAAATCTCCATTTCCAATCGTTGAGACAATTCCGCTTGGAGTGCGTTGTCAAAGTTCCCAATTTTTTCGTCAATTTCCTCCTGGAAGTCATCCATTTCTCCCCCGAAAAGCCTTTCCCAATACACCGAGCTCGTCTCGAAATTAGATGTACAAAAGTTCGTATTATACTTTCCAAGAATTTCTATCGGGACGCTTCTCCAATATCTCGCGGGCGCTATTCGTGCATCGATATATCTATAAGATTAAGAATTTTGGGACACTATTCATGTCGATTCATTCATATGCCCCGTGACGCTTCTCAACCATCCTAGATTTTGTACCCCAATAAATTCAGGTAAAACGGGACGCTACTGGAATCTCCCCTGAAAAAATAACAAGGATATATTTTCGCTCATTTATTTTTGTTATTGAAAATACCGATCACTTTTGTACCATTTTGATGCCTAAGTTATGCACACTGCATAAATCTAAAAATAGCTGAATAGCACTGTATTTTCAATGGTAGCTAGATCCATTAATATGGCGTATAGTTTCGCATTCTATTTTAATTGTTCAATACGACGAAAATATTCTATTTTCTATCAAATACACACTTTTCAAAGAAAGTACTTTATGCTTACATTCGAGCTTTCTGAATACTTCGCTCACCTTTTTTGACAGATTCGCCTTATTTTCCAGAATAAAGTCTTGGTTGACCATCGGCCTCCAAAACAGCTCCAAAGAAGTGGTCGCGGTGATGTGCTTGAGCAACTATCCCAACGTTCCCGCTGTTCCGCCCTGGGACTGGGAAAACTGGATCAAGAACTTGTATGAACTTCACACCTTAAACTGTTTATCCACCAGCTGGATACATCTTCTTATGTGGCACCCGTCTTACTTTTATTTCTTCATGAAACCGATGGTGCACTACCTCTTCAACGTCCGGAATATCATCGAAAATATCGTCCTAGTACTACCGCCGGACAACATCAATATAGATTTCTTGGGAACGTTGGGGGTTAGGATTAAACCTCGAGACGGTATGAGAAATTCGATAACGTAATAAACCCAAAATGATTAAACACTATATTCTGAGCATCAAAATGTTCTAATCGGATGTTTTTAATTTCCAGAGCATTCAAAGAATTTACTAAAAATTCAATCACTGTACCTCATATCGAAGAAGGACTTCATCCTGAATTATAAGATTAGAAAATGTGTCGAAGAAGATAACGACCAACTGCTTCCTATTATCGAAAAGCAATGTCCGGAACTATCAAAAATTTATGGAAAGTATTACATAGTCGAGATGATCCAGCAAGGCGGTGATCGGGAAATAATCGTTGCGGAATTATACGATGAAATCGTGGGCGTTCTTTGTTTGAACCGAAATGTCAATTACGAGGTAAAATGTAGTCACAAAAAGTGAATGTGTTTTGTGCGATGAAACTACGAAGTGTTGAAATCTTAGGAACAACCAAGCTGCTGAAGAAAATAATTTGAAACTATCTTCCATGTTCCTTGTTCCCTTTACAGTATTCTTGGTTTTTCCATTTCCCTTTTGTTCTGTATACGATAGGGGTCACCTCTCTTCTCCCATTCTCACAATGTTGCTCTTCCAAATTAACTCACGTTCTTTAATTCCCAGTTTTTTACGTAGAAATTACAGCCGGGGAGAGGTTCAATATGTCGTTTGGTGATCCCTACCTTCGTTTTCAAAATGTACATGTACCTAAACAAATACGTGTGTGTTATGTGCACAATTTACAAACTTCAGTTTTTATATACTTCGACAGTAGAAGTTGCTTCCGTAAAGTTGGAGACGCACAGAAATTTTAAATGCAATCATCTACGGATCAAATTGTAGTTATTATGGAAATGTCTTCAGATGCGATTCAAGATTTGAAAAATTATGTGGATAAACGGTTTTACGTCATTTTACAGGTGTTAAATCGAGAATTCGACCTGGTCCCCTTAAATGGTTTCAAAAAGTCACACGAATGCGACTCCGTAGCCTTCCAAGACACCGAAGTTTTCGAACAACTCGAGGAGTGAGTCCCTCTCAGGCGTTGTCCAAATATTCCTTGTCTGTTTCGTATTTCAGCCTAGAAATGGAAAAAGGCGACCTGGCGTACGCCAAAAAGGATGTCGAGGACTATCTAATTGACGTATCCCGAAGCGATTCGTCCTACTCCGTAGTGTTCACCAGCAGTTCCATTTTCTTGTTTGACGGGGCGGATTACGATGACGACGGTGTTGATGCCGACGTGCAACTAGACGAGGAGAGCGAGGAGATAGAGTACGAAACGTTAAGAGCTATAGATAGTGACGACAGAAATGAAATTAGGATGGCGGACAGCAAAGGTGAGAAATCCTGTCGAAATATTGAATAATTATTTTTCGCAGACATTGCTAGATCCCTTAATTTTTACAGGTTGATTGTAAGTACAATACGTTTCAAGCTAACGTGGTTTACTTCGAGTAAAACTCCAATTGTACTCCAAAATGAGGATTAGTTTACATAGTTCGTTTAAACCCAGTTTAAGCTTCTAACAAATCTGACAAACATTTCCATTGTTTTCTTATTTTTCAAAAAGTACACGTGCGAGTAACTTACAATATATTCTTTTTTTGTTGGCAAAACCTACACCATATGTTTTATTCTATTATAAATTTACTTTCATTTTCTAACTCTGCTTCGTGTGCGTGTGCGTGTGTGCGCGCGCGTGCGTATGTCACAAACTTAGAAATGCCTTAGTTAAGCCTAAATTTTCTGCCCTTTTGATGGAAACTTGACGATTTGCGTGAAAGTAGGCCAACACATTTATGATGTCGTTTTCTGAAGTCACAGGTTTCAGTAAATTTCGTTTCGCTTCTAGTTTTGACCCCATAAATGATAAAGGTATTTTTTTAATCTCACAATTTTTTTTTCTCGTTCATTGGTTGTAAATCGGGATATATTTTATTGAACCTTCTGCATGTTCTTGCTATCATTTGATTACATTGACCATGAAGAATAAACAGTTTCATCAAAACTTTATTTTGTAAGTTATCTCCTTTCATTGTTATTATTTTTTTAATCAAATTTTGACGCGCGAACGTTTTATGATTGATTCACCAATTATTGTCACATTTTCATAATGACATGTTTCGCGACATTCCATAGTATTACTAATACAAAATAAGAATAACTAATCAAATTTTTACAGAAACTTGGTTTTATTTCGGAAACCTGACTATTTAGGTATGAAAACATGACACATTATTTGAAAGGTATACTTTAACCACTAGCAATTGGAACACTCAATAAAATCTGAATTTACCGAGGGCATTCGAAAAGAGCCCGTTGTCTCTATACAAAACCATGGGACTTATCTTTTTGCTTATTCAGAAACGCCCTGGTATTTTTAAAATCCAGGTGTTCAGTTGCCCAAGTGAAATCATATATGTAAATGTATGGATATGTACAGATAAAGAATTAGAGGGTCCATTGGACCGCAAATTCTTTTTTACTGCGGCGGCATTTCGTTTGTTTCTTCATCTTCTTCTGAAGTGCAGGTGTACAGTCGATCAGTGAAATCGTGTATACTTTAACCAGTAGCAATTGAAACACACTACAAAATCTGAATTTACCGAGGACATTCGAAAAGAGCCCGTTATCTCTATACAAAACACATGGGACTTATTTCTTTGCTTATTCAGAAACGCACTGGTATATTTTAAAATGCAGGTGTACGTATTTGTGCAGTCGCCCAAGTGAAATCGTATGTGTGAATGTATGGATATCTACAGACAAAGAATTAAAGGGTCCATTGGGTCGTAAATTTTTTTTTACCACAGCGGTATTTCGTTTGTGTCTTCTTCGTCTTCTATGGAGCAGGTGTTCTTCTTCTTCGGCATTTATACTCGAGAAGCAGTGGTGTGTGTATGTGTGTGCCATTTATTTATACTATTTGAAAGTGAATTCATTGTTAGAGTTATTATCCGTAATGTTACGCCCATAGACGACCAGGAGGCACCACTTAAAAAGCCATTAAGTGTTTTTGTTACCGTTTCAGTTCGGATTGGACAAAGTATACGAGGAAGTACGCGAGACTCTACGGATACTGGATGGTCCACTGGACAGCGGCCACGTGTGCTTTCCTTGTGATCTCTTTTTCGGCACTTATACTCCAGAAGCAGTGGTGTGTGAATGTGTGTGCCATTTGTTTGTGCGATTTGGAAGTAAATTCATTGTTAGAGTTATTATCCGTAATGATACGCCCATGGAGAACAAGGCGGCATCGCTCTTCACTACTTAAAAAGCCATTAAGTGTTTTTTTTGTGTTCCAATTGCTACTGGTTAAAGTATACCTACTTCACTTGTCTTTTAGGATATTCGATAATATGCAGAATGTTCCATTTATTAAATGTACTTTTCACCATTTTTGTATCAATCGGTAAAATCATAAATTTTAAACGACTCTATTTAATGGAGAACGAATACACTTCGATACATCTAATGTACAGGGCATTAGTAAACTACACCCAAAATTTCAGTTCTCTAGAAATAACGCAGTAATTGGCATTTAATTGAAGCTATGTTTTATGTTTTACACCAAAAAAGAGAAAATAGGTTAAATTCTCGAAATTTTGTTTTAATATTTCGGCGGATTATAAATGTAGATTTCCTTAGAAAATTCGTAACTGTAAAAACCTCATCATAGTCCGGGAGCTGGCGACACAACCTTTTGGAAGATTTCATAACGATTAGTTTTACATTTTTGGTATCATCTCGGAGCTATAGAAACCTAAAATCGATTCCTGCAGGGATACCAGCGGGACACTGATTGACCGCGAGATGTTAATTGCGTTAAAAAAAAGTTTCTTTGTTATAAATTTTAAAAGTTAAAACTTTATCAATTTTTTAATAACACTTAAATAAGGACATAAAACGACCTCCTGCCACTTTTCCGGTAGACCTATACACTCCTGCAATAATTTCATTTATGTAAAAAATAAATTATCAATTGACACAAATTATAAAAGTTGAATTTTTTTTAGCATTTCATTACTAATTACTAATTACGACAACTAAAAGGAGACGTTAACTACTCTCATACACAGAGTTTCAGGCTAGATTTTGATGGTCCCACGTTTGTGTTTGGCTTGTATTTTTCCTGTTACCTTTGTATCTTTCTGTACGTTTTCTCTGCGATTCATTATAAAAATAGTTTTTTTCAAGACTAATCATCGATTTCTGTCCCCAATTCAAACTTTCCGCCCCAGTTGTGGGTTGCTCGTTTTTGACTGTTCGACCAACGTTTTTAACATCACTTTACCTCGTACATATTTGAACGGTCCCGCTAAAGGTTTGCGCATATCAACTGTCACTGAAGATTCATCTCATTTGGAACTATCGGGTGTTTTTTTAAATTTCACCTCAGAGTAGGCTGTGGATAGTGTTTGTGAATGCGCCTTACTAAAAAATGTTAACATTGACGTGGGTTGACATAACCTCACTTTTTTGATAAAAATTTAAACTGCTCCAATCAGTTACTAGTTTCTTAAAAAAGACAGCTTGGCTCTATTAATTAGGCGTAGATGAGTGAGCTGTCTTTTTCAAGACCCTATTAACCGATTGGAGCAGTTTCAATTTTTATTAAAAAAGTGAGGTTATGTCAATTTTGACATTTTTTAGTAAGACGCATTCACACAACGATTATAGACTAACCAGGATTGCTCACTTACATTTGAGCAATGTTGGACAGTTTTGTGACGTCACCACCGGTGCTGAAGTACGTTTACGTGTTGATCTGTGGAAGACGTGAGGTGGATATCGTACGTAAATATGGATTACGTAGAGTACGTACGTAAACCGTACAGTTTACAGTGATAAATCTTACTCTTTACTACAGTAAAATGAATAAATCTCTATCTTCTGTCCAGCACCGGTGGTGACGTCACAGAGTTTTTGGCAGGCAGATTCGGCGAACTGAGCAATCCTGGTAGTAGTCTATAATCGTTGGCATTCACAAACATTATTCACAGCCTACTATGAGGTGAAATTTAAAAAAACACCCTACCTCTAGTACGCCCGTTGTCCCGCTAAAGAGGTGACAGGCGTTAATTCTCTTGATCAATGATATTAATATTACAAGATAAAAGATAAATAAAGTTTTATGAAATGGGACAATCAAAAGTGTCGCCAGCTCCCGGAGTATCAGGCACACCTCAAACTACATGCCAATTTAGGTCAGTTGCAATTCATTAGAGTCCATAGATATTTTTTAAAAAGTTCTCAACTTCATTTGAAACATCATATATGGTTTAAGATGGCTACAACTTATTGTCATAGTACTTAGAAAATCCTCACCTTACATCAACAGTTAACACTGTAAATTTCATGTTTGCTTTAAGTGCAACTTATTTAAAATCATCGTTGTTATTACGATTGTCAAAAAATGTCCTTTCAAATATATAACGATAAAAACCGATTTAATACAGATGATAACGATTTAAACATTCTTGTGAAATGTCAATGTAATTAAGACGATCGAACTAATTGACGGCCCTAGTTTTGTTTTTTGTTTTCCTGTACTTAATAAAAGGCTTTTAGCGATTTTATAGATAACATTTAGTTAGTACTAGCTTTTCTCCGTTTGTAGTTACAACATGGAGATAGCTGAACAAAAGCTGTAGAATGATTACTTCCAGTGAATAGTTTAATAGTAATGATTAAAAGTAGAAAAACTAAAATTCTCGGATTTTGGATATTTTGTTTCGATACTAGGGCATTTTCTTCGGCGGCTTGAGGCGCTTTATTCTAGTAAACTGCCATTCTAAAAATCTTGAACATAATTCAAACTATGAAAGAAACATATGAACCTATTTTTTGAAGATTTTGGCTCGTTGACAAGTAATATGAATGTAAAATTCGTTTATGTGTAAAATTAACATTACAGATATTATTGCTTTGTGTTCTGCGCATCAGCGTGTTTTGAATCTAGCTTAGGCAACTATTGCAAATTAACTAATATACTCAGGCATTCTATGACGTTAAATGGCCCACGAACCCTGGAATTGCGTATGTAAAGGCACATACACTTGTCAGCTTGATGTTGATTGAACCAGTAGGTACCACTAAAAAAGTTGATGATGCCTCAAATAGTAAGTAATGCCCAGTAGTAAGCTCAAACACTATATTGCTCCAAAACACTTACTTTTGAGGAAAACTTCTTGTGGGTATGTAGCCTATGAAAATTTAATCTCCACTGCATACGTAAAAGGCAGATATTTCATCCTCCTCATGACCACATTTTTGTTTGTCTTTTAGATATACTGCCTCCTAAATCGAATACCAGTCTCCCGAAATTCATGGGTGAACCAAACGCCTTCTCGTTGGAAATAGTAGCCGTAACCCACGACGCTTGTCTGCCGCTCCTTTTAAAGGCGGCATTCAAAGCATTTTCGACTGAAGATTATTGCATTATGAGCATAGCCACTACGTCTCATTTGAACTATTTTACCTCATACTTTTCAAGAGTTAGTCCTAGGATGGACGCTACCTTTCCACACGAATTGTACTTCATGCACCGGAACTCTCTGCTGGGTTCAGTCGACGTTAAAGTACGTACCAATGGTACCTACGCGGAACCAATAACGAAGAGTTTGTCTGACTTGGATTATTAATTCGCGAATTAAGGCCAGATTCAATTTTGTTTTTATAAGTATTCAAAACCCGCCTAAAGTAAAATTCACTAACTTATTTCTATCTTCTAGCTTGCAACGGAAGATCACGCTGAGGGAGTTAAGACGCTTTTATCAACTATACCTTCATCTAACACAGTTTGGCAACAATTTGAAAACTATATAAAAGACGATCACAGTATTTATACCGCCATAGTTTTCATAAATAATAGAGAAGTGGTCGGGGTATCCAGTAAGTTCACACAAGATACCTTTTAACTACCTTTACAAGATTCACTTGTTTTAATTACTTTTCATACGTTCCACGCCGAATTTGGAATTTTTTTTAGATGTGGCCCAAAATGAAGGAGAATAGTCCTTTTGGGCCTCCGAAACTCCTCCTGAATTTTTAGGGCTCCAAGTGGAATAGAACTCAAGTTATGGACAATTGAAAATTTAAATTTTCAGGTTCGGCTCCAAAACAAAAAAATTTCAACCATCCATAACTTGTAAAAATACCCATTTTTTTTGAAAAAAGTTTCACACAAAAGTTGTTTGCAATGCTTTAAACTTTTGGAAATGGCTAAAAAAAGTTCATCCGGTATGGTTCATTGTTGACGAGTCTGAGCGCCATTAGTCGTCAGGCCGCAAAAAAAACGTTATCAGCTTTCCTCACCAAAAAAATCAGGAGCGTATCTGGATTCGATACAAAACTTTTGAGCCCAAACAGAAGTTAGCCAGACCTAAGGGCTCCGAGAAAAAAAATGGTACAAACCGGCAAAAATCCCTTGATACCAAAAAAAATTTCATTGAGCCCCCAGAAATCCATTGTTTACTAGTCAATATCAAATCATGAGCGACATTTTTTCATGAAGTTGACTGGTGATCAATGTCACTAAGGTTAGTATGCTATTTTCATATAAGTAGAGCATTTCCCAAGTCCCCGGCGGCCCAAAAACTCAAAATTCCTAAAATACTTAAATTTGGACCCTAGTCGACTTCGCTTGATGCACATTTTTTATCCAAGAAGCGACTCTCACCCAAATTGCTGCTTTTGTTGATGTTTTTGAAGGTCCACAACGGTTGAAGACAACGCTGAAGCAACCTTCAGCGAGAATTGTGCTGGAAATTTGAATTTTCAATACAATTGTTGAAATTTTGGGCCAGGCCTTAGGTCTGGCGAACTTCTGTTTAGGAGCAAAAGTTTTGTATCGAATCAAGCTACGCTCCTGATTTTGTTGGTCAGGAACGCTGCATGTTATTTTTTGGCGGCCTGACGAATAATGGCGCCCAGACCCGTCAACAGTGAACCACGTCGGATGAACTATTTTTTAGCAGTTTCTAAAAGTTTAAAGCATTACAAACAACTTTTATTTGAAAATTTTTTCATAGAAATGGGTATTTTTAGAAGTTATGGATGGTTGAAAATTTTTGGTTTTGGAGCCGAACCTGAAAACCATATTTTTTTTCGGAGCCCTTAGGTCTGGCTAACTTCTGTTTGGGCTTAAAAGTTTTGTATCGAATCCAGCTACACTCCTGATTGTTTTGGTCAGGAAAGCTGATAATGGTTTTTTTTTTTTTGGCGGCCTGACGAATAATGGCGCCCAGACTCGTCAACAGTGAACCATACCGGATGAACTTTTTTTAGCAATTTCCAAAAGTTTAAAGCATAAAAGCAACAACTTTTGTTGAAACTTTTTTCAAAAAAATGGGTATTTTTACAAGTTATGGATGGTTGAAATTTTTTTGTTTTGGAGCCGAACCTGAAAATTTCAATTTTCAATTGTCCATAACTTGACTTCTATTCCACTTGGGGCCCTAAATATATATATTTGTAGCCGTTTCTGAAGAACTGAACGTCAAATACCTACACACCCATTATGACATATTTCCGGTGAAACCACTTTTACAAATGCACAGTCCACATGGAATCATCGAATCCTTAGTGATCACTCCGATATTCGAGGTGCACTCGCAAAGGTTATTAAGAGAAATACACCGGCTGAGTCAGTTCGACGTTTTGTATTATAAAGTCAGACCGTACAGTTGGACGCTTGAAAGGGACAGGCCGTTAAATAACTTACTACCGCATTTTATTCAAATGTTACCGTTAATGCTGCCAGATAACATCGTGAAGCTGGTCCAAACCGACAGTAATAATATTTTTCTCGATTTATGTAAATAGGAACCTCTAAACGTTAACTTTTCAGATGGTGCAGATTTGATACAGGTCGATACTAAAGAAGAAGAGAAAGACGTATTCGCTTTATATGTTTCAACTATGGCTACATGTCTACGAAGAAAAATTAATATTACCAATAGAATCGTCGTCGATGGTTGCAATCACACAACTATTGGATTCCTATTGGAACTGCTGCATTCAAAAAACCTGTTAAATTCCGTAAGACCTTGAACACGTTAACTTAGAAACTAAACCAATTCGATCTTTTAGTTTTTCTTCCCAGTGTAGCTATAGCATTAATCCCTTTCAGATTCATTTCACGAACGTAACGCTGATATGCAACGAATGGCTGATGCATTCAAAAGTCTCCCATTTGATCCACGAGGCTTTCTTGATAAAGAAAAGCTTCATCGACACCAAGTACTTGGACATGGTCAATCTCAAAGCTAACGTGAATATAGCGAGAGGAAAAATAACGGCATTGAACAGAAAGAAAAAGTTCGTCACCATAGACGACAACAGTTTCCTGCCATACGATATCCTCGTTTTGACCCAAGCAGAGAAATTTGCAGTGCCGGTTAAAATGACTGCGCACAGTGCAGAACGTCCGCATAATGTATTTTTGATTAATAACGCGTATGACGCGAATTCATCGATAAGAGAACTTAAGAAAATTATCACCAAATCAGGTTACACTGACTGTAAGTAAAGATACTTACCTAGTCCTCTTCTCTTTCTACCAGAGGTGTAGGATTGAAATTCGTTCTTGCACGGCCTGACGTCGTACACTGAGGATATATATATAACAATCGGTTTACAACGTTCTACGTCTTCCGATACCCAATCGCCACTGGTCTCGATCCTTCCAAAGATCTTCTCCTAATCCTCTCTCTCTCATCTCTTTGTCAATTCCGCTCAGCCAGCTCTTTCTGGGTCTGCCTGGTTTTCTTCTTCCTCCTGGTCTCCAGAGTGAAATTTGTTTAGGTAGCCTTGTTTCTGGCATTCTCTGTACGTGACCAAACCATATTAATTGTTTGTCTTTAATGTCGTCTATTATAGAGTGTTTCACGTCCATGATCTCTCTAATTGTATGGTTTGTTATTCTCTCCATCCTTGATCTGCCTGCCGATCTCCTCCAAAAGTCCATTTCTGTCGCCGTTATCATTTTTGATGTTCTTTCTTTCATTGGCCAAACTTCTGAACTGTATGTTATTATATTTCTTACAATGGTGGTGTATATTCGTTTCTTGTTCTCTTTTGATATCATTTTATCCCAGAGTATACCGTTTAACATAGTAATGGCCTTTTGTCCCTGTATGTTTCGTTCTCGAATGGCATCGTCTAGTGAACCATCTTTTGTTAGTGTTATACCCAAGTATTTGTATTTATCGTATTTCTTTATGTATTGTCTATTGTCTAGCATTAGGTTTTGTTGTTGCCCTCCAATGCACATGTATTCCGTTTTTTTCAAATTCACTTCCAAGCCCCATTTTTCATATTCTTCAATAAGTTTACGTGTCATATAGTTCATGTCGTCGTAGTCCTGCGCTACTACAATCTGATCGTCTGCAAAACATAACGTATATAGGATGTTATCGTTTAGCGGGATTCCCATGCATTTGCATTTTCTTTTCCACTCTTTTAGCGCACGTTCTAAATAAATTTTAAATAGCGTTGGCGACAGGCAACACCCTTGTTTCAGTCCTTTTGATGTTTCGAATCCTTGTGTTAGAGTGTTTCCAATTTTGATTTTGGTTTGTGGTTGCTTATATAGGTTTTAACGGCTCTTATCAGTTCCACATTGATGTTGGTTTCTTCCAAGGCTTGCCAAAGTTTTCCGAGTGGTATACTGTCGTATGCTTTCTTCAAGTCGACGAAAAGTATGTGGAGTTCCTGGTTAAACGTTATTTTTTTTTTTAATTATTTGAGTAATAGAAAATATGTGGTCAATGGTTGACCTTCCAGCTCGAAATCCAGCTTGTTCTTCCGTTTCCATTTGCATGTATTCGTTTTCTATTCTTGTCTTTATTATCTTGCCGTATATTCTACTAATCGTACTTGTTACAGCTATACCCCGGTAGTTATCACACTTACTTCTATCGCCTTTCTTGAAAATAGTTGACATGTAGGTTATTTTCCAATCTGTAGATATATTTTGCCCATTCATACAATATTGGAAGAGTTTTTGTAAATGCTCAACCAACTTATTACCGCCGTGCTTTATTAATTCCCCATATATATCTCCGGGACCTGGGGCTTTACCATTTTTCAACAAACTGCAATGTTTTCTCACTTCTTCAATTGTTATTCTTATGGGCGAGCTTATTTTATTTATATTGCTTGGTCGATTGTCTTCCTTGAACTCCTGACGTTGTTCTGTAAGTAGCTGTTGGAAGTACTCTTGCCATTTTTCTGGTGTTATTGGTGATATAATCTCTCTTTTTCTTTCAAGTCGGATATTTTTCAGAACTCTCCAGCTTTCGGTGCTTCTTCTTCCTCCCAAGTATGTGTTGATCTTTGTACAGTTTCTTTCCCATGTTTCATTTTTTTTATCGCTTATTTTCTTGCGTACTCTTGCTGGAGCCTCTTTGTATATTATTTTATGTTTCATACTTTTCGAGCTGAGATATTGTTGATATTTCCTCCTTTTATCATCTATTTCTTGTTTTATGTCCTCATCCCACCAATAGGGTTTATGCTGTTTTACATCACCTTAGTATAATCCTAGGGATTCAAGAGCTGCCTCGTGAATACATTTTTTAATGTGGTTATAGTGTTCTTCTGGGGTGTTAAACGTTGTATCTCCCAGTTTTTGATTTATTCGAGTTTGGTACATATTTCTTGTACTTTCATCTTCCAGTCCCCGCAGATGATACCGTCTTTGTTGTAGTTTTTCTCTTTGTTTGTCATGTTCCTCTCTTATGGCTTGGTCTGACTTTTTCCTACCTGTAAAGAATACTTTTGCTTTCAGAAAGAAGTGGTCGCTTCCGCACGTTGCCCCTCTATATACTATTACATCTTGGAATTTTAAGCTGGTTTTCTGCCTGGATAATTATGTAATCAATAATTGATTGTAGTCCTAGAGTTTCTTGTCTCCAAGTGTATTTATATATTTCCCGATGTTGATAGAAGCCATTCATAATTCTCATAACTCATAATTGTTCTGGTCGCAGACCGTTATTAATCTCTCACCGTTATCGTTCCTTGTATCTTCTCCATATCTTCCTATAATATTATCGTCTTGTTTCCAGCCCGTTCTACTGTTTAAGTCCCCAAGTATAATTAGCTCTCTCGACGTTCCAATATTTATAATTTCATCATTTAATTGCTGGAAGAATGTATCCTTTACACTTGCTATTTCATCGTCGTTAACCGCGTATACTCCTAGAATTGTTACTTTACGTCCAAATAAGCACATATTGATCTTAATCATTCTTTTGTTAAGTGCTTTCCATGTTTTTATGTGTTTTCTCCATTTTCTGTGAATTATAATTGACACGCCTTTACTGGCTCTACTTGTCTTCGGTACTCCACTGAAGAAGTGGTCGTATTCTCCTAGATTTTCTGAGCCTTGTCCTTTCCGTTTCGTTTCCGTGATCGCAGCCAGATTTATATTAAGTTTCTTTATTTCCATCAATACTTCGTTCAATTTTATTTATGCTTTGCACGTTCCAGGTTCCCAAGTTCATAATCCGTTTTCTTTGCTTGATTCTAATCCGATTTTTATCAGTCCTATTCCGAGGCAAGATTTTGGGTTTTTTAACATTTTTTTTTATATTTTTCCGAGTATCGGGGTGTTGGCCCGATGCCTCAACCCCCAACCTGGAGGGCCAGGGTTTTTCATTAGAGTACCTTCTCTTAGATAAATTGCTTTCTCTGCAGCTAAGGAGCTTTATCTGCCCCACCTGTTGGTCCGCGGGTGGTATTTTATTTCCCAACTACTCGCCGGGCTATCACTGAGGGACACTGAGGATTCCCAGATTAATTTCACTAATTTTTTTTATAATTTCACTATATATAACTATATAAATATAAATAACTATATTTTCATTTCTTGACACAGGTACTGAAGATTAATTCATTTCAATAAAAAAAAAAAAAAATGCGGAACTCGGGGAGTTAAGGACAGAAACGAAGCTTGTTACGTTAGCATTATCGAAAAAGAGGTACAGAAAAAAAGGAAAAGGGAACTCGAACTAACCATAACTAACAATTACTACATATTCATTTATCTGTTATATATTTTATTTTTAAAAATATGACAGATAACAGCGTGCACGTGTTTTCCAAATAGAAATATGTGAGGTGACAGCAAAAATAGTAGTTACTGTTTTTGCCTTGTTCATGCTGAAGATGATCTACGAATCGAAACCGGTCGCTTCAAGTTGACAAAATACAAATAATTTTAAAAATATAAATAATTAAATCGAAGACACAACTTTGTTCTTTGCTGTTTTAACAAATTTCATTTTCAGCTAAAATAGTGGTCTACGGCCAGTACATTGAAGCGTACTGTACTATACATGGACTTCTAGCCTATGGAGTACCAGGTGAACAAGTAGCATTTGTCGAGCCGTTCCCACCATCTAAACAAAGTAAAAAAAGTACACAAAACGTATCATTTTTCAACGACCCAACAATCGACGAAGCCGTTTTAGAACATATACAGGTAAAATCAAATTTGTCAATGACAAATAATCCTATTACTACAATAAACAATTTCCTCATTGGCCTTTTGTGACAACATTAAAAAATATTAACAGGAAACCGACTGTGTCATCACATAAAAGACAGTCCGTATTATGTTGTTTTCTACTCCTGTTCTTATTTATTTTGTTATAAATATTTTTGAACAAGAAATGGCATTTTTTAGGTTTTTGCTTAGAAAATCAAAACTAATAAAGCAATCTTGACGCTCTGAATGGAAGGAGTGTAGAGTATCAAAATGCAAACGAAATGCAATAATTTGTAACGGAGAAAAGTTGGAAAAACTAGGAATTTCAGAGTTATCTTCAAAAAGGTATAAAACAGCCATTTTTTACGTTGTCGAGCTGGCCCTTTGCGATAAAGAAGCAGTTTATATGTGATTTATGTGTACAAAAAACAGGAGCTATAGGATCATTACTTTAGGAAAGATTGCAATTCAATTTTTCAATCGCATGTTAAAAG
Organism: Cryptocephalus moraei; assembly: GCA_946251905.1. Classification (NCBI taxonomy): domain Eukaryota; kingdom Metazoa; phylum Arthropoda; class Insecta; order Coleoptera; family Chrysomelidae; genus Cryptocephalus; species Cryptocephalus moraei. Next base: position 33,120,748 of record OX276454.1, on the reverse strand, counting down.
AGGTAGTGTAATACTAAAATACGTATATTCTCTTTTTGTTCTAAAATTCTGTGAAATAGGTGATAAATGCTTGTGAACCCGACTAAAATTAAACGGCCCAGTGCGCAAATGCGGATGAGTAATGACAAAAACCGGAGCTGAGGAGACGCGTTATGTACGATTATACAAGTATACCTATGTGCACAGTAATAGAAGCGCTCTGCGCGCAACTTACTATTGTTTATATTTAAATATCTCAAAACTCAACCAATAAGGGAGCTATTTCAAAATATTTGTTTTCCATCTCGAGATAATGTCACCCGAGAAAACTGATTCTTTACTCATATTTCATTAATGATCAAAGAAAAAGATGATTATGCATGATCTCGGTTACTAATTGTCCAATCACATCAATTCAAATTACATTTTATTTAGTATTTGATACCTACTTTACAATCCGTTCATTCAGATCGTCAAGATTGCTTTATTAATTATGATTTCTCACTCAAAAATCTAACAAAATGAGATTATTTTTCTTCAAAAATGCTTATAACAGAATGAATAATTGTAGCTGATAGTAAAAAACATAACAGAATACAAGTTCGGACTGTATTTCGTGTGACGGTACTGTCGGCTTCCTATTAGTACTTTTGTCATATAAAAAAACCTCTATTGAATGTCCTATTATTGCAATTATGGGGTACGTTTAGTTAGAAGGAATAGATTACTACTCGTCCTACGAGTTGTGCGACTGGACCTATGACGAAGAGAAACAGGAAATAATCAATGCCAGATTCGAGTCGCAGCATCGTATGTTGAAAATTGACTGTTTGGCTTTGTTCCTTTTTGCCGAGAAGGAAATCCCTAGGAGAATGGTGAAGGTCTTGAGAAGTGTCGGATTGGTTTACGACGGTAGGTACTCTAAACAACATTAAATATAATGCTGGGTTATTTTCTTACTCTAGGACGATTGGTAATTAACGCCAACTTCCAAACAAATGACCCGAACATTTACGCAGCTGGAAGCCTCACGAAATACTCAAGAAAGTATTGCTCCTTATTTTCGTCTCACAAATATTACAACAGGCAAGAAGTCGGTAACTGCTTAGGATACCATATCAGGAGTCAGCTACTACCTACCTTTGTAAATTATTTCTTATTGGTAAGAAACCATCCGCCTATATTTTAATCTTCTAGATAAAGGAAATAAAGAGCACAGACGGCTGGAATTTCCACATAGAACGTGGTGAAAATTTGGTGCCACGCTTCGAAAACCCGATCATGAAATATTGCCTTTTACCAGGCGGGTTGTACTACTTCTCGGTTATACAACCAGGTGTACGAATTCCGCTTGAAGTCGCACTTAGCTTGGAAAGCTATGTAAGTATAAAGTTTCACCTTAAAATATTTAAATGTGTACATTTGTTTATACTATCAGGGTCACCTTCTGATAACAGGATCACCAAAAAATTTGGACAATATAGGCTACTTTCAGTTACATGTCTCTTCATATGGTAGAGTAAGGACAATCACATGTCTGACAAAATTTGTAAGTGAAACTAAAAAAGTTAAGATTATAATTCTAACTCATTGCATTACAGCCGATAAACACATACAATATACATTGCATTTGGGGGAAACACGAACGAATGCTTAACTCGGTAATTATACGATTTGAAGCGGGACAAATTTCAGATCTTTTCTCATTTTTCAATGAGCCTTGGATGCAAGCGATTTGCCAAGACAATTTCAAAAAGCTATTAGAAGAATTAAACGATCTCATGAGTTCACTCGAAGTATGAGATTGGTGAAAATTGTTTCCAATAATTGATTCATTTGTAATTTCAGGGTTTGAATGGAAGTTGTATTGCCAATGATGTTATCGAACTATACAAGCAGAACAAATGGCATGCGGTAAGTGTGTAAAGACAACCAACGCAAAAATTTTACTTTATGCATTCAAATTTGGTCGTTTAGCTGTCTCAGGAGGAAGAAGAGAGTCTTAAAAACCAATTCATGGAATCTGAGTACAACAAAGTCATCCAAAAGAAGGTTTTAGATTTTATAGGAGACAACCTTACTATGTTGCAAGCCTATGCCCATCCGAAAATTATTAAGTTACTTCTGATGAACTACGAAGACAGTCCTATGTTTAAGGAATAAATTTAAGAGTACAAATTAAAACTAAACTTGGTTTTATTAGTCTGAGGACTAGTTACATAAGCAACATTTCAAATCACACTAACAGATTTTTTAATGAAATATACAACTAAAACGTTTACCAAGAAAATTTTTGTTCTATCTAATCTTATAGTTTCAGTGTGTCCTATATACAAAAATATCTTCAAAATTTCCATAGTACAGTTGCCAAATTCTCACATACTAAATACGTTGGTTCAGTGGCGTAAATAATCCAGAATTTTAAAAACTTTTTTTGTAAAATTTAAAAACCAGAATTGCGATAATATAAAGGTATGGACATAATACAATTCTTGTAACTTCTCAAGTTGTTTTAAAGCTTCGAATTAGGAGGAACTTTAAAAGTTGTAGGATAGTTTATAGGAAATGGAATTTTATAACTTATGTTTCTTGAAAGACTCAGAATGTTTGGGATTATCTTACATGCAGTAAATTTAATGCCATGTTTTAAAATATTGGACAATTTTAAAAAGTATTGATGCAAACTTCAGTTTCACTGATCATAGGAGTAAAATAATTTTTGTTAATTATATCCCTTACATTGGGTCGCGCCTTGAAGAATAAATAAAGAAACTTTTCATCATTTTACTTTTCGCAAGAGATGCGGCAGAAAAACGTATCACATTAAGTAAATAAAAATGAAGATTTCACTAAGAAATTGTACTAATCAATCAAATCGATTATCCTGCTGTGATTACCTGCTAAGGTTTGTTAAGTATATATGTTTCAATTCGGTTTTCGGCGAGTTCTCGAACAAAGCAGCCCTGTTCTGACCTTCTCCCTTCTTCACCCAGTGACCATATACGCGAAAGGCACAGCCATCAACAATCTGAAAATAACATTTTAAAAACTGAACTTCGATTTAGTCAATAGACTCACTTTTCTCAAGAGTTTCACTCTGTAAGGATCAGTCCTCGCGGTGGCCAAACTGAGCGGTTCAGGTGTGAAACGCAACCGCTGAATCTTTATCATAGCTCGGACAACTAGTATCGCCCACTTGAACTTTCTCTTCGGGTTAAATTGGGTCTGTTGTAATTTCTGTAATGGAGACAAAGCCACTGTTACTTCAATTTACAAAAAAAAAAAATAGTAATCAATTTTCTAATATAAACTGGATATGTTTTTTAATTCATATAATATGTACATATCACTTTCTGTTGATATAAAAGTTGGTTTTTGAAATTTTTTCCATTTCAAGTATGGCCTATTTGTCAGCCTTGACTGATTATGTAAAATCTTCATGGGTTTAACCTTCAGGTTACTAAATAAATTTTTGACGTGATATAACGTCTTATAAATCGATGTGCGGGCTACACATCCCAGACAATATGTTACGTTCCGCCTGACCCATGCGTGGAAGCGAGAGCGAGAACAAGTGACAGAGATCGACCGTCGTTTGGCTTGCGACACATCTATCTTTCTTCCACTTTATCGGCTGATGCGTCCAAGTGAATGAGAGACCGGCAGCACACAACGAATGTGAGCCATGCGTGCAAGCGAGAGTGAGAATTTGGCGGCTATTTATAAAGTGAACTGGATATTTCCTGTCAATACCTTTGCTCATTACAATAACAATTGCGGCATTAGGGTAATTTTATTGATTCTTGCATTCAAACATTTTGATTAGCTATATATAATCTCATATATTTGTTCCTTCATCATTAAAACAAAATAGCTACGGTTGGCGAGTACAGTAATAATAGGTTATGTTACCATTTTGACTACAAAATTATTTTACGCTGCCGCTATCGTAAATAGCTCTTACATACATAGATGCGTAGCATGAAAATGGCACATAACATTGGTGTATTATTTTTCCTTGACGACGGAATGTAAACACTGTCATTTACCCTTCTAGGAAAATCAAAAGAGTAAACCCAGTTGATTTATTATCTTGCCTATGTCAGTTAACTTATGTCAGAGTGACGTACGTCCAAACTAAAGCAAACATTTCACTTTTTGAGGAATTATGAGGAAATTTTCAACGGCAGCGTGAAAAATGTAATAAGTAATACGGAATGTATCGACTATTAACATCCTCTGCAAGTAACAAGCCTCGATTGTAAACACGTCTTTACATTCCTTCTGACTTAAATAACCATTGTGAATGATACAAATGATCGTATAAAAAGTCGACTGCTTTCATTTAGTATTCAATGACAAAAATTAACCTACCTAGCAATTCATGTCAGGTGTCAGGTTCAAGATTAATGTTTAACTTCACACTCTGTGCTTCACACATGTCATTACAATGGCATAGACAATAACAATGACACTTGTCATAAAATGACAAGTTGGATCGGCCAACCGCAGTGCGAAAAAATCTTCTATAACATAAAACTGGTTAACGCAGGCTTTTCAAAAGCAGCAATTCAAAAAAATATGATTTATTTGCCCAATTTGGTCATTTGAAATTAACAACTTATTGACACTGATTACATTTCAGTCCATTTCTATGACTATTGTTCGTGATTATAAACCAACATCCATTAAATTCATTTTGCACAAACTTTCAATAATATTTGAGAATTGAAAAATAATGCTTTTCACCAGAGTTCTCAAATTATTCGTGTTTTAATTACAAGTTAACGCAGTGCAAAGGAATATATCATTATATCGAGCAGGTTTTGGCGGGCTTTTCAAAACCATCAGTTTCATGAATTTCATTCATTTCTCCAATTTCATCGCTTTCAATGAACACTTCATTACCATTATTTTGACTGAAGTTCATTCCTGTTAATTAATGATCATTTAGTGATAATAATTCAATGCAATTCATAAACGTATGCAATTTTTCATCAATGTTTTCTTATGACGTTCACATGTAAAATTATCGTCCGTAAACCGACTTTACAGACAACCACATTTTTTAATGTAACAAATACACTTCATCCTACATCCAGATTTCCTATTGGGTAGGTCTATACTGATACTAAGCTATTTAATGTTATCAAAAGTAGCAAATCTGTTGCTATTCAATCCCTAGGTAATTGTTTTGATAAAAACAATTCAAGTTCAATATAAAAGAATTTGGTTAGTAGAGAGACGAACACATGATTTTGTGAGTAATTAGTACACATATGGTTTTACCAGTGCTAGTTCAGAAATACGGCTAAATCGTCTGCTGTTCTTTCTCAATGAATGTTTAAGAGGTGCTATATCTTGATCCCACAGTTGCTGAAATATGATTAAATACAATGGAATGGTAATGGTTAGACTAGTGGCTTGTGGATCTCCGAAGATATGAAAAATTTTAAAACATACATACAACAGCAAGTTAACTTAAAAAAAATTTCAATTTAATAAAAAGCTAAAAATTTATGAATCTACATAATTATTTTCTATTCTAATGCAAGTTTTATTAACATATACTACAAAACAGAAACGACGCAATTCTGTATTTATACTTACAACAGTTTGGAAGAATGGATGCATAAGTGCATCATCTATCGAGATTCTCTTTTTAGGGTCTACAACTAATAATTTTCTAATCAAATCCTTGGGAGGTTCTGAAAGTTATTGTCAAAAAGTAATTAAAGTCAAAACAAACTCAATTCGATATGATTAGGTACCTGATATGTCAGCCCATTCTGGGGACGAAAAGGAAAATTTTCCTTCCATGATGTTTCTTAACATCACCATCTGTTTCCGATGCCAAAACGGGGGGCAACCAACCAACCTGAGAATAAAAAATATGAAGGCACCTTGGTTTTATTTTATTTCAAATAAAAACTGATATTATTAGGCTTCTACCAGTAGCGTTTTAAATGTTATTTATTATTTAATATTCATTCTACTATATTCTACATTAATGACGCAATGTTATTGGAATATTGCAATATAATTACTGGAATTGCAATAAGTCTTGGAATATTATGAAAAATCAAACAAAAAATGTAGTTACATTGTGGTCACTTTTACAACAAATCAAATTCAATTACTTCTTCCTTCTACCAATGTACATAAAAAAATAAATAATAACTTGGCCCGGGTTCAACTCAATCTACTATAAACTACATAATAATATGGGACCCAGAGTTGTCACGTCCCATATCGCACATAAGGTTCTAACATTGTAACACAAGGTTCAAACATAAAGCGGACTTAAAAAACAGTCCAGCTATTTATTTTGAAATCGCCCACATGATTTTTTGTACCGTGACATAATCTCGTTATGTCTAGAATATTTTAAAAATGCGGATATTATACTCACTTACAAATCAAATAGCATTACTGAATTGATCAATTACAGACCAATCATATTAATATGAAACTGCGATAAAATATTTGAAAAAACAATTTTGGGAAAAATTTTACAGTTCAATAAATACAAAGAAAGAGATCGTGCCTTACCACTTTACAAATTTACCCCACCTACTGAAATTGGGGACAATATAAAACTTTACTTCCCAAATTATGTTTTCGCAAAAGAGGCATTTATTTTACCTACACTATTAATAGCTGACTAGAAACTGGCTATCCTTCCGATATATATGGAAAGAGGCTGTTGTTATTCCCCTGCCCAAAATATATAACCTCTCATCATATTCCGATCTACTAGCAAAATGTAGGTACCTTGGTATGTGCCAATTAACTACAATTTTTGGTAAACTATTTGGATAATCGTAGGCAAAAAGTTTTATATGACTACTTATTCATCTACGAAAGTCATTGTATCTGAAGTGCCAAAAGGATTTGTTTTAGATATCTTATGTTTTATAGTATACAACTTCGACTTTTCAAAGTCTTAGGTAGGTACTCTCAACGTGTGGCAGATGATAAGCAAGATTAAATTATTTAATTCAAATGAATCATTCAGCTACCAAATACATAAATCGTGACTTGGAGTCCGTACTTATTTATTGTAACAACTCGCTTCATCTCAATCCTGGAAAAAAAAACAGTCATTTTGTTCGGATCTCCAAATAAAAAGAGCGAGATGGATCTGAAAATTGGCGATCAACGCTTACCATTTGTAAATAAAGCCAAATGTATTGGAGTAGAGCTAGATAACAATTGTAGATTCTAAAATCATGTAAAGAATCTTGTAAAAAAAAAGTGTTATATGGTTATCAGGGTACTATATTTCAAAATATATTTTAAGTTACTCAATAGAGAAAAAGTTATGTAAATGCTTAGTTCTGTTTCAATTAATACAGCATATTCTTTGTTATCCGTGCCTTGACAAAGCGATAGCATGAAGACTTCAATTGATTCAGAAATTCTTGATGTTGGCTAATTAAAAGTTTGCACAAATATGATCAAATTTCAATCTACATAGCTGATATGAAGTAGCTTAAGATTGACAACCTGCATTAATACTTTTTTCTAACTTTTGTTCACCGAATACTGTGTGAAAAAAAGCCAACATATTTATATGAGAAGCTCATCTTTAGGGAAGATGCTGTCATGAAAGTTGTTCCAGATTTTCAGACGATAATGCTTCCGCATTACAAAACATCACTATTTCGACGTTCTTTCACCTACAATGTTGCAAATTCACATAACCTTTTGCCTAATAACGTATAAGTCTTGCCATCTCGTCAATTTTAGCAACAATGAAAAAGGTATGTAAAACTGTATTTGTCTTAATTGTCCCATTTTTGAATTTTTATGTTATACACCTATAAGTGTCTAATTTTTCAATGTTAGGGGGTTAAGCGTAAGAATAGCTATCACAGCTAAACTTTGCCCTATTCATGTAGTTTATATATGAAGTAGGTACATATTTAGACTCAATAAAGGTCATTTATTACTATTATTAAATAGTAGCAACACAGTAATTTGGTTTCCAAACGAAATAGGATATGATCACGCTCTTGCACAATTCAATGATTATATCAATGAAAAGCTAGACAATGTACACACCCCATAAAGCTATTAATAGCTTTATTTCTGGATCTGACAAAAGCATTCCATACTATCAATCAGGACATTCTATGTAATACATTTAACAAATATAGTATTAGAGGTTTAGCACATACAACTTATATGAATAGAAAACAAAGAATGGTTACTGAATATTGCAAAAGCAGCAGTCTTAATATACGTATCGGAGTTACTCAAGTGTCTCAGGGTTTTTACTGTTCCTTTCATTTATCAGTGACATATTTAATGGATTGTCAAAGGGTACCATATTCGCAACGATTATAGACTAACCAGGATTGCTCACTTACATTTGACCAATGTTGGACAGTTTTGTGACGTCACCACCGGTGCTGAAGTGCGTTTACGTGTTGATCTGTGGATGACGTGATATGGATATCGTACGTAAATATGGATTACGTAGAGTACGTACGTAAACTGTACAGTTTACAATGATAAATCTTACTGTTTACTACAGTAAAATGAATAAATCTCTATCTTCTGTCCAGCACCGCTGGTGACGTCACAGAGTTTTTGCCAGGCAGATTTGGCGAACTGAGCAATCCTGGTAGTCTATAATCGTTGCCATATTCGTTTAGCTGGTTGTACTACCTGAGTAGCATTTGTTTTTATATATCGAATTGGAAGAGAGCAGAGAATGTAATGAATAATAATTAATAATAATTATACTATATATTATAATAATGATAATAAACTAATATTAATACAAAAATAAATGATAAGCAGTTGAAAACAGTAGACGAAGCAATATCAAATGGAATGAGCATATGTTCCTTCATAAGGAATAAATGAAGATATATAGTGTTTGCATTACAAAACTTTGGAAAATATTATATACAGATAGTTTACTACAATTTTATTATGGATTATTTATCAATTTACCTACATCTGGAATTATAGCTCTATGGGAATGCAAAATGCCCCTAGAGAACAAAATTTTGAAAATTATTTTCTCCAATAGTGATGATCTTTTATATAAGGTAAGTAACATGACATGTGTGTAGTGCTAAAAATGTCAATCTGTTTCAACTCATGGTGGCCGTCAAATTAAGTACATATTTAACTGTTAAATAGAACTAGATATTTAGTAAACAAACTTTTTAAGTGTTAGTGTATAAGATTTTCTATACTATGTAATTTAGGACTAGCCAAGTCTGTATACGAATTGGAATAATTGGTAAATAAATTAATTAATTTAAAAAAAATCTACTTACAAAGTGTACATGATAACTCCGCAGGCCCATCTATAAAGAAAAAGCATAAATTTGTGTACCAATCACTCCAAAGTTTGAACTCACATGTCTACTTCAAACGAGTATCCTGGAGCATCTTCCAACATATTACACTTTAATGTTTCAGGTGCCAAATAGCCAGGAGTGCCACACAAATCTTAAAGTAAATAATAAAGAACATATTGTAACATGTGTTCTCAAGAACTGAGAATACTTGTTCTGAAGATATGGTGATTATTTTAGCCATATTTTGGGGAAATTTCTGAATCACAACAATAATTAAAGAAAATTCTGAGTACACTAAGATAAATGTTCCCAATTAAGCATCTACTTAACTCAAAGTTAGGCAAGTAAGTCAAATTTGTGACCAGATAGTTCCCATCTAATAATTTAGGAGAGATATTACTAGAAATTTACATCACATAAGTTAATTCAGTATTTTGAAGAAAATTAGTAATTTTTAGCCGCAATTCAACCAAAGTGGTGCCATTTTTCATGTCAAATTTATGTAAAGAATTAGTAAATTTGGTGAATTTCTATCAGAGTTATTAAGTCGCCGACGACCTATTAGGTGAAGTCTCACATCGAAATTATGTCCTAGGTGTGTCATATGTGGTAAATACTCACCCTCCCAGTTTACGATTGTCACAGAAATATATACTATATGCATCTAAATTAAAAATTTACTTCATGGTGAAAATTACGAACAGTATTCTACATTTTCTATTTGACATCAGTATCAGGAACCATAGTTAGATAGAAATATTTCATACACTAATGTAATTATAGATGAACGTAACATCGTAAATTCTTAAAGGGAATTTTATTGTTAAACTTTATAGTAGTACTTAGAAAAATAGCAACGCGCCTCAAACATTTATTACTCAAATAGATTGTTTAAATATTTTATCAAGTGTTATAGTTATGTGACACTTTGGTTTATCAATATGTTGTTAAAACTGAATATTAATGTATCAAGTATGTTGTGTCTTTAAAATTGGAGTAATTTTTGGATTAAGTTGAAAAATACAATTATTCCGAAATTAAATTTATATTGTTTGGAAATATATATATTCCCCAAATTATTTTCAAAATATCTAAGTGACGTTTTACTTAATTAAGTTACAAGTTAAGTAAATGAAAAGCACCTATTGGGATGAAGAACTTATTGGTATTAGAATTAAGTAATTTTGACCACTTGGTCACAACGTAACGTGCCATATTACACCAATCAGGTCAAAAAATTACTTTTTGGAGTAAACTGACCACTTAATTAGTGATACGGAATCTTCAACTTATGTCACCTATTAGTAGGTGTTCGTGATACCTAAAAACTTAATATATAATCTAGCGAAAATATGACGTATTATGGTGCCATACATATTTCACTAAATTGCTACTAGCAAGTAGATTATAACCTAATATGGTATATTAATATGTAGTATCACAAACCCTGTTGTACGTATTTAGTCATTATGTTCTTGTCTAACCTGTTATGTGGTCCGATACTACTTGACATAATATTGCGACTTATTAGAAATTGTTTTTTACAAAATTTTCACATCCCGATTTGGTTACATTGAACGGCTTCACCTAATTCACTAACATATCTCAATATCTACATAGAAAAAATGAACATGGCTTTAGTATACAAAATCTAAATTGTTAGCTGGGTTGAATGTTTGCATTTTGTCAGTCTCCTACAGTTCTTGTTAAAACTGCAACTAACCCAAATATATACTACCCAAAAGAAAACCTGAACATAGCGACCTATGAAACTGTAAAGAAAAACCAGTGAAATACTAAATCAATAGGGGTAATGTTGCTGAGAAAAACAAATTCAAGCCCTGCTGCACCAATTAGACAGTTACAACATTGATTAAATCGAACATCATTCAATATACTTACCATGGAGCAACTCGTCTCCTGTCAAGACTTTAGCAAACCCAAAATCTGTAATTTTAACATTCAAACTATCGTCCAGTAGAATATTCTCAGGTTTCAAGTCCCTGTGGACAACCCCCCGGGAATGTACATGGTGTACACCTTCCAAGACCTGTCTCATTATATACCTAGTCTTCTTTTCTGACAAAGTGACCACAGAAGTGAGATAATCAAATAATTCCCCATTTTTACATAATTCGAATACGAGAAAAATAAATGTCGTTGACTCGAATACATCCTGCAGCTCAACTGTAATATTAAACAAGTAAAAACAAGTGTAGGTGCCATCGTACAGGACTTACTTATGTAAGGGTGACCAGCTACATGCCTCAAGATGTGTACTTCTTGTTTAGTAGCGTCAAGATTCGATTCGCCCTCTGTGCTGCTTAAATCTATTATTTTAGCAGCATATTCTTTGCCTGTTTCCTTTTCTATACACCTCCTTACTGTAGAAGATATACCCCTGTAGTGGAATGATTAATAAAGTAAAAGTTGGAGGTCAGGGTAATACAAAATTTTCAATTAATCATGCGTCATGAAGTTAATCGATTGAGAAATCGATTATTGAATTGAATTGAGAATTGAGAAAAGTATAAAATTCACTCTGTAACATTGAATCCTTTGTTTAAAATTTCATAAAATGAAAGGAATATCTCTCACCTTCCTAAAATCTCTTTGGGTTCATACTTGGCGTAAAACTCCTTGGCAGCGTCCTTATCTGGCAGTTTGTCGTACTCTTCCTCTTTTGCCATTATACTACTTCGACTTATGGTAAAAATTTTAAAAATTATCCCAACTACTCTAAAAATAACTAAAACACCATGACTATTTATCCTTCGACGTTCCCGCTTTAATTGAAGTCCGTCTAATAACCAATTGATAGAGACTTACTGATGTCTATTGGTTACTTCGTTTATAAATAGATTTAAATAATATCAAATTAAATACAAGTGTACCAAGATAAATGTTTATGTAAGTTTAACCTCCATTTGTTCGCCACCCCCACCATACTGACTTTGACAAGTTTGACTGATTCACGGAACACGGAACGCAAGATCTTTTACGGTTCCAGGGTATTTTGAAATTGTTACCACTACCACTAGATTGCACTAGTCTGATATTTTTCAAGTGCAAGAAAAATTTAAATGCTCCTTGGTAGTGATTAATGTGAAGGGAATTTTATCTGTTACTACATGATAAGGGTGAGTAGTACGACTATTTTCATTACAAACATACCGTACACAATATATCATGATAATTATATGAAAATTATTGTCAAGAATATATTGCAAAATAAGATACATTATCCCTGATGTTGACGTTGTACTTCTAAATATATCCCGGAAAGATCGTGTCATTTTCGGATCATTAATTTTTAAACGTAACAATGAATTTAATTTCCTCAATCTGCCTATACAAGAAAAGTCCTGCTATTTACAATAATACAAATTGAGGTTATGTACTAACAGGTAGCCGACCTTATTAGGAAAAGTAAATAAACTTCAGGTTTCATTATATCTTGATTGATTGGTAATAAAGATAAGTCTATTTTATTTGCTTGTAGTGGCGTAAATTTGTTGATACAGTGTGTTTTCTTCGATGTTGTACCACCTGTAATGATGTCAAAATCATTTGGTATGACCCCAAAATAAATTAAATCGTTCTTGTTTATGTATGTACTTCACACGTACCTACATCTAAAGTAACTGCAATCAGTGACGCAACAAGCCCATCAGAACAGACATCTAAAATTTCGAGAAAGGTCCCCAATAGCATGGAATACTATAGAAACATTATAGAAAAATAATATTTTAATAAAAATCCAATTATAAAACAACCAATTTAAAAAGTGCTTCACTTGTATCACAGTTTTGGCGATTGTTCTGTAACACACTTTCATATTTGGTATATAGTAACACAATACTGTGCGACTCTTAAGAGGGCGCCTATCTATTTAAAATTGAAATAGATGGGTGAGGTAACCCATCTAACCCCATTTAGTTGTGTCACCATCCAAATTTCCAATGTCTACCTATCCTTTTCAATATAATACGCTTTAAGTCTTTATGCTTTAGGTACTACTTGTATGAGTAATCATACAAGTAGTAAAGTTCAAGTTCAAGTAAAGTTCAGAATGTGGATGTTGCAGGTTTCTTTCATCTTTACACGTCATTATTAGTTTTCCATTACCATTGGCATTAATAAGATGGTCATTTTATTTAATGTCATGTGTTTGTCTTAGATGTCTTTAGAGCTAGAAACTCGAAAAAGCATCTTACGAGTTTCTTACTTAAAAACATCGAAAACTAGCGTCAACACATAGTATTAAAAACAAAAAAATGTACTCCCAAGGAGAGCCCAGTTAATTTCCCTTTAATTACAGCCCCATATTCTTATAACGCCATTTGACAGTGGAAAATATATATTTTTTGTGATAGAAAATTGTTTGTAAATGATGCCGTTTTTTAATTAAATATATTATTAAAATTTGATTGGGCTTGAACCTAGCATGAGGAGTGGGTTGGTAGGGTTCTCTCCTATATATTTACGTTTAGCTGTATACCGCTACTTATCTTAGGTAATTAATTAGCCCCTGTCAAGTTTTACAGTTTAACAGCACATACACATCCAATGGACTTACATTGGACGTCCCACACTGGACGTGGCTCACATCCATTGGACGTCCACGCAAAGACGGTTGGATGTACATTGTACGTCCATGGGAGAGCCAAAGTATAACACTGTGGACGTTCCATGGACGTCCTTCGGGACATCCAATGGACGTCCATTGGATATCCAAAGGACGTACATTGGACGTACAATTGATATCCAAAAAACATCCATTGGATGTCCAGGAGGACGTCAATTGATATCCAAAAGACATTCATTGGATGTCCAGGAGGACATTCAATTGATATCCAAAATACGTCCATTTTACATACAATAGAGATCCAAACGACGTCCACATTGGACGTTCAATGGACGTCAATAGGATGTTTGCAGGGCGTTCATTGGCCATTTAAAAGTAGACCATAAGATAATTAATTAGGAACGAAAAAATTTTCAGAAAAAATATATTTGATACTAAAAATTTAAAAAAGTTAACACAAAAATAATAATATATACACAAAAACACACATAATATAAAAGCAAAACAGGTATAAGATTAAAAATATTATTTATGGCTGGTTTCTCTAAGCCCGGTCCTTGGCTCCTCCTAGCCACTTCATGATGCAGGCTTCCACGTCTTTTTTGGTCACATGCCTGCTAGCATTCCCAGCGTCTGAAAAAAAAGGATTATTCTTGATTAATGACTTAAATAATCTTAATTGCATAGGGTTTGGTTTCTATGCCCCACATTACAAATTACTTTAAACCCCCCCCCCCCCCATATTACTTTACACTATATAAGTAACTACATAATAATACATACATATATATATATATATATATATATATATATATATATAAGTATAATTAAAGAATGTATTAAAATATAATTAAAGTACCACTTACTGTTAAAGTTTATTTTATACTAATTCAATGGTAGAATATATATTCTAAATTTAAAATAAATTCTTATAGCAAATTTTGAGAAAAATTCAAAAACCGAAAAACCACAAGTATAAAGTGCTCTTCACAGATGATTTAGCCGAACACGTTACAAACCTTTTTATACATATTTAATTGCACAATAAATTTTCAAAGTTTAAAAAGAATTCTTGGAACGAATTCCGAGAATAATACAAAAAACCCAAAATCGACAAGTATAAAGTATCCTTCACAGAAGATTTAGCCAAAAACGTTAGAAAACTTTTTTATACATATTCAATAGTAGAATAAATATTCAAGTTTAAAAAGAATTCGTGCAGTGGATTACGAAAAAAATTGGAAAAACCGAAAATTGACAAGTATAAAGTGTCCTTCACAGAAGATTTATCCAAAATCGGTAGGAAACTTTTTTAAAGGTATTTAATCGTACAATAAATATAAAAAATAAATAAGTTTAAAAAAAATTCTTGGAGCGAATTTCGAGAAAAATTCAAAAAACCGAAAAATGACAAAAGTAAACAACCCTTTTATCCTGGCCGATTTTTATGAAAAGCTTATTCTCACGTCCTGGTATGGTACAAAGTCTAAATACAAAGTTTTGACCGTTTGTGGTTTTTGGTTTTTGAGAAAATCCTACCACAGACACACACATACACACATACACACATACATACAGACGGTTTTCCAGAAACATGTTTTTTGGACTCAGGGGACCTCAAAACGTTCAGAAATGCTAATAACTCAATTTCGAAAAATCGACCCGATTACAATACTCTCTCATATATGAGTACCTCATATGAGAAAGTAAAAAACGGTAATAGGTGACGATAAATAGAACTCATATAGAAAAAAAATCTAGTAAGTCTTTTCGTTTTCGAGATAAAAATAATTGAAAATTTGTACAAAATTTGCTGTACGCCATTGAGTTAATCAGGATAAGAAATGTGATTTTGGTTGTCTAGTAACGATAATCGGTACCTGTACCAACTAGTAAACAATGACATTTGTCAAATTCAATAATTTTGAATTTGCGGTAGAAATGAAATTTACAAATCAAGAATATACGGGGAAAAAAAACACTGGTTTTCTTTTGTTATATATTAAAGCCGATTTATAAACTTGACGTTGCCTTTGCAGACATGAATGGAAAAAAAATATAAACAAATGCGTGTAAACAATGAACCATTATAAATACAGACCTGGTGTAAATTTCATGCTAAACACCAAGTAATGATCGCAAAAATCGTACATAACGTACATCGTTGTATCTTTAATGGTTTAAAAGTTACGAGTGCTTATTGCTTAAAAAATCGAATAGCAGCGTCAGCTTTACTATCGTGTTATTCTTCAAACCTAATAGGGGATACAAAAAAAATGTTTTCGTTATTTTGTTACATACGCTAGCCTTTGTAATTTTTGGTAATAATAGAAAAAAAATATTGGGACACTGAAAATTTTCTTATAACTAATTTTTAACTTAATACACAATGCAATTATCAATTAAAAAATTTTTTTTCTCCTATTCTATTAAGAGTCAATTATAATGATTTTTAAACACAAAATTATTCCTTAACTAATCATTTAGATAATGAAAACATTTAAAAAACGACTATAAACTAAGGGGCGGCGGTGGTCGTGTGGTTTAGGCGCTGGCTTTGAGTCAGGCGATCACTGTCGTCGTGGGTTCGAATCCCACGTAATCCATGGATGTTGTGATTCTTGCGGGAAGTGTGTAAAATGTATCCAAAATCCCGTTCCTATTCACGCCGGTAACCAGGCCGGATAGGATCGGATATCCTGTAGGAGGGCGGGACTAGGATACACCACACCCTGAGTCGGTAGAGCACGGAGTGGATCAACTGGGGTGAGAGCCTTAAGGGGTACAACCGTGCTCGAGGACCGTGGTTCGGAGCCCACGTTAAACTGTAGGTCCCGTCCAAATTGGCCACAGCAGCGAAAAAGAGACGTTAACTTAATAAGACAAGACAAGACAAGACTATAAACTATATCAAAAAATTGTTTTTGTTTTAAAAATCATAATTAATCCTTAACAATAGAATGGTAAAAAAAGAATTTCATACATTTATCACCTGTTACAATGGGATGAAAGTACCCCTATTCCAAAGTTATGATAATAAATTAAAATGACTTGCAAGTCGAGTGGCTGGACGATATTTGCAGGGTACATAACAATTGCCTCCACAAAACCACTAACGCAAGTCCTATTTCCTTACCACCCGTCGAAGTGGTTGAAACTACCCCTATTGAAACTACCCGCAAAAATCTTAAAGTTGATAGAAGAGCACCAACTTCAGACCATAGTAGATCTATTCAACACTATTTACAAACCAAGAGTAATTCCAGATAAGTGGTTGATATCGACTTTTATAACGTTACTGAAGAAGGCGGCTGTAGAATATTGTGAAGATTATCGTTCAATAAGCCTGATGAACCATACTCTCAAAGCATTCCTAAAAGTAATTCACAACAGAATATATCGTAAACTCGAACAGGAATATCAGTGAAAATCAGTTTAGATTTCGAAGTTGTTTCGGAACCAGGGAAGCGCTATTTGCATGAAATGTGATGTCTCAAAGATTTCTGCATATGAACCAAAACATCTATGTATGTTTCGTCGATTATAATAAAACATTTGACACAGTACGACGTAATCAACTTATAGAAATATTAAAACAGAAGAACGAGGATTCACGGGTCATAACCATCATATTAAATCTCTATTTCGGACAACGGGCCTAGTACAAGTAAAAGGACAAAGGACCGATGACATCGAAATAAGAAGAGGAGTAAGACAAGGATGTGTGTTCTCACCGATCCTCTTCAATCTATACTCGGAAGAGATCATGAACAAAGCCTTCGCAAATGGTATCAAAATAAATGGTACCCCAGTCAATAATTAACGCTACGCGGAGGATACAGTCCTTACAGCCGAAACCTTACAAGATTTACAGGGTCTTGTCAATAAGGTAACAGATGTCAGGGAAGAATATGGTTTGTCACTGAATAATAAAGCAAAATTCATGTTAATCACAAAAACAGATCAAAACATAAGTAATCTTTATATATATGAAATTAGAAAGTTAAAAGAGTGAAAAAATACAACTACTACTTGGTTACAGTTATCAATGAACAAAATGATGATTCCGAAGAAATTAAAATAAGGATTGGAAAGGCCAGGAGTGGATTCATGAGAATGAAGAAATTATTTCGCTGTAAGGATATAAGTCTAGGACTCAACGTCAGACTTATGAAATGTTACATATTATCAATACTTTATTATGGTATGGAGGAGTGGACAATGAAAAAGAACAACATTAAGAGAGTGGAAGCCTTTGAAATGTGGGTTTACCGCAGAATATTAAAAATTTCTTGGATGGAAAGGGTAACGAACGAGGAAGTGTCGAGACGAATGAAAAAAGACGAGGAAGTAATTATAAACATCAAGAAACTGAAACTGATATATTTAGGCCATATAATGAGAGGAAAGAAATATCAGCTACTGCAGAACATAATGCAGGAAAGAATAACCGGAAAACGTTTCATTGGAAGCAGGAGATATTCATGGCTGAAAAATCTACATGATTGGTACAATTATTGCAATAATAATAGTCCAGAGCAGCAGTTTCGAAGATAAAAATACACCTAATGATTGCCAACCTTGCTAGCGAAGACGGCACTGGAAGAAGAATATAATTTTGGGATAGGGGTAGTTTCACCCACTTCGACGGGTGATAAGTGGATAGGGTATTCGGTATTTGTTTTATGGAGGCAATGGCTACCTACCCTTTAAATATCATCGCGGCACTCGATTAACAAGTCGTTCATTTAGATTTAATATAATTTTTCAATAGAGTTATAGTTTCACCCTATTGTAACAGGTGATAAATGTATGATGTAATATATAATTGTTTTCAACATAATATTACAATTTGTAAATAAAACCCTTTAATAATCATATTCTATAGCGATTTTTAATTTCCTCATTTTGGTTGCTGAAAGTGGCTACTAATTTCTCACCGGTAATTCACCTCAGCACGTCTTATGATTTTCCACACGAAACCTCCAGATCTCTATTTTCCTTTCCAGATCCACTAAATCGTCGTAACATGAGCGAGACGGATCCCCAAGCTATGAAACCCTCCCCCGATATCGAACAGCCGCCTTCTTTAACTTCGAGCATATCATCGCTAGATACAGCTTCGACCTCTGGCGCCCCGAGTAGGTCCAGGCTGCCGAAACCTTCCGGTGCTCAACCCCAGTCTAGGATAAGTAGACCATGTGGCGAACAACACAAACCTGCCTTACCCTCGTCGCCTAATAAAAGTCTGAGTGAGTAAAAAATGAAAAGATTTAATGTGATAAGATCGCAATTTAATGAAAGTCGTTTGGATAATTCAATCTCCTCTTTAAAGAAAAAGTTTGATGGTAAACATTTTTTATTATTTGTAATTATTCAAATATTTTTTGTTCTTGTATGTATCGCAATTTGATTTTTCGATATTGAACGCTGTGCTGTTAATTAATTTTTGCGTTGCGTTGTGAAGTGTCCATTTTGTTTGTACATGAGAGTAAGTATAGTGTGACGTTATACTAGTATTAAATCAAATTTATTGTTCTTATCACCTGAGCTATCTACAAGAATCTAAAAAATAGCTGAGGGATTCGAAATTATCTTTATAAAAAGCCTGCCAAATTACAATCATTTACGATCATTAATATGCCGCGCGGAAATCTGTAATTACATAATCGAAGATATAATCGGCGGTATAAATTTATTGTACTTCTTTATTCGGAAATCGATTTGATAACATCAGACAGAAATAAGATATGACAATTAAAAGTCGTCCTTGTCGGTTTATAGATGAAAAGGTTTTTCTGGGGAGTGGGTGTATTCACGGTACTGGTCAATCGTAAAGTGTGACTAATAGTGTATTATCTGCGATGTAACGTAGATTAAAACAATGAATTTTTTGCGTGATTTTTGAATGTCATTTAATTACAAACTCCTATTAAGATGATACACTTGAGGTTTTTTTTTTGTAAATCCATAGTAAATCATACTAACTCCAATACTGGTTTATTTGAATACATGTACATACTAAGTGCATTATCATTTTATCTTTTAGACACAAATAACACTTGTATGTACGTAATTATGTCTATAGTAGCTAAAAATAATACCAGTATTTCACAGGTTTATTAAAGTATTTTATGTAGGTGATAGTTGACATTGAGTACCATATATTAAACAGGTGCCACTACTTTTTGTGTGTTTTAGTCATATTTTTGTGCTGCCTACTTGTCTTATGACGAGTCCCGAACAAATATTGATCATGTGTTTGTTAGTACTTTCAATTAATAACAATATAAAACACACGATTTGGCATTTTTCAAGTACCTAACTAACGAGATCTTTCCTATACGAATCTTATTGGAATAATAATTGTAAATACTGTTGTATAGAGTATTGTATTGTTTGTACGAATATACAAGACGGTATACACTGGTTCCATATTCATAGTGACATCATATTACTTTTTCAACCTCATTTTCCTAATTAAATCCAATTACGTTTGACAGATTTCGCAATTAGATATAGAACTAATTCGCTTAATCCCTCATGTTTCCCGCTTTAAATAAAACGGAGTTTATTAAAGCGTAGGCGCTCACATTGTTAAAGCGTAGGAAATAGGAACTGGTTGTTATTGTGTTTTTGTTTACCAGCTCTCTTTATTTTTGGATTTCCTCCGGCACGACACCACGACAGGTTGGACAAATAAACCAAAGAAATTTCTGAATCTGTTTAATGCCTCGAAGAATAATTTTATTCAAATGAAATGTGCGGATATTTTTCAAACGCCCCAACTCGTCCTACTTTTCACATTATAAATGAGAAGAAAAATGTTCTTTTTGCATTAACCTGGATTTTCACTGTATGCCCACTTGCAGATCAACCTAATGGACGTTATAAAATCGTAGGTGAATATTAATTCGACTGCGGGGTTATTGACATATATGTGACTAAAAGCAAAAATATGCTGAGAATTTTTATTGCTTAGCTGTTAATTAGAAGGTATTAGTAGTTGCTTGTCTGTAAAAGCCTGATAGTAAATTTTCCTGAAATAATTGAGTTGGGGACTCAAGAAAACCTTTGACTATTGAAGAGTTTCAAACGGCTCGCTATGTAACTCCTCGCCATTCAGAAATGGTAATTTAATTACACTAATGAAGTCTAAAAATGAAAATGAACTACACTTAGGTTTTTAATTACCCAGTGGTTTCTGTGAAAGTACCAAGCCTACATTATTCTAAACAGCAATTGTAAAACTATCATGCCAGTTGATATCTTATTTTATTATTGTTAATTACGTATTTCGAAATGCCAATTTTAGACACTTTAGATGTAAAGAAGCACAGATGGGTTAATAGTTATTGAGATTCACAGAAAAGTTCATTTAGTTTTTTCATAATTATATAAATAGATACTAAAATTGTTCCAAAGTTCTATGCAACGTTACATGTTTTAGCACTAAAAATGATGTTATTACATAATTGCAATAACTATTCAAAGTTTTGTCGTGAAACGGAGTTTAAGAAAATTTCAAAAAGACAAAAATCTTTTCAAGAGTAAAATGTCAACGTCACTTATTTAAAAGTTATAAAAGAAATTGCTGCAAGGTCAGTGATAATAGTTGACTCCTTATATTTTGCTATATTTTGCTGCTTTAATTGCTACTTACACTAGTTTGCCCTGAGGAAGGATAACATATCCGAAAGCTAGGTTAATTAGTAAATTAGTAATTAGTACCGTTCTTTTAGAAACCTTTTGATTGCATACCCGGAATAGAGTGCAATTTCTTCAATATCAATTTATCGTAACTGTCAATATATTATATATAGGTAATTTTTTTAAAGCTATAATCAATTCCTATATATTTCCTATCTAAATATTTAATGATCGTCTATGATCACTAAACCTTTAACATTTGTAAGTATCTTTTAACAACTGTCCCAATTTGAAAAACATGAAACTTTACACTAATTTCAATAATTTGGAACATTCAAGGGCACCTGAGATAATTTGCTTTGATAAAAGCTGAAAGTGGAAGCAGAAGACACAAGGAAAGAAACTGGAGTAATAAACCAAGGATCGGAAGAGATTCCCGAAATAACAATGGACGAAATTAAGCAATCGCTGAAAGAGATCAAAAATAGTAAAGCTCCAGGCGACGATCAAATAGTTGTGGAAGCAGTAAAGTTCGCTGGAGAAACCCTACTAAAAGCAATAAAAAAGTTATTTAATCTATGCTTGGACAATGCCTCCCTACCCGAGAACTGGAACAACATATTGATGATCTTGATCGATAAAAGAGGCGACAGAGCAGATTTAGAAAATTACAGGCCTATAAGCTTACTATCCCATCTATATAAGCTTTTCAAGAAAATAATAAACAAGAGACTGGAGAAAAAACTCGACTTCTATCAAACAACAGACCAGGCAGGCTTTCGTTCAGGCTATGGAACGAATGACCATCTTTACACATTAAAGATACTCATTGAGAAAAGCCTAGAATACAATAGACCATTGGTGCTCGTGTTTGTCGACTTCCAAAAAGCTTTCGATACCATTGAAATGAATGCAATCCTGAAGGCGCTTAGCCAGTGTCGCATAGACTACAGATATACCCGTCTAATACACAATATTTACAGCAAATCGACCGCGAGCGTAAAAATCCATAACGCGACCAAAAAATTTCCCATAAAAAGAGGAGTTAGACAAGGCGATATACTGTCCCCAAAAATATTCAACACTGTTTTAGAATATGCTTTTAAGGCTCTGAATTGGGGAAACAAAGGTGTCAGTATAGATGGGAAGATGCTAAATAATCTACGATTTGCAGACGATGTAGTGCTGATAACAGACAACCTCAAAGAAGCCGGTTTAATGATAAACGAACTGAAGCAGGCAACTGAAAATGTTGGCCTTTGCATAAACCAGCAAAAAACAAAAATCATGACAAACCTAGTACTGGGAGGGACTATATTACTAGACAGCAAAGCCATCGAGGAAGTCGACGAATACAAATACCTGGGACACCGAATTAGAATAAATAGAGACAACCAAACAAAGGAATTACAGAGGAGGATTGGTCTTGGATGGGCAGCATATGGAAAATTGAGAGATATTTTCGGTAGTGACGTTCCAATGAACTTGAAACGGAAAGTATACGATCAGTGTGTGCTGCCAGTAATGACTTATGGCGCCGAAACGCTTACCTTGACAAAAGGCACTGTGGAGAAATTGGAAGTGAAATTGGAAATTGGAGACCCAGAGAGGATAAAAGAAGCAGGGGTAGACCACCAACAAGATGGAGTGACGATATAGAGAGGATTGGAGGACACTGGATGAGAACAGCTCAAGAGAAAACCCAGTGGGGCAGTTTAATGGAGGCCTATGTCCAGCAGTGGACTCAACACCAGGCTGGATGATGATGATGATGATGATGATGAGATAATTTAACGAAAATTTGCGTAGTTTGGTAAGATGGTATAGAATCTGTTTTTGAAGTTTTTGCACAACAGTTTTCGGCTTTGTTTCGTATAATTGGGCCTTAAAACACATTGCATGTGGCAAACTTAAGTCTACTGAACAGACGCTCTTGCATTTATTCAGCGCCGTTCAGCCGAAGGCTACTATTGCAACCCTCATATACTTCGCAAAATACAGTCCTATCCTGATTCACTTGCTTGCAGAACATTTTCTGTTCTGCCTTGCAACAGGGTGCCCACACAGTCGGATATCAGGGAAATCAAGGAAAAGTCAGGAAATTCTAAATTTACTCAGGCAAATCGGGAAAAGTCTGGGATTTTGGGGAAAAAATCGGGAATTTTGGGGCTATTGGGAAAAAGTGCGGAAATTACAAAGCCATTAATACTGTCAGTTAGAAATGCACGGAAAAATGAAGAAGCTCTCAAACTGCAAAAGCAGAATAAGAATAAAGAAATCGAAATTATAAATGAAGTTAGACTGGCACACATTAAAATCCGTGAGCTTGAAGACCGAGAAAAGTTGCGCGAGACAAATTTTACAATCAAACAGCAGAACTTGATAAGGAGATTGCAGATCTTACCAAAATAATCTCTACTAAGAAGAAAATTTAGACAATTGCATATTGTATACTCACACGCAAGACTGGACCTCAAAAATGAAAAGAATAATACGGTAAAAATAATCTAAATATTTTGTACTTCGACGTAACATTGATAATTTCAAATATTATTTGTGAATCACAATCTCCCGTTTTCACAAGTTTTCAATGATATTTTTCCTATAATACTTCCATTTCTTTCCTAAGAGAAGACTTCCTGGAAACACGCGTGAAAGACCGCGGATTACAAAAATAAGGTCGGGAAAATTTTAAAGTTTGGCGGGAAAAGTCAAGGAAATGTGTTCGGGAAAAGTCAGGGAATTTCGAAAGGAAAATTTTGTAGGGCGGAGGAAGTATTTGAGGAAATTTTTAAACAATTTTACTTTGTTATATTTAATTTCAAGGCCTGTTATATAGAAAAACCCCGATTACTAATAATAATTACATCAGTATTTACACTAATTAGTACCTAATCATTACAAATTGTTACTTACGTACGAATTTCGCATTTCGTTTTCTTTTGTGATGTACATACAATAACTTATTTTCTCTATCTTAATCGGTACTAAGACAATTCTATTTCAGTTGCAGTCAATTTTGACTTTAAAAAATGGTTTTTAGAGAAAATGCTTATGGCCTGTAAAACTAGTCCCAATTATATGTTAATTGCTTTTAAATTAAATAGATTCATTGGACATTTTCTTGTAAAGTGAAACAGACAGTAATATCAATTGATGAGTGTTGTCCTAAGGAATAACTATCTACTCAAGCCCAGAGAATATTATTTCTTGATACTGTGCTTTAGAAAGATTCTAATGTTAAAATCTACTCTATTTTGTTGGATATCATTAATTGGATGTAATAAAATGCAGGTTTCTCCTATTACGCCACTTAAAAATTGAAATTGATGTAGCGTTTGTTATTGGTACATTGATGGGTACGTACCTACTTGGGAAATACTGCAATGGTACTCAGTAATTAAATCGGTGAAAGTAAGGATAGGCTTAAGACTAATAATAAGGAGGAATAATAATCCTTCTATAAATTTTGTGCCACTTGTTTTTTTTAATACCCTGTGTATCAGTAAATGGCAAATTGGCAACAAGTTGCTTAGTGATTTTTGGTGACACATTTCTTAGAATTCTCTAATACTTTCTAGAATAATGTGAAAACTAATGGAATCATTAGAACTGAACTTTAAACAAATTGAACCGTATGAACCGTCTAATCTAAAGCTTTCTGAAATCCTATCATTTTGCACCGAAATGCATTCCCGAGCAGTGCTGGGCAAACAGCTAGTAGATAAATAAAGAATGTTGAGGCTTATTAGTTTTAGTCCATCAAATGAGGGGCTGTCTTGTATTTGTTTCGATAAAATGGTGAAAACTCCTCATTTTCCTAAATCTATCAAATCGCAATAATACCAAACCGAAGAAAAAGTAAAGATTCATCATGTATGACATTGCTACTCTCGATACCGAATCGTTTACCACATCACCTTTCGTGTGGTATTTATTTACACTCGATTCGAACTTGACCCGTGAAAAATCCTCCTCTTTCTCTCTCTCACACGCAGGTCGCTCGCGTGCGTGTTTCGTGTCACACCTTCTTCTTCTAGTCCGTTTGTGTTCTGCTTGTGTCACTCGAGAGTGCAGCTCCTGCCGTTCTACACGAAAGTCGTGTGCAGAGAGTTTCCGCCAGAAACGGTACTGTGATTTTTTTCTGATCTGCTTTGGACCTCATTTATCCCACATGCCCTCCGTTGGGTTCAGTTTCCTTCCGGACAAGAATTATTTTGGTAAGCTGAAAAGTGTACATATTCGTTTTATTGGATCTAGGGTTGTCAATTAAGGTGTAACCTTTTAAAATATAATAGGGAGGTTTATATCTAATTGGACATTAATTGAGCGAAATTTTGATTTAATTTGGAAAAATTGCCCAAGTCTAACTACTCCTCAAAAATTTTTAGAGAAAATTTAATCTCTCGCAATTTAATAAATTCTGTTCTGTCTGATCAGTAAAGTGCAATAAATTTAACCATAACATTGTGAATTCCCTACTTTAAAAAATATATTTGATGATTATTTTTTTTGCAATTGTTTCTAAACTGTTTGTTTTGGTTATTTTCACGTTTAATTACTACCTTCTGGGTAATTTATGTTGTGTATCCAGCCGGATGTTTACCGTATGCGTTTATAATATAATCATAAAAGCTGAGAAAACAGTGGGAAATTTTTGTGAGTGATTATCTAAAAGTGCGGCCTTCAATAAACTTTACAATAAGTTGGAGAGTTTCGTAATTTAACCAAAGTTATATTTAAAATGGGTAGCATTAAAATTTTCCCTCAAACCCACACTATACTGCTTTGTATAATTTACGATTAATAACAAAGACTATTCCGGTATGCGCCGTGATACATTTCCTAATAAATAAGTGTCACAATTAACTTCCTAATATGTAACGAAACATGCGGATCGCCATAATCTCATGATAATAGTGATCGATTGAATGTGTTCTATTTGTGGGAATCCATTCATAACAAAGGTAAACAACGGAGGAATTTTTGTAAATTAACGAAATATTGGCTGCAGAATAACTTAACACGGTACACATGAAATAGCCGTTAATACAAAAATGCCAAGGTTTTGAAAATTACAGTTCCTTTCTCTTTCACTCCTTTGATCTGCCATTTCACGAGAAACCGCATCGATAGATTAAAAT
Source organism: Cryptocephalus moraei (assembly GCA_946251905.1). Taxonomy (NCBI): domain Eukaryota; kingdom Metazoa; phylum Arthropoda; class Insecta; order Coleoptera; family Chrysomelidae; genus Cryptocephalus; species Cryptocephalus moraei. The sequence goes on along the minus strand of OX276454.1, from coordinate 33,094,064 downwards.
TTTTCTTCAGAGATCTCCTACAGGTACACGTCCTGTTCTAGATTCAGTACTTGATTAATTCCGTGGCAGCCTCACCTTTTAGCTTGTCATGTTTTCGAATTCCCCTTGACACTTCTAACTCTCGAAGGTTAACTTAGAAAACGCCGATAAATTTCAAGTTTTTATCAGCGTGGGTGGTGCGGAATAATAACAATCCCATTACGTTCTTTGTACTAATTTTTTCTACGGTGTTCTACGCACTTAAATAATTATGATAGCTGTAATAAAAGCTCCAAAGTAAACTGTTTAGCTGGAATGTTTAACGTATACATATTTTACGTACCTATATGGTTCTGCGTGTCCTCCAATAAAATCCATGTGTTGAGGTACACTAAAAAAATTTTCTACTTTATATGTGTAATTGTTTGTAGTGTTATTTGTTATATGTATAAGCTTAGGTGATGTTCTCGGTGGAACCCCCAAATTAAACAGTAGTTTCACAATACAATTTTTATTAATGGCGACGTTCGTCCACGATCCTGGACATAATCATGGCGATTTTACAGGTCATCCACATTAAAAGCCTTAACTAAGGTGCGATGGACACATTAGGGTGCTTACTATCGCTCATGTACGGATTTCTATTCTTTTAATTCACGAATAATAACCCCTTTTCGATCTCTGGTCCCACATACGTGAGCAAAAGACATTTGTTGACCGTTTCTTGACCTGTCCATCGCACCTTAGTTAAGGCTTTTAATGTGGATGACCTGTAAAATCGCCATGATTATGTCCAGGATCGTGGACGAAACGTTGGCATTAATAAAAATTGTATTGTGAAACTACTGTTTCATTTGGGGGTTCCACCGAGAACATCACCACAGCTTCAGCTTCCGGCCCCGAGAACATTCCAGCAACTGTTATATTATGTATAATTGTTTAATGAAGAAAACTGCCGATCGGATTTAGCTGTTAACTCAGAAGCAGCGTTCAGAGGTAGAGAAATTCGATGCGTTTTAAGTTATACTAAGAGTTCCAATTGTTCATTGAAAAGAGCATTCAGAAAAGAAACAGTCAAAAGCAAAATGTTAACTGTTAGCGGTTAGCTTAACTGACACATTCACAGGCAGAATAGATGGATTTATATCGTTTTCGAAAAAAATTGAATTGCTCTAAAAATTTGGAAACTGTTAATCTAAGTTAACTATTAGCCTAAATAAAACGTTCGGTAGCAAAAATATCTGTTTCGTTTTCGAAAAGTCTCAAGCTACACTAAAAACTCTAATTGCATGTTGAAAATGATCGTTGAACTCAGTGATTTGTTATTTTCAACTTATTAAAAGGAAAATGTATTTCTATGATTTTCTCGTTATTAGTATTATGTTCAAATATGTTTTTATTTTTAACGTACATACTAGTTTTAAGGCATAATTTAATAACTGAAATACCCTGTCTCAAAGGAAAGAAATTAGGAAACAATTCTGTAATTAATGCTTTCTTCAATTGTGGTTTTCCTGTGAACACTCCATTGTTTGCAAATACGGTAAAATCGAAAGTTTTTCGTGAATTCCCCCATTTGTTTTTCTGCGGGTGAATCATCGATGCATGGCGGCATTGAAATATTTAATCCAATTTTGTCCAAAGTACATCCTTAGCAGGTTGATAATAGATATACGTATGCAGGTGAATATTACACAATAGTCACCTTCAGTGCTATGTTATTAAAGTTATTGTTCTCGATAATAATCAGAGTGGAGGTATCCGCATCCTACTTGAAAGAATTTTTAAATTACAGTAAAAAATTGTCATGTCCGGGTTTATAAGGAATAATTTCAATAGCCAGTATTGAATTAGAAATTGTAACACCTTACAACAATAATGAATATTTAATAGTCGGATCATCACGTTAAAAATAGAAGCGCATAAGGCAATTTAAGAGTTTTCAGATGGTTTATTTTTAAGTGAAATGCTATTTATATCAAAGGAAATTCTTCCTGTACGTGCCAATTTTACAATTATTAACTAATTGAACTTCTCGAATGTACGTGCATTCAATCCTAGATAGTGTGGCCACTTGGTTGCTCCTGGTGAGACTGGTATATAAACATACAAATAAAATTCTTTAAAAAATAATATTCACGTATTTTGTTCCATATCCAGTTGCATATCTGCACTTGGAAATTTACGAAATTTTATCGGCAAAGTGTAAAAATAACTGAAGAAATATTGCACGTATTATTGGGTATTGTACCATTTTCATAATGACTACCATTTTGCAAAAAAAATTTCCTACACTTTTCTCTACCGTGGGAACTTCAATGTTTGTTTAATTCAATCGATAATAATACTACGTATGCAATTACACATATTATATTGTAATGCACGACTGCAAATCGTAATTAGGTACACTTTTTTCTAAAGTTACAGAAATAAAACCCAAGGTGAATTTTAGAATCGTTCTCAGGACTATTGTGTAACTTTTTACTTACAAAGTAATCGTCTAATTAAAAATTAATACAGACAGAAGAAAGGATGCTTTTACGTAATTCTGAGAATTATAAAAAAATACATTTTTGTAAAAGGACATTAAAATAAACGATCTGGGAACGTAAGTTTTTTTGTGGATCGTTATTTAATGGAGTATTGTTCCGTGCGTAATGCCACTTCATATATGTATGACATCTTGAAACCAGTACAATTGTGAACAGTAATACTTGATTACCACAGTTACGTATTGTTTTGAAACTGAACTTTTCTTTGCCGTTTCAGTAAACATCTCCATTTTACCCAACATTCGTATATATGTAAATTAGCTCAAACCTAAAATAGCATCTGATGTAACGATATTGTCCGGTACTTGCATAAAAATGAGACATATAATCTGCGTGTCACTATATCGATTCACTAATTATATATCGTCGCAAATTATAGCGGAGGATTAAAAAAACTTTATCAAATAACAATTAATAGACTGGTAAAAACGGTGCCGCCATCGCCCGTGGCTTCACATAAACAAATACACAATACAAGTATTTATCTATAATTCTTTGTCAAGGTCAGTTGCGATTTTTTTAAAATTAATCGACAGGACACATTGTTACATGTACCATCATGGGTTAAAATGTCGGAATTGTATAGCATTATGTCACAGGATGAAAGAGCAAATGACTAAGTCAATTTTTGTTATTATAACAGCGTAAATAATTCTGATCTTGGATTAGGTGGTTAATCATTTATCAATTAGTATCTGTTAAAATTATAGAAGTCTACGAGGGAATATGACTGACTAGAGAGCGGATTTTATGCGAGTTACAATTTTTTAGCATTCATTCCATTTTGGAGTGCTATTGTCATTGTCATTTTGGATGTTCTTGCACTTTTATGACCATTTTATACATTTTGTCATTCGTTGAGATACCCCATTAGAAGCAGTTTCTAATTTTCACCAATTTAGTCAAGTTGTCGCTTAAATTATAGACGACGCAATTTCTGTAAAAAATAGTGAAAAGCATAATTCCACTGTGTAGTTCCAAATTAGCGTTTATTAGAACACATTTAAGTTTTCTTCTCTAAGTTATGAAATAATTAAAAACCCAAGGACAAACCTTTCAACAACAAGTAGATTTAATACAATCTGTCCAAAACGGGAAACCAATGAATAGAAAAATTTGTAGATATTGTAAACGAAAATATAGGTTTTAAGCTGATTAACGACTATGACGCCGCAATATGTGGAGAAGAAATATATGTTGATGTAGGCCCATTCGTAGTGAGCATGATAGGTATGTAAAGTTGGCGGACCACTCTCCTCAGGCCGGCAAAACAAAATAGTGGAGTTTTGTGTCTTTTTTGTAGCACGTTTTGGCCGAAATATGTCATTTTAGAATTTGTAGCTCCACAGGCCCGCAGTCTCAGCTGAATTCCAGTGGCTAGAAGTGTGTATAAAAATTTCGTGGCCCACATTTTCGTACTGTCGTCAAAGTATATACAGGATTTAGCACGTTTTGGCCGAAATAGGTCATTTTAGAATTTGTAGCTCCACAGGCCCGCAGTCTTAGGTGAATTTCGGTGGCTAGAAGGATCCATTGGATCCTCCGACAGTGTGTCTAAAAATTCCGGGGCCCACATTTTCGAACTGTCGGTATATACAGGATTTAGCACGTTTTGGTCGAAATAAGTCATTTTAGAATTTTTGGCCATTTGTGAACATTTTTGATTGACCCCCTGCTAGCGTTTCTGAACTCTGTGTACCACATGTTCGACCTGTCGACGTATATACAGGATTTCGTACGTTTTGGCTGAAATAAGTCATTTCCAAATATTTGGCCATTTTTGCCAGATTTTTCGGCCAATTAACAGAAGGTTTTCCAGTGCCAAATGATTCTCAAGATTGCTAATATATCATGAAATTGAACCGCGAATGATGATTGAACATCTCGTCATTTTTTGCCAAAATTGGCCAAATGTGTCCAAAAAATTTTTTGACCCCTGGACTTTCAAGTACTTTTAAAGACACAAATTCCTGCGCAGACGAGAGCATCCGATTACATTCCGTGTATGAGTTACAGCGGTGGCCGCTAACTTCAGTTTAAGTTAGCCCACCTTTTGTAGCTCCGGCTGGTCAAAAGCTACAAAATTCGTTTTCTCGCTACAAAAAAAGCTACAAAAAACCACAAAATCTCCACTATTTTGTTTTGCAAGCCTGAGGAGGGTGGTCCGCCAACTTTACATACATAAGCATGATTTAATATGCACCAATCACGATGGTGGATATAGGGCGTACGTTTTAAACGACTGCATGCAACGTTTTATTCTTGACAATTTAGAAATGTAGATGTTAATTTTAACTAATTGTGAAGATGTGTGTTTGTAAATATCAATGTATAAATAACAAATACAAGGATGACATAAATAATATACGATAAAAACGCGGTTTTTTTCTTTAAAATTTTATACCGCAATTTTAATTCGCTACAGGTACCCATGTTGTAATGAGTAAATGTACCCTTATGGCACATACCTACCCCTGAATTTTAATCCATTTTAGAAACAGAACATTGTTAATGTCGCCATTTAAATGTGCAAAACTCATAAAATAAAACTAAGTGGCTCAATTGAAGTATCCATTTTTTCCCTACGAAAACCGGTTCATTTGAGATCTTGTTGATCCAAATTGGTTAAATATTTGTTTAAATTATGAGAGAATGCTGTGAAAATTTTCAAAATTTTAAAATATTTTCTATTTCGTGAAAAAACTGATATCCTTGTAACTTTCAAAACATGTGTCTCATGTAACCCTCAAATTACCATAGTAGTACTATAGAAAAATATTTATTAGTTTCTCTAGAAAACCTTCTTGTTCATTTAAAACAGCTTAAATGTTGATTGCAATTTGAACATATTCGCGTCAACCAAAATCACCCATTCAGAATTCGTTTTTTTTTTCCTTAGCAAGGCATGATTTATAGAACCGTTGTGGAAATATAAATTTTTTTCTGTTTACGTCCTCCAAAATGACGCCTGAATAAAATGCAAAATATTGTGTAGAAATTTATTTTCAGCGCAACTGATATAATTATTTATTATTTATTTTTGCTTAGTGTTGATTTAGATTTTCTTCATTTTATGATTTTTCTACACTCGTACATTTGGAGACATTGGCAAAAAAGTATTAAAAAGATTGTAACAATTTTTTGTATTATTGCAACAAAATAAACATGACGGTTGTTATAAATTTCACACTCTTCCACAACTTAATAGAAAGTATTCAATTAGGTATATTTATAAGTAAATTTAGAAGATAATTATATAACTATACAACCATAAGTTTCACAAAATCTTGCAGCAGATTATTTTAAAAACCGAAAAATTACGAGAGTAAACCACCCCTTTTCCACGCAGATTTTAACAAAATGCTTATTGGGGTGTCCTGGTATGGTAGAGAGTCTAAATACCAAGTTTGAATCGTTTATGGCTTTTCGAGAAAAACGTACCACTGACACACTGACATTTTTTTAAAGATGTTGATTTTAATCAGGGGACCTGAAAACGTATAGAGATATTAAAAACTTCCATTCAAAAAATAACCAGATTACAATACTTCTCATACTTATACGAATGTCCCATTGAGAAAGTACAAAAAATGACGATGTGTCCATCGACCTTTTTATTTTCATATTTGATTATAAAAATTTGTCATCCGAATTAACATTTGGAACAAATCTTGGGACGGATTCGAAATCTTGTAGAAGAGCCAGAGCCGAAATTTCGCCGTGAACAGTATGTTCCATTTCGTTTTTGTAATGTGGTCTTTCTATACCGGCTGTTACATTCCCCGCCCAGGCGGACGCCCTAGTGAATACAGGGGGTAGCTATATGGGGTAAAAGTCCGTCTGCGCGGAGAATGTAACAGCCTGTATAGAATGAACGCATTGCAAAAATGAAATTGCGTATTACTGCTCACGGCGATATTTCGGTTCAGGCTCTTAGTTTATTGGAATAAATTTCGAGGAAAGTTGAAAAACTAAAACACAACGAATGTGACGTACTCTTCAGAGAAGATTTAGGTAAAAATGTTATTAAACTTTGTCTTACATATTCTACAGTAGAATAAATATTCAAAATGTAAAAAGAATTCTTGCACCAAATTTAGAAAAAAATTAAAAAAACGAAATACATACGACCAATATATGCGCTTTAGACAAGATTAAGTCAAAAATATTATTAAACTTTATAATTCATATTTGGATAGTGGAATAATTATTCAAAGTTGAAAAAATCGATTAGGGCGTTATGAATATTCATCATATAATTTTACCCTTTTACTAAGAAAAGCAGTTAATCCAAATCAGTATCTGTTATCATTAGTCATTTTATTGCGTTCATAATTCTTAAAATAAAACCAAAATGATGCTTCAATAAACATAAAGTGAACGGTGTCAACAATTACTAATTAATTAAAATTTTAAACACTTGCTAAAAGTACAAAACGCTGAAGACGACAGACGAAATGTTCAGTGCTATAAAAAGAGGAGGTTCCAAAATCCAGAATCTTCTAGAGTAGGTCCAGCGAGAAGATAAGCGTCATAGAGCGCAAATCGGTCAGAAACTCGAAATTTGAAGCAAATATGTTAAAGATACTTACAGGGTCGATACCTCTTGCAATATCCACGAAATGCAAATTTTCTTGAATGATTTGAGGCATAACTATCAATCAGTTTTTAAATTTCTTATAGTATTCCGTTTTTATTTTGTAATACATATAATGCAATACCATTACCCTTTTATCAAAAAAATATTTCCTTTGTAAAATTACCATATTATAATCAAAATTTTAGGCAATGTAAATATTTTTTTGAAAAAGATCTTACAATTGATCGATTGGTTTTCCGTCAATCGTTCAAGAAAATTTGCATTGCGGGACATACGGCATCGGCAAGAGGTATCGAACCCTTAAGAATGACTCAGACTGAAATTTTAAATATATTTAATAGGTACATCTTCCACTGAGATTTGCACAATAGTGCATTAGTACAAAGAAATATAGAAGAGAAATGTTGTTCACACCTAAACGCGTGTAAACATACAACTGAAATATAAAAATATGCAAAATACCCAATAGTTCTCTTCTGTATAGTCTTTACGAGGCCAGTGTAACAACGGGCTGCCGACGAGAAAGAAGAACATAAACGAGCCGCCTCCATAGGCGCGCGCGGAATATTTTTTACTCACTTAGTCAGTAAAATTTCATAGAAAAATTTTACATGGATTATTGTAAAATAATTGAGTTTAAACATTAAATAATTAATCGTAATCTTCAGAAGATTCTGAGCCGGGACGAATGACAATGGGGTTAATAGGTGGTAAAACGTGTATTCTTCCTCTTTTTTAATTAAATGCGAAACGCAATTTTGCCAAATTTGTTTGTAAGAATCATCCCTAAACACGGTTTCAATGTTCTCAAAAATAATATTAGTGAAAGTAGGACTGTGGTTTGTTTTCCGCAAGCGATCCTTGACGTTAGCCCAAATTAATTCTATGGGATTAAAAATACAGTAGTAGAGAGGTAGTCGAAGAACACAATGACCTTTATCCTCAGCAAGCTCATCAACAGCATACTCCTTTTTGAAAGTACCCGATTTAACAATTTCAAGAAGCTGTTCTTTTGTACGGATGTTTGAAGCTATATAGGAATATTTTTGCTGTGAAGAAATTCGATGATAAGTGATTTCCTGGAACTACTATTAGGAATTTTATTAATTTGACGAGAATGATATGAAGCGTTATCACGAACTATAACTGTATTATTAGGAATATTGGGCAGAAGTCGATCTTTAAAACACTTTTCAAACAATTCGGCATCCATATCCTGATGATAATCGGCGAAACTCTTATAAATATTCTTGGCGGAAAGAAGCAAAGCATTAGGCACAAAACCGTTTTTGTTTCCTGCATGTAAAATTACCACCCGATTTCCCCTAGAACTGGGTGTATTTAATTTACAGTTGTTGCTGCCATCAACCCAACCACGTTGAATTACTTCATGGGTGTCAAACCATGTTTCGTCTAATTATACAATGTTGCTTCTTGATTCCCGAAATGACCTAATTTGTCTCAAATAATCCTGACGCAAAGCAACAATACGAGGTGACTCCATGATGACCATTCGAGAATCTAATTTTTTGTGTTTAAATCCGCAACTTAACAGAATTAACCTTAAAGTGTCTAAAGATTTATATTTATATTCCTCAAAAGACTCTAATTTTTGAAAAATTTATAGTAAAGTGGGCACCTTGTTTCTAGCATAAAAATCGTAAACGGTTCTGCGTATAACGTCTTTAGCAGCGTCATCTAGCTTTGAACTTCTTTTGTTTACCTCATCTATTTTGATGATGATCTACAATTTCTCGCTGAATTATTTTATGAATTGAAGAATATGGAATTAATGTCAAGTCTGAAATTTCTAAAATTAAGCAGCGTACCGATTGTTCGGGGTGTCTTTGTTGGAGGCGCTTAAACATATTTAAAATTACTGTTTGTAATTGAGGATGTAGATCCTTATTTGCAAACTCCCAAGAAGGAGACGAGGAAGAGCAAGAGGGTTGAGTAGTCACGTTTTCCACATCAACCCGCACTGTTTCTGTCGCCCACGGTCTCCAAAACGCCATTCCGATTACAATTAATTATTATTATAAATATAAAAACGAACGACAAATTATATGATTATGAAATTAACTTAAAAACAAACAAAATACCTCTATAACCTGTCTCGGTGATGTAAACCGTGCCAACACTGGTAAAAGACTGAAGACACGTGTTCGAGTCGTTCTAGTAAGGATCCAGTCGTCCAAAACGTTTATGAATCCACTACAGCACAAGCGAGGAAAGTAAACTATTGACAATATTTAGGCGTGTGACTTGCTCGGCATGGAACTGGAATGGGAGGATTCTACAGGACGAGTTCGCTAAGGCTAAATAACGTATCATGTATCGAGCATGCCGTATATGTTATTGATCGATACCCGTATAAGCTTGGTTGTTACACTGGCTTCGTAAAGACTATACGCCAGTACTCAAATTTTTACTGATTCAACTATCGGTTGTCTTTAAGTGGACGCAGAACTGAGACTGACCTCAGGTCAGAGCCTCTCAGTTGGTCTCAACAGATCGTGATGTAGAAAAAAAAGGAACTCAATATAGAAAAATTCAAATGTAGAAAGTTCTGAGAGCAATCTCGAGACTTTAGTCTCGCCAAATGGACACGTAGAATTAGATAGTCCTACAGGATTAAATAAGAAAATATTGATCTTCGTTGAACCATTTCACTATATTTCTTCTATTTGATGGTTACTTCATTTCCACTTTTTATTTCTAAAACCTAATCTTCAGTGAAATTCAGATATATACTGTGTGTGAATTTGTCAACAATTAATCTAACAAGAAAAAAAAATTCGCTGCAGGTGTGAATAAGATTTGCTCTTGTGGGAAGTACCTGACGTGGGCAGGATTGATTTTTAATTCACAACAAAAATCGTATTCTTCAAGGTTTCTACTGGGTGTTTACCCAGTCCCTCCACTACGTTGCTTTAGCTGGACGAAAAAATAACAGATGGGGGTACACTAGAAAGTGGTTTCTTTTATTAATTATAAATGATTATAGTGATATGATAATTATTATTATTATTATTATTAGTATATTATGCAATATGATTGCTAGTAATTAACAAATGCGAGAATTGCTAAATCTGATTATTATTATTTGAAATTGTTATCATTTTATCGTTCCGAATTATGAAGATATTAGATTGTCAACAACGTTTTGTTTTTCATAGTTTTTGTAATTTTCTTTACAAACTTAATTAATCAATCTAAAAGGTCACCGTGCGACGATTAACCTACACGAAAAGGTTCTGGTGTCATAATCGACTCAATGGCATCGATTAGAAGCAATTAGTTGCGCCAATAACATTAATTCAAAATTAATAATGCAAAATACCTCCACGGCATTCGACGACCTGATATCACATGTTTAATATTACGAACTCATTACGATCCTAAAAATTAATTGGAAACTTGTGAATTCGTTGTTAATGATTAAATTTTAAGTTTAGAAACAATTGCTGGTATGAAGTTTTTATTGGTATATACACTTTTGTAAGTTAACGAATGAATAAATTGTAGATAGTTCAGATGATTCGATAAGAAGGATAACCGATGACTTCGGAAGACACCGTCTGACAGGTACGTACTTACATTTGCGTTTTTATAAATAATAATCGACCAATTATAACGACAAACGGGTTTTTCTACCTGTTAAGTAATTCCTGTTTTTATAGAAAAATCAGTTCGTCTTTAATCATTACATCTCTCTGTGTGTGTGTTTTGTGTTTTACATTTCATGTACTTTCACACTTTTGTTCTGTGATAATTTCCATTATCATCTGTAATTAATTATTATTTATTGTTACGCACTCTTTTTGTTTGTTTTTTACATGCATGTGTAGACGTTCGGGAAGAAGAGAACGAGGACGACAATTTTCTGAATTTCTCGTATCCTCCGATCAGACAAAGATACTCGTCTAGTAAGTTTTATCCTTTGGGCATGGTGTGATGTAATAACGTATTGCTTGACGTAAATCGTGAGAAATGCACGACTCTTCTACGACCGCAGCCTGTACCTGATAAATCACACTCGTAATATGCGTAAAAGCTTGAAAATGTTTCGCGGCAAATTTGACTTAAAAGACCGAAATTCAAACAACGCAAACGAAAAATCGGAATCGGACAGGACTTGAACCTGTTTTTACCACCAAAGATAATGACGTAAGTTATTGATCCATTCGTGTAATAGAGTCCAATGTCACATCTGCCATTCTGTGGTGTGTAGAGTTTTTCATGTGCTATTTGTTGTTTAAGTTTTGTGTCCTTGCTGTCATTTAAATGTTTCAGTTTAAGTCCGTATACTGTGACTTTTGAGTAGGAGCATGAAACATAAAAAGTATCGAGAGTTTTAAGGCATACTTGAGGTCCTCCGCACATTAAGCTACTAAAAAGAAACTAAACTAATTAGAAACTCAAATTACCAACTAGTTATCAACTACGAGTCGCACACTATGCTACTAAAATCTATAAAATCGAGTCATTCCTTGTTTATCGCGACTGTGGTTATATTATGTAATTGATGCATTGGAATAAAACTGGAATTGCATTCAGTGCTAAAAATGTCGAGTGGCTCAAGTGATGAAGATGTTATTCTTTATTATTAGGTACAACAGAAGAAGGACAAACCGGCAGAAGAGAAGGAGATATTGGGTTCACCAATACATTTGAAAGAAATATTAATTGCAGCAGTGGCGTATCTAGCAGTGTTCCATGTGTTCCAGGAACACGGGCCCGGGCCCCGTCAGGGGCCCGGTCGTTTGGGGGGAAAATTTAAAAAAAATTATCATTGTGTGAGGCGGAAATTTTTGGAACACAGGCCCGGAGCTGGGTTAATACGCCACTGAATTGCAGAGCATTTGTTGCTGCGAGAAAACTTCAACAAACTTCAGCCATTTTCGCCCCTCTGCGTGGTTCTTTTGAGAAACTGGAAGTCAGTCGACTAGAAACTGTGCATGTCGAGTTCCGACAGACTGATCACTGACGCGTTGCAAACCAGCTAGTAACTAGCTAGTAGCGTTGTGTGCGGATGCCTATTTAAATACACGGGCGGCACTCAATATAAACTGATTGGTTATTTCAGTTTGTAATTCGTTCCTTTTTAGTAGCTTAATGTGTGGAGGGCCTTATTACACGTTACACGCGAGTGCGTAACAGATTTCATGACAACTATTTCTATTGCTTGCTGTGGTCGTATAAGAAAAATGCCTAATTTTTATTGTTTCTAAAAGATCGTTTAAATTTAAATTGTATATATTCACTAATAACTTTGCATAGTGATTCACGTCGAATTGTTCACGATTTTTTACACGTTCCCATTTGTAATATTTAAGTAGCGTAGGCTCCCCCTCCGTTTGACAGTTATAACATTTTAATTTTAAGCGCGATGATGACGACGATGATGATGTTCAGCGTTAGTCATCCCAAACCGTCGAGTTTTCCATTACCACTCCAAAACCTACATTTCTATGATTTTCGCATAATATTTGAATTCGTTAAAAATTATGAAAAACACGCTAAATAATAGGCTTACCGGCTATAAAATCTTTTCGGTTGTCAAGGTGACGCAAGGTCGAATGGAACGAGTTTTGCTTAATTTTTTGCGAAAACAGCAATGAGCGTATTGCCTTTTGAATACGTGCGAATGAAATAAAACGACATTTTATCGCTTCTGTAAACTTCGACGATTCCTATGCATACAAATGTTAGGTAGCTTATTATCGGGAGTTGGAATTCTTGCAAGTTATATATTTGATTGTATAGTTTTGCGCCCGTTATGTAACTACGGTTCTATGCCAAACACCTTTCAATTGCTAATTGTTTCTTATATAGAAGTAACGGTCAATGTGCAGGTTTACTGTACTTGAAAATTAACTGTTCGGCAGATACGGAAAAGGAATAATATAATCGTAAATGATAGGACCCCATTAAAGTGACGTTAATTTTCTGGACAATCTGAAATCTGACTTAATTTAAAAACATTACACGTTGCGCTGTAATTGAATCCAAGTAAGATCTTTGAGTCGATTTTTGTAATCTCTAACCTGAATTTCAAAATTTTTTGCACCATGTAAATTGTTTTGCTAACTTTTAAAGCATTTTTGCAATCTCTAACTGGATTGAAAATGTTTTGCACCATATATTGTCTTTTGCTAGTTTTGTTTGTCGCACCTTCGCATGTACACGTTTGCCCGTTTGCTATTTCTTGCTTTGTTTAGTCGGTAGCGCTGCTTCTTCCTCCATGGACGCCCTGTGGGATTTGCACCCGAGGCGACTGAGCGAGGCAGGACTCAGTCGTCATTCAGGTACTTTACATTCCCCTTTGTTTGTATCCATTTCCGAACAAATCTCTAACCGAATAACACTCGCCATCGAATGAACTAAAATGTTTTCCAGATTAAACTACCTTTTATTTTTATTCTTAAAAACCTCAAATTCATGCCAAAGTCCTTGTCGCCTGATTGATCCTAATCGATAGATTCCGTAGATTCTAGCGCCGTTCTAACCGAAGACACGGACAGTTTTATAATCGGAGAGAGAGTATGGGTGTCGGGAACGAAACCTGGACACATCGCCTTCATAGGGGAGACTCAGTTTGCTCCTGGGGACTGGGCTGGAATAGCGTTGGATGAACCTATAGGTAAGATATTGTAACATCAATTTTCAATGAGGATACCTCCCTTTTCAACAGTGGGAATAAAATAAGGTTTACACTGTTGAACTCTCGAGGAATATCTGCATTTAAAGCAAACAATGCGAATTCGCCATTTCCAAACTCCCAAAAATCGTCCGTTGCCTTCCAATTATTTGCTTACAATCTTTTAGGTAAAAACGACGGTTCAGTCGGAGGCACCAGGTACTTTCAATGCGAGCCGAAGAAAGGAGTTTTCGCTAGATTGACGAGACTCACCAGATTCCCGTTATCCGGAATGGGCTCCGGGGACACATACACTACCTCTCCTTCTCCCGTCAATAATGGGGTAGGGAGGAGTCCAGTCTCGCCCACTGGGAGTATGAAGGGTATCCTGAAATCGTCCATGTCGAACAGTGAGTATTTGTTGGGATATTCGAATTTATCCGGTGATGGAGCAAAGAGCTAAAGATAAATATAAAGGACAAGTCTCAGTAGTTCGATGAAATAATGTGGAAAGGAAAGTAAAAGACACGTTTAAAAAATGCATTGCTTTTTAGCTCATGTAGCTGTGAAACACAGAAACCTTTCCAAGATTGTTCAATATGTCAGGATATTGCTATTCAATATTTTGTTGAATATTGTTGTTCGAGTTATTGACGATAACTGACAATAGTTATTGACGAATTTGTTTTACTTCCTATCATATAATGCAACGTCACTTCCAGCACCTGGAGAACATTCTTGACATTGTTCTATGTTCACTCTTATACATGACACAGGCCCACAAAAAAAAATTATTATTGGGGTCGCTGAGTCTGAATCTGGGGTCTGCGTAGCTCCATCACGTAAGGTTTTTTTGTAGAGGTGATTTTAGGGGATTTATAGTACAAAAATTCTAGATGGCGTAAAGCACGTTCCAACCATACGTTATAGGGGTTTTCGGGGTCAAGGTTTTTTTTTAGAGGTCATTTTAGGGGTGTTTGTAATCCAAAAATTCTAAATGGCGAAGAGCACGTTCCAACCATACGTTATATCGGTTTTTGGAGTTGCTGAATTCAAATCTAAAGTTTGTTGGACTGTAGATCATTTAAAGGTGATATTAGGTGATTTTAGGGCGAGTTTTACATGAAGTAAATTTTGAGAAGTCCTTTTTTCACATCTTGGTGTTTATTAAATTATTCATATTCATTTTATATTCATTTTTGTCGAATGATTTATTTATTTCTTTTAAATAAATTTGAGCTGTTAAAATTCATATAAAAATGTTATTTTTAAATAAACAGGAAGGATATGGACAAAAAAGACTACTTTGGAAAAAAAGATAAACTCGTGTAATTTACATTTATTTAGGCAAACTTTTGCTTTAAAATCACCTAAAATCCCTTTAAATGATCTTCAGCCTTAGGGTACAGTACAACAAACTTTAGATTTAAATTCAGAAACCCCAAAAACTTATATAACGTATGGTTGGAACGTGCTCTTCGCGATTTAGAATTTTTGGACTATAAACCCCCCCCTAAAATGACCTTAAAATGACCCCTAAAAACAACCTTACGTGATGGAGCTAAGCGGACCCCAGATTCAGACTCGGCGATCCCGAAAACGTATCTAACGTATAGTTGGAACGTGCTCTTCGCCATTTAGGATTTTTGGATTAGAAACACCCCTAAAATGACCTCTAAAAAAACCTTACCTGATGGAGCCAAATGGACCCCGGATTCGGACTCAGCGACCCCAACAACATAAAGTCTATATGGTTTGGTCAGCGGAATCGAAAATTAATTTTTTTTTTGTGGGCCTGTGTAATTAACAGTTTTTACATTAAGGAATACAATGAATTTGTAATTTAATTATACTATGTTAATTATGTATATTTATTTCAATTAATAACTGCCCTTTCCAGGTGGATCCAATTCGAGCTTACACACCTCAGCTTCCCATGTAATAGATTACAAAGTAGGAGATCGTGTGATCATTAAAAGAAGTCAGGGTTCAAAGGTCGGAACTGTTCGATACATGGGATTCACTGACTTTGCACCTGGAGACTGGGTCGGCGTAGAACTCGATGATCCTCGTGGGAAGAACGATGGTTCGGTCGATGGCATAAGGTTCATGAAAACTTTATTTAAATCTTGCTCTATACCTTTAGACGTTTTTCTTAATTGTAACGCTTAATACTCTACATGTAAATATTTAATGTATTGCTACATAGAACCTGCTACAGTATGGTTGAATATCATAGTTTGTTCTTCCCTTTCAATTCCGTTTTTCACCTTTTCTTCTGTTTTTAGATATTTCGAGTGCCGTCCGAATTTCGGCGTCTTCGTCCCAGCTGCGAAAGTGAGCAAGTCCCCGTCGAAGGTGAAACCTAACGCCTGTCAGGTCCATTCAGGTTCAGGTTTGCCACCGACGGGGATGAGGAAGGTTAATTCCAAGGAGTCGCTCACTTCTAACGTTTCCCTCACTAGTAGCGCGACATCTGGCGTGAGAAGGGTAAGGTTGGGGGTGACCTCCTTGTCTCCGAAGGTAGGTTGAGTGTTGAGGTTGGCGTTCAATGATTCGATAAGCTATCTGTATTAAGGTATTAAGGTGAAATTGTATGTAATAATGGGGTTTATTGAGAGCGTTCTCTCTGCTTAGATAGCTTATCGATCATTGAACAGGAAGTTTTCTTAAATTCAACACCAACCAGCCGTTTGTTGTGAATTTTACAAGTTTTGTGTTTGCATGAGGTGTCCTTTATGCATTTATGAGTTCTCCATAATAAGTATATATTTACATACATATATATTTTAATACATATGTTTTATATATTTTTAATAAAGCAATTTAACAATTTACCTTAAGGCTATCCGATACTTTGTAGGGACAACTGAATTCCGGTAGATGTAGCTAGCGGCACAAATGTGAATGTGACGTGTATTAGAAAAACACAAACAGTACGATCCCAGTCTTGGCTTACAAATACTGAGAATCAGTTTTACGACTTCCAAGCGAATGACTGTATTTATCCAAAGGCCGTATGTGGGGTTTCGGAGGGGCGTGATTTCGAAATTTCTGTCAATTCCGAAATTGTTAATTAAAACTAAATATAGTTATCATTTATACAGTATGATAGACAATCAAATTCCTCACTGCCCTTTGAAGCCAAAAATTGAGATTTGATGTTCACTTGAAAGTTATAAAAAGATTACACTTTCTTTATTGTTGACTATAAATTTAAAGAAAACTAAACATTTTATGAAAAAACGTCCTTCAAGCTTCCGTTACAATACTAAGTCACAATCAAACAGTGGCAGAAATTTGAAAATTTATCGATCGGTTTCTCTTCTAACGTTGACATAAAATTGCATTGTGTGGCATATGAGTAAGTAAAGTATCGGACAACCTTAACTAACCACTGATTTTGTCCTTATTATCAAATCAAATATTTATAGTTTACAAAATAATACATTTAAATCAATGCACATAACAGTAACATAATAATAATTTGATTTAAACTCTTAACACGCAGTGTAATAAATTACTGTACAACACCATTTTGTTCAAATCTAAATTATCAAACCTTCACAATACATTCTAATCAAACACTATTTAACATTTATTAAATATAATCCTAGTAATTGAGTAGTAATGCTAACTTGTTCTGGAGATACTTAGTGAATAATTAATTAGACCGCATGGTGGTTTGTGTTTGACATTTAATGGAAGTAACAGTTTTTGTACTAGTTAGTTGAATTTTTTGCAACTGTGTGGTTTTTGTTGTTTTTGTACTAATTCGTCGTGTTTTGTAATATCAGAGAACATCTACGCCCTTGCAACCGAGGATGGCCCTCCAGGTAACCTACTGAGCTATATATTTACCTATATCAACACAATTAACAGCAGAAATGCCATGAAGATTATTAAAAATAAAAAGGAGCTTATTATTCGTTCCAGGGGTTATTAACATTTTTTTTATAAACAAAAATAAATCGATTATGCTATTAGCGTTAAAAGTTGTTTAACTTCTTTATTTATTAGATATTTTCGCTTCAGTTATTATAAATTTGTATTAATAAAATATACTCACCTGTTTTCCTTTATTTTGTACCCTTTATGTGAAGGCGATTTGTGGTAAGTAGGGCAGTTGGTGCATGCTGTAGTAATAATTATTGCTCGCAAGAATTTGTTTGTATGTCACAGTTTACGTTTATAAATAAAACCAAAGAATAGGGAAATAACAAGAAGGGAAACAGAGAGAGAGGTCCGATGGTCGCGCAGATCTGTCCGCGCAGGTTAACATTGGGGGAAAATGCACCAGTGGCGTAGGTGTGCAATACATATTTACCTCAATATCATTATGGTAGCCAGAGGCGTAGGTAGCGAATTTTATATAAGCATTAGAGTCTTCGCGGTTTTTATTCCAATTTTCATAATGGAATTTAAAAAAAACATCGGGACATCACGGCACATACCTGTTTCGTGTGATCACGTTTGTTACACATATATTTAAACATGTTTGAATCAATACCCGTTCGACACTTATTACGGACCTGTGCGCCGACCCTTGCTGTCGCCGCAATAGTTGACAGTCCGGCCCTGATTTTCCCCCAATATAAGTCTTCAAGGTCATTGAAAACGGTTTGCTCAAAACAATAGAGAGGGTCGGGACTTTCCCTTCTTGTTATTTCTCTATTCTTTGATAAAACTATAAATTTAGTATATTTTTTTATTGCATGGTAAAAAAGTGCAAAACATATAAAATGGAAAACTTCCAGAACTGGGTAGGTTTTCCAATTTTTTGAAAAATTACATGTTTTGAGTCAACTCAATAAATATTGAGAATATTAAATGCATTGGAAAATAGTTAGGATAATGTAGTGGATTCATAAAGTTCATAATTTTGGAAATTCATATAAAAGCCCATTATTGATATATATAGGCCAAGAGCTGTTGGGAAGAAGGGTCAAACTTGGTGACATCTTCGTAATACAGGTTTCTCTACGGTTTTGGTACTTTCCATAACAACATAGAAAAATGAAGTAAGAAATT
The DNA here is from genome assembly GCA_946251905.1 of Cryptocephalus moraei. NCBI lineage: Eukaryota > Metazoa > Arthropoda > Insecta > Coleoptera > Chrysomelidae > Cryptocephalus > Cryptocephalus moraei. The sequence goes on along the minus strand of OX276454.1, from coordinate 33,075,259 downwards.
TCATTTACCAAATTGTTATAATGTTTGAAAAATGAAAAAACGTTTTTTTTTTGATATCTTGAAAAGTATACACTGCGTAATAAGTCTAAACAGTAAAATTTAAAAAGTTTTCGGTCTTGAAATGAGATTTTTATTTTTTTAAATCCAGCGTGAAGTATTCAAAAAGTTGTGAAAAAATCATATTTTTGCAAAAAAATTAACTTCTTACCATGAACAAATGAAATTCTACATAGCGTAATTGCATTGCTTACAAAAGTCAGAAAAGCAAAAAGTTTTGAATTACCATTGAAGACGGCCCAATAACAACAAATAAATAAATTTTGTCAAAGCGATTATTGATGTTTGAATGGTCTTAGAATAATTTTTAATATGGATTTGAAAAGTGCTCACCGAGTACATGAGTCATACATTTATGTCAAAGTAAAATTTGTGTAATAAGTAGTCGAAAATTGTTGCTACGATATTGGTAATTTTCAGATGAAAATTTGCAAAAAAATGGTATCAGATTTGAACTTAAATTAAATGTTTTCTATGTGGTAAAACGATTTTGTTGCTCTGATAGCTTTATTTTAAATATATCGGTCTTATAAAAACATTACCGCTTTTGTTTATTAATAATAAATAAAACACATGCCATTTGAAATAGGAAGGTTTATACTTTTTGTTCATGCGTCTGTTTATGTGTTAAACAGTTTACAATACAAAAATATTTCCAAAATATGGGAAACCCTCACTTAAGTTCAAATCTAATGTTACATTTTAATATAAATAATTGTTGAAAAAGTTTATAGGTATAACTTGCATTTAAAAATTTTTGATACAATTTTCGACTATTTGTTAGAAAAATTTAGGTAAATTGCGGTAAATATTCGATGAACACTTTTGAAGTCTGCTTTAAAAATGATACTGCGACCACCCAAACATCAGCACTCGATTTTACAAAAACGACAATTTATTGGTTTATTTACTGTTGCTGGGCTACCTTTGAAAACCAACTAAAACCGTCCAAAAAACGGTTCTTGCTTTGCAACACACATTTGAAATCATTATGTAAAAGATAAGCTGTGACAAGTGGAAGTGGAAGGGTTAACAGGTAAAAATTGAAGAAATACTAGTTTTCTTTATTACTGGGATAACTGTGAATAGAAAATTGATTATGTTAGAGAGATGAAACTAAAAGTTGACATGATGAATGTTAATACTGATAGTATAACAAATAGTAAACGTTTTGAAAACTGTTAATTTTGTCCTCTATAACAGCTCTGCGACTAATTTAGAAAAATTTGGTGAGTTAATTGTAACTGAAAAGGCGTACACAACATTCAATGTTTAGTCGAGTCAAATTAGCATTTCACTGGCAACTTTTTTCGAAGAGATCCGATTGAGATGCGGTTTTTTGCAAAATGTTCAGGAAGTCGTCTATAACGAAACGTACATCTAACCTCTTTACGCTCGCAATTTTTTAATTGTTTATTTAACAAATGACCCATTTTTGTTACAGTATTGATGAACATATGGTATATTTCACAAACGGTTCTACGAAAATGTCTCGGTAATGTTTTCTCGGGCATTTTAAAGAGCCCTCTTTATCACTTTAGAGTTAAATTTCTTATTTATTGCTAAATTGTTGTAACTTGGGTAATTAACAAATTAATAACGCCAGAAATCACTAGACAACCGAATTTTTTTCCGATACTCTGGCTTCTTAAGGCGAACCATCGGCACAAGATTGTTGTAAATATAATTGTTTCGATTGTTGCAACTTCGCTAATTTACAAATTAATTACTATACGCCTAAAATCATTACAGAACCGAATTTCTTTCCAATAACTCTGGGTTTTTGAGGCGAACCATCGGCACAAGATTTTTGCAACTATAATTATTTATTGTTCAATTTTCGCAACCTGGCTATTTAACAGATGAATAACTCTACGGCCAAAATCATTAGAGAACCAGAATTTTTTCCAATAACTCTGGGTTTTTGAGGCGAAACATAAGGTTCTTGCAAATATGATTGTTTGTTTAATTGGTGTGACCTGGCTAATTAACAAATAAATAATTTTCGTCTGACAAACGTACGAGACTTTGAACTTCTTCCCAACGATTCGTCGCGGCCCGGTCGAAACGATCGCTTGGAGATTTTTCGCACATTTATTTATCCATTGTTGTAACCCGAAAAATTGCTGTATTATTCAAGTAACCTTCTATTACCTACACAGTTGCATTACAAGGACAATTTGAAGACCTAGGCTACGAGTTCTGAATAGCCCCATTCCATTACAGAAAAAAAACACCAATGTTCTGACATTTATCGGATGAGAGTTATTAATTTGTTAATTAGCCAGGTTGCAACAATTAAACAATAAACAATTACGGGCAACAACCTTGTGCCGATGGTTCCCGTCATGATCCTAAAGATAACGAGAAAAAAAATCTGGTTTTCTAACGATTCCGGGAGTAGAATAGAATTATTAATTTGTTAATTAGCGAAGTTGCAACAATCGAACAATAAACAATTATATTTGCAACAATCTTGTGCCGATGGTTCACCTTAAGAAGCCAGAGATATCGGAAAAAAAAATCGGTTCTCTAGTAATTTCGGGCGTTGAGTTAGTAATTTGTACATTACCCAAGTTATAGCAATAAATAATAGATTTAACACTAAAGTGATAAAGAGGGATCTTTAAAATGCCCGAGAAAACATTTCCGAGACATTTTCGTTGAACCGTTTCTGAAATATACCATATGTTCATCATTACTGTAACAAAAATGGGTCATTTGTTAAATAAACAATTAAAAAATTGCGATCGTAAAGAGGTTAGATGTACGTTTTGTTATAGACGACTTCCTGAACATTTTGCAAAAAACCGCATCTCAATCGGATCTCTTCGATAAAAGTTGTCAGTTTTCACTTTTTCCATGCTAAATTGACTCGACTAGTTAAGTCAAAAGGAAATACTCATAAAACACCAGAAACAATACTTTCTCTTATTATATGTGTATATGGGAAAGTAAAAATACACACAATAACTAATTTTGAGTAATGCATGCCTAAGCTCTATTTAACGTTCATATAGCTAGGACTCTCGGAACGAATAATTGCAGGTAAATCTTCATCACAATTAAAGCAGTAGAAAATATGTTGGTACTGGTTTAAAAAAATATTTATATTCCAACCCATTATTATAATTATAAATATGTTTTAAACAATGGCATGAGGAGTTAACTAAGCAATCTCAGTATGACCAATAACTTCCAATACAATTCCTATTCTATTGTTAAGCATATTTTGCAGTTAATTTAAACCTTGGTGTGTCTGTTGTTGATAAAATAAATTGCAAAATTAATTATCTCAATAAATATAGGACATCTTGAAAGAGAAGCAGAATCACATAGAGCAACTCCTAAAGGAAAGGGGACTGGAAAGAGCAGAAGTAACGAGGGCAGCGACTCAGGCCGAGGAAGCGGAAAGGAAGTTCTCAGTTTTACAGCAGGAACACTTGAAGGTACAACAACTCAAAGTTGTTTACATGTACATCATTTTCATTTTTCAGTACAAATCGGATTGTGAGCACGCTTTCAGGAAACACGAGGGTATCCTTAAGAAACTACAGGAGGACCATAAGAATATATTAGAGCAATTAGATGAAGAGAGACGGAAGAATGAAGATCTTCAGTTCAGATTAGCCGAGACTTCTATCAGTAAAGAAGATGCTGAAGTAAGTCAAGTGGAGTGAAATGAATCATGAAAATATCAAGTCAAGCTTTCATAAACGAAAAAAAAAGTGGGAATTTTTTGTACAGTTTTTTAACTTTTTATTTTTTATTTCAGAAGAATTTATTAGCACAAAGTGTAAGTTGCTGTGTGGTGTGTTCATGTTTTTTGTCTGTTGTCATATATAAACGTCCATAAATTCATTCCTTTAGTTCAGTTAACAACCTTGTTACTTTCATTAGATGACCAGCGACAGTTACATTCAAAAGATCACCGAATTAGAACAGCAGTTGTCACAAGAACGGGAAACCATCGAAGCTCTGAAAAAGGATGCTGATAAACTCTCGTTCACTGAAAATGACTTAACCAAAGCCAAAGAGGAGATTGAGTCTTTAAGGGCTCAACTTCAGGAGGCCAGAAATAAGGAAATCTCTTTGGAAGGAGATAACGCATCCACATCTGGTAAAAATAGTAAATAAGTACATATTAAGAGACTTGTAAAGTTCAAATGTCTTAGTTGGAGGCCTAATATTTTCAAATGGGCTTTGAAATATGTTAACAATTTACAAATGTCTAATTTTAAATTCATCTCCTCTTAGTACTAATCGCATCTCTGCAAAAGGAGTCTGACCAGTACAAGGCGGATCTGCAGGAGCGCGAGGAGATGATCCAGATCCTGAAGATGGAGATCAGTAAAGTTACCGAAGATGCCAAAAAATCCTTGGAAGAGACTGGGAACGAAAAGACTGAACTACAATCTTCGCTTAGTGTTAAAGATGGCGAGCTCGCGCTGCTTAAAAACGAGTTAGAACAAATAAATCAGTTGTTGAAAGATAAAATCGCCGAAGTGGAGAAGCTCTCCAGCGATAAATTGAATTCCGACATGGTGCTAGAAAAGGAGATCGAAAGATTAAAGATGGAGATGAGCGCTAAGGTGCTGGACATAGAGAATCTAACAGAGGATAACAAAGGCAAACATGTTAAAAATGAACAGTTACAAGCTGAAGTAGATAGTTTCAGAGAGCAGTTGACTTTGCGACAGAACGAAGTGGATAAATTAGAAACTAGTTTGTCACACCAAGAAAAGATTATTGAGCAGCTTAAAAACGAGAACAATAGCAATCAATTAGAAGTAAATCGTCTCAATGAAGAACTAAGAGTAGTAAAAGCAAGTGCAGAAGAAGCTATCATGAATATTAAAAACGATTTAAACAAAACATCAGAAGACAAAATGAACCAAATCAACACTCTTAAAATGGAATTAAACAATACAGTCGAAGAATTAAAGAAGAGTTCAGACAGTTTCACGCAAGTAAAATTGGAATTAAGCAACAAAATCAAGGAAATTGATGACTTAAAATCTCTGCTAGAAAATATCAAGAGAGACAGCGAAAGACTTCTCTTGCAGAAAAATTCCGAACTGGAGCAACTCACGAATACCTTGAAAGGCCGCGAATCCGAAATCCAGTCTCTCCAAAAAGAATTGGAGACTACCAAAGTCGATTTAGCTTCGCTGTCTAAGAATTTAGAACAATATCAGACGAATTTGAGTGATGTGGAAGCTAATCTAAAAAAGGAACGCGATGACATCAAAGAATCGCTTAAAGAGAAAATAACCGAGTTATCTGAAGCCAAGCAGACATTTGCGAATACAATCTCACAAAAAGACAATCAATTACAGGAAATGTCAATTGTTATATCTGAAAAATCGGAACAAATAGATCAGCTTAGTGCAGACCTAAAAAAAATGCAGGATGATCGTGAAAAAAGTTTAATGCTTGCCAAAGAAATCGGTAAAATATCTAATGATGAAAACATTGAGCAAATAGAGGATGTGTTAAAACACTTATCATCTGAAATTGAGAAATTAAAACTAGACAATGAGGATAGGTTAAAAGAGAACAAAACACATTCAGAAACCTTGTCGAAATACACCGAGGACTTTAAACAGGTAAAAGAAGAATTAGAAACAAAAAATATACATTTGACAGAATTAAAAGCAACCCTTAAAACGCAAGAAGAACATATTATTGCTAAACAATCCGAATTTCAATCGACCCTCGAAATGGTTAAGCAGAAAGAACAGCAAATCATGTCTCTTCAGTCCGAGTTGTCCGCCACTAAAGAATCATTAGATAAATTCAAGAGCAATCAAAGTGACATAGAATCAATGTCAACAAAAGAAAGGGAAGAACTTCAAACGCGCGTTAACCTGACCGAAAAAGAACTAGACAACGCAAAACAAGCACTAGCGAATAAGGTAGCAGAGTATGAACTCGATACATCGGAATCGACTAAACATATTTTAGCCAAAAACGAAGAAATCGAACGCTTGAGCAAAGAGATCTCTACTTTGAAAAATGAGATTGACAACCGCAAAGTAGAGTTTGATAAAATGGAGGTCGGAATCTCGGATCTTCTCACTAAAATCGAGAATAAAGACCATCACATCACAGAACTAACCGATTCCGTTTCTAATTTACAGAAGAAACTTGTAGAAAAAAATATCGACGTTGAACGTCTAAGTAAAGAATTAGATACTGCCAAGCAACGGAACGTCTCTGGAGACCAAAGCGTGACACAATTACAGGAAACTATTCAAAAATTAACTAGCAACAATGAGGACATTACGCACAAATTAAACGAATCTAGTGAAAAATTAAGCTCTATTTCTAAAGAAAATGAAGAATTACGAAAAGAAGTGGAAACTTTCAAACAAATGATAGAAGCATCTGGTCAATCCAAAGTGACTCTGACTAAAAAACTTGCATCTGAAGAAAAGAAATCGAATGAGTTACAGAAAAATTTAGAAAAGACCATACGTAACTTGCAAGCAAAAGAAAAGCTGGTTAATGAGAGAAACGGAGAAATTTCCAGACTGAAAGAGGATCTAAAGAAGGTGAGTATTATCATAACCATAAACAATTACTACTTATTTTGCTTTTTCAGGTGCAGTCTGAATCAAAAACCGTTATAGAAACTGTAGAACCGTCCAATTCCGTAAGTGAACGCCTATATCTCTTGCATGACAGCTTATCACAGTTTTACCCTTTTGCTCCTATTATTTTAATTCTATTATTACCGCTTAAGTTGCATGGGTTTAATTTTTCAATACACAGGGGAACTCACACTCTATTGATTACCAACAGCTATTAGAAGAGAAACTTTCAGCCGAAAGTCAAGTTGCTTTCCTCAATTCAATCATCGCAGACATGCAGAAGAAGAATGAAGAGCAAAAAGCTAAGATTGAGATTCTCGAGATGGGATATAATGCTGCTGCTGCTGAAGAACTTGTCTCGTAAGTGAACTGAATTCATTTTAGAATAATTCATCATTTATATTTGTTACTTAAAATAGTTAGAGATTCTCAAAATTAATAGAAAAGAAAAAATTAAAAGCCTTGTATAGAAATGCTGCGAAATAACAAAGAGAATTCCTCATGGAATGTGAAATGGAAATTGCTGTGACAAAAATAGTATCATTGAATTAACTGTGATTATCTTAAGTAATAACAAACAAACATGGTTAATAACAAAGAATGCACAATATTAAACATGTTATGATCGTCAGGTGTGACTATATCAGCTATATTAATTTAGTTTATACTTAGATAAGAATTTATTAGTTTTATAAAATGATAAAAAATTGACATTTTTTGCCTTTCACTTTTTTAGCATGGGCTTTAATTTGGATAGTAAACCAACATTATCTAGGATGTACTGTGATATCTGCGAGGAGTTTGATCGACATGAAACAGAAGATTGTCCAATGCAAGGTGAAGGTGAAATGGAAGTTAATCCTCAGTTAGGGAAAGAAAGAAAGCCGAAACCTCCACCAAGACCATATTGCGAATTATGTGAAGGTAAGAACTCAAAAAGATGTTTATCTGTGGGTATTGCTTGTTACTGAATAATAAGTTTCATTAATTCGTGTTGTTTTAATTCTAGTATTTGGACATGCGACAGAAGATTGCACAGAGGATACGGAGTTCTAGAATATTTTTTCAGTGCCTGTTTTTAATTGTTGATTAGTCAATATTGTTCTTGTTATATAGTCTCTTATTTTTTCGTATTCAAATAAATCTATATTTTATTAACCAAAGCAGTGTATTTCTTACCCACAACTGAGAACAATTTTAAGTTAGTCAACAAATTGAAGAGAAGATAAAAAAGAGAAAATGAAAACGAATCAGAAAATCTTATTACTCATATAGCTATATTTATTTAAATCGACAGACATTATTAATCTAACAGACTGAATTTAACGGCTCCTGTTGAAAAATTTAGGTTGAATTGAAAATTGAAGTGAATCTAATTTTGTTTGGGATATGTTTAGATAATAGAAAACAAATTGTTGCCTTTTACATGTAATATCAGCTTCACCCAGTGATTAATAACATTAATTACATAAATTTGTGACTTGATAGAAAAATGATCTAAATGAAAATTTAAAAAAAACTGTCAAGCCTGTTTAAATAAATATCGATCTTTACAATGCAAGTGGTCGTAAGCGAATAAACCCCATGCTTATGAGGATTTCGATGTGTAAATGTGAGCAATGAGGAAAGATTATAATACATATATTGACATATGTTCATTTAAGAAGTACATATTTTTATTTTCTCATCTAACTAAAAGGGTAGAAGTTAAAACTTTAAATGGGCATAATTAATCAATATCTATGTCAATGGCCTATGTTCTCTTAGGACTTTTCAATAATTTGAATTTCTCCTAAAAATGCTTCACTGAAATTAGGTAGTACAATTATTTTTAAAATAGTTGGTCTATATTTAACCTGGCCTTTTTTACCTTCTGTCCCTTCTGAGGTACTAAAGTAAAATAGGCCTAAGTGAAATATGTATTTCTTATTTTGTAAAACTGGGTTAAATATTTTTATAAGGTAAGTGCTCTTCAATAAACACACTACATAGACAGAAAAAAAAATTGGGAAGACGACCAAATGGCACCCTTGTTACAAAAGTGACGCAAGTAAAAAAGGGAATATTTTCAGAAGATATAAAAAACATTGGAGTGGCTTGCACCAACCATATGGTTAGTTAAATCTAAGGTTTAAGGGACATTTGAAAGTATATTGAGTAACATTTTGTCATGAGATGTAACATTTTGTCGTGAGATGTAATATTCAAAGATTGATTAATATGCAGTCTCCATTAAACGTCAAAAAAACAGAAATTCCTGAGATATCATTTTAAGCGAGAACAGTCCACTTCGATGGTAGGTATATATTATATAAATTATATTTTTTACAAGCCGTACCCGGCATGCTTTGCAATGCCACGTAAAGTTTAAAAAAAGAAAGGTAAAAAAATTATAGATCACCCGGTGAACTTCGTATCACCTACATATATTTTTGAATAATATTGTCAAAACGTAATACAATTTTTTTATCTGCATTAAATTAAATGCAACACAGATATGCACATAATCAATTTAAGGCTTTCTGATGTACTATATTTTTTGTCTTTTTTGCGGTGCGTAAATTTATAAAGATGATTGTACGACTCGCGAACACGCGACGCATGCGTGAAACAGGGAAACGCGGAAACTCCAAGTTGCTTCCGCAAACTGCCTTGTAACTGCAATTGTACATTATCTTTTTAAATTTATAATAACTAATTTATCAAAAACTATCTCGAAAGTAGGCATGAAAATTTCTTGTAAAATATGCGTTCCCACCCCAGAAACTAATGAGCATAATGGATCTTGTGGTGGGAACAATTGTGGCAATTTTACTACCACCAGCACAACATAATCCAATAGATTCACCGCTGTATTTCAACGTTTTACAATATTGACAAATGATTGTCATTTCTGCAATCGTTACGGATTGGTCGGCACAATAATCTATTTCCGGGTCGTAGTGGAATGTTACTCGTTCCAAGTTTACAGGAACACTGCGTCTCCGGAATCGCTCTATTTCATTTTGTCTTGAAGTGCGCTCCATTTTTTGGATATTTGTTGCTCGTAGTACGTGTATGACCATCTTGGTGTTGATTCTGCCATGTCGTCTTCAGCTTGTCTTAGTAGTTTTTTTTTATTTGTTATTTTTTACCTTTAGTTTGATTCGTCGGTAATCCTTCTTGGGTGTTTTATATTCCTCGTGTGACGTCAAGTACAGTCGAATTGTCTTGTAGTTTTCCTGCATCCTTTTGAAATAGTGTGATTTTATAAAATTGTGCTGATCGTCAAACCCAAGTTAATGGAACGCCTCGTTGTTCTCTTGGGCTTTAGTGCTTCTAGGTGATCAATCCTTTTTTGTAGGTATTCCTTGGTTTTTCTTGCACTTCCGTCTTTGTTGAAATTATTATGTAGTTATATGATTTCTTGAGCTATTTTTTCTTGTTCTTGAATTAATTCATCTGCTTGTTTTATCTTGTCGTAGTTCAAGTTATTCACTTTGTAACTCAGTTCTCTGGAAAAAGTGGCTGTGACTTACTCAGGACTTTGCTTGTCTTCTTGACTTCCCGCCGTTGTGTTGGCGTCGAAGTTCTTGAAGTTTTGGAGTTGAAATCACTGGCGGTTTTTCTTCTGGCTGCAGTACTCGATGCGTCCGTTTTTTCGAACTTGTAGAATTTGTAGACTGGGTGTCCCGTCGATCTAAATGCTGCTGTGTAAGATATGTCCTAACTCGTTCCATCCTAAGCCTTTCTACTTCATAATTATTCACTTTTGAACCCAATTCTCTCATACCAATACGAACGTTATTATTATCTGTCTCTCGCTGGTCGTCAGTGCGATTTGCACGTGAGGTAGCTCGTAGCACATTTGAATTACTTCGACGACCTAAATCAGATCGTTTTCTCCCTGGCATTTTAAAATGAATAAAGTTTTCGCGCACTGACAAACTGATGACAGATTGTAATAATTGGCGATTTGTCCCCAAAATTACAAAACGTACCTTTTTTAGTATTTCCCTTAGTTATTATTTATGTTTCTCGCCACAAAAACCTTCCCTGAACTTCCACAAATATTTCAAGATCAAAATTAGCAAAATCCGTCCAGCCGTTCTCGAGTTGAAGCCTAGACAAACGAACAGCATTTCATTTTTATATATATATAGAGATATACCGAAAGTGACACATAACTTAAGATTTAAACAACTTGGGGATAGCTAGCTCCCTGATGTCAAGCTCCAGCGGCTCTATGGCCATGAGAACACTCAGCAGGGCATGGTCTTCTCGAAAGTGCATCTGCGTTTCCATGACTCTGTCCAGGCCGATGTTCTATGACAGTCATACTCCGGAAGCTTCTCGATCCAGCGAACGATCTGTCCTTCGGGATTCTTGAACTGGAGGAACCATTTATGGGCAGCATGATGGGTCCGGATCAGAAACCTCCTTCCACACAAGTATTTATGGAAGTATTCATTGGACTTGACAATAATATGGCCAATAATTCACGCCGGGTGACGCAGTAATTCCTCTCCGGTTTGGAGAGCACTCCTCATCCCAACAGAAGTTTCGGCTTTCTTCTGTGTGCGTCGTCAACGATTTGGCGACATCGGAAAACATCCGGACATAACGTCGGTGGTACGTATAACATAGTCCCAGAAAACTCCGCAACTGGTGTTTATCTGCCGGTATCGGCCACTTCTCCACCGCACTTATCTTGCCGGGATTAACGGCGATTCCTTCTCTGCTCATTACGTTCCTTAAGTAAGAGACGCTTCCTTCTGAAGAGCCGACATTTCTTAGGGTTCAGTTTTAGCCCCGCACCTCGCAGTCCCTGGAAGACGTCCTCTAAGTTCTTCAGGTGTCCTTCGAAGGTCTTGCCCATCACGATGACATCGTCTAAATAGACTAGGCACGTTTTCCACGTCAAACCCATCGACACGCTCTCCATCAGTCTCTCGAACGTCGCTGGGGCATTACAAAGTCCGAATGGCATTACCGTAAAGTGCCACAGGCCGTTACCGAAGGTAAATGCTGTCTTTTCCTTATCGGCAGGGTCCATTTCAACTTGCCAGTACCGTACCCGCTTTTTAAAACAAGGTTCGAAAATATCTTGGATCCAGTAAGGGTATCGAGCGTGTCGTCGATACGCGGTAGGGGGTAGCTCTCTTTTTTAGTAACATTGTTCACCTGCCGGTATACACGGAAACGCCTGGCCCCATCCTTTTCTTCACCAGTACTACCGGCGAGGCCCACTGACTGCTTGACGGCTCGATGACCCCGTCCCGCTCTAGGTCCCTGATGATTTTATCGGCTTCCTCCCGTTTGGCCAATGCACTGGTCTGGGAAAAAATTCGTATTTCTTCGGTATCTTTATACCCACCAGTACCCCACGAGCCAGTCGTTTTGTCATTGTTTTCTGGTTGACTTACGGCTGGAACTCCCTTTTCTACGATACCCCTCACACTGGAAGAGGTGATCGATTTCGCTTCGTTCTGTGAGAATCACTTCTTCCTCCTGTAGTACATCCAGCACAAAATTGTCGTGAGTTATGCAGCAACAATTCTTCTTGACCAATCCTCAAAATTCGCTGTCCGAAATCCATCTGAAATCCACTACTCCTCCTGACGTCGATCCCCAGTATGACGTATTCTTCAATTTCGGCTATGATAACTGGATGATCAAATTGTACTCGTCCCAACGTAATACTAACTGTTGCTTCGCCGTGCATTCACTGCCTTTTCCCCAGTGGCAGTTCTTAATTGCCACCTACTTGGCCTAATCTTCCTACGGTCCCTCACAACTTCCGGGCGTACGATCGTCTTCGTAGCTCCCGTGTCAACAAGCATGGCGTGGGGTCTCCCGTCGATAGTGCCATCGATGTACGCGCTCCCCAGCTGGTGGGAAAATGAGGCTATACTGGCCCGGGGGTTTCCACTACTACGGGTCGACGTCCCCTTTCTTTTTATCGACCCGCATAAGTGTTTCCTGGGCCTTTTCCGGCACCGCTGTCTTGGGCCGCGTCTTCTTTGTTGACAGTACCTGCAAGATCTGCTGAACGGCCTTCTCTATGAGTTTTTCTGTGTCTACTTCCTTCGTGACAGCTCGAACACGGCCGTGACTGCGGGAGGCTCCCATCGCTACGTCATGCTCCAGTGTGATGGCGAGCGCATCCATCAGCGTCTTTGGTCGAGGTAGCCTCAGGGCCCTTTGGAGTTCCTGGTCCCGCATCCCGCTCACGAACGTCTGCACTGCGAGGCACTCCATCATCTGCTCCGGCGCCGTGGGATACGCCAACCTCACTAGTCTGGCTACGTCCGCTTCGAACTCCTGCAGGGTCTCGTTCGATTTCTGACGACGATTGGACATCTGGAATTGATGAACTTGCTCCAGATGTGTTTGGCCGAACCTCATTTCCAGTCGCCTCAGCAGCTCCTCGTAATTCCCGGCTTCCTCGGTGGATAGCGTCTGAAGAACTTCCAATGCCTCTCCACGTAAGGCTACCGTAAGGGAAACAGCTTTTTCGTGAGGGGACCAAGCATTAGCCTCCGCTGCTGCCTCAAACTGCTTCTCGTAGCTGGCCCACGGAATTTTTCCGCCGAACGTTGGGGGCGTCACTCGATTGGTGGATATCGAGTTCTGTTGGACGACCGCCTTTACTTCTTCCTTCCTCTCGCCGCTACCGACCCGCTTTAGTCGTTCTTCCAACTGCTTCACCACAGTACCTATATATAATTCTAACAGTATGCTCACTTCTTTGATGTCTATGAAAAAGCCGGCGTTTTTTGCAAGTGGTTGTAAAGTAATAAAAATATCGTTATCCCGGCAAGTTCGGAGACCGAGGAGGTGCGAGGACGAGAGGTGGCCCGGCTCGGACGGCAAGTTCCTTGGTCGAGGGGGATGCGACGAGGAGAGGTGATGTGGTGTTCGAATAAGCCAAGTGAGCATACTGTTAGTAATATATATACTGTGGCTTCACCTTCTGTTCGATCTCATCTTCTTTCCCCTCGCCGCTACTGACCTTTTCTAGTCGTTCTTCTAACTGCCTAATTCGCTGTTCATACTCATTACGGTGAGCCTCAATCTGGTCGGTTATTTGCGCAGTAATATCTTCCCTCTGGGCGGCGATTTGAGCAGTAATATGAGTAATTATGTCTTCCCTCTGGCCGGTGATTTGAGCAGTTATATCTTCCCTCTGGGCGGCGATTTGAACAGAAATATCTTCCCTCTGGGCGGCGATTTGGGCGGTGATATCTTCCTTCTGAGCGGCGATTTGCTTTGTTATGTCGTCGTCTTCGAACTTGAAAACTTCCGAGTCCTGGCCGATTTCTTTCAAAAACGCCGAGAGTCGGTCCTTGAGTTCAGTCTTCCTCCCTCCTGTTTCCAATTCCCGTTCCTCGAGTTCTTTTCTTAACTCTGCCACTTTCAATTCGCGTAACTTCTTCATGATTCGCTCTTCTGACATCAATGTCACGTTTATTTTCTAATTTATTTACACTAATACTAATACTAGACTACCTAATTTATTTACACCATTACTAAACTAATTTATATAACACACTTAACTAATTACTTTGGATCACACTCTTAATCGTTAATTTATTTCACTGGTCGGTCTTTCGCTTATTTACTATGCCGCGCTCACGTCTAATAATCATCTCTGGTCCACCGCGTCCGCTTATATACATTTCTCAAATGTAATCGGGAACCTTCTGGCGTATTCTTTTCTAATTCTACAAAGAACTCGATTCATCTCGATAATAATGTTTACGTAGAAAATGTCCAGAAGGTCATAAATTACTTTCCTTAAATAATAATTCGGGAGTATTCATGGAGCTGTCTTTTTTTATAGAATTCAATTAAGCGTCGCGGCAATTCTTTTGAAGTAGCCGCTCAGGTCCGATATGAGTACACGTCTCGCGCTGTTTACTTTTTGTTGGCGTATGCTTCGAGTCTCTACATTCCCAGCAGAGGGTGTTGGTGCGAGTTCCCCTTCCTAAACACACTCTCCTCCTCTCTTCAGCCGACGAAACGACTACTCGAGTAGCTTTGCGCGCGCTAACATGTTTTTAGGTTATCGTTTAGAGTTGTATACAATATTACAGAGATTCCCAGTTGAAAATAAAATAAATTCAGAGGTGTTATCAAGTGCAAGTGTTATTCGTTAACCCGAAGTCACCAAGAAATCCCAACTAGTCCAACAGGTTATAGGCCAGCACGCCGTGGTGACAGAGAAAAAGGGAAAATTCCAGAGTTCAAGAGAATCAACAAAGAGTGAGTACAAAATCAAAATCATTAAGCGTGCACGCAATCTTTAGAAAAAGAGTTTAGAAAATCGTGGTTTTCTTTGTTTCGGGAGTGCCGAGCGAAAACCTGCGTGTTTTTTTTTTTTTTTTTTTTTCTTCTTCTTAAATACCTTTTCCGAGAGTGCCGTCAGAGAAATAATCGAGCGATTCGCATATTAGAGAAAGAGAGATAAGAGTAGAGAAAATCGAATTCGGTATTAGAGTATGACGCGAGAAAAATCGGAGACAAAGAAAACGAGGCATAGGTTAGAGTTCCAAGGGAAATTAAACGCGCGCGTCCGTGCAAGTTCGAAACCGGCGCCGGCGGTGCGAGCGCCGAGCGACACGTTGACCGGGAGCCGGGCATTCCAACGAGTGTCGTAGAGGTCAGGTCTTCCGTTTAGCAACAGCAAGAGAGAAGCTTCGCGCGCTCCGAGAGAGAGATAAAAAGAGAGCGCGCGAGTTTTGAGCGAGACGGACGCGTGCCATACAGGAGTCGCGGCTTGTGCAAATCTCTCTTTGAGGAGCGGGACGCCGCAAATCGGAGAGCCGCCGAGCGTTGTGCGCAAAGCGGTATATGACGCGTACATCAGCCATCCGACACTCGAATTTTATGAAATGAATTTTTTTTGTCATTTCAAATTATTTCTCGCACGAGTAAATTAGAGGCGCAAAAAGAGTATTTGTACGTACATAGAGTCAGTGGCGCATTTTACGAGTATAAGAGAAAACAGAATTTCAAATAATAAGAGACATTCTCTTTAATTACGAGTTATAATTCCGAGAAAATTAAGAGTAAATTTTTTAGAGTTACGAGAGAAGAGAAATAGAATTATTTGACGATTAGTAGCGGCATTCTCGTTACGTGTGTGGCCAATCCCTTTCATATAGTAACGACAAAACTGCGGTGCAGCTCGTCGGATTGGGAGGGAGCACGCGACGAAAAAGTGCTGTTGCAAGTCCGAAAATTTCTATATTTTTAATTCCGAGAATATATAAGTAAATAATTTTATTTAAATTAATAAGTTATTAGATCATTCATCAGAATAATTTTTTGTTGTTTTTTTTGTCTGAACAAATAATTGGAAGTAACAATTGTTATTCAGATTTATATTAGGAGTTTAAGAGAAAATTTTTATATACAGAGATATGGATGACAATTCAGAGGACAATCAGCAACGTCAGAAGGAACTGAGCAACAACAACCCACAACGGGACACTGAAGAGCAAGAGGACCAAGAACTGACCTTGGGCGACAAAATGCTCAAGGCCATGAACGAACAAACGGAGTTCTTCAAGAAGATGAACCAAAATATGGTTGATCTCAAAGAAGAAATCAAAAAGCTGGCTACTAAGAACAGTACAGCTTTGGAAGAAATTCAGAGGATGGGTGGCACCACCCAAACTGTGCTGGCAGAAGTTAGGACCCTAGCCACAAATTCAGAGGTAAACCCCATTGCACCCCCTAACCTACACTCTACCATAGCAGAGAATCCTACATATGATAATTTAAATGAAACAATAACGAGATTAAACAATACTTTAGAAACTTCATTCAATAGAAAGATTTCAATTAAAAGAGATTACAAATTAACAAATAAGAGTAACTTAAACATTTGGTTAGATTCATTAGAGTCAGAATTAGCAGCAAATGATTTGTTACATGTCATAAAAGAGTATGAAAAATTCAAAAATGATGATTCGGAGAGCACTAAGAGACAAAAACAATTAGTGAAAGATATAATCATAAATCATATTGATGACTACTATCATAAAAAGATTTTAGGAGTTACAGAGCCACAAGAGATGATAGAAAAAATTAGACAAGCTAGACAAATAGAATCCAACACGACCAAAACAACAGTTAGACAAAAATTGTATAATCTTAAGAAAGGTGAGAATGAGAAAGCAATAAGCTTCATTGATAAATTTGACGCGATCTTAAAAGAGTTTGACGCATGCAATCCCAAAGTGACTATTTCAGAGGACGAGTTAAAGTCGATTTTTTATCATGCGGTGCAGCACACGAGCCAAGTGCTCGTGTCTAGCCGCGTGGTGAGAAATCAGACTGGCACGGATATGACTTATGAGGAAATGAAAAATTGTATTTTACAGGCCGACGCCGAACGCGCAGACCAAAATTCAGAGACCAGAGCAAACGCAGCGCGCCAAAATCAAAGCCAGAGTTCCAGAGATGACGTTCAGAGGAGAAGGCAAAACCAGTGCAATCGTTGCAATAAGCAAGGTCACTGGGCCAGGGACTGCTACCTGAATGGAACGGACAAATGGTTCTGTTTCGGCTGTAATGATATCAAAACTCACAAAAGCAATGAGTGTTCCAACACAGTTCACAGGTACAGTAACTCCAATGATTATAATAGTAATAACAGAGGTAGAGGTAGAGGCAGGGGTCGCAGAGGGAACAGAGGGTATAATAATCAGAGATTCCATCCTTATGAAGATAAAAGTAAAAAGAGCAACGCACAGGCAAAGCAAGCAGGTGAGTCCAAAGTAACATATCAAAATAAGAGTAATATAAGTTTCATAGCCGATTCCGGAGCTACAGAGCATATAATTAAAAAGGGCTTAATTTTAAGAGATTACACTAAATCAGATGGAGAAGAAATTAGGAGCGCAAATAATAATAAGAAAGCTAACATTAAAATAGACGGCAGAGGAAATTTATATTTGAACTCACAACATTCAGAGAAAGAAATACACTTAACAAATGTTATAGCAGCATCCAATATATCGGATAACCTGCTGTCTATGAGAAAATTTGCGGAAGCAGGTTGTGGGATATATATGGATGATGAAAAATTAAAAATTTTTGATAAAGAGTCTGAGGAAGAGTATATAACCGGTAATTATGAAAAGCCAAATTGGGTAATAAAATTCAATGTTCAGGGTAATAATCACAAAAGAGGTAAACTAGTCAGATATACAGTCAGAGCAAACCTTGTTTCATTGGAGGATTTCCTATCACAATCTCAAAAGGATGATTCGAGTCCATTTTTAGAAAATTCAACCACAAGCCCTTCTGAGATTGGGAGGGAGAAAGAAAAGGAAATCCTGGAGATGAATCAGAGCGAAAAAGGGCATGTCGAACCAGAACTAATAACCTTTCAAGAGCTGAACAGAAAAATAATAGATCTGAATAACATAATTCCAGAGTCAGAGTTAGAGAACCTAGTTAAATATAACCAGAGAGTCAGTTTAAGGGGAAATCAAATAAAACCGAGTGAAGGAATGCTTTGGCACATGAGGTTAGGACATCCGTCATTAGAGTATTTGAGAAAAATGCAGAAATATGAGGAAAAACTTAAAAATGTTAAATTAGATAAAGAAATACTTGAATGTGAAACGTGTGTCCTAGCCAAAATGGAAAAGCTCCCATTTAAAAATAACAGAGATAGGTCAAACAGACCCTTACACACAATACACACAGACACCATGGGGCCCATTACACCTACATCGTTCCCAGGCGAGAATAGGTTCATACTGGCTTTCATAGATGATCATTCGAGATATGCCAGAGCCTATTACGCCAAACATAAGAGTCAATCAGGAGAATGTTTAGAGAAATACCTAGAGCATACGAGAAATCTATTAGGCAAACAAGAGAAAGTCTGTTACATCAGATCAGACAACGGTACAGAGTTTACCGGAGGACATTTTGCAGAGTTAGTTAGGCAAGAGAAAATTAGTTCTGACTTCGCACCCCCATATACACCAGAACTAAATGGTACAGCAGAAAGGTTCATAAAATCACTTCAGAGGAAAATAAGAGCATTAATGATAGAATCAGGGCTACCACCATCTATGTGGGTACTAGCTGCGGAAGCAGCAGTACATGTCTACAACCGGACACCACACAAAGGAATAAACTTCCAAACACCTCTCTCAGTGCTAAATCCAGAGAAGAAAAGTCACATAGGAGAGTTAAAAAGGTTTGGTTGTATAGCGTATGTTAAAATACCTATACCAGAGAGTAAGTTTTCGAAGAGAGCAATAAAAACTATTCTAGTAGGACACACGCCCACTGGATATCTTATGTGGCACCCACAAACAAACCGGTTCATAAATTCCAGGCATGTGGATTTCAACGAGAAAATAGTTTACGGAGACCTACAATCAACAACTACAGAGACCAGAGACAATTCAGAGGAAGTTCAAGTGGAAATCACAGAAAATCCAGAACCGTTAGAGACCACACTAAACCCAAAGACATCAGAGAATAGATCACACCCAGAGCTTAGCGAAAACTCAGAGGCCAATGTGCAACAAAAGGCAACCAAACCTGCCAAGAGGAGAAATCCGGAGACAGTAGATAGAAAAACAAAAACACGAAAATTGCCAGAGAGAAAAACCAAAATCGAGCCAAAAAGAGACCCAAACTATGTCTACAGAGTTCAGAGAAATGAGAGTGTTTTGGAAGAAAATGTTGAGGAAGGTGAAGACTCTCATATACACGCAACCATAGCTGACATAAATAATGATCCAGTAAACTTCAGAGAAGCCTCGGAGTCAAAACACAGGGAAAAATGGCTTCTAGCTGTCAATGAAGAACTGCAGTCGATGGCTGAGAATGAAGTATGGGAAGTAGTAGATCGACCAGCCAAAGTGATAAGTGGTAAGAGAACAAATTTATTAGATTCGAGATGGATATTCAAAAGAAAAGAGCTGGAAAATGGAGAAGAAAAATTCAAGGCCAGACTGGTAATCAGAGGATTCAGAGATAAAAATGAATACGAGTTAAGAGAAACATATGCTCCAGTGTCAAGACTTGCATTGATCAGAGCAGTACTAGCAGTAATAAATAAACTTGACTTGGAAGCAGCACAACTGGATGTTAAAACTGCTTTTCTAAATGGAGTTCTAGAGGATGATATCTACATGGAAATTCCAGAGGGAACCGAGCACGATGAACATACTAAACGTACAAAAGTGTGTAAACTTAAGAGGACTCTTTACGGATTGAAAGTCAGCCCGAAGAAGTGGAATGAGAGATTCACCAAAGAGGTAAATAGATTAGGCCTAGAGAGAGACATAAATGATCCTTGTTTGTTCACATGGAGAAAAGGTGGTCTACTAGCGCTGTTAGTGCTTTACGTGGATGACATCATATTGGCCAGCAATAGTCCAGAGAAACTATACGAGATAAAATCAGAGCTGTGCAAAGCGTTCAAAATGAAAGATCTCGGGGAACCAAAAATGTACCTAGGAATGAGAATTGAAAGAAACAGAGAAAATAAAACCTTGATGCTAGATCAATCAGAGTATACAGAGAAAATCCTCGAGAGATTTAGAATGAAAGAATGCAAAGCACAAGATACTCCCATGGTGACAAGACAAGTGAAAAACAGAGAGCTCAGAGCTTCAGAGAACGTCCCAGTAACAAAAAGCAATGACTTTCCTTACAGAGAAGCAATTGGAAGTTTGTTGTATTTAGCGGGAGCAACGAGGCCTGACATATCCTTTGCAGTAAATTATCTGTCCCGGAAACAAGTATCACCAACCGACGAAGACTGGAAAGAGGTTAAGAGAATCTTCCGATATTTGAGAGGCACAACCCAAAAGGGACTGACGTTCAGAGCACAGAGTGAAATACTGGAAGGATACACAGATGCGAGTTTCAGAGACCTAGAAGACTCACATTCCACCAGTGGGTATATAATCAAAGTGTTCGGAGACACAGTGGCGTGGAGAAGTCATAAACAACCACACGTGGGAATTTCTACATGTTTAGCAGAGTATTTGTCCATGACTGAAGTTTGTCAAGAATTAATATCGTTGGACAAGGCTTTAAGAGATGTAATAGGCCACACGTTGTATCCTGCCACAGTGAGGTGTGATAACAAGTCGGCAATAGCTTGCACACAAATGGATGGTTCAAATAAACTAAAAGCATTTGACGACGATCTAGAGACGATTCAGAGAAAATTAAAAGGCAGAGAGGATTCAGGACGTAAAGAACGTATAAGAGAGGCTCACGGAGATTACATTAAGAGTTGTGTTAATCAAAAGAGAGTTAAAATTCAGTGGGTAGAGTCGAAAGAAAATATAGCCGATATAATGACCAAACCTCTGCCGAAGCCTAGCCACATATACTTACGAGATAAGATCTTGGGGTAACCAATTTATGTTTCAGATTGCCTAAGTAATGCAGAGAGCTCAGGAGCTGAGTGAAATTTAAGAGACCCGAAGGGAGGGAGTGTTGGCGTATGCTTCGAGTCTCTACATTCCCAGCAGAGGGTGTTGGTGCGAGTTCCCCTTCCTAAACACACTCTCCTCCTCTCTTCAGCCGACGAAACGACTACTCGAGTAGCTTTGCGCGCGCTAACATGTTTTTAGGTTATCGTTTAGAGTTGTATACAATATTACAGAGATTCCCAGTTGAAAATAAAATAAATTCAGAGGTGTTATCAAGTGCAAGTGTTATTCGTTAACCCGAAGTCACCAAGAAATCCCAACTAGTCCAACACTTTTCGCATTACACTAGCTAATCATAATTATCAGGGCGAAATCTTTTTACAAAAAATTTTATGCGACGTGATAAATGGATTGTAGATAAACAATGTTGTTACGCTTCCGGCGCAAGGCCTAACATTGTACTGCAGCTATAAAAATCGTTTCAGGCAGCACTGGAACATATGCCGAACATATGATATGAGGATATGACTATAATCAAGTTGTAATTAGAGCTGATTTAAGAACCTTATAAAGCGGAATATTATGAACGAAATATATGTACCTTAACTTTATCAAATAAGTATGCGAGCGAAGCCGCGGCGGGTTACTGCTAGTAAGTATAGTAAGTACAGAGTGATCAATAAATACTGTTTAAGTTGGCAATCCTACCTGGAGGATTTTTTTTTGCCTAAGGGTTTGCAACGCTACACCGGAAATCTCTGCACTCTGCATGACAGCGACACAGCAACAGCTAAATAAACACAAATATTTTAGGTTATGTGAATTTATTTACGATTAAAATAACCACACCAGAAAAAACTTCAATATTTAAAGGTACTATTTGAATTGAGCACCATTTATGTTCTAAACATAAATTCACTCTCCGTTTTAGGCTCTCGGAGACATTAATTAACATCCGAGGAGAAATATTTGCAACTTCCTCGATAATTGCAGCTTCCAGTTCTTCACCTGTATGTAGAACATTACTGAACACCTTGTTTTTGGTGCCCAAAGAAACAAAAATCTAGAAGTGTCAGGTCTATGGTGACCTACTTGGCCAGATTCCCGTGCTTATGACTCGATAGCCAAAAACTTTCCGCAAATATTTCATTGTAGCACGAGCCAAATTTTGTTGAAAGTAGCCATTTTCGAGCTCCTCTGCGGTTAGTTGGGCAACAAATAGCTGGAGAATTTGCTGAATGTATCGTTCAGAATAAACTGTGAAGTTAAAAAACACAGGACCAATTACTCTCTACCGCGATACAGCCATCCAAACACCAACTTTAGTAGGATGTAAAGTTGTTGTTATAACAGCATGTGGATTTTCTCCAGACCAAATTCTGTAATTTTGAGAATTAACATAGCCATCGGAAAAAAAAAATTCATCCAGGATGTCATCATTGTTCATTTCCTGATTGAACCAGTTACAGAACAGGACGCGTTGTGGACGGTCAGGAGGATTTAGGGATTGGACCATCGAAAATTTGTACGGGTGGTATTTCAATTTGCTCTTCAACACTTCAACTGAACGAAAGTGTGCAATGATCTCTAGAGAAGTGGACTGTATGTGGATCTCTCTCTCGTAGCTCGTGGGTGGCTGCGGAGATAAATCTTGTCTCCAGGTTGTAAGGCTGAAGACGTTCTTGTAGATGGAGATCAGGGCGTGTTGTAATCTCCTTGAAGTTCTTGAAGTTCTCGTAGGTTGAGATCAGGGCTTGACGTGATCTCTTGAAGTTCTCGAAGTTCTTGTAGTTTGAGATCAGGGCTTGACGTGATCTCTTGAAGTTCTCGAAGTTCTTGTAGGTTCTTGTAGTTTGGAGAGAGGACGTTACGTACTCTCCGGGTTGAAGTTTTGTTAGGTTTTAGGTAGTCAGGTTAGGTGGCGTGAAGAAAGATCACACACACTGTCGTTAATGAGCATACTAGGGTATACTGGTTTATTACCAAAAATTCACAAGCTTTTATACATCTTCAAATTACATTGGTTAAATGGCAAATTAAGTTTTGTTATCTTTCGGCGTCCTAGATTGTAATTTACCTGACCTAGCTGTGTGCTTGACCTTACGGAGCGCGTTTGTTATCATATTACGAGACTGGTGTTATGCTTGCGTGACTGATTATTGTTGTAAGATTTTGAAATTATCACTTTGATCCGCGCTAAAGCGACTCAGTTGTTTTAATACCCTCTTTAATAGTTATTAATTACTTAATAATTGATTACTTTATCAGCAAGCACATTAGATTATTTTCCTGACTTAGTTGTTCTAATTAATGTTTGATTACTTAATTTGCAAGTGGAAATTTTACCTAAGATGTTTTAATAACAAGTTTGCTCTAATTCCCTATTTAATGGTTATTAATCCGTAATTGAAGAGTATGTTCCCTAAATTCCCTATTAAATCCCTACAACCCTACTTAGCTCTCTTTTATGTTGATCGTAGAGTCAACATCAACACAGTGGAACAATTTCCATATGATAAACCTGTAAAGTCGCGAGACGGAATACGAGAAATGAGGAATAAGTGGAAATTGGTGAACTTTTGATAAGCATCAAACCTGTTTGGAGGGAAAGCTTCCTAACCGATTAGCGAGGACTTTGTTGCAGTCGGGCCCTGACGTCTTGCATCACATTTTCAGTGAGTACGGAGGGTCTACCAGGTGGCTTTCTTTTCTTCACATTGCCTGTATTCAAATATCTTTGAACTACGCGCATGCAATGTTGTTTAAAAACGTCGATAGTGAACACAACTTCAGGAAACTTTTCTTCAAATTGGTGCAAAGTGGATTCCGAGAAGTATTGCCATCCAGAAATGGCGTCATGAATTGCACTCCGAAAATAAGCCATGCCAATAAAAATATCCTGTTCTAATGTAAATAGTACCATTTTTATATTTTTATAATAAAAATTTGAATCGCCGCTCAAGTATCAACCGGAAGTGGCTCCAGTTCTACCATTTTAAAGTAAAATTTAGGATTGCCAACTTAAACAGTATAATATTTCTTGATCACCTTGTATAATTAATATATAATATGGGCGAAAACTACATTATACTACTTTACCTATCTAGAAATATTTGGTGATAACATAAGTTTGAACAAACTTTATCACAATATATAGCTGGCAACTCTTATTTACAACAAAATTAGGAATAAATTAGGAAACTCTCTTATGGACAAATTGCACACTTTCTCAATTTGTTTGGAAAGGTTTGGAAGCTCCGCCCCCTCGCGCGACGTCAGCACTTAGTACTATGTACTAGTCACTAGATATACAAAGTACCGCAATCCATTGACCCCACGTGTAAGAGAGAGATATAATCATTCCGAACCAAAATGGCGGCTATTTTTAGGAATTTTAGTAGGAATTTTATTTTCTACACTAAACAGTTGTCGAATTTGTGACAATTATTGACAAATGACATCATAACATCATTTTTCCAGGAGGTAACGCGTGGTTTGTGGTAACGCGGTAATTTCTATAAAGGCGAGATTTTTTATTTTTCGATTGGTTTTTAAATCGATTTGCTTATAAAAATGGTGTGGTGTTGTTGTGAAATCTTTGTGATATTTTAAATACAATACATAAACAATTTCCAGCTCCTAAACATATTTTAAATTGCGACAGATATTTCTAAGGAGCCGTTTATATTTTTTATTAAAAAACATTGGTACAAATAATACGAATACGGATGTTCAAAGTAGCCGTAGTATTATCATGCGTGCATTATTGAATAATATATATTTGTAACGCATACAATTGGTTTTATTTGACAGTGTTTAGGGTATAACTTTGCAAATTCTTTTGAATATAGGCAAGTAAGAAAATGATAGGTTTGTTCCAGTAAACAGAAAAATATGTTATGAACATGTTTCTATTATAATCACTCACATTTAAAAAAAAATAGTGTTAATTCTTTACTGTTTTTGATTCTGTCTACCTAAGCATATTACCTACTCTATTTCAATTTTAGTTACTTTTATCACTTGTTTTTGTTCTTTAAATTGAAAAAATGGGTAGATGAAGGAGAATGCAACAAATTTTCATATATTTAGCTTTCAAGTTTTCATTGTAAGTACTGGTAATAATAGAATAATATTACATATCATTTATTAGTAATGATAATATTTACGGAGTGCTGTTGGCAGTTTCATTAAATAGGCCAACATAACCTTCATTTATAACAATTTAATTTTTGTAAGAAATATCACCTACGTAACTTTGCCATTCATTCACTTCACCCCTTCAAGAATTATTCAAGTTCGCATAGTTGAATAACGCGCTATTTCCCCCACCACAAACCGAACCAATATGGCGGACGATTGCGGTACTTTGTATATCTAGTGCTATCTAGTGACTTTACTATGTACGAATTAAAAATATGTTCATGCATCAAGTCATTCGCTTCTAGTTTACGTTCCGTGGCGTTTACTTTACACACCCTGTATATTTGTAAGGGTCGTCGACGAGCGCGTTGTGTGTTGCCTATGTAGCCGGGCGGTGCTCGACAGAGGGCGCCCGCGCGGGAGCCCCCTAGCGGTGGCTCCGCGCGTCCCGTCAGCGATGTGATTCCGAAGCGCGAACTCGAGCCGACAGGAAGCCGCCCCCGACCTATCCAGACTTTGTCGCGTGTAAAGAGGGTGTGTGTGAGTGCGTGTGCGTACGTACGTACGAAGAGGGAAGGACCCCCGTGCGCGTGTGCCCCCCGCTTGATGTCGTGCCCGGAAGCAAGCCCGCAACGTTGAGTTCCGATATCGAGTCCGGTGAGTACCCTCTCCTGTACGTGTCAGCCATAGCGCGGACCGGCTACAGAATTCCATAGCCTCTCCGCACCGATTGCGGTGTTATGAGTAATGCGACCGAATTCCGTGGTCCGTGGGTCCGGCACGGGACTTTCTGCCGGTTTTCGGTGGCGGCGCCCCTTCGGTACGCCCGTCGCTGGGCGCCTAATTCAATTAGGACTGGTCGAAGGTTTTTCCACTTTCCTACGTGCGATCCGCACTTATCGGAAACCTGTTCCTCGCGACGAATTAGTAGCGTCGATTCGAATTTCCAATTGTGCCGATTTTTCTCTCACGTTCGTTTTTCTGTTCTTTTTCCAGATCAACAGCAGCAGAAGCAGCGAGCAAGATGCCGAAACAGGTGAGTACGGATTTATAGTCCACGTCATTACCGGAGCCGATAGGGAGTCATGTACTGTTTTTTATGCCAGATTTACATATATTTTTTTTGTTCGACGAGGACGGTGATGAGTTTCTATAATGTACGTGTAATGGTGTGCGGATTGCGGCACACACTGAAATACATACGAGACACCTGTTGCATTTGCCGTTCGTAACCTGGGTGAAAGTTTACAGGGCGGAAAGTACGCGTTTTAAGCGGATTAATCACGTCTGGTTTCTTCTCTACTCTTTTTAACAGGACTTTCGACCGGCCGAGCCGTTATCCTCGGAACAAATCTAATTCCCATTTATATTGCCTACCTACGTGTCTGGGGTATGGATTACGAAGTCTCGGCAGTGTTTAAGATTCGCACTGTGGGCCCGTCAGATTTCATGGCGATGTGGAAACGTTTCGAAAATCGTTAAAAACATGAAAATTGACTCACATGGGCGTATTCCATCTTTGCATTGTCATCCCAGCATGTTGGCATATGTAGATGAAACTGGAATCAAAAAAGAACCCGAGTTTAAAAAGAATCCATTGAACCAAACAGCAATACAACTAAGTTAGCCTACTGAGTAGGCAAAACTTACCAACTATCTACTTTTCGCTTATCTACCTGTGGAAATAGTAATTATCAGAATTACACTTTTCTGAGGGCGTTTTTCATGTTCATGAAACGAGGTCATGTTCCAGAAACGACTGATCTATGAATTGAGCTCTTAAACGAAATTCAGTAGTTTTCTTCTGTCTAACCAATTTTCCGCTCAACATTTAATCAAATACCTATCTGATCAATAATCCTTATTCAGAAATGCTCAAAACTTTAGTCGTTTTCATGAAGGCAATTTCTAGAAACTGAACTTTTAATCAAGCAACTCATCCATATATATCTGAATTTTTCCAGATGACGGAAAAAGACTAATTTTCTTCTCAGTTCTTCAAAAATTGAAGTTTTAACTAAGCAGCGGTTTCATAACTCTTGCCTTTAAATTAAATTCAGAGAAGTCTGATGCACTCTTGTCAATTTTCCAAAAATCTACCCACAGTTAGTATTCAAAAATTGTATGTATTTTGTATTAGTATAACATTAAAATGAAAATGAAATAGTAAAAATATGATTGTCACAACCCATTTTATTACGCAGTTTTTCATCTTTAAATCATAATTTCAACCTACCCACTGATCTATAAATCTGGATTTATGCAAATTAGTAGTTTTACTCTAAAAATGGATTTTCTAAAAAAATCCATATGGTTCTTGTCCAATGATCTAATATTCCATACAATTTTCTGAAAACCGAGATTTTAACTAAAGATTTAAGATCTGTAGATCCTTATTTTATGTACCTATTTACCTTAACTGTTATGGATCTAACTAATTTCAATTTATGTATCTAATCAAGATCCATAAATCTGGCTTTTCAGTGGAGTTGCGCAGGCACCAATTTTTCAGATAGCGATATCGACACTTTCGATATCTCAAAATCTTATATCGGAAATGTGTATATAGGTATAAAATTTTGGTAAAAATCTGTTGTACAAAACATTTTTTTAATTTTTACTGAAAATTAAAACTGGAAAACCATAAACGCACGTAAAACAGGCGTTTGGGTGTACACTTATTAATTTCAGCGACGAGTGCATTTGTGTGGCTGTGTGTTTTGTTTATTGCTCCTTTATGAGTTTTTAAAAATGTTCAATGTGTGTTTAGTTCGCAATAAAAATAGCTGCATAATTGCGGTAGTACGATTACGAAACTTGCTATCGTAAGGCCGTAAAAGTGAAGAAAAAGTAAAATAGGTCATGTACTTCAATGTTTAAAGCTGTAGAAGTGTCAATATTAAACAACAAAAAAAAGATGAAAAGCCAATAAAGTATAGTTATACACGTAAAATAAGCACCTCTAAGCTGAAAATCAGGACTGATAAACTTTTTGCTGTATAAAGTATTAACGTTCACCGCGTTTGAAATTTTGAACGTTTCAAACGTTTGAGAACGTTTGAAATTTTGCCAAACAATTTTGAAGCTTAACTGATACTTAAAATTTAGCACACACAGGGCAGTGCAAAGATATAGAAATCAAACGCAACTTACCAGAACTGATTACCTATATTATTGCAATTGTGGCAAAGTTTTATACGCCACCTATTTCCATACTTCACCGTTCCTTACTTTCTCATACGAGGCACTCATATATGACTCGATTTTTGGAATATGAGCAAGGTATATTAGCATTTCTTGACGGTTTAAGGTCCCCTGGGACCAAAAACGTTTTTGAAAAACATCTGGGACGTTTTTTCCGAAAGTGAGAACCACAAGCGGTATCAACTTAAAATTTAGACTTGTGCTACACCAATATGCTTTCCATTAAAATCGGCTGGGATAAAGGTGTAGTTTACTCTTGCCATTTTTACGTTTTTGATCATTTTCCCAAAATTTGCTTCAAGAATTATTGTTTTCAAACTTGTATTATCTTTTTTACTACCAAATATATACAGTATACAAGTTTGATAACATTTTTGACTAAATCTTCTCTAAAGGGTACTTTAACTCTTGTCATTTAAAGAGTAAGTTGATAAAAGATTTTACTCTGCACTATGAAAATTGAACACAAAATATACATTTTGTCAATTTTCTTCTATTCAGTAACTAAGCCACCCATAGAACTAAAATATACTTGTAGCTTCTTGTATAAGGTACCTATCAAATTTTTCAGTTCTACACTTTACTGTGATTGCTGATATTCATGTATCACAGTTTTTTTGTTACCATATACATATTTATTAATTTGTAATAGTATCACTGACTTAAACAAAACAAATTCATTTTCATTGTTACATAAATACGTGTCACATTACATTTGGTCACATTATAGAGATCCTGGATGCTTCAGAATAAAAAGTGTGATTTGTCCACCCGACTATTTTCTATTTCCTAAAAAATTTCGTAAAACTGGCAGGGGTAAAAGCCCTTTAGAAGCGATTAAGCCAAAAATGTTAGTGTTCAAAGTTTAAAGAAATGTATAGGATTTTAAAAAAAAAACCTAAAAGTGACAAGTTAAAATGCCTTCTAGGGAAGATTTTGCCAAAATTTGTGTCAAACATTATTGTATATATTCGTCAGTGGAATAAGTATTAAAAGTTTTAAGAAAAATCGTGGATCAGATTTTAAGAAAATTTAGAAAAATCGAAAAATGACAAAAGTAAACTAGTCCTTTATCCTGGCCAATGTCAATAAACAGATTATTGGGAAGTATTGGTATAGTACACAGTCTAAACTCATACTTTCAACTGTTTATGATTTTATTTTTGGAAAAACGTACCACAGACAAATACACATTATTTCAAAAACATTTTTTGGACTCGGGACACCTTAAAACGTCTAGAAATAATAATAACTCTAAGTAAATCCGAAAAATCAACCCAATTACAATACTGCTAATATATGGGAGCCTCATTTGAGAAAGTAATACGTGGTCTTCCTGAGATGAAATGATACCGAATTAACTATTTAAAAAGTTACAGCCCCTACAAGGCACCTAATTATAATTTTTTTGTTGTTGCTATGCTCGAAGAACGCTGGACTAGAATTTTCGAAATGTATAGAAATTTAAACAAGAAAGGAAATATTAGCCAATATTTATGGATATCACCCTTATAGTTTTTTCTACTATTTTTTAAATTGTTATGTTGCCCTTAATTGATATAGGTTTTTAAATTATATTTGGTTAAGCACGAACAAAAAAAAATAGATATTCGATTATTTTTGTCCTAATAGCCGTTTGTTTACGTTAGTTATTGATGAGAATTTCACTGATTTTTCAGTTTTTGTCACTGTAATCATTGAAATAAGGATTAGCAGATTTTTTACAAAAAGTAATTACTATTTGTCAAGGTCTACTCACGTTTTCGTCATAGATTTCCCAAATTATTCATATTTTAGGCCCGAAATTATTTTTCTGGTTGAAATTACGTCCAGGCCGAATTACATCTACTTCTCTTAAATTTTCCCTTTAAAGTTTATAGAAATAGTAACACACACCTGTAGCCCACCCCGTTAGGTCCAGCACTTATCATTTTTTTGGTGGCGTCACGGAATGAGGCATTCTTGCTTTTCCAGTTTGTCCTTTGGGCTTCAGATTCGCTGTTTAGGCCACATGGCATTTCATACATCCAAAGGCGGGTTTACCAGTCGTTCTGGGATTATTCAAATTTTGTACTTACTACCAAAGACAAATACAAACCTAACCGTATTGTCTTTGTTACTACGTAACAGATTTTATAAAATTTTCAACTTAAATATCTTCGTGTTCGAGCTACAGAATGTTTAGAAAGTTTCATCAAAATTTCACACGTTTAAGAAATTGTTCGAAATAATCTCTACTAAGTTAAACTATACAATTTGAAGTGTTTCATCGAATCTACATAGTGACCCAAATGGCTGGAAAGTTCAATACTCTCCTGAGTAGAAATCTTCCTAAATCTGCAATATAAAAACTAGAATCGTAAAGATTCACATTAACCTTCTCAGTTTAAAAATGCAAGTTCTAGAATCTAAAACTTGTTTGCATTGTGTATGTAAATGTATTTTAATGACCGCCGAGGTCATTTTGCTGCCAAATATTGAGAAACGAATGCAACGGTACTACCTACATTTTAATGAGTATGTAGTGAGACTGTAAATGTAAAAATATGTTTTCTAGGTGCCTTTTAATGAGCCTTCACAGTGGTGACATCATACGCGAATTGTTCAGAATTGGTTTAACTTTAACTAATGAATTGTAGAGAATTCGCCAAAAAATGAAATGTATCAGGAGAAACTAAAAATTGATTTTAATTGATAATTGAAATGGATGCTGGCATAAAAGTTTTAATTCATGCCATTTTTCTTGTAGGTGTGTCGAGGTTTCCATAAAACATATTCAGAAAAATGTTAGCATACACTTTTATAACATTAACATTATACATTAACTTTTCATAATATTGAAACTATCCTTAATGTGTATGTACGCGGTCAAATCGAATTTCGTGGCAGTTTCATACGCTTTCTGTAACCTCAATTCGTCGTCAAAAATCACCAGGGGTCAAATCCGACGATCGCACAGTCCCCGTACAAGGTCCACTCCTACCATTCCACAGATTCGGAAATTCGACATTGACCTTTCTCATTGTCATATAATAATTGTGTCCTTCTTGCAAGACACAAGGATAGTCTACGAAACGCTATCAAAGGTATCATGCGATAACATTGTGTATCTTTCAATACATATCTCCGGTTCCTACGAAGAGTATAACTGAAAAACTAATTATTGAAAAATGAAAAAATTATTTCTAAATGTATGTCAGGGAAAAGTATAACTCTTAATAATGCGTCAGCGAATAGAATTACCTACTCTTTGACATATGTGTCAGCGAATAAAGTCACTTCTATTTATGCATCCCCGAAAACAATTATTATTAAAAAGTATCCTGTGTAAAAAAAAATTACTTAATAAGTGTCGGCGAAGAAAGATATTCATTTCTGTTTGGGTGTCCGCGAAGACTCCAACTCATAATAATCCGCGGCGAAAACAATAATTCCTTGATAAGTGACGTTATTTTATTTGCTTAACATTTATTAGCAGTTATACTCTTCGTGGGTATGCAGATTCAAAATATTTTGTTTTCGCCGACACTTATCGAAGAATTATTTTTCGTTGATAATTTAATGGGAGTTATACTCTTCGCTGGCATACAGAGAAAAATAACTTTTTGCGACGACTTTTATCCGACAGTTATTTTTTTCGTTGACAATTTATTGGAAATCATACTCTTCGTAGGCACCGGCGATATATGCAAAGCAATCGTTTTATTTATTTTCTCGAAGTTGGTGTTGGGGTGAGTTTTGTTTCCATAAAGGCGACGAAAAACACGACATTTTTAGGTTACGTTGAAGAAATCTATATTTTTATTGAATCTGTGCCGAATATGTTCTAATTAGATAATGACAAGTAGACGTTTAGTAATGTGAGCTATCACCCAATACTAATACCTTCCATTAGGTGAAACTTGCTGGAATATAACTTTTCGAAACGTCGCGACAAATTTTTAATTTTTACGGCAAAATTGACATTTGTTGGCCTTCTAACTCCTGTAATTGACAGGACGAACGAGCCCTGTCCTATAAATGTTGGGATTATTTGGAAACCTTTGCTGTTGTTGTTTCTATTTATTCTCACTTTATTTTTGTCTTTACTTTCACTTTGTCGCAGAAGAACGTTTCTGTAGTTTGTAAATCCTAAAATATCTCCCGTCGAACACGAATTTTTTTCTACGAGATATTTTTAATTTCGTGTTCCGTTCATTTCACTTTCAATACAAACTCCCATCATTAAATATAAAGCATTGTTTATCTCGTCGCGTGTATCCCATCCCTGCTATAAAATAAATTACATAATCCTAATCTCCATCTCGTTCCATTGTCTGTTTCCATTGGATTTTCGGAAAATAACGAATTTACGATGTCTGGATAAATCGATTCTATTAATTCGTAAAGTGATCTCGATAAGAGTAGGTACTATAGTCTTGTACGTAAGAAGCGCACGTCATTGTCTATTTTAAACGTTTTGATGTCATCAATGGCAGGTGGTTTCGATCGCCATTGGCGGCGTCGAAAACCGGAGCTCATTCATAAATTTCGAGTCTGAAGATCGATTCAATGTGGATTTGAAAGGTGTAGTGTAGAGCATGGTTGCCTGAAAGTGATCGTGATTACGCTCGTGATTAACTCGGGAAAGCGTTTTTATCAATGAAATATCGTTAAATTGAAACGGGTGTGAAGCTAGCTACAAATTCTATACTCTAGGAGAGAGAAAATTGTAAAACATTACTTTACTTTTCTATTTTTGCAATTTTTCCCTAAAAACATTTGTAATACATGCGCGAATCATTTTTACTTTCTCATATAAAGCACTCATATGTGAAAACTATTGTAATCTATTCGATTTTTCGAATTAGCGTTTTAAGGTCCCCTGAGTCCCAAAAAACACGTTTTTGAAAAGACGTATTTGTGTCTGTGGTACGTTTTTTCGAAAATTAAAAAACAAACTTTTCAAACTTTAAATTTAAGCTTTGTACTATACAAGGACCTTCCAATATGCGTTGTATTAAAATTGGCAATGATAAAAGGGTAGTTGCTATGTTTCAGTTTGGGGAAATTTCCTCCAAATTTGCTCCAAGATTTTTTTAAAATTTAAACATTTATTCCACCATAGAATAATTATAATATAAACATTTATTTCACCATAGAATATGTAATAAAGTTGAACAACATTTTTGGTAAATTGTCTCTGAAGGGTACTTTACTTTTGTCGTTTTGCAGTTTTTCCAATTTTCCTCGAAATCCGTCTCAAGAATAAAATTGTTCTTAAACTTTGAATATTTATTTTACTATTCAATATGTATAATCAAGTATAATAACATTTTTGGCTAAATCTTCTCTGAAAGGCAGTTTACTCCTATTGGTTTTTTGAAGTTTTCTCGAAATCCGCTCCAAATTTTTTTATGAACATTGAATATTTATTCTACTATCGAATATCTATAATAAAATTTAAGAAAATAATTAATCCCATGGCCATATTACACCATTTTTACTTTCTTATGTTGAGTGCCCATATAATAAGAGAAAGTATTGTAACGCGAAATATAAACATCGGCACGCAGGGCGTCGCTTATCTGATCAAAGCGGCATAGTTGGGGCGGCGGTGGTCGTGTGGTTTAGGCGCTGGCTTTGAGTCAGGCGATCACTGTCGTCGTGGGTTCGAATCCCACGTAATCCATGGATGTTGTGATTGTTGCGGGAAGTGTGTAAAATGTATCCAAAATCCCGTTCCTATTCACGCCGGTAACCAGGCCGGATAGGATCGGATATCATGTAGGAGGGCGGGACTAGGATACACACACCCTGAGTCGGTAGAGCACGGAGTGGATCAACTGGGGTGAGAGCCTTACGGGGGTACAACCGTGCTCGAGGACCGTGGTTCGGAGCCACGTTAAACTGTAGGTCCCGTCCAAATTGGCCACAGCAGCGAAAAAGAGACGTTAACTTAATAAGACAAGACAAGACAAGCGGCATAGTTCTGGGCCTTTCTAGAATTAACATTATTAGGGAAAAGAAGGATCGAGTTCTCTCTAGTTTCTAGTAGGTTCGAGACATAATGGAGGGCTATATCATAATGACGGGCTTGCGGTCATGGAGAGATTAGACGTGAAGCCGCGAGTGAGTAAACAGTGCGAAAAACGGACAAGTGAAATAAATTACCAGTTAAGAGTATGACATAAATTAATTAGTTAGGAAATAGTTTAGATAAATTAAGTAGTATGTAGTGTGTAATCAGGACAGTGTAAATAAATTAGAATAAACGTTACAGTATTGTAATCTTGCTGATTTTCGGAATTTGAGATGTTGGTATTTCTGGATGTTTTGAGGTCCCCTGTGTTCGAAAAACATGTTTGTGTGTGTATGTATGGTGTATGTGGCCAAGTTTTCTCAGGAACTATAAATAGTGGAAAGTTAAAATTCAATTCTTATTGATTGCTATTATCCTTATCTTGACTGATCTTCCTGCGAAGGGCCCTTCACTCTTGTGAATTTTCAGTTTTTCTCAATTTTCTCCAAAACGGCTGTACAGATTCTTACCAAATTTTAGATTTGAACTGACCGGAATAATGGCTACAACTTTTATTTGAAACCTTTTTTTTTCTGAAACTTCTCTAAAAGGCACCTTAATAATGTTGCCATGAATATTTCGTCCGGCCATATGAGAAAGACTTCCAATGTTACACATCACCATTTTTTTATAAAAATAATGGAAGGGAATGGTAGGAGTGGAAAAAGGAAACTGGGTTAGTTATCGAATGTTATGAGAGCAAGGAAAACCACCACTGCACATTTGTTCAAAAGCGCTCAAAGTGTCATGAAATGCACCCGAATCACGTGATGCGGACTGTCCCATTGTCCGACATAATTTGGGTCTTTGTGTGAGGCGAACGACTTGTACGCAGTTTAGTTGAAGGGAACCTCTCTCGAAACGAAGGAAACCGCTGATGTCAGATTTGTTTTGTGTTTTAGAGCCAATATCGGATTAATGTTCGGGCCTATTCAGATGCTATTAAATTCTTAAGAAACATTTATGTGAGTTAAATATTGCATAATAAACATCACCCTTAACGATGTTGCCACGTTTAATTGATAAAGACGGTGTTTTTGCAATACATAACCTTCCGGGCTTTGAAAATTATCAATTTACTTCGGATTTTCGATTTCATCACTTGATTTCCGATCTAAAACTGTTAAAGGAGGACACATTATGGTTAGACAAATAATTTTCAGTAAAAATTTGTTTAGGTACATAATAATTTTTGCAATATGTATCCTTATGGATTTTAAATATAATCAATTTACTCCCGATTTTCGACTTCTTCGTCTGATTTTCGACTTCAAACTGCTAGAGAGGGATATGTTATGGATTAATAATTTCCAGTAAAATGTTTACGTTTACGAGTTCAAAATAACTTACACCAGGCGAAGTGTCGAACTAATTTATTTTTAACTTTAATTCATTTTTGAAAATTCCTGAGACTGTACCTCTTCACCTTTTACCCTCTTTACCTTCTTTAAGAGAGGGTAAATTTAAATCTGAATTTTAAGAGAGAGGTTCATTGAATGCTCTATACTATAGTATGAAGTGTGGCTCCATATTGTTGCAAAAATGAACACTTTTAGAATAAAACTTGATTGTTTTGTAGTTTAAACCTTTTAAGACAACCATTAAAAGTTCTCTAAGTACTCAAATTTCCATTGCCATGCATTTGTTGACATCATCCTAATCAGTTCATGGCTTCAGAACAGACATGCGTGTGGGACCGATCTTACCCTTCATTTTTCACATATCCATCGATTTAGTTGCACCATAGTGATTAAGTTTGGATAAACTTTAATTTCAATGTAACCTAGCTGATAAAAATTAATCACAGGAAATGAGATAAAACCACAGTTTACTGAGATCATTAGATCTATACAATAAGTGAAAAGCGTTCATTAAGAACAATATCGCTGATGCGCTGGACTCGGACAGGTCGTGCCAGAAATTTGATTTAGGTACCTAAGTAGCGAAGTTGTACTAAAGCTAGAAATGCACCTGCGAAGTGCATTAACTGCAAAGAAATGTATCTAGCTAATTAACACAGGATGTGTAATAACCAAAGTGCTACAAAAATGATGGGATGAAACCACCAAGGCCAAGAAAGCAAACACCCAAAAGAGATCGTTCATCACAAACGTAGTTAAAACTGGACTATTTAATGCTGAAGCTAATCAAAATAAATCTGGCCGACACATCTTACAAAACCCCCAATCTTAACGGACGCAAATGGTATTCTAAGCACAAAGCATGACCTACGTTTATTAACACGCAACACGTAGATGTGTCTTATTTCTGAGACACACACGGCTAACCAATCCTAGGTCAAATTAAGTGACTACAAAGTATACCACATTTCCCGCCCTGATAACCAAACAAGGAGTGGAAGTGCGGTTTTAATAATCGAAAATTTATTTTAAAGAAAGTCATGTTGATGCAATTTATTGCACCAACCTATTAAACCTGTTTAACAACATTGACAACTTCCGACAGATCCGAAGATATAGCACTAGGTACCCCAAGAGAAGTAATCGAAAAGATAAGAATTAACCAATATTCCATAAAAGCATCAGGATTCGATTGGATTTCAACTGAGATCCTAAACAAGCTGCCTAGAAAGGGTATGTGCTGTTTATGTATGGTTAAGATTAAAACGTGTGTATGCTGGAAGGTTGCGGAAATAGTTACGTTACCAAAAACAGGAAACCAACCTTAATCATATACGCCCATTTCCATTTTGCCTATAATTGCAAATTCCTCCGAGAAATTGCCACTTAAAATTATAAGACGCTTAATCGAAAGTGAGATTGGATTTAGGCAGAATTATTTAATTATAGATCATGTCCACAGAATAAATAACACATCTCATTGAATGTGCTTTGGTGGGAAAATAAACTGCTCAACGAGCTTCTTAGATGTCGCGAAGGCCTTCGACTAGGTATGACACCGTGGGAATAATTTTGAAACTCAGGAAAATGTTGCCAAAGTAATATTTCGATGGCTTAAATCATATATATGTGATAGATTGTTAGGATTTAAACAGGAAAGTTAACTCTTGGGCCTATATTACACTTGCTGTACACTACTGACTTAGACTGACACTACCTTAGAATGTAGAGTGCTTATCGCAGTAGATCAGGTTTAAGGTTTAACAAAACTTATTAGCCAATTACAGGTAGTTTGCAAGGTTACAAGTTGAACCAAGCAATGTAGGATTAAACTCAATGAAATTATATCGACCCAATTAAATTTTACTTATAAGAACCTTACAGAATCACTTTCACTATACATACCCTGCTCAAGCAATGTCAAGTATCTTGGCACGGATCTTGATGCTAAACTGAGATAGAAGAAGCATGTTGAGAAGAAATGATTCGCATTTATAAAATATAAGCGATATTATTGATTGATATAGTAAATTCTAAACTCTATGTTCACAAAAATATGCAAACTATAACCAAATTTTTAAATTGTTGTAGTGTTATGGAATTCAGCTTTAGGGCTATGCTAACGATTTAAACATCATGTACATCCAGATATTTCTAAGAAAAATACTGCAGAATAGAGTAAATTAGTATATTCGTTACAGTGATTAGAGAACAGTGCAAGACGAGATTAGAAGGTTTGCGAGAAAGCATGGAAAGTCTAATGGCACAAAACTTGAATAGTGGTAACGCCGGGTCATAGGGAAACGGCGGGCATAATTGGGTTTTAGAGCTTAAAAAAAATCTCTAACTTGTAACGAAATGTGAATTTGCTGTAGGAATGTAGATTTTTAATATTTTTATATGTCATTAAAAATGTAACCGTTTGAGAACCGCAGCAAAGAAAAAATCACTTTTTGTTCCCAAGCATACATATAACACATACATGTGAATCAAATAGCTAATACAGTTCAGATTTGAAATGTGTAAATTGCATAATCCACTTTTAGCGGTCTTAATAATGTTTGTATAATATAGTCCGAGAGCCGGCTGCAAATTTTTGTACCGATCGCGTAACCACTCGAAAATTCGAGAAAATCAAAGTTTTGCATATAGAGATTCCAAAAGTGTCATGGTGCCTGCAAATTTTGGCCGAAAGTGCGATTAAAAATTTTTTATTCATTAATTTTTCGACACGAATGTCCTTATAGCGTAACCAAAAAACACTTGTACCGGGACATGCGCGACACTTAGGCGATGCGAAAAACGTATTGGTGCCAGCTCTTATCTGGCCGCGTCGCTCCGGCACCAACGCGCCAAAGGGTAGGTTTTTGTAGTCAATTGTGCCCATCACGTAACCACTTGATCGAGGTATCAAATTAAAGGTATTGATGTCCCCGATAAAAAAATCGAATGGTGCCACTTCAAATCTAGCCGCAAGTGCCTGGCACCAATGATTTTATGCGCGATGGTCGCGGGCCGTTATCTCGATTATTTTCCATTTTTCTATAATACCTTTAGAATGAAAGTTGTACAGATTTATATTATGACCATTTATTGTTATAAACATTTGCGAAATTTATAATTCTCAATACATGTACTCCTAAATAGGCCTCAGGAAGGGGATTTCCGTGCAGTTTTTTGCAAAAATGTTGCTTTTTGAAAAATCTAAATTTCAAGAATTCACTCATTGTTTTTTTTATCGGAACACTGGGAGAGTAAGCTTTTAGCACCATTTCTTGTGAGAAAAAAAATTTACTTGACGGTGGACCTCAGTTGCTTTTTATACGAATCGTCGAACGGCTCGGTGAAAAAAAAAACGGAGGAAAAGGATTTTATATGTCACCATGAAGAGGCCGATACACGGAAGATCTACCACATCAGTAAATTACCACCTAATTCGAAAGTTTTGGTGAAATCATCTGACACTGACGTTTTCGTTTTGATTTTGACCAATCTGAGCAAATTAGACGTCGTGGAGATCTGGCTATCGAGCGCAACTTCCAAAGAAAATGAACATGATTTTGTGAATTGCAATTTGTTAGCAGAGAAATTGGGAACTCGTTTGTGTCAGTCGCTGCCATGTTTCCATGCTTTTACTGGGTGCGATTACACAGCTTCTTTTTTCAGAAAAGGAAAAGTAAGACCTTTCAAGATTCTCGAAAGAAATGAAAATTTCCAAACTGCATTCCAACTGCTAAGTTCACAAAATAATATTTTTGATGACGAAAGTTATTCTGAAAATGAGAATGAATTTAATTTGATTCAGAACTTACAAGAATTCGTGTCATCAATGTATTCAGTTAAAAACATCGAAAGTGTTAATGAGTGCAGATTTTCAATTTTTCAGAGGTTATATTCTACAAAATTTGAAACCGAGCGACGTAAAATCAAAGGCTTCGACTCCACCTTGATCCCACCATGGTTCAGAACTTTGAAACAAAAAATTTTGCGTGCAATTTACGTCTGCTCGTTGTGGTGTAACGCAACTTTGGACAAGTGCGAAATTTTAGATCCTCAAGAATACGGGTGGGTTCCCAAAGATGACAAACTGAAACCACTTTGGTTCGTTGGTGATGCAGTTCCTGGCACAGTGAACGAAATTGTAGTCAACTCAACAATAATTGATAGTGACAATGAAATTAAAGAATCAGAAAATGAACTCGCAAGCTCAGATTCTGATTCAGACTAAATACAGCGAAAGAACCGTTTATTAATATTAACT
Organism: Cryptocephalus moraei; assembly: GCA_946251905.1. Lineage (NCBI taxonomy): Eukaryota > Metazoa > Arthropoda > Insecta > Coleoptera > Chrysomelidae > Cryptocephalus > Cryptocephalus moraei. The sequence continues at coordinate 33,035,165 of OX276454.1, read as the reverse complement.
GAAGTTTATATATTATACATAAATATTTATAGAAATATTACAGATTACAATATTACATTAAATATTTATTTATAGAAAATAACGAATGAGTTTGGAGACTGTAATAAATTCTGATTTACCATTATATGTCAATGATCTACTGTAATAGAACAATATATTGTAACGTTTATTTTTCTAATTTATATACACTATCCTAATTAAACATTAAACACTACTTAATTTATCTTAACCTATTACTAAACTAATTTATATCACACTCTTAATCGTTAATTTATTTCACTGGTCGGTCTTTCGCTTATTTACTATATCGCGCTCACGTCTAATAATCTTTCTCGCGTCCGCCGCGTACTTTTATACCCCACATGTTTTCTCGAATTTGCTCGATGTTTCCACAAAGCACTTGATTGTTCTTTTAATGATGTTTACGTAGAAAATGTCCAGAAGGTCATAAATTATTTTCCTTAAATAATAATTCGGGAGTATTCATGTAGCTGTCTTTTTTTTATAGGATTCAATTAAGCGTCGCGGCAATTCTTTTGAGGTAGCCACCCAAGTCCGATACGAGTAAACACGTCTCGCGCTGTGTACTTTTCGCATTACAATATTATTATGGTCAGTTTTGGGATTTTCGGGCGTATTTATCTAATAATAAATCCGCTTGATACATCAGAAGGGAGTATATATAGTCTACTTTCCAGTACATTGTATTGTTCTTATCTTACTGTAATAGAAGAAACGGCAGTTTCATCAAATATCAAACGTTCTTTACGTCTCTGGTGAAATTTACTTTTTGGTTCATACACCCTTCTGATATGACGCTGTCTATATAAAAAGCGACTTTTTTGCAAAAAACTGCACGGAAATCCCCTTCCTGAGGCCTATTTAGCCGTACATATATTGAAAATTATAAATTTCGCAAATGTTTATAACAGTAAATGGTCATAATATAAATCTGTACAACTTTCATTCTAAAGATATTATGGGGCCGTCCATAAATCACGTGATGCTCCTAGGGGGGGAGGGGGTTATCTTTTTATTACGGTTTATCACGGAGGGGGGGTGGGGGTGTGTAATCGTATCACGTGATATTCAAAAATAGCCGGTATTTTTTTCCAATACTACCTACCAACTTTAAAGGAGAAATTTTGTTTATAATCCCTACTGAATTCTCAAATGGACGTCGTTTAAATATTATTGCTTTTAAACTAAAGACTATTATTACGTTGTAAAATATAAATACCTATAAGTTCCAAACATTGAAAAGTTTATACCTTCTTTATTTCGTTTATTATTTATAAATCCTAACCAATTTTAAATTTAGTACAATAATTAATTTTTCTCCCCTGTAATATAGTGTAACGTAAAATGTAAATTGCCGAGCGAAATATGTTTATTCCCGTCTTACGTCGGCGGCTGGCCTCAAAGGGACGGCGCTGCGCTTAATTGAATTCCATAAAAAAAAGACAGCTCTATGAATACTCCCGGATTATTATTTAAGGAAAGTAATTTATGACGTTCTGGACACTTTCTACGTAAACATTATTTAAGAACAATCGAGTGCGTTCTCGAATTATCTCGTAAAGTCTGGAAAACATTATGAGGGACTATAAAAAGTACACGCGGCGGACGAGAGCTTATTAGTAGACGTAAGCCGCAAGAGTAAATAGCGAGATAGTGAGAGCGTTTGAAATGGAATAAATTAACGATTAAGAAGTTTGACATAAATTAATTAGTTAAGTAATAGTCTAAGATAAATTAAGTAGTGTTAAGTGTTTAATTAGGATAGTGTATATAAATTAGTAAAATAAACGTTACAATAGAATAATTTCTTTTATCAAACAGAATAAAATTGGTATGATTTATTTTAAATTTTGTCAAAAATTATTATGTGATTATTAGGGGGGTATTACGGCATATCACGGTTTATCACGGTGGGGTGGGAGGGGGTTCCAAAAAGGCAAATTTAGCGTCACGTGATTTATAGACGGCCTCTATAGAAAAATGGAAAATAATCGAGATAACGGCCCGCGACCATCGCGCATAAAATCATTGGTGCCAGGCACTTGCGGCTAGATTTGAAGTGGCACCATTGATTTTTTTATCGGGGACATCAATACCTTTAATTTGATACCTCGATCAAGTGGTTACGTGATGGGCACAATTGACTACAAAAACCTACCCCTTGGCGCGTTGGTGCCGGAGCGACGCGGCCAGATAAGAGGTGGCACCAATACGTTTTTCGCATCGCCTAAGTGTCGCGCATGTCCCGGTACAAGTGTTTTTTGGTTACGCTATAAAGACATTCGTGTCGAAAAATTAATGAATAAAAAATTTTTAATCACACTTTCGGCCAAAATTTGACTGGCACCATGACACTATTGGAATGTCTGTATGCAAAATTTTGATTTTCTCGAATTTTCGAGTGGTTACGCGATCGGTACAAAAATTTGCAGCCGGCTCTCGGACTAATAGTGTGGAACAAAATTATTTTCACTTAGCTGTCGTATTGTGATTCTGTTTTGTAAATATAAGACTTGTAAATGAAATATGTGTAGGTTTTAATAATATTCCAATTAATGTTAATTTAGTTAGTTCTAATTAAAGTACATATTATTAAAAATTTATAATCCTGAAAACAGTACTATGAGATTATCCCAAGTTCATAAAAAATATTACGTTGTTGATTTCTTCTCAAACCGAGGACTCTCTCCTCATCATCCGTTTTTCCCCCGATCCCACTTTATTCGGTCCTCATCCCAGAACTCAGAAAATGCACTTTCCGAAACCGACAAATCCGGCAAAATTCGCATTCCTCGAATAAAGGTATCTCTTGTCGCAAAAAGTCCGCCAAAGCAGGGGCGAGTGCGAGTTCGGACCCGCTACCCTTTCACTCAGCGGGGTTTCAAGATTTGGATAGACGAGTTCGGACCCAGCCTACCTGCTCGCAGCGAGTCCGAATTCAGATTCGAATTATAAGTAGATTCGAATATTTTTCAAGGGGGCAAGGAAACTGATTTGGGGGATCATAGGGGGATGTTTGATAGGTCGAAAATATGTTTTTCCTAGAAAACTTTCGAGAAACCGACGATAGTGCCCTTACTTGAATTGATCGGTATGAATCGTACCTGTGTGGGCCCGAATTCGCCCCTATAGCGGGTCCGAATCCTTGACTACCTGACCGCGGTGGGTCCGAACTCGCCTCCTCCGCCAAAGCGGTACTCATAAAAATTATATTTTATTATTTAGCCGCATCGTGGTGCGCTTGTCAATCTAAACAATTTATTGCTTATTCTCACAGACGTCCAAAGTTGAAACGAGCACGTTACAACAGTTTTTTTTTTAGTTTCTTAATTTCAACATACTTTCGTAATGACTTGAACACAAATACCCAAATATAACAATCACAATTAAATTGACTGGGCCGAAATGTATCTCTTCTATATAACGAATGCAATACTAGATAAATCTACCAAAAGTGGAAGCTTCTGTTGGGGTGCGTATGTTAATGCAGCTAAAAAACTCATTTTTTGCAATCATTACGTTTTAATCAGCATTTAAATAATGGCACCATTATTTTAAACTGATACTTTGTGAGTTGTATCATTTCTTTTCTCCTAAACTTTGATTTTAACCTTCCGTTGGTCGCGTCCCTATTTACTACACAAGTGGTCGCGCCGGTCTCCTAGACCTTGTCTTATTAAATTGGGTATCCTTTCAAAAAAGTTTTTTTTTTGTATGTATTTCAAAAATATATTGTATATAGACATTTTTTTATTGTTAAAAAATACAAGCACATATTACAACTCCAAGTAATATAACAGAATTAAACATAATATTCTGATATTCCAACTACGAAAAAAAAAAAAATAATACCATCCCTGGCATGAAAGTAAATGAAGTGAATACTTAAAAATGAAACATAAGGAACCATTATACAACATTTTCTCGGCAAGTTGGGCAAATAATCACAACGTGCTCTAAACACATATAGGTATTACATCGAAAACATGAATATTTGGTTTTACGATTTTTCCTCCAGTCGCAATAAGCGCATCGACCTGATCTAAGATTTTCTACTGATACGTCTTCTGATGGATCGCAGAAATCAAGTAAACGGGCTCTTAAACTTCGTGGAAGGTTAGTCTGGAGTGCACGCACTTTCAAATGGGGAGAAATAAGCTCTTCAGACAATTTTTTCAAAAAAATTCTCCTCGAGAATTTAGTATCTGGATGGTTGGAGAAATACACAACTTGTGAGTTAATTCCGGCAATGTTTAGAATCTGATAGAATAAGATCATTGGCCACCTCCGGGTATTTCTTGAACAATTGTAACTCGCAATTAGTTTGTCCACGACATCAACACCTCCTTTGGTGGAATTATAGGCGGTGATAATTTCCGGTTTCTGTTGGTCTCCAGTAGATTCGTTTATATCGTCATGGTGATGCATAGTGGAAAGCATAATGACGTTCTTCTTCTTTTTAGGTATATATGAAACAATGGTGCAGTCTTCAGTAAAGCCAAACATGCTCGTATGTTCAGGTCTTTTCACAGGATTTGAAAAATCATCTGGCAATTCCCTTTTGTTTTTTCTAAGGGTGCCAATACAGTATTGGCACCCGGGGTAAATTAACACGGGTAAATTATCTAACACCAATAGTCGCGCCGGTCTGTGATTCCGGGTAATGCCCTAACTAACAGCAACTTGCTTCCACGGAGTTCATGTATACACTACCGATTTATGCGTACCAAATTGTTAAGCTAGACGGATCCAGCGACCTCTCGCTGCCCTAGTTAGAAATTTATGGTTGGATTTATTTTGACCCGGTCTCTGAGACCGTGCGCGACCAACGGAAGGTTAAAAAGGTCGCAATCTGAAACGAAGTAGGTATGTAGCGATTTGCATGTATTAAAATTTTGAGTAGACTATAGTATACACTAAACTGCATACAATCGTAACGACTTTGAGGAGCAAAAGAAATATTCCTACTCGTATTAAACAGCTATGGCATGAGGTAATAACCCGTTTCTGATGTTTGTTAGGTACACATAACGAGGATTACAGTTCGCTCATAAAATAGATCCGAGTCCACCCACGATCAAAGCTACACGTCATCGAGAGGTCTAACGTGGGAATGTAATTTTTTTTGCTTGTCGATTTTTTCCATTTTCGTGTGCACCTTAAACTTTGTCCTCGCTCCTCCGCCATTTCCGTATCCGGTCCGCGGCATCTGCCTCGATAGCCTTCTTCTTCTGCTTCACTTTTACCACCTCTCCGCTGTCGGTTCGTTCAAATTCAAAAATGCTCGCACGCGATTGGTCGGGGGACCGCTTTTCCCGTCCGGTTCAAACGTTCAAACGGTCTCCAACCGATGAATAGTGACTGGCAGTCGCGTCGGGCGTGTTCAAAAGTTTGGTTTGTGAGAATTTCGTGTTCGTTAGGAGGGTTTCTTTGATTATTTTGTGGGTTTTCCTCGCAGGAAAGATGGTGTCTAGTAAATTGGTAAGATGTGTTTTAGGGAGACCACCACCTCCCTTTGGTTTTTACTACCGTTAAAAATTCTTCGTTTACTTAATAATTACACCTTATGATAGGCGTTTCAAGTCCGTTGGAGAATATATGGAAAGAGTAGTGTTGTAAACTCATCGATTTAAGAGATTCGGTTCAGTTAAAATTATAAAAAGTCCAGTTTTATTAAAGGTAGTAAATGCAAAAACGCGATGGTTTTTCTGTGCCATCCCAATTTGTTCAATCTTGACAATTGCAGAAATAATATTAAATTAGATCTCATGTATAGCATTTAAGATCTTCTATGAGGATTTCATTTTATAATACTGATAATTCAATTAATTCTAAATTTAGTAGTATTCTTTAAATAACCAATATTTCAATTTGATTTGTTCATATTCATCACATTAAACGAGTAGTAAATAGGTACTTGATCTACATTTTCATTTTGCTACAGGTCAGCGATATCCATATTTTGGAAACCGCATGTTCTCCATACATGTATAGAGGCTAGATTAAATTAAATGTTCACCACCAGTAGCCCTTATATTATTACTTATTACATATTAGTCAAAGATATGAAATTAGAAATATGTAAAATTTGAAGTATTTAGGTACAGAAAATCGATCCCACAAAGCAATGGAATTTATGTCGATCTGCAATTTTGTCTCTCAAATTCCTTAAAATTTTTAAATGCGCCGTATTTTTCAACTAACCTCGCTACAAAATTCAACACTTCTAATTCAGTTAACACAGGTAACAGGTGCACAGACAATTAAAATTTACCCATGTCATTGTTAATAACATGGGTAAGCACGTTATGTTGCTTCGCGGAGTTTGTTAGGTTAAAAAAAGACGAAGTTTCATAAGAAATAAAATTTCCGAGAAATGGATCATTAAAAAGTTTTTCTGTTTGATGCACATGTCGTTTGACGTGTATATTTTAAGATTTTGACGAAACGTTCTGGTAGTAGTACGGTGAAGTTTTGAAACTTTCAATCCGATCAATCTACTTGATCTTGATATGTTAATTTCGATATAAAAAGTGAGATAGAGAGATTTGTAGACGTGTAAACACCCAAGCAAATATAACGTTTGATTGTCTGTGTTACGCTTTTCTGAGCGATATTTTTAAAATTTACAACATTACCCTATCATATAAATCCTTTTGATTAATTTTGAAATTACAAGTGTCTTATTGTCAAATTCGAAAGCTTTTTGTTCTGAATAAACTTTTGTATTAATTGTTGTCAATTTTGTCACTTTAAAATATGACGTTAGTGATATTCTATCAAGTAGGTATTCATATCTTAAAAATATCACAAAATTAATCTTATCGATTTTACTTTATAATTTTTTTAATATCATTTCGAGTATTCTAATTTATAGAAGTTGTGGACGATAAGGTTCACAGATCACGAACAGTATCATTATCTTAATTAAAAAACGGTAAATTTGTTCACTTGCGTTCCGGTAATAATTAAATACATCTAAGCCTATAAATATACTAGCATTGCTATCGTTAGGTAATTAAAGACATGAACAGTCTGAATAAATATAATAGAACTGAAACCAAGGACTAAGTTAATTTACGATCATTAAGTGATATTATTTAATTTAACAAAATGGTGTATTTGCTGTCGGTAAATAAAAATTCCTCGGCGGTCTAAAGTAGTCATATACATACAACATGAGTTTTAATGGAATCGTGTGTGACTCATTTTTTTGTTTTAAATTTAATGTTTGTGTTGTATGACTCAAAATTATATCATGGCATAACGTTTAACGTTGTGATCATTAATTTCATCTGACTCATAGTTCAGCCTAACCTGTATATACGTTTCTGTATTTGGATATGTCGATAAGAGTCAAGGATGAATTAATGCACATAATTCTTTTAATGCAAATTTAATTTTTTCCTTGTATATTGCAGTGTAACTATATATACGTTTAGTACTTTAAGTAGCTATATATATGTTTATCAACTTTTACCGTACAGCTTCTGAGTAAATGGTTTTAAAAGCTTCCAATTGTAAATACGCTACGTAATTGTTGTTCAATTGCGTAGTCTATTTTAGTCATATTATTTCATATTCACTCTTTTGGGTCATCGTAAATCATTCAAAAGTGGACATTACGATTGTTATACAATTGAAATCTTGTTTGGAGAAACTGCTTTTGGGGAATTCCCATTATAACAAATAAACCAGAAATTTAAGAAGTGATTAAAAGTCGATTCGATTTCACTGTAGTTGTAGGAACATTTTTTATATGGTTTGTTGCGACAAATCCAACTTCTCATTACTGACGTTCCTCAATAGTAGATTCTTTTGTTGTGGGCGTTACAGCACTAAACTGCAATCGTTATTATTTTGTTTCTCTCCAACCAAACACTTAATTTTGACTCCTGAACTGATCACTTAACCAAAGCAGAATCAATCCAATTACGTCAATAGATCGCCTTTTTAAGACTCAGTTGTTCGTGACCAATCCAGAACGTGTCTTCCCAGATGCGGTCAGTGCCATGTGCGGTCAGTGCCATGTGCGGTCAATAGTTTCAAAATCCCAGGACAGGCCAATTTATCGGGGTACTCGGTACCGGCTCGCCATGAGCGGTAGTTGTCTTATGTGGTCACAATCAAAAAACGTCCCAGATGTGATCCCTTGAAAATATTTTCGCAAGGTAACAAATACTTTTACATATACTTAATGTTAATGGTTAATTAATGGTTAATACAAATTGAAAATAAGTACATTGTTTTTCCTTGCCCTCTCGCAAGTAATTCATGCTTTACAGAACAAAACAAATCTCGTATATTCTCTTTTCACGCCTCAAAACATCGAAAACCATAGTAATCAATTTTCCATATCGGCCAAGGGTGTCTACCGAGAAATTCGGTGAATTCGGAAATGGCAACCGCACATGGGAAGACACCTGTACTTCAGGTAGAAATATTTTTGGAGTGACCGCATCTGGCACGATTTTTCACATTGACCGCATGAGGCACGACCGCTCGTGGCACGGAGCCATCCAGAACTGCGTTTGGTTGATAAGTTTTTTTTAATCCCCAAACAGGTCCCGACCAATGAAATCCTTAAACTAATTATGTCAATATTCAAACTGAATTCACGAGCAAGTTCGGCCAATTAAAGACTTCGTTTTTAACACCTAACTTGGATCAAACCAAAATTATTCCAGAAGCGCTGTCGGTGCCACTTGACAGTTTCATTTTTTTCTAATGTTTCTTCTGGCACATACGCTACCCAACCACTTGCCGATGGTGGCCTGGCAATGATAGCAACGCAGTTCTACAGTGTTTCCATTTATTGCTAATTAAAAATGTAATCAATCAATTGAAATTTAAAAAAATTTCATTACGGCGATTTCTAGTTTTCGAGATTGTGTGGTAGGATCAAAATGATTAGAGTTTCGGAGAAAAAAATTTAATCAGAAATGTTTATTACAGCCTGAGCAACAAACTCTCAAATTTGTTAACTAATTGACAATAGACTAATTTATCATGTAGCTGTAGATTAAGCAATTTTTGCGATATTGAAATTTTGGAAAAGAAGTTGCATTAATCTCTACACAACACGTTGCCATCCTCATAGATTAGACCAGCCCAAGAAATTTTTGGTAAACCTATATTACGTTTTTGAAAATTTTTGAAAATTATGGTGCACAATGCAGCTACCTACTGCTAAACTAATCAAATTCCAGCGACCGCTCATGGAGGTTATATTCTATTCATGAGGACGTACAGTTTCAGTAATTGTCATTAAATTTTCCGCAAGTAAACCTACTTTTCAATTGATAACAAAAATCGTGTTGCTTTCCACGCTTTTCCAACCCTTCTGTATATATAGATCAGAGTTTTGGGAATAGCTCATTCCAATGTAAAATCGCATGAGAAGCAAATAACTATAATAAAAGTGTTTGATCCGATTTTAGTTTCTATGAAAAGTTTTAGTTCCTTTTTCGGAAAATATCTCTATATCGTCGCACTAATTGTTTATTAAAAAGTTTAACACAGCTGTTGCGTCAATAGGAAAAATATGTTATTTCTCATAATATTTGAGGCTTATTTACAAGACAAAAGGGCATTCCACCCGCAATGTTATGAAAAAATTGTAACCTGGAGTATAGCTAAAGGTTGGTATCTACATACAAATAATATTTAGAATGATTCTGCAAGTGCACTTACGATTCTTAATTTTCTTATTTTTATCCTTAATGATATTTGTGTTTTGATTTCATGGGGCACCTTCGCCACGAAATGTTTCTATGAATTTCGTTTTTTCTCTGGTCCCAATGACCGTCATTGTTAAAAATTGATTTATTATCAAAATCGAGTAACAGGAATAGGTGAATAATTGATCGCTAGTAGAAGGCACTACCGTTGAGCCACGTGTAGAAGCGTTCGCCAATCCTGGCCCATTATGCTTTGATGTTGGGAGGAAAGACTGACCCCGAAACCATTGCAAGCCAACTCATCGCGCCAATAACTAACCAACTCCGTCATCCACACGTTGGGCCAACATTCAGACGAGCCTTAAGAAAATTCCCTCCACCAATAAGTTTCTTTATCATTACGTTAATAAATGACCACTTAAATAATTTCAACCAAATGAAAACTTCTGAAAAGCTCTCGGTGCCAGTTCTGGTACCTACAAGATTCTAACAAATCATTACATCCGCAATATTTGTAGAAGTATCCATGAAATATTATGTAATCTAATCAAATTTCACTTTTACCGTCCATTATTAAGTTTTTTAATCCTATTTGACTGGGCCAACTTTTAATAACCCCATTTTATATCGATATGAATTGTTATAGATATTTGCCCTAATATTTTTATGACCTACCTTGACCTTCTGAGTTATACTCAACCGATTACAACTCGTTTCTTCTCTTTTCCCTTAGATGAATGTGAGGGTGACCACCATGGACGCCGAACTGGAGTTCGCGATCCAGCAGACGACCTCCGGTAAGCAACTCTTCGACCAGGTGGTAAAGACCATCGGTCTTAGAGAGGTGTGGTTCTTCGGCCTTCAGTACACCGACTCCAAAGGGGACCTCACGTGGGTTAAGCTCTACAGAAAGGTAAGGACAGTATAGTTGTAGAGTCGTTAAACTCTACTCGATTGAATAATGAGATTGTTAGTTGTAGTAGTGGAATCTCGATAACGGATCCGATAGTAATCTGAACAGATTAGGTGCTTGGTGTTATGTTTGGTGTAAAGTGTAAATAGACCTGGCTCGTGACGCCTAGTCTGCGCACCCTTATTCTCTGGTCAATTCTGGGTCTGGTGGAAATTTATAGCAACAATCAATGACCTTCTTCTAGAAATTATCATATTTTGTAATTATCCATACACTCTAGTGCTGTAGTACTGACATCATATGTGAACGCAAAATACTGTTTTTGATAGTAATTCAGAAAAAAAACAAATGAGCACCAGAGTGCAACAATTCACGCCAAAATATGTTCAGTTTGTGAATATTCATATAATAATATAATAAAATATATAATTATTATATTAACAATTGTATTTTAAATATAATATGTTACGTGTGGTGCAAGTGCTATAATTTGAAATATAGAAGAGTGACATTTATGGCTTGCTTTCCATCAGCGTTGACCATGCCAAATACCAGAATCGAGTTACAATACACCTGCGCATTCTCACAACTTTTCAGACAAATTTTTCTAGATTTTCTTAAGATGCGTCCATTTCAACAATTTCCATTTTTCAAATGACGTAAAATAACACCGAAAGGGATTAAGGAAGTTCTTCATGGGAAATATAACAGTATACCATAAAACAGTATTTTAAAAAAAAATGGCACATATGTTGTCAATATTATATTTTCAAGCAGTGAAAGTGAAGTTTTGCATGACAAAGAATTCATGTTTGGTTGACCATGATTGATCACTAATTAATTTACTTGTGTATCATTGTTCATTACAAAAAAAAAATATTTTTTTTTGGAAACGTCAGTAATTAAGAATATTGTAACGAAACGGCTCGCCGGCCGCGACATAAACACGCCGGGAGCTACACAAGTTCGCCTTATTGCAATTCCCGGAAGGACGACGGGAACAGTCGAGAGAGTTCGATGCGATAACAAGTTCCGCGAATTCTAGAATGATCTTCAGAACTTCGAGAACGTTCCAGCGAATATCTCGAAGGTTCTCGCAAGCGAAAGGCTAGCTATAAAAAGGGAATGTCGGACCCGAGCCAGGCAGTTGAACCGGTGTGTGTAAACATTCGAGCGAGAGACCGCGCGCGCTAAAATAAATAATCATCGTGTACGAATATGAATTAGGTGATTGTTAAGTTAAATTTATAAGTGTAGTGTAAGAAATAAATAAATTAGGATAATCGCGTAGTGTTTTAGTTTTAGTCAATAGTAAAAACGTTTCAGTGGTGTCAGAAGTGGGATTAATTAGTGAAATAAATTAAGAACAATGAAGAAATTACGCGATTTAAAAGTTGTGGACCTCAAACGCGAATTGGAAGAACGAGAACTCGAAACGACAGGGTCGAAAACGGTGCTGCAGAAACGTCTGGAGGAATATTTAACCGGCAATGGAGACGACCCTGAAACTTTCGGTTTCGAGGAAGAAGGTGAGCTCATCCTCAACAAAATGGAAAAACTCCATGGCGAGTTAGACAACAACATAAAAGAACTCCACGGCGAGCTGGACACTAAAATGGAAAAACTCCACGGCGAGTTGGACAACAACATGAAAGAACTCCACGGTGAAATGGGGAAAATCCACGGTGAGTTGGATAACAACATAAAGGAACTCCACGGCGAAATGGGAAAAATCCACGGCGAAATGGGAAAGCTCCACGGCGAGTTGGACGAACTCCATGGTGAGCTGAATAGCCGAATTGGAAATCTTGACAGCGCGCTTCAGACCGAGAAAAGCCAACGATTAGAGCTCGAGAACCAACTACGAGAATTGGGGAACCGACTACAATCCATGCAGTTCCAGCCCAGCCTGCAAAACATATCCAGTCCAGGTAATCCGTTTAACGACTCGGAGGAGGTGACCAGGATCGAGGCAGTCCCTGCTGCAAGCCATCGAGTGAAGCCGCCAACCTTCGACGGGGAAATTCCCTGGGAGAACTACCTCCGGCAGTTCGAGGCAGCGGCGAAAGCCAACAACTGGGCGCCGAGGGACAAGGCAGTGGCTCTGACGGTCGCTCTCCGGGGAAGCGCCCTCGACGTGCTGCAGACTGTTCCTGAGGGAGAGCTGGACAACTTCGAGCTACTCGTCCAGAGGCTGGAGAGGCGATACGGGCACGCACACCTGGGGCAGGTCTACCAATCTCGAATGAAGAACCGTCGACAGAAGCAGGGAGAGAGCCTCCAGGAGTTCGAAGCCGACATCGCGAAACTAGTCAGATTCGCCTACCCGGAAGCGGCGGAGTCCATGACGGAGAGCCTCGCGGTCTCGGCCTTCATCGACGGCTTGAGGGATGTGGAGATGCAGCGGGCGGTACGGCTGTCGCGTCCCAAGAGCACATTGGATGCCCTCTCGATGGCCCTGGAATACGAGGCTGCGACGGAGGCGTCAAGGAGCTGTGGCCGCGTTCGGGCGGTGGTCGGGGACGACGCATGCGTGGAAGCCGAGCGGAAGGAGGACGCCCTTGAGCAGGTTGTCCTCAACGCCCTCAAGGGACTGCTGAAGGGAGACAGAAGGGAACCGGCGAAATGCTGGGGGTGTGGAGAGGTTGGCCATATCCGAAGGGACTGCAAGCGCCCTAGGGTGGAAAAGTCAACAACGGCCCAGACGTCGGAAAACTAAAGCGGGTCGGCTCCAAGGGGGCAGCTCCGACCCGATACCCGTTCCAAGACCCCCTCATCAAGATAGCTACCCTGAGAGGTGAAGGTGGCAGCCTGTACGTGGATGGCGAAATTAACGGCAGGAAGCACACTCTACTGATCGACACCGGGGCATCCAAGACAATCCTGAAGCCAGGCCTGCTGAACACGCGAGGGAAGAGAGTGATGGAGTCCAGGTGGAGGTTGCGAACGGCTACGGGCGAAGCTGCCGCCGTCCACGGAGAAATAGACGTCGAGATCAAGATCGGCACTGCACGATTCTCACCACACCGAGTCCTGATCGCCGACATAGAAGAGGACGCCATCTTGGGAATGGACATCATGAAGACCCACGGCTTCGCACTCAATTTGAAACGACAAGTGATGCAGGTCGGCCCAGAGGAAATATTCCTGCACACCAAGGGTGAGACGGTCCATCAGATAAAGCTGACAGAAGACACGATCCTGCCGAGTAGGAGCGAATCGATAGTGGTGACCCGACTTCAAGGCGTCACCGGAAAAGGGAATCCTGCCGTAGTGGAACCTTGGAACCACGACGTGAAGGTGGGCCGAGGCGTTCTAGTAGGGAAGACCTTGGTAACGCTGGGTGATGAAATTCCAGTCCGGCTCATCAACATCAATGACTACCCAGTTACCATCCGCAAAGGGACCAAAGTGGGAACCTGCTCACCAGTGACGTCACTTATCCACCAGGTGACGGCGAGCGCTGGCTGCAGAGTCGCGAAAGTGGAGGAAGCTCTAGTGGGCGCCTGCGATTCTCTCGCTGGATCCGAGAAGAAGAGGCTTATTGAGCTACTCCGTCAATATCGATCGATTTTTGTATCTGACAAGGGGCCTTCTGGGAGAACGAATATTGTTAGACACAAGATCAATACGGGGGAAGCGAGACCAATCCGTCAATCAGCAAGGAGGTTGCCACAGGCCAAGCGGGAGGTAGCGGAGAAGATCATCCACGACATGGAGAAAGAGGGAGTCATCGAGCCATCTAGCAGTCCTTGGGCATCTCCTGTAGTCCTGGTAAAGAAGAAGGATGGAGACACCAGGTTCTGCGTAGATTATCGTCTACTAAACAACGTCACGAAGAAAGACAGCTACCCTCTTCCCCGGATAGACGACACCCTGGATACTCTCGCTGGATCGAAGCTGTTTTCCACCTTGGACCTGAAGAGTGGCTACTGGCAGGTGGAAATGGACCCTGCAGACAAGGAGAAGACGGCTTTCACAGTAGGATCTGGACTGTGGCAATTCACCGTAATGCCATTCGGGTTGTGTAATGCGCCTGCTACGTTCGAGAGGCTCATGGAGAACATACTCAGAGGGCTCTCCTGGAAAACGTGCCTCGTGTACCTGGATGACATAATCGTCGTAGGGAGGACGTTTGACGAACACCTGTCAAACCTGGAGGAAGTCTTCAAGAGACTCCAAATGGCTAACCTGACGCTCAACCCAAAGAAATGCCATCTGTTAAGAACGAGAGTACACTATCTGGGTCACGTGGTTAGCAGTAACGGCGTCGAGGTGGACCCTGAAAAAGTACGAGCAGTCCAAGAATGGCCAACACCGAAGGACAAACATCAATTGCGGAGTTTCCTGGGGCTTTGCACTTACTACCGTCGTTACGTCAGAATGTTCTCTGACATCGCAAAGCCGCTGACACGACTAACTGAGGAGAAGCGAGCCTTCCTTTGGGATGAAGAATGCCAAACCGCCTTCGACGACCTGAAAAGACGCTTGACAACAGCCCCTGTTCTCGGGTTCCCGACCCAAGAGGGACGCTTCATCTTGGATACAGATGCAAGCAACGACGGGATCGGAGGGGTTTTGTCACAACTGCAAGATGGGCAGGAGCGGGTCGTTGGCTACTTCAGTAAAGTCCTGTCGAAGCCCGAAAGGAACTACTGTGTCACCAGGAGGGAGCTGTTAGCCGCCGTAAAGTCGGTAGAACATTTCTACAAATACCTATACGGGAGGAAGTTCCTGTTGAGAACGGACCACGCGGCGATCAGATGGCTCCTGCGATTCAAGAATCCTGAAGGCCAGGTAGCTCGGTGGATTGAGCGTCTTCAAGAATACGACTTCGACATCGAACATAGAGCAGGAACCAGCCACCGTAATGCTGACGCTCTTTCAAGAAGACCGTGTCCAGAAGGATGTCCCCATTGTAGTCGTGCAGAGGTAAAGGAGGCTTCTGCATGCCGCACGACGGTCACTGACGAAGACTGGTCACCAGACGGGCTGCGGCGAGCGCAGGAAGGCGACCCTGAACTCCAACGGATCCTGAGGTGGAAAGAAGAGGGACGTCGGCCGGAATGGCAGGAAGTGGCCCCATCCTCTAGGAGCCTGAAATCGTACTGGGCACAGTGGGACTCCCTGGTGATACAGGATGGACTGCTCAAGCGGGTACTGGAATCCGATGATGGAGCAGAAAGACGATTCCAACTTATTGTGCCCAAGGTCAAGATAGCGGAAGTGCTACGTCACCTCCATGACGGAACCTCAGGAGGCCACCTGGGGGTAAAGAAGACCCTGCAGAAAGTGCGCGAGCGTTTCTATTGGGTGGGCTGCTCTGAGGCTGTTCGTGAATGGTGCAGAAAGTGTACAGTTTGCTCCGCCAGCAATGGACCACACCGCAAACCGAAAGCCCCGATGAGGCAGTACAATGTGGGAAGTCCTTTCGAGAGGATCGCCCTAGACATTACTGGACCATTCCCTGAAACCGATTGCGGCAACAAGTACATCCTGGTGGCGATGGACTACTTCACGAAATGGGTAGAGGCCTACGCGATTCCCAACCAAGCAGCAACAACTGTCGCAGATGTCCTGGTGAAGGAGCTAGTGAGCCGCTTCGGAGTACCATTGGAATTGCATTCCGACCAGGGGCGTAACTTCGAGAGCGAGCTGTTCCAGGGAGTTTGCGAAAAGTTGGGAATTCGCAAAACTAGAACAACGGCGCTGCACCCTCAGTCTGACGGAATGGTGGAGAGGATGAACCGCACCATGGGCAAGTACCTCTCGAAGGTAGTGTCTCAACACCAACGAGACTGGGATCAACATCTCCCCTTTTTCCTGATGGCCTACCGTTCTGCCGTCAATGAGTCCACCGGCCAGACACCAGCAAGGGTACTGTTCGGGCGGGAGATGAGGCTTCCCTGCGATCTGAGCTTCGGTTGCAAACCGGGAGAAGATCTGGCTGGGGAAGACTACGTCACCGAGCTGCGCAGAAAGATGGACCAGATTCACGAGATGGTACGGACGAATCTCCAAGTCGCCAGCGACCGCATGAAGGATCACTATGACGTCCGGGCGGACAGCGGCATATATGAAGAAGGAGACCTGGTGTGGCTGTACAACCCGCAAAGAAGACGAGGGTTATCACCGAAGCTTCAGAAAGCTTGGGAAGGGCCATATACAGTGAAGACAAAAATAAATGACGTCATCTACCGAATCAGCAAAGTTCCGAATGGGAAGCCCAGGGTCGTGCATTACAACCGATTAGCGCCTTTCGAGGGAGACCACGACCAAGATCAACAGGTGCGCCAACTACGGCCCCAAGAGGATGAGCCCTCCTTTGAAGAGTTTATGGCTGCGTATGGTGGGACCGGGAAGGCCAGATTCGGTGTGACCAAGGAAGAACAACGGGATCTCTTCGGAACACCGGCTGAATATGCGCTGGCTCATTGCGTGGCCCAGGACCTGCGGATGTCCCGGGGAATTGCCGCGGAGTTTCGGACGAGGTTCGGCAAACTGGACGAACTCCATCAGCAGGGACCGGCGGTCGGGCGAGCGCTGAGGATTAAGCAAGATGGATCACAACGGCCACTCTTCTACCTGGTTACCAAGAGGAGGTCCTTTCACAAGCCCACCTATTTGGACCTGTGGGACGCACTACATGACCTCAGGGAGACCCTACTTAGCGAAGATCTAACTAAGTTAGCTATCCCGAAACTGTCCTGCGGATTGGACGCCTTGGACTGGAGGGTTGTCAGGAATATGCTGGAGGTCTTATTTCGCTTCACCGGGGTAGACATTTTGGTGTGTTGTTGGAATCCTGAGAGAAGTCCCCACAAGAAGACCGTGGCATGTTATTTCCACCAAACCTCGCGTTGCAGACAGGGGACCAACTGCAGATTTCTACATGGGCCTGTCAGGGACACGTTTCGGGACGAAACATCTTTAAGGCGGGGGCAGTGTAACGAAACGGCTCGCCGGCCGCGACATAAACACGCCGGGAGCTACACAAGTTCGCCTTATTGCAATTCCCGGAAGGACGACGGGAACAGTCGAGAGAGTTCGATGCGATAACAAGTTCCGCGAATTCTAGAATGATCTTCAGAACTTCGAGAACGTTCCAGCGAATATCTCGAAGGTTCTCGCAAGCGAAAGGCTAGCTATAAAAAGGGAATGTCGGTCCCGAGCCAGGCAGTTGAACCGGTGTGTGTAAACATTCGAGCGAGAGACCGCGCGCGCTAAAATAAATAAACATCGTGTACGAATATGAATTAGGTGATTGTTAAGTTAAATTTATAAGTGTAGTGTAAGAAATAAATAAATTAGGATAATCGCGTAGTGTTTTAGTTTTAGTCAATAGTAAAAACGTTACAATATGAATAAATCGTTTGACCACCACTATTTACTTTTGTGAACTTCAGATTCTCAAATATTGAAGTTTAACAAATAATTAAACATCGAATGATGGTCAAAAAATGGCCAAACAACTATATATTTATGTTCTTTTTCTCCAACTTGGCGGTGCTAACTTCACGGACCTATTTCCAAGTATTTCAGGTGAAGTTATTTGTTCTATTCAAGTAGATTTTTTATATTTTTTAAAATCACAAAAGTTGTTAATTTCTTCGTTCTCGTTTTACTTTTAACTATGGTAACGTTTGCACCTACATAACTAACCTCATTATTGGTAGACAGACTGATTCACCTCGATATTTGACCCTGTTACGTTGACGTATTTTCATAACTTTATTTTTGTCTGCTCCTCGTTCATTGTAAGTCTGCTTAGATTACAAAACATTTTTGATAAGTGATTTTCAATTTAGTTTCCAATTGAAAAATATTCTACTCAGTATTTTACCTTGGGAAATCTTTGCGTAATTTTTAAATTTCATGTCTAGCATAAAACATAATACGTTGTTTGCTTACAGTACATTCAAAATAGTTCGACATTCTATGGATAACAAGCTACTTGCTTACATTTGGTATTTCAAAAATTTCTAAGCCTAGAAATGTAAAAATATATTTTCACTTTTTAGTATTAAAAATTATTTAAATTCCGAGTAGTTACAAGCTGATGAAAAATGACAATTTTTTGGCCACGATTACCAATAATCGTTGAACTGATCCCAGGACTAGTCACCATGGTGCTCCAATATCCGATGTACTATTTTGTGGACAATGGATTCAGGTCTTGATTCTAAGCAAGAACGAGAATATGGACTCTCGTAAGGTTGTGTCCTTTTTGAGATTATGTATGTAAAGTCAACTTTTGTCACACGTTAGGGGACAACAGAAGGTTGGAATTTCGATATTACAATAAATAGAAATTATGGGAAGTGCTCACTACTTAGTTTTAGTACTATATGTTAAAATAGACGATATGATTGATATAGACATTGACCTCTGATTCAAGTGAGGAAGAGGATTTGTTGCTTGTGGCAAGTCCATCATTACTTTTTTGGGGTTATATTTTTTTGTATTCCTTCGAGTAGAACGTGTTCTATGTTCCAACAGAACTTCGAACTGATTCTGGAACGACCTCTATGTTCTGGACGTGCACGGACACATCCGCCTTAATTCATCAGATTTTAGACAATTCGTAATAGACCTTGATATTTACAACAAAAAAGTTTTACAATGATAATAAAATAAGCGTTAGTATGGTCAACTGATTCTTAAGTTTGTATTGTTTTCGAAAATCATATTTTTTTTTGTAATGAAGAGTGATAAACTGGAATTAATTAGTGATTAAAAATGGTCCGATAAATAACTTGGAATTATCGAGAACTCACTATAACATATGTGTGCTACATACCAACTAATGTAGTTTGCTAGTGTTATATTCCATGAATTGTTTATTGAATGCATATGTACTATAGCGATGTAATTGTATTATATCGCGAATTTTGTTGCTAGTGTGTAGTAGTTCTGGTCATGAGATTTTTCTTTTAGAAAATAGCGTGACTCATTAAACAAAAATTTGAATTTCATTTTAAGAATCTCGGTGAACCTCTTAGTAGTGTGTACTACAAATTTTACTTCTAATTTAAATTTTAAAGTGTATACAAACGTACAAGTCTTAAGTGAACAAGCGTTATAACTTGATTTTCGTTTTTTTTTTATTGAACACATGGAAACCAATCTTTATCGTAAAGCTATTTCATTTTTTCTGTAATTTTCTTATGTAACGTTATCGTAGAGCTTCTTATACACCGTAGTTATTATTATCTCCATTAATTGTCTTACAGATAGTGTTTTAATATTGATAAGCCTAGGTCGGCTTTATCTATGACAAACATTGGCGGGGTCTTGTAAACAATTTCAAACAATCAGGTATTGTTATTATTTTACGTAATAGGGACGATGCTCGGGCCTGATTTTAAAGCCGAGGAGGCTCCGTTTTGTATAAAGAATTTCAGGATTCTCTTGTAAAGGAACTATTTAAACGCAATGAATTAAAATTAAACTCGGTCACGGTTCCATGGCTGTTCTCGTGTGTCAAGGACGATCACCTGTGCAAATATAATTCTTCAGGTTAAAACTACATACTTGTATGAAATGCACGTAGACAAGTAATACACGAACGCGACATTCGACAAGTGGTTAGGATGATTATGTAGCAATCGAACAAGTTTTAAAGTGGAAAATTGTACATAACGCGTGTTTAAAAAAATGGTAATTAGACTAGACGTGTGAACATACGTTTTCAAATACACGTGATTTTCTTAAAAATGAAACGTTATTGTGTATAACGGAATCCGAAGAATCGGTTGAACGTTTCTGATAGTTTCACGGAATTTTCTCAGAATTACGTTTTGTGGAACATTTTAACTCGAACGTTTATTCACTCTTTTTTACAACTATGCGATAATCCATTACAGTTTCGTTCTGAATTTTAATTCCAATTCAGTTTCTTGCCTAATTCGTTATTAGATTAAATTTCCCTCTCTCCAAAATTGTATAAGCCGTACATCTTCAGGTCTAATCCAAAATGAACCAAAATTCATGCATTTCGAACCAATTCGAGCCTTTTACTGCTTAGAAAAATTCGAATCTCAATTTACAAAATATTTCTTTTTTTGAAGGTATCTAATTCTTAGTTCATATCTTTTTGAACTTATTTTTAAAGTTATTATCTAGTTGTAAACCTTATTCATAATTTCGTCTCAATATAATTTTACACGTGACCCACTCTAATCAGTCTATTATGCTTAATAATTCAGTCCACAACTTATCTTCCAGTTGAATCATAGATGTGTGTGTAATTAACTAACTGTACAGTTTATTCACCTAAGGGAAAACGAAAAATTGTCTCTTGCTTATCTAAAAACACTCCTTGCATTAACACATAGTATCTCTCCGTTGTAAACCAGGATTAAATTAACTTCTCTTCTACATATTCTCTGTGTGTGAGTGTTTACCCACGTCTAACTGCACCTTTAATAATTATACAAAGACCCTTATGAATAAAAATATTTGAGGTGTCGACACAATAAGAAATTTACCGATTGTAAAAGTGGTTTTACAGTTTACGTGTGTTTAAATTGTAAGGATATTTATTAAGTTTTAACGAGTATTTAGAAGATTATTGTTTTGATCATTCAACACATGACTTTCTTTAGAAATTGTTTAATTGAGCCTATAGGTCGTAAAGACCCCCTTAAAGGACTATAGGTAATTGCGTCGTCGTGCAGTCGATAAAGGAAATATTAACAATTTTTTTGAAAGTCTGTAAATGTGGACAGCCTCCAAAACTGTAGAACCATTTAAAGATATTACTGTCAATGACCTTTTTTAAAAAATATGTCGTTTTTTTTAAAGTTCAATTCTTAACAATTTTAAACTAACTCCAGAGGTGTTGGCCTTAAGTACATGCATACTTGTATGCCGAAATAAACTAAAAGCAAGCTACGTTTGCAAATAATAGTCACTTTAATATAATGTCGCTAAACAACACTAAAGTTTATTTCTGAAAGTTAGTCATCATTATTACAAGAAATATACCAAAGCTCGTCATTATTGATTAGTTCTGGAGATATAAATTTTTAAAAACGTAAACATTTTTTTTACAATTGATACATGAGAAAAAGTATTCTCTCGAATGTCTATTAAGCTGCACTTGCCATTTCATACCACCAGAATAGTGGCATAATTTATAACTAATTTGTACCGTCAAAATTAATTTTGTAGAATTGCTCGTTTCCGAGAAACAGTGGCTATTGCATCTTAAGGGTTAACCTGCAGGTAGCCGCACTGCGTACCTCTGAAACCGCTGGAGGTATCGATTTTTTGAGGTGACTAAATTTGTAGCCATTTTGCAGATTTAACATAAGCCACATTCTACTTTTCAGAACCGATCGCTTTTTCTCAAAAGTGACCCTCCAAATTTCAAAAATGGCTTAAAATTGATACTTTTCATAACATAATCGAAATGACTTGTCTTGTACCTAATTTAGGGGTGGGTTTTAAAAAATAGAATGTGACTCGTTTGGGAGCTACAAAATAAACTCCTGGAGAAAATTAACGCGCCACCACATATATTTTGTGTTATTCCAAAATAATGATGATTTTCAATTGTTTGGCAATCTTACAAGTAGGCTCTGAATATACTTCGACAGTTCAAGTAAATGTTGTCAACATGGGTTTTGTTTTAAAAGTGTAATAGCAAAGAAAAGCATTTTCGAGGAAAATTGATTTAAAATCTGATCAGAAATTGTTGCTTATTAAGACTAATTGTTTTGAGCCACCAAGGTTTTTTGTTATTGATAGTGTTAGTGCGAGTGTTCTCCAGTTTAATAATGAATCGCAGAACAAATTTGTCAGTGGAAGAAGCAGTAAGAGCATCAACTTTGCTGAATGAGGAATATTCGATGAGTCATGTTGCTAATGTGATAGGAAGAAACCATTCCAGCATAAGTCGCATGGTTAGACGATTTAACGAGACAGGTTCTCATTTACGAAGGCCAGGACAAGGGCGAAAACGGTTTACTAATCCAATAGTTGAACGTTTTCTTAGACAATCCGCTCTAAGAAACAGGACAACGACTAGTACCATCCTACAAAATGAACTCGTAGCTGCTCGCAATCTTCTTGTATCTTCCCGAACGATTAGAAGGCGCTTAAATGAAGCTGGATTAGACAGCAGAAAACCGATCAAGAAACTACTGCTCACCAGAGAGCACAAAATTCAAAGGTTACGTTTTGCGAGACAACATCAAGATTGGACTCGTAATGATTGGAAGAGGGTTTTACTCTCAGATGAAACGAGAATCAGCCTTAAATCTTCTGATGGACGTGAGCGTGTCTGGAGAAGGCCAGGAGAGAGATTTGCAAGTTGCAATATCTCTCCAAGAGTTCCGTTTGGTGGTGGCTCTGTAATGTTTTGAGGAGGCATCTGTTTCGATGGCCGCACAGAATTGGTCCCCATACGTGGTAGGTCAATGAATGCGGATTATTATCTGGAACATATTGTTGTTGACCATGTAATGCCATTTGCTCCTATTGTGATACCGAATTTCTTGTTTATACAGGACAATGCTCGTCCTCATATGGCTGGGCAGGTTATTCGCTACTTAAATGATATAGCTATTCCCTCCATGGAATGGCCAGCCAAGAGTCCCGACATGAACCCAATAGAGCATATATGGGACAATATTAAAAAAAGGATTCGACACCTCCACCTGCCAACCCCAAACAACTGGTAGGGGGAAATATTCCTCAAAAAGTCGTTCAAAATTTGATTTCCAGTATGCCAAGACGCATGGAAGCAGTAATTAGGAGCAGAGGAGGACATACATGATATTAGAACAGCTCTACGCCTGAAAATTCTATTGCTTTCGTTTGTTTTCTGTGTGCAAGTTTGCATTGTTTCCAAGAAAAAAAATTCTTTAATAAAAAATTATTAGAGATAACGCCTTGATTTGCTAATTTCATTTACTAGCTACTAGACAGTACCTAACTATAAGCTTTTATAAAAATGTTATTGCAATATTAATTTCTGTATTATAATTATACAAGTTTAATTGTGTGGTGCGTTAATTTTGTCCGTGAGTTTAGTTACAAATTTTGCCACCTCAAAGAATTCGATATCTCCAATATTTCTCGGACACCAGCAGAGCTGCAATTTTAATTTTTACGGTAACAAAAAATTAGCTACACATTATGCTATTTTGATTATATAACGAAAAGTATAATTATCACTTTTAGGTCATTTTGGAACTTGAGGTGGTTTTAGAGACAAATGCCGGGGGAGCTTTGATAGTAGGATGTGGCTCGTATATGAGCTGCAAATTCTGCCACCTCAAAGAATCGGACAACTTCAGCGGTTCCAGAAGTATGCACTAAGCCTACTGCAGGTTAAGACTTTCGTGCAGTAGCCGCTGTTTCTCGGAAGAGCAGAGCAACAAAATTAGAGTAAAATTTATTTTAAAAACAGATTCTAAGTTTTGACAACGTGACTAGTAAGTAGATTGTGCATTGCTGTCACTTGTGCAACCTCCGAAGGTTAAACCAAGTGAATCGGATCGATTTCGTTAAATTATTAATTGGAGTGTAATTGTGGTTTTTGTATAAATAATTCATTCATTGCAATTTCTAAGACAATCACGAACAATGGAAGAAAAAACAATTAAGGACGACAATATAATCACTTAGATAATCTATCATAAGCAGGATTCCCATGTTTCGAAGTAATTTTAACAAAGGTCAGTTGGAATTGAATAAAAGGCGTATTGTTAACCAATCGTCTTCTAATACATTGTTAACTAGCACTTTGCAACTAGTCACGTTATCTACGAACCGCTAAATAATCACTGTTGTTCCTTTCCGAAATTCAATTTTTTTTACAGCCAAATCCCCGTTTCAACTTGAACTTGAGAATCATTTCGAAAACAACCGTTTCTAAAAATATGATCGTCTAAAATTGATGTGAATACGTACACGGATGCACCGAGGTTTATTTTTTGACGAGTAAAAATACGCGCTTTTGAAGCCGGTCGAAAATAAATATAAACTCAATAAGACTCAAAACTGAAATAATTCGTAGAACTGTGGTCTTTCTTCGTTTGCTTTGGGTACTCTTTCAGATTCGTCTAGGTTTTTAGTTTTTGTAACAACCTTCAGCTTTCAGATTGGTGTATAATTTGTGTTTTTTTCTTCTTCTAGAATTCAATAATTATTATGCTTGAGATTTATGGAATTTGTTAGATTGTTTTTAATGTAGCATTTTTTTAACAAATAACAATCTTCATTTAGGTCCAGTCATTTGTTTCTTCCTTTTTGGTACTATTGTATCGTAGCGGAACTTTTCCGCAACGGAAATTGTAGTAGTTTCTATTTCACACACATTGACGAAAACAAGCGCAAGATGTCACGATAGCCCAATGAAATTAGAAAGAAAAAATTAGACTTTATTCCTCTTCTTAAGGCGCCATATTCATTCAATGAATGTTAGCGACAATCCTGGTATACTCTTTTTCGATCCTGCTCGACTGTGAAGAGTGTGTGGGTGTCGACGTTTGTCCAGTGTCTTATATTCTTAAATCACGAGTATTTCTTTTTCCCGATGCCTCTTCTTCCTTCGATCTTTCCTTCCATAATTAGCTTTAAGAACTGGTACTTGGAATTTCTGAATATGTGACCCAGATAAGCCACCTTCTGTCTTTAAACTTTAAACCTTCGACTTTAATCTTCTTCTTGCAGTGCTGTATCCTCATTGAACGTTAGATATCATTCTCCCCCTTTAATTTTGTCAACTGCAGCACGGAACAAGTTGGCAGATGTTTTTCCGGTCCATTATCACAAATTGCGAAGCCATGATATTCGACGTCTTCTAGATCCTCTCCTGCCGTTTATCTTACATAATAAGCTGCAGGATACTATATTTACTGTTACGCATTACATGACCAAAGTATAAACATTTTCTTTCTTTGAGTCTTCATCGCTTCACTTCCTTTGGTCGTATACGTTGGAAAACTGTCGCTTTTGTTACATGATATGTCCAAGATATTTGAAGCATTCGTCGATAGCACCACATCTCAAATGTCTCTAGGCGCTTACGGGCAGCGTCAGTCAAAGTCGTCTCGACTCAATGGCCTCAGTTGCCTCGACGCCATTCATTAATATTGTAACGAAACGGCTCGCCAGCCGCGACATAAACACGCCGGGAGCTACACAAGTTCGCCTTATTGCAATTCTGGGAAGGACGACGGGAACAATCGAGAGAGTTCGATGCGATAACAAGTTCCGCGAATTCTAGAATGATCTCCAGAAGCTTCGGGACTATTCCGGCAAACGACGAGAAGCTTCTACCTGCCATAAAAAGGGAATGTCGGACCCGAAGCAGGCCAGTTGAACCGGTGTGTGTAAACATTCGAGCGAGAGACCGCGCGCGTTAAAAATAAATAAACATCTCCGTATACGAATATGAATTAGGTGATTGTTAAGTTAAGTTTATAAGTGTAGTGTTAGAAATAAATTAATTAGGATAATCGCGTAGTGTTTTAGTCTTAGTCAATAGTAAAAACGTTACAGTGGTGTCAGAGTGCGGATTAATTAGTGAAATAAATTAAGAACAATGAGGAAATTACGCGATTTAAAAGTGACGGACCTCAAACGTGAATTAGAAGATAGAGAACTCGAAACGACAGGGTCGAAAACAGTGCTACAGAAACGCCTGGAGGAAT
Organism: Cryptocephalus moraei; assembly: GCA_946251905.1. Classification (NCBI taxonomy): domain Eukaryota; kingdom Metazoa; phylum Arthropoda; class Insecta; order Coleoptera; family Chrysomelidae; genus Cryptocephalus; species Cryptocephalus moraei. The sequence goes on along the minus strand of OX276454.1, from coordinate 33,008,883 downwards.
ATTTAACCAACAATGGAGACGACCCTGAAACTTTTGGTTTCGAGGAAGACGGTGAGCGCCTACTTGACAACAAAATGAAGGAACTCCATGGCGAAATGGGAAAACTTCATGGCGAGTTGGATAACAACATAAAAGAACTCCATGGCGAAATGGAAAAACTCCACGGCGAGTTGGATAACCAAACGAAGGAAATAGGAAAACTAGATAACAACATGAAAGACCTCCACGGAGAGTTGGACAACAAACTGGGAAAACTCCACGACGAGTTGGATAAGAACATAAAAGAACTCCACGGCGAAATGGGAAAAATCCAGGGCGAGTTGGACAATCTAGGAGAACTCCACGGTGAGCTGGATAGCAGAATTGGGAATCTTGACAGCGCACTTCAGACTGAGAAAATCCAACGACTGGAACTGGAGAACCAACTGCGAGAATTAGGGAATCGATTACAATCTATGCATTTCCAGCCCAGTCGGCAAAACATGTCCAGTTCAGGTAACCCGTTTAACGACTCGGAGGAGGTGACCAGGATCGAGGAGGCAACCAGGATCGAGGCAGTTCCTACTGCGAGTCATCGAGTGAAGCCGCCCACCTTCGACGGGGAAATACCCTGGGAGAACTACCTCCGGCAGTTCGAGGCAGCGGCGAAAGCCAACAACTGGGCGCCAAGGGACAAGGCAGTGGCTCTGACGGTCGCTCTCCGGGGAAGCGCCCTCGACGTGCTGCAGACGGTTCCAGAGGGGGAATTGGACAACTTCGAGCTACTCGTCCAAAGGCTGGAGAGGCGGTACGGGCACGCACACCTGAGGCAGGTCTACCAATGCCAAATGAAGACCCGACGACAGAAGCAGGGAGAGAGCCTTCAGGAGTTCGAAGCCGACATCGCGAAGTTAGTCAGATTCGCCTACCCGGAAGCGGCGGAGTCCATGACGGAGATTCTCGCGGTCTCGGCCTTCATCGACGGCTTGAGGGATGTAGAGATGCAGCGGGCGGTACGGCTGTCGCGTCCCAAGAGCACATTGGATGCCCTCTCGATGGCCCTGGAATACGAGGCTGCGACGGAGGCGTCAAGGAGCTGTGGCCGCGTTCGGGCGGTGGTCGGGGACGACGCATGCGTGGAAGCCGAGCGGAAGGAGGACGCTCTGGAGCAGGTTGTCCTCAACGCCCTCAAGGGATTGCTGAAGGGAAGCAAAAAGGAACCAGCGAAGTGCTGCCCGTGTGGGGAAGTTGGCCGTCTTCTAAGGGACTGCAAGCGCCCCAGGGTTGAGAAATCCAAACGGGTCGACTCCCAGGGAGCAGCTTCGACCCGACACCCGTCCCAAGACCCCCTCATCAAGATAGCTACCCTGAGAGGTGAAGGTGGCAGTCTGTACGTGGATGGCGAAATTAACCGCAGGAAGCACACTCTACTGATCGACACCGGGGCATCCAAGACGATCCTGAAGCCAGGCCTGCTGAACACACGAGGGAAGAGAGTGATGGAGTCCAGGTGGAGGTTGCGAACGGCTACGGGCGAAGCTGCCGCCGTCCACGGAGAAATAGACGTCGAGCTCAAGATCGGCACTGCACGATTCTCACCACACCGAGTCCTGATCGCCGACATAGAAGAGGACGCCATCTTGGGAATGGACATCATGAAGACCCACGGCTTCGCGCTCAATTTGAAACGACAAGTAATGCAGGTCGGCCCAGAGGAAATTTTCCTGCACACCAAGGGCGAGACGGTCCACCAGATAAGGCTGACGGAAGACACGACCCTGCCGAGTAGGAGCGAATCGATAGTGGTGACCCGACTTCAAGGCGTCACAGGAAAAGGGAGTCCTGCCGTAGTGGAACCTTGGAACCACGACGTGGAGGTGGGCCGAGGCGTTCTAGTAGGGAAGACCTTGGTGACGCTGGGTGATGAAATTCCAGTCCGGCTCATTAACATCAATGACTACCCAGTTACCATCCGCAAGGGGACCAAAGTGGGAACCTGCTCACCAGTGACGTCACTGATCCACCAGGTGACGGCGAGCGCTGGCTGCAGAGTCGCGAAAGTGGAGGAAGCTCTAGTGGGCGCCTGCGATTCTCTCGCTGGATCCGAGAAGAAGAGGCTTATTGAGCTACTCCGTCGATATCGATCGATTTTCGTATCTGACAAAGGACCTTCTGGGAGAACGAATATTGTTAGATACAAGATCAATACGGGGGACGCGAGACCAATCCGTCAATCAGCAAGGAGGTTGCCGCAGGCGAAGCGGGAGGTAGCAGAGAAGATCATCCACGACATGGAGAAAGAGGGAGTCATCGAGCCATCTAGCAGTCCCTGGGCATCTCCTGTAGTCCTGGTAAAGAAGAAGGATGGAGACACCAGGTTCTGCGTAGATTATCGTCTACTAAACAACGTGACGAATAAAGACAGCTACCCTCTTCCCCGGATAGACGACACCCTGGATACTCTGGCCGGATCGAAGCTGTTTTCCACCCTGGACCTGAAGAGTGGCTACTGGCAGGTGGAAATGGACCCTGCAGACAAGGAGAAGACGGCTTTCACAGTAGGATCTGGACTGTGGCAATTCACAGTAATGCCATTCGGGTTGTGTAATGCGCCTGCTACTTTCGAGAGGCTCATGGAGAACATACTCAGAGGGCTCTCCTGGAAAACGTGCCTCGTGTACCTAGATGACATAATCGTCGTAGGGAGGACGTTTGACGAACACCTGTCAAACCTGGAGGAAGTCTTCAAGAGACTCCAAATGACTAACCTGACGCTCAACCCAAAGAAATGCCATCTGTTAAGAACAAGAGTACACTATTTGGGTCACGTGGTCAGCAGTAACGGCGTCGAGGTGGACCCTGAAAAAGTGCGAGCAGTCCAGGAATGGCCAACACCGAAGGACAAACATCAATTGCGGAGTTTCCTGGGGCTTTGCACTTACTACCGTCGTTACGTCCGAATGTTCTCTGACCTCGCAAAGCAGCTGACACGACTAACCGAAGAAAAACGAGCCTTCCTTTGGGATGAAGAATGCCAGGCAGCTTTCGACGCCCTGAAAAGACGCTTGACGACGGCCCCTGTTCTCGGGTTCCCGACGCAAGAGGGACGCTTCATCTTGGATACAGATGCAAGCAACGACGGGATCGGAGGGGTTTTGTCACAGCTGCAAGATGGGCAAGAGCGGGTGGTTGGCTATTTCAGTAAAGTCCTGTCGAAGCCCGAGAGGAACTACTGTGTCACCAGAAGGGAGTTGTTAGCCGCCGTGAAGTCAGTAGAACATTTCTACAAGTATCTGTACGGGAGGAAGTTCCTGTTGAGAACGGACCACGCGGCGATCAGATGGCTCATGCGATTCAAGAATCCGGAAGGCCAGGTAGCTCGGTGGATTGAGCGTCTTCAAGAATACGACTTCGACATCGAACATAGAGCAGGAACCAGCCACCGTAATGCTGACGCTCTTTCAAGAAGACCGTGTCCAGAAGGATGTCCCCATTGTAGTCGTGCAGAGGTAAAGGAGGCTTCTGCATGCCGCACGACGGTCACTGACGAAGACTGGTCACCAGACGGGCTGCGGCGAGCGCAGGAAGGCGACCCTGAACTCCAACGGATCCTGAGGTGGAAAGAAGAGGGACGTCGGCCGGAATGGCAGGAAGTGGCCCCATCCTCTAGGAGCCTGAAATCGTACTGGGCACAGTGGGACTCCCTGGTGATACAGGATGGACTGCTCAAGCGGGTACTGGAATCCGATGATGGAGCAGAAAGACGATTCCAACTTATTGTGCCCAAGGTCAAGATAGCGGAAGTGCTACGTCACCTCCATGACGGAACCTCTGGAGGCCACCTGGGGGTAAAGAAGACCCTGCAGAAAGTGCGCGAGCGTTTCTATTGGGTGGGCTGCTCTGAGGCTGTTCGTGAATGGTGCAGGAAGTGTACAGTTTGCTCAGCCAGCAATGGACCGCACCGCAAGCCGAAAGCCCCGATGAGACAATACAATGTGGGAAGTCCTTTCGAGAGGATCGCCCTAGACATTACTGGACCATTTCCTGAAACCGATTGCGGCAACAAGTACATCCTGGTAGCGATGGACTACTTCACGAAATGGGTAGAGGCCTACGCGATTCCCAACCAAGCAGCCACAACTGTCGCAGATGTCCTGGTGAAGGAGCTAGTGAGCCGCTTCAGAGTACCGTTGGAGTTGCATTCCGACCAGGGGCGTAACTTCGAGAGCGAGCTGTTCCAGGGAGTTTGCGAAAAGTTGGGACTTCGCAAAACTAGAACGACGGCGCTTCACCCTCAGTCTGACGGAATGGTGGAGAGGATGAACCGCACCATGGGCAAGTACCTCTCGAAGGTAGTGTCTCAACACCAACGAGACTGGGATCAACATCTCCCCTTTTTCCTGATGGCCTACCGTTCTGCCATCAACGAGTCCACCGGCCAGACACCAGCAAGGGTACTGTTCGGGCGGGAGATGAGGCTTCCCTGCGATCTGAGCTTCGGTTGCAAACCGGGAGAAGATCTGGCTGGGGAAGACTACGTTACCGAGCTGCGCAGAAAGATGGACCAGGTTCACGAGATGGTGCGGACGAATCTCCAAGTCGCCAGCTACCGCATGAAGGATCACTATGACGTTCGGGCGGACAGCGGCATATATGAAGAAGGAGACCTGGTGTGGCTGTACAACCCACAAAGGAGACGAGGGTTATCACCGAAGCTTCAGCAAGCTTGGGAAGGGCCATATACAGTGAAGACAAAAATAAATGACGTCATCTACCGGATCAGCAAAGTTCCGAATGGGAAGCCCAGGGTCGTGCATTACAACCGATTAGCGCCTTTCGAGGGAGACCACGACCAAGATCAACAGGTGCGCCAACTACGGCCCCAAGAGGATGAGCCCTCCTTTGAAGAGTTTATGGCTGCGTATGGTGGGACCGGGAAGGCCAGATTCGGTGTGACCAGGGAAGAACAACGGGATCTGTTCGGAACACCGCCTGAATATGCGCTGGCTCATTGCGTGGCCCAGGACCTGCGGATGTCCCGGGGAATTGCCGCGGAGTTTCGGTCGAGGTTCGGCAAACTGGACGAACTCCACCATCAAGGACCGGCAGTCGGGCGAGCGCTGAGGATTAAGGAAGATGGATCACAACGGCCGCTCTTCTACCTGGTTACCAAGAGGAGGTCCCTTCACAAACCCACCTATTTGGACCTGTGGGACGCACTACATGACCTCAGGGATACCCTACTTAGCCAAGATCTAACTAAGTTAGCAATCCCGAAACTGGCTTGCGGATTGGACGCCTTGGACTGGAGGGTCGTGAGGAATATGCTGGAGGTCTTATTTCGCTTCACCGGGGTAGACATTTTGGTGTGTTGTTGGAATCCTGAGAGGAGTCCCCACAAGAAGACCGTGGCATGTTATTTCCACCAAACCTCGCGCTGCAGACAGGGGACCAACTGCAGATTTCTACATGGGCCTGTCAGGGACACGTTTCGGGACGAAACATCTTTAAGGCGGGGGCAGTGTAACGAAACGGCTCGCCGGCCGCGACATAAACACGCCGGGAGCTACACAAGTTCGCCTTATTGCAATTCTGGGAAGGACGACGGGAACAATCGAGAGAGTTCGATGCGATAACAAGTTCCGCGAATTCTAGAATGATCTCCAGAAGCTTCGGGACTATTCCGGCAAACGACGAGAAGCTTCTACCTGCCATAAAAAGGGAATGTCGGACCCGAAGCAGGCCAGTTGAACCGGTGTGTGTAAACATTCGAGCGAGAGACCGCGCGCGTTAAAAATAAATAAACATCTCCGTATACGAATATGAATTAGGTGATTGTTAAGTTAAGTTTATAAGTGTAGTGTTAGAAATAAATTAATTAGGATAATCGCGTAGTGTTTTAGTCTTAGTCAATAGTAAAAACGTTACAATATGGTGAATACGTAACACTTTAAGATGCGAGTGCGTAGTTGGAAGTTAAGCTTCATATTTCAGAGCAGGGTCCTCATCCTATTAAAAGTGGCACGCGCCTTATCAATTCCTTACCATAATTTCCTTAAAAATGGTCCTAGTTGCGCATAGATACTTAATAGATGACACCGCTTGGATCTGCCAGGCTCAGGATCTTGAAGGCTGTCTTCTTGTTTTTGCATATTGACATGACCTTAGTTTTATTTGTGTTTAGGCGCATGTTGTATGACTCGCAAGTCTTTGCTACTTTATCCAGTAATCTTCATAAGCTCTCGACTCTGTCAGATACCTTTCTGACCTTATACCTTACCTTACGTTATTAATGAAAACACCATTCAGCAGTATGCCATCCTCCACCTCCTCTAGTGCTTCTCTAAACAGTCTTTCGGAATATGCATTGAAAAGCAGCGGTGACAGCGCACATCCCTGTGATACCACCTGATCATAATGGAACCTGATAGCATTTTGGAGGTCTGACGGTTGACGGTCTGACATTTAACAAAAGTAGTATGTTCCCACAACGGTTTCGTAAGACATGTCTTGCTAAAACTATTTCTGCACATTCATGCGTCGATTTCATCTTGATGAAAGTTTGTATAATTACGAAGTTAAAGTATTCATCTATACCAAAATCCGTTTTTCTTCACGAGTGACTCATAGTCACACCAAGTTGCGAGTGGCACACGCAAAACTCATAAAGTCACATACCTAAGTTAGCGCGATTTGCCGCTTTAGCAAATTTCCAACGTAAAGAGAGAGACAGAGAAAAGCGTAGTTGCCAAAATTTAAAAATCCGCTGTATAAAGCATTGGTCGAAACCCGTAAAATGGCAATATCGAGAAACTTGTTTACACAGGGAACACGTGGTCGGGGCACAGTGTCGGTGCCCGGCGAAATACGCGCTAGTCAGTACACGTGTGATATTCGTTTTTATTTTTCATTAGGCAATATTTCTTCCAGTCATCTGATTTCTGTAGTAGCGCTATAATTATTTCAATATTATAGTTGCAAACTAACCTTGTTTCATTCCATTAAATGATATAACTTCGATTATTTATATTTCGAAGACAAAATGAAACATACACGCCCCTGTTTCTACTTTCCCCTCACTTCGTCATCCCGCGGAGGACTAATTGATTCCAGGTATTTACTCCGAATTGAATCGAAACTCGGGTATAGATATAATGTCAATTCCGACCCTTAATGTTTATAAATAACATTTGGCGTACTTAAGAATAACAAAAAATATCTTGGCTTCCAAATGTGTCGGAGCAATTTTTTTTAATGTGTTTGAGAAATTGATATTCCCACAACTACTTCCCAAAATAGTATTAGTTTTGCTTTAAAGAAATCCGTCTTTATAATAATCAAATAGATTTTCTCGTTAAAATAACTACATATTTTGGAAAATATTTTTATGGTAACTTGAGGGTTATGTAAAAAAAATAAGTTGCAAGGGTCTTTCTTTTAAGAACTTTTGACACGAAATAAAAAATATTTGAAAATTCCGAACATTTTAAAATATTTTGTTGCCGTTATGAACATAAATAATTAACCAATTTACATCAACAAAGTCTCAAATTAACTGTTTTTTTATAACCCACACACTAGAATAAAGGGGTTAATTTAGAGCTACTTAAAAGAAATACATTGTTGAGTTGCACATTTAAACGTCTATTTACCATCGTTCTAAGATGGGATCAAATTGAAGAGTATATCTTACTATGTCGATTAAACTAAATACCTGTCGCAAATCAAGTCCAATTTTCACCTATATCCACTGGATTTCAAATGTTTTAATGGTAGTAAATAGTTGATTTTGGTGATCAGTTCGATTTTGAAACAACCTATCACCCATCTCATTATCGACAACACTATCATAAACGTATGTAAAGTTGGCGGACCACCCTCCTCAGGCCGTCAAAACAGAATAGTGGAGGTTTTGTGTCTTTTTTGTAGCGAGAAAAAGAATTTTGTAGCTTTTGACCAGCCGGAGCTACAAAAGGTGGGCTAACTTAGACTTAAGTTAGCGGCCACCGCTATAACTCATACACGGAATGTAATAGGGTGCTCTGGTTTGGTTTGCGCAGGAATTTGTGTCTTTAGAAGTATTTGAAAGTCCTGGGGTCAAAAAATTGTTGAACACATTTGGCCAATTTTGGCCAAAAATGGCGCGATATTGAATCATCACTCGCGGTTCAATTTTATGATATATTAGCAATCTTGAGAATCATTTGGCACTGTAAAACCTCTGTGAATTGTCAGAAAAATCGGGCAAAAATTATTCGGAAATGACGTATTTCAACCAAAACATGGAAAATTCTGTATATACGCCAACAGGTCGAACATGTAGTACACAGAGAGTTCAGAAACGCTGGCAGGCGGTCAATCAAAAATGTCCAGAAATGGCCAGAAATAGCACAAATTCCCAGGTTCCACATTTTCGAACTGTCGAAGTTTATACAGGGTTTAGCACGTTTTGGCCGAAATAAGTCATTTTAGAATTTGTAGCTGGTACACGCCCGCAGTCTCAGATGAATTCCAGTGGCTAGAAGGATCCACAGGATCCTTTGACAGTATGTCTGAAAATTCCGGGGCCACATTTTCGAACTGTCGAAGTATATACAGGATTTAGCAGGTTTTGGCCGAAATAAGTCGTTTTAAAATTTGTAGCTCCACGGGCCCGCAGTCTCAGGTGAATTCCAGTAGCTAGAACGATCCATTGGATCCTCCAATAGTGTGTCGGAAAATACCATGGACCACTTTTTCGTACTGTCAAAGTATATACAGGATTTAGCTCGTTTTGGCCGAAATAAGTCATTTTAGAATTTGTAGCTCTACAGACCCGCAGTCTCAGGCGAATTCCAGTGGCTAGAAGGGTCCATTGGATCCTCCCATAATGTGTCTGAAAATTCCGGGGCCCACATTTTCGAACTGTCGAACTATATACAGCATTTAGCACGTTTTGGCCGAAATAAGTCATTTTAGAATTTTTGCCCATTTCTGGACATTTTTAATTGACCCCCTGCTAGCGTTTCTGAACTCTCTGTGTACCACATGTTCGACCTGTTGACGTATATACAGGATTACGCATGTTGTGGCTGCAATAAATCATTTCCGGATATTTGGCCATTTCTGTTATTTGGCCAATTAACGGAAGGTTTTCCATTGTCAAATGATTCTCTGATTACTAATATATAATGAAATTGAACTGCGAGTGATAATTGAACATCTCATCATTTTTTGCCAGAATTGGCCAAATGTGTCAAAAAAATTTTTTGACCCCGGGACTTTCAAGTACTTCTAAAGACAGAAATTCCTGCGCAAACCAGAGCATCCTATTACATTCCGTGTATGAGTTATAGTGGTGGCCGCTAGCTTAAGTTTAAGTTAGCCCACCTTTTGTAGCTCCGGCTGGTGAAAAGCTAGAAAATCTCCACTATTTTGTTTTGCCGGCCTGAGGAGGGTGGTCCGCCAACTTTACATACGTCTATCATAACATAGATTCTATTTTCATTCATGTAATTAGGTGCAACTATTGTAGATCCAAGCGATTTTTTGCTTGGCCTGACATTTCTATATCTCTTCCGATTCCTCGTGATTCCATCCTTTTTTTTGATAGAGTCTTCTTTGTGGGATTAAAAAGTTGTGTTTGGTTTTTAGTTGGATAACTACTTGGCCATTAGTCTAAACTCGACTTATCTCTCTAGAAATCTATTTTTTTAAGTTAGGTAACTGGGACAAACCGCGATTCTTAGAATCATCTTCTTTGATTGTAATTATATTTAACTCCGATTCATGAGACATTCAAGAGGAAAAAGGGATCTCGTAATCAACATAAATATTCAACGAATATACTGTCGCGGCGTGACGTTCATTTCCATCTGTTCAAACTTTAAACAGCGTTTATGACAAAAGTTTGTTGAATGCAAACAACCCACGTATCCCATATGTACGTACATAATAATAACCTGATTGCACAACGATCGTAATTCCCGCTTGCGCCAATTTAATTTATATGAGATTGGAAAAAATAAATTAATAGGTCATAGTCATAAGATTTGGGTGATTGTATTGCGAAAACACAATTAAATGACAGAAGTATTTCAGAATTATCAAGTTAAATGATATTCAACTCCATTTCAACGTTGAAGATGTAAGTATTCACAATACCTATGCACATAATTATTTAGTAATATCCGCTGCTAGTAAACCAGATGCTTCGCTTAGTATGGAATTTTAATTTCAATTTTAAAAACGAATGGATTAAATTGTTTTACACGCAGCCGGAAACTTTGATGCAGAAAGGAATGAAATGCTTTAAAACAATAAAGAAAAAATATATATCGACCGAGGAGGAGGACAGCGACTGCGAAAGCGATAGCGATTTGGTAAGGAGTAATAATAGATTAGTTAACAATTTCTTTGGATAATGACATCATTCCGCCGAGAATTCACAAATCAAACAGTCACTCTTATCACGCTAACGAGAAATACAGCAATTCACACGTTAGTGAATAATCACGTCTGGAATTGTTTGTGTGTGTGTTTGGAATCACATTTTATAACTATTATTCATATCGTGAATCAGGTCCGACTTCTTAACGAGGAATTTACACAAAACTCATTCAAGAGGATTTAGTAATCCGTTAATAAAAAATAAGTCATTCTAAATGTTGGTAGTTAGCGAGCACGATATCGTGACGTAGATATTCGTTAAACACTACTTTTTATTTTTATGTAAATCTATGGTCACAGAAAATTTTCTTCTGTAACTAGCACAATCCTCATCAAAATTTTAATTATTAGAGGGAGGGACGTGATCAAATAGTATTTAATGTAATTAGAGAGAATTAAAACGGAAGTTGAAATAATTTGTCATTTACATTAAATTTATACAAAACACACTTAATAGGATTGGAAATCAGCAACTAAACTTAACAACGTTCATTTTGATTGTACTAGTTCCAGTGATCGTCTATCATGATGTGTATATCGGATTGCACATTGTTACGATTGATTCTGAAATGAGCCAGCAGCTTCGCTCAAGTGTACTTTGTAAGCATCACTTCATAAAAATTATTATGAATAACCACAATTCAAGCGGTCTGGATTGATATTAAATCATAATACTCACTGCAAACGAATTGTTATGCTTATTTTGATTGATAGATAAACTGAGAAGTGTTCAACTATACTCTGCACCTTTACGTCAGTTGAATTGAAATGACCAACAATTTGATTTACACACTTCATTTGGATCAATATTTATCAATATCAATTGCAGAGACGTGACGTTTATTATCTATTAACTTCCCCTATAGGCAAAAAGACCATTCAGTTATTTCGCACACTGGAAGACAAAGAACCATTTATCTCTTGGTCAAAACTCGCGCAGGGAAAATGACTGGTTCGCCCTTTCTTCCGCCTTGCGCCTGCCTCCATTATTACATACCTACTCCAAGTGGTTTTTGACCTTGGTTTATTGACATTCCAAAACCTTTCGTTTCATTTAAAAAGCCAAATGAAACGAGATATGATTCAGGTACTCTCCCTTTCTCTTATTTCCATTTTACTATGACAGGTTACTCAATCGATACGGTTATTACACATCAATCAAAACAAGCAAACGTTGATTGAAAATAAATAGTGAAAAATTGGGAGTAATTTTGTTTTTCCTGGGAACAGTCGACAATTGCCCATAAAATTTTCCTTGAGGTATAGACCACTTCATGGAGGTAGCCCAGAATAGGGTGTTTGATAACCTCTTAAGTCTAAAATCGGTATTACCCTCGAAACGCTGTGAATTTGCACCAGGCTCAATAAATAACATCGAAACCTGGTCGGCTACCTTTCGATTAAGAAAAAATGAAAGACATCAATGTATACCATGAAAGCAAACCCTGGAATTATTAGGACCACCAACTTCCCATTGCAGATTTCAAATTAAAGTTGTGCATCTGTAAGAAACAAGAAAATGATCATTTGCGAAAAATCGAAGACGCAGCAATTTTCCAACAGAATCTTTCTATAGTCTGTCAAAATAACACGTGGAGTAATAAAATCTCATTATGAATGCAAAACCGATACAAGGTGGCATCCTCTAAATTTTGGGAGTTTTATAATGTCTTACACGCTGCTTTACGGAATCGTTTCGTATTTTGAGTGACTCGCCCGAAACACGTGCGAATATTGTACGTCGGGCCATTGTAAAGATACAGGGAATAACTACTCTCTGGCGTACGGTCGGGTAAAATGAGTAAATACGCAATAGTCGGTAACTAGAAAAATTGCGTGCGCGCGCGCGTGTGTATGTACCATTATAACTCATTATTAATGTTCGTTCATTTCTTTAAGAACGCCTCTGGTCCCCGGCGAAATAATCGTTTTATTACTCCATGAGTTATTTTGACAGACTATAACAAAGAGGATTTCAGCATGACCAACGAAATCAATGCACCTTGGTAATCAAAGACTGCCTCATAAATACAGCAAGGAGTGGCGAACCAATACAGATCCTGAAAAAGAGGTACTGGATATCAAACACAACTCTACAATTTATAGAACAGTGGCGAGAAATTAAAGGGATAAGTGACACGGACAATGGAGTAGAGTTGGAAAGATGTATTAGAGAATTAAGCAAGCCTGTAGGAAGGATAAAAGGCTCCTAAGGTATATATGCTCCGATATTAATCTTCACTCCAAGCGACAAGGATCACAGGAGATGCTTATCAGCCCCAGGCATATCAGCAGAACTCAATCATTTTATAGGTAATCAAATTGGTAGAAATATTATGGATCGTCGAGCGAATTGTTGAAAGATTGAGGCGATACGGCTCTGGCCTGTTCAAGGATAACTATGGCGAAAAATCTGCTGCAGAATCAACTGTTAACTGAGGATCTCCCGGAAGGAATGGCGTTAGTGCTTAAAAACAGTGAGATCAAATGGAACGGAGGCACATGTAAGGACCTTGCAGCATTATTTAGAGTATGTACTGGCAGATGGCCCGAAGAGCTCCCTCACGGAATGCTCATACTATATAGCAGTAGTGCTTGTCTGGCATGCGAGCAAGGTTCTTATGTAATACCCCGGACTTACGCGATAGGTGGGACTAAGCTATAGCCGTGTAAGTCGAACTCGCGTAAGTCGGGGTTCAACTTTGCATATAAATACGTATGAAGTTGGTATAATCGGAACCAGAGTCTAAAGAAAACATTTCTAACTTAGAAGAAACATGTTTAATAAAATGTTAGGTAATAAAAACAATTTACATTACAATAAATACAGCAACGTAAACCGAAGTTATTTTGATGTCGAAGGCCTCATATATTACAATGTCGCCTGACTTTTTATGACTTCCTGGTCCATTGGTAGCCATTGGCAAGCTGGTAATGTTTGGTGGCAAAAATACTACTTCCACCCTTGGATCGAAACTAATTAGAGTTGTAGGAGGATGACCTGGTGCATTGTCCATTAGTAGCATCACCTTAAATGGAATTTCTTTCAACTGGCAATAACGTATAACGTTCGACTTCGGGAATAAAATGATGACCACACCAGTCTTCAAAAAGAGAAGCTGTCACTCACCCAAGCTTTCGCGTTAGATTTCCAAATGACGGGCAAACCAGTTTTGCAGTTTTAGATTTGTTTCTTAAGACTCTTGAATTTTCTCAGCGATAAACTAAGAGAGGTATCAATTTACAATCACCAGCTGCATTCGCACCGACCATCATTTTCAGTCGATCTTTGGCGGCTTTAAAACCTGGAAAGGCTGTCTCTTCACGTGCAAAAAACATTCTTTTAGGCATTTTTTTCCAAAAACGACCGGTTTCATCTACATTGAAAATGGTTTGGCAAGAGTAACCACCATCTTCAATCATTTTCTTGAGTTTTTCTGGATAAAGAGATGCAGCTTCTTTGTCAGCACTTGTCGCCTTTCCACGTTCTGCGGTGCTATGCTAATTTGAACTACTTTTAAATCGGCTATGCCATCCGTTACTAGCTTTAAACTGTTTAATTTTCAAAATGACCCATTTTTTTGTCTTTTGGATAGAAAAACAAAAACCGCGTATCTCCGAATTCGCGTAAAACTGGGTAGCGTAAGTCGGGGTATTACTACACCATTCACAACAGACCAGAACTTTCCTATTTCTAAAATGGCTAAGGAACCATGCGGATTTGTTTCTAAAAGGGGCACTAGAAGACAATTTCTTATAACGCCCTCCAGATTGTCATAAATGTCACACAGTTATATCATTAAGTTTATATTTAGTGAAGTTCATATTTTCATTAAGTTATATCATATGTTTCGTGGACTGCACCAAGGCATTTGGCAGAGTGAGATGGTGCCCCTGCGAATCTTATTTCCGCAGCATCTAGTAGCTACGGTCCGTAGCCTTTATAAGACACATCGGCCACCACCTACAATGGAGAATCTGGCAGTCGGGGACAAAGTAAATAGCAGAAAAGGAAGAGGTTGCGAAAACCTTCGCATTTGTGCGAAAATCTGTATTTGAAGCGGGTCCACATGGGTTAGGGAGGCCAAGTCAAGCGAGTAAACACAAAGGGCAAACCAGCTTGAATATCAAAGTCATTAATTGCCTAGCCCACTTCACCGGGATTTTCTGGTTATTTCTTTACCCTCCATTGAACTGCCCTTGTACACAATCAAGTGTGAGATCTGAGCCGAATACAAGTGTGAATGTGTATATTTCAGCACGATAGCAATTTGTTGAGTAAACTGTTAAAACGAAAACTATTTAAAAAAAGCCATCTTTAGATAACTTAAGGTTTATGATATAAAAATTTAACCTTTTCCCGTGTTGCATTCTTTCCGTTTTATTAGAATGCAAAGCGAATAATTTTTACGCTCGGTTGATTGATAAAATGACAGTAATTAAGTGATAGGCCAAGCGAAGAATATTAATAGTTACGAAGACGTTTACATCGGCGAGACCGTAAAATGCAAGTGGAAGCTAAAAATGCGTATACACCTGTCGAGTTAAAAACAAAAAAAAACATTCATTAATAAACAAATCGACCTCTTTTTTGGGTCAGCGTTAATTTAAGAAACGTTTCTATTCAAGGAAAAATATTCCATTCATTGGAAGTACGCGTAGAACGTTCACCAGGTGAATGGTCTAATACACGTTTTATTGCATTCCATACAATGAAATTTTAAAAAAGCCATACAACGGCAATGGAAATAGTAATAAAAAATGTGGTCGTTATAATAGCCCGGTCAAAATAGACATTCACTCTTGCATAAATTCTATAAAGCTGAAAATTTAGATGAACGTTAGGGATACCATTATAATGAAATTCTGCCCATCTATTCCATGGGTGTAAAAAGTTTTATGCGAGGTCAGAGTTCGCAAAATTGGGGTTTTTAAATTTTTTATCGAAACGGGTAGTTTTATATTAAAAATACCTCAATCAAAAATTGTAGATCAGGCAATTATATACATTTTCCATGCACTTTTTCCCTAAGATTCACAATTTCTGAGAAAAAGCGATTCTAAAATTTACTAAATTTATATTCCCTTTAATATGTACACGATTCCTCGCTACCCTTGATGTTACCTTAGCTTGTTTTTTAATGTGGTTTCCCCGGTAGGCCTACTCTACGGTCTATTTTACTGAAGTTTAATGGACTGTCAGGTTGTCAGGTCTGCTTATTCAGCTTCTTCATCATGTTCCTGAGTCGACGTAAATTGTTGCAGCAGCGATATATCAGTTGTTTCGTCGTTGATGTAAGGATCTTCTATTGGAGATTCAATATTTGACTACGACTGGCCTTGACAGTGGTGCATGCTGGTAAACAAAATAAGCCTATTTTTTGCAACCGCATTTCGAATTACACCCCTTTTTGCAGTTTCAAAAAAAAAAATATTATTAAGGAGCTTTTCTGGTGCAGGTGGAAGTAGAGGGTGGATTGGCTCCAGCTCCAATACATTATTAATTAGCTTCCAACCCCATTCTTATGGGTCTAGTTGATTACCAAGCTACACTTGACCCTGGTAATACACTCGATAAAACTGTTAGTAAGCACAAGCCGAGGTTGGAGGAAGACAAGCTAATATGCACACGTTTTTTATGACTTGTATGTTTTACAAAAGATAAGTAAGATAACTTATCTATGCAAGTAATTTTTTTTGGAGCGCCGTATACAAAAATAAGAAGACGAATTCCGTTGGTGATGAGTTTCTGGAGCAGAGTTTATATCTTTAAAAACTTTTGCACGTGTAATTAAATTTCCTTTTTAATACAGTTTAAAAACTGTTTTGTTTTACCCTCCGGTACATTACTGCTGATTACTGCATATTGTGCAGAATACAACTTTAGTAAATTTTAGAATCGCTTTTTCCCAGAAATGGTGAATTTTAGGGGAAAAAGTGTAAGGACAATTTTTGTAGATAATTGCCTGATAAACAATTTTTGTCTGAACTATTTTTATCATAAAACTAATCGCTTCGCAAAGATATTCAAAAAACCCAATTTTGCGAACTTTGACCTCGCATAAAAAAATTTGCGCGCTTGGGGTCGATGGGGACTTTTTACAATTTCATTATAATTGCATCTCTAACGTACATGTAAATTTTCAGCTTTATGGGAATTTATGCAAAGGTAGCCCTATTTTTCGGGCTAACTTGACCGGACTATTAGTTACATATGCAACCTTAACAGTTTGAATAAAAAAATTCATATTACATTTTCTGAAGTCGAAAGGGTTGAGCACAAGTGCCTACCACCTTCAAATAATAACATAACATTTGCTCGTATAGAAGTGGATTATTTGCGAAAAAAGCATGCAACCAAACGACCTTGTCAATCCTACCATTTATGTGTATAATCATTTTCACGTGTCTTTTAATAAAAAATGAGATAGACGGTTTTACAGGAAGATTGTGGTGAGCAATATATTTACAGAATGCGTCAAAATTTTACAAACATGTAATTAATCGATGTTATTTGTTTCGAAAACTAATCATAAAGTGATGCAACCACGTTTTCCGGAATAACAGCTAAAGGAAATTGCAGATAACAGTTACGAATACCTACTTTTAGTTTATTGGAGTAGAAGAAGTTTCCTGTGATAAGATAAACGGACTTATCGTGAATAATTACATTTCTTAAAGTCAAAGTTACGGTCTAGTGGTCTAGTTTGAACGTTTTCAACATAAAATGATCGAAGGAATAATCGTTGCAATGCTTCCTAACCTTAAAACAGTCTTATGTAATACAGAAAATTACCAAAAAATAAAACAAAATTTATGTGATCAGACGGAACAGTTATTTAAAAATAAACAACGAAAGGAAACTATTTACTTCCAAAAAATTTGGTTGTCTGTAAAGTCTGTTTACGGACGATAATTTTACGTGATAATGTCATAAACTCATAAGAAAACATTGATGAAAAATTGTATACGTTTATGAACTGCATTGAATTATTATTTATACGATCATTTATATCATTCATAATAATTTTTTAGTCGAAATCGTAACATAACCTATTAATACTGCAGTCGTTTTTTTAGTCGAAATCGTAACATAACGTACTATTACTGCACTCGTTGACCGATGCTACTTTGTTTTAATGAGCCAAGAACACATATATGAGATTATTATAGCTAATCATACTCTTAGAATACAAAAATTAAATACCTTATTGCCGCAATTGTTATTGTAATAGTAATAAGCAATGGTATGCACAGTAAATATTCAGATAACTTTATAAAAATAATAGTCGGCAATACCGCTAACGTCCAGCTGTGTGCTGCCGCCGTCGCCGCCGACACGGAGTGAAAGTGAGATAGATGCGTCATCTCATTCCCGCATGGCTCACATTGGTTGTATGGTGCCGGTCTTTTTTCACTCGGACGCTGTAGTCAGTAGTGGAAGAGAGATAGATGCGTCGCAAGGCAAACGCTAAGGTCAATCTCTGTCACTTGTTCTCGCTCTCGCTCGCACGCATGGGTCTGGCGCAACGTTACAATGTTGTCTGGGACGTGTAGGTAGACTCCATTTCACATAAGAAGAACCGTGGCCTTGAGTTCCATGCAGGCCGCATCTCCGTCACGAAGTCGCCCGATCGGCATCTGGACAGTAGCGGTCCGAGTAGTAATCGTATTAGGGGATAATATTAATTCGTGTATTGTTAGTTGCCTATGTTGTGTAAACAACAAGAATAATTTAATCTAAATCATTTCGCTTTAGTCAAAATACATAATGCACAACGTACAAAACTGTAATAATAATAAAATAAACGACCGTTACGTTACGTTAGATACGCGAACGCTGGGCGAGAAAAACACGCCAACGCGCCTACGCTAAACCTTCACCCTCTCGCCACTGCTTATACACGAATTACATGAAACTATGGAAACCGAACATAGCCGACGGAATATGTCGTTCCGTGTAACTCTAGCCCACGGTTCTTCTTATGTGAAATGGAGTCTAGCCCGCACATCACATCATATATATCACATCAAAAACAACCTGTTGGAGCTGTGGCTGTGTCAATGGTCTGACCGGTGTAGATGAACAATAGTCATGTGATTTCAGCCACTTTTTTTAATTATTTTTCCATTGATAGAGGTGAAAAATGTACGATTTTCACGCCTTTTTGTCTTTGAATAAAATTGTTATACCCGCTCAAAAAAAAAACTGAAATAAACCTAGTTTTAAAAGAAACTTTCTATGCTAATTGCTGTGGTATGTACTGTGCTATATTAGTTATTCGGTGCATTTGTTGCTTAATAAAATGGTTTTGCAAAATTAAATTTGTTTATCCCAGGCCACTTAATTTAACATGTCACGTGATAATAAGGTTACACTAATTCTTAAAGGTCAGAAGTAAAGAAGAATGGTTATTCTATTATCTTATTGTTAAATGACCAAAAATTTCATTTAAACAATCGTAAAAGTTTTTCAAACATGTATTTTTTGACTTATAAAAAACTGAATAACCTTCTTATATTGACATATAAGTAGTTTTATTCAAAAACCTATATATGGCGGTATATTTACTCGTGTACACTACTATAAATTGGATGACCTACAAAAAAAATTGGGACCAAGATGGTCTCCTTCCACGATAATAGTCAAAGAGCAGATGTTACATATATTATATACTGGTGAGTGAACTAACACTTTACTATTCTCAATGTTCAAAAGTTTTCATAGCAATTTTATACCAACACTTATAATATAAATTCTTGTCTAATTTTAATTTACAAACATTATTTATAAATTCTGAAATACATCCCGTTTATTGCAATATATAATACATTTGCTGTAGTATACATAATCAAAGTAACGATTCTTAGTTTTGTTGTACATGTTTATTTCTAATCGTAAATGTTTACAATCATTTATTTAGATTTGCGATATTGTAAAACATTAATTTTGAATTTGAATTTTCTAGTTCAATTCTAATCTATGAAGAATAATGCATTTTTTATGTTTAATTTAATAAAGTACAATTTTTTAAACATTTCAATTTTATATAACGCTTTTCTATACTAGTCAAAGTGAATGTCAATTAGTGTCCAAGATATAACCAACATTATGAATTTGAAAATGCAATGCAAGATATGCAGCTATATTACAGGAAGCATTATAAACATTTTAATTTTAGTTGAAAATTATATTAAAATTCATTTAGGCTTTTATTAACCAAGAAACTAACTGGTACCACAGCTCATTGTGAAGATTTTTTTAAAACCTTATAAGATGATTGATTGCTTCTGTTTTTTCAATCGGGTATGACAAAATGTATGTGCTAAAATCTCACATTTCCGACCTCTAATTGTCATTGAATAACAAATACAAAAGTGCCTAATATCATCTGGCTTTGATTCGTTTACACTTAAAGTACAAAAAAAACAGGTCAGACCTTTTGTCACAACCACAGTCACAGAAAAATTTGATTTTGATCAATATGTATTGTTCATCGAAACCAAAAAGCAATATGCTATTTATTACAACATACAACAATTTTGAAATGCGAACAGTATTTCAATGAATAAGTCAAACTTCTCGTTTTCAATTAATTCAAGTAACCGCTTTGTGGGTAAAGAGTTGAGAAAGTTTTCCTGTGATAAAGGGGAATAATTTCTGGATACAAAGAGAGAAATTGTAAGGAATCAGTTCAGCTTATTTTCTTTAGCAAGTTCAAAAAAATTAATAATGTTTCAAAATGTAAGTAACATAAGGCAAGAAGTACGCAACCTCTCTTTTCTATTAAAACAGCACTTGTGAAATCTCAACAAAGGAGTGGCTAACAGGTTCTTCTTTTTTAAAAAGTATTACTTCGTATGTGCCTCTTCAATTGTAATTGGTTATATGTAACTTTTTTGACATTCGCATTGTCGAAAATCCCAATTTCACATTTCCCGATGAGAAACATCAAATTTTCCCAACATTTCATCGATCCCAATGCACATACGCATTCCGGTATACTTTCTTAGACATACCGAAGGACAGTCACATTTACTGCATATTTCTACATACGCATACGAGTATATTACACTCGTGTATATTCTATCTATACTTTCTTTCTGTGTAGGTCGTCTAACTCTATGGTTTATTTTTAAACGTCCGAGTCGAAAGAGATAATGAAAGGCGAAAATTGAGGAAATTACACGTGTGTAAAGAAAGTGATAAAGAGTTTAATTAGACGAAGAACTGATTGAATAATCGACTGGATTTTAAATGAAAGCTACTGGTTTATATTGAATGGAAATTAGTGTGAAATGTGTATTTATTGATCAATCAGCAAGGTTAAAAAATGTTTTTATCAGCGAAAATCTGTTTGAAAATTCCTGATTGTTGTGGGTTTAATGGACCAATTGAATTTGAGGCCATTTGTATCATTTCAAATAAAACAACAATATTTTTATATATAGTTGTAGTTTGTCATTACTCATTAGTAATACAATAAAAACCCATCGGTGAGACATGTTATATAACTTTTTCGTAGTAATAATAAAAAAAACCTTTTCGAGGCGACCATGATTGTTAACCAGCAACACAATAATTTACGATTATTCTATTTGCAACCGACCTTGGGTCCGTTTTTCAGTAAAAATTGAAAAACACCACATTTGAAAATATGTCCAAAGGGTCGCATGACTGGCAGCATATCCGAACAGTCCAATTACAAGCGCAACCGTTAAATCATGATAGGTTCAAAATTCAAGGTTTACAGTAATGATGGAATTTTGTAATTTGTGTTCACATTATACCAGGAATGAATGGTGTGTATGTTGGAGGTATTTTGTTGCATTCAGAGATGTCTTTCTAAAGAGACTCATGAAAATCGCTAAAAAAAACTTGAAATCGCTGTACAATTTTTTATGGGCATTTTAGCACTTTTTTCTCATCTATATTTTAAGGTGATACATGTTATTTCCTTTTACAAACAAGTTTTATGAATATTTTTAAACTAGTATTTCTATGAAATTAGAAATTATGTTCAATATAGCTATATTGGGAAGTCCAATTGAAAGACCAAAACAAAGGGAAACCAAGGACAAAATGTTCTCAAAAATTGGAAGATCACAATGACAGGGACTTCTATACTTCAACACGGGACTAAACTCCTCAAATTCATGATAACACTATTACTTGTTTCCTGAAGCGTTCCGGTTTTTTAGGTGATGAGCCAGGACGTGAAGAAGGAGAACCCGCTTCAGTTCAAGTTCCGCGCCAAGTTCTACCCGGAGGACGTCGCTGAGGAGCTGATCCAGGACATTACCCTGAGGCTCTTCTACCTCCAAGTAAAGAACTCCATCCTCTCCGACGAGATATACTGCCCTCCGGAGACCTCGGTACTCCTCGCCTCCTATGCCGTCCAAGCCAGGCACGGCGACTACAACAAGGACCTTAACAAGCCTGGTTTCCTGGCGAACGACAGGTTGCTACCTCAAAGGTAATAAGCCGATTAAAATGATGAAAATCTGTGGAAGGTATTAAACGGTTTATGTGTCATCAGTCATCAGATATATTTAACTGTACATAAATACCACAGTAGCGATTTAAGTATGTAAGTTTTCACTTCATACAGCAGTTATTAAAGTTTGCTCATGCAAAACATGAAAATAATCTCGGGACGAAGTCATAAGGACCCCGATTTTGCTTGTAATAATTTATTTCTGTTTTAGGGTGATGGACCAACATAAGATGTCAAAGGAGGAATGGGAGAACAGCATCATGACCTGGTGGAAAGAGCACAGGGGGATGTTAAGGGAAGACGGCATGATGGAGTACCTCAAGATCGCCCAGGATCTAGAGATGTATGGCGTGAATTACTTCGAGATCCGCAACAAGAAAGGTACTGACCTCTACCTCGGCGTGGACGCCCTTGGATTGAATATATATGAGAAAGACGATCAGTAAGTAATTAAATTTTTCTCTCTGATACTTAAAGATTAAAAGATAATAATTACATTGGTAATACTTATAGATTTGTTGTGGAGATGTACTTGTTTTGATTACTTTTTATGTAATTTTGTACAAATACTTTTATGTGCTTCAGTATGAGACCACTTGTTATTTTAATCCTAATAAATTCCAACATTTCGTTTTTAAATTGATTGTACATTTTGCATACCTCCCAAGCCCTAGTAATACTAAAGCCTCAAAAACTCACATTTTAATCTACATACCCTCGGAAGCCATCAAAACTATTTCTGGTAATATGCCCTTCTCCTTCCAGGTTGACCCCGAAGATAGGATTCCCATGGTCCGAAATTCGCAACATCTCTTTCAATGATCGCAAGTTCATTATAAAGCCGATCGACAAAAAGGCGCCGGACTTCGTCTTCTTCGCCCCCAGGGTCAGGATCAACAAGCGCATCCTAGCCTTGTGCATGGGTAATCACGAGTTGTACATGCGTCGTAGGAAACCCGACACCATAGATGTGCAGCAGATGAAGGCGCAGGCTAGGGAGGAGAAGCTGGCTAAGCAGCAGCA
This sequence comes from Cryptocephalus moraei, assembly GCA_946251905.1. Classification (NCBI taxonomy): domain Eukaryota; kingdom Metazoa; phylum Arthropoda; class Insecta; order Coleoptera; family Chrysomelidae; genus Cryptocephalus; species Cryptocephalus moraei. The sequence continues at coordinate 32,985,955 of OX276454.1, read as the reverse complement.
GAGGGAGAAGCTTCAGTACGAGATCGCCGCGAGAGAAAAGGCGGAAAAGAAGCAGCAAGAGTACGAGGATAGGATTAAAGGTAGATTCTATGGGTATACAGAAGGTGTTCTGTTATTTATGATGCACAGTCAAACGTTCATCATTTAAACTGCCATTGCCATGCTGCTCTTCAACTCATGAAATAATTCAGAATGACTCCTAACGTTTTTGGTAAGGTAGAGACTAAGTAAAATAAGGAGATCCATAATGAAGCAGGGTGCATTAAGTAGCGCCAATGGTACTGAAAGTTCTTTCTAAATTACAAAATTATTACAAAAGGCTAACCCAGGTGGAGGGAGAATTACGTGGAGATGACACCCCAAGAAGTTATCGAATACCTTTTATGACCTAAGCATCACAGAGGTGTAGTACAATTATTTTGGAAAAGGGTATACAAACACGAATATTAGAAAATATTTCCAAGTGCTAACCGCCTTGCACCCTCCCTTCACCCTACCTGCTTTGCATCTACACCTACGCCTATGTTGAAAATTCGTTTTTCACGACATCATAAACGACTCCGATCAACGGCGATGAGGGTCATAAACGGAAATCAAGTTGTAACATTGTGAAAATAGGGAATACCGTCTCCTCTTAATCCGCCCTCCATAGGTATCCATCAAATCTAATCTCACATGTCTTTCTCCATATAGATACATTCAAGGTTATAGGCTGCTTGGCCGAAATATGGTCCGTTCTCTATGTCCGAGGGGGACAGAAACGACATTGGCAGTATTAGCTTCTCTTTCTAATAAGCAAGACTTCTGCTTTCGTCTAACTTGCAGGGGAAAGAGGTGACATAGTTGAGTCTTGTACATTAGAAAGGGACGCAAACACTACCTGTATTGTTTCTGTCTCTCTCGCATCTGGAGAACAGAGCAAATAGCGGATCCTTTAATTAAAGTCTCCCTCTAAATAAACCCTCATTTACTCTTGCATTCTCCCTTGTTTCGCACTAAATCACAGCACAACGCTACAAAACAAAAAAGATCTAACTGGTTATACTGCCCCAACTTCACGTGGCTGCAACTAACTCATGTCATGATCCTCGGCGTGTTAGTAGTTAGTTGCAACGGCAGGCGAATTAAGGTCCTCGATTTCGTAGGCACGTCCCATTACAATCGCATCACATTGAGATATTTAAATATGGAAAATGTGATAACTATTTAATGTGATGAATTTTTCCTTGAAGTAGTGTTGAAATTATTCCATGGATATAGTGATATATGCAATTTTAAGTAACTTGGTCTGTTAGTTACGAATATTCGTGTAATTGTCAGGGTAACATGTGTTGTAGATTATACAACACTGCCTTGTGGGAGTGGGAGAGGGGAGAAGCTACACCACAAGCCACTGGCACGCCCCCACGCGTTGTCCCGCAATGCTCGGAATTCACGACCCCATGCGCCATTAAATTATTTCACATCTAATACTTCCGTAATGAGGGGTTATTTTCCATTAACATTTTTATTTTCAAATAAATCTGTTAAAAGTGAAAAATTAAATGGTGTTTGAATTGCGCTGGTCATTGATATATTCTATTCTATATCTATTCCATTCTATAGGTTTGTTCCTGCAGTAGGTTCAGGATAGGTACGAAACTAGTTTTTGACTTTTTACTGCGCATGCTTCGTCGTGGACTGGTTCCCAACTGATTAGCAACCGAAATGCTGTTGGAACGTTTCCTCGAAATAATTTTCGTTTTTTTTGCCTTTTCCTGCTTTGGAATTCTTCATCATCAGATGAATCAAATATCAACAACTTTGGAGGTTAAGTACAACGTACAACACCTTAAGCTGGCTCCAGACCAAGCGCGCGGTTCAAACCGGCTCAGCGCGACGCAGCGCGTTGGGTTTGAACGACAATCTGCGCTGATTCGCGCCGACTTGCGCTCCCGTGCAACAAGAGTGAACACCATCCAGCGAGTGTCGGTACATCAAAGGAAAGCAAATGTTTGTGCGCGTTTGTTTTGGACGAGGAAACGTTTACGCTGCGGGCTGCGCATTTGAGCGAGTGTTTTTGAGTGTCTGAGTAAATTAAAAAATGAGTGCTTCAATTGAATGGACTGAGGCTGTTGGAAAATTGATTGACCTCTTTCGTCAAAAACATGAATTGTAGGATCCCAAAAACAACAGCTATCACATAAAAACTAAAAAGCATGATGCTTGGACCAACATTTCTTTGGATATGGGATTCGATGTTGGTGCTGTAAAATCTAAAATTACTTCTTGATTGTCTTTATTGTGCTTGTATTATTTTTATTAATATTTCAAAATCGTCAGACGACTATACGCAAAATTTTTCAAATTGTGCTATATTACCTATCTATATTACCTATAATATGTATCACTTAATAAATGTTTCCACTATAAACTGATCTATTTCTAAGCATCGGTGATACCCAATGTAGACGTCTTTTTTTATCAATTTTGAGCGATAATAATGATAGCAGCAGCAATTTTAGCTTTTTTGGAATACCCCATATCTAATCGCGCGCGCGCTAGTTGGAACAATGGCGAATCAAAATTTGTTCTTTGCCGTGTTCCACGCCGCTCTGCGCTGAATTTACGCGCCGCGCGGTGTTTTTTCGGCACAAAGCTGCGCAGCGCGGAGCAGCGCGCTTGGTCTGGAGGGCATTGGTCTTTAGGGCATAAATGCGCAAACTCTGCACAGCTATCACTAAAGTCAGAGGAAAATCCACAAACTTTTCAAACCTTCACAAATTAGTTAGCAACAGAGTACATTTCTTGCTGTGACGTAGGACTTTTGGTCATAAATGTCAGAATCCCCAAACTGTTAACTATAGGAACGCGATATTTGTTACACGCATGCGTCTGATCGTTTCTGATGAGTTACAAACTCTGCTGGAAGTGCTGGAACGAACCTAATATCTTCATCATACTTCTTTTTTCAAATGATTCATATACTTCTGTAATATACCTTTATCCCTCAGGAAATGCTATTGTATAACTGATTAAAATGATAATTGCTAATCTCATTGCTTCCATTCATCTTAACCCATGTGTCTTACAGAGGTTTAAGCTTACTGATAGCATTTCATGGGTTATTAAACCCAGATTTTTTATGTTGTGGACTTTTACAATCGACACATCAAATAACTCTGCCTTGTAGACGGCCGGTGCGGAGTGCGACATTGCCGGTATAATTTTTTGACAGTAATCATTTGGCAGTTATAAATAGTTTGAGGTTCTATTTGTTAAAGTTGTTCGTACAACACAATTAATCCATGAACTGTATTCAGAATGATTCTTCCCCAAATAAATATATAAACCCCCCCCCTCTCTATACCTGAGGCTATTTTTAGCTTTATAAACCGGACCGCTTTTATCCACCGATTCCCTTGTGCCTCTTATTTAGAGATATGAGTACATTTGACAATATTGCTCGGACTACGACGATCATGTGATACTCGTCCTGACGGATAAACCAATAGCCGAACAAAGGGGTGGTAACAATATCGGCATCTCTCTCTTTTTGATGGGTTGTAAAAGTCCACAACATTAAAAATCAGGGTATACCATTGACTTCATGTTCCCTTATGAATACAATACAATATGAAGTACATCCTCCTCCATCAAAATTTGTAAAAGTTTGGAATTTAATATCAGTTTCCGAGGCTATTTACAATCTGTGTAACATAAATTAGTAGTGGTCATTTAGAAATGTTACTATTTTCAAGAATATCAGTAGTTTTCGTTAAAATCGCTGGCAATGGTTACATTTGAAATTTGCAATAACCTTGGTCAAGCGATTGTAACTGTGACTTGGCAAAAACTTGAGTTTGGGTTATTTCACCTGCATGTTGAGGTTTTGTGAGTGTGAGGGGCAGTTATCAATAAGCAACACGATCTTCTTGCAGCAGAAAGTTTCACATCCAACTTCAATTATCACTTTTCAAAAATTCCACTGGCCATCCAAGCCTTTGTATTTGCCGCGTAGTCTATAGGCAGCCGTTTGATGCCATGGAGGCAATGAAGATTTTTCTTTGGACGATACGAATTATAATTCGACTTACAGAGGTTCAATACTCGAAAAATAGTTCGACATATAGAAGCATTCCAGTTATATGTACCTAGTTTAAATATACATAAAAACACTATTCAGTCTAACTATTGTTCAACTTGTAGAAAATTTCACTCACTGAAGTTCGACTCTGTATAGAATCAGTGTTATTTTATGCAGATGAATTGGGCTCTGAGGTGTTCAGTAATTTTCATTTGTTATGATTTGGTATCATAAAGTTGGTATCATGGTAAAGTTCATAGTTACATTCACTAGGCACATGTGCCATGAAATTAACCAGTCGTGATGAAACACATGGAATTCACTTATCTGTTATCTAAGCTATAGGTAAAGTGAACCAAAAATGTTCAATACTAGTACAGTACAACCTTGATAATCCGAACTAATTATTGCAAGGGCAGTTCGGATTAACGCATGTTCAGATTATCAAGGTTGTACTGTACATACTTATACTTCAGTACTTGTCCTACTTTACTTTTTCTTAAACTTCACATGTTTACTTGTCCAGTAAATATGTCCTATTCCTGGATTAAAATTATGACACCTGGGTATGGTGAAAGCGATTTTTTTATTTATAACTCTGCAAACGTTTATTGAATAATAACTGTTGAAAATACATTCCACTTGAAGATTTTAAAAAATTCTACACCTGTGTCATTTCCCTTCAGCGATGCAGGAGGAGATGGAGCGAAGTCAGGCTAACCTGATGGAGGCGCAGGAGATGATCAGAAGGTTGGAGGAGCAGCTGAAGCAGCTGCAAGCTGCAAAAGAGGAACTCGAGAAGAGGCAGAACGAGTTGCAGGCGATGATGGAGCGTCTCGAGGAGAGTAAAAGCATGGAGGCCGCCGAGAGGCAGAAGTTAGAAGAGGAGATCAGGGCTAAGCAGATGGAAGTCCAACGTATCCAAGAAGAGGTAAAATGTGAAATTTGTAATTTTTTTTGTAACTCAGTTTTGAAATGTGTGGAAGTGAAGCACATCCATCAACTATAACAAATTGCTTTATCGACTTTGTAAGAGGAAATCGCACATAAGAAATTATTATTAAGTAATAAATCAATAACGTAATTACTAAAGTAAATTTATTAAATTGCATTTGAAGGTGCAGCTAAAGAATTATCATATAAGCAGATTCCCGGGCTGTGAAGAATTATTTCCAATTGTAGTTACAGGGAACCTTAAACCTGCTAATAGATGGTCAGTTTTTCGAACCATAAGATTTAAAAATTGTGGTATGGTAATTCAATTTTCGCATTTGACTTCATTTTAAACTGAACTAACCCCAAACTGTTCAATTACATTTTAAATTTAATTCCACTATGACTACTTGTCCCACAGTTCCCACAGTTAAACTCATTTTTCTCTAGGTTGAAGCCAAGGACTCAGAAACTAAACGCCTTCAAGAGGAAGTCGAAGCCGCACGTCGTAAGGAAGAAGAGTTGAAACAGCAGCAAACTGCCAATGCGGCCAAGGGACATCTGGAAGAAAATGATCATAATGAAGATGATGAGTTAGTCAACGGTGATGTCAGTAAAGATCTAAACACCGATGAGAACATCATAGATCCGATCGAGGACAGGCGCACATTGGCCGAACGTAACGAGCGTCTCCAGGATCAACTTCAGGTAAAGAATATTCTGATAATATGTAACGGTGATACTATGAGGATTTATAACGTCGACTACAAGAATTGTTATTGGAGTCCTATTTAGGTTTAAAGGTAATAATTGGACTTGTATGGTTCAAAAAGGCAATGCAAAAAATATGTTTAAAATCAATTCAAAGCAGAAATGTTCAGAAAGGCATTCTAATGTTCTGGTAAAAATTGGTGATATATAATAAAAGGTGTGAAAATGGAATGGGAGGGGTTTAAATTGTAGGGTGCCTGGAATGCACTACAAGTATTTGTCTACTTATTTAACATTTACTGTTGACCATGTTATTAACTGTGAGTCTAATATAATTTCAGATTAATAAATAACTTTCCAATGTTTAAAAACCCACTAGAAATGTTTTATTTTCCTTATTAATATCAGTGGGGTCAATTAACTGCAATATTTTATTCATTCTTCTGTTGTTTATGGCAGTTAAGCTGAGGATTCGATAGGAGGCACTTTGTATTTTTTATCGTTTTTGCAGGTGGGTCCAATTTGTTGTGGACTCTGCAAAAATAGGAAAAAGTTACATGAGGTACACGTAACACAGTGTTTGTCTGTAGACGAATATCAGTTGTTTTTCCCTCTATTTAATTCTTGGACTTAACTGCATGAACGTGTCGTACTAATCGCACCTTAGTGTTTTTAATCAATCTCAAATTGAGAATTTGTGTTCTTGATGATGTCATCTTTTCAGGCTCTCAAGAAAGACCTAGCCCAATCCCGGGATGAGACTAAAGAAACTGCCATGGACAAGATCCACAGAGAAAACGTACGCCAGGGAAGGGACAAGTACAAGACCCTCCGTGAGATCCGTAAGGGGAACACCAAACGTCGCGTCGATCAGTTTGAGAACATGTAAATTCGTCTTCCCCGTCAAATTCCTGTGTAGAGAACAACAACGGATGACATTCTTTCTCCTTTTTGTTTGTTTCTTTTGAGAACTACTTTTGAATGCTCAATGTATGAAGTGTTTTTATCAAGAGGGGAATTTGACAAGACTAGGTTTGTTCTTTTCAGTTCCATCATTCCAGCAAAAGTTTCATTCTACCTTTTTTGTCAATTACTCCTCGAATTTGTATATAAAGTTGTGTTTAAGTCCAATATTTTATAACAAGGCTTAAATTACTTGGCCTAATGAGGTTTTCCGCTATGTTAGTTTATGGCTTTTTATATATTTTATGAACCCCTTTTCACCTAACACAGTTTCTTGTGATAAATGAAAATTATGTCCGGATGGAGAGTCAACGATGCTTTTTCCAAATATGAAAGCTTGGCTTTCATCTTTGTGTAACTTTTGTGAAATGATATCTACATTCGGACTGAATATTCACTATAAACTCTATACAGATCTGCTTATTAAAACTTGTTTTTGTTCGAAAATTGCATTCCACTTTTTTAGTGCCATTTGGTCAGAAAAGAGAATCGGCAAAAAAAGTCAAATAGTCACTTTTTTATGTGTAACAGTATTCAATATACAAATTATTGTAAACGGTATACTGACGTTTACGACATTTGGTGCTTCGTTAGATGGTGAATCTGATCAGTTTTAGTAACTTCAATTTTCTTAATATTTGTGTAAATATCACTGAAGATGCAGTCAACTTAACTCAACTTTTCGATCCTTTTTATGAAAGCTGTACATATTTATATATCTTACTACTACCATGATGCCTTTTATCTAGATCTTAGGTAATTTTGGATGATATTTTACACACAACACATGTAGTGTCGTATTTTTAATATTATTATACATTTTTTTGATATATGGGTAAGGAGCCTGAAATATAGTTACAAATGGTATTTTTTGTTTGTTTGATTAAGAGAAATGTTCAAATTACAACTTTGGAGTTTATTATAAGAAAGATAAAAATTAGTTTTTTGTTCACTACCATTTGTAAGTTCACTTAATACTACTACTGCTACTCTTTATAGTTAACTTATGATATATTCTTAGTTACTTTCAGTTATGTATTTATAGGGTAATTAATTAATAAAAGAAAAGTTATTTCACAGTTTTTCATTATTCTGAGGTCTAACTTATATTAAAAGTTTGTTACTACACGAACTTAATTAAATTATAGTAACAATATTTGTTGTGTTCCAATTGCTGGAAACTGAAAAAATTAAGTTTGGTGATGCTGATCTTAATTCTGTTTCCTACATCTGACCTTATAATTTTAAGAAATTTGCGATTAAATACTGGAAAATGGATTTTTGAGCAACTTTGAAGTAGGTGTTTTTTGGGAAATCTGTTATATGCGTCACTTCAAAAGAAGCTTTCTTATACTCATTAGGATTTTTCCTATCAGTCATGGCCATTTTAAGATAATGGTATTTCTTAACCATGCACCCTTATAGACCAACAATTAAATTACAATGGGCTTGTAAACCTTAAACTAAAAGTACCGGAGGAAGTAAATTTGATTAACCCCAAACCATTTCTAATAGGTTATTCTCGTGATTCAGCTTACAATTTAGAGAATGGACTTTAATGTGCAGAGGGCTGTAGGGTTCAAAATGTTAAGGATTATTATTCCAAAGGTTGCAGCTCCAATATAAATGCTCAGATATAGGGCTATAATGTTGATGGTTTATGTGTTTGTTCCACACAAAACTTTCTACAGTTTCTTCAAAAAAGGGATCAATCGCCAAATCTCATTACCCCTATTATTTATTCCCCTGTATTTTCCATACAAACTATAAGGTACATGGTACATGTGATATAAAATAAGTGGTTACACAGGACTCAAAATAGGTAATGCATGCTTCTCTAAAATACGAAATTCAAAAATATATTATTCTTAAAATATAAGGTTAAAATGGCTAATCTTAGCAACATATATGCTTAGCAACGTTTTTTTTTGTGCAAAAACTACTGATTTCCTAAGGTTAATATTAGTTTGTCCATTATACTGATATTGTCCTTTATCACTAAAAAAAATTCTCAAAATCGGCGTGTTTTGCCAAGACAAACCTTTACCGGAATAATATTTAAATTTTTCCACCTACTAAACAAACGGTCGAGGCACAAAACTTGGTAGTCTTGAAATTGACAATTTTGCAGTTTACATTCTTGGTGTTGCCAATTTAACAGATTTGCCGCTAAATCTAGCGATTAATTTTTGAATGTGGCGGATAAAATTTCGTTTTAGTGGTTTAGCGGTTTATTTGACGGTGTTCACTGGAAAAACTAAAATATGTATAATGAAATAAACTCTTTATCTTTAATACATACAATTGCGAATATAAAAAAATTGATACCACGAAACATCTTTAAACACCGTTTATTGGAAGTATTGAAACAAACTAAACTCATGGGTATTCTGTGTATTTGATTTTATAAAGTTACAGTGATATAAAGGTGGCTTTTACTTTACTTTATTACTTGCATTAAGACCACAAATTTCGCTTTTGAAGAATTCTGGCGGATTTAAAAATGGGATTTAGCGGGAATGCGTCGTAGATTGTTGGCAACACTCTGTCATCGCGAACTCGATACTCGATATTAGGGGTACTCACAATGTTATTTAGCATGCTAAATCGTTAGCATGCTAAAATTAGAATTATGAGTGACCCAAGGTAAATACTCCATAGTAAATACTATTGTAATCTTGCTAAATAAGTGCGGTGGCGCCACATGTGGTATGATTCTGAAACAGTTATTTAGAAATAACTGAAATCTTGTTTCTTTTCTTTGGTTTCTTTCTTTTATCATGCCTATATATAACCATACCCTACCATATAACCTCTTTGGAAATGACAAATAAAACAACATGGCCGCCTGCATTTAGCATAGTAACACTGTATTTAGCACACAACCAGGTGTGCTAAATTCACCAACTTATTTCTATTGGAATATTTAATATTTAGCATGCTATTGCTGAAACTCTACGACTAGCACAACTAGCACGCTATAGCATGCTAAATGAAAAATTGTGAGTACCCCTATTATATCGCCAAGAACGTAGTGGTTTATTTTTTTTAAGTATTTAGACCTATAGGTTAGGAGGCGCAAGGAGACGCATCGCAATACAATGCTCGTGACCACAAAACTATACGTCTGTAATTCAGCTTTCAGAACCTCCGCTAGAGGGAGATTTGTTCCGAGCGGCCCTACAAATGTATGGTTGCTTTGGGTTTAACAATGTTTTAATCCAAATTAATCGATTTCCTCCCTGTGTCGCGATGCAGCCCCAATTAGCGAAAATAGGTCGCCGTCTAAGCTATTAAATTCAGCACCGAGGCGACCTTAAACCGAAGGACGATACGTGACGCGCGGGTAAGCGACAGGCACGTTCGTCAAAAGCTGCGTACACACTAGGCAAACCAAGGCCACCGAATGATAATTACGTGTTGGGGCGAACGTTGGTCGCCAATGTATTTGGGAATCGGTCTGTCATCCTCATCAAACCAAGGGATTGGGGCCAACGGGATTATGGCCGTGTTGAATCGCAGTTGGCTTCAGATACTCTTGTTGCTAGAGGTACTTATATATTTTGGTAATTAACGTTTTAAAATTTAATCGGTCGGCGTTATGAGAGAAGAAGACCTTTAAGGAGGGAATCTTTGTTCTCACTAGTATGTATTAACAGGTAATTTTTTAGTTTGATTTGAAGAGGAGGGACTGTCCTTCTCGTTAGTATCAATAGATAAACTTCCTAGTTTGAACTTTCAAGGAGGAACCCTGCTCGTTTTCATTATTAATAATGGGTAACTTTGTAGTATGACTATTGTCTTCATTCTTATCAACAGAAGGATCTTTAGTTTCATCCTGTGTTGTTGGTGCTTTGACTACACATCACTAATACAAGTAGTGGACTTGATGTCGGTGCTCCCCAAGTAACCTTCGACGTTATTTATCTATCAAACTGGAAGTCCTAATTTCATACTGATCAGTTTCTATGACCTTATACTGACTTCTGGAATGGTGGAAGAGTTTTGCTGGGAGCTCTTTTTTCTAGAGAAAACTTTCACATTACTAGTTTTTTCAACTAGTTTTCTGGGAGTCCCAAGGAGTCTCTTCGAACCTCACTTCTCCTCCCAACAAACACATTTGTTATATTGATGTAAATGTTACATAAAATTAAGAGAATAAATTTATATAAAATAGTTACGAAAATACTCCATAATATTTCTAAGATATGTGAACCTTATGTTTACATAAAAAGTTTATGTAAGTTTGACGTAACTGATACGTAAAAATTTGCTATCATAAATTTATGTCCTTTCTTACATAGCTGCTACTTGAAATTGTTTACCCTATGGTAATTCTGTTGACCACAAAACCTATCCGTTGTTCTGTGGTGGTTAACTTTGACTTGACGGATAAATATTGGCGTGCGGTAGCGAAGCGGACGCGGTATCGATCGTCTTACGTCTATCGTTTGCTATCGCCACTATCGGCTATCGCTATCGTCCTAAGTCCTAACCTAGGGTAATCTGTGATTCGTTATTCGTTATTAGCCAGGGCCAGGGAGATCGGCGTCCATTTTGATTTCAGAGCGTGCGATTTTATTTTACTTCTGTTTTCAGCTGTGGTTCTCAGTGTTATTGGCACCGTTTATTGGCCATTACTGTGTTAAGTATCGGAGTGTATGTTTTGAGGGTACGGTAAAAATACGGGTAAGTTGTGAAAAAAAAAACAATGCCACGAGATTTCCCTAACCTGTCCAAACGACAACAGAGAAGAATTTTAGCGCACACGAATAGAGATAAATTATTAACTTCCCCACAACCTAGTAACTCTAAAGTAGCCAAAACTGATAAAGTTTCTCATATTGATAATGATAATATATGGGTAATGCCTGAGTGTTCTGATTATGAATTTGAGCCAACAACGGATTGCGGGACACCCACTCTTTTTAGTGAGGACAATTCCAGTGATGGACTCAGTTCCACCGGAACACCTGTTTCAGTGCCGTCCCCTCAAGAAGAAAGTTCTGCAGGACACCACCTGACCAATTGCTTGTCAGATGACTTAAGAAAATATTTTATTGCAAATAATATTTCACAGACCTGTATTACTGAGGTGTTAGGGATTTTAAGGAAGCATGGACATCAAGAATTGCCAAAAAGTGCCAGAAGCCTCATGAAAACCCCAAGGTGTCTTTCAAATGTAATTAGTGTCGGAGGTGGTCAGTATGTGCATTTTGGTTTGGAGGACAACATTAAACGTGCAATTGTAAAATACAATTATACTGATAGTGAAATTTTATTCAACATTAATATAGATGGTCTACCAATTTCTAAGTCTTCTGGCAGTCAATTTTGGCCTATTTTAGGGGATATAGTTATCAAAGAAAGGTATACAGAACCATTTGTAATAGGTGTTTTCCATGGTTTAAGAAAACCCGACAATTCAAACGATTTTTTAAAATATTTTGTAGAAGATTATCTGAACCTAAAAATGACTGGACTTGTTCTACAAAACAAATCTTACTCTGTTCGATTGAATTGTATTATATGTGATGCCCCAGCAAAAGCATTTATCTTAAACATTAAACATCATTCAGGGTATTTTGGGTGTTCTAAATGTATTTGCGAAGGTGACTATGTAGAAAATCGAATCGTATTTTTATCAACTAATTCAAGTTTACGAACAAATGAATCTTTTCGGAATAGAGCTCAACCTGAACATCATCATGGATCAACAATTTTGGAACATTTAGAAATTGATATGATTAAACAAATCCCTTTAGATTATATGCACTTAGTTTTATTAGGAGTATCAAAACGTATTTTATCTTTATGGTTGAAAGGGTCCAAAAACGTTCGCCTAACTAAAACTCAGATTGACCATGTGAATAGGTTGTACCTTGAAACAAGTGAATTTAGTATTTCCGACTTTTCAAGAAAGCCTAGGAGTATCCATGATGTTGATCGTTGGAAGGCTACAGAATTTAGATATTTTTTGTTGTATGCAGGTCCAGTTATTTTACAAAAAATTGTGAACACTAAAATTTACAATCATTTTATGGCATTAGTTGTAGCAATTCGTTTGTTATGCGAACCAAATCAGAGCAAAGAAAATGTTGATTACGCCAATGAGCTTCTATTATATTTTACAAAAAAATTTGGTGAAATTTTTGGCTTCCAATATATTAGTTATAATGTTCACAATTTAATTCACTTGACTGGAGATGTAAAAGCTCATGGTAGTTTAGATAAATTTAGTGCATTTAAATATGAAAACTTGATGTATAAAATTAAACGTAAACTCAAACATTCAAGCCTTCCACTCCAACAACTGCACAATAGATTAGTGGAAGGAACTACCTTAGAAACTCATGGTATTCAATGCAAATTCCCAAATGTTATTATTAAAAATAATATTATATTTGGCATTGAACTACAACATTTTACCCTGCTGATAAAAAAAAATGAAAATTGCTGTTTATTGACCGATGGTAGAGTTGTAATTATTGATGTTATAATTAAAGTTGAAAATAACTTATTTTTTTATGGCAAATATTATCAAGAAACTAGCCCATTTTTTACCATTCCTTGTAATTCTACACTTCTTAATATTTTTAAAGTATATGATGAACATTTATTATCTTGTAAGGAAAAGATAAACATCACTCTTATTTCAAAAAAAATGTTGAAATTGCCTTTTGGTAAGGAATATATTTTAATACCATTACTCCATTAGTTACCCAAGTACTTCGCTATATTAAAGATGTTAATTTACCATTATAAATAAATTTAGAATAGTTTCTTTTTTTTTGTCAAAATAAACCAAGATTGTTCATTTCAATAATTTAAATATCACATTTTTCCTGTAGTCACGTGACTTAAAACACTAGTCACGGCGACAGTACTTATACAGTTCGTTTTTTAATGTATAAAGCCTTAGAGAAATTGTCAGGTATTACCCAATTTTTAATTATTAATACCTACTGTACGCTTTTTACATTTGCCAATTAATGTGTTTTAATTCCGCTAATCCAGTAATTGTACAATTTTTAACTTAATGTACTCTTTAAATTTGTTATTGAATGAGGTTTAATTCCACTACTCCATTTAATTGTACAAATTTTATTACTAGTGTTGCTATACTCTTTCTAGAGTGTGCACTACATTCAATATTCTAAACAATGGGTACAAAACCATATGCAGTTGTCTATTTCAAAGAAGAAGACATGTATTCGGAAATACCAACAAGCTGGTTACTAAATGAAGAACAGTGTTACTGGCCTAGATCACTAAATCCGCATAAATTAATGAAGAGAAGAGAAGCGCCTGATGCCAGTTGGGATATTTATATTGTAGAAATTGTGGGTTATAGTGGTGAGTAATATTTATAAATTTGAATGATATTGATAATTTTACACATTATTTAATTTTTACTAGAATGGTGTACGAAACAATTTTTAATTTTAGCGACTCTTGATGGTGCTCGAAAGAAAGCAGCGAACTCTGAATATGCTACTTCTAGCAACGATGACTGGAAATGTGGTGGTAGAGGAAGAAGGAAGAAATTACCAGCTTGTTGGACTGAAGAAACAGTTACCAGCACTGATGAAGAAAGTATGACTCCTCCTCCAACCCCGATTGCAATACCTCAAAAACAGGGGAATGTTGATGACTGCCGTGACAACTCAAATAATTTGAATGAGGCTGGTGCTGAAGGTAAAGATTAATATATAAAATATTCTGGTATTGTAGGTTTCTCGAAGAATACTTTAAATCTAATCTTTTTTAGGGATTTCGATTATTCCTAGCAACGATGAAACTTACCAATTGGAGGTACCAATTACAACTACTATTTTACCAAATGAAACCAACCATGAAATTAATTCTGAGGATGTTGCTACAGGTATTTATGGTATAATAAGCAGTTAAAAACTAACCATGTTATTCATAATCATGCCAATATAATTATAATACTAATAACATAATAAATGTAATTTTAAAATGAATTTAAATTTTATATATTGAAATGTATTGTAACATTTATAACTAATTTATTTATTGTAGGACCAGTCATAACTTTGAATTTGTTATATGAAGAAATAGGTGAGTATTATAAATATTTTCCTCTAAAAGTTGATGAATCAATACTAACATATTTTAGTTAAACTCCGAACAATCTGCTTATCAAATAAAAAGTATTTGAACACTATCTACACCAAGCTTCATTCCTTAGAGTTTGGACATCAGGTTACCAACTTTCAGCATGAAGCAATAAAAAATCTTCCCCTGAAAACCCTTCATGAAGTTGAGGATTTTGAAAAACAGTTGTTAGATACTGATAAAATTAAAAGTTCTTTGGTAAGTTTTATGTGATTAAAGAATGTCATAATTAAAAAGATATTGAAAATAGTTGCTTAAAATATTCGCTTTTATTTTACTCAACTGAATGTAAATTAATGAATATATATTATTGTTTTAGTTGCATCTTTTTAAATATCTGGGCGGAAGAGACGGGAAAGACCATTTAAACAGATCTCTTGCCCAATTATTCACTAATGAGTTGGCTACACAATGTTCATGGTATGGACAAAGGGGGAATTTTAAAACTAAAGATTTAAACTCTATTAAAATATTAACAGGTAATATATTAATAATTTTATTGGTCGACAATTCTTAGTATTAATATTTTCAGAAAGTATTATTACCTGTCACACTAACATGACCTACTCCGAGATTGAAAAATATGCAGGAGAATGGTTCAGGTTGAGCCGGCAGAGGTTAAACAGACAAAAAGTTATAGTAAATCCTGCTTGTGAGTGATTCTTATACCTACTATATCGACTTTTTTACCAAATGTGCAGTACCCTATAAGTATATAAGTTGTTCAATGCATTTGTATAAGAAATAAATTTAATTTTACTTTCCTTTAATGTTATACCTCTATTTTTATCATTGGAACCTTAGTGTAATATTACCAATGTTTATTTGTTAATGTTAATGTGGAAATTTAATGCCACTATAATACTGGGTGAAAAGGTAGGTATATATTATATAATTATCCTCTAATAATTGGAACATTTATATTTGCCGTTGCAATCGTTCACATGTTGGACTTTAATAACATTCCATTACAGTTTAGGTATGGGTTAAATTGATCCAGCGGATTAAAAATAGCGGTTTTTTAAAAAAAAAAATCCAAAAACTTTTTTGTGTCCGAGGGAGTAACATTTCTATAAAAAGATTATATAAAATGTATGTAAAATTTCTAAAAATCAGTGATATAAATGTAACATAACTGTTGTGATATAAAGGTGATTTAAAGAAATTATATAAGATTTCTGTAAAGAAGTTACCTTAATGTTATGTAAAACGGAGGTAGTATTTGTGGCGGACATTTCTACATAACATTGATATAAATATTACGGAACATAGTTACATAACAAGTATTGTCAGTTATGTAACGTTTATGTAAATTATATATAATTGTGTTGATTGGGCTAATTTCACCTTACCATATTTTAGGAAACTTTGGTCCTTAGTGACTTCGGGAGTGGTTGACGAGTCCTGGGATCCCTCCTGGAAGCTGGCCAATCCAGAAGAAATGGTCGTGTTCTGCGTCTTCCTCTCCACCTGAGTGACTTCCTCGTCGGAATGGAAGTCCTCGTCGGCGCTCTCGAAGCACTCGCTGTCCGAGGTGTCCATAACAACGTTAAAATTGAAGCTTACCAAAATAGTATATTAAAGTATGAGTGGATATTGAGCTCTTTTAAACACGCGCGAGTTTTTGAGCACGACGGCGTAGCCGGAGTGCTCGAAATAGAGCAAGTGCTTGAAAGAGCAGTTATCCACGAATACTTTACGCGATTTTTTTTATTGGTACCATTTTTTATACCAAAACCAAATGCATACCCAATATGATTAATTTGAATGACACTCGGGACGCTTCGTGACGGCCCGTCGCCCGTCGTGCTACCCATCGGCTTACCCCGCTACGACAAAAAACGCTCTGTTATTGGTTGGTATGGCCGTTGTTGATATGTTTCCATGGCGACTTTAAAACACGCGCGTGCGAAAAAGCCCGATTTACGCACGCGAAAGCATGTTTTAAAAAGGCAAAATAGCGTACCAATAAAAAAAAATTGATACCACGAAACATGTTTAAACACACCGTTTATTAGAAGTATTGAAACAAACTAAAGTCATGGGATTCTGTGTATTTGATTTCTTTTTATTGGTACGCTATTTTGCCTATTTAAAACATGCTTTGGCGTGCGTAAATCGAGCTTTATCGCACCCGCGTGTTTTAAAGTCGCCATGGAAACGTATCAACAACGGCCATCTCAACCAATAACAGAGCGTCTTTGGCCGTAGCGGGACGAGCCTATTGGTCGCACGACGGGCGACGGGCCGTCACGAAGTGTCACGAGTGTCGTTCAAATTAATCATATTGGGTATGCACTTGGTTTTGGTATAAAAAATGGTACCAATAAAAAAAATAGCGTAAAGTATTCGCGGATAACTGCTCTTTCAAACACCTGCTCTATTTCGCAACTCGCAACTCGCTCGTGTTTGAAAGAGCTCAATATCCACTCATACTTTAATATACTAATACAGTTACAGTGATATAAAGGTGGCTTTTACTTTACTTTATTACTTGCATTAAGACCACAAATTTCGCTTTTGAAGAATTCTGGCGGATTTAAAAATGGGATTTAGCGGGAATGCGTCGTAGATTGTTGGCAACACTGAGATGAAGTAACTACAGGGTGATCAAGAATGACTGTTTGAGTTGGCAATCCTACCTGGAGGATTTTTTTGCCTAAGGGTTTGCAATGCTACAACCAGACAAGGCGTATCAACTTTAAATAGGTTGCCTCAAGCGATCCTGACCTACCACAACGTCATCTACGTCACACGGTGACCGGCTATGCAAAAAATACTTTGAGAAACTCAAAACTGTTGTCAATTACAAACGAAAACGCCAGCCAAACGCCGAATTGTCAGAGTAATACAGAGCATAGATGAAACCAGAGTTAGATTAAACACAGGTAATAAAACTCAGACCTGTGTCGCCAGTCTACGTCACGAACTCTGCCTCCCCTGCGCGGCCCCCTCGCCAGAAGCTGTTCAATGAGGTAACTTTTTTAAAGTTGATAGGCCTTGACAACTAGATATGTTTATTTCATTTATTTGACAAAACAATCAGCGTTATTTAAGTGGCTGGATCGCCATAGCAGCGAAGGCCAAATAAAAGGAGAAGAAGAACAATCAGCGATAAGATTGTAGGTTATGTGAATAAAAATTAACGCTTAAAAATGAAACTCGAAATACAGAACAATGATTTAATTCAACCGGCTAAAGGTAATGCTCAAAATGCCCCCCATTTTGGTCCAGACATAAATTAACTCTTCTTTTTAGGCTCTCGAAGATATTCACCAGCATATTGGGGGTAATGTTTGCCACTTCCTGAACTATTGCCTATTGCAGCTCTTTTCAGTATGCAATACGTTCCTAAAGACATTGTCCTTCAAGAGTCCAAATAACGAAAAATCTAATGGAGTGAGATCTGGTGACCTGCTTCACCAAATGCACTGACTAATACCGTACTCTGTCGCCAAAATTCTCTCTTAAATATCCCATAGTAGCACGAGCCGTATGTGCCCTTGCAGAGTATTGTTAGAAATATCCAATTTGACGCTCTTCGTCTGTTAATTGGTTTATAAAAGGCCTCAAAAGGTGTTGGATATATCTCTCCGAATTGACGGTAAAATTAAAAAATATTGGCTCATACACCCGCGTACTTGACACTGCCATCCAAACACAAACTTTAACCGGGTGTAAATGTGTCTCTCTGATAGCGTAAGGATTTTCACCTGACCAAATTCTGTAATTTGGTTAGTCACATAGCCGTTGAGATGAAACCAGGCTTCGTCGGAATAGAAGGTATTGTCAAGGATATCATTATTATTTAATATGTCATTGAACCAATTGCAAAATAAAACTCTCTGCGGGTGATCAGGAGGGGTTAATGACTGGACGATGGAAATTTTGTAAGGGTGGTACTTTAATTTCTTTTTAAGCACAGTGGAGCAACTTCCATATGTTAAGCCTGTAAAACCGTGAACTAGAACAACATGGAAAAGTGGAAGTCTTATGGATAAGAATGAAAATTGGTTGAATAGGAGGCATAAGGATCCAACCTGTTTGAAGGGAGAGCTTTCTTAAGGATTTGCGAGGACTTGTTTGCATTCGAGTTCTGATATCCTCGACAACTTCCTCGTTTAGAGTAGAAGGTCTACCAGTTGATTTTTGTTTGCTTACACTCCCTGTGTTTAAATAACGTTCAACTACTCGCATGCAATGTTGCTGAAAGACAGCAAAAGTGACCAAAGGCTCCGGAAACACTTCCTGAAATTGCTGGTATGTCGCTTCGAGAGAGTACTGCCAACCAGTAATTGGGTTATAAATCCCGCTTCGAAAGTACGCCATTCCAATGAAAATATCGTGCTGTAACGTGAAAACCATTTTAAATAACTAAATTTGAAAAGAATACCAGAAATTTGATATTGAAATAGCAAATGGCATCTGTCAATGTCACCAACCGGATATTACTCCAGTTGTACCATTTAAAAATGAAATTCAGTATAGCCAACTCAAACAGTCATTCTTGATCACGTTGTATTTCCATAGTATTTCTGTTTGTTTCGTTTGTGACATTGTGACACAGGTTTGTGGTTTGTGACTTCGTGACTTGTGTGTTTTCTAACCTCTTACGGAAGCTTTGTTTTCTTTCCGTTATTTTTTTCATGAGTCGTTATGGGCGACAGAAATAAATGCAAAAAAGTGTTGGTACGGAACACCCGACTACCTCCCCCTAAAGTTACGGTATTAAAAGCAAATGACCTTCAAGAAAGGGCTGCAAACTCGGATAATGCTTCTGAATCTAAAAAGGAGAAAAACGAAGAAAAGAAGGAAACTACAGCAAAAATTGATAAGCCTGAGCTATACTCACTACTTAAATTGAACAAGAAACTGGATGAAATCGTAAAGTTAAGGCCTAAAAGGGAAAAGGTTGAAACTAAACTAGCAGTTGATGAACAGGTAAGAAAGAGAGTTGACATTGAGAAACTGTTGTTACGTCTTCATTTGGAAATTTTTAAGCTAACTTACCGTCAATGATAGTTTAACTATGTACATCCATGTGTAAATCCATTTATTAAACTTTTTCAGATTACCCGTAAAGTGAACTTTCCCTATGATCAACCGATCTACAAAGACCTGATACCATTGACTTCTACTCAAGTCCAACCAGTGATATGTTCCAGAGGGCCTCTACCATTAAAAGATAAAGAACCTGTCCTTTCAGATTTTTTAATTAGTAAGGAAGTACCTGAGTATTACTGTTTGCCTAATGTGGAGTTAAAGAAAATGGGAATGTTGATTAGTACAAATAACTTAAAGTTGTACCATATTTGTAGAGATATTTAACTGTTGGATGTTTTTTTATGACACTGATTATTTCATTACCTGTGGAGAGGTTTAACTTTTTTTTTCATTTAAAACATTTTAAACTTGTAACTGTTTATATCATCTGAGAAGTGGATTACAAAGCAGAAACTACATGATATAGAATTTGACTATTTGTTGTGGAATCTTTGATGATGAAATTATTCTTAGCGGTAACTCCACATTGGCTCGACTAGTCTATTTTCAGATGCAATCATATTTTCTTGTTGGATAACCTGACCTCTTTTTGTGACAGATTAGCCAATGTAGGCCAAAATTGCTGTTGTGCAATTTGTGATGTCTAAGCAATGCTTTGAACCTCTTTGGTCGAGTTATTGATAAATGTTTTTAATTCATTTACAACAAATGTTCAAAAGTGGGATTAAAATAATGTAAGATTCAGTACAATTGTAATGCAATATTATATTTATTGTAAAAAAGTAAATTTCAATAGACCATATTAAATTTTGTTAAAAGCAGCAATATCAACAGACTGAATGTAATCTTCGAACTCTTGAATTTTCTCCACTAACTCATCGACGGAAACCTTTGCATCTTCAACGACACACATGATCTGTAATTTATTGATACCATATCCCACAGGGACCAACTTGGATGCACCCCAAACTAATCCGTCCATTATGATACTCCTCGCTGCTTTCTCCAGTTCTTTCATGTCGGTCTCGTCATCCCAGGGCTTAACATCAAGTACGATGCTGGATTTGGCGATGAGTTCCGGTTTTTTAGATTTTTTCTCTGCATAGGCTTTCAGTCTTTCCTCGCGTACCTTTGCTGCTTCTGCGTCCTCTTCCTCATCGGAGGCGAATAAATCCATATCGTCATCATCATCGTCTTTCTTAGGTGGAGCTGTGGTTACCTTGGCGGTTTGCGAGGAGCCCCCAACTGATTTCAGCTCTTCTGCACTGAAGGATTTGACATGGTTGTACCAACGGTTGGCGTGAGGGAAGTCAGGCCCCGGAGCGGAACCGATCTGGTTGAGCGTGTCCACATCTGCTTTACTCAGGGAATATCTAAAAATATCACAGCTTGTGAATATCCGCAGTTCTATTATATAAAACTTCACCTACCCTTCGATGTAACTACTACCCTCGAGAAAGGCGTCCAGTTCTTTCAGTCCCTTTTGGGTTTTCAAATCGCCGAAAGCCATTTTTAAGTGATTTAAGAGGAAGATATGTGCCGGCGACGTCACCTCAACACGAGTCTGGAGCAAAAGGACGAATCTTGACAGCAGTTACACATTTTAGGTTAGAGAATGTCAAACGTCTTTTAGCTTTCGTATTTTATTGAATCGTGAAAAATATTTTTCTCAATAATTAAGGATTTTGTGACTAGTATGATCTATAATAATTCCCTATTTAAGTGTCTTCTGGAAATTTCGCAAAACTGAGTGGTGTTGCATATCACAGCTTCACTTTAAACTATAGTAAATCCACTGAGAAGAAAACTTCCATGAAACACAAACGTCGAAATTCAAAGCGCGCGACCAGCTAGCGAATAAGTACAGGGTCGCATTAAGAATGATCGCCTTGACTATAATTTGTCTTTTACTAAGGATGTTCATTTCTTTTTTTTTCTGTATACATTTAAAATAATGGTTTTCTCACCGCAGCTTAAGATGTTCCAGGTCTCTTTTTGGGAGGCGAGCAGGGAAGGTGTCTTTCCATAATTGCAATAGATCACAGAAATATGTTTATACAAATTTATATCAAAAACCTGAATAACAATAGCGATACGTTAAAATAAACCATCAACTAAAAGTCCACTATCACCGTCAACGACTTACCTGAACGCTTGTAAACAGACAACCATAGATCAGACAACTAAACTTTTTAATTTTACTGAACCGACTCTGTACATCAACAATTCCCGCCAAAAGTTTTATGACCTTTCCACCAATAGCAAAAGACGTGTATTAGGTGTTGTCTAACTTTACTACCTGTTCTCGTTTCGTGGATGTTTTCTTCTCAGTGCATTTACTATAGATAAAATCATGAAACATAAGAAGAATTAATAAAACTTGCGCTGCACGTCATCAAAATTTATGACGTCAGCACGTCGCCATGTTGCCACAGCATTTTTTTTATTTGACATGACTCTTGATTTGGCTGATTTTATGACTGAAAAGTATACATTTTCTTCGTCCTTCAAGAATTTTGCTCTGAGGTTATTGTGAAATTCTTAAATAATTAAAAATACATAGGTATGTTTAGAGACAATGATTAGAAATGAAATAGAATCATAATGTGTTATGTGTTAGGATGAGTTAGAATATGGAATTTACTCATTTAGTCAGTGTGATTTTATTAGTATTATTATACATTTACATTTATACATATTATACATTATACCAACACATTTACAATTACAATTACAAACTAATTACAATTCAAATATGATCATGTGTTCTAGGATGAGTAAGGTATATGGAATTTACTCACTTATTAGTCAGTGTCATTTTATAAGTTCTTCTAATTTGCCATTATGCATTCTTGTTAATTGAATTACATATCTGCAAGTGCTTTGAATTTATGCATTACTTTGTTATAAAAGCTCACTGTCCAGCAAAGACCACAGGGAGGTGTGAGTACTGTGAGTATCATTTGCCAGGAAAGGAGTGGAACAGGAAGTGTACACTTTCATATAAAGAGAAACCCAGTAGAGAATGGACTTGGCACAGCACTGAAAATACAAAATTGAAATTGAATTGTTGACCAAAATGACCTACAGTGTAATATTAGGTAATACAAATACAGATGAGAAAGAATAGAGGGCAATACAGAACAAATGAACATGTGAGAAACAAACAACAATAAAGTAAGTAAAGTATCTGTTGCCAGAATATACGGAGCTTTCCTATCGAAACGCTTGATGGGAAACCAGCGGGAGCAAGAGAGAAGCCAGCAATAGTTCGTTGGCGTGACGGAGAGAGAAGTTTTGCAACGTTGCCGGCCGAGCACGCAGTCCAAGTCAGCGCGTGTATCGCTTCACACTTTCGGATGTGTGCGGTACAGTGTGCGGAGCGGATAACTGTAATGTTCCGCGAGCTAGCAACATCGCAGGGGGTCGTTCTCTGTTTCGCTAACGAGAAATATATGGCCTTTCTCTCGCACTTATGTTGATCCCACCGTGCGACTCTTTAGAAACTGTCTGTATGTGACCATCAATTGAAACAAAGAAACCCAAAAACCAGTTACAATATAATAATATTCTAATAATACATTATGCACATAGCTCTCGTTATACGTTCATTTTAACCACTTGTATAATAAATAACTATTAACTAACTGTGGTAGTCAATTACTTGTACCTGGTATCATAGAACTGACATTTTTATGTTGCTTAATTTTAGATATTCATTGGATAAGTTAATTAACTCTACAGATAATATAAATTCAGAGATTTTTTTTAAATTTAACTCTGTTAATTACTTTTAGACATTTCAATTCAGTCGGTAATAGGTTAAAATACTTAGTAGCTGTGTATATACTATTCTTCTTTGCTAATTTATCAAATTCTGGTGAAGAGTTAGATTTGTTTCTATAATTATACTGATTGAGTTAGTAAATAGTAACGATAATACATCATAGTGATAGATTAAAGCCTTAGTATTGTAACGTTTATTTTCTAATTTATTTACATTGATTGTACACTAATTTATTTATCACACTTTGCTACTTGTACACAAGACTAGACACTACTTAATTTATTTGTACTGCTCCGCTTTCGGATCGTATGTCGCGTTCACGTCTGCTTCTCTACTTCTAATAATCCCCTCGATCACAAGCCCGCTTATATATACACCCCAACCATGATCGAGAACCTTCTCGTACATTCTAGAAGGTACGATTGTTCTTTTAATAATGTTTACGGAGGAAATGTTCAGAAGGTCACAAATTACTTTTCGTAAACGACAATCCGGGAGAATTCATGCAGCTGTCTTTTAAGCGTCGCAGTAATTCCTTTGAAGCATCCCGCCGAGCTAAGGCGGGAGTAAACACACTTCGCCCTGCGGTTGATATTTCGCGTTACAGTATTGTAACGTTTTGACTTGTTGAAAATCACTACGCTACACGAGTTCTCTTAATTTATTTTAACCACTTACACTAACACTTACCTACTAATACTTAATACTTAATTTATATTCACAGTTATATAATTTATATTAGCGCCATTTATTTATGTTTGCTTATTGCCGCTCCGACCGACATCTGTCGACCAGTTTTACGACTTACGTCGACTATTCTCGTCTCGTTTTATTGATTCTCACGAATTGCTTTCTACCATGCAAATAGTTTTCTAGTAGTAAAAAAGTGGTAATACTCTAATACCTCCGCACTCCAATTTATTTAATAGGATTTTATGCTCCACAGTGTCAAAGGCCTTGGATAAATAAATGAAAGTAACAATGACTGCTTTATTATCATCTATTCCATCGTATTTATGTTTTAAAAATCCATATTGGCTTTTACCAATTCTTTTATGTTTAATTAGGAACGTATATATTCGAACCTGTATCACCGGTTCAAAAATTTTAGCAATGTTTGATATAAGAGATATATGTCTATAGTTACTTATATTATTTCTATCCCGATTTAAATATAGGTACCACTTCTGTTCTCTTCAGTGCATCAGGCTAAATACCAGTGCTTATACATGTATTGAAAATATTGACTAATGGCGGGCTAATGTAAAGTTCAAGTACTTTTAAGGTTTTAGAATAGATATGGTTGATTCCTCCGTTTCTATCTTTCAATCCTACAATTATTTTTGGAGTTCAGGTACGGTTGCAGGTCTAAGGAAAATAGATTTACTAGTTTTTATTGTTTGTGATATTTTAGGAATTTAAAGTAGAAACTGATCTATTATTTTTTTGTAACTCATACGCAACATTAATATAAAAATCAATAAAACTATTGGCTATATCATTAGTATTACTATTATAGTTATGTTTTTATCTTGAATTTGTATTTTTTTAATATCAGATTTTTTATAATTATTACCTACCTATCTTTTCATTAATATACCCCCCACAGTCTTTTTGGATCAGCACAGCTTATTTCGTTTTATTTATCTCATATTCATTCTTTGCTTTACTCAACTGGTATTGTAAATTTTATTAAAGTTATAAAATTCACTTTTTAGCCGTGTAGAGTTTATATTACCATTTCGTTCAATGTATAGTAGTTCTTTTTTCTTGATTAACTGTAAATGATGTGGTGTCATCCAAGGTTTCCTAAATTGAACTTGTTTTCTATTACATTTATTAGTTGCCTTTACTATTGCGATTTGAATATCATTACTTATTAATTCAGTTGCTTTATTCGGGTCTTTAATTGAATTAAATTTGTCTAGGTCAGACATGCAGAATGCCTTTATCAATTTACCGTAATTAATTTTACAAGTTGTTTTAAATTTAGGATTTTGTATGTTTAGATTGAATGTACAGTGCAGGGAAAAATGATCGGGTACTATTTGATTATGCTGTAGGAAAATAAGGTTCAGGCTACTTCTTACATACATACTATCAATACATGAAGCATCTATCTGGCTCGGCCTAGTGATAGTCCTAAACAATAAAATTGGGTTTTTTAACCCAATATTTAATGCTTACAATACGGTGAACAACATTTTTTGAAAAAAAGGGTAAATTAGGAATTTCCACTCTAAACTGACACATGGGGATGAATCTGATTCTTTCTCGATCCCACGATGTCAACAAGAAACCTCCCTCACGTGAATCAATCAACTTGACTTTCCCGGACTGGAAGCGCAAGTCCAACGAGGGAGCCAATCAATGAATTACGTAGGATTTCCCACGATTCCTTAACATTTCCCAATTTCGAGTTTCGACCCCTACAGTTCCAGTCCTTGCGTAGCACGGAAAAGAGGACGATGAAGTTAGACAGCGGGTAGCGTAGAAACGGGCGAGAAGGTAAGTCTGTTCGATAAATCGTTAGGGGGATTTCTATTGTATTAAGGGAGTATTTCCAGGAATTAGGTGATTGTCGTGAATTTTCATTTCGTAGAAAATGGCTAGTGTGTGTGTATGTGTGTGTTTAGTGCGTTGCCGCGGGAAATAGTTATCGTGAAGTTGCTGTCAGATTGGTTCTGTATCAATTCAACTTCTTACATAAAGTTGAATTTTGAAGTAATTTATGTGGCTGCGTGCTTCGTGCTTAAAATTTAATCGAAACTCATAATTTACACAGCCAACTGCACAAACACAAAAGATTTCTTATATTGGTCAAAAAATAATTCTAATTTTGGAAGTATACTTTAATGAAGGTTTCGGACGACATCATAATTGCTAAATTAAGCATCTGACGTTAGCTTTTATGCCCACAACGTTTCCGATAACTGCATACCTACATATCGTCACCCACGTCCGCCACGCGAAGTAAACATCATTAAAAATTCCAATTAATTTCTGTCAATATGTATTGGATTAATCTGCTAATGGGTCTTCCCTACGCTTTGGGCTGAATTTATAGATTATAAATTTATGAAAGTTCGATTTTTACTGGTAAAACTTTTAGATGAGTGTTTTATGAGGATTTGTCATTAAATTTTGGTGAAATGTTAGGGAACTGGATTTTGTAGGTGTCTTGGTGGAGTTTTTATTGAAGTGCCAATTTAATCATTTTACCTATAAAATCAGCTTTGATAGTGCTGTAACACGTTGGACATAGAAACCTAGAGCTGTAGATTCGAACCCCACCCGATGCTGCAGTTTTTCGAGCATTATTCATCGCCGGGGCACTTGTCTTCAACTCCAGAACAAACCCCAGGTTTCGTTCAAAATTTGTTGCAGGCGATGCCCCACTTTTGGGAGTTCGGTAGGAACGGCCCGCCGAAACACCACCGCAACCTCCAGGATGGCCTGTTCCAGATCGCCTCGCAGACGTGCAGCCTCCTCGTCCAGGTTAACAACACGAACAACATTACCTACGGTAACAACACCTCCAACATCCATCTCAACACGCTGTCCCCGTCGGCGACGGCGTCCTCGACGCCAGCTTCGGCGTCGAGGAGCCGCACACCCGCCGCGGCTGCCGCCAAGTCCCCTAAGGGGGACGGCGACAGGGAGCAGCTCCTGGTGCTGATACCTCCAGCGGCGAACGAGAGGAGCGTCAGCAAGTACCGGCCGGGGATATTGGGGAAACCGAAGTTAGCTGTAAGTGTATTGTAACTTCACTCCGAACTTTGAGTTGGTACTTTATATACGAACTGAGTTAACTTCTGTTTTGTAAAGGAAAGTATTTCCCTCGTGTCAGTTAGTTACCAACTTGTATTTTAATACAAGCAATAGCCAAAATGTCTTTATCTTAAACGTGACATTTATTCAAAATTGGGCATACTTATATGTGATTTGGGCAGGATATGAAATGTGCTGTACTCGTATTCTGGAATATTGTAACGCGAAATGTAAATAACCGGCGTAGACGTCCTCCTTATCGGACGAGGCGGCCCACCTCAAAGGGAGGCCGCTCCGCTAATTGGGTCATAAAAGCAGTTCCGGAATAATCGCGAATATTCATTTAAAGAAAGAATGATTTATTACTTTAGGGTCGTTTCTACAACAAACAAATAATTAGGGAAAAGAAGAATCGAGCACTATCAAGAAGGATCCGGAATACATTATGGAGGGCTGCAAAAGCGAATGCTGCGGACGAAGAGGACACTAGACGGGAAGTCGCCGACTAGTGAAAACAGTGCTATAAACTGACAAGTGAACTTATATAAATAAATTAACAGTTAAGAGTGTGGTATAAATTAATTTAGGGAATAGTCTAGATAAATTAAGTAGTGTTAAGAAAGTGTGTATCAGAAGTTCGAATCATGAAGAAGTTACACGAATTGAAAGTCGCGGAGTTACGTGAGGGAAGAAGAAAGAACTCCAGGACCGACTGCGACGTTTTTGAAAGAAAATGGCCAGGACCCGGAAATTTTAGAATTTGAAGACGACGAGATAACGAAGCAGTTCGCTACACAGAGGGAAGAAATCGCCGCCCAGAGAGAAGATATTACTGCTCAAATCGCTGCCCAGAGGGAAGCTCAAATCGCCGGCCAGAGGGAAGACATGATTACTCATATTACTGCTCAAATCGCCGCCCAGAGGGAAGAGATACCCGACCAGATTGAGGCTCAGCGTAAAGAGATTGAACAGAAGATCAAGCAGTTGGAAGAACGACTAGAACAGGTCAGTAGCGGCGACGGGAAAAAAGATGAGATTAAACAGAAGATGAAGCAGTTGGAAGAACTACTAGAACAGGTCAGTAGCGGCGAGGGGAAAGGAGAAGTCAAGGCGGCCGTTCAACAGAACTCGATATCCACCAGTCGAGTGACACCCCCAACGTTCGACGGAAAAATCCCGTGGGCCAGCTACAGGAAGCAATTTGACGCAGCAGCGGAGGCTAAAGCTTGGTCCCCTCACGAGAAAGCTGTCTCCCTAACGGTAGCTTTGCGTGGAGAAGCCTTCAGATGCTATCCACCGAGGAAGCCGGAAATTACGAGGAGCTGCTGAGGCGATTGGAAATGCGGTTTGGCCAAATACATCTGGAGCAAGTCCATCAATTCCAGATGTCCATTCGTCGTCCGAGTTCGAACGAGACCCTGCAAGAGTTCGAAGCGGACGTAGCCAGACTGAGACTAGTAAGGCTAGCGTATCCCTCGGCACCGGAGCAAATGATGGAGTGCCTTGCAGTGCAGACGTTCGTAAGCGGGCTGCGAGACCAGGAACTGCAGACGGCTCTAAGACTAGCTCGACCGAAGACGTTAATGGATGCACTCGCCATCGCATTAGAACATAAGGCAGCGATGGAAGCCTCCCGCATTCACAGTCGTGCTCGAGTTCTCACCGAGGAGGTAGACACAGAAAAACTCATGGAGAAGGTCGTTCAGCAGCTCATGAAGGTGCCGTCAGCAAAGAAGACACGGCCCAAAACAGCGGTGCCGGCAAAGGTCCAGGAAAAACTAATGCGGGCCGGTAAAAGGAAGGAGACGTCGACCCGTAGCAGTGGAAACCCCCGGGCCAGTATTGCCTCGTTTTCCCACCAACTGGGGAGCGCGTACGTCGATGGCACCATCGACGGGAGACCCGACGCCATGCTTGTCGACACGGGAGCTACGAAGACGACCGTATGCCAGGAAGTTGTGAGGGACCGAAGAAAGATTAGGCCAAGTAGGTGCCAATTGAGAACTGCCACAGGGGAGAAGGCGGTGATACACGGCTAAACAACGGTTAGCATGACGTTGGGACGAGTAAATTTTAACCATCCAGTGATCATAGCCGAAATGGAAGAAGACGTTATACTGGGGATGGACGCCATGAGGAGTCGTAGATTCCAGTTGAATTTCGGGCAGCGAGTTTTGATGATCGGTCAGGAGGAATTGCTGCTACACAATAGCGACAATTTTGAGCTGGATGTAATACTGGCAGAAGATGTGATTCTCCCGGAACGAAGCGAAACTATCACCTGTACTTTTCTGAGGGGTTGAGGGGTGTTGTGAAAGAGGGAGTTCCAGCCGTAATCAAACCAGAAAACGATGATAATCGACTGGCTCGGAGGGTACTAGTAGGGAAGGCGCTCGTAACTCTCTCAAGCGAGGTGTCTGTACGGCTACTCAACATCAATCAGTACCCGGTTACCATCAAGAAGGGTACGAAGCTGGGCACGTATATAGCCGCCTCGGCCATCGTAAGGAGCGTTAGTGATGAAGACAGGTGCAGGGATTTAAAACAAATTCTTTCCCAGACCAGTGCGTTTCTCTCGCCTACACAGAGACAAAAGGCCAACGAACTAATAAATAAGTACCAGGACATATTTACCACCGAGAGTGGGAAGCTGGGAAAGACTAAGGTCGTGACATATAAAATGACGCGGGCGAGACACGACCAACTAGACAATCAGCGAGACGACTACCCTTGGCCAAACGGGAGGAAGCCGAGCAAATCATCAGGAACCTAGAGCGGGACGGGTCATTGAGCCGTCAAGCAGTCCGTGGGCCTCGCTGGTAGTACTGGTGAAGAAAAAGGATGGAACCACTAGATTCTGCGTAGACTACCGGCAGGTGAACAGTGTCACTAAGAAGGACATCTACCTGCTACCACGTATCGATGACACACTCGATACCCTTACTGAATCCACGATATGTTCGACCCTTGATTTAAAAAGCGGCTATTGGCAAGTCGAAATGGACCCTGCCGATAAGGAAAAGACGGTATTTAGCTTCGGTAACGGCCTGTGGCACTTTTACAGTAATGCCATTCGGAGTTTGTAATGCTCCAGCGACTTTCGAGAGGCTGATGGAGAGCGTGTTAATGAGTTTGAAGTGGAAAACGTGCCTAGTCTATTTGGACGATGTCATCGTGATGGGCAAGACCTTCGAAGTACATCTGAAAAACTTGGAGGACGTCTTCTATAAATTGCGAGGTGCGGGGCTAAAACTGCACCCTAAGAAATGTCAGCTCTTTAGAAGGAAGGTCTCTTACTTAGGGCACGTAGTGAACAGATAGGGAGTCGCCGTTAATCATGACAAGATAAGTGCGGTAGAGGAGTCGCCAATACCGGCAGACAAACACCAGTTGAGGAGTTTTCTGGGACTCTGTACGTACTACCGACTACCGACGCTATGTCCGCTGTTTCCGACGTCGCCAAGCCTTAACGAGGCTCACAGAAGAAGGTCGAAACTTCTGTTGGGATGAGGAATGCCAGTCTGCCTTCGACGAGCTAAAGAAAAAGTTGACCAGTGCACCAGTGCTGAGTTTCCCTTTGCCGGAAGTATAGTTCATCCTGGACACCGACGCGAGCAATGTGGGAATTGTAAGTGTTCTGTCGCAACGTCAGGAGGGACAAGAACGTGTCCTTGGAGTGCAAGGTACTCTCCAAATCGGAGAGGAATTAGGAATTACTGCGTCTTACTTACTTACTAAATTCTGGCATCGAAAGAGGGAGGACAGCGTCCAGAGTGGCAAAAGGTCTCACCTGGCTCGCCAAAACTCAAGAGCTATTGGGCACAATGGGACTCGTTAGTAGTTGAGGATGGACTACTAAAACGGGTACTGAAAACGCGGCAAGTGGTAATTCCCTCCAGTAAAATGCCGGAGGTGTTGCGGCACCTTCATGACGATTCGTCTGGTAGACATTTAGGGGTCAAGAAAACACTGCAGAAGGTACGAAAGCGATTCTACTGGATAAATTGTTCAGACGACATGAAGGACTGTGTAAGAAATGTACTACATGCTTCGCAAGTAATGGGCCACAAAGACGACTGAAAGTTTCCATGAAACAGTATAACGTCGAAAACCCCTTCGAAAGGATGGCTATTGACATAACAGATCCCTTCCCTGAGACAGAGACAGTAGCCGATGTGCTTGTGAAGGAGATGATCTGCCTGTTTGGAGTACCCATGGAATTACACTCGAATCAAGGAAGAAACTTCGAGAGCTGTTTATTCCGGAGGATCTGTGAGAAGTTTGGGGTACGAAAAACAAGAACCACGGTAGATGGTAGAACGAATGAATCGCACCCTTAACCGCTATCTGGCGAAAATGGTCTCGTCACATCAACGAGACTGGGACGAACACGTCCCGTTCTTCCTAATGGCCTACCGCTTCGGCCGTTCATGACTTGACAGGACAAACGCCAGCCAAAGTTCTGTTCGGGCGAGAACTTAAACTGCCCTGTGATCTAATCTTAAGTGCTAGACCGGACGAGGTCTGCCTTTGAAATCACAAATAGTGTAAATTTACCCAAATACCCGATATAATTAATTTGAACGACACTCGGGGCGCTTCGTGCCGGCCCGTCGGCCGTCGTGTCACCAATCGGGTCGCCCCGCACGCCAGAGCGTGTTTGAAATAGGCAAAATAGAGTACCAATAAAAAATATTTTTTTAAGGTACTAAATATTAGTTTAGAAATTTAAAACACTAGTATATTCCATATACTTAGAAGAATAAAGTCCCGTTGGAAAAAAAATTTTAAATGCATTTTTCAAAAAGCTAGCCTATTGTTAATGAACTAGTTATTTTCGTACTGTCTCCATTGAAAGCAGGCTAAATGTTTAAATAAATTCTCCATAAATATTTTGCATCTTGGAGTCTTTTCTATGAGTGCCGTTGGAAAAAAAATTTTAAATGCATTTTTCAAAAAGCTAGCCTATTGTTAATGAACTAGTTATTTTCGTACTGTCTCCATTGAAAGCAGGCTAAATGTTTAAATAAATTCTCCATAAATATTTTGCATCTTGGAGTCTTTTCTATGAGTGTACTCAATAAGATGACGTCATAAAATTGTTTAAAATTTCTTTATTTAGTTTACAAAGAGCTTTTAAAATTAACAAAAAACGAAAAATCCAACAATTGTTGTTAAATAATTTTTTCTCTTATATATTATATTATGGCTGTTTTTATATTTAAACTATCGATGAAATAATTGTGGAAAAATTTTTACAGCTATTTGTTTAGCAATTGTTTAAAAATAAACGGCTTAGTTTAATATGTTTGGAAATTCTTTTTTACCATTCTATTGTTTAGGATTAATTATAATTTTTAAAATAAAAAAAAAATTTAAAAAATATTGTTATAATTAGCAATTTGTTACAATTGTCACAATATTTTTTCTATTACTACTAAAAATTACAGAAACAACCGTATGCAACTAAGTGACGTAACAAATTCTTTATATTAAAAATTATTTTTTTTTAAATATTTTTTCCTCACTTTGTTGTATATGGTTGTTTTTGTAGTCTTAGTAGTAATAGAAAAAAAAATTTGTGACACTCAAAAATTTTTAATAACAAATTGTTATCTTAATAAACAATGAAATTATCAATGAAAAAAATGTTTTTCTCCTATTCCATTGAGCCACTTATAATAATTTCTAAACACATAATTATTACTTAGCTAATTATTTAAATAATGAAAACGTTAAAAAAACGATTATAAACTATAACAAAACTTATTAGAACATTTTTTTATCTTAATAATCATAATTAATCCTAAACAATAGAATGGTAAAAAAAAAGAATTTTCAAAAATATTAAACTAAGCCGTTTATTTACAAACAATTCTTAAACAAATAGCTGTAAAAAAATTTTCCACAATTATTAAATCCTTAGTTTGAATATAAATACAGCCGTAACATAATATATAAGGGAAAAAAAATCACAACAATTTCTGGATTTTTCGTTTTTTGTTGACTTTAAAAATTCATTGTAAACTAAATAAAGAAATTTTAAATAATTTTATGACGTCATCTTATGAGTACACTCATAGAACTCCAAGAGACTCCAAGAAGCAAAATATTTATGGCGAATTCATTTCAACATTTAGCCTGCTTTCAATGAAGACGGAACTATGAAATAACTATACTATATTTATTTCCAAGATAGACACGACATAAACAATGGTATTCGCATGATAACCACGTGGGCAGTCGCTTATTGGCCGTTCGATGGTAAAAATGCAAAACGCCAAACACCTGCAGTCGACGTATCCTTTTACAGGGTTGAAATTAGTTTTACGGTGATCATCGTGTTCTTCGCTTCCTTGGTTATTAGTAATTACTTTCGTTGTTGTTGTATATACGTATAGTTAATTGTTGTTTATTGTTTTTTTTTGTGATTTTTTGCTACTGTTGTGCATGAACTGTGTATTTTTAAATTGGCTGTAAAATGTCTAGCACAGAAACAGGACATAGGTTATAAAGTGCGGTCCTCTTCAAACCCTACGCTTTGGCTAATCACGCGCGTACGTTTGTTTTCTTCATTAACAATATAACAATAGGCTAGCTTTTCAAAAATGCATTTAAAACTTTTTTCCAAAGGGACTTTATTCTTTCAGGTATATAGAATATACTAAAGTTTGTTTTAAATTTTTAAACTAATACTTAGTACCTTAGAAAAATTATTTTCTATGACGTAGTCTCTTCAGAGGCGGCGAGCGCATGCCGTAACCGTCGAGCGGAGCCTTACTTTCAGCAACAAATTAAAAATATAACTATTAGAGATAGGAATCCGAGAGTGGGGACTTTTTTATCGGAAATTTCCTCCTCTTTAAGGATCTTTTTAAAAAATTAGAAATTGAAAGAGCCTTTATATTTTTCGTTTTTGTTAATAACAATTGCAATTTTTGGGAGAATGTTCTCGGGGAGCTGAGATGAGCAATTTTTCTTAGCAGAAAAAATCCTTAAAACCACTTTCTCAGATTTGCATTCCGCGTCAAATGAGCTATTCGCTTATCGCTTATATTTTTCCGAGCCTTATTCTAACTATTTTTCGTAGCAAACACACATCTTGACTAGATAAGGGTTTTCGTCTAGTAGGATGCCTCTTGCCACAAATCTGACCTGGTCAACTTCCAATTTTACAAAAATTTGGACTTAAACTACATTTTGCACTGACCCTTTCAATTTTACTTGTAATAGAAAACAAAATGCCGATATACCGAGAATATCAAGTAAATACTTCTCGTCCTATATCAAAGCGTAGTACTTATTTATCACACTTCATGGAAATAATCCGTACATTATATGCGTGTGTTGGTGCAGTATGGGCAGTCCCATAAGCATACAATAGGAATTGAATATCTGTACTGAGTTTAACAATGGGCTCATGGTGCTCATAAAATTTTTACGATTGCGTGTCGAGGTCTGTGATCGTCAGCGATGTTGTAACATACGAGTAAGAAATTGTTTATTTGAAATTGCAAAATTGTGATGAATATAAATACATATGTCATTTTCCAAACATCATATTTATTTAGTTACTTATTCTGTTATAACGTTACAAACGTATAGACTATTTATTAAACTAATTGATTAGCTATACCCCACTGGCCCTTGCAGTGCGGGGGGGCAAGGCTATAAGTGGCGTTCCATATGGTGTTTGTGTTTAGTCTCGAGTACATTTGAAGATTTGATAACCACACTACTCACTACACTACAGACTCTTAATATTTAAGCAATGAATTAATTTATCTATAATAGATTGATTTACATATTTTGGTTCTGGAATATGTGAAGTTTATAATGCATTCAAAGGAGTTTAGGAGTTTTTACAATGACATTTTTAAAATAGTGCGGTAATTCTATAGAAAAGCATGAAATTTGAAATAGAATTAGCACGCTGCATACGCTTTGAGAGAATTTAGTTTAGGTTAGGTTCATAATGACGTTTTTAAAATAGTTAGTTGCAATTGTATAGAAAGGCATGAAATTTGAAACAGAATTAGCACGCTGATAGAAGTTGTGAAATCCTAACAATATTGTAACGTTTTTACTATTTACTAAAACTAAACACTACACTATTTGTCCTAATTAATTTATTCTAACTCTTAACACTTATAATTTATTTCACACAGAGATATTTATTTAACGTGCGCGCTCGAATATTTACACGCCGGTTCTTCAACTGTCCTCCCTCGAGTCCGGCATTCCCTTTTTATGACAGGTAAACGTCTTCTCGAACTTTCTGGCAGTTTCGAGATAGTTCCACGAATTTCTCCTCGGGTTTTCGGGGAATCGAAGCGTCCCGGCCTTACGAGATTGTTCCCCTTGCTTCTAGAACGAATTCGCGGAACCCGGGCAGTCCCAGACGTGTTTATTTGGTTTCTGCGAGCCGTTCCGTTACAATATACTTGTTACAATAATTGTAATAATAGTTCCACTTCTTTAAATGTGCTGCAATTATATGCTTTTAAAAGAGTTCTACAAAGAAGTTAAAAAGTAACGAAATTGCCACTGTTGTTACGGTACGAAATTTGTAATACGTAAATTCATGGGTTAATACTAATGTTATTAGTTTAGTTAGTGAGGGTGGCCTTTATAGTTCCTTTGTAGTTTTTTTGTTATAGTTTTTTATGTGTTTTTGTGAACTCGTTATAGTTTTTATGTGTTTTTTTTTGTAAACTCGTGAACCGGGTGTGCGTGGTGGCGATATAGACAGTTGGGTGGCGACGAGTTTGTTAGAGAATTGTTTTTGGCGTGACTTTTGGACTACTTTGCAATTTGGAAGCAGCGGCGAAGAAAAACAGCTCGAAAGGAGAGGATCCGATCTGCGTTGTTAGCCCAATCGAATTAGCTCCAAAAAGGGGCAAACCTTGCAAAATATTTGACAGCAATTTTCCTTCGGAATTGTTTAGGGGGGGGGTCACTGGCAGTCTAAATTTAGATTGCCAGTACCAGACCCGTTGCATCATCCGCCATCTTGAATTTAAGGGTGAACTTTTGTTTACTAAATAACTCGTTTATTTTCAATTTTAAACGAAAACTAGCTATTACAAAAGTTGTTTAAAATTAAATTTCCTGCAATTTTGGTTCCTATCATTTTCTTCCTAGGATCGATATTTTTCGATTTATACCCGAGAAAAGGAGGGGATGAAATCTTATCATTGTCTTTTCACGTTTATTGTCAATTTTACGCGAAAAATTGTAATGAATAAAGTTGTGTAAAATAAAATTTCCTACAATTTTGGTCCTTATCAATTTTGCCGTAGGATCGATATTTTTCGATTTATACCTGAGAAGAGGTGAGGGTGAACCTGTAAGTATTGTATTCTCGCGTTTATTATTGATGTTTTCGTATTAATATTTTTTTTTCGATCCTACGAAAAAAATTTATATGTACCAAAATTGTGGGAAATTTCATGTCAAACAACTTTAGCCATAACAATTTTTCTCGTAAAATTGACAATAAACATGACAATACGATGGTAAGATTTTACCCCCACCTCTTCTCAGATATAAATCGAAAAATATCGATTCTACGGCAAAATTGATAAGGAACAAAATTGTAGGAAATTTTATTTTAAACAACTTTGTTAATCACAATTTTTCGCCTAAAATTGACAATAAACGTGAAAAGACAATGATAAGATTTCACCCCTCCTTTCTCGAGTATACATCGAAAAATATCGATCCTAGGAAAAAAAATGATAGGAACCAAAATTGTAGGAAATTTTATTTTAAACAACTATGTTTATCACAATTATACGCGTAAAATTGAAAATAAACGAGTTGTTCAATAAACAAAAATTTAATTTTTTCGGATGTAAATCGAAAAATATCGATCCTAGGAAGAAAATGATAGGAATCAAAATTGTAGGAAATTTAATTTCAAACAACTTTTGAAATAGCTAGTTTTCGTTTAAAATTGAAAATAAACGAGTTATTTAATAAACAAAAGTTCACCCTTAAATTCAAGATGGCGGATGACGCAACGGGTCTGGTACCCCGGCAATCTGAATTTAGACTGCCAGTGACCCCCCCCCCCTAAACAATTCCGAAGAAAAATTGCTGTCAAAAATTTTTGCAAGGTGAAATCCTATGTCGATTGGGCTATGTGCCTGAAATTGAGATTAGGCTCCTGAAGAGTTTTTTTTTAACACTTGAATTTGCACATTTACCCGGTTCATTGAGTTTTTTTTATAACCCACCTTTTCTTTTCCGTTTCCTGTTTTCTTTAGGTTAAGGTGCCACGAGAGACAATGGAGTACAAAATGTCGGTTGTTCATTTGAAAAAGGAGATGTATGAACTTGAGGTTCGGGGTTTGACAGTGGACGAATCAAAGTCAGTCGATTCCGTACGTTGAGTCGCGTTTTGTCGTTAGAGAGGAAGGGGAAAAGTTTGAGTCATTCGAGGATTTTTCGACCTTTTGCTGATGAGCATCGAATTATTAATGAGTATCTTCGTGAATTTAGGAAGTCGATGTCAACTATGACAGGAGGGATATCCTCGGTTGATTTCATGCGAATGCAGTCGCGTCTTGTTCACCTTTTACATCGGGTTGATCGTATTGCAGTTGAGGAACTGAGTCCGGAAGATAGTCAAGTTCGAGCTGATTTAATGATGGAGGTGTTGGCTGCCATGAATCAGTTGGAAGATTTGTCGGAGCCCAATAATAGGTCCGAAATATCTACGGCTCATGTTGAAGAGATTTTAGTAGTAGTACCTGTTCCAGAGGTTTTTGAAAATCCTTTTTCGACGTTAGTGACTGAGAGTCCTAATGCTCCTGCCAATTCTTTTAGTACGTTGGTATTAGAAAATACGCCCATTCCGTTGGATGCAGGTCCGTCAGTGTCACATCCTGGTGTTAATGTTCTTCCTTCGACTACTATTTATAAGGTACGAGTGGAGAAATGGGGTCTCACATTCAACGGGATTAGAAAAAGTTCCGTTCACAATTTTTTAGAAAGAGTCAATTAGCTTAAGTTGGTTCGTTGGAGTGTCAGATCGCGAACTGTTCGACTCTGCTATTGATTTGTTTTCGGGTAAGGCTCTATCGTGGTATCGAGCGAACCGAAATAGGTTTTCCGATTGGGAAGGATTATCACAACTTTTTCGGAAGCATTTTGAACTACCTGATTACAGGGCGAGACTGTTCAGAGAGATTTTAGGACGTACTCAAGATCCGTCAGAAGGGATTGTTGAGTATCTAACTTCTATGGACGCATTGTTTAGGCGCTATGGCGAAACATCTCCCGTGGTCCGAGGTACGCCTCGATATAATTTCAAGAAATCTGGCTCCCTTTTATACAACGCAATTAGGAACGGTTAATTCTTTGGAAGAACTCGAGGAAGAGTGTCTTAAGTTAGAGGCTAAGAAATATCGTGCCGATCATTACGTTACGTTGTGAACTTCGTCGAACCCGATTTCGGGTTTATCTCAATTGATGAACCAACTCCGGACGAAAAAGAGATCAAACACTCGCTCCAGGCTGTCTCGAATAATAGGGCCGTGTCACAACCTACGTAATTGTCCTAGATGTCGTTCTTCGGAAAACGAAGTCCGGGAAAGTCAGTAGGTAGTAAGGTTTTCCCGGGGAATGTTCCTGTGACCACTAAAGTTTGTTGAAATTTTTCTATGAATTCTCGTTGGGCACTTAGTCTACAGCCGTATGATTTTGAACTGATTCACCGTAAAAGTAGAGTTCCTGATTTTTTGTCTCGGTCTGTACCTGTTTCTGTGAATACTGTCGCTATTGATGAATTTTCTGCCACCTGTTTTCACGATTCCAATCATAAGTGGTATCAGGAAATGTTCCGTCGATTGGATGATCATCCTGAAAATTTTCCCGCTTGGCGCGTAAAGGATAAATAAGTATGTAAAACAACTTGTTCTGACTTTCCGGAACATTCTTCAAAATGGAAATTGGTAGTGCCTAAGGATTATCGGGGCGAAGTCCTGAAACGTCATGATTTACCTACAGCTGGTCATTGTGGAGTTTTTAAAACGTTTTGGAGGGTAGCAGACCGTTATTTTTGGCCAAAAATGAGAGCCGATATAGTTAGTACGTTCCATCATGTCATGTTTATGGTCGAAATAAAGTGGAGTCTAAGTGTCCGGCTGGATTGATGGGTACCAAACTCAAAATATTTCCAACAAATAAAATTGTTTTATGGTTTTAAATGCGTATCTAATACTCACTAATATAAAGACGAAATTGTTACATATTTGAGAAAGAGAAATCTTGACCTTATCTCCATGAAAAGGGAACTTGTTATAGGTACCTCCTTAATGTTTTATAACTTTAACTTAATGTTTTATAACTTTAACTTAATGTCGGTAAACAGCAAAAAATTTTCGTCGCGGATAGTGTTAAATCCCCTTTAAATCTTTGTGGAATCGATATTTATATCCATCCAACAAAATCAAAGTTTTTCCTTTTTCACCCACAATACACTTTAAACTGCTCATTGTCGCTATTCAAATGATAACTAAGTGCGGACTGAACAAAAATCGCGGACGCTTCTCAACAATCGCATATTTTCGACCCTCATTAAGACAGGTAGAATCTGCAACACAGATGTTTCAAACGGGGACGCTTCTGTAACATCTTTGGGACGCTATTCAACAATCATTACGGGGGATTAAAATTTTTGGGACGCTACTCAAACTTTCCGCAAAATTCTACTGAGCAGCGGGTAATTTGCCGCGATGTCTTTACACTTCGTGGCGTCATCGATTCCTCTTCTATCCGGTCTTGGGCAATTAAATCCTTCAAGTCGGTCCACGATCTCCAGCACAACGCAGCTCGTGTCTCTGCAATTCGCCAACAGGTCTGTCCACTCTGTCCACGATCCCCGGTACAATGAAGATCGGATCGTCTCCTTTCGAGCTGTTATACTTCGCCGCTGCTTTGACAAAATCACGGAGTTTGAAACAGAATGTTCACCTTTAAAAAAGTGGAACGTGGGAAGTTGGGGTTTTATTAATACACTTGTGGTAAGTTTTAATGAAAGAAATGAAATTTTTAACAGAGTTACAATTGTTTTTAAGAAAACATGAAATTTGAAATGTCATTTGTACACTCGTAAATGAGTATCGATGCTTTGAAGAAATAAAAGAAGTTTACAGTGAACTTCTAACAATGATAAGCCAGTAACACTGCCTATTATTGTATCGTACATCTATTTTAGCATCACCCTTTTGCGACCAGGGCTAATATATGGTTACTGTACGGTGTATTGAATAAAACAGTTATTTAGAAATAGTTATGTAATGGAAAAAATTGTCACCTCAGTGATTCGCACCTGCGATATGAGTATAGTCGATACACCTAATAACTTTAGAAAATTGTGCTAGGTTAGAAAATGCTCTCGATGTTCGATGTCTTTCATTTTCATGACTTTTGAAATTTGGCACAAGCAACAGATACTCATCG
The DNA here is from genome assembly GCA_946251905.1 of Cryptocephalus moraei. Taxonomy (NCBI): domain Eukaryota; kingdom Metazoa; phylum Arthropoda; class Insecta; order Coleoptera; family Chrysomelidae; genus Cryptocephalus; species Cryptocephalus moraei. The sequence goes on along the minus strand of OX276454.1, from coordinate 32,945,108 downwards.
TAATATTTTAACTGAAAGGCTTGCCTTAATGTAAACTACGGTCTGGAGCTACCCGTGTTCGACAAATCACTAATCACTTATTATTTGTGGAAATCCAGGGAATTCTAGACGGTTCGAACAAACGAGATTCGAAACGCCGAGAAGAAACGAGACGTTTCGATGCGATAAGGGTTCCTCGGAAATTGGGAATTTTCCAGAAATCATCGGAATGTTTGAGAAAGCGATGTGCTAATAATAAGGGAAACGCCGGACTCAATGAGTTAGGTTAGAATATCGGCAGCGTTAGCGACGAGCCAGACCGGGCGCGAAGATAAATAAACAAATGTGTGTGTGAATATAAATTAAGTATTAAGGTGTTATGTTTGTAAAAATAAATTAAGTAAGACGTTTCGCGTAGTGTTTTAGTTTTAATGAACAGTAAAAACGTTACAATAGACTACATAGTGTAGATTGACTGAACGTTCTCAGATTTTCATGCACTAACTAAAAACAAGTTTAAACTTATAATATAACTTTGTTAAACGTTAAGCTAACTTGTTTAACAAATGTCTACACGTACCTTTACTTTTGGTATATAATCGTAAACCTATACCTCGTTATAAATTCTTTCTCAGAATTATACTAATGGTACATTCTACGTAACTTGTAAGCTACAGTATTTCCAACAGTCTCATACTCATCTTGATTGGGTGAACAATAGAGCTTCAGATACTTTCTCAATTTGGCTTTCCCACGTTCTTTTTCGGTTTATTCGATTAGTAGTGGATTATTTTCAACTTTTCCGAAATGTTCTTCGTAAATTATTAATTTTGCTTTTTAGCGTATCAATAGGATTCTTTACCAATTTTGAAAAACTAAACCCTACTGTATCTCTGCATGCACCATAGCTAAAAAAACATTCTTGAAAACAACTAAAGTATTGTAACGAACCGGCTGACCATAAAGATAACCACCCGTCGGAAAGTGTCGCTTCTGGGAACTTCGGAAAGAAAAGAATTTGGCGAACTGATAGATTTCCTGGAAGTCGCAGAATATTCGGGAAACTATGAAAGATCTAGTCGTTTCGACTTGCTTCTAGAATCCCCATTCGGTAAGATAAATAGCAGGCCGCCGAGTGAGACAGGGGAGTAGTGGGAAGAGAGTCGTAAAATCCGGTCGAACGGGAGCGGCAGTGAACAAACATAAATAAATGTTGTTAAAATAAATTACACAATAATTGTTAAATTATGTGAATTAGATAAGTGTTATTTATATTTATAATAAGCCAACCCAAATGTCAACCTCACCTGCACGAGCGATGGTACTCCATATCATCCGGTGCACCCTGCTAGGTAACTGACGAGGCTCTGACGACCGAATGTTTGCCGGAATAAGCAGACCCCCTCGGTTTTGCCAACAGCCTCTAAGAGGATGGAAGAGCAAACTGAGGTTTTAGGGCACTCTCTTGTCCTTGGAGCAAGAAATTGCCCCTAAAGGCGGAAGAACTAAGTATAGTCAACGGCGTAAGGATGCAGAAGGCAAGGAGAAACCACTACATTAAAGATCCAATTGGATTTCTCAAGACAAACAATTCGTGGCAAATGGAAGACAATACAATGGCCCCTAGTCCGTGGCAGACCTTAGATGGTCAAGGGGTGCTAAGAATCCCCACGAAGAAACCAAATATTATGAAAACAAACTGTAGCGGAACTTTTAAAATAGGTACTACATGGAATGTTAAGAGCATGTACATGCCGGGAAAAGTACATAACATAAAACAAGAGATAGACAGATTAGAAGTTGACATTTTAGGAATAAGTGAGACAAGATGGCCCAACAGCGGCAAGAAGATGGTTGGTGACTCAACAGTAGGTACTATATGCTGGCGACGATGACCCCAAACATCCAAATGTCGTCGGTATTATTCTCAACGCAAGAACAAGTGCATCTCTCCTTAACTTAGTACCCCTCTCCGATAGAACAATGATGGTACAGCTAAGTGCAACACCCAAAAATATACCGCCGATAAGCCAGAAAGAGAAATACAGGTGTATTATTTTGAAATAAAGCAATTATTATCTTACACCAGAAATGATAAAATCACTTTCATTTTAGGCGCTTTTAACCCTAAAGTGGGCAAGGGAAAAAGCGAGGACATCGTAGGCGAATATGGATTTGGAGACAGGAACGAGAGAAGGGAGACCCTGATCCAATTTTGTCAGGAAGAGAATCTGCTTGTCTCTAACACCTGGTTCAAACTATCCGCAAGACGCCTGTATCCATGGAAGTCCCCACAAGATACGATAGATCGCCCAGTACGAAACCAGATTGACTTCATATTGGCCCCAAAGAGATTCAGAAACGGAGTACTCAGTGTTAAATCCTATCCAGGAGCAGATATTGGGTCAGACCATAACCCAGTGATCGCCCAGATTAGAGTGCAGCTCAAAAGGCTGAAGAAGAAAGCAGTCAAAAAACCTGATTTGAATTCTCTAAAGAACGAACAACAAAGACAGGTCGTATCAGACGGCTTGAACGGAAAACTCAATGAAATCTAATGGAATAAATATCTACAAGACACAAATGAGAAAATTTCAAACAGGACAGAAGAATTATGGACATAACTTAAACATGCTCAAGCTCAGGAGACTCAAGAACAGTTAACAGGAGTAAATAACAACAAACACACAAAGAATGGATGACTGAAGAAATACTCCAATTAATGGCGAAGAGGAGAGGTTTCAAACAAACAAACCTTCCGAAGTATAAAGAAACAGAAAATATGAGAAGGAGCAAAATTAGAATGGCCAAAGAATCCTGGATGAAGGAGAGATGTCAGGAAATAGAAGAATTTCTTGCCAAACACGATATGTTCAACATCCACAAAAAAGTCAAAGAAGTTACCGGTAACCGAAAACACCAACCCTGCTTGAAAATCCTGGATGAAGATGGGAAACCAGCTTCAAGCAAAGAAAAACAAGAAGAAATTTGGAAAAACTATATAACTGATCTGTTCGACGATACGGATCCCTCGAAGGGCAACCAAATACAGTCAGAGCAGGGTCCAGATATAATGTTGTCGGAGGTTGAGAAGGCATTAGCCTGTATTAAAAACGGAAAAGCTGCCGGTCCAGACAACATCTACCCGGAAATACTGAAATTTATCAATGAGAAAAATCTTAAGACAATAGTTCACCTTTTTAATATTATATACAAGACCGGAGCCATACCCCAGGACTGGCTGAGTTCAATATTTGTTCCCATACCCAAAAAACCTGGAGCCACAAAATGCGATGACTTCCGTCTAATCAGTTTAATGAGCCAAGTATTAAAACTTTTCTTAAAAGTTCTGCTTCTGCATAATCGAATACGTAGAAAATGTGATCAAGATGTAAGCGAAGAACAAATGGGTTTCCGAGAGGGACTGGGCACAAGAGAGAGCTTGTTAGCACTGTCGACCATGCTACAAAAATGCAAAGACCAACAAAAGGATGTATACTTGTATGAATAGATGGAGGTTCTCGAATGAAATCATATGTATATGTACAATGTATAAACAGCTTTTTCAAATATCTCTTACATTTGTAGATGTATACTTGTGTTTTATAGATTATACAAAAGCAATAGACTGTGTTAAACAAAAAAAACTGCTGACAATACTAGGAAGCAAAGGTATTGACTCGCAAGATTTGAAGATCATACAACATTTATACGAACACCAAGTAGCTTCAATAAGACTAGAAAGTACCGAGACAAGAGCTGTACTTATAAAGCGCGGAGTCAGACAGGGGTGTATGCTCAGCCCCATGCTCTTCAATATGTATTCTGAGGTCATATTCGAGGAAGCACCTGATGGATCCGGAGACGGCATAAAAGTCAATGGCAGACTGATAAATAACTTAAGGTATGACGATGACACAGTGATACTTGCGGATAGTTCTGAGGGTCTTCAAAGATTAATCGACAGAATAGTTTCAGTGGGTGGTCATATGGGACTACAAATAAATAAACAAAAGACAAAAACAATGGTGATAAGTAGAAACCCAAATCAGCTGGTAGATATAAAAGTTCTAGGGACGTCTATATCAAGGGTTCGGAAATTTAAATATTTAGGTAGCTGGATTACAGAGGACTTGAATCCAGATCTGGAAATAAGAACAAGAATCGAGATGGCCAGAACAATATTCTTGAAAATGCGTAGTTTGCTGAGCGACAAAAGTCTGAATGCCCAAATACGATATAGTTTCGTCAAATGTTATGTTTTCCCGGTGCTCCTGTATGGTGTCGAAGCGTGGACGCTGAAGATTACTACAATGAATAGACTGGAGGCTTTTAAGATGTGGGTGTGCCGCCGAATATTAAGAATACCTTGGACAGACCGCGTTACAAATATCGAAGTCTTGCGGCGGATGAACAAAGCACGTGATCTCTTAGCCATCCTGAAAAAGAAAAAAAACCGCCTATCTTGGACATGTCATGAGGGATACTAAATATGCCCTCCTGAAATTAATAATACAAGGAAAAATAGAAGGCAAGTGAGGGCCGGGGCGCAGACAAAACTCATGGCTGAAAAACGTCAGAGACTGGACAGGACTGGATTCTCATACTCTACTCAGGAGTGCACAAGATAGAGAAGCATTTGCCAAAATTGTTGCCGATTTTCATTGAATGGAGTTGGTACTCTAAGAAGAAGAAGAAGAAGATATTTATAATATTTAAAATTAATTATTATATTATTATTATATAAATAAGTATAATAATAAGTGATAATTATACGCAGTACCTGGATTTACCTCAGATGTTGGCATACGGTTCTATACAGAAGTATGAAGAGCCGTTTGCGATATAAAGGCTAGGCAATGAGCAATCCATGTGCTATAAGATCTATGATGGCGGTTGACATGACGTCATGGCACAGTATTGGGCGTGGTGGACTCGTGCGTGCCGTATCGGGGTGGCGTGTGTTATCATTGTTATCACCATAAGCCTAATTTAATATGAACTAACCATAGCTACGTATTGTTAAAGCCGAGGGAGATTGTATTAAGTCTCGTGATGGGATTTTTGTTTCATTCATTAGCTGTGTCAAGAGGAGATATTTATTGGATAAAATTTATTCTACAACATTCATAATACACGCCTTATTTTTAAGGGCCTTGAGAAAAACTCGCAGGTGCCCCAAACTTTAAGTTACGCCATTGGATTAAACCTTGTCATAAAATTTCTCTGAGGGAATAATTACATAGTTTTATAATTTTTTTAGACGGTCGCCTATGGATCTCTTGCATCTGCATAAAATATATCTACAGGTCTATCTTTTATGTAGGCTTAAGTGGGTACAAACGGGTGTTTTTAGTTATTTCAAGTGGCTTTGTAAACAGTAAGTTGTATTATATTGTTATACTTTGGGCCCCCTGTGTATGCCAACGAGTTATATCGGATTTTAGGCGGATTGCCCGTACATATAGAACATATGTTGGGTACAAGCTTATCCTAAGGTTAAAAATCTATTATTCATAATAATTTCAGCAGAAACATCTAGATCTAATTAGTATTCAGAATGTGCTACAATTTAGAATTCATATGTGCTATAGAATATGGTAGAAAAGATGTGTATTTCGGGTAAAGTCCGGTAACGAGCTCAGAAAAATGTGACTGGAACCTGGAACGTGTTTCGGTATTTTGGGTTCTGGACGAATATATCTTTAGTATCCGTTAGCAAAAGCGAAAAATCCTATGAGCTGACAAATAAGTATTTTCACTTTTCGCCTCTCTTGGGTAATCCTAAGTTTTGTACATCTTTTGGTGTAACATTGTTGAGTTGGGTTTCTCGCAAAACCAAAATCATGCAGGAAGAAAACTCGCAAAACAAAATCACGCTAGACAAAATACTCACAGGTCACTCCCTCGCAAACTTGTTAGTTTTATTTATAACCAAAATAAATGATGAAAAATGATAAAATTAAGTAAAATTAAATTAATTTTAAAATTAAATGCTACAGCTGTGAGCAACACCGCGAAGGAACTTGCCAAGTTGCTGTAAGTTGTATTCGTGGACCAGACCAGACCAGATTTACCTACTGAAAACGTTTTAGTCCAAAATCCAGGATAACACTATTACACTGAACCAAGGGCGTCGATAAGGGGGGGGGTAATGGGGGAACTCCCCCCCCCCCAAAAAAACTAAAGTTACTTTTTATTACTTTACTTATTTACCATTATTATTACTTACTATCACTTTTTTGAAATTTTTTTACATGATGAAAATGTATTACCCCTCCCAGAAAAAAAAATTTTTCATGATGGGAATGCATTACCCCTCCCAGAAAAAAAATTATCGACGCCAGTGCACTGAACTGAAGCTAATTTAAAAATGAGGGAAATTTGGTCCCTAAACATATTACCTAATTACCTACAAAAAACCTACTTATATTACATATTAATAGGTAATCCCATCAAGGCATCAAGTATATGTGGTATCTATGTCAGGATTTTGTTTTAATCACCTACCGTAGGTCAAATGCACAGACCATTAATATAACTAGACCCGGTGTTCCCATTAGAAACTGATCTTTGTTTACATGCCAACATAGCCGATAGGCGCGGTGTAAAGGGGGAAGAAAATATGGCCGCCTTTGACGAATTTTGACAGCGTACAAAGTAGCTATCCATAGGCGTATCAATAATAAGGGACAAAAAGGAAATAAAATTAAGAAAATAATTTATTTATTATTTAGATCAACGGGCAATGAAGCCCTTTACATGCTAGGTAACAAAGGTGCGAAATAAGTGACAAATGATAAAGAAGGACATAGATTATCAAAATCATCATGACAGTAATAATGCATACAATAAGTATAGTCCAAGACCAATCTGTCAGAAATTTGCTTTAGATTGGCATAAGAGGTAACCGCAATGTTTTTACATGAATACCTCGGGAATAACGTCTAGAATAAGGATTGACTTATCCTCCAAAGCGCATCTGTCGGGAACATTGTTAAAAATGCAACAATTTAAAAAGAAATTAAAAAACGCGTTTTTCCCGAATTGTTTTGCTTCTAACTTTTTAATTATTGAATTTAGAAGAAAGTTGAAGAGAGGAAAAAGTTGCAGAATCTATTTTTACATAAAATGGCATAGGTTATAAATTTAAAAATTTATTAGCGGTTTTGCCAAATAGTAATAAACAACAAAAAATCGGCCCAAAAGTGTTTTTTAACTTTTTATTTTAGGCACTTTAAAATATAGTTAGGACTTTCATATCACAGGTACAAAATCCTCAAGTTATAATAAAAGAATCGAGTAAATTTCGTTTCGATCGGATTATTAGAGTTTGCACAATAATTTTGCAATCCAGAAAAATCAGAAAATATTGAAAATTTTCAAAATTGTTTAAATTTTTTTCCACTATTCGATTTTAATAAAACTAGCGGTCATATATAAGAGGGAACAAGCTTTCATGTACTTTTGTCAGAATTAAAAAATATGTATTAGAACGGATACAGTCATTGTTTAAAGTTGGTGTCGTTTTTTTTGCTTATAAACAAATAGATTATCTCGGCGAATTTTTTGTTAAATGAAATTCTGAAAACATAGCAGGAAAGTGCTCGGAAAGACGCTTCTTTTTATTCATAATAAGTTGCTGTTTTGCTCCTTAGCTTCTGAGATATAACTCCTCAAAGTTGTTTAGTGTTTAATAAAATGGTTGATAATGGTTAAAAAAATTACTACTTTTTCTCATATCTTAAGAAATAATTGTTTCTCACAGTAACCAGTATAATATTTTTGTTGAAATTTACATTGAAAAGATTGAAATTTAAATTTAAAAAATGTCTCACTTCGAATTTTGACAAATTCAAAAATTTGACATTTCTATTAAACACAGTTACAGGGTAGAAATTAATTACCTTGTAGTACTTTTAGGTTCAAAAACTTGATGCATCGGCAATGAAACAGCATCTCTCTTTAAATATCTAGCATTGTCGGTTGCACCTATTTTAGACACAAAATCATCTTTACTGAAATGTTTTGAGCAAATATAGGACGATTTTGTTGTTATCATTTTCGCTAAGTCCCAAAACAGAAATCCAAATATTTCTTTTAATTGGATCTGCTGGAAACCTAAAATAATAACACTGATAGAACGCCACTGAGATGATACATAACCTCAAAAAATTTCATTAATAAATTTCTTTATTTACCTATGAAAAGACAATCCCGAGGTTTTCCCTGCATCGCTATAAACGTTGCATATCTTGCACCTATTAACCATTGTTAAATGTTTCCTATTTTTATTAAAATTACTACCGGTTAGTTTTGGTTTGGTTAGGTTAGCGTGTGACCATAGACATAATACTATATAGACTACGGATCGGTATAAGGCGCGATGTGACCAGTGGGAGCGAGAGGCAAATAAATAAGGCGACTTGTCTCTCACTCTAAATGGGTGGAGCTAACAACTCCGTAACCATGACGCTCTAACCTCTACAGCCTCATGTCAATCATGTGTCAACATAATCAAGAATTTGTTAGTACCACTTATCTTCGAAAACTATTGAGGAAATATAAGAAATGAAATAAAACTGTAAATATAGTGGGAAAATAATGGAATTGAGAAGAAAAAGTTCGTTTTCTTGGAGTTTGGAAGCCGCGACCTCCAAAATAAAAGGACGTGACGTAACTGACAAGGCAAGAGGTTAGATCGTCATGGTGACGGAGTTGTCAACTCCGCTTATTTAGAGTGAGAGACAAGTCGCCTTATTTACAGTGACTGTACTACGAACAGTGGCGACAATCAATGTCTCGATTTTTATTGGCCAGACTAGTCACGTGGTATACGGCCGCCATTAAGAGGCAAATTTTCTTTGTTTACATTGTTTTGGATTTGAGTTGTAACGTTTTTGCGGTATTAAAGGTGGATTTATACAGCTTTTATTTAAAGCAACATTAGTCGTAGTCGTAACTTAAAAGTTGAATCACCTAGTAATAGACGTGGCTGTTTACACAGTCTCTAATTTAGTATTAGTCGTAAGTCGTAACTCCCTTAATGCCGTAATTGCCCTAATTTAGCATTAGCATTGGGAGCTTGAAACACACGGAAAAGAATTCTGGAGATATTGGATTTTTAGTTACATCTTTTTGTAAGGCAGGTCCAACTATTTTGACTAAGGAGTGTGGGGGTCGTCTCAGTATATTGAAGATGATGAAAAATTCCCGAATTAAATCATAGAAGATGTGCGTAACAAATGTCAGAGATATCGAAAAAGGTATTTGTAGCTCTGACCACCAAACTACTGAGATAAGTACGTACCAAGTACCAATTTCATTTTCGATGTTCTACGCAACACGCAACACACCACACCTCCTCTCACGTTAGTCATGTGATCTCTTACGGGTTCTCATTTATAAATGCAAATGTGTGAGAAGATGAAAAATTCCCGAATTAAATCATAGAATATATGCGTAACAAATGTAAGAGATATTGAAAAAGGTATTTGTAGCTCAAATACCAAAATAAATAAAGAGCTACAAATTTGAATTTTGAATTTCCGCGCCAAAAATTTTGCCTCTTAATGGCGGATGGACGAGCTTGTCGCCACTGTTTGTAGCAGTGATTTGTAGTATAGTCACTGTAGCCTTATTTATTTGCCTCTCGCTCCCACTCGGCACATAGTGCCCTATACCGATCCGTAGTCTATACAGTATTATGTCTATGCGTGTGACAGACTATGACGCGATGTTGCCACGTTGCCTCTCATAACGAAAGTCTATATTATTTTAGATTTACGTACAACTGACCAACCGCAGGCGAAGTAGGCTGGATGTATAAGCAAATCGTAAGCGAGAATTCTTCATTTGCATTCATGCAACAGCGCAAAAAAACGCTTAGAATGTGCTAAAATCTTGTCAATACATTATTTTGTAAACAAACTGGTCTATACCGCGTTTGGAAATAATAGGAGTAATGACATTTGGCGATGAATCCCTTTTTTGAAGAAACTGCAGAGCGTTTTGTGTGGAGCAAACGCATAAATCCATGTGCCGCACATACAAATCGTGAATTTATCGCACAAGCCATGCGGCGTTGTCAAATACCGACCTTTGGATTCCTTGAATCATAAAGTTGGTTCGAAACATTTAAAAATCATGTTTTGAAATGCATTTTCCAGTCGGTTAACTGAGCTTTACACTTTAATAAAAGTAAAGATTAAAAATCATGTTTTGAAATGCATTTTCCAGTCGGTTAACTGAGCTTTACACTTTAATAAAAGTAAAGAAAAACTGTAATGGTTCAACGTGTGCTTTTAAGCAAGCCACGAAAAGAGTATTGTTGGTGATGGCGGCAACCAGAAATACACCATAGAAGTATATTGCTAAAGATTGCTTACAACGGCAACAATGCACCAATCCTTTCGTCAAGGTTCATTCCATGAACGTAGGTACTGTAAGTCAATAATAATATTATTAATCAACCAAAAAGGTAACGCGCTGGTCAAGTACCTCATGGTGGCGTGGAAACCTTGACAAAACTTATGTCTTATTAAAACTTATATATTATTCTTATTGATTTGTATTTGTATCTTCTATTTGGAAAAATGTTTTAGTATTTTTTTTAAAAATTCCTTTAGTCACGACTTTATTTCTACGCACGCCTATGGAATCCATATAAGTCCCCACGAAATATCAAAATCGAACTGTCAGTCACTCCTATTATTTCCAAACGCGGTATAGTTATATTAATGGTCTGTGGTCAAATGCATCCATTAAGGAGTTTGCGAGGGAGTAACCTGCGAGAGTTTTGTCTCGCGTGATTTTGTCTTGCGAGTTTTCTACCTACATGATTTTGGTTTTGCGAGATTTTGGGCGCGAGATATTGACCAGCGAGATTTTGGCTGCGAGATTTTGTACGTGAACGATTGGTGCCTTTTGCATTGCAGTAATGTGTCCATCTCTTTCCATTTCAAGCCAGTTCTCCTATGTTTCTCCAGGGTATATTTCTTTACTCTGCTGATTTTATCGGTCTTTCCATGGCCCTTGTCCCGTTCCATGCCGTTCCATATGCTTACTGTAACACAACGATTATAGACTACACAGGATTGCTCACTTCCATTTGACCAATGTTGGACAGTTTTGTGACGTCACCACCGGTGCTGAAGTCGTGCGTTTACGTGTTGAGATGTAGATGACGTGGATGTCAGGATGTGTATATCCTACCGATAGTACGTAGATCCGTAAGAGCGTAAGATGATAACCTTATATTATAACCAGGGGACGGAGTATATGCAAAATGCAGATACATGCAAATTGTGCATATAAGTAAAATTTTTCATAACCTTTACATATTTTGACAAAAACGTCTTATTTTTGCATATATTTCGTATATATTGTTTCAAACGAAGAGATCTTACCAAACATTCCTTTACCACCACAACCGATTGTCACAAGATGGGGAACATAGATAAACACGGCTCTTATTTATGCAGAACATTTTAATGAATCAATAAAATTGATATTGGATCTAACAGATTCTTCTCAATGTGTTTTAACGTCACAAGCATTATTCCAAAATAATATTGTGCACCAGCAATTCATTTTTATAAAAACTAATTATAGCTTTGTTCCGGAAACGCTAATTGCTTTACAAAAAAATTCTGAGCCACTTGTAGATTCTTTGCAGATAATTACAAAATTCAGATAGAAATGTTAAAAGAAAAATTGAAAAAAATGCGATAAATTAGAATGTTTTGGAAAAAAATGTGGGTTATAAAAAACTTTTACATATTTTATGGTTTAATCCCCAAATTGAAATATTGTCCCGTAACATCGATTGATGTCACCGTCTGGCGATACGGTGATAGACACTGGTGATAGAGGGTGATCGAGGAAAGTATACCCTTTGGTGGAACGACTCCTTTCGACCCATTAACCATATTCCGACATTTGCATACGATTCCGGAGGGGGCATCTCGATTTATGCCAGCATCAACAAGAAGGTGCTAGGACTGGTCATAGACGCTCGCAGTAACTTTTTTCCGGGTTCCCGGGCTGTCTCAGTATGTCCCTAAAAGGGCATACGAACATAGATTATCGACACTGTTGGTGTCATGGGCCCACGGTCTATTACTATAGATGTAAATTTCATGGAAACCGTAGGAAGCGAGATATTTGTGAAAAACTAATTTTTTGTGAAATTTGATCTTCAATAACTTAAGACGAGGACACGAGATTTTACAAAACTTTGAGACAACCTTTAGTATGCCAAAATAGAGGTTTTTACGAGTTTACAGCTTTTTATCTCACTCCGAGGCTATTTAACTCTATTTTATCTTAAATGACTGAACTATAGGTCGTATAGCCACGCTTTCTGCCCAGCACCGGTGGTGACGTCACAACGTTTGTCAGGCAGATTCGGCGAACTGAGCAATCCTGGTAGTGTCTATAATCGTTGACTGTAACAGACCATTTGTTCTTTACATCTGAAAATAATTTCGCATAATGGCCATTACCGGGACTTTTCAAAAAATTTAGTAGCAATATAAATGTCAAACGTCGACTGTCGAAAGTTTGCTCGCTGTCAATTCATTTTAGTGTTATGTTATGCTTGTTGTTTTGTTTTTGCTGATTGTGTCACAAAAGGAAACAAAGGCGATAAGAGTATGAAACCGAAATTATTTTATTCTAAGGTAACGCATGTTTGATTTAAATTAATAGTTACAAATTAACAGGAACAATAACAATAGCTACATTATTTAAAACACCGTGAAATTTAGAGCTCCCTATTGGATGTTTATTTGAATAACTTTAATGAAAATATTGTCCCATTTAAATAAACCAATTAGGATTATTTTAAAATTAATGGGTATACAAAGTTCCTCATACCATGGTTTTTTTACTAATAAGTAGGTTATTATCGATTGTTTGGTTAATTATTATTACATAAATTTATTTATTATTAATAGGCTTTTATTAATTACTACTTGCAGACAGTTCTGGAGACCCCAAATGGGCAAAACGAAGAAGAGAACGACATATGGAGCCACGGCTACATGGTCCCGTCCGATATGGATGGCGCGACAACGAGGTACGGTATCAGAAATGTACTTTTCCATGACCGAACCGACTCATCAATAAATGTTTCTAGATGGAAAGACAAGAACAAGTGGTGCAGACCATCTTGCATTCCTATTTCAATCATCTGCATTTTGATCTTCCTTGTAGTGTTATTACCCCTCCTAGATCACGCCGCCGAGAGGGCACTTTTAGGTTTAAACTCGCCACTCGTCGAGACATGTAACGGCAGCTGCAGGTAAAATCTACAAACTAATTTGTAGGACATTGGCATTTTCAGCAAAATTATGTTACTTTCCATTCTAAGCCATATACCTATATATGAAAGCTAGTACTATTCTTATTCCCAATTACACAAATGCAAAGCATTTTTAGTCATTAGATTTCCTGTAATAAACATAAATTAACTAAATATGTCACCTTTACAGGTTGTCTCTTATAGAAACTATTCCAGAAGGTCTAGTCTACTCGAACGATTCAGTTACATACCCCCAGACATATGACACTTGGTTAGATCTAATTAACTCTGCCACGGAGTCCATAGACATAGCTTCGTTGTATTGGACCTTGAGACAGTCCGAAGTCTATCCAGACCCATCTTCTATAAAAGTAAGGAATAACATATTGTTCAAAAAGAGTTTTGGTTTAAAAACTGAATTGCAAATGGATTCTGCAATATGTATACTATTTGAATTGAAATACCAATCAAAAACATCCGTTATACAAAACACTAATGTGCTCATTCTCTTTTTACCTCATTTTAGGGTGAGAAGATTTTTCAAGCGCTGTTGAAAGCGGGCACGGACAAAGGCGTAAAAATAAGGGTGGCCCAGAACTCACCATCACAGAACTACCCAAATATTGATACGGAACTTCTGGTTAAACGTAAGGCGGCGGAAGTCAGGAGTTTGAACTTTGTAAAATTGTTAGGGGGAGGAGTCCTACACACGAAACTCTGGATAGTAGATAAGAGGCACGTCTATGTCGGCAGCGCTAATATGGACTGGCGGTCCCTAACACAGGTAAAATGTTCATTTATACAATTCATATCGCTAATCACAATGATATATAGGAGAAATAACTTAAGAATAACTTTAAAATATTGCAGATAGACACAAAAGTGATAAATTCCAGAAACCACTGTAAAATGTAACTTGGAATTAAATATCAAATGTACAATTGTATCAGCACTCGTTGAAATGTATTTTCAATCCTAAGCATTTGAGTGACTGGAAAATATTCTTATTTTTATTGTGTCTTTATTATTACCATCGATCATTAGAAATCAGCTTGTAATTAACACTCGTTTAACTTATTTTTAAACCCCATCATTAATTTTTTCCCTGGGCAACCTCCCTTTCTATTAGAGCAGTGATTATAGGTCTCGAAGGTCTCATAAATAATTCATAGCGATCGCATGTTTTGAGGGCTGCAATTTTTCCTAACTTTTAACTTATAGTTTCCACCCCTGCGTGCTGGCTATTGATTTGCAAACGATGCCAAGGACGAATGTCCTGACCTGATTGCCTAAAAACGCGTTCGTTTTAAAATTAATCCGGATTTAATTTAAGGACAACATCCTGTCGATAACCCTAAAATTTTTATAACAATTATTTACTTGATGAGATGGGATATGACAACTCAACCCAATTCCTGAATATTTTAATCCATTTTTTTTTGTATTTTTCAGGTAAAGGAAATGGGATTGGTTATACGTAACTGTTCGTGTCTCGCCAATGATGTTGGGAAAGTATTTGAAGTAAGTTCATTGTGATGAATAGCTACGATAAGGAAAATGTACTGGGTTAGACTGCTCTTTAAATTACTAATGGAGGTTTTTATTTTGTTGATATGTGTATGTGTTTACCTAGGAGGGCTTTTCAAGTATTTATGAGCCATTTCGGCTGTTTGTTTGTTGATAATGTGGGTGGGACAAAGAAATAAGTGAAGGTCGAAAAAACACTACTTACATGATTAATTTTTTATGAAGGCTGTGTCAGCTGACGGCTATGTGTTACGGTGCCATATAATTTCGTTCTGTGGTATTTAAATTGTAGGGTAATTTTTTTATGTGATATTTTTATCTACTAGTTGATTCCAGCTATCAAGTCTATATAATCAATCACTACAAAAATTTATGGTTCAATCATCATATGCAAAATAGTGACAAACACGAGGGTATTTTTTTAAAAAAAAGAGAACACCTTGTGAAAACTATAAACGTGTTAGTGTCATTGATATAGGTAATAAAATACATGCAGTTATATTTAACGACAGACTCAAACCATTACAAAGAGATGATTGTGGTATAGATGGAGTTATAGCATTCAACACTTGATACGAAAATATTGAACATATAATAAACAAATAAGTATTATAGCGTTTGTGAAGTTTGAAACGCCCATTGTTAGAGTAAGTACGAAGTGTCATCTGAGCTGAGCTCTTAGTTGACCATACCAGTACTTACAAATCAGGGCTTAGAAGAAGGACTCCTAACTCTTTATGATATTCATGTATAGTAAGTGTGAAAATGGACCAAACAACATTTACTTCCTATTTTAGATGCTAGTGACATGCAATTAACTAGCTACAATAATCTGAAAACCATCTTCAAAGATCAACACTACATTGTGTATGTAAAGATGAATATCGGGTATCAATAGACAAAACTAAAATGATGGGCCTTACCAGAAAAAAAAAACATTGTCAGAATAATAATTATAATACTAAATGACATGGTACTAGAACTAATAAGAGATTTTGACTATTCGGGACTTCTTATAACCTTTCATTTCAAACAAACTAAACTAATTTTGAAACATACATATTATGTGTCACAGTACCAAAACATCCAGCATCTGGAATGAATGGAGAACACTGTAATATTACACTTCGCATATAAATAAAGACGAATAGATACAGTCAAAGACGAGTGAGACATAAATGACTTTCGGAGCAGGATCCATATCCTAACCTATGATGGAGGGAAAAAAAATTATTTCCAGCAAACTGGAAGAATTAGATTAGTTGTAGGAGTTAGTAATCAGTAAAAACAATGTACCTATATACCCAAGTATAGTAACTAACCTTACCATTACATATCATTGGTTAGTAAAACATCAGGTATTCATTTTCATTTTGATTTCTCTACTTATATCAGATTCATTTTCCACCATGGTAGTGTGATTAAGTAGACTAATTATTACTTTGCTTCTTCTGTAATAACATATTAGCAGTTGCAAACTCTGGTTACAAATTCTACTATTTTATTTCCTGTAATACTAAATGTATACCATTGATAAATAAATACTAAATTTACTATTTTAGGTGTATTGGTCATTAGGTGAGGAGAACGCCAAGATACCACCGCATTGGCCCGCTAGTCTTATGACGGCCTTCAACGCTGACACCCCTATGAACCTGTTGTATCAAAACGAAACTTTTCACACCTACTTCTCGGTAAGAACACGAAACTTAACATTATTCCAGTGGGGTACTTGCAATCAATATTAAAAAAAAAATTGTTCAAAGCGAAACTTTTATACCTATTTCTCAGTTAGGAACAAAACTTAAATTTATCAAATCGCACTTGTAGTCCAGTCATCAGCCATTATCGCGTGGAATTTTGGGAAACAAGGTCGATTTCATTGAAAATTGGGATTTAGGTAGTATACATACCGTTCTTCAAAGTTGAGCTTGTGCCGAAGTGTGCTTTTTCCCTAGGGGTGGAAATCACCCCTTCTAAGGGGTAAGAAATTTTTTAATCAAATAAACACGGAAATCGATAGATTAATCAATTCTAAGTAACTTTTGCTCTATACAGTTTTTTTGTAAAGTTGATATTTTTCGAGTTATTCACGATTGAAGCTACAAATATTTCATTAAAAAACGAATGTTTTTTAATCGTTTTCAACCAATAACTTGAAAATCTCATTTTATCGGAAAAAAACAGTCAGAACAAAAATGCAGCTAATAAAAAAGCAAAGAGACACGTTTTTGAATGACCTCTATAAACCTAATAAGGGCTGAGTATTGCTCGTTAAAATGTGGTTATTTTTCGAGAACCGCGAAATTTAAAATTTTCAACCTTTAATAACTTGAAAATGGTAAAATTTTTGGGGAAAACTCAATAGACATTTTTTAAAATACATAAAATACCCTTTACAATGAGTACTGATATAAGTCTTTTGCATAGGAATTAACTGATTTATAACAAAAATAAAGTAACAACTTATTTTTTTATTTTTAAATTAAAAATTACCCCCTCGTCATAATACGGTATTTTACCGCTGATGACTGGAGTATTGCAATGGTAACAGATTATCGAGAAAAATGCATGGAGGTGTTAGTTAGAGATAGTTAAAGTAAAAAAAACTTGTTGCTTAAGCAAATACTACCCAAAGCCCTATTCCAGAGCTCTCCGCTTCTATTGAACCCGGCTGGTCGCACCAATGACATCGATGCTGTCACCAGCGTTATTAAGCATGCAGAGAAGTTTGTCTACATTTCTGTGATGGATTACTTCCCTCTGACGATTTACACGCCGAAGATCACCTTCTGGCCGGTGATCGATGACGCCCTGAAGAAGGCCGCGATCGAGCACCGTGTCAAGGTGAAGCTGCTGATCAGCTGGTGGAACCACTCGAGGCCCTCCGAGGATTACTTTCTCAGGTCTCTCGCCAGCATCAACAAGGCCTATCCGGGAGTCTCCATTGAAGTGGTAAGAGCACAGTTTAAAGAGTGTCCTTTGTTACGGTACGAAATTCTAGTAAGTTCAAGAGTTAAAATTTCTGTTTTAATGTTATTAGTTTAGTTAGTGAGGGTGGCCTTTATAGTTTCTTTATAGTTCTTTTGTAGTTTTTATTTTTGTGTTTTTGTGAACTCTGTATAGTTGTGTTGTTATGTGTTTTTGTGAACTCGCGAGCGGAGAGTGCGTGGTGAGGATATAGACAGTTGCGTAGCGACGAGTTTGTTTAAGGAGGATTGTTTTGGCGTGATTTGGAAAAAAATTGCAACTTGGAAGCAGCGGCGAAGAGAAACGGCTCGAAAGGAGAGAATCCGATCTGCGTTGTGCCTGATGATCGAGATAAATCTCCTGAAGAGGATTTAAGTCAATTCGAGGACGGCTGCGAGGCTAGGAGGTCGAAGGAGGGAGAGACACGATCTGCATTGTGCCGGAGATCGTGGACCTGGACCGAACTGTTAGGGAGGGCTCCCGTTTGGTGAATTGCAGAGAACGAGCTGTGTTGTGCCGGCGATCTTGGACCGACTCGGATAGAAAGAAACCGAAACCAGATAGAAGAGGAAACAACGACGCCACGTAGTACAGTTTTCGTTTCGTTCGTTATTAGATAATGTTGGTTAGTTAGTTAGTTATTTAATTATTATTGTTAAGATAGGGAAAGGCCACCCGTCTTATTATTATTATTGATTTTTTTTATTTGTTGTTCTTTGATTGTTAAATCCCGTTTTCTTTTTACTTTTTTTTTGTATTCAATAGATTCTTTTTTTAAAGTCGTGTGTTTCAAATTATTAAGAGACGTGGCCGCAAGCTCCTCAAATATCAACAGAGGTAAATTTCCTGTTTTTGACTTAAAACAGGTGGCGCCCATTGAACCTAATTTATACTGAGCAGCGGGTAATTTGCCGCGAAGTCTTCACGCTTGCGACCGCGACTTTTTTTTATGTTCAAAAACTTTCGCAGCAAATTTTTGGCGCCCAACGTGGGGCATTGCAGGAAAAACATATTGTTTTGCAAGAATTTGTAAGACTGGTGGTTTTTCTTTTTGTAAGATTGTATTTATTTTGTTAGTTAACTCTTGAATTTGCGCATTTACCTGTTTCCATTCCATTGATATTTTTATAACCTACCTTTTCTTTTCCATTTCTTATTATCTTTAGGTTAAGGTTATCAACGAGATACGATGGAGTATAAGATGACGGTAGTCCATTTGAAAAAGGAGATGCTCCTGTATGAACTTGAGGTTCGGGGTTTGAAAGTGGACGAATCAAAGTCAGTCGATTCCTTGAGAGGAGCGTTGAGTCGCGTTTTGTCTTTAGAGAAAACGGGGAAAAGTTTGAGTCATTCTAGGATTATTCGACCTTTTGCTGATGAGCATCGAATTATTAATCAGTACCTTAATGAATTTAGGGAGTCGATGTCGACTATGACTGGAGGGATATCCTCGATTGATTTTATGCGAATGCAGTCGCGTCTTGTTCATCTTTTACATCGGGTTGATCGTATTCCAGTTGAGGAACTGAGTCCGGACGATAGTAAAGTTCGAGGTGATTTAGTGATGGAGGTGTTGGCTGCCATGAACCAATTGGAAGATTTATCGGAGCCCAATGATAGGTCCGAAATATCTATGGCACAGGTTGAAGAGGCTTCAGCAGTAGAACCTGTTCCAGAGGTTTTTGAAAATCCTTTTTCGACGTTAGTGACTGGGAGTCCTACTGCTCCTGTCAATCCTTTTAGTACCTTGGTATCAGGAGATCCGCCCGTTCCGTTGGATGCAGGTCTATCAGTGTCACATCCTGGTGCTAATGTTTTTCCTTCTAGTACTACAATTCATAAGGTACGAGTGGAAAAATGGGGTCTCACATTCAACGGAGATAGGAGAAGTTCCGTTCACAATTTTTTGGAGAGAGTAAATGAGCTTAAGTTGGCTCGTGGAGTGTCAGATCGCGAACTGTTCGACTCGGCTATTGATCTGTTTTCGGGTAAGGCTCTATCGTGGTATCGAGCGAACCGAAATAGGTTTTCCGATTGGGAAGGATTGTCACAACTTTTTCGGAAGCATTTTGAACCACCTGATTACAGGGCGAGACTATTTAGAGAGATTTTAGAACGTACTCAAGATCCGTCAGAAGGGATTGTTGAGTATCTCACTTCTATGGACGCATTGTTTAGGCGCTATGGCGAAACATCTCCCGAGGTACGCCTCGATATAATTTCTAGAAATCTGGCTCCCTTTTATACAACGCAATTGGGAACGGTTAATTCATTAGAAGAACTCGAGGAAGAGTGTCTTAAGTTAGAGGTTAAGAAATATCGTGCCGATCATTACGTTGCGCCCTCTCGGCGGCGTCAGAACTTCGTCGAACCCGATTTCGCTTTTCTATCAATTGATGAACCAACTCCAGATGTAGAAGTGATCAAACACTCGCCTCAGGCCGTCTCGAATAATAGGGTCGTGTCCCAACCTACAGTTACGTGTTGGAATTGCAAGCAAAGCGGACATGTCCGTCGTTTTTGTCCGGCTCCTCGAAAGTTTAAGTGTTTCGGTTGTGGCGCGCCTGATGTCTACATCCGTAATTGTCCTAGATGTCGTTCTTCGGACAAACGAGCTTCGGAAAAGTCAGTAGGTGGTAAGATTTTCCCGGGAAATGTTCCTGTGACCACTAAAGTTTGTTCAAATTTCTCTATGAACTCCTTAGATTTTATATTTTCTCGTGCTCGTGGTGATGAGCGTCCTTACTTGGAAGTGTCTATTATGGGACATACATTTTTAGGTTTGTTGGATTCGGGAGCGACTCGTACAATAGTAGGTAAACCTGGAATCGAATTGTTAGAGCAATCGGGTTTGAAACTTATTAAACAGAAGGTGACTTGTACTGTAGCAAACGGTCAGACTACTGTTAGTGTAGGTTATTTTAATGCTCCGGTTACTCTTTTAGGTAGAACACGTATTATCGATATTTTAGCGCTACCGGAGTTGTCACACTCGCTTATTCTGGGTATTGATTTTTGGAGGGCTATGCAGATAGTACCAGATTTGGGACAGGGTGTATGGCATTTCTCGACAGATTCAGAGAAGGTGGATATACGCAGCATAGTAGCTGGTGATTTTCTGTCGGAAGCCGAGCGCGCGACTTTAACTACCCTGGTGAATAAAAGTTTGTCTTCAATAGGGAATCAGATTGGGTGTTGTAAAGTTGCCCAGCATGTTATTGAGGTTGTACCTGGAACTGTTCCGATTAAGCAGCGGTATTATCCTGTTTCGCCATTTAAGCAGGCTATAATTGATAAAGAAATCGAGGAAATGCTTCGACTTGATGTCATAGAACCTTCAAAAAGTCCGTGGTCAAGTCCCATTTGTTTAGCGCGAAAGAAGGATGGTAATTACCGTTTCTGTGTTGATTTTAGGAAAGTTAATGCCGTTACTAAAAAAGATTCGTATCCCATACCGTATATTAGTGCTATTTTAGATCGTTTGAGGAACGCCCGATATATTAGTTCTATTGATATTAAATCCGCATTTTGGCAAGTACCCTTAGAGAAGAATTCCAGGGAAATAACAGCTTTTACCGTACCTGGTCGAGACCTATATCAGTTTAAACGAATGCCGTTCGGTTTGACAAATGCTCCAGCTACGTGGCAGCGTATTGTCGATCGTGTTCTTGGCGTGGATCTAGAAAATAACGTGATGGTGTATTTAGATGATACTATTGTTATTTCCGAGACCTTTGGAGATCATTTGAGAATTTTAGATTTGGTGTTACAACGTCTTCAGGATGCTGGACTTGTAATTTCAAAAGAAAAGTGTTGTTTTTGTAGATCAGAATTGAAATATCTTGGGTACGTAGTCGATTCAGCTGGTTTGAGGCCTGATCCTGATAAGGTTCGTGCTATCGTCGATATACTTCCGCCAAACAACGTTACAGAAGTTCGTCGTTTCATTGGTACGGCGTCTTGGTACCGGCGATTCATACCGAATTTTTCGACAGTTTTAGCTCCCATTACTCGGCTTACTAAGAAGAATGTGATTTGGCGTTGGACATCTGAGTGTCAAAAATCTTTCAACTCTGTTAAAGGGGCTCTGGTAAGCGCTCCTATTCTTTCTTGTCCCGATTTCGGTCGCACTTTTACACTTCAGACTGACGCATCTTCTTATGGTTTAGGCGCTGTTTTAACTCAGGAGTTTGAGGATGGTGAGAAGGTTATCAGTTACCTGTCGAGGTCGCTAACTAAGCCGGAAACGAAGTTATCAGTTACGGAAAAGGAGTGCCTTGCGGTTATATGGAGCGTTGTGAAACTTCGTCATTATTTAGAAGGTGTCCATTTTAAAGTTATAACTGATCACCATTCATTGCTTTGGTTACACAACTTAAAGGACCCACAAGGTCGTCTTGCTCGTTGGGCACTTCGTCTACAGCCGTATGATTTTGAATTAATTCATCGTAAAGGTAAAGATCATGTCGTTCCTGATTTTTTGTCTCGGTCTGTACCTGTTTCGGTAAATACTGTCGCTGTTGATGAATTTTCTGCCACCTCTTTTCACGATTCCAACGATAAGTGGTATCAGGGAATGTTCCGTCGATTGGATGATCACCCTGATAAGTTTCCCGCTTGGCGCGTAGAGAATAAATTATTGTATAAGTATGTTACAACAACTTGTTCTGATTTTCCGGAACATTCTTCAAAATGGAAATTGGTAGTGCCTAAGGATTGTCGCCGCGAAGTCCTGAAACGTTGTCATGATTTACCTACAGCTGGTCATTGTGGAGTTTTTAAAACGTTTTGGAGGGTTGCAGACCGTTATTTTTGGCCGAAAATGAGGGCCGATATAGTTAAGTACGTTCGATCATGCCATGTTTGTGGTCAAAATAAAGTGGAGTCTAAGTGTCCGGCTGGACTGATGGGTGAACGTCCTGTAGTTAAAGAGCCATGGCAATCGATTAGCTTAGATTTCATTGGTCCATTGCCCCGATCACGTAATGGTAATACTCATGTTCTTGTTGTTACGGATTATTTTAGTAAGTACGTTGTCTTGTTTCCGTGTCGTTCTGCTAATTCTAAGACTCTAGTTAAGCATTTGGAAACCGGTATTTTTCTGACGTACGGAGTTCCTCAGTTCCTCACCTGTGATAACGGTTCCCAGATGAAGTCAAAAGACTTCCAAGATCTCTGCGACAAATATAAGGTTCGAATATTTTATACAGCATCGTATTATCCTAGAGCTGACCATACAGAGCGGGTAAATAGAGTAATCAAAACCATGTTACGTTCTTATGTCCAACAGAATAATCATCGGACATGGGAAGATAATTTACCATCTATTGGATGTGCAATTCGAACTTCGCGTCATGAAACCACTGGTTATAGTCCATATTTTGTTAATTTTGGTAGGGAACATAAACTTTTCGGTACTGATTTTGCAGAAGTTATTTCTACTGCCAACACTGAAAGTCAGAGTTATGTGCAAGACAGAATTAATTCTTTTCGCCAAATGTATGTAAAGATTCGAGATCGAATGAACCAGGCACGTGAGAAAGCTCGTGCGCACTATAATTTGCGCAGGCGTCCCGTAACTTTTAGTCCTGGTCAGAAAGTTTGGCGAAAGAATAAGGTTCTGTCAAATGCTGCAAACTATTTCAGTGCTAAATTAGCTCCCGAATACGTAGGTCCGTTCCAAATAAAACGAAAAACGGGTACGTGTACCTATCAGCTGGTAGATGAAGATGGAACGGATAAGGGAATTTGGCACGTACAGGACTTGAAGCTTGTCAATAGCGAAGATCACGTGCCTAATTAGTTATTTATCTATGTCATCTTTTCTTCCCTATTTTATCTATTGTTCTGTTATATTTACCTATTCTTTTTTACTATTATCATTATTAGCAATGAGTTGTAGCTTGTTTCGTCGGCAAATTTGTTTGAGATAAATTTCCCTCCTGATTTAGGAGAGGGGGAATTGTTACGGTACGAAATTCTAGTAAGTTCAAGAGTTAAAATTTCTGTTTTAATGTTATTAGTTTAGTTAGTGAGGGTGGCCTTTATAGTTTCTTTATAGTTCTTTTGTAGTTTTTATTTTTGTGTTTTTGTGAACTCTGTATAGTTGTGTTGTTATGTGTTTTTGTGAACTCGCGAGCGGAGAGTGCGTGGTGAGGATATAGACAGTTGCGTAGCGACGAGTTTGTTTAAGGAGGATTGTTTTGGCGTGATTTGGAAAAAAATTGCAACTTGGAAGCAGCGGCGAAGAGAAACGGCTCGAAAGGAGAGAATCCGATCTGCGTTGTGCCTGATGATCGAGATAAATCTCCTGAAGAGGATTTAAGTCAATTCGAGGACGGCTGCGAGGCTAGGAGGTCGAAGGAGGGAGAGACACGATCTGCATTGTGCCGGAGATCGTGGACCTGGACCGAACTGTTAGGGAGGGCTCCCGTTTGGTGAATTGCAGAGAACGAGCTGTGTTGTGCCGGCGATCTTGGACCGACTCGGATAGAAAGAAACCGAAACCAGATAGAAGAGGAAACAACGACGCCACGTAGTACAGTTTTCGTTTCGTTCGTTATTAGATAATGTTGGTTAGTTAGTTAGTTATTTAATTATTATTGTTAAGATAGGGAAAGGCCACCCGTCTTATTATTATTATTGATTTTTTTTATTTGTTGTTCTTTGATTGTTAAATCCCGTTTTCTTTTTACTTTTTTTTTGTATTCAATAGATTCTTTTTTTAAAGTCGTGTGTTTCAAATTATTAAGAGACGTGGCCGCAAGCTCCTCAAATATCAACAGAGGTAAATTTCCTGTTTTTGACTTAAAACAGGTGGCGCCCATTGAACCTAATTTATACTGAGCAGCGGGTAATTTGCCGCGAAGTCTTCACGCTTGCGACCGCGACTTTTTTTTATGTTCAAAAACTTTCGCAGCACCTTTTTAAACTGTAGTAAGAGTAATGGAATTACATGATTATTTTGGCCATAATTCCACCTTCTTTTTTCCTTTGTGTTTCTCATAACCTTCCATTTCTCTTAATATTCTAACTTTCAGTTTCTCTCATCTTATTAAACCCCTTTTTCATCCTCCAGCGCCGTTTCATTGTGCCGGGTACCAAGGACCAGCAGAAGATCCCTTTCGCGAGAGTGAACCACAACAAATACATGGTGACAGACAACACCGCTTACATCGGTACCTCGAACTGGTCGGGAGATTACTTCATCGACACGGCTGGCGTCGCATTCATACTTAACGATCCGGTGTTCGATAGGAACTCCAGTCACACGACTATCCGCAGTCAACTGCAGGGGGTGTTCGAGAGGGACTGGAATTCCGAATATGCTCACCCTTTGAACATCACTGGGGTTGACGCGTGATGTCTGGCGGGTGCAGGCGACTAGGTATAATGGCAATATATTTTTGATCAAAGTACAAAGTTTAGGTGAATCATTTAAAAGCAGTCTATTAAAAGTAGATTGATTACAAGGACAATTTGCTAAAAACGCAATTCGTTGGTTTAATAAAATTTGTAGGATGCTGCAGCTTTGGGCTTTAAGTTTCAATAAATTATTTTGGACTAATTTGTGAACATATAATAAAGGTCCCACTTGGACACGTTTGGGTGTTTTTGTACCACATATGCGTCTACTTACTTTGGCTATACATGGAAAACTGTTTTACGTGAAACAAAATTATTGCTAAAATTCTCTACATGACAGTTGTGGACTATCTTTTTTATTTTTATGAAGAAATGGTTCTATCATAACAGTAAACGTGTTTTCGTACAAAGTTATGTTAAGTAGACAAAGTTAACTATTTGTTGTAAGAAGCTATTTCATACTTAATTATTTGTACTTACATAAGTAGTGTTCAAATACATAGTGTGATTCTTAAACTCAAATTTGAGAACGTTGTTTTGGTAATGTTTAAATTATTTCAAGATATTATTAGTAGTAGTACTTTGATAATCAAGTAAATTGTAAGTACTTTAATTATCTTGGTCGATAGACGGTTCTTACTACATATTTTAAATACTATTTTGAAACTTTGATAAAACATACCAATTTGGTTCTAATTTTGCAATGTCGAAAATTCGTCTATGCAATAAATTTTAAGGGTTTTGGTGTAAGGATGTGCCTTTTTGATTTCAGGTTAACTCAGAAGAGTGCTTTCTTGATTTATTGAATTCTATACAGCAAAAGTAAAAATTAACACTGGTAACCTCTTAGGGGCCAGGTAGTTTGTCTGATCGTCCATTTGATTTTTGCTTTTGCTATATTTAGAAATCTTGTGAAGAGGGTAGTTGCTCATTGCAAAAATAAATGCACTGACGTTTTACTGAATGTAATTAGTGAATTTTCTTTCTGGTATTATTTGTAAATTTTGCTGGTAATAATATTGTGTGTATATATTCGCTAATTTTATTTTTTATATGAACTTATATGTATATTTTGTTGGAATTTTTGAATGAACAGAATGAACTTGTACATATCTTTCTATATTTGTAAAGTGTGCCTTATTTCAAATAATCATTTATTTGAAAGATTAAAAAACGTGTTACCGTCAGCAGTCTTATTATAATCGCTAAAACATTTCACTCGATCACTTTCCTGCATTTCCAATTCGAAATTCGCAGTCATCAGCAGGAAATTTTATAATCGCAAATGCGCCGCTGGATTCCTGGACATTAACCTTATCAGATTGCATACACATACATACACGTTACGAAATTGTAAACTAATTTCCTGCTTCGAGTTGACTTTGCAGGATTTTCATCGGGCGTGTGTACTTAGGACGAAGTTCGACGTCCTGCGGACGCGGAACCGGACCTGTACTAGTTCGGTTCGCCGGAAATTACTAAGTGAAAATTGGAAAATTCTACTCGAATCGTTTGAAACGAGAGAAAGAAGGAATAACTGAAGTGGTTGAAATTGTTTATACTCTATTAGGGTGTGATAGTTGAGGCGTAAACGGGGTTTTAGTATCTACCCTTAAATCTTACACAATATTTAAAACAGCAGGAGTTAAAATGTTTTATACTTATTTATTCAGACAGCGAATATGTCGTTTAGTGGTCCGTTGTTACAAATAAATGTAAATGACTTATTTTGGAGCCCAAATCAACACTTCTTGGCAATTCTTTTAAAAGTATTTGTTGTTTGTTCTAAGTCTTGAGTCGTCTAAAAGATTAAGTGGACGAGTAATTCTTTTCACTAAACTTAAGGCATTTTCGAATTCAAATCTAAATGGTAGGTACGCTACCTACACTTTTTTTATTTGCTACAAATTAACGTGCCTTAGGTACTGTTTCGCGTCTTTGGAACATATTTTTATCGCCTAAAAGACAGCAATGGAAAAGTCTTGGTAATTGCTATTCTAGCGTGGAATATAGCGTGAAATGAAGTCGTTTTTTGATATGCAAGTCGATTTAAACAGTCTTTTACGTACTTTGAACGTATGAAAAGTTGGCGGACCACCCTCCTCAGGCCGGCAAAACAAAATAGTGGAGATTTTGGGTCTTTTTTGTAGCGTGAAAATGAATTTTGTAGCTTTTAACCAGCCGGAGCTACAAAAGGTGGGCTAACTTAAACTTAAGTTAGCGGCCACCACCGCTATAACTCATACACGGAATGTAATAGGATACTCTAGTTTGCGCAGGGATTTGTGTCTTTAGAAGTATTTGAAATTTGAAAGTCCCGGGGTCAGAAAATTTTTTGGACACATTTAGCCAATTTTGTCCAAAAATGTTCAATCATCACTCGCGGTCCAATTTCATGGTATACTACCAATCTTGGGAATCATTTGGCACTGGAAAACCTTCAGTTAATCGGCCGAAAAACCCGGCAAAAATGTCCAGAAATGGCCAAAAATACCAATATGACTTATTTCGGCCAAAACGTGCTAAATCCTGTATATACTTCGACAGTTCGAAATAGTGGGCCCTGGAATTTTCAGACACACTGTCAGAGGATCTAATGGAACCTTCTAGCCACTGAAATTCGCCTGAGACTGCAGGCCTATTTCTATTTCATATTTTATTGTATCTCCTTTATTTATCATAAACGGGTGGACCCTAGAATTAAGGGATCACACAGATAGTACTAATACAAATAGTACTAATATTTTGCTAGGTGCATGTGAAGACACCACATGAGAGAAATATTTTAGATGAACATAGAAGAACAAATTAAAATTTGCTCAAAAACTATTGACAGCGGTATAAATTTAGTAACGAAGGTATTGAAATAAGAAAATACGTCATGTTTGCTGAAATCCCCAAATAAAGGTAATATTTGAAGTTCTGGGGTGCGGACCTCGAGAACTAATGACTATAAAAAATAATTGCTCAAGTCTTGCCGAAATTTGAAATTCAGATATGAGTAAAATCTAGTCAACCAGTGTATTTCATCGCAACTACCCCCAATCGACGACAAACGCATTTTGTACTGAATTTATTATACATGAAATAATATAGAAATATAAAAATACAAAAATATATAAAAATATATACTATTATACAAATTCCATACTACATGAAACTATACCTTCTCAAGTACTCATAAGGTGTCGTTATTATATTGATGGAGCCTATATTGTAGATAGAGCTCAACATTTTTTAAACAATAGATACCCATAGATGCTCATAGAAGCAGAGTACAAAGACAAAACGTGGGTGATATTTCTAACGCGTGGGCAATTACGTTCCAATATATGAATCGCCCGATTAGCTTTGAATGTAGTGTAAGATATAACAATAATGATGATAACATCATAACATTCATAATAAAATAATAGAAATTTTGTGACAGTGCTTATTGGCTCGGATTCTGGAGTTGCTGGAGTCTGCGTTCCATTTTATAGATCTCGCGACACTGTTTCTGAAATTCCCAGGTCCCACATTTTCGAACTCTCGAAGTATATACAGGATTTAGCAAGTTTTGGCCGAAATAAGTCACTTTAGAATTTGCAGCTCCACAGGCCCGCAGTCTAAGGTGAATTGGGGTATCTAGAGGGAGTTAATGGACCAGCTATTTCTGCTATTTCAGCTATTCTGAGAATCCCGAATCCCACAATTTCGGACTAACCAAGTATATACAAGATGTAGGTAGCACGTTTTGGCCGAAATAAGTCACTTTAGAATTTGTAGCTCCACAGGCCCGCAGTCTCAGGCGAATTTCAGTGGCTAGAAGGGTCCATATTGGATCCTCCGACAGTGTGTCTGAAAAATCCGGGGCCCTCATTTTCGAAATATTGAAGTATATTGTAACGTTCATTCCTAATTTATTTACACTGTCCTAATTATACACTACACACAACTTAACTTATTTACACTATTACTAAACTAATTAATTTATATAACACACTTAACTTTTTAATTTATTTGTACCATTCGCTTGTCCGTTTTCGCACTGTTTACTCTGTCGCGGCTTCACGTCTAATCTAATCTCTCCGACCGCAAGCCCGCTTATATACATATCTCAATTGTATTCGCGATGATTCCCGAAATAACTCGATTCTTCTTTTCGCTAATAATGTTTATCTTGAAACGTCCAGAAGGTAATAAATCATTCTTCCTTAATAAGATGTTGCCGGGACGTTGGGGACGTTTTTTTTATTGCTCAATTAAGCGTAGCGGCTTTCCTTTGGGGTAAGCCGCCGCCCGATAAGAGTAAACACATTTCGCGCTGCTGTTTACATTTCGCGTTACAATATACAGGATTTAGCACGTTTTGGCCGAAATAAGTCATTAATTAGTATTTTTGGCCATTTCTGGACATTATTGGTTGACCTCCTATGCTAACGTTTCTGAACTCTCTGTGTACCTCATGTTCGACTCGTCGACGTATATACAAGATTTCCCATGTTTTGGCTGAAATAAGTCATTTTCGTATTTTTGCCCATTTCTGGCCATTTTTGCCCGCTTTTTCGACCGATTAACTGAAGATTTTCCAGTGCCAAATGATTCTCAAGATTACTACTATATCATGAAATTGAACCGCGAGTGATGATTGAACATCTGGTCATTATTGGCCAAAATCGGCCAAATGTGTCTAAAAAATTTTCTGACCCCGGGACTTTCAAGTACTTCTAAAGACACAAATTCCTGCGCAAACCAGAGCATCCTATTACATTCCGTGTATGAGTTATAGCGGTGGCCGCTAACTTAAGTTAAAGTTAGCCCACCGGCTCCGGCTTGTCAAAAGCTACAAAATTCGTCTTCTCGCTACAAAGAAACTGCAAAAGAAAACACAAAATCTCCACAATTTTGTTTTGCCGGCCTGGGGAGTGTGGTTCGCCAACTTTTCATACGTGTACTTTGAGCATATTTTCTACCGCTTGAAAAAAAAAGTCTAAATATAGTAAATATATAAATATAGTCGTCTAAAAGAAAACTATAGGATTTTTCGACTGCAATTGTCGAATAAGCCATTTCGAATTTTTATCGAGTCTTGTTTATAACTCAACATAACCTTAAGAAGTCTTATTTCGGTATGAATTAAGGAGTTGCGATTTGTTAGATTGTTGTGGTCGTTTTGGTAAACAATGTTATATGTATGTATTTACTAAAATTATAGACGATTTTACAATTGGATTATCTTCTTTATAGCTAGCGTCCTAGCGATGGCTCAAAGAAGCCTTACTATTAGGGCTAAATGAGGGTGTATTTTGTAAATGGAGCAACTGTAACTTAGTCAACATATCTAAATTGGAAAAACTTGTAACGATTTGCGCGTAACACAAACAAAAGCTTAATTTGCTACTGAAATCAAAATATTTTAAGGACCCTTTGGTACTTTTTGATTCTACTCTCTTATCGCCTAAAGAAGTCTTAAACATATTATGTAATAGACGATGGAGTTTTTTCGCCGGCAATTTAAATCAACCGAGTCATGTCGTATTTTGTCCAGAGTGCTTTTGTCTTACCTTTAAATAATTGAAGAAAAATTAACCAAAATGAAGATTTCTTAAGAACTCTTTTTCGTTTTTGTTTAGCTTAAGTCGATTTTTGTCTAAAATAATTTCGTCTAAACTTCTAGGTAGGTACCTATCTCCACCAAGTTTTATTCTGGTAGAAATCGCGAAGTTTTGGTTTGTATTGTAACGAAACGGCTTGCCGCGAGATATACACGCCTCGAGCTACCCAAGTTCGCCGCATTCGTAATCCCGAGCATTCTGGACGGTTCGAACAGACGGAATTCGAAACGCCGAGAAAAGACGGGAGCTTCGATGCGATAACGAATTCTTAGAATTCGAGAATTTTCTCCCGAAATGACCAGAACGTTCCAGCAACCATCTGGAATGTGCTCGAAAGCGAGATGCTTGACATAAAAGGGAGATCGACAGTTGAGAGAGCGAGTTGAAAAATCGACAGTGTAAACATATCGGGCGACGAACGAGAAACCGGCGCGCTAAATAAATAAACATCTGTGTGTGAAATAAATTATAAGTGTAGAGTTAGAAATAAATTAATTAGGACAAATCGCGTAGTGTTTAGTTTTAGTAAATAGTAAAAACGTTACAGTATGGTTGTTACGGTCGTCTGTTAGTCTTGTTTAGGTACTAAAATCAAGAATGGCCTTTGGAATATCTTTTGTAGCTTAACGAAGGCTTGAAGAAGACTTAATAGTATATGAATAATGAGGATGTCTCTTGTAAGGGGGGGCAACTCCGTGTTCATGTCTAATTTTAGTCTAAATTACGAAGTCATGGTACCTACGAGCATAGCGTAATATAAATGAAACCTTCATCAAGTTATTTTGAGGACTTGGTCCTTTGGATTATATTTTTTATCGCCCAAAGTCTTTAAGTTGGCTAAAAAAACTTAATGATGTTTTTTTAATTTGAAGTCACATTGAATTTTGGTTCACTCCTAACCTTTTAAATGATCTCAAAAGAAATCTCTCATTTTGGTACTAATCACCAAATGTACGATTGTTGCGCTCATTTGTTACATTGTGTCTTGTTTAGGTACGTAAACATGGTTTTTAAATTGTTTTTTGTACCTCAGGGAAGGCTTGAAGAAGACGTGATATAGTATTTAACTAGGATGTTCTTCGTAAGTTATGATTCTAGCTTGGTACAAATGAAATAGTTTTTTTTATTTGATAACCAAATTCAAATGACTTAAGAACTTTTGCAATTCTTTATTCTATTTAAATCTCGTAAAGAACTCGAGTTGTAAATATAGGATTTTTTACTTGAAATGAAATGCAGTCAAGCCACATTAAATTTTTGTCTAAACTTCAAAATAACTTCAAGGAGTCGTATTTATACGGATTAAGAAGTTACTTTTTTATAGATCAAGAAGCAAGTACCGAAATCAAGTACGTCTTGACGTTCTACGTCTTTTGTTTATCTTATTTATTCCTTTATCAAACTTTATTCGAAAATTTTGTCCGAATTCCTTTCGCTTAGACCCCAAGATTACCCGAAGAAGTCTTACTTTGCTACAAATCAAGTTTTGGTTTATACGATTCTTGTAGTCGTTTGTTAAAATGTACCTTATTTAATTACCCAAATGAATTTTTTTAAGTCTAGATTTTTTTGTAAATAAACTTGATGCCTACAAATCTGTCTCGATAAAAATTAAGTCTTAATTTAGCACCTGAATCTAGTTGTCTTAAGAAATTCATTGAATTTTTGGATTACACTTTTATAGACTATATATAGAAGTGTTAAGTTGTTTTAAAGAATAATCGATGACGTTTTGTCTGTTGTCATGTTGTCTAAACTTCGAGATATTTTCAGATGGTCCTATTTTGGTACGAATTAACATGTTATAGTCGTTGGTTACAATATGCATTGTTTAGGTACCAAAAGGTACACGACCTCTTGACGTTTTACGCCTTTAGATTATAATTTGTATAGCTAACCATAACTCAAAGAAGCCTTGATATATAACTGAACGAAGATGGCTTTCTTATGGTGGACAACTCAGAGATAATATCTAATTTTGGTCTAAATTGTATCTACGAGGCTACGAGCCTAGCATAATACAAAATTTTAGTTGCAAAGTTTTTTTAAGTTTTAATATGACATCAAGGTATGTTAAATGTTAAGGACCCTTCTGTATTTTTATCTTATATTTTTTAGCACCTATGGAAATCATATTAATCTAAAGAATATAATGATAGTTTTCTGCCCGAGGGGAAAAAAGTCTCGTCGAATTGTTGTCAAATGTCAATGTTGTATGAATCGCGAAATTTTGGTTTGTATGATTTTTGCGATTATTTGTTTCAATGTGCTTTAGTTATGTACTAAAATATGGATGGCTTAAATAAAGATGACTTAACATATGTATTTAATATAACGAGAATGTTTTTCGTAATTTCTTGCAAAATTTTTCTTTAAATTTGATTTAAAGAGCCAGCCAAGAGTCCTGATAGGCCAACTAGTAGAGATTTTTTGGTGCAATAAAAAAAATAGGTTGCAAAGTATGCAGGGTGTTAAAGTATGATTCGTAGATGAAAAGGGATACAATCATAACCACGAATTATTGTTTACAAGCCGTACCCGGCATGCTTTGCAATGCCACGTAAAGTTTAAAAAAAGAAAGGTAAAAAAATTATAGATCACCCGGTGAACTTCGTATCACCTACATATATTTTTGAATAATATTGTCAAAACGTAATACAATTTTTTTATCTGCATTAAATTAAATGCAACACAGATATGCACATAATCAATTTAAGGCTTTCTGATGTACTATATTTTTTGTCTTTTTTGCGGTGCGTAAATATATAAAGATGATGATGGACGACTCGCGAACACGCGACGCATGCGTGAAACAGGGAAACTCCAAGTTGCTTCCGCAAACTGCCTTGTAACTGCAATTGTACATTATCTTTTTAAATTTTTAATAACTAATTTATCAAAAACTATCTCGAAAGTAGGCATGAAAATTTCTTGTAAAATATGCGTTCCCACCCCAGAAACTAATGAGCATAATGGATCTTGTGGTGGGAACAATTGTGGCAATTTTACTACCACCAGCACAACATAATCCAATAGATTCACCGCTGTATTTTAACGTTTTACAATATTGACAAATGATTGTCATTTCTGCAATCGTTACGGATTGGTCGGCACAATAATCTATTTCCGGGTCGTAGTGGAATGCTACTCGTTCCAAGTTTACAGGAACACTGCGTCTCCGGAATCGCTCTATTTCATTTTGTCTTGAAGTGCGCTCCATTTTTTGGATATTTGTTGCTCGTAGTACGTGTATGACCATCTTGGTGTTGATTCTGCCATGTCTTCTTCAGCTTGTCTTAGTAGTTTTTTTTTATTTGTTATTTTTACCTTTAGTTTGATTCGTCGGTAATCCTGTTCGGTCTGTTGTTTAGGTTTCTTCACTTCCTGTTTTGGGTCTTGTATTTTGTACCTCATAGACTTGTTTCTTGGGTGTTTTATATTCCTCGTGTGACGTCAAGTACAGTCGAATTGTCTTGTAGTTTTCCTGCATCCTTTTGAAATAGTGTGATTTTATAAAATTGTGCTGATCGTCAAACCCAAGTTAATGGAACGCCTCGTTGTTCTCTTGGGCTTTAGTGCTTCTAGGTGATCAATCCTTTTTTGTAGGTATTACTTGGTTTTTCTTGCACTTCCGTCTTTGTTGAAATTATTTTGTAGTTATATGATTTCTTGAGCTATTTTTTCTTGTTCTTGAATTAATTCATCTGCTTGTTTTATCTTGTCGTAGTTGAAGTTATTCACTTTGTAACTCAGTTCTCTGGAAAAAGTGGCTGTGACTTACTCAGGACTTTGCTTGTCTTCTTGACTTCCCGCCTTTGTGTTGGCGTCGAAGTTCTTGAAGTTTTGGAGTTGAAATCACTGGCGGTTTTTCTTCTGGCTGCAGTACTCGATGCGTCCGTTTTTTCGAACTTGTAGAATTTGTAGACTGGGTGTCCCGTCGATCTAAATGCTGCTGTGTAAGATGTGCCCTAACTCGTTCCATCCTAAGCCTTTCTACTTCATAATTATTCACTTTTGAACCCAATTCTCTCATACCAATACGAACGTTATTATTATCTGCCTCTCGCTGGTCGTTAGTGCGATTTGCACGTGAGGTAGCTCGTAGCACATTTGAATTACTCCGACGACCTAAATCAGATCGTTTTCTCCTTGGCATTTTAAAATGAATAAAGTTTTCGCGCACTGACAAACTGATGACAGATTGTAATAATTTTTTATTTGACAACCAACTGACAGTATGATTGGTTGCCTTGGCGATTTGTCCCCAAAATTACAAAACGTACCTTTTTTAGTATTTCCCTTAGTTATTATTTATGTTTCTCGCCACAAAAACCTTCCCTGAACTTCCACAAATATTTCAAGATCAAAATTAGCAAAATCCGTCCAGCCGTTCTTGAGTTGAAGCCTAGACAAACGAACAGCATTTCATTTTTATATATAGAGATAACAAAATGGCAGCCAAAAAAACGAAAAGAAAATGCAAGAAAATATGTTTTTTTTTCTGTTTCTAGCAGAAACTATAGAAGATATCGTTTTGACTACAATGCAAAAGTTGTAGAGGATTTAAAAACCTTTGAAATGAGTCCTACCGCAATTCTGTAATTGCGTTTTTCGCCGAGAAAACCCAAAAAAATACGCGTTTTTTGAAAATTCGTAGCTCCTACAAATATGAACCGACAGCACGCGCTCTTTGGGAAATAGTAGCTGTTGATATGCTTATTAAACAGTTAAAAATCTGGACCCTATCGGATGTATCGTTTGGCACATATTTCCAATTCATTTTTTTGGGCCGATTTTTCACTTGCTCATTCTTGCTCGTACGGAGGTCCGATCGTAATTTTGAAAACTGTTTTAGAAACTTCAGAACCTTAGCTAAAAATCGTATATTCTAACAATTTGTTACAAAGCCGTTAAAATGGTCTAAACCGCATTCGAAAATTGAGTAAAACAGTAGAATTCGCGCTGTGCCGAAGCGCGGTTGTAATGGAGGGGGCATTCCGCGTGGAATCTGAGAAGGAATCTTCGGCACTAGCGCGATTTCTTCCGTTTTACTCAATTTTCGAATGCGGGTCAGACCATTTTAACGGCTTTGTAACACATAGCTAAAATATACGACTTTTAGCTAAGGTTCTGAAGTTTCTAAAACAGTTTTCAAAATTACGATCGGACCTCCGTACGAGCAAGAATGAACAAGTGAAAAATCGGCCCAAAAAAATGAATTGGAAATATTTGCCAAACGATACATCCGATAGGGTCCAGATTTTTACCTGTTTCATAAGCATATCAACAGCTACTATTTACCAAAGAGCGCGTGCTGTAGGTTCATATTTGTAGGAGCTACGAATTTTCAAAAAACGCGTATTTTTTTAGTTTTTTCGGGTTTTCTCGGCGACAAACGCAATTACAGAGTTGCGGTAGGACTCATTTCAAAGGTTTTTAAATTCTCTACAACATTTGCATTGTAGTGAAAACGATATCTTCTATAGTTTCTGCTAGAAACAGAAAAAACTTATTTTCTTGCAATATTTTTCGGTTTTTTGGCTGCCATTTTGTTATAAACAATAATTCGTGTTTATGATTTTATCCCTTTTCATCTACGAATCATATTTTAACACCCTGCACACTTTGCAACCTATTTTTTTTAATGCAAAAATGACCACTTTTAGAGCTCTGCTGGTTGGTCTATGAAATCAACCCAATATCTATGGGACGATACTAAAAAAAGGATTCGAAGTCGTACACCTCCATCTGCCAACCGCAATTATCTGGTAGATGCAGTAATTCAGGAATGTGAAAATATTCCTCAAGAAGTTCAAAACTTGATCTCCAGTATGCCAAGACACATGGAAGCAGTAATTAAGAGTAGAGTAGGACATACACCATATTAGAACAGCTCTAAGTCTAAAAATTCTATTGTTTCCGTGTGTTTTATGTTTGCATGTTTGCGTTGTTTTCAAGAAAAATAGTTCGTTAATAAAAAAAAACCATGGCATTCCAGGTTGAAAGGTAGATTTATGGGTAGGATATAGAGTAATATCAAATAATAGAGAAATAACAAGAAGGGAAAGTCCCGACCCTCTCTATTGTTTTGAGTAAATCGTTTTCAATGACCTTGAAGACTTATATTGGGGGAAATCAGGGCCGGATCACGCCGGACTGTCAACTATTGCGGCGACAGCATGGGTCGGCGCACAGGTCCGCAATAAGTGTCGAACGGGTATTGATTCAAACATGTTTAAATAGATGTGTAACAAACGTGATCACACGAAACAGGTATGTGCCGTGACGTCCCGATGTTTTTTTAAATTCCATTATGAAAATTAGAATAAAAACCGCGATGACTCTAATGCTTATACAAAACTCGCTACCTACGCCTCTCGTTATCATAATGATGTTGAGGTAAATATGTATTGCACACCTACGCCACTGGTTCATTTTCCCCCAACATTAATCTGCGCGGACAGATCTGCGCGACCATCGGACCTCTCTCTCTCTGTTTCCCTTCTTGTTATTTCCTTATTCTTTGGTAATATAATAAACACGATGTCTCAAAAAAATGTATACGAGGTGTTAAAAAAATACAAACGTCCAAATTTATAACTTTTTGCACATAACTTTTTTTATGTACATTCCTCAAAGATATGTTTTATGCAAAAGTCGTTCGCCTCTATAAGGGCAACAAAAAACCTAAGTAACCTCTCAGACGCGAAATAAAATTTTTTGGAATTTTTTTTTTGCAAAAAAAAAATCTTTTTTTCTGTACATTTCTCGAAAAAAATATTTTATACAAAAGTAGTTCGCCTCTATAAGATCAACAAAAAACCTAAGTAACATTTTTCTCTCAGACGCGAAATTAAAGTTTTTTGATTTTTTTTTGAAAATAACATGCCGCCATTGTGAAACCGCTGGACCAATGTGGCCCATTAAGGAAGTCAACCGAAATTTTCGGCCAACTGATTTTTGTACCAAATTTCGTTTTGATTCTTTAAAAAATGCGACCTGTAGCCTGCCGACAAATTTCGTTATATTCGATATATTATATATATTTATATATATGAATGTATATATAAATTTTTGAGAAATGATTAAGTATGATCTCTAGATACCAAAAACTGAAAACCGCAATTTAATTCCTATTTTTTCGACTTCGTTAACGAATGCAATACTAGATAAATCTACCAAAACAATTAGAGATAACGGCATAACGACAGTACCTAATAATAAGCTTTTATGAAAATGTTAGTGCAATATTAATTTGAGTATTGTAATTATATGAGTTTATTTAGGCGAACTCCCTCGAAAACTCGCGGTACATAAATTTCATCAGAATCCGTTAAGGACAAAAGGCACTTTACTCTTGTAATTTTTATGTTTTTTTCGACTATCTCAAAAACTGCGGTAAAGTTTTTCTTTTAGACTGTGTATGTTTACTTTGCTATCTAATTCTTATCGATTGCCGATATCGTTATTTTGACTGATCTTCTGCGAACGAAGCTTTACTCTTGTGAATTTTCAGCTTTTCTCAATTATATCCAAAACGACTTCACCGATTCTTATCTAGTTTTAGATTTGAACTGACCTAGCTAATAGCTACAACTCTTGTTTGAAATATTCTTTTCTGAAACCTTCCAAAAGGGCATTTTACTCTTGAACATTTTCAATTTCAAAATTTCAGATTTTTTTCAAACAAATTCAAAAGGACAAAACTGTCCTAAAGGGTACTTTACTCTTAATTTATTTGGTTGTATAATTTTCTTTAAAAGGATTTTGGTGATTTATACCAAATCTCATAACTTAAGTTAGCTGTTTAATGCCTATATCTTTTATTTGAAACATTTTTACCTATAATTGCAGTAAAGGGCACTTCCTTAAGTGCATCGGTTTGTATAGAGTAATTGTTCAGTCTAACTGATACATCTCAATCAACTAAAGTTTTTTTTATTTACTCTAAATCGATGATTGGATTCTTATTTCGAAGTATGGACATTGCAATTTGTCATTTGTATATTACATAAATAAAGTTATTTGTCGTTTCGATAAAGTTAGTTGCATTGAAAAACATTTTTCAGGAACCTTTGTCATCTAACAAACAACCAAAAGAAATACTGGGTGATCAAGGATGACTGTTTGAGTTGGCAATCCTACCTGGAGAATTTTTTTGCCTCAGCGGTTTGCAACGCTACAACCAGATATGTTATTTGACAAAAATTTGACATAACAATCAGCGATAAGATTGTAGGTGTAGGTTATGTGAATAAAAATTAACGCTTAAAAAATGAAACTCGAAATACAGAAAAATAATTTAATTAAACAGCTAAAAGTAATGCTCAAAATGTCCCCCATTTTGGTCCAGACATAAATTAACTCTTCTTTTTAGGCTCTCGAAGATATTCACCAGCATATTGGGGATAATGTTTGCCACTTCCTGAACTATTGCCTCTTGCAGCTCTTCTTCAGTATGCAATATGTTCCTAAAGACATTGTCCTTCAAGAGCACAAATAACGAAAAATCTAATGGAGTGAGATCTGGTGACCTGCTTGGCCCAATGCCCTGTCAAATTACTCTGTCGCCAAAATTCTCTCTTAAATATCCCATAGTAGCACGAGCCGTATCTGCCCTTGCAGAGTCTTGTTGGAAATATCCAATTTGACGCTCTTCGTCTGTTAATTGGTTTATAAAAGGCCTCAAAATATGTTGGATATATCTCTCCGAATTGACGGTAAAATTAAAAAATATCGGCCCATACACCCGCGTCCTTGAGACTGCCAACCAAACACCAACTTTAACCGGGTGCAAATGTGTCTCTCTGATAGCATAAGGATTTTCACCTGACCAAATTCTGTAATTTTGTTTATTCACATAGCCGTTGAGATGAAACCAGGTTTCGTCGGAAAGGAAGGTATTTTCAAGGATATTATTATTATTTAATATGTCATTGAACCAATTGCAAAATAAAACTCTCTGCAGGTGATCAGGAGGGGTTAATGACTGGAAGATGGAAATTTTGTAAGGGTGGTACTTTAATTTCTTTTTAAGCACAGTGGAGCAACTTCCATATGATAAACGTGTAAAACCGTGTGAATTAGAACAACATGGAAAAGTGGAAGTCTTATGGGTAAGAATGAAAATTGGTTGAATAGGAGGCATAAGGACCAAACCTGTTTGAAGGGAGAGCTTTCTTAAGGATTTGGGAGGACTTCTTTGCGTTCGAGTTCTGATATCCTCGACAACTTCCTCGTTTAGAGTAGAAGGTCTACCAGTTGATTTTTGTTTGCTTACTCTCCCTGTGTTTAAATAACGTTTAACTACTCGCATGCAATGTTGCAGACAGACAGCAAAAGTGACCAAAGTCTCTGGAAACAACTCCTGAAATTGCTGGTATGTCGCTTCGAGAGAGTACTGCCAACCAGTAATTGGGGTATAAATCCCGCTTCGAAGGTACGCCATTCTAATGAAAATTTCGTGTTGTAACGTGAAAACCATTTTAAATTTAAATAAATTTGAAAAGAATACCAGAAATTTTAATTTGAAATGGCAAATTCAAATTACCAGTTGTACCATTTAAAAATGAAATTCAGTATTGCCAACTCAAACAGTCATTCTCGATCACGTTGTATTTACTAATAAGGGAAAATGTTAATATTCAATTCTAAATTTATTTTATAGGATGGTGATAATGTGGCCATTAATATTTTGTCCGGCCATGTGAGACAGTCTTAGGATGTTACACATCGGCATTTTTTTATTTGGAGCACAAATCAGAACTTCTTTTGAGGACGCATTTTGTACATA
Source organism: Cryptocephalus moraei (assembly GCA_946251905.1). Taxonomy (NCBI): domain Eukaryota; kingdom Metazoa; phylum Arthropoda; class Insecta; order Coleoptera; family Chrysomelidae; genus Cryptocephalus; species Cryptocephalus moraei. The sequence continues at coordinate 32,904,571 of OX276454.1, read as the reverse complement.
TTTTAAGATAACCCCAAGAAGTCTCATTTTAGTACCCAACCCGGACGTTTTGAGGAGTTTTTAACGTCTTGTAACCGTTTATAAAATCCCTATAGACCCTATAGTTGTCCGAAGAAGTGAAAGAGGACGTTTTCCCCCTGAACTTTAGCGCAAGTTCAAGAATGTCAGTGCAGCGCATTTTGCAGTTGAAACGACAACGAAAAATGTTTCCGTTGCAAAAACTGCTAAACTAATTAGTGATCGTTCACCTCACTGGAAAACATCGCACATGTGCACAATTTTTGCAATCTTTCTCGAAACGGACAAATGGTGAGCTCACCACCGCCGCCGTCGCCGCCGCCGGTGTGATAATGGTGAAGGTGCGGTAGGGGCGGTAGGGCAGAGCAGCAGAGGAGCAGAGACTTGGTGGGACTTGGTTTTGCTCTTGGTCAGTCTTTCGTACGGCTAGCTAGTGCTCGGCGGCAAACGGAACGGGAACCTCACTTAGCGGTACTTCTGACTGGTTTTTAAATAATTTTAATACTCGCTCGCTCTCGCTCGCACTTACATATTTCGGTTGCGGACTTTGGATACTTCGTCGGCCGGACACAGAGGGACGCGAAAATCGAGGTAATTATTTTTTGTCCTTTTTTTTTGCGGTACATACTCGCAATACGAACGTACGTACGTACGCTAAATAGATTTTACGGTGGAGATATTTTGCATGGAATTTAATCAGAAAGGCGATGTCTTTATGAATTTTAATCACCTTTCGAGTAGATAATTTTTTTAATTTTTTTAAGGCATTCAAATCTAATCGTTTTTAATGTTTAGTAGAATTTTGTTATCTCAAGGACTTGAAAGCGTTTCGTTTTCAAAACGTTTCGCAGTATGTACCTACCTTTAAAGTTTAAATGGCATTCCTCACAAATTCATTTAACAAATGTAATCACAGTTTTACAACCGTTGTCGTTTGATTTTTTTTTTTGAAATATGAATACGTATATGTATTAATAACGATTAATTTTTGAATCTTTCCTTAGAATCTTCTTACAGCTGTTACAACTTTTTCTCTCTCCGGGATTCTCCTAAAATGATTGCCGTATTTATCGATTTTTCAATTATGTAATTACGATTCATGTTAATCAAATCTGACTATTTTTAATAATTTCAATCTAATGGGGCGTTTCTATAGCTCAAACATGAAGAACGTCAACGACACGGAGAACTTTTTCATTTGAAATTCCATGTTGTCAATATGAATTAATAACGTTTCACAAACAACAAATATAATTGTTAAGCTAAAATATGGATTTACATTTTTTTTTGTTGTGTCAGAATTCAAATGAATTTGTTTCTATCGATGTTCATATTACCCAAATCTGATTCTTAAATATTCTAAGACAATCGATTTAAGAATCATCTCTTCTCTCTTCAGGATTCAAATCAAATTACTGTACTGTCATCTCTATTGATTGCTGTACTGGTTACGTAATTAAGTCAATTTCTCGGTCGTTTCACTTTCATGAGAGATCGGAAAAAACATATTATCTCCCTAAATAATTATTTTTAATGTCCAATGTCACATTAATAACGTAAAAAATAAAATTGTAGCCAAGCAGGAAGCTCTCTATATGTACGTTCCGCGAAGAGCCGAGTAATTATGCTAAATTACCTATTACATGTAAATTTTGTAAAACTGGATTACCCGAAGGGGTCAATTCGTTTCGAGAAGGAGTAGATTGGATGTCTATATATGTACGTATGTACAAAAAATATCTTGGGATTTTTCACAATTATGCAAGCGAAATTGGTATCCTGGTAACATTTAATTATTAACTGATAAGATTTTTCCCCTGACTTTCGAAAACTCCTTAAATTTGATTTATAATCGCTGCATTGTTATTTTCAAATTTCTACTACAAGTTACAAAAGTCTTATAAGAGATCAGACTCCAAACAAACAATTTTTTCCTGAAATCATATCCCAAAATCATTTACCGAACTAACCCTACCAGAAAACTTAACAATGTAACTCCAATTATTAACTCCGAATACGACAATTTTCTTTTGCGAACCAATTCCGCTTCTTTTCTCCAGAATCTGAAGTTATTTTTCCATGTTTTTAGGACAAGTGAATCTACGTGAAATTTGGAATTCTAAAAGAGCTTATTCTAACATTAATTGTGCGGATTCCAAAAACTTTTTTTTTCTGAAGTTTAGGATCTCTAAAATCCTAATCTAACTAACGTAGGAAATTTTCAGGCGACATAGAACTCTTGTTCTTAATTCAAATTCGAAAATATCCCTCTGCGATCCGATTTCCACTGAACCGTAGATTTCTTCTCATGTCCAATAGAAATTATCCACTTTTCTAGATAATTGTGAAGTTGTTTAGTCAAGAGTTGTTCTCAGGGCAACTAATTTCTCTTGAAACTTTTAACATAAGGTAATTATAAATTTAGTTCCTCGTGATATATTTACAAGAAAATCAAAGTTACTACTTGAATCGTAAGAAATTGCTATTTCTGAAGTTAATTTTGTAGACTCCAAAGCAAACTTTTCCTGAAATTCAGAAACTGTAAATTCTAACTTAATCCAACTTAACCAGGAAAGTTTCAGGTGTTATGGAACCTTCATTTTTAAATCAAATTCATTTTTTTTTCTCTCTATAATCAGATTCCCCTTGAACATTTTCAAAGTTTACTTGAAACTTTGAGTATTTGCTAAATACCATTTAGTATTCAATATATACAAATATACAATATATATATATGGTACGTTCCACGCCGAATTTAGATTTTTTTTAGATTTGGCCCAAAATCAACTAAAACGGTCCTTTTGGACCCCCGAAACTCCCCCTAAATTTTTAGGGCCCCAAGTGGAATAGAACTCAAGTTATGGACAATTGAAAATTGAAATTTTCAGGATCGGCTAGAAAACCAAAAATTTTCAACTATCCATGACTTGTAAAAATACCCATTTTTATGAAAAAAGTTTCAAACAAAAGTTGTTTGCAATGCTTTAAACTTTCGGAAACTGCTAAAAAAAGTTCATCCGACATGGTTCATTATTGACGAGTCTTGGCGCCATTAGTCGTCAGGCCGCCAAAAAAAAAAAAACATTATCAGCTTTCCTGACCAAAAAAATCAGGAGCGTAGCTGGATTCAATACAAAACTTTTCAGCACAAACAAAAGTTAGCCAGACCTAAGGGCTCCGAGAAAAAAAAAATGGCTTTCAGGTTCAGCTTCAAAACCAAAAATTTTCAACCATCCATAACTTGTAAAAATACCCATTTTTATGAAAAAAGTTTTAAACAAAAGTTGTTTGCAATGCTTTAAACTTTTGGAAACTGCTAAAAAAATGTTCATCCAGCACGGTTCACTGTTGACAGGTCTGGCGCCATTATTCGTCAGGCCGCAAAAAAAAAACATATTCAGCGTTCCTGACCAAAACAATCAGAAACGTAGGTGGATCCGATACAAAACTTTTGAGCCCACACAGAAGTTCGCCAGACCTAAGGGCTGGTCCCAAATTTGAAGATTTGTGTTGAAAATTCAAATTTCCAGAACAATTCTTGTGGAAGGTTGTTTCAGCGTTGTCGTCAACCGTTGTGGACCTTCAAAAACATCAACAAGAGCAACAATTTGGGTGAGAGTCGCTTCTTGGATAAAAAATATGCGTCAAGCGAAGTCGTCTGGGCTCAAAATTCAAGTATTTTGAGGAATTTTGAGTTTTTGAGCCGCCGGGGACTTGGAAAATGCTCTATTTATATGAAAATAGCATGCCAACCTTAGTGATGTTGATCCCCAGTCAACTTTTAGAAAAGATGTCGCTCATGGTTTGATATTGACTGGCAAACAGTGGATTTCTGGGGGCTCAATGGAATTTTTTTGATATCAAGGGATTTTTGCCGGATTTTACCATTTTTTTTTCTCGGAGCCCGTTGGTCTGGCTAACTTCTGTTTGGTCTTAGAAGTTTTGTATCGGATCCAGCTACGCTCCTCATTTTTTTGGTCAGGAAAGCTGATAATTTTTTTTTTTTTGGCGGCTTGACGACTAATGGCGCCAAGACTCGTCAATAGTGAACCATGTCGGATGAACTCTTTTTTAGCAGTTTCCAAAAGTTTAAAGCATTGCAAACAACTTTTGTTTAAAACTTTTTTCATAAAAATGGGTATTTTTACAAGTTATGGATGGTTGAAAATTTTTGGTGTTGGAGCCGAACCTGAAAATTTCAATTTTCAATTGTCCATAACTTGAGTTCTATTCCACTTGGGGCCCTAAAAATTTAGGGGGAATTTCGGGGGCCCAAAAGGACCGTTCTAGTTGATTTTGGGCCAAATCTAAAAAAAAATCTAATTTCGGCGTGGAACGTACCATATATATATACATACAATGAATACAATATATTCAAGTATACAATTCAGTATGAGAAAATTTAAAGCAACTTAAAATTCCAAAGAATAACTAATTCTGAAGTTAATCTTTAGATTCCAGAACGTTTTTTTCTGACGTGCAGGATATGAAAGCCCTAGCCTAGTCTAACTTGACCAGGAAACTTTCAAACGTTAGAAAATCATAATTTTTAACTCACTCGAAAATTTTGAAGTTATTTCGTCATGAATTGTTTTTAGTACAAGTAAATTCACTTCAATTTTTTAAGCATTAACTAAATATACATTTAGTTTTTCAAGAAAAATTTATAATAAAAATTAAGTTACATTAAATTCTAAAGAATACCTAATTTTGAAGTTCTATAACTATTAATTATACTTCAGAGCGAATTTTTCCTGAAATTTAGAAATCCTTCTTACACCAATTTTTCTGAAATTCTAACTTAACCTAATTTTACTAGGTAATCTTCAGGCGCCAAAGAACTCTTTGAACCGTAAATTTCCCGTACCGATCAATGGGAATTAGGTATCCAGTTTTCTAGATAAATCTAAAGTTATTTTGTGAAGAATTATTTTCAGAGCAATAAACTTACTTAAAACTATAAAAATTAGGTTATTATAAATTTGGTTCTCAATGAAACATTTACAAGAAAATTAAAATTACTTGTAGCTCTAAAGAAAATTTAATTCTGAAGCTAATTCTTTAAATTCCAAATACATTTTCTCCTGAACTTCAAAACTTTTCAGAGAAATTTTCAGATGTCGTGGAACCCTATTTCTTTTCAAATTAAAACTCGCAGAGAAAATTCTACGATATAAAATTCTCCTTTTTAAAAACCCTAAGTTATTTCTCCAAGAAAGGTTTTCAGGATAAGTAATTTTACTTGGAACTTAGAGTTCTGAAAAGTAGCTTATTCTGAAACTAATCCTTTACACACCAGAGCACTTTGTGTTTGAAGTTCGAAATCTCTAAACTCACCTAAAGCGTTATGAAACCCCGAACTTAATTTAAAAATTTCCTCTGGGTTCCCTTTGAACCTGAGATTTCTCCTGGTATTCTACAGACATTGTCCAATTTTCTAGCCAATTCAGAAGTTGAACAGTTCAGTATGAACTGTTTTCAGCACAACTAAAGTTACTTGAAACTTTGAGCACTGGTTAAATATAAATTTAGTTCCTCACGAAACATTTCCAAGAAAACTGAAAGCTACTTTGAATTATAAAAAAAATCTAATTCTGAAGTTATCTTATTCTTTAGACCTGAGAGCAAAGGTAACATGAAGTTCAGAATCTCTAAAATCCGAACTTAACCCAATTCTACTAGAAGACTTTTAGGTTACATGGAGCCCAAATTCTTAAGTCATATTCTACAATGTCCCTCTGTGATCGATTTCCCTTGAACTGTAGATTTCCCTTCATGTTCAGTAAGATTTATCCAATTGAATAGATAATTCTGAAATTGCTTAGTCAAGAATCGTGTTTTCAGGGCAACTGAATGTTCTTCCAACTTTAAGCATGGGCTATATATAAATATGGTTCCTCATGAAATATTTATACAACACAACTGAAGTTACTAATTGAAATTCTAAAAAATAATTATTTTTGAAGTTAATTCCTTAGACCCCAAAGCAAACTTTTCCTGAACTTCAGAACTAAAATTCTAACCTAATCCAACTCTACCAGGAATGTTCCAGGTGGCATGATCCGATTCAAATTTAACTTTCTTAAATTAAAAATATATATATATATATATATATATATATATATATATATAAGCGGCTTGTATACAGCTAACTTTGCCATCTACCGCATCCCAATTTCCAAGAGATTCTATCTCTAATTCCGTCTTCTTCTAGTCCTCTTTTTAGCATAGCTTCTTTTATTCCTTTTTCCCAACTCTTTCTTGGTCTTCCTCTTTTTCTCCTATTTGCAGGGCTGTATTTCCAAATCTTTTGTGGTATTCTATCCTGGTCCATCCTCCTCATGTGTCCATACCACAGTAGTTGTTTTCTTTCAATTGTATTTATTAATGATGTATCAACTTGCATTATTTCTCTTATTCTTTTATTTCTTTCATGATCCAATAATGTCTTTTTACAACATCGTCTCCAATACATCATCTCTGTTGCCGATATTTTATTTTTCATCTTTTCATTTAATGTCCACACCTCACTTCCATAGGTAACGCAACTTTCCACAAATGAGTTAAATATCCGTATTTCTGTTTTATTTGAAATATTGTCATTCCACAACATGGGGTGTAGTTGTCTGATTATAGTTTATCCTTTTTTGATTTTATTTTGTATATCTATTTCGTCCTTACCATCGGAGGTTATTGTAACCCCTAGATACTTGTACTCATTTGTTTTCTTCATCACGTCTTTGTGTATAATTTAAATTAAAAATATAACAAAATATATACAAAAAAATATATAAAATTACCCACTCAGACATGAAAATTTGAAGTTAGTACTTGAAATTCGAATATAAATTTGAATATTATCCAGTTGCAGCTAATTCTGAAATCATTTTATCAAGAATTGTTTTCAAGACAGGCACAATTTATCTAAAATTTTGATCATTAGCTAAATACAAATTTAGGTACTCAGGAAACATTTTCAGGAAAATTTGAAGTTACTTGAAATTTTAAAAAATATCTAATTTTAAAGTTATGCATGCAATTCTGTAGACTCTATAGAGCAAGTTTTATCAGAAGATTAGAACCTTAAATTTACCCCAATCCTACCAGAAAATTTTAAGTCATCAAGAAACCCCTTATGTATTTTTAACTTAGATTCTAAAATATTTCTTGCAATCCGATTTTCCTTGAACCATAGATTTCCCCTCATGTTGAATAGGAATTGTACAATTTTTTAGATAATTCGAAAATTATTCCAGAATTGTTTTCAGGACAAATAATGTCTTTGGAACTTTAAGCATAGACTAAATGCAAATTTAGATCTCTGAATCATTTACAACTTGGGTATTTAAAATTATAAAAATTTAATTCCGAAGTTAATTCTTTAGATCTTAGAGCAAATTTTTCGTGAAATTCAGAAGCTTTAAACTTTCAGGTGTCATGAAACCCTAACTCTGAACACAAGTTCAAAACGTTTTCTCTGCGATCCAATTTCTCTTTAACCGTAGATTTCCTTTTAAGTCCGACAGGAATTATCCAATTTTCGCTCGAAACGACTCTGAATTAATTCGCGAGATTCGCGATAAGGACGTACGCGTGTGTGTATGTGTATATGTGTGCACAACAAACGCGGTCCGACAAAAGACTTAATACAACTTTCAAATTAGTCCGAGATAGAACCGATCGTTTCGTATTCGAAGAGAGTAAAATCTCATCGGTTTTGCATTCAATGGGCGTCCTTCTTCGGAAGATTAACGAACTCTCGGGGAAGACGTTACGATATTCCTTTTTCAAATTAGAGAAAAGGGGGAAATTTTGAAATTTCAAAAATTACTGTTGAAGGACAATTTTATTATTTTACTTTCCTGTTAGTTTCAAAAACGCTCGGCTTTAGGTCCCAAACTGTTTCGGATTACCTATAACTTTTCCACTTCGTCGTTATGTAAACTTCCTTACAAGTTAACTAACCGCTTTGCCTGATTTCAACAGAATTTACCTCCAAAATGGAAATTAATGTTTTTATAAATGAGTTTTTCAAGTCACGTATAATGCGCCTCCATGCTTTTCAGCGTAAAAGCGCTGTTACCATAAACGCTTGTAGCGCGTGCCAAGTCTTATCAATATTGAGTAACAATGTAAAATCCACATGCCTACAACCAGTTTCAACTCAAGTCTAAAACGTTCATTACTTTATAAAATAAACATCTGAATTAATAGAAGTGCAAATCTAGTGTACCTATTATATAAAAGCAACAATAATGACAAGTGACAGTGGACCCTTAATGGAGTGCCTCTTATGACAGATCTTGAAACGACTATTGAATTTCATCATATACCTTGCAGTTTGCAGTACATGTATATATGGATTGTGCATTGCTTATATTTGTGTATAGCGCGCCATGTGCCAACAATTGAGGTAATTCCTTTGGTCCAACTAGAGATATACTGCACGTAATACACTTCGAAATCGTACGACCAATACACAGGAATGTGGTTAGAGGGATTTTAAGTTTGAACATATAAATTCGTTGTACACAAATAAAATGCTGCATTTTTTATAATCTAAAAATTTAACAAGTCTACGATTCTTGTAATGATATTGTACGTATAGTAATATAGTCATAAAGAGATATTTCAGTTCGATCCTACGTACTGTTTACGTTTTGAGAGCTTGGTGGCAATATTATTTTGTTTACAGCAAAATTTTTAACACATACGCTAGGTACGTACCCCCTTTAGTGATTTTTATATCTCGGTGGTGTAATATGGTCTAACTTCCATATTCTTATTAGTTCTAAGCACTGACCCTTTTTATGTTATTGCTTTGGTCGCCGCAATGGAAGTAAATTCCGGAGTAATGAAACGGGACCAATCAATTTCCTCAGATGTTGGCACAGTTGAAAACCTCCAACGCACATTCTATGTACCATAAAATCTATGAATTGCGTCCCCTTCCTTTTCGCTACAAAGATATTGTTTTTATCTTTATAAAGACATACTTTTATATAAAATGACAGTGAGGTATCTGTACCTCCTATGAAATTGGCAAAAGAAATTAATCGCAATTGCATTAAACTACATATATTGTACTTTTTTCAAGTGTATCAAAGAGAATTAATTTTTCATTAAATATTCAGACTAGAATAAATTATTGAACTCATCAGCATCTAACACATAAATATCAACAAATAGAAATACCTTCATTTTACCCAAATTATGATATTTATGATAAAATAAAAATGTATAAAACATATCAAAATTTAATGAATAACAATATCAATAAATTTAAAATGAATAAAATATTTTACAGAAAAGACTAATAATGAACTTGCTAAGGAACATTCTTTGGTATTTTTGTAATTATGTCATTGGATTTTACATTTATTTTTTAATTTTTTGGTGCCATTTCGTCACTTCTCACTTGACGTTAAAGTTGTAATTGAATTACAGTGATTCTTTTCACAATTGCTGTTATTACCAGAGGAGCACTAAAACTGTTATTTAAAATGTTATTAAACTAATAACAGGTACGTAGAGTAGGCAGTAACAATGTCGTGCTGTCGCATTTTTCAAAATATTTTTTTAAGGATCATGATTTAAGTTTCTTGTTGAAAGATATTTTAAGCATTTTGATTGCAAATCTTTATAAACTGACATTGCTGCTCTTATGCTGCAACTTTTGCAATACGCATTGCCTCACTGGGTATCTCATTTGTGCTGACAAAGGTTTTAATCGCAGCTGCTACAGAATTACTATGTCGTTGAGTAACAATTTTTACTTTAATTTTGTTGTATAAATCTTTAAAATTGAAATATTCAGATTGTAAGCGAGGCAACATATTGAAAAAACGTTGTTCTTGATTTAAATTAAAAGTCCGCTCAATATATTGAATTTTCAATTTTTTTTATTATCACACATTGAAGTGATCGTCCATTTCTGGTATTTTTGATATGGTGGGGGACCGTCGATATTAGTCTATATTTTCTTCTGATTTACAACAAAGTGAATTAGACTGGGTCTATCTCTTTTCTGGACACAATGAATGGAGTGCTACTTTATTTGGGGGACCTTGGTCACAACTGTTGCAATTGTATTAAGCCGATTTTCTGTAAACCCGTTATAACTGAAACTGTCATCATCATCATCATCAACCAGCCTCTTCACGTGTCCACTGCTGGACATAGACCTCCCTCATAACTGCCCACTGTCTTCGATCTTGAGCGACCTGCATCCAATTTGACGCAATTCTCTTTATGTCGTCTGACCACCTCGTAGGAGGTCTTCCTCTATTTCTGAAGGCCTGTGATCTAGGACGCCATTCTAAGATGCGCTTCGTCCATTTATTATCCTGTATTCGGGCTACATGTCCCGCCCAATTCCACTTAAGTTGAGATATTCTTCGGACCGCATCTACTACTCCAGTTGCCCGTCTAATATTGCTATTTGGAATTTTATCTGTGCAAGATATTCCCAACATAGAGCGCTCCATTGCCCGTTGTGCTACCTGGATTTTATGTATTATCTTTCTGGTAAGGGTCAATGTCCATACGTGAGAACCGGAAGAACACACTGATTATACCAAAAGCAGCCCAAGTCAACCCAATCCGTCTTTCTATTTCTTTCGTTTGGTTATCTCGCCCTAGGTAGATTTCGTGTCCTAGATATTTGTAGGCATATACTTGCTCGATGTAGGGACTAAATTTGTCATGTATTGGGTTTTTGACAGATTGATCTTTGGGCCCACCCGTTGTGATGCTATTTTTAGTGTGTGGAGCATCTCAGCTGCATCGTCAATTCGATCTGCGATTATCACAAGGTCATCTGCAAAGCGTAAATGGTTCAGTTCTTCGCCATCGATGTTAATTCCCTTATTGTCCCATTCAATCATTTTAAACATGAATTTCAAAAGGGTTGTGAATAATTTTGGGGAGATGGTATCCCCTTGACGCACTCCTCGTTCTACTTTAAACTTTCCGCTCTTCTTGCCCAAGCTTACACATGCCGTAGCATTTTTGTAGATGTTGTTAATGCTGAAATTGTAACTGACTTTAAAATTTGTGTTTAGACGGTATTATTAATAAAACAGAAGGTGACAATTTACTTACAACTGCTTACAATTACTCATATCATAAATACTAATACATGATTTGGCTGCGTTGTTGTTTTAAATAATATTAATATTCAATACCTTAGAATTCATCACTTTTTGTTTATTCCTGTTTCATTTCATTGAAAATCTTTCACATGATTTCTCGAGCTCTAATAGTTTTCAACTTGTATTCTTAAATTGTTTAAAATGGACTCTATTAATCCACATTCAAATGGTATCATAAACAATGAATTTATGAATTTATGCTATTTTAACTAGTTTTTAGGAATCTAGTTCCATATCATCATATAATTATAGAGGCTTTAGTTGATGCAGTACTTTTAAAATTGGGAATTAGGGTTAAAGAAAATTAAATACCCCGTTTTAATAATGAGGTTTTTTTAATCGTATTTTTGTCGATCGATATTATTTTCTTACTACTATCATTAATTTTAATTACATATTTATATCAGTATACTAAATAATATGCAAGTATTTCATATACATTTTTTATGATGTCTTTAACACTTGCACAATGTAATATTAATCTCGACTAAACATTATAAACGCTTTGTTCAAAATTATAATATTATTAAATCATTATTTATATATTATAACAATTATTATTTTGAAACTTATTTAAAATTTAACTTGTGGCGTTAGGAAGGAAAAGTCTTAAAGATTGCTTATACTTTTTTTATTCCAATTTGAGTATTTAGGAAATAATCGTTATTTTGTTTGCGTAAATTATTTTTGCAAATCTTGTGTGGCATTTTACTCCAAACCCAGCCCAGAACATAAATTTCGGATTTTTTTTCTACCAAATCATATATCTCCATTTTATTATCGCATTGAAAATTGAAAAAGTGTAGTGTTATTTTGACCTGAACAAGGTTCCTCCTCATTTCTTGTTTTCATAAAAGAAATTTAGAAGTTTTAACCTCACTGTTACTGTCTGTGTCTGTAGATGGTTGCACTTTTATTAAACTACACTTCATAAGTCCGTATCCATTATCGCACTATATTGTACTGCCAATTTATTACGCAAAATATAATTTTATTGCTCTACTCCTTTGCAAGGAAAACACTGGATAATCTAGCTTAAGACTTAAGCCACATCGTTTACACCCGTATCTCCGGAATAGATGGAGATATATACTTGTTCTAGGCGGCATTAAGATTATATTCTAATCGTGAAGAGAAACAATTTCAGTAATTTTCATTGAATTTTCTTCAAATTATTATTGTTGATAAGGAAAACGCGTTTTCCCCTCGCAATTTTCCGCCCTCTCATAAATATTGGACTTTTCGGGCCACCTGGTAAGTAATGTATCTCCGTCGGTTGCGGAGATATAGGTGTGGATGGTCTTTATCCACATTTCATCGAAAAGGGCTGGAGCAATCAGATCGCATTTTGAGTAAATATTCAGCAAGTAAATAGCAATAAATACTCCACGTTTTATTATAGTCCAGTCATCTTGGGTTAAATTAGGTGAATATCTCGGAAAATCGACATACCCAGTATATTAACACGTAAATACTTCTATTTTGGTATCCTAAAACTTTACTTAAAATTCACATATAATTGGATAGCCGCAAGTTTTAAAGTCGGGGGTCAAAAATCACAAAAAACGATTTTTTTCTATATTTTTTGCAAATATTTCGTTTTCTATGGGTTTTACGCTATTTGTATTTTTTATCAATATTGTACAGAATTAAATTCTCTACAACTTTTGTCTTTAACATTTCTTCATACCTCTAACTGTTTTTGAGATAGAGGGCGGAGAGCGCGCGATCAGAGAATCATGTGAAGTTGTGGTAGTCCCGATCAAAAACTCGTAATATTAAGGTTATAAATTATTGCTAAATAAATAAATATCATTTTTTATTAACTTTTTCATTAGATTCATTTTGTTTGGCTACTTATCTATTTTTAATTAAGTGTCAATTTATTTGTGTAATTTCATTGATTCATGTAATTAAAATTTTGTTGAGGATAATAATTAATTAATTTTAATTGTAATCTAATTTATATTAATGACTTTCTAAATAAATAAAAAAAAGAAAAGAAATAAATTTGTAATTAACGTTTTTATTAAAAGTGTCATTTGATTAATTTAATATTGTCAAAATTAATATAAAATAATAAAAATTTCGAGAAGAACAAGTTCTAATTTCAATTCTCTTCTTCTTCTTCTTCTTCTGACTATAACATTTTAAAGTTATGAAAGAATTTAAGAGTTTTCGGATTTTAAACAAGATGTACTTAATTATTTTTTACTTCAAATGCAATTAGTGTAAATGAGAATATAATTAAAATGTAATTAAAGTATGTCCCTTAATAATTTTTCAATTACAGAAAGAGATTATGAGTGTTATTGAATTGATAAATTTTAGAATTATTAGGAAGAAAGATTGACTTTATTTTAAAATTTAATAATAAATGATAATTATATATTTAGCAGTAATTTATAACTTTAATATTACGAGTTTTTGATGGGGACTACCATGACCTCACATGATTCTCTGATCGCGCGCTCTCCGCCCTCTATCTCGAAAACAGTTAAGAGGTATGAAGAAATGTTAAAGACAAAAGTTGTAGAGAATTTAATTGTGTATATATATATCAATATATAATATTGATAATACGTACAAATAGCGTAAAACCCATAGAAAACGAGATATTTGCAAAAAAATTAGAAAAAATCGATTTTTGTAACATTTGACCCCCGACATTAAAACTTACGGCCATCCAATTATATGTGAATTTTGAGGAAAGTTTTAAGATGCCAAAATAGAAGTATATTTACGTGTTAAGATATTGGGTATGTCAATTTTCCTAGGTGAACACTCTATAATGACTGGACTATTAAGTGGAAAATTATTTCCTTACGATTTTTTTGAAATTTCGAAGGGTGAGAACTCTGCTAGGAGTTGACGGGGTAGTTTGGGAACCTGCTAATACTCCGTGCCGTTAGTAATAAATTTGCAATAAAATATGCCGTATGATACACGTATATTCCTGCGTGGCTCTCGAAGATGTCTTAAGCCAGATTATGTATGCTCTTTTTCTCGCAAAAGTATGGAACAATAAAATCGTATTTTGCGTCATAAATTAACAATAAAATATGGTCCTATATAACGGATGCAGACTTATAAAGTGGAAGATGTAGCTTAATAGACATGAAAGTTGAAACAACTGATTAGCCATAATCGAGCGTAATTTAATTACTTAATAATAATTAATTTAATAACTACGGCGAAATTTCACATATAGGCGTAAAGTTATTACTTATTACCATCTATAGATTTGATTATTGAAAAGAACTTCCAATAAAAGTTTAAGTTAATCTTCTTGTGAAAGGAAATTGGTAACTATAATTAGTTGTAAAACCTCAAGTAATTTAACAGCCGGAAATTCACCAGTCAGTGGTTCAAAGTGACATTTTTAGCAGACATTTCACATTCAGCAATCATTTCATCAGTGCGTCTCAATAAAGAAATGCAACATATATAATATTTAAAAACGGTTAAAAATTTATTTTTATACTATATATATGTTTCTTCCTAGTTTTCTTTATTTTTTTATTCCAGAGAAGGGAATTCAATGTTCTGGTGACTGCTCTGTCGTTGTTGATCCTTACTTGGATTTCGTTTCGCTGTTGCCATTCTGATTAAAAATTATTCCCAATTATTCCATTATATATGTATAACAGATAACAGTAGATAATAGATAACAGAATAATAGTACGCTTTGAAAGGGTTGAAAAAACGACTTTCAGAGTGTCGAAGAGGATAAAATTGTTTCCCGAATATCTTCGCGTAACGTTATACCTATCGCGTTTTAGTTAATCTTGTTAAGTAGATAGAAAAAAGAAGGAATAATAATTACACCAATAATGAAATAGGATTTTTCACCCCCTTGGATCCTCTACAACTCACTCATAATTTCACAGTCTATTGCCTTCTAACATAATTATTTTAGCAATCTGATTTTTTTTAACGAGAACAAATGGTATTATCGAAATTGATAAGTGACTTATTTTCTGTTCGAACTTTTTCTTGTTTTAATCCTATTTAAACCGGTTCTATTTTACATTAATATGGTACAGTTGTATAATTTTTTTTATTAATGTGGGTATGCACAGAGTCTCACATAGCTTAGCTAACATTTGTATTTGTATTATGATTCATTCGAATGTTTTTTAATCAGTTTCGTATTGGTATTTACAATGCAACGATTTATGAAATATAGAACATGGAAATTATATTTTTTTATTTTAGTAGAGAATTTAAATCCTAGACAATCCATAATTACAAACCACAAATGAAATGGAGATATTTTACGTTACATTTTACAATTACAATTTTCACGATTTGGGCATTGATGAAATTTCTTATTAGGAAATTTTGGATTCATTGAAATGAAATATTTGTTATTATAAGAAGACTTTAGAGCCTTCATTGAATTCACAGGAAATAACAAGTGACAGTGGCCCCTGACTGGAGCGCCTCTTACGGCAGACGTTGAATTACCACTGAATTTCGATTTTTCCTCGCGGCAAATTTAAAACCATATTTTCGGGGGATAGGTTCGTAAAGAATACAAACATGAAAATAGTAGATAAGTTTTATTTTTATTTAAAGCATACTGTTATATAAAATAACATTGTACATAACTCAGTACTTCATCTGAAATAGAGATTAAAGAAAGTAATAGTAAAAGTATTAAAATATACATTTCACTTTTTTAAATAATTACAGAGAAAGAATTCTTTATATAATGTTCATAATCAATATAAATTGTAGAATTCAAGGTCTTCCAAATTTGTTTTGTGACTATTAATATCCACAAAATTATATAGTTTCGAACAAATGTCTTCTACAAAATTAATCAGCTTATCACTTGGGTACGCTAATCTCTCTTGAATCATATTCCCTTAAAGAAGCAAACAAATGTTTACCTGAAATGGTTAAAAATAAATTGGTTTGACAAGTTGGTACCTATGGCAGTTGAAAATACATTTTATGATATTTATATAAACGAGGCCTTCCCTTGTACATAGATAAAGCAAATGCTTTATCTCCTAGAGACTGTTCTTAGGTGATCTTTTTCAATTTCATTACATGAGAATTAATGAAATTCCGCACTTCATTTAATTAACTGCTTTCGATTAAATCAAAGCATCCACGTTCATACATATCTTTAATATTACTTAAATAACTATACGTTTGGAGCTTAGAAGTTTACTTAAACAGGTGATAATATTACAAAGTATTTTGTAAATTTTTCTTCGTCAGGCGTTAATTTTTTTTTCTAGAAATATCTCTTGTCAATAATGTATATATTATTCTCGAGAAAAAAGTATATGTCAGAATTATCGTAGTCCTTTGAATAGGAGTATCTTTCAGTGGGATTTGTTCCTAGTTAAACTTGTTAGTTATTGGTATTCAGTTCAGTGTTGTTAAAATTACTTCACAATAAGTAATTAATTACAATTATTTTGAGTAAATTGTAATTAATTACAATTACAATTACAAAATATGCGATTGTAATTCCAATTACAATTACAATTACATTTGCTTTTCAATTCATAAAATCAAAAAACTTTTATTTCGCGTCTGGGAGAAAAATATTACTTAGGTTTTTTGTTGCCCTTGTAGAGGCGAACGACTTTTGTAAAAAACATATTTTTGAGAAATGTACATAAAATAGTTATATGCAAAAAGTTTGAAATTTTGACGTTTGTATTTTTTTAACACCTAGTTTAACGTATCGATACAAAATTAGGAACAAAAATCAGTAGGCCGAATATCCCGGTCGAATGGGCCAAATCGGTCTAGCGGTTTCAAAATGGCGGCTTGTTACTTTCAAAAAAATCAAAAAACTTATTTCGCGTCTGAGAGAAAAATGTTACTCAGGTTTTTTGTTGCCCCTATAGAAGCGAACAACTTTTGTATAAAACATATCTTTGAGAAAAGTACAGAGAAAAAGTTATTTGCAAATATTTTAAAATTTTGACGTACGTTTGTATTTTTTCACACGTCGTATGCATTTTTTTGAGACGTGTTATATTAGTATATATCCTACCCACTACCCATAAATCTACCTTTCCAAATTTCTCAAATATCTAAATTTTGTAAAAAAGTGTAAATCTGCTTTTCCGTAGCATAAGTGTGAATTTAAAATTTTTCGTAAAAAAGTGTAAACTCACTTTTTTACGGAAAAGCTGAAATTTATACTTATTTTTACAAAAAAGTGTGAATCCAAATTTAAAAAAAAAAGGTTGTACTTGATGTATCTACGCTACAAACTGCTCCAACAAAATATACTTGTTAAAATTATAATAGATAATTATGATTATGCCATAAGGTCAAAAAACGAAGAGTTACAAAAAACTTCGTTGTTTAGGATTAATAATAGGATAGTTAAAGATAACCGTTAATGCTAATCACTGGTTGGGATAGTGATAGAGTTGCGTTAAAGAAACCAGGTAGTCAGAACTCACAATAAGCAACTTTAAGCTACTTACATACTACTTACCTACTAAAAATATTAAAAGCACTTTTGTAGAATGTAATTGTAAAAAGTAATTGAAAATGTAATTGTAATTGTACCGAAACGAGTAATTGAATTACCAGTCAATTACATTTGGAAAGCAAGTAATTAATTACTGCTTCAATTACAATGAAAGTAATTCAATTACTTTTTTAAGTAATTGTAATTAATTACTTAACAACACTGTGGTATTGCTAAAAACAAAAAAATCTGTAATATTCACACATTCGTTCCAATTCTGATTTAAAATATGAATGTTTAATTGTTTAAATATGTTTATAACATGATTTAAAACAAAATGTATGACGTGTTGAATCAAATTTATTTCGAATAGTGCCTAAACGGAGGTTATTCTTTAAAGATAAAATGTAAGCCGATGAAAGAAAATTGGCTTCACAGACGAAACCTTGTTTGTTACAATCTATAGAAATGTTACATATTTTCTGCCTGTTCTCCAAAGATTAACAATCTGAAGAAGAGTGATGAAATTTCTTATTAGGAAATTTTGGATTTATGGGACTGAATTATTTGTTAATAGAAGAAGCAAAGCCATAACAGGTGAATTTACACTTTTAGAAGTTTTCATTGAAACTGCAATACGATTGAAAAATATTAAATTATAATTACCCAAGCCGACGTAAACAAACGAAATCACAATGAAATCTATGAAATCAACAGGAAGCTTTGTAACGTTTGCAACCACAGAAACCCGTCCTACTCACCTCGTAAAATCGTCGTTTCTCTAAGTTCTTAAATGACAAGTGACAGTGGACCCTACGGAACACATCTTATGGTTTCTTATATTTACGTTGCACACCCCTGCTGCACACCGTTGATCTTTACAGCATATCCCACAGAACTATGAATTTCAAAAAAACGTTCTTTGGCGATTTCAGGGTGGTATGCTAACAAATTCCGACCTAATGTGCTGTAACGTCAAGTGAAACGTTATCGACCTTCCGTATACTAACATAATAATCCAAAAAGAAACTAAAAGTGTCCTCGATACCTATCGTAATAACGAAACTTTTCATTTCCCTTCTAGTAATATCAATTTCTCTCCGCTTTGTAATATCTGCAGGATTCGATCGGCGGAAGCTATAAACGGACAACACACCGTATAATAAATATTTCTCCGGGGGATCTTTTTCGAAAAGTTCAGTCACGTTTTCGTTTCGGATTACCCGTTAGCACGACGGCGCGCGTATAATGAAAATACATAAAGATTTTCAGGGCTCGGAATCACGAGTAATATTAAAAATTATTGTTACCGAGGGCCCAAACGTTCTTAGTGATTTATTTTAATAGAAATTGAGTACCTATTTTGGTATTCGTATTTTATTAACATGCTTCAGAAGAAGTTTTAATCTATATTTTTAACGCTAGTTTAAATTTGTAGTTCATTGAAACTTAATCAGTTTTTCCTAATTTCGTTGAAAAACTCTGTATGTGTATGTTTGTGTGTAAAATGTTTCGTGTGTATCTCTCATGTAGAGGTAGCGAACAAATTCCACATCTCGCACGAATTCCGATACATTAAACACGATCAAATCATAAATCCTCGGTCAAGATATAAATCTAAGCACGTTACAAGGAAATGCAGACCAACGAAAACACACATACACACACCGAGAGCAATAAGTAATGTCCATGTCGTTAGCCGAGGTAACTAGTAAGTAGTAGTTGAGAGGTTCGGACCACGCCTTTTTCTCTTTTTGCATTGCTCTATCAAACGAGAGATTAAGATGATGGAGAAGGAATTTGACGAGGACAACTTTTAGAAAATCTCTTCTTTTTAATATTTGAAACTTCGAAAGTTCGACTATGTCTTTTGCTGTTGAACTTTCTCATAAACTTTTTGAAGATGTCCCCAAGAAAAGTTGCCTAATTTAACCTTCAAGAATTAGAGACGACTTTTAAGTGAATTTAAAGAACCGGATCATTTAGGATAGGTATTTTCCCTTTTGAAACCGACAATCCTGAAGTTGCAGCGAGTTTTCTTTCAATATGGGTACAGTTAAATTAAGCTCCAATATTGAAGTTAATCATCACGAAACGTTTTCAGGTTACATAAGTGAAGTTACTTCAGTTAGTGAAGTTACTTAATTCAAATTTTATGATCAGAAACGACTTGTGGTTCAGGTGATTCTGATAGTACCGATGGTGATGATGGAAACCACCAGTCTCGAAATAACTAATTAAATGAAAGATTTTTAAGAGAATTAAAGCTATCACGCTATCTGAAGTTTGCCCTTACGCAATTGTGAAAGTAAAGTTACTAGAAACTTTAAACTTTAGTTGAACATAAGTTTAGTTTGGAACGTATACAGAAATGTAAAAGTTACATAAGAATCCAAACAATACATAATTCTAAGGTAATTGCTTAAATAATGTTTTACTAACCAAGTAAACTTCTTAGCTTTAGCTTTTAGCTAATTATGAAGTTAGTTTTTACGGTACGTAAAGTTACCTGAAATATGAGTCATATACAAAGTGTTCTGTAAGTACACGGCAAACTGTCGGCACTGTACAGAGAACCTTAAAAAATATCCCTAGTGTTTCATATTGCACGTAGAATTTTTATGTATAACCCTTCAAAGGTCACATTTTAAAATGGTGTTATTTATTATAATATAATAATTAAAGAAAGGCATTCATGCAGGCTGCACATTCGGCGTATTTTTCGTATTTTGTAAATATGTAAAATCATTTGCATACTTTGTTTCAAAAACTGCGTATATGCATAAAATATCGAAAATTGCTCTTGAATAACTATCTTTAACGATTCATTAAATAAGCATTTATTTGATCATCAGGCTATCTGGTTGACTAAGTAAATTACCTGAAAAACCGCAACTGGTTTTAACTTTAACATTTAAATCTGTTTCGCAAGGAAATACTGAAAATAATTTTCTTAAAAGTAGTGTTCATTTATTATTATTGCAAATACAGATTTAGTCATAACTCAGCCAGGACGATATATCTTGTCACTTTCGGAAAGCATAAAAGTAAGAAAACATCAATCAGCCGGAGAAGAAAAGTTTGAAAAATCTAACAATGCTCTTGAAGGAAAGGTTACTTAAGGTATTCTTTAAAATCATCAAAGTTTTGAAAAAATATTTTAGAAAGATGCGGATGTATTTTTATCTAACGTAAATGTGATGACAATGAACATTTGGAATTGGAAATTCTATTGATTTCAATGATAGATCCTGAGATGTGGAACGGTTTATAAAATGCCCCGACTACTTTGTTGAAGTAAAAAGGAGTTATTTTAAATTGAATTAAATATTAAAGTACGTGGATTTCAGTGGAAAACAATAAAAATGAATAAAAAACCTGGAGAAGTATTCTATTTTTATTTTTACAATTAGTTTTTATACTTTCTTTATTTGCCTTAATTTAATAATAATTTACTTAATAATCCATTTTACTTAATATAATAACTATTTTTTGTATTCTAGATCCTATTATAATCGGGTCGATTTTTAGAATTTGAGTTGTTAGCATTTCTAGACGTTTTAAGATCCCCTGAATCTCTAAAAATATGTTTTTGAAACAGTGTGAGTGTATGGGTGCATGCGTACTTGTGCATGTGTGTGGGGTGAGGGGGCTACGCTTTTCTCTAGAATTAAAATCACAAAGGTTTTAACTTGGTTTAGTATATAAACTTAGTGGTATCCCAGGAAGTCCCAAGAAGATTTTTTTAAGTGGGCCGAGATAAGGGGGTAATTCACCCTTGTCAATTTTCAGTTTTTGGAAATTTTCTCAAAATCCACTAGAATATATTTTTTTAAACTGAATATTTATTGTACTCTTCTACGTGTGTAATAAACTTTAATAATATTTTTAACAAAATTGTCAGTGAAGGACATTAGACTCGTCGTTTTTGTATTTTTAGAATTTTTTTAAAAATGTACTCCACTATTTTTTTCCACACTTTCAATTTTTATTGTAAACTTTAATAATATTTTTAACAAAATTGTCTGTGAAGGACACTTTACTGTTGTCCGTGTTTTTGGTTTTTCGACATTTTCTCGAAATTATCCGCAAGAATTGGAGAATGTTCTCGGGGAGCTAGATGAATTATGAAGTGTTCTTGACAAACCCCAATACAAAAATAATCTTGATCAAACTGCCGACGTTTCGTTCAGTGTTCTGAACATAATCATGGCGCTGAAACTATGAATATGTTAAGTATTTCTTATACAACCAAAAAAATATCACTTACATGTCATCAAGATCAAATTTGACATGTTTGACATTTCATATTGTATATCAATTGTTTAAAAGGCCATTATAAATAATAGAAACCTATAAAATTGTGAACGCTAAATATTGTCAAAAATGTGTCAAAAGATGATGGATAAATTTGTATACCTATTTGTTTTGAAAATGTGATAGTTTTCATATGTTCATTTATTTGAATAATTTGTAATATGCTTGGGCAAAGTTATGAAAATCTTGTTGTCTGTTTACAATATTATCAGATGTTTTAATATGTACTGCCTCTTTGAATAATCTTTCAAACCAATTTGATTCACGCTCTAATATCGAAACATTTTCAAAATCGAAGTTGTGATTTCATACCATTTCTGGACATCTGCATCTCGTTCAATAACGGATATTGCATCACAAATTGGTACAGGAAGAATACATCTTCCGGAAGATATCTAAACTTCCTTTCTTTCCAACCCACGAGGTACAAAAGAGCCGCCATTATTAACTTGGTCGACAGGGCAATTCTACTCTCTCACGAATCTTTCAGAACACAAAACATTAAATTCATAATAGAAACTTTTGTTAAGAACATGTATCCCATACAATTTATATTACACAACATACATAAAAGAATAGATCAATTAACAAACAGTCTTAATAATAATAATATCAATATCCTAACTTCTCCACAAAACACAACACAAATAACAAAAGATAAACTTTTTATAAGACTCCCGTACCATAACAACATAGAAAATTTCACTTTCAAAACCCTGAACTCCCTAAACATATATCCAGCTTGGTATTCATTGTCTTCTTTCAATAATCTCATTTTCTCCAAAATTAAAGACCCAACACCTATAAAAAACCAGAGTTGCGTAGTATATCAGATCACATGTTCTGATTGTAACCCTCCTAAGGTATATATTGGAGAAACACAACAATACATAAAAAAGAGATTACAACAACATCAATTGAATATCACTAAAAATAATTCAACACATTCCGGTTTAGTGGAACATGCCATAGAAAACAATCACAACTTCGATTTTGAAAATGTTTCGATATTAGAGCGTGAATCAAATTGGTTTGAAAGATTATTCAAAGAGGCAGTACATATTAAAACATCTGATAATATTGTAAACAGACAACAAGATTTTCATAACTTTGCCCAAGCATATTACAAATTATTCAAATAAATGAACATATGAAAACTATCACATTTTCAAAACAAATAGGTATACAAATTTATCCATCATCTTTTGACACATTTTTGACAATATTTAGCGTTCACAATTTTATAGGTTTCTATTATTTATAATGGTCTTTTAAACAATTGATATACAATATGAAATGTCAAACATGTCAAATTTGATCTTGATGACATGTAAGTGATATTTTTTTGGTTGTATAAGAAATACTTAACATATTCATAGTTTCAGCGCCATGATTATGTTCAGGACACTGAACGAAACGTCGGCAGTTTGATCAAGATTATTTTTGTATTGGGGTTTGTCAAGGACACTTCATAATCCGCAAGAATTGTTTTAAACTTTGGATATTTATTTTACCATTCAAGATGTGTAATGAAGTTTATTAATTTATAATATTTACTTTACTATCGAATGTTTATAATAAGATATGCAAAAGTATTCCGATGGACACATCGCCATTTTTTAATTACATATTTGGTACTGTTATTGCATATAATTGTTAACATGCGCATACTTTTGGTATATATTCATGCATATTAGCCTTTCTATAATAATAGTACATAATAATACAAAATAATATAATACATTATAACAATATATATTATAAATATAATGCCCGCCTTCTATTATGCTTTAGTACTAAGTAGGTACATTTGCAATCTATCTAATCACTAAGAAACGGACGAAACGACCAAGTATTTACAGTTTTGGTACGAAAGAGGAATGAGTTTTTAATACAATTTTCATATGAAAAGGACACCTTGTTCAAATTAAACAAAATTAACGGTTTCCCAGATAATTTAAATTTCTCATTACACTCAGCAATCAGCGCCTTCTCCATTTCTTAGACTAGTCGAGCAATGTAAATGTCATAAGATGTGCTTCTTTGCCAATTGCTTGTTTCGTAGAAAACAATTATTTTTATTAAAATTGCAGAAATTCTGAACTTTAAAAAGGTTTATAGCTCAAATCCAGACTATTTGCATGTAGTCGTATATTCTACAAACTCAAAATGGGTTCCTTGCACTTGAATGCATTTTCTTATCCTGAGGATTTTTGTCGTTATATTTAAAGCAACATTCCCAAGTCATTTCTAATTATATTCCAACAATGAGTTATTCTCTCAAAGAACTCTTTCCTTGTGTATAGTGGCGTTAAATATCCAAGCTCTTTGAGGTTTCCTAGAAAACGAAATTAAACGGACTTAGATCAGAAGATCTTGATGTGCATAAATTAGTCTGCCTCTACATATTCAAACGATTATCAAAAATATTAGACCAAGAGCTGGGCACGAGATTTCAACATCATCAGTAATATGGAATTCGTAAACAGGAATAAATTCTATTACCATCAGTTATTAAAGTTCCGAGCAGGCGGACAGCTTACTGGTTGCGAAGGGTAGTTATAAGGGGTGAAAGTGATTAATTTTTAGGGGAAGTTTCGGCATAGATAATAAGCTTAAAAATCTATGTAATGATAGTTCTTACCATACCTAAACTAAATTCCAATCGGCGGACACATAAGTAGGTGCAAAGGGGGTGGCGGACAATAGTAAGGGGGTGAAAACGCGAAGAGCTAGAGCCGAAATTTCAACGTCATCGTCATCAATAATATGGAATTCGTACACAGGAATAAACTCTATTACCATCAGTTATTAAAGTTCCGAGCAGGCGGACAGCTTACTTGTTGCGGAGGGTAGTTATAAGGGGTGAAAGTGATTAATTTGTAGGGGAAATTTCGGCATCGATAATAAGCTTAAAATTGTATGTCAAGATAGGTCTTACCATATCTAAACGAAATTCCAAGCGGCGGACACATAAGTAGGTGCAAAGGGGGTGGCGGACAATGGTAAGGGGGTCAAAACGCGGAGAGCTAGAGCCGAAATTTCAACGTCATCGTCATCAGTAGTATGGAATTCTAAACAGGTATAAACTCTATTAACATCTGTTATTGAAGTTCCGAGCAGGCGGACAGCTTACTTGTTGCGGAGGATAGTTATAAGGGGTGAAAGTGATTAATTTTTAGGGGAAATTTCGACATCGATAATACACTTAAAAATGTATGTAATGATAGGTCTTACCATACCTAAACGAGATTCCAAGCGGCGCACACATGAGTAGGTGCAAAGGGGGGGCGGACAAGGGTAAAGGGGGTGAAAATGCGGAGAGCTAGAGCCGAAATTTCAAGGTCATCAGTAATATGGAATTCGGAAACAGGAATAAACTGTATTAAACCATCAGTTATTGAAGTCTCGAGCAGGCGGACAGATTACTCGCTGCGGAGGGTAGTTATAAGGGGTGAAAGTTGTTAATTTTTCGAGAAAATTTCAGCATCGATCAGAAGCTTCAAAATTTATGTAATGATAGATCTTACCATAAATGAACGAAATTCCAAGCGGCGGACAGATGAGTGGGTGCAGAGGGGGCGGCGGATAAGGGTAAAGGGGATGAAAATTGGAATGGCAAAATTAGTGAGTTTATTCCTGTTTACGAATTCCATATTACTGATGACGTTGAAATTTCGGCTCTAGCTCTCCACCTTTTCACCCCCTTAACCATTGTCTGCCGCCCCCTTTGTTCCACTCATGTGTCCGCCGCTTGGATTTTTTTTTCAGTTATCGTAAGATCTATCATTCCATAAATTTTGAAGCTTCTGATCGAAGCCGAAATGTTTTCGAAAAATTAACCAATTTCACCCCTTATAACTACCCTCCGCAACAAGTAAGCTGTCCGCCTGCTCGGAACTTCAATAACAGATGGTAATAGAGTTTATTCCTGTTTACGAATTCCATATTACTGATGACGGTGACGTTGAAATTTCGGATCTAGCTCTCCGCGTTTTCACCCCCTTACCATTGTCCGCCACCCCCTTTGCACCTACTTATGTGTCCGCCGCTTGGAATTTCGTTTAGATATGGTAAGACCTATCTTGACATACAATTTTAAGCTTATTATCGATGCCGAAATTTCCCCTACAAATTAATCACTTTCACCCCTTATAACTACCCTCCGCAACAAGTAAGCTGTCCGCCTGCTCGGAACTTTAATAACTGATGGTAATAGAGTTTATTCCTGTGTACGAATTCCATATTATTGATGACGATGACGTTGAAATTTCGGCTCTAGCTCTTCGCGTTTTCACCCCCTTACTATTGTCCGCCACCCCCTTTGCACCTACTTATGTGTCCGCCGCTTGGAATTTAGTTTAGGTATGGTAAGAACTATCATTACATAGATTTTTAAGCTTATTATCGATGCCGAAACTTCCCCTAAAAATTAATCACTTTCACCCCTTATAACTACCCTTCGCAACCAGTAAGCTGTCCGCCTGCTCGGAACTTTAATAACTGATGGTAATAGAATTTATTCCTGTTTACGAATTCCATATTACTGATGATGTTGAAATCTCGTGCCCAGCTCTTGGTCTATATCTTAAATAACGAACACTAATTGGTAAAAATGTGTGAGACAATATCGCTCATAAACCACATCTGAGCTCTTACTTGCACGAGTGCTTCTTCCAAAAGGTTGTTTAAATTTTGCTTTAAAAATTCACCAGGTAATCCATCATGATATACGGTTGAGCCAATCAAACAATATCCAATAATGCTATAATAATAGTTGACTTTAAATTTATATTATTCTTTTGGAATAAATGCCGTTTTATCTGCTTAGACGGACGCTAAGTGTATCAATGGTTTTATAGAGGAAATTGCTATCTAGGCTATAAATATCATCTCAACGCTCTAATGCCAAGTTTATAATTAAATTTATTAATATAACTTTGAAATGAAGGTAGTTTCACCGTACTGAAACACATGAAAAATATATGTGGAAAATTGTAATTACTTTTCTACTGTTATTGCCATCCATGAATAAAACCTCTAAAAGACCTATTTCCATAGCGATTTTTCATTTTCTTATTATGATTGCTGAAAATGGCTGGTAACTTCGAATTACATCGCGCTTATCTAGAAATGAAATGCATGGCAGCCAATTCCGCATAAGAATAATGTTCCATTACTTACTTAAAATTAGTAGAGAGCACATGAAAACGACGTTTGTCATAAATTTGACATCTGGGCTTGCGCATTTTCAACTTGTGTTGTTCTATTAATTGGGGCATTCTCTTATTGCTGGGAAATGCGACGAAGAGTTCAAATTATCTCCGAGACCGTTAATTCTATCAAATCGGAATTAGAATTTTGTTGGCAAATTATATGAGGAAATCAGTGTTTCCACTTTCGTAATACAACTGTACATACTGTTAAATTTCGAATGTGTAACCATCAGGCTTGGTACAATGGTACGTTCCTGACTTTCGAGGAAGAATGCAACTGGGCTTAATACCAAAACATGAAGGTACCATATGTAACGTAACATAAAGGTACGTTATAGATCTTGGCCAAATATCGTTAAAATTTAACGTGTAGTTTAGAAACTATGATAAAAAACAACATTTCAATATCTTAATTTTAAAGGGCTATATGTCAAAATTTAAGACCAGTATTAAATTTTTTTATATGGAACACTAGGGTTATTTTGAAGTCACTTGTAGTTTGTCGACAATTTGCCGTGTACTTACCGGACATCCTGTATTTAGAAATTAATTTGGTTATAAAATTTTTACAAGAAAACTGGTTACTTGAAATTTTAATGCGTTCCAATGGTGAAGTAAATTCTTCAAGAAGTATTTACAGGACATATAAACTTACTTGAAGCCCTAAGTATTAATTAATTAAATTCAGTTCCTCATGAAACATTTACAGAAAAATTAAAGCAATTAGCCAATGCTGAAAGTGCTTCCGCATTAAGCGTTTTCAGGACGGGTAAAGTTACTTGAGACTTTAAACATCAGGGAGTGATTACCGCTAATGAGAATTTTTTTTGTTTTTAAAACTGTAAACACCATTTACATGTCAATGTTGGTTTCCTATCGTCCCAGTGTTGTGAGTTATTGAAATTTCCGTTTGAACTCCACAGGCCTAATCAAACCGTAGAACTTCGATAAAGTTATATGATATAACATTACGAAACATCTGAATTCAGAATCGTTTTTATACGAGCGTTGTGCTCGGAGAATGAATGGACTCGAAACGACTCGAACTATCCGCGGAATCCCAAAGAGATAATCGAGTTAAAATCGCCCGTCGGCAACATAACCTTCCTTAATGATCCATCGAAACATGCACCGTGCTCGCCTCTTCGCTCTAATACAGTTATTACGTTGTGTATACGTAATAAGTGTAAAATAAGCGAGGCAAAAGTGAAATAACGAAAAGAAGAAGAAACCCGTTAAACTCCGCTCGATAACACGTCGATCGTTCTCTTTTCTGTTGCAGGATTTAACAACAACAACAACAGAAGACGACGAGGACAGTAATCGATGTGCTACGGTATCACATCAAATTCCTCTCCGCTAATTATTTCATATTAACGGACACGGGCAGTCTCATAGGTAAAGGTGAGTACAGGCATGTTTTTTTCCGCGGGAATTTTCAATTTCATACTACCAAAACACGTAACGGTGACTTTTTTCCCCGAGGTGGACCCAATTAACGTGTTTTCAGAAAATTTAAAAAACCCCTAACGGTAATAGCTGTCCGATGTAATAATAATGAAAGCTACCTAATGATTACTGAACTCACTAACTTTTTTGTGAAAACCCAATTTGAAATTTATATGAGTAATTGTTAATTTAATCAAACAGTTCTAAGGTTATTTAACCCTAACACGAGTACTTTACGTTAAAAGGTGGGTCTCTAACAGTACAGCATTTTTTTTCTTGAAAATTGATGCAGTGGAATTATTTTTTTCAGTAACGGAAAATTATTAATTTTCGATATTTTTAAATCTAATTCTTGTAGACCATTTCTTAAAGGTTACAGTGATTTGAAGGAGACCGTTCCAGCGCAAGACTTTCGTTTTTCTGTGTTATTTGTTACCTGGATTTGTATCCTTCAAATCAAGGTAATCTAACCCATTCCATCTTAACAATGAAATTCTATAAATTCTTATTTGTTTTTGTAAAAGCTTAATTTCGGAAATAGTAAGGTTGAAACACTAATAATTATGAGTTCATTCAACAACTTTTGAATTTAGTTCAATCATCTTTTTCCTTTTTAGTAGGAGTAATAGTAAAATTATTCATTAAACCATAGCCAATAATATATTACAGTCTTTGATGAAATCCATTAAACCCGTCTCAAGTACATTATGACGTTTACTTATGTGCATTAAAAATCCACACTCCAATAATAGGAAGCTTAATAGGAACATTTTTATGAAAACTCAATTTAAACAGTTATGAGGTTAGAACGTGTATCCATTAAATGTTAGTTTACGAGTTTTCAACAATTTTCAAATTTAATTAAATGTGATACAAGCGTTTTATTAAGTAACAGTTATTTTTTATAAATACGTTTAAAGTCAAATAAACCCGTCTCAAGAGATGTACAGGTCAGATTTAGGATTTGTTATAGGATTCCAAGATTACAGGACAGGTTTCTCTGATAGGTTAAAACACCGCCAAGATATATAATTTTTGGGAACTAAAGTACATAATAATAATCTGGTATTAATGAATACAATTTTAATAACGGGGTATCTAATGCTGGTTTAAAATATAAGTTTTCTAGATTATTTCATTTATTAATTTAATTTTTGTAATAAAATTTTACCTCTCGATACAAAATTATAAAATAAATAAAAATTTAACTATCAACCAACAAAATTAAATTACTCTTTTTGTATAACCGCAACTGCAGGCACAAATATTTGTTAGAGTTAAAAACTATTGCTGCTTCTTACAAATCATAAAAACGCAAAATTAATCACTACACAAACTATCCTCCTTTATTCCAAGATAAGTATAAAAATCACAGCAACTAAACCCAATTCTTAAATAAAGTCATAATCTAGCATAGAACTGTAAAATTCATGCCTATTAAGCCACATCATCCACTTCATAAGTCAGCATTTTCTATAGACTCATATTTTATTGACAATTTATTGCTAATTTATTACGCAAACCACGATTTTATTGCTCCACCCCTTAGCGAGAAAAAGGGGCTAATGTAACATAAGACTTAAGCCACATCATCCACCCCTGTATCTCCGGAACCGTAAGAGATATATATATAATGATATATATACATAAACCAAGCGGCATATTTTATTGCTAATTTATTGCTGACAATCGCCACTAGTAGCGCAATCCCAGACCCACCCCTTCAACCCTAAGCAATAAACTCACCCCCGAAATATCAGAAAAATTCTAACAAAAAATGTATGTCCGTTAAATGCAGCCTGGGATCTTTATTACTATTTAATTCCAGGCTGTATTTGACGGACATTCATTTTTTGTTACAATTGTTGTGATATTTCGGGGGTGAGTTAATTGCAAAGATTTGAAGGGGTGGGTCTGAGACTGCGCTACTAGTGGCGATCGTCAGCAATAAATTAGCAATAAAATATGCTGCTTGGTATATGTATATATCTCTTACGGTTCCGGAGATACAGGGGTGGATGAAGTGGCTTAAGTCTTATGTCACATTAGCCCCTTTTTCTCGCTAAGGGGTGGAGTAATAAAATCGTGGTTTGCGTAATAAATTAGCAATAAATTAGCAATAAAATATGAGCCTATATAAAATTCTGACTTATGAAGTGGATGATGTGGCTTAATAGGCATGTAAAATGCCGACACACGAAGTGTCGTATATCGCACCGCACTTTATTAAAGTAATTTAAGCTGTTCCCCTATTTTACTCATACCATCAAAACCAATCCCCTACTTTACATTTTAAAAATAACTTTTGATTAATAATTTCTCAATTAACTTTAAAGTCACTTTCTTGCTTTTTTTCCCTCCATATTGATCTTAATTTCATACTTAAATTTAATACCCAGATATAAAATGAAAATTGAAATGCAGTATTCATTTTATTCTTATTAAAATGAAAAGAAAATATAATTATATACTCCTGATGGATTTTGTTACATTCTAACTCTAACGAAATACGAAAAATGATTGAAAAATCATCAATGGTAAAATTCACTTAATATAATATGGAGCCAAATTGTTTTCATAAAAGCTCAATTTGGACATTTGAGAGGATGGAACTTGTTTCCAGCAAACTTGTTTCCAGTTTAATCAACAACTGTTCAATCTGTTTAAATCTCATACAAGTGTTTCGTTAGTGAGGCAATAATTGTTATTTTCAATAAATACGTTTAAATCCAATTAAACTCGTCCAAGTACTTCATTACGGAATTTATTTAAGTGCTTGAAAAATTGTTGAAAATTCCTGAAGGGTAAAGTCTCTACCTAATGTAATATGAATCCACTTAAGAATTTAATTGTTTTTATGAATGATCAGTTTGGACAATTGTGAGGATAGATCTTGTTAATTTATTACTTACTTACTTATTATTACTTAACTTAATACTTAAAGAATGGGAGAATGTTCTCGGGGAGCTGAGATAAAATCAGAAATGTTCTTGATAATCCTCAAAATAATAACAACAACTAATTGTTGGAATATTTCACACTGCCGACGTTTCGTTCAAGATTCTAAACATATTCATGGCTATGTCATTAAGATATACAACTTGTCAAATTTATTATTACAATTAGTTGCCAACAATTAGTTGTTGTTGTTATTTTGGGGATTAACAAGAACATTTCTGATTTTAATTTCTGACAAATTTCAAATTTAATCAAATCTGAAATGAATGCATTGTTAGTAGAGGTAACTGTAAGATTAGTTTCATTAATTGTGTTGAATGTTGATCTTACGTGGTTAAAATTTATCTAGTAAGTCGTAAGCCTCTAATTTTATAAGTATTTTAAATCCTTAGGTAACCAATTTGAGATATGGCCTTTGAATTTAATTTTGTAACTCCTCTTATACCTAATTTCTGATCGATCTGTATCTGCTCTATTTGATTTTTCCCCTGGAATTCTCCGCGTTATTAGGATAAGGATCTAAACGAGCCATTGCAGGCCGAAAGCGCACGCACACCTGTAATTCCGATCGGCTTTCACAATATTTCGCATACCTCGACGTAACCAAAACGTAACGATGATTATATTATTTGGAGAGCCTCAAGGGCTCCCCAGTTAAGATCTTAATGTATGCGATATTTTGGGAGGCGTAGTGTGATGCATAAAGTGAGAATTGCATAGTCGAATCTATATTAAGTATTTGGTGTTATGTTCCCTTCCCTTGCTCGCTCCGAGATATTATAATCGAGTGTGTATTTCGACATTGTGTTGTTTCTTTTTTATATAAAAAGAGCCTTGTGAAATTATTTAAATTACGTCACGAGGCCCAAAACGACTATGTAACGAGATGATCGATTAACGATAAAATTGATCAACCATGAAACCGTCTATCAATTTCGTTCGGTTTTTCTCTTTCTCTTCGGCCGCCGTTTCTCCGTGAAATCTTAAATGAGGTGCGCGACAATCGATGCAAAAAAATGTTTAATAGTTACATTTACTTACATCAGATATGCGTTGAATTAAATTATTTACACGCAAGAGTTGCAGTCTAGTGATTTACGACCGCTGCTGAGGTGTACAAAAGTTCTAATTGCACTTAGACTCTTTGGAAATATTTTATGTTTTCTGGAAATTATTGGAATGTTTAATTTTTTTGAATATTTCGTTATATTTCATGTAGAAATTTTAGTTGAAATTATGTAGAAAATTTTAACTTGTAAGCTTTACAATACTAAAGTTTTATAAGTTTGTAGAAATGTGTGAACTTTTTAGTTTTGTTTCAAGTTAAACTTTCATCTTAAAACTTATAACGTTTCTACCAAACTCAGGATGATGTAAAATTTATTTCACCATTTCTGTTTGGTGCATTGAAATATACTTTTGTATGGAAATATGTTTTTTCCAGAAAATCATCTTTAGGCATGTTTACCTTTTTTATTGTTCCTTCATAGTTGTTTGGAATTTTGCATTATTTTTTTTCAAAAATCCATATAGAAAAAACTATTTTAGAAAATTTACTGTACATAGGTAGGTATTCCAGAACGTTCTCAGTTGCCTTTCCAGTAAAATCTTTTGCTTAAAGGTGTTTAATTATTGTGGAAATTTGTGGAATTTTTAACGGTTTTTTAATCCTGCAATATTATTTCAAAAATTGATCCGAAAAGTTTCTAAAAGCTCCGGAATGATATATTGTTTCTTTTACTGTAATACTATTTCGTCTTTTACGTTTAAATGTTTGAGATTTGTAGAATCTTTAGTTTTTGAAGCTTTCGCGGTATCATTCAAAATATAGATGTACCTATAGACTCTATTAAATAATTTACAATAACTCCAGAAACTTCTGCTAATTATTGCCTCCACTATTCAGTTGTCTTTAAATACTCCACATTAAGTACGTTTTGTTAAGAAGTGTTTGAACGTTAATTTTTTTTATAACTTCCAATCTTGCAATATTAGTAAAACACTAATAGATATGGAAAATTGGAAAACTTCATAAGAACTTCAGATTAATATGAGCATGTTTATAAATGTTTCAATTTTCTGAAAAAATGACGGAGACTCTTTAGTAGTAGTAATACTAGTAGTAGTAGTAGTAGTAGTAGTAGTAGTAGTAGCAGTAGAAACTTTTTAATACCACTTTTATTTGTATTTAAATACTTAATTAGCTATACTTAAATATGTGTAAGTGTGTTAATTTTGTCTTGTCCATTTTTCAGTTTTCACATTTTAATTATGGAAGTATTTTTGGAGCTACTGTAAAGGTACCTCTAATATTTAAAAATTCCCTGGAATAAGCACAGATTTTACTGGAAACCATGAGCAGTGCTTGCGGTTTTAAAACGTCTCTGGATATACCTCTCTTAATTTGCATTAACATTCTTTTAGTCGGTAACATTACCTCACCAGGTGTAGGAAAACCTCCCCACACATAGGAAAATGTCCTCCAGGTCCCACCACTACGTTACGTACCACGAATTTTTGAATCCCGTGTGATGTGACGTAGTGGTATGTCTAGGAGGCTGCTTTTGCACGTTACAACCCGCACACAAACACATATATACACCCAACACGACATATTGGATTGGTTCACCCGCCTGATGCCTGAAATGACAATACTCTAACTTTGGTTGAGGAACTGTTTTTTTATTTGTTTTTTAGATATTATTTGTGATTGTATTAACTAACTTCGATTGTTGTTGTTGTTGTTTTGTAGATTTAGATCAAGTGTCGTTTGACTTATTGCAACGGAAAACTGCCTTGACTTGACTTAACTTGACTGCATGTGCAAGGTTTGATATTTAGATAATTTTTGATATTGATATTGATATTATTGCTTGTCATCAGTGCACGCCCAAGTCAAGGTTCAAGGTTTGAGTTTCGCTTGCATTCCGATATTTTGTGTTAGTTTTCAGGTTAAGGGATTATATTAAACGCACCTGCCTGACACCTTTACCTGTAAGAGTCCATTCCCTAGGTTTATAATGTTAGGTTGCAGATTGCAGACTAGTTAAGCTAATCAGGTTTATTCTTATTGCAATTACTGAAGTAAATTTCTTTCTTTTGAGTAGTTGAAATCTGTTTGGAACCATCACGGCCAACTGGTAGAGTAAAATGGCGATTAGAACTTTTGGCGGCGACGCGGTGACATGAAGTGTCTCGGTCGTTGTAACTGATATATAATAACCATCACACTGGCGACTATTATTAGGATGGATTGAAGTGACATGAGATCTGTGTTCTATCGGAATAAAAACTTGATCATACGTTAAACGGAGGAAGCATTCAGTGCCTCATTTTGGCGAAGGCTACCGAAAACCGTTACGCTCTTGCCTTGTTTCGCTCTGTTTCCTCTCTCTCTCTCTCTCTTTCTCTTTCTTGGCTCTTCTTTTTTACGTCCTGACCAGCTCAACTGTCGTTCGTCTCCCTCGCTTTCCGTCATGTGTTATCCGATGGCCCTGATGATGATCTCGTTTTTTATCCCCGAAACCTGCGGCGAGGCTGAGTCGTCCTTGAGACTCGGTACACTCTCACAATTGATTATGCAAATACGAACTCGTCCATGTTTGCCAAACAAATGATTAATGCATCGATTCGAAATGAATAAGAGGAAAGAGAGAGAGAGAGAAAAAAATAGAGAGGGGGAATAGTGGAAAAAAGAAGTGCGTTGCCTGCGGTTTTGCCGGTTAAGGTAAATTTACAATTCAAGAGAACGCGATCTTCTCATCTCCCTTTCTCTTTTTATTTCTCTCTGTATGTATGTGTGTGTGTCTTGACTCTCTCAAGGAACGGAAAAGACGTTATTTAGTCTGTAAATATCGGTATGTGCACCGACGAAAGGAGAGGTTTACTCCACTAAACCAATGTTAAATATTTTATCATGATGAAGATGGAATTGTTTCCCGGCTGCAAACGGATTATGAATACTTTACGTATTGTTTCTAACCTAACGAAACTGATGGTAATTTAATTTGGTTTATTCGTTTGTTATTTGGTGGCGGAACCACCAGACGTGGTTGTTATTGAGTTTCCACCATTCTAGTAACTTGCAAAACTCAACGATCAAAAATGAGGAAAAAGCTGTCATTAACGTTTCACTACGTTTTGAATGGTGATGTCCTGACTAATTGACTCATATTGTGCGGATACGCTTGATTCACTAACACGAGATTTTTTGAAATTGATTTTTAAGGATTATAACGGGGAAGGTCACATTTCTGATACATATCTGCTGGACTTATTCTTTTAATTCTTTATCTTTTGTTAGTAAATTTTTAGGTTGAGTTAATTGAGATTAGTTGTGGTTAATGGAAAGTTTATGGATCTAAGGATATAGTAGTTAGAACACTCTTTGATCCGAGTTCCGTTTTCTTAATAGCCAAAAATGTTTCATCGTTCTTAGCGGCTACCAAACTTACCCCTATCTACGAGGACCGCATAAAATATAAACCAATTTTAGACAATTTAAAATTC
Organism: Cryptocephalus moraei; assembly: GCA_946251905.1. Taxonomy (NCBI): domain Eukaryota; kingdom Metazoa; phylum Arthropoda; class Insecta; order Coleoptera; family Chrysomelidae; genus Cryptocephalus; species Cryptocephalus moraei. The sequence goes on along the minus strand of OX276454.1, from coordinate 32,868,497 downwards.
ACTTGAATTTTAAGGGAGATATTGGGAAGAGGTTTATAATTCATTTTATTGTTTTTATCTAAGGTTTAGCGTGCGAGAAAAAATTAAATGTATTATTTCCGTTCCTTAAATTACACATAATAGCTAATATGTATAAGTTAGTACTTTGTAATTAAAACATTCTTGTTTTTACATACTATATGTTGCTATACATAAAAAAATCTACGAAAGTAATGAAAATTAAAGATAAACATTTCTGAATTTTTCTTAATTGACTAGAATTAAAAGATATTCATTCGAATAATTTTCTGTTTCATAAAATACTTATAGGTAGGTTTACTTAGGTACCTAAAACATGTTTACACGTTGTCATATTATACATATAAATAAAGAATAACAAAGGGTTTGAGAAACTAAACTGTCAAAGTTGAAGAGAAATCAAATAAATTACGTTTACTTAACGTATATGAACATCTAATATTAATATATGCAGTAAGAGTATGAGATCTATATATACATATACTATATATATATATATATATACTAGTATACTAGTGCTATATATTACTTACTGATTACTATATTTACTTACTTACTATAATAGTATATAAGTATAAGGTAAGAGTATACAGGATTTCTTCAATATTATTGCTTTCCCTTTAACCACGTTTAAGTATAAGTGTAAGTGTAATACATGCAAATATGAATTCTTAAAAAGTGTTTTCTGATAAAAAATATTATCTGTTGGCGAGCAATTATGAGGCGATCAATTGGGTGGCGAGCAATTTTTTCGGCGAGCAATTGTCGGCGAGCAATTGTCGGCGAGCAATTGTCGGCGAGCAATTGCCGGCGAGCAACTTTCCGGGAATCGCGTTCTCATATGTACACAGTTTAGTATAAGTATGACAAATATTTTCTCTACAGATATCATAAATATATAGCATGAAGAATCATACAAATTTATATACAATTTGTATGTATTTAAATTTTGTCTGCAACAAATGAAACATATTATTTCAAAATAATGCATTTTTAAAGATTCTGCTAAAAAGTGTACTCCAACACAACCGAAAACTTAACCCTTTCCTGTTAACAAATCTGTGTAATCATGAGAATGCATTTTAAAACTGGTTGTTTCATTGCATTTGTTTTGATTCAAAATTTGTGTATCTTGTATTAAAGTTAGTAAAATATTTTTTCTGCATATAAAAACAATTACGTCCTTTGTATGTTAAAAATATTTTATTGAAAATAGATTTTTGAACGCTCTAGAGCAGGCATGAGCAACCCGCGGCCCGCGGGCCGCATGCGGCCCGTCGTCATGCAACGTGCAGTCCGCCAAGCTCCTGCAAACCAATTCCTATTCAACTAATAGAACGTCAAACGAGAAAACACACTCATAGTACAGTACAGTAACCTTACAGGATAGAATGTAATCTCTGTGGTCATAGAACAATATAGTAATCCTACTCGCTATTGTTGTTTGCTATGTGTTTGAGTTTTTCATGTGGCCCGAACAAAATTTTCAGAATTGTAAGTGGCCCGACCCAAAAAAGGTTGCTCATCCCTGCTCTAGAGGATTGAACGTGCGTGTGATTTTTTGCTATTGCTCAAGCATTTCTGATTTTTTCAAAATAAATTTCAATATAAACTTAATTCATACTTTTTGTTACAAAACAACTTCTCCACACTTTCAAAATTAATGAAATGATAAATCCTTAACTAAAGCGAACCGCATATTTTTGTTACATCTGTCATTTGTCATTAAGAGTAATTGAGTTTAACAAATCGACTAGCTTATTCATTCTTTCAACAAATTTGCTGTAGCTGTTGCTTTGCGGATAGCCCATTAAATGCGATTTAATTAAATATGCACATCAAGAACAACGAACTAAGTGACAGACAACTTGTCTAGGTAATTAGACTGATATTTTTTGAAAACTATTTGAATTTAGGTGGTTATCAGCTAATTCTAGATCAAAGCGGCATTGTTTTAATTTGTCACTATTGTGAAGAGATTTTAATAAATGACTGAAAGTATGAAAGAATGAATGAAATGAAAGAATGAAATTGCACTCTTAACCCCGAAAAATTGACAACCCTGGGTGGGACTTGAACCCACAACCTCTAGCTTTACGCGCCATTGCTCTACCACTTGAGCCACCGGGTTGGTGGAACAAAGTTGTAGATGAGGCGTATATGAATTGAAATCCCACCCAGAACCATCAAATTCCCGAAGTCGAGGGTGCAAGGGATGATGGGCTATTGGGCAACGCTGACGGGTCATTGCTACATAGTAGCGTACGACCCCGTTCGTCCCTGTGCTCCCCAAAGTCGTTTAAGGCCGACCACCATATGAATTGATGATAAATGTTGAATGTTCAAAGCGGCTAACGCCGCAGTGAGTGAATGACTGAAAGTATGAAAGAATGAATGAAATGAAAGAATGAAATTGCACTCTCAACCCCGAAAAATTGACAACCCTGGGTGGGAGATTTTAATAACATTTATATGTGACGCCCTCTTCTTATTCAAAACGTTACTCATTGTGGATTTAATGAAGGGCGGAAAAATCAAACCGTACTTTTATTTCTTTCCTAACTTAAATAGGCCTTAGCTTTTACCGTCATCAAATAACAAGATGAATTTTTAACTTGTCTTTGCCAATCAACTCTCCGTATTGTATTGGGATTGACTAGGTTCTCCGATTTAGTTTTAGACATTAAAAAGTAAGACTAGATTTTCATTTAATTATAAATTAATCCCTAAGACAATATAGGTATATAGCCCAATCCCAATTTTGGGATATTGTTGAACTTGGAATTTCATGAGACCCTTGTTTTTTCTCCCTCCCGACAAACGATTTTGTAGCCCTGTGGCTCCTTGTCAAAATTGACCTCTTCACAGAGTTATAAGGAATGTGAAAATTCAGAACTTTTTCAATTTCCGTCATTATGTCCCAAATCGTCCTAAGGGAACGATTTTTTTTTAATGTGTAGTATTTTATCAGCGTTTACACAGAAAATTTTATTCACATTTATGCTTCTCATTTCTCTCATTTCATCGCATCTCATTCCATTCACATTTTTCAAAATCCTAATTATTCCAAAACTTTAAAGTAAACGGAAAAAATTGGTATTTTTTTTTCAAAAATTAAAAATCTCAAAAATGTCTCCCTTATTTCGCGAATTTTGGATGTGTCAACAAGGTCAACAAATTATTTTTCTACGAACGACAATATGTCATTTTGCCCCTTTCGAGATAAACCGCATTTCAAAGATATTTTCACATGTTTAAGCCTCATGTTCGTTATGTATGAGCTCGAGTTAATCGAAACTTTTACAGTCCTTCAAACTTCAGTAGTAATAAAAATTTCGGACTGAAAAGATTAAGAAATGGATAGGAGTTCGATCAATTAATTCATGAGATTCGTGATAGTTATATTTGGTGAGTTATCCGAGAGACTGGTGTTGAAAGAAATATAAAAGGGGAAAGTTCAATGAGAAAACTCAAGAAACATAAATGGTTTAGCGTTAAGTATTAATCAACATGTATGTCTGATTGTCCTGTGTTATTTATTATACGGATTACTATAATTAAAAAATATTGAATACGAAATGTACTTTATTTTATTTCTATGTATTAAGTGAAAATTCATATCAACTCATGGGTTAAAATTATGGGCACGGGTCAACTCGTAAGAATTAATCCCCGGTCAATATGTAAGAATATGGCTTTCTAGATCGGTCAACTCGTAAGGGTTAGAACTACCTGAAATATCCCAAAAGAGGGATTATCGTATTCTTTGCCAGAGGGCAAGGAAAACCCTGCGTAACGCGACCCTTGGGTCATGAAACGCATATGATCATTAACAACAAGCTTGACTTTTAATAAAATCCACAACTATCTCGTTGCGATCCATCGTGACCGTTTAGTTGGAACGTAACAAACCACCTCCTTATATCATATTCTTAGTTTCAACAAATATCCGAACTACTTCGTTGTTCCCTCATCATCATCCCCTCGATTATTTCTGAGAATCCACTTACGAGTTGACTCATCCAAAACTACCCTTTAAAAATTTACCTGTCGGTTCGCTTACAAGATAACCGATCTTAAGGTGGGGCATTAAAATTTCTTACGAGTTGAAAATTATTTAATACGTTACGATACGAGTTTATATGTAACACATATGGGGCTTAAACAAGTGAAAATAGTCATTGTTTTTAAATAACCGTATCTCTGAATGGTGCAAAGCGACAGAAAGAGAGCTCATTTACCATTGAATAATATATCCAAAATTCGCGAAAATGAATATAGGGAAAATGGCCTTTTTCAGAGATTTTATTTTGAAAAAATTAATTTTCTTGTTTTTCTGGTTGCTTTAAAAAGTGTTCGAGCAATTAGCATTTTGGACAATCCCCGTGAAAGCTGATAAAATTCTACACGTTTGAAAAAACCAAACCTTAACTACGAACTTATACAAATAGTATATAGGACGTAAAGATGTGAATATACCTTTTTTTTTATACAGGGAAAAATCGTTTATGGAGAAAAGTTGAGATGAATAGCCATTATCGAGACGAGAAAGTCAATCGTAAATGGTACTATACACCGCAACTGATACTGTGGGGGTCCGTTTGGTTACCCACTAAAAAACCCTGTCTTCCGATGTTACTCGTATCTCTCGAGCGGAACAAAATGGTATATTGTCATATGGCAGACAAATAGATTATTTGGCCTTGAATAACCCATCCAAAATTTGGGAAAATTATGGCTCGTGTTTTTGAGCAATTTAATTTTTTCGGTTTGCCTTAAAAAGTTTTAGAGCATTTTGGATTTTAAAATGTAGGTTTAATATGTGAAATCGACCTCCGACGATGATGCTCCAGCGGGTAGGTACTTGAATAAGGGAAATTTGTCGATGGTCGTGTTACGTAGAGGGTAAGGGACTCGCTGTCCAAACTTGGGAAGAAACGGATGTTTTGACCTTTGGTAATATATGTACATTAAAAACTAAGTTCAGTCGGTTTTTTCGTCACCTGTCACGCCCCAAGAAACACAAAGAAACCTACGAACAAATCCATGATGAACTGATTCTGTACATCTTAAAAGAAAAAGCGTTTCGATAGGGTGATTTTGGTCAAAACGACGTTTATTTGAAAGAGATGTACAGTTTTACGTTCCAAATAACGCTGTCAAGTGGTCAGTTTTCACATGACGCCACAGCACTCCAAAAACGTTTTTAAAAAAAACACGGGTCTCATGTAATCCACATATAAAATAATACCCCAAAATTTCAAAAAAACTAAGCGACCGATTTTTTTTTCCGTTGAATCCATATGGATTCGGCGATATACTAAAATACAAATTATTCAACATATCTTTGAGAATCCTTAGGATATTTGATAAATGGAAGACCCAAGATAACGTTCGGATGATAATTATCTGCACTATACAGAAAAATTGCCATGAAGCATATTCGTGATTTTCACAAAATACTGCAAAACCTACTACCAAAAACATAGTTTTATTTGACATTCGAGGCGTACGCAACAAGGTATGCTGTATAATAGTGGAGTTCGCTACTTTACAAACTGTATACTGTTTGTGTTTAACAGTTTTTACAGTTTTACAAACTGTAATAAAAGTATCGGCGATATTCGACAGGGAAAAAAAGAGTATCCCTACCATATCGTTAGAACTATAAACTTTTCTTAAAGTTTAAGTTTAAGTAGTATAAAGTAACTATTACATCTTTAGAAACAGTCCATTTTTGTTCTCCAAATACTTTTAGTACCCAATTTTTCCGGAAACCCAATATGCGAAAATTAGATTATCCTACTATTCATATTGTGTTCGTAGCTTCAACTCAAAATTAAAGAAAAAACGACTTCCTTTTGACCTGTCTTACACCTCTCCGGTATCCAATATCGTTAAAGATTGCACACGCGCTCTCTTTCTCTAACATTGTATCCGATGATAATGGGCGTTGTACGTCTCCTCCGGTGCCGTCTAAGCAAACAAGGCGTGCAACAAAAGGGAAAAAGAATCCGCGAGCTGACAAAACATACGGTATCGCATTTCGAAATGGCGACCATATACCTACTCTCGTACAGAATGCTGAGGTGAAACGTTGAGACAAAAGAGAGGTGGTGCAGTGTCCCGTTAACTCAGATACACATAATAGGTCCGTTGAAAATGATACCTACGAGATATGTAGAGTGGAAGGATAAGATAGGGCAGAGGTCGAGTTGATGCCCGACTCGGAAGGCTCGGATTTTATGCAAATTGCATATTTTCTAAAACCTGTATTTTATTGTTAAAACCATTTTTATAACATCTTATGTATGTTTACTAAAAACGCCAATAATTCAAATTGCGCATTTCCGCCTTTTCACTGCATATCTATAACCAGTAGCTTCAATACCCAAACGTATCGTTTGAAATACCAAATTTATTTTAATATTTAGTCCTCAATTCCCTTTGTTTGCCAACCTGGACTAAGCCGTCAACGAATTAATTACAATAAATAATTCATAAACTGGAGAACGCGGAAGTTCGACGAATGTAAGAGGGAAGGGATTCCGTGAGTTTGGGGAATAACTCAACGGTCGGGAGTCCCTGGGGAGTCTCGACGGGCGGCCCCGTCCGCGAGTAAGGGAACAGGAAGTCGAGGAGAGTGAATCTCTCGAAAAATTCGAACGCGTCTCGCCGAACGATACATGTATAAAATAGCAATGCAACGAGAGAAATATCAAATTTTCCAATATCAGAAGTGTTTCACTATATTTCAGTGGTTTCTTGCGAAAGATAGATTTGTCTCATTAGTTCTCATGTTGAAGCTGTGTTAAGAAGTTTGGCGTACCTACCCACCTGGAACGATTGTCTGCATGTTTTGTCCAGTGTCAAAACTCATTTGTTGTATTTTTTCTTTTTCCAGACAGATCGACATTCTAATTTTATTTACAACCACTGGAAATAATCTATTTCTAAACAGTTGCTGTTACAATTTAAAATCTTTCAAATATTCCAGAAGGTTACATGTTAGGAACATTAAATATACTAAAAATGTACTCCAAATCACTTCATGCCTGAATCTTGATAACCTTTCATTATTCCAAAATTGCCTTAAATTCGTCTAAAATATTTGAAAAGCAGGTTTTGAAATCCAACAGGCATCCTAGATAACTTAAAATTGTTTCAACTTCAAGAAAACATATACGTAGTATTTCCTACATGTTCTAATGGTCTTTAATTAACTTAAAAATTGTCTAAAAATCTCATGGAAGGTTCATAGAAATATTAAAAAATCGGTAAAAATTTCAAACACTTTGGTTTTTGCGCCTTAATCCCAATAGCATTAAATTAGTCTAAAATGTTTTAAACAAGACTCGGAAGCCCAACAGGCATTCTAGAAATAATGAATTTTTTCGAACTTCAAGAAAATACGCACGTAGCATTTTCTGCAGGACCTAACGGTCTTCCATTAAACTAAAAATTCTGTGAAAATGCCAAGAAAGATTTATAGGTGCATTAAAAAAATCATGAAGAACATCAAAGCAGTTGGCTATTTATGCCTTAATCCTTAACCTTTCAGTGATCCAAAATGTTTAAAAAATAGGTTTTGAAACCCCACAGACATCCTAGGAAATAAAATTGCTTAAAGTTCAAGAAAGCATGCAAGTAGCGTTTTCTACAGGTTCTAACGGTCCTTCATTAAACTAAAAATTCTTTGAAAATGCCATGGAAGGTTCATAGGGACAATTCTTGAAAAAATTCAAAGCACTTTGGACGTTATGCCTGAATCCTAATAGCATTAAATTGTTCTAAAATGTTTAAATGCAGCCTAGTAAATTTAAAATATTTCGAACTTCAAGTAAACATGCACATAGTGTTTTCTACATGCCTTAACGGTTTTAATTAGACTAACAATTATTGGAAAATGTCATGAAAGGTTCATATAGACATTAAAAATTGTAAAAAAGTTAAAGCATTTTGCTTTTCATGCCTAAATCCAATTAGTTCTTCATCAGCCTAAATGTTAAGGTCTTAAAGCCAACAGGCATCCTAGAAAACTTAAAACTGTTCAAACTATAAGAAAACATGCATGAAACAACAATTGCCATGAAAATTCCAGGGGAATTTTCAAAATCTTTGATAAAAAATATAAAAGCGCATTTTTTCTTTTTGTGCTTCTTTGCGTACAAATCTTACATTATCAAACATTCTTTTATGGGTAGTTAAAAATCGTCGTCTAATGTTTTTTACAGCCGCTCTAAATAGTTCAGTGGTGTCTATTCTTGAACGACACAATTGAAATGTGTTAAACTCTGTTCTATGACCATTTTCATGGTTTCCCTGTAGTATTAAATGCTCTAAGCTCATTCTTCACGTAACCTCACTTGTATTAAAAACTAAAATGGTTTGTTGGTATACCATTTCAATTCATGTAGGTACTGTTCCTGTCTCTTTAATCTCTTTAATATCTAGAACATAAGACACGGCATATGTGGTTCGTGAATCCAAGAAGAGCATCACACTTCAAAAGCTAATTCTTCATAAAGTATTAAACCTATAGTAAAACGTAGCATTACAGCATACATTTAAATCGAAGTCCATTCACCAATACAAATGGGGATATGGTGGGTTGTATTCTTGTTTTTATCAAATCTGTCAAATCTTTTAGAGTTTACATTTCAATGATTAAATTTGGTTAGAACCAACCATCTCTTAGTTTTCCTCAACTTGATATTTAACCCATACGATTTAGAGTGTCTGTGTTTATTTTCTGATGTAAATTTGCATTGATATTGTCGATTTTCTATCCGATACGCCAATGCCAGGCCGTAGATGGAAAAAAGTGTTCCGCTAACCAACCGATATTCACTCCGTACATACATACGTTACGCATAGGTTGATACCGTTGGGTGTCTGAGAATGTGGCACGTTCAGAAAGTACGCTCGAGTACCATCAGTACCACCATTATATCTTAGAGTCGCAAGGAATATTCCAGCAAGGCAGCAAGAAGCAAACATGCTATATCTAGTCAATGACAGCGAGAGTCAGAGGGAGGAAAGGTGTGAGTAATAGAAATAACATGTTTTCAACATGTTTTTTGCCTGCTGTTGTAACTTAATTCCACAGAAAATTACAGTTTAGGTTTCGATTGCACCATAATTACGGTAGGCATCAAGTAATGAAGCGAAAAAAGGGAGAAAAAATCCTTCCCCTCAATTAGTCCCAGCGTACGCGCGGGTTGCCCTCTGCCCGTAAATCTCCATCATTATCGACGTTAATTAATGAACCAATCGCCGTACGAAAATTGAATTATCGTCCTCCCTTCCCCACAACGCCCATGCATGCACGCACGCATGCATGCATATACGTCCATAGGTACGTATGTTAAGAGAGTAAATCGAAACGAGTGGATAATGAATGTGCTGCGGGCTAGAAATCAAACATTCCAACGTAATACCTCGTATATTGAATCAATCCAATTGGACGTGCAGTACAAGCAACGCACTACAAGAAATCTTATGTCTGCCGTTGTTGTTGCCGTAATAAAACAAACACAACAGGCAGAAGAGAAAGAGAAAAAGAGAGAGGACGAGAAAGAAACCAAAAGGAGGTTTCACTTGTAGGTATACGTATATCTACGAAATACTTTTTTTTGTTGCGTTTGCTTTTACTTGCGTTTAGTACTAAAGTACGAAAAGATAGCACTATAAGTACAGCAAGTAGTTGTTGTTGGTGCCAAATCATATCAAAAATGAATAAAACTTTTTCCTAAGGAAGGGATGTCGCAATTTGAAAAGAATTCAATTTTTCAGGGCTCACTACATTCACAGTTAACGTTTTCCATGATTCCAAGGAATATGTCTAACGATTAGGGCTTCAAAAGACCGACACGATACCAAAAACAAAACGATTAAGAAGTATTAAAATTTTAGGCTAATCAATTAGGGATTTCGCCATGACATCGAATCCTCGACCCAGATTTTTAGGCAATATAGGCCAACAGAAACAAAACGTATAGGAAGACCCCACGAGACTATGAACATTAGGCATTGTTATTATTCATAAGTTATTAACAATTAAACGTCAAAAAATGCACTTTTTTGACTATTTTTATTCTCAATTAAAAACTAAGTTACTTATGGGTAAAATGGGCTCACCATCCTCTAGGGAATTAAAAGACTTTTAACATGTTTCTAAACCGACCTCGATATCTTCATTTGTTGCTGAGAAAAATGGTATAGAAAGTAAAATCGACAAATTTTTTGTTTAACAATTGCTATTGCGAAATTGATCCTGTGGCTTTGTTATTTTGTAAAAAGTCGGGGATCATAGTGCTTAATATATGGTAAAAATTTCAAATCGATTCATTAAATAGTTTATTGCAAAATTCAATTTGTTTATATTTTTGCAATTTTTTTTGCAATAACCATCTACGCACAAATAAACAAAAATCGCGATTCTAAGATCAGGGTGCCCTAGAGAAACATTTTCTCTATCGATATCAATTGTTGAATATGATAAAAAGCAATTATAAGATTGTTTAAAAAATTAAAGAATAAAAACATTTTTTTTTTATTTTGGCACCTTATGTCATAAGCAATTTCTCTGGAAATTGTTGACGACTTTTGATGTTTCTTCTTTTAATTTGGGGTACCGTTCTGAGCACATTACGAAGATGCGATTTGTTTATTAATTTATTCATTAATTTACTACCTAATTTGTTGACACAATTTTTCGCGAAAAATCCTTTTTTTGGTGCGGTTTTTATTGTTAGACATAGAAATAACACAAAAATAACAAAGCCACAGGATCAATTTCTCAATAGCAATTGTTAAACAAAGAATTTGTCGATTTTGACTATCTATATCATTTTTCTCTGCAACAAATGAAGATATCGAGGTCGGTTTAGAATCATTTTAAAGGTCTTTTAATTCCCTAGAGGATGGTGAGCCCATTTTACCCAAAGGTAACTTAGTTTTTAATTGAGAACGAAAATAGTCAAAAAGTGCATTTTTTGACGTTTAATTGTTAATAACAATGCCTAATTTTCATATTCTCGTGGATTCTTCCTATACGTTTTGTTTCTGTTGGCCTATATTACCTAAAAATCCGGGTCTCCTGTTCGAGGTTTCGATGTCAAAAACAGGGTATTTTTATTGCTTATTTGCTTGGCCTATTTGGATATTTTCTTTAAAACGATATATTTACAATTATTGTTAATTAGCGACCATGAATTTTGCTAAATGGAAAAAGCTCGACTGCATCTTGAACTGCATTTAAATATGAAACTTGTTCGAATTCATAACGAGTTTTAAAGTTGTTTCAAAATTATACTAATTTAGTATTTAATTAATAGCCCAGTGAGTTTAAGAAATTATTTAAAACACATGGGAAAATTTAAGTTGAACAAAACAAAAATATTCCAAATGATTTTTTTAATGCTTGCATTAGATTGCACCTGAATTAGAATAAATTCCTTCTAGGTATTGTGAATAATTAAGTATTTTCTTTAACTCCCTTAAGTAAAACTTCTATGGCATTAGTTTTATTACTTGTTTTGCATATGTAAAATATTATATATTAAGTTCACTTATTCTGAAAGGGGGCAATTGGTTTGGTTTGGACATGTATGTTCACCTATTCCACAATCACTCATTTATTTCTATTTACTTTACATTTCATAATTCTTTATACTTAATTTTGACGTATAATTTACATCTAATTCACAAATTTCCTGTGACAAGTCGCTATTGGACAATGATTTTTTGCGGAAGAGAGATTGACCGTTGTCTATTTTTGGTTAGAATTTGAACGACTTTAGAAAATAATCTTTCCACAGGTAAAAGTAATGGCTAAAATTTATATTCGTTTTGGAAAGGGTGAGAAGCATTATTTGTTATTCTCGTCACCACTCCAATATCAACATTCAACATCAGCTGATATACATCTCATGGAAACATTTATCAACATTTTCCGTGCTTTTTTCCCCTTGAAATATTAACAAAGAATTGAATTTTATGCCTTGCGTATAAAATTTAGTATACACAGTATACCCACTTAAATGTCTTATGATGTTTCAAAATGTTCAAAGCAACCCTATGAATTTTATCGCTTAAATTAAAATTGACACTCTCAGTTATATCGGTTAACGTAATTAACAAAATTAGATAGTGGAGTGGGCCAGTATTGGATATTTTTCACCAAATAATGTTTTTAGGTGTAGTTATATATTTATCCCTATCTAGCTTTTATTCAATAAATGCATAGGCCGGATGCTTATACCTGCTATTGCGCACAATAGTTACCCGACATTCTTGCGCATCAGTATAATGATATAACAAATTAGTAAAACATTTGCCTGAAAAACAAATTGCAGAATCTGGAATTATTCAAACTTTCAGCGCTTAATTCACTTTTTTATTAAATTTTCCGTGATTTCATGTGGTAATGATACATGAAATGATATGATAATAGTTATTTATGGTACTAGTGTGTTATGATGAAAATACGTCACGCGAGAAGATTTATAAATTCTCAATTATCTTAGGAAATATAACACGTGAGTGGCATACAATGTTTTATCCAACAAGTGGAAGAAATCGTTTTTATGAGATAATAATTAATAAGCTTTGTGATCAAATCAAAGCTACTTGCATCTCAGTACCCTGTAAATGTCAGAATGACTTGACTGTGACTTTCTTACATTTTGGTTAAAGTAGGTTGTTTGTTTGGTTGCCACGGGCAACCTTTAAATATAAATACTTTAAATCTGAACGTGACTTATAATCCATAACTCACTAGTGAGTTATGGATTATAACACACTAGTGTGTTATTTGATAGTTTACTTGTCCAAAATAACATTAATAATGACAGTCATAAGTCATAACTGTCATGTGTTGGAAATTATTTTAACTTATAATTCCTGGCACACTTTACTATTAATATTTTCCCTAATTTCATATGATATCGCTATAAACAGGACGTCAAATGATATCAGAAGCTACTAAAACTTTTGTTTGAAAAGTATTAGTTTGTCTTGTATAGTAAGTATTGTCTGAAAAGAATGAACATAATCATGGCTCACTTTACAGTTGTATTAACGTTTTCCATGATTCTAAATGGTAGTGCTAATATTCAATAATATTAACAACCAGTACAACTTTTGCTTGAAAAATAGACTACAGGTTTTGGAAAAAATTTAACTTTTCATCTCTGAATACACTTTACAACAATATTTTCCAGGATTCCAGATGATTCTACATATAAACAAGATTTGCAGTGATATAGAAAATGAGTAGAGCTTAATATGGCTGAAAAATAGATAAGGAAAAATGTAAACTTTTCAGCATTGAATACGCTTTTGTAATTAATATCTTTCATAACTTTATGTGGTAATGCTGGGTCAAATGATATCAGAAACTAATAAAACTTATTACTGAAAATTAGACTCATGGGTCTAAAAACAATTTAACGTATAATCGTTCATACACTTTACAATTAATGTTTTTTATCATTCTATGTATTATTATTATTATTATTATTCTATCTATTCGAGAACATATTTCCATCTGTTTCATTCTATGTATAGTTAGTTATATCTATATTAAGCATTTTAAGCAAGATATTCAATTACATCAGAAACTAATAAAACTTTTTCGTGAACAAATAGATATTAGAGTCTGGAGTAATTAAAACTTTTCAGCCCTTAATACACTTTGTAATTAATTTTTTTAATGATTCCAAATGATACTGCTTTAAGCAAAAGATGTCCAATGGTATAAAAAATTAGTAGAACTTTTGCATGAAAAGTGTATTGCTTAGTTATCGTTAATAAATAATAATTCAATAATTCAGACTTTTGGGCTCTCAACACATTTTATCTAATGTTTCTCATAATCCCAGATGAGTCAAATGATTGCAGAAACTAACAACACTTTTTCCTTAAAGGTAGATTTCTGAGTTTGAAAAGAATTAAATTTGTAATCGCGGATACACTTTTTAATTAATATTTTCCATGATTTTATATGAAAGCACTGTAAGAAAGGTGTTTAGACTTTTAACTTAAAAGATTGAGTTTAAATTTTTCAGCGTTCCAATGTACTTTGCAATTCATGATATCCATGATTTCAGATGATAGGTCTATACGCAAGATGTCCGTTGATATCGGAAACCAACAGATTTTTTCCCTTAAAATAGATTAAGATGGTCGGAAATAGTTGAAACTTTTCGGCGCTCAACAAGCTTTCCGATTAATATTTTTCATGATTTCAGGTGATAGTGCGATAAGCAACAAGTCAAATGATATCAGAAACTAGTAAAGCTTTTGCTTGAAAAATATATTTCAGGGTCTGAAAAGAATGAAACTAATCGTATCTCTTACACTTTACAGTTTTATTAACGTTTTCCAATATTATAAATGACAATGCCATAAGCAAGATATCCAATGATATCAAAAATTAGTACAACTTTTACTCGGAAAATAGATTGGGGCTCTGGAAAAAATTTAACTTTTCAACTCTCAATACACTTTTTGGTTAATATTTTCCATAATTCCCGATGATGTAACAAATCAGCAGAACATTTGTCTGAACACTAGATTAGGAATAATTGAAACGTTTCAGCCTCTAATACACTTCTGTTAATATTTTTCATGATTTCAGGTGATAATGTTTATTTAAATGTTATCAGAAAATAATGAAATTTTGTAGAGGAAAGTAGATTTCCGGGTCTGAAAGTAATTAAACTTATAATCGCTCATACCTTTTACAATTAATGTTTTTCATGATTCCATATGAAAACGCAATAAGCAAGTTGTTCAGTGACATCAGAAACTAATAGCACTTTTGGCTGAAAACCATATTTCAGAGCCTGAAAAGAACTATACTTTTCTGCGTTTATTACTTGCTGCGCAATGTTTGCCATGATGTCAGATGGCATTCTTATATTCTCACGATTGTAAAGTTCTGAGGAGAACTTTGAATCACGCTAGTCCTAAAAAAAAAAAAATTGAAAACGCAACTAGTGTGTTCTAAACTTACAGAAATTGTGTAATATCCTAACTCAAGATATTTTAACTTTTCAGCTTTCACGTTTATGAATTACTATGCCTAGCTAACAAATTTAACGGACAAAACGGATTAATATTTTTATCACAACGAAGGAATCACTAACAAGACAGTTGATTGCCTGAATAATGCATAAGATCCCCAAATTAGTTCGTAAACCCGAAAGTTTCAGTATGCCAAGGTAATTGCTTTAAGAACATCTCATCTAATTCGATAAGCTCATCTCAATTACAACTTTTTCTTTATTATCTTTGGTACGTGGATGTTAAATTTTCATTTCTTCTCTTTCTCTGTTTCTCGTTCACGCAGCGTGTATCGTCGTTTACTTATGGCCACGAGGAGTTCATTAATATTCTCTTCACACTTGAACCTGAGAGGAAAGTGATAGTACCCGCGATCGGATTATTTAATAAACTTCGAAATGTTATTAACGCGCGTCGTCGCATTTCGTTTCTATTATTATCGGACTCGCGGAGTTTACGACGACTTAAAACGATTTAATAAAGTCGGAGAGTTTATGCGAGAATTTCCAAGGATTTTTTCGTGACGAGGGAGCTGGAAAGTCATGGAAAATTTAAAGCGAAAATTAAGAGTCACTGATGGTTTTCAGATATTATAGAAAGCAGTTGTTGCATAGATGGTTCAAAGGGACCTTAGAGGTCCTTGAAAGCAAACTTCAAAGCACGTTACGCTTCACGCGTATATGCGCTAGATTAGTTTAAAATGTAAGTTTCATGGAATTTCGATAAGCGTGTTCTGGAAAAGCTAAAATTTTTCACCGAAGTCATACTATCCATAGGTTCAGGCAGTCTCCCATTGATCAAAAAAATCTGTACAATATTCATAGAAGGGTCCACGGAACACCAGAATTCCCGAAAAAATCAAAGCACTTTACGCTCTGTGAGTAAATTCTAATACTCTTCCATTAATCTGTTTTTCTTTACCTACAAAAATCAAACCTATTCAAAGTACAATTCATTCACACCATGTGTCCATTAGAAGTGACTTCCATTAGAACACAAATTGTTAGAAATTTTCGTGAAAGATGCATATAAGATTCAGAGCAACAGGTTAGAGTTTCCTGTAGGTAAGCTTGAAAATTCTTAAAGTTCCTTAGGGAGTCCTGAAAATCCTAAAACGTTTAAAGCATCATCATACGTTTATGATTCTTTCAGAATCGAGATGAGAGTAAAATTTCCTCACTGCCATATTTTATCTGCGCCATAAACTCCTCGGAATTATCATGTTTCCGATAATTGCGCCTTATATTAGTTTCTAATATTGAATACCTGTCACGTGTTCCGTATAATTAACGTTTGTCATTCTGAATAAAAGCCTTATAATCTGCGGGTACGATCACGAGCAAAATTACTGAGCTTGTTGTTTTACGCTCGAGTATTAATTTATTAATCTCTAAGTCGATTCTACACCAGAAATTATATCGTGTGATAAACACCAACTTATTAAAAACATATTAACTGTCATAGAGACCTTCTTAGTACTTTTCTAGTCTTAAAGCAGTGTTTAAGGACTTTCTCCGAGCCTTTTATCTGAATTCTTTAAATGTCCTTTCATCATTAAAGTGCGGGCAATCGATCACAGCGAACAAATTGTTGAACGTATCCTTAGCGATAAATTACTTAAGTCCGCGTGGTACAATTGAATAATGACCGTTGAAATGATAGATATTAATCGCAATGTTAAGTACTTTCAGCTGTCCGACTCCTATTTATTGCATTTCGGTGCGATATCGGACATTGCGCCATAATTAATTGTTTAAAGGGATTTATAACACTTTTAATAACTACATTGGTTTGTGCTGTGATAGTTTTATAAAACCAAGTCACGTTTACACTGGTATTAATGTTAGTGCAATAAAAACACTATTTATACATGTTATAAATTAAATATAAATATAAATAAATTATACATGTATCATTTATACCTGTTTCAATTTTTTGGGAACCTTTCTTAACTTTCCTGCAACATTTCCAGAGCAATAAATCGATACGTGAGATCTCTCCACACGCTTCAGCGTAGCATAGCAGGTGTACCTCCTTTCCTCTTTTTAACCTCTCGTCTAGTACCTGTTTTAGGCAGACTAAATTATCGACACAAGACCTTCCTGCTCTAAATCCACATTGTTCTTCCGATTCATAATTCATAATTAGTGTATTCTTCTTATGTCTTATATCATGCCTCTTATTACCCTGCCATATAATCTGCTAAATGATGGTGTTACAGTAATTCCTCGATAATTATCATGGATATAGGTGTTAAATGTCCAATTTTCCATTCTAGAGGTGTTATTTCGCTGTCGCTAATTCCTAATAGCTATGCACTAATGCGTTAATAGGGGCGCTATTCCGCATTTATTAAATAGGGTAGTTATCATTCGTTGAAGTTTAGGTGTTCCATACTTAATCATTTCTGATGTTATACCTTCTAGTCCACTTACTTTCCTATTTTTCAGCGCTCTAATGGCTTTTGAGATTATTTCTATATATGTATTTATGATGGGTTTATTTTACATGGGGATAATAATTTTCACAAGAATATTCTTTAACATGATACGGCTGGTTTTATCCGTAGCGGAATTACAAATATCGAATTTATATGCAGAAACTTCTCGATATTTTTAACGCGAATTTAAAATAAATGTATGAACAGGCACTGTTGGTATTTATTTAATTAGATTAGTTATTTTGCCAAATCGACTAACCGGTGAAAGTTATTTTAAATTTCTTCATAATACTCTCCCTGATCTGCTGGATGATTTACCATTACGACTGAGATTGAAACTTTGGAAATGCCTGACGGAGCAGTACCTCATTTATTTAGTGATATTAGAAATATTTCGAACCATCAGTTTCCAAATAAATGGATAGGACGAGAAGATAATTGCCCTCAAGATTGGCCATTGCGATTACCAGATTTCAATAAATGTGTTTGTATGGAGAACAGCTTTAACAGTTACAACCAGAAAAGCATTGTAGACTCGTGAAATGATATCCAGTTATCGGATGTAGTGGACTTCAATTCTCTGCGAAGAATAAATGTCTCAGAGAAAATGGCGATGATTTTGAATAATATCTTTAAATTTACCTAATTCAAATGTTTTAATTGTATACCTTGCTACACACCAAGTTGATTGTATTTTCCACTAAGTTATTGTTATTGAAATGTTTGTTTCATTCTGTAACCCAATTTTCAATCTACTGTCGACATTTCGATTTTCTTCCTTATTACATTCCTTCAGTTCGCTAAACCAATTTCTTTTCATAAAAATATTTCCTAAAGAATTTGCAATTTGCACTTTTCGTATTGGAATTTCTATTTGAATTGCGCTATTCCGCAATTATTATAAATAAATAGGGTAGTAGTAAATAGGGCAGTAAATAGGGTAGTTATCATTCGTTGAAGTTTAGGTGTTCCATATTTAATCATTTCTGATGTTATACCTCCTGGTCCACTTGCTTTCCTATTTTTTCATCACATCAGAAGGGCATCGTGGCTTTTTTTTCTACCTACTTCAAAATAATTATTGAATTATCGAATAAACGCGCCACATACCGTTACGCGAAGATGTTCGAGTGACAATTTCACCCCCTTAGACCCTCTGCAAGTCGATCTCCCTTTCACAGTAGATTCTCTACTGTCATACTATTAAGTGGCCAGAAGGGCATCGTGGCTTTTTTTCTACCTACTTCAAAATAATTATTGAATTATCGAATAAACGCGCGACATAACGATATGCGAAGATTTTCGCGTGACAATTTCACTCCCTTAAGCCCTTAGACCCCTTACACAATTTTTCTAGTTGGTGTCGACTTCTTATTAATGCAATGCGGCAATTTTTTGGTAAAAAAAAAATCAATTTTGAAATTGTTGCTTGATTGCGACTCCACTGATGAAATGGCTGCTGAAAATGAATGGCTGCTAGAAATATCACTTTGAAAAATCGCCTGGTGGATTTTCGACTGCTAACTTCACACTAAACATTTTAGATATAATATTTTTTATCTACTTTGCGTTACTATGATTCTTAATAATTCTTACACCAAAAGTAGTGTAATAATATTCATATTCTTACACTACTTTTGGTAACATTTTAGTTTTGTTGAGTTGGTAAGTCAATCTCTCACAGAGACGTGTGCAGCCAAGGTTAAATTTTAGTAAACATAACTTTTAAAATTTACATGAAAAATGTATTATTTGGTATAAATTTATATTATTCTAGTACAATATGCATTACAAATTACAAGTTACAAAAGACGGTATGACCAAAAGACGAACAACTAATCAGTAGCTAATTTAGGCTTACCGCTAATGTACAATTAGTGAAAACTTTAACTCCGACATTACTGTGTACTGTGGCTTGGGCATTTATGCTAACGCCAGAGACATTTTGGGTGATTAAAGTTAGTATTTCCCTGAATATTTCGTTCGAAACTGGTCTTATTTGTGATTGAATTGATATTGTTTATAGTTCCAATTTTAAGGGGTTCTGGCTCGGACATTGGTTGTGCATTGACGGAAGCAGAAGTGGATGTCGATGATCTCAGCATATCCGCCATATCTCTTTTCCTTGTTAACGAAGTGTCAATGTATCCCTCTGCTATTGCTCAAGACTTCCAGGCCCCATGGTTTTTTATAGTAATTAAATCTGCTCCATTATTGGCCAATTTGATGCACTGGACCTACGGAAGCAGTGCCCCGTGTACTGATCCGGATTAGCAAGATTCAGAAACGTAGCAATTATGCGTGGCACTTGGCTAATCTTATTAATTCCTATAGGGCTAGTGATGCATCGGCCGTTTCGGTGTGTGAGAAAAAAGCTATACCCATTGGTCGAAGGCTGACATATTTCTTATTAAGATGAAGCCCGTAAGTAATAAGTATATCCCATTATGAGTATAACCGAACGAAAACAATACAAGCAGGTAACAAAATATGAAACATGATTTAAAAAAACAAACTTACTTTAATTGTCAAATAATGAAGATCGTCGCCTTGACTTAAAAACTGATTTATTCTAGCAAAATCCAAAATTTTTGATTTTTTAGGCTGATATCCTCGAGACTGCCGTTTGAGAAAAACATGCAATCGTGAAAACTTCGATATATCTGCGTTCTTATAAGCATTTAGACATGCTCTCAGCATGCTACAGTACGATGTCCAGAGCGTCGAAGACTTTTTTGTCTTGCTTTTCTCCTGAAAATACGCTGTACAGGTCAGTTCTACAGTTTTGTCTTCCATTTCTCGCACGTAAGAGCGTAGTTATTGAATGTGTCCTAGGGCTACTAGATTTTCAAATTCAAATACGAAACGGCCATGTCAGTGGCGTCAGTGTGACCAACCCAAGCAAAATTCCCTAGTGTAATACCAGGACTTGAACAGCCAAAATTTAATGAATTAATAAAGCAAAGTAGATAAAATAGTATATTACACACGTTTAATAATATACTATTCTTCCCACTTCCTCTCCTATAATATCATTCCACCAAATATTGCAGTTCTTGTTTTTGCAACAATGCCAAAATAATAACTCGGCCCAGGAACTTCCCAGGACTTTTCCAACCGGTCTTCGGCATATCCAAAACATGCCACTTACTACTTACAATTTTTTTCACTTAATCCCATGCTTGAATCGAATATTCCTTCGATCGGATAAAGTTATTACATTTTTTTTCTACCCACGTCGCCCCCGTTGAACGATTCGCCTCTTATACGTCCCTGTTTATCTCTTACAAGATCGAAGCAATTAACATGCGATTACTGTTTCGCGAATCGCTGCTAATAAGAATCGACTGGTCTTAATTAAAAAAAAAAGCGAGAAGTGGTTCAGCGAACTTACGCTGGAAAACACAACGGGTCCCATTGTTCTCGAAATCTCACATCGAATTAGCCGGCGAGGGGATCGAAGGTTGTTGGAATTAAGGAAAAGAGGATAACAATAAATATTTGAGATTGTTGCGTTTCTGGTTCGTCTCGCTTCGGCGTTATTCTGCTTGTAAATTTTGGCGAATGTGCCCTGCCATGAATACTCGAACAGATTTTGTAGAGTTGAAATTTAACAGTAAGGAAATTAAATGGAATTAACCTACCTTTCAAAGTGATTTGACTTATTTGTTTGATCACGTCAGTTAACTTGCTTTCTAGATAGCCTTTTATTGATTTTTTTAATTATAAAGGTAACGTTACATGTAGGAGATTTGTTGCAGTTTTAAAATTACATTCTAAAATTTTGGAATAAGAAACATCATACCAAATATCCTGTAGGCAGCGATACTATTCTTAGTGCTAAAAACATTTTCAAGAACAGTTCATGAAATATACAGTATGTCCCCGGATTGAGTTTACAAGAGGAAAATATTTTTTATTTTTGATTTTACAAAAAAAATGCCAAAGGAATTAAATTTTTTGCTTGATTTCAAATGAATAAATCTGTAACTAGAATTACGAAACTGTCAAGCTTCTCTTTGGAATTACAAATTTTTAGATTTTTTTTTCAATCACAACAATAATACTTAAAAGAACTAAGCTAGAAACGATAATGTATAAAACTATTCTATTAATTCGCCACCCCTTTCAGCATACAATTAGACACTAAGCCGCAGTTCCTAGTAACTTTTGCGAATTTCTTAAAATGTCAAGCCGCAACAGCATCACTTATACGATTTTTTAAAACTTCCACATTGTTAGGCAAGTTTTCCATGTAGACTAGTTGCTTTAACCGTCCACACAAATAAAAATGTGAAATAGCTAAGTCAGGGCTTCTTGGAGGCCACAAAACAGCCTGCCAATTCTGACAATTTAATGAATTTGGAAGTGTTGATTAAGCCAGGCAGCAACAATACGCGAACGGTGTGCCGGACAACCTTTCTGTTGAAGTTACATTCTCTGCCGATAAGCAAGTGGCAGTTCACTTAAACCATCCCAGAAAAAAAATGCTTAACATTTCCAAATAATTGGGCTGATTTACAATAGCATAAAAAATATGGCCCTATTATTACATGGTAAGAAACAGCACACCACACGTTTACCTCAACAAAATATTGACGTTCTGTGAGGATTAATATCACTCCAATAACTAACATATTGTGACGCAACAGTACAATTGCTAGAAAAAGTTGCTTCATCGGAAAATGCAATGATTTAATGAAAATTTCGGTTCTCTATTATTTTATCTCCCATCCACATGCAAAAATAAAGACGCTCGTCGTCATTTCCTGGTTCTAACGTATATATAATGAAAAATAAGTTTATAGGGGTATAATTTACGTTCCTTCAAAACTTTTTGAATATGGGATTTGCTCATATTCAGTTGGAGGGCCGGTCTTCGTAATGAAAGTTTAGGATTATCATCCACATCACGTACTAGTTTATTTTTTTTTTAATTCAGATCAGAACCAGTTTCCAAAAATTTTTTCACCAACCTATTTATACCCAAACGGGAAACAGTTACGATGGGAAATTTTTCATTAAATTCTTCCGCATTGCACGTGACGGTAGCTCTTTTCCTCAATACCATAACATTGTATTAAATACATTTTTTTATAACGTTTACATTTTCACTAAAAATTACAGGACTACAGCTTGAAGTTATTTTTGACAAATAAATTAGTGTTTGCCGTTTTCAAGTCAAAGCTTTCTACCACAAAAAATAATAGACGTAATGCGATGAAAAAAATAAAAAAAAATTTTTGGAACATACATAATATGTATTATGAAATTTTTAATTACAGATTTGGTCATTTGAAATCAAGCAAAATTTTTTATTCCTTTAGCATTTTTCTGTAAAATCAAAAATAAAATTTTTTTCCCTCTTGTAAACTCAATCCGGGGACATACTGTATATAAAAAAAATTTTGACCGGCGCGGCGGTACGCTTCCTTGAATTTATATCTA
Organism: Cryptocephalus moraei; assembly: GCA_946251905.1. Lineage (NCBI taxonomy): Eukaryota > Metazoa > Arthropoda > Insecta > Coleoptera > Chrysomelidae > Cryptocephalus > Cryptocephalus moraei. The sequence continues at coordinate 32,845,519 of OX276454.1, read as the reverse complement.
GAAATCTACTAAAAGTACAAAAATAATAGGACGTAATATAAAATAAATTTAATACCACACAATTCAAAACAAAAAATCATGGGGCGCTCATTTTAATTGCAATTCGCGAATCTTTAATTACTATTCGCTCCTCACGATTTCTGTTAAATTCAGAAACACAACAGAAACTTTACGAGTTTCTGTTAAATTGTTTCGTATTAAATTGATATAAAATAGGACAAATTATTTTTTCGTTTTAGTACATTTGGATTAAAGCATTTAATTTCAAGTATACGCATATATGGTTTTTATTACATCATTTTCAGTTTAAACGAGATAGAACGCTGTATACGTCGTGGTATGTACACTTTATACAACACTTATTACAGATATGCATCATTTTTTTTAAATTATAAGCGGTACACTAGCATAATTTGAAAAAGGTTTAATCATTCACCGCACCATGTCGAGAATAAAATATTTGAACTGGAAAAAAGAGCATTTATTCAACAATCAACGTTCTCGTTATTTGACTTAATTATTTTGCGCTTGTCGCGTGCACAAATTTTTTTACTGTCTCATATGAGGCATATGAGAAGTATTGTAAATTGTAATCGGGGCGATTTTTAATTTCTTATATTGGGTACCCATTAAAAGAAAGGATTGAGTGGTCTTCCCAGATGCGGTCAGTGCCATGTGCGGTCAATAGTTTCGAAATCCCAGGACAGGCCAGTTTATCGGGGTACTCGGTACCGGCTCGCCATGAGCGGTAGTGTCTTATGCGGTCACAATCAAAAAACGTCCCAGATGTGATCCCTCGAAAATATTTTCTCAAGGTAACAAATACTGTTACATATATTTTATGTTAATGGTTAATACAAATTGAAAATAAGTACATTGTTTTTCCTTGCCTTCTCGCAAGTAATTCATGCTTTACAGGACAAAACAACAAATCTCATATATTCTCTTTTCACGCCCTAAAACATCGAAAACCATAGTAATTATTTTTCCATATCGGCCGAGGGTGTCTACCGAGAAATTCGGTGAATTGGGAAATGACGACCGCACATGGGAAGACACCTGCACATTGCACATTAGGTAGAAATATTTTTGGAGTGACCGCATCTGGCACGATTTTTCACATTGACCGCATGAGGCACGACCGCTCGTGGCACGGAGCCAAGGATTGTAATCGTGCTGATTTTCGGAATTTGAGATAATGGCATTTCTGGACGTTTTGGATACATTAATTAATAGCTACAGCTTTTAAATGAAATATTTTTTACAACCTCCCTAAAGGTCACCTTACTCTAGAATCATTTTCAATTTCTCAAATTTTTTTTTTCAAAAATGCTTTAAATGTTTTCGCTAAACATTATATGTATTTGAATTATCACATTAAATATATACAATTTCTAATTGAAATATTTTTTCCTAAAACAGCCCTAAAGGGCGCTTGACTTTTCATTTATTTTGTTCTACAATTTTCTATAAAACGGTTTTGTTGATTTATGCCAAATCTCATAACTCATAACTTAAGTTAGCTGTTTAATACCTATATCTTTTATTTGAAACATTTTCATCTTAAATTGCCCTTAAGTGCATATCGGTTTGTAGAGTAATTGTTCAGTCTAACTAATACATTTCCATCAAGTAAAGTTGTTTTTATTTATTCCAAGTCGATCATTGGATTCTCATTTCGAAGTATATGGTCATTAAAATGTATTGTTGTTACATTACATAAGCAAATTTATTTTTCGTTTCGATAAAGTTAGTTGTATTTAAAAACATTTTTCAGAAAGCTTTGATATCTAACAAATAACCAAAAGAAATATTTGCTAAGAAGAGAAGATGTTAATATTCACTACTAAATTTATTTTATAAAACGGTGACAATGTTGCCAATGGAATATTTTGGGACACATCCGAATTGGGGCCAGAAATGTTCAGATTTACCTGCTTCGAAAAAGGGAACATCCGAACTGGGGCCGAGACCCACTTAGGTTTGTTGCAATTTATACAGATAGATTTTATGCGAAAATAAGCGCGTAGTTGTTAGATGGGGGCAAGTTTCATAAACTTTGAATTACTACTAACAAAAATTATAAAATCAAAGAGTGACATCATAAACACTTTATTAACATCACTCGTCTTTACATCAAAGATTAAAAAACTATACTTAACCTATACTACTTTTATTACAAATTTTGGTATCTAAACTTAACTGACAACGTCTTAATAAATTCTAGATGACTAATTTTTTCTTCTTGTAGTTCTGTCATTTTTTTTTCCTATGGATTTTTTTCCACTATGTCCCAACGGAGTACCTTTGTTATGCAATAAGCCCTATTAATTTTAATACATGTATCAATTTGAAACTCCAAAAGTACTTTTAAAAAATGGCTTATATTACAATGGGGACAATAGAATTATTAAATTAATTATAATTGATTAATTATTAAATTAATAAAATTACTGTACTTAGCGTGAAAAGTTTCACAACATTGGTTGTCCTATGAATAGATGAAGAGTGTTCAGCCCAAATGCGTGGCGGAAATGTAGAATTATCTTCAATATAATTATCTACTAAATAATTGCAAAATTGGGTTACTTTTTCATCTATCGATTTAATTTCACCTAAGTCGAATGCAAAGCAATCACCAACAGTTTTCGGCTCAAGAAACAGAAGACCGAAACAAAACGTTAAAAATGTATTAATCTCACTTGCGTTTGTTTTTTCCTGATATTCACAAGGCAAACCAAGTTGTTGTATTTTCCTAAACCACGATTGTCCTAAATGAAACCTACATCCTCTCATAACACAATTCGGAAAAGACTCTGATATGACTATGAATTGCATATTCAAAATCAGCCGTAATTACTTTAGGTGACAAAGAGTCATTTAAACTAGAGCATTTTTTTTGAATACTATTTAAAATCCAGATAATACGACAAATGATGACATTTGTTTGGAAGAAGGCAGAACATCAAAGGGACATAATGCTCATTTGACTCTACTTTGACTCAAAATGTGCCACTTTATTAAAACTTCTTAAATATAGTTCACCACAGAACATTGTTAAATTTGGCAACGATGTTGTTATTTAATTTAAAAATTCATCAAAATTTGCCGTAGAATGTGAAGTATCATGGGCCTAGTTCGGATGCCCTGCCGGCCCCAATTCGGATGAAAAATAATCTACCTGGCCCGCTCGGGCCCCAGTTCGGATGTTCCGATATTTTGTCTGTCCATATAAGAAAGTCATACGATGTTACACACTGCTACTTTTTGAATTTGAGTTATAAGCATTTATAGGCGTTCTAAAGGTCTCCTGATTCCAAAAAATTTGTTTTTGAAAAAATATCAATGTATGTACAGATATGTGTCTGTGATACGTTTGTCTTTAAATCTTTGAGGCCAGAATTTGTGTAACACAGAGCTTAATAATTAAGCTCTCCTAATAAGCTCTTCATTAATCTACTATCTACTATAATCTATTACCTAACTATACTATAATCTATTAATAATCTAATATAATATAATATAATAACTATAATAAATTTACTATGACAAAGGAGTAGTTTACTCTAACCATATTTCGATTTTCGAAAATTTTCTCCTAATTTACTTAGATTTTTTTAAATTTCATTACATTTATTCCACTGCCGAATGTGTATAATAAGGTTTAATGACATTTTTGGACAACTCTTCCAGAAAGGGCACTTTACTCTTGTCATTTTTTGGTATTCGGAAATTTTCTCATAAATCCACTCAGACATTTTTTACGCGTAAGCTTAACTCCAACTTAGCGTGACAATCCCAATGTTTCACGGCACGTCACTTCGCGACATGTCGATGGTAAACGGTTGTGTTAGCCACAATGGGTTTAATTTTTGCGTTACTTCAAAGTCAAGTCGTGTTGAGTTACGTTACGGCGATCGTTATCCCGCTTTCTGTTTTAATTGTATTTTTTTGGTAGTAGTGGCGGTAGTGGGTTGCCAAAGGAGTGCGTCGGGCAGACAGACATACTCGAGAAGTTAAGTAAAATCTTGGAATAGTACAAAATATGTGTCAAAAAAATATGGCATTTGATGTCAATTCGTCTGTAACAACTTTAACTTTGAACTCGTTGGACAACTTGTTGGACACTTTTTGAAAAACTTGAATCAAATTTTTCGAAAATTAGGTGCAGTATACTCATCGCTTGAGGTATTTGACGCAAGTTTCGCTGTGACATCTTGAACGTTGTACTTTGACAAGTTTGTGAATATTTTTTTGTACATTACAAATATAACTTTAAACGTTGGATACAATAGTCATCATCGGATGACATTCGAATCAAATTTCGTTCCGACAATTTGAACGACGAACTCTTACAAGTTGAGCGTTGAACTCTGAACACTTTTTTCAAAATAGAAATTTCACTTTTTAAGAATAAAATACAATACTTTTGGCGTATTTCATGTAAATTCTGACAAGTCCAATAACGTGTTGAATACTTTGTGTGAAATAAAATATTCAACTCTTCAAAAATTGAACATTGCACTTCGACAACTTACATTTTGTAAAATAAAATTTGATTATTAAAATAGAAATGTGACTTTTAAAAAATTACTGCTAGATAAACTCCCGCTATGAGAGTGATTCTAAGCCGCTTTCCTTTGTTTTTCGCAGTTTAATTATACGTTTCACAACTCTTACAATAATTGTTTCCTCTTTGTGTGCATTTTTGATAATTACCGTTGTCGAGAAAGTTTTCCAAATGAAATTTAAAAATCTTCTAATGTCTCTTACGTTACATAATTCAATGAAACGCGATATATTAATATAACAAAGTTATAAAAGGCGATATTATTTCCTGAATGGTCGGACTTTATAATTATCGTTTACGAATAGGTAAGTGATTATTAACGGTGTTGAATGTTTTTAAAGGTCACCGAAGCATTTAACAAGAGAAGGTGAGAGGGTTATAGTCTCCCAAATTAATTTCTAACGAGGTTTCCAATCGTCAGATCTAAGTGTTGTTTCCTCTCTCGCTCTCTCTCTTTCTCTTTCGCGATTTATAGTCTCGGGGTGTTAGTCTTCGCGGTTCATTTCGCAACATTTTTAGTACCTCAATCACGAAGCCTGTTACGCTTTGCTGCCAAAGGTGAGGATCGGAGGTCGCACATGACAGAGATCCAGTGATTGCCGAAAAACTTTTTAGTTACTTTTACGGGACACGAATTCAGACAGCAGCAACAATGGTAGCATCATAGAACTTCAGAAGTTTTAAGACGTTTATTCTTAGTTTTATCACATCCTGCTATGTCGATTAATAAGAAAAAGTGTGATTTGAGCCCGAGTGCAACCAATAACGATGGGGTGTGCACGAGAAATACGATCAGGTTCAATAAGTCAAGGTGCAGCAGAACTCCGAACGGCGATCGGATTTTCTACTGTTGGGGCCGTAACTCGTCGCTCTCCGGGCTTTCGGCTCTCGCCGTTCCCGCCCAGCGTGAAGAAAATCCAAAGAGACAGAGAGAAGGAGAGATTGAGAGGAAAAGACAGAGACACACACACACACACACACACACACACACACACACACACACAGAGAGAGAGAGAGAGAGAGAGAGAGAGAGAGAGAGAGAGAGAGAGAATTAACCGAACGAAAGAGAAACGAGTAGGGAAATTACTTCAAGTAATTTAAACTTTAGTACGTATCGTCTTCGGTCCCTTAGGGCGAAATGTATGTACGAGTAACCCGGCGAAATTATCATTCTCCGAGGATTATATGGCCGTCATGTAAATTTCAATAAATCATTCCGTGGTAATTTTCGTATCAACATGCTGAATTACGGTTTTCTTTTATTCATGATGCGCGGCGAGCTGGCAGCAGCGGCGTACATCTCAAAGCAGAATCATCTTCAAGAATACAAAAATACAGTGAAGTGCCCTGCAAGAAAGCAGGTAGTTCTACTACACACTTGGTAGATAGTTGTGGAAGTTGTAGAAGCATAAACATGCTTTTTTCCGCATTCCTTACGACCAGCATATCTCTTTCAACATATTGTGATGATTGTGAAGAGGTAGATGCTTTGGGGAATCGAAGGGACCTTCCCAGGAACCAACCTCTCGAGATTATTCGCGAACATTCCGGAAGTCTCACGAATTTGAATAATTATACATAAAAGCCAACTAACGAGAGCGTACGAACAGTCGAGTGCGAGCACTTTGTCTTTAGTTTCTCGTGCCCGGATCTCTTATATTCTTTCGGCCAAGTATCGGGCCAAGTCAACTGCACTTTCTTTTGCGAGCCATAAATCGGTTTCGGAAAGTTTTAGTAGGTGACTCATCGACTGAACATCTCCACAAACACAGAGAATATCTTCTGGTTGCTTCACTCTCCATCTTACCAAGTTGGTCTTAACTGGTACCACTCCCGCTCTGATTCTGTTTAGAATCCTGCAGACCTTCCACTCGAGAATTTTTGAAGTGAAACTTCTTTGCGCACGTTGTATACATTGGGATGGGGTGTTGGTCGAAAAACCGCGTCACGCGTGATAAGTAATCCGAGGACAAAGCCGTGTTGCCAGAATCCGCGTAAAGTGTACGTCTTCCATCGCGTCCGCGAACCGAGCCGATCGCCAAATCGTTTACATGTGCTACCAAAGAGGTCAACGTGGCAACATCGGAGAGCGTCTAGACTTTCGGACAGCTGACACCTAACTTAACCTCAAACGGCGAGAAACAATAACTTCGAGCGGCGAAAAAACGGTGAGCTGTATTGTTTAATTACGTGACATGGACATAGAAAAAAGTGAGGACGCGTCGTGTCTCACCTCACCTCAGATGAGAACATGGAGACACCGGAAGGGATGAAAGCCCACGTCGCACAGAGACTGGTCCGCGGCGAATGGGTGGTAATTCTCGAACACAAGACGAACGTGCTCGAGGCCGCGTACGCGCGAATCTGTGTAGACCATCGTGAAGCCAGTTGTGGGAGGACTCCAGCAATAGATAGTGGAAACGGCGAGGCAACAAGCGACCATTGTTGCTCTGAATGTGTCGGGGCAGACAGCAACGGTCGGATCGAGCCGCAGCGAGGAATCCGGAGTGGAGCAGGCGAGTGCTCGACTTCGACCGTCTTTGGCGATGAAGATGGTGCAAGTTATCGACCCCTTACCAGCCCGGAGAGCAGTGTGGACATCGCGATGGCTCTCCAAGATTGATCAACTTGGGGGCGATCTACGACTGGACGGATTTAGAAAAGAGAACTATGTTGCAGGCGCGGTTGGCAGGGACGGCGAAGCTCTGGCCTCAGCATCTCGGCAACTATGATCGACCATGGGCAATGTGGCGAGCCATGTTAGGGGCGGCGTTCCTTAGGCAGCGAGATTTCCACGGGATGATGACGGAGATGATGAGATGGGAAAAGTTGGCAATGAGCACCTACTACCGAAGCTGGCGGGAGAGTCGGCATTACCAGCGAAATGCTGTCGCCTGCATTATTGCTAGATTGCCGGCAGAGCTACGAGCGAGTGCTTATGGCGTCTGTAGCACTTCCCCGGAGCAGGTCAATCGAAAGCGTTTGATGTTACAACTGCCAGCAGGTGGGAGATCACCTGAGCCGAGACTGTCGGCAGACTCGAGCGGACCAGTGCAAGCGTTGCGGTAGCAAAAAAATTGTCTTTTATATTTCATTTATATATCCTGTCTGTCGGTGAGCACGCGCGTGTGTGTGTGTGTGCATATGGCCAAAGAAGTTTCACTTCACCGTCTGGTCCGACGCAGACTTTTATAGGTTTTTTCTGTGTATTCGATTTCCTTTCTATGGGCAGAGGGTGCTGCAAAACCGGCAGCTTTGTTTAAATTCTCCACTGGCTTCAGCAATAATTCTACACGTGGCGTTCAGGGACATATCGACATGTTTTGCGTGTGCTGATCTATTTGTGGTGGAATAGCATCGTGCTTGTGCAGTTGTTCTTAATACGATTGGCTTTGCGCTCCACTTGCTTCCGCATAGTTTCCTAAGGAGATGGTTCCTTGCGGGCACTTTTTGTTTGGTTTTGCGACAGTGGTGCCTGAATGTCAGTGATCCGTCCAATGTTATACCCGGGTATTTTGATTTTTCTACATACTGCAGAGCACTCCCTTCCCAGACCACCCATAGTCAACTTCAAACTTGTCTTTTTTGTATGTAGATGATATTTTGATGCACAAACTTGGGTTTTGGATGGATTGCGTCTAATTGAATTCTCTTTATAGTATTAGGACATAGTTTGCTAGTACTTGCTCAAGTTTCTGCTCGATGTTCTCTAAATTTCTGTCTTGTACATCCACAGCTAGATCGTCCGCGTAAAGGAAGTGCTCCGGACAGTCCAGTGTAGGCTGATCGTTTGTACAGATATTAAACAGCATTGGTGCAAGCACATTATCCTGTGGCTGGCCATTTTTTTGCAGCCTCACTTGCTCCTCTTACCCTCGAGAGTGACATAGAATCTGCAATTTTGTAGGATGAAGTCGGTGATCTTCGTAAGGTAGTAGTGTTTCGTGATTCGGTATATCTTTGTAAGCAACTTTCTGTGGTCGACGGTGTCGCAAGCTGCAGACAGGTCAATGAAAACGACTCTAGTCATAAGCCTTCGTTAGAATGCACTCTCAATGAATTCAGTTAAGGCCAAAAACTTGCCCAGTGCAGGATCTTCCGGGTCGAAAACCTCCTTGTTGTGGTATAAGTGCACCATACACACAGTTTTGGACTCTCGTCAAGATCAGCCTCTCATATATTTTAAACAGATGGTAAAGAAAGGAAATTGGTCTATAACTGCTTGGTGGCTCTGAATCTTTTCCTAGTTTAAGCAGAGCGATTTTTTTTTGGTAAGATTTTGGTATTTTGTAACACAGGCAGCAGGGTCCACTTTTTAGTTCCTCTACCAAAGTGTTTAATTTGTTCGATGCACAAATCGTCAACTCCAGCAGCTTTCCTGGTTTTCATAGAATTAATTGCCTTATTAAGTTCAGTTAGTGTGAAAGGTCTGCCGAGGAGGTTTTTTCATATTCTGGGGTTCTGGCCGGTTTTGTCTTTTGGTGTTTTTGTGTTTTCTCGTTTCTAAGCAGTGTATGCTACCTGATCAGCCGTAACATTGCTTGCATGCCTTCTTTATCTCTTTGGAGTCGGCGTTCAGTTTATTGATGAGATTCCATGTTATTTTGCTACTATGGGCCATGTCCATCCCTTCCAATGTTTCCACCCATTTTTCTTGTCTCGCACGACCGAGTTCTGCTAGTAGGGTGGCTCCAGTATCGGCTGTTTTTTCGCTAAACGAGTCCTTTTCGTAGAGAGTGCTTTTGCATTAGGTTGTTTAGTCCATTTTAGTCTTGCCAGAAATATACTGTTGCCTGCATCCTCTAGAAACGAGTGCGAGCAAACCGTAGGTCGTAAAACCCGAGCGAGAAGACACAAAAATGGTAAATTTAACTAAAAAACTTTAAAGACTAAAAACTTTAAAATTTTTGTTTTTGTTTTTCAAAACGTCATACGACAATTTCATTTCAAATCGATGGATTATCGCTCTATACGCTCAGACATTCGTTATTTACCATGAATCGATCGATCTTGGAAGCGTGCTATTATAGGGACAGAAAATGACAAAAGTCAAATGTGGACTACGTACATTAGTTTTCGCCTTTGAAAATTTCGAAATGATGACCTTCCTGAAACTTTTTCTGATGGAAGTAGAAAAACATCTCAAGAATGTATGGTTTTTAAATACAAATGCCATTTTCCCTAGTTTTAAATTCTGTTACATTTTGAATATTTTGTACAATACGTATATAATATGTGCACTTCAAAATCGCATATACATTTTGGTGTATTGTAGGAGTACAATGATGTGAGAAATAAATGCGACATTAGTAGTGACTATGTATCTGTACATATCTATGTCTAATTCAAGTTATACATAAGTGTGCGTGCGTGTGTGCGTGCGTGCGTGCGTGCGTGCGTGCGTGCGTGCGTGTGTTTCAACTGGAATTTTGAGTGCCTGGAGCAATTTTTATCAAATTCGATACACATATAACATAGTCTGGAAATAAGCGTTGTAAGTTTACATCTTTTGGATACGGGTATAGCAAAGATGCGATATGTAAGAATAATCTAAAATAACTTGTGTTAATTAGAATGGATAAACCATTATCCATTCCATATATCGCTTGAGTTTAAATTTTCAAAATAAAGTCCTATGGGTAAAGGGATTAAGAAAGAGTTAAAAATGTCCTAATTGGCCTAGATTAGTACCGATTTCAGAGATATCAGAATCGCTAACCTAATTGAGAATCCTACAGAGAATAGAGTTTTTTTTAACCCTTATTATGATGATAGCGCGGAAAAATTCAAAACGGAGAATTAAACAGTCATAGGTGTATAATACAAAGATTACCAAAAAATGCAATGAGACAATTACCATAAATACATTTCAAGCGTTGCTTAAATTAGCTAAGTGGTAATACTTTGATGTCATTTGGCAAAAGGTTATTGGGCCAAGAGCCGTTGGGAGTAAAGGTCGATTTTGTGACATCTTTGTAATACAGGTTTTCTCGGCGATTCTATTTAGTTTATATGGTTTTTATAAGTCAAAAATTTATTTGCCAAATTGTAATGAACACTGTTAAAAAACAAACAAAAATCGTGTATTTATTGTCTCTAAATTGTAAGTTTGACGTAATTACTCCCAAAAGTAAAGTTATAGAAAATTGATTCGCCTTCAAAACGAATTTTAATTTTTCAAAATCGGTTTGGAAGTTTCCAAGTAAATTGTAAAAAATCGCCTTTTTACCCAAATTTATTAACATTTATAACTTTTTTCATAACAAATAAATACAATTCTACACAGGGCAGATGTATCGGTGATAAGTGATAATATTCTCGTTAAAATTAAAAAAAAATGTTAATTTTCATTGAAATTTGACAAAGTAATAGTAATAAATAAACAAATAAATTACTGTTTTGTCAAATCGATTGTAGAGGTTTGGGTGGATAATTTTTAAAACGGATTTTGAAAGTGCTTGGCGAGTACTACAAGTTGACTACTGATCCACAGTTCAGATATATAGTATAAGTATTATAGACTGTGACTTATCTTAAACCTGGACTGTTGTAACAAACAGTCGAAAATTGTTATAGCACACTATAAATTTTCAAATGAAATATTTTTGTTTGATAAAAACTGATCTTGGATTTAAACTTATGTGAGAAGTTTCTCACATATAAAAAAACACTTTTTTAATGCATCTTCTTTTAGAAAATCATTATGGACGGCTTTATATGTTAATTTTAATGAACAAACTATGAAAATGGTGGTCATTTTTCGGATTTTGGAGATTTTTTTAAAATCCACTGCAATATTTTTTTTCTACTCTTTAAACGTTTCTTCTACTACCTAATGTATGTAATAAACTTTAATAACATTTTTGGTAAAATCGTTTCTGAAGGGCACTACTCCTGTCATGTTTCGATTTTTCAACAATTTCTAAAAATCCGCCTGAAAAAATTTAAACTTTAAATATTCATTCTACTATAGAATATCTATAATAAAATATGAGAAAGTAGTATGATGGACATATCGCCATTTTTTCAATAAAAAAAAAATGCTTGTGTATTTCAAAATCGCAAATGCCTCTAATAGACCAAGAGCTGGGCACGAGATTTCAACATCATCAGTAATATGGAATTCGTAAACAGGAATAAATTCTATTACCATCAGTTATTAAAGTTCCGAGCAGGCGGACAGCTTACTGGTTCCGAAGGGTAGTTATAAGGGGTGAAAGTGATTAATTTTTAGGGGATGTTTCGGCATCGATAATAAGCTTAAAAATCTATGTAATGATAGTTCTTACCATACCTAAACTAAATTCCAAGCGGCGGACACATAAGTAGGTGCAAAAGGGGTGGCGGACAATGGTAAAGGGGGTGAAAACGCGGAGAGCTAGAGCCGAAATTTCAACGTGACCGTCATCAGCAATATGGAATTCGTAAACAGGAATAAATTCTATTACCATCAGTTATTGAAGTTCCGAGCAGGCGGACAGCTTACTCGTTGCGGATATAAGGGGTGAAAATGGTTAATTTTTTGGGAAGATGTCGCTTTCGATAATACGCTTAAAAATGTATGTAATGATAGGTCTTACCATAACTAAACGAAATTCCAAGCGTCGGACACATGAGTAGGTGTAAAGGGGGCGGCGGACAAGGGTAAAGGGGGTGAAAAGGCGGAAAGCTATATAGAGCCGAAATTTCAAAGTCATCAGTAATATGGAATTCGTAAACAGGAATAAACTCTATCACCATCAGTTATTAAAGTTCCGAGCAGGCGGACTGATTACTTGGGGCGGAGTTATAAAGGTAGTTATAAAGTGTGAAAATGGTTAGTTGGTCGAGGAAATTTCGGCATCGATAATACGCTTGATAATGCATGTAATGATAGATCGTACCACAAAAAACGAAATTCCGAGCCTTTTCATCCCCGTCACCCATGTCCGCCACCCCCTTTGCACCCGCTTATGTGTCCGACGCTTGGAATTTCGTTTAGTTATGGTAAGACCTATCCTTACATACATTTTTAAGCGTATTATCGAAAGCGACATCTTCCCAAAAAATTAACCATTTTCACCCCTTATATCCGCAACGAGTAAGCTGTCCGCCTGCTCGGAACTTCAATAACTGATGGTAATAGAATTTATTCCTGTTTACGAATTCCATATTGCTGATGACGGTCACGTTGAAATTTCGGCTCTAGCTCTCCGCGTTTTCACCCCCTTTACCATTGTCCGCCACCCCTTTTGCACCTACTTATGTGTCCGCCGCTTGGAATTTCGTTTAGATATGGTAAAACCTATCTTGACATACAATTTTAAGCTTATTATCGATGCCGAAATTTCATCTACAAATTAATCACTTTCACCCCTTATAACTACCCTCCGCAACAAGTAAGCTGTCCGCCTGCTCGGAACTTTAATACCTGATGGTAATAGAGTTTATTTCTGTGTACGAATTCCATATTACTGATGACGATGACGTTGAAATTTCGGCTCTAGCTCTTCGCGTTTTCACCCCCTTACCATTGTCCGCCACCCCCTTTGCACCTACTTATGTGTCCGCCGCTTGGAATTTCGTTTAGATATGGTAAGACCTATCTTGACATACAATTTTAAGCTTATTATCGATGCCGAAATTTCCCCTACAAATTAATCACTTTCACCCCTTATAACTACCCTCCGCAACAAGTAAGCTGTCCGCCTGCTCGGAACTTGAATAACTGATGGTAATAGAGTTTATTCCTGTGTACGAATTCCATATTATTGATGACGATGACGTTGAAATTTCGGCTCTAGCTCTTCGCGTTTTCACCCCCTTACTATTGTCCGCCACCCCCTTTGCACCTACTTATGTGTCCGCCGCTTGGAATTTAGTTTAGGTATGGTAAGAACTATCATTATATAGATTTTTAAGCTTATTATCGATGCCGAAACATCCCCTAAAAATTAATCACTTTCACCCCTTATAACTACCCTTCGCAACCAGTAAGCTGTCCGCCTGCTCGGAACTTTAATAACTGATGGTAATAGAATTTATTCCTGTTTACGAATTCCATATTACTGATGATGTTGAAATCTCGTGCCCAGCTCTTGGTCTATAATGCCTATTTTTAATATGTTTTGAGTGTTTGCGTTTTTTAAAACTTGTTGTAATGAAAGTGCGCTTGAAGAGTTTATTAACGTAAATGCCTTTTGGTAATTTTCAGTGCGTGGCATATTATGGATATTATTTAATAAAAAGGGACAATCGTTATACGTTATTTGCAGTTTGAAATCGCAAATGCCCATCTTGCCTATCATCTGTTTTTAATTTTGTTTCTTGTCTCTAACTTTTCCTAATGAAAAATAAAACCGTCCTTTCTGAGTGTAAAGGCATATTTGCAAATGTCTTTTTGCAAATACTTTCAGATTGTGTTGCAATTTAAATCATTTGTCTTAAATAAACTGAGAAACGTGTACATAATAGACTATTTTTTGTTTTAAACCCATTCTCTTTATTGCAAGATTTTTGAAAAAAATATAGAAACTCATTTTATATGGTTCAAAAATAAAGACAGTTTTTAGTTTGTTCTCAGTATTAAGATTTTGCTTCTTGTGAACTCTAAAAAAAAATTATGTAATTGTTTCATCAAGATTACATTTAACAAGTACACCCCTTTTCTATAAAATTGATTACAACGAAACCGGTGGCGATTGAGACACAAACTTATTATTTATCGACTTTTTATTGTATAATTGTCCCAGCTCTAGTTACGAATAATAAACAAGCATTATAGGTTACAGCTTATAAAATCAGAATTGAGATGCTTGTTTTGACGTGCCTCATTTCAACATACCCAACCACGCTTCAGACAATAATAACGTCAATACTTTATCCGTTTCAGTAGGTGAACCGGATAATAAAACACTTATTCTTATGGTCGAAATAAAAACAGCGAATCGCTTAGACGTACTGTGAATTAATTCGTAATTGATTACATTTCGATTATGCGCAATAGTGAATAGAGTATGAAGCCTATGTGTATAGGTAAAAATTCTTGCACAGGTCGCACAATGAAACCCCTATATACATCTTGGTAATAAATTACCGGCGGTGGACGGCAGCGAAATGCATTTTAAATAGAATGAGAGAGAGAGAGAAAAAGAGAGAAAGGAAAATGACAACGAGATATCGTTTAGTGTTGATCCCACCCATACAACAAATCTCCATTTTATAGCTACCTACCAACGTTTATTGTCTTTTGCAAATACTTTAACCCACGTATTTCGAACGTACGAGTCAGTTTTTGTAAGGTAACAGAAACTGAGTTCTCAAATATCGTTCTAGAAAACACGGAATCCAGTCAATCCGGAATTAGTTCAAAAACAGTTGGAAAATTATATGGGATAGTGATTGGACATATTAGTTTTCGCAACTATTCCTTCCACTGAAAAGTGAAGAATATTACACAGTTTGAAAAATTTACCTCATATACTTTAATGCTTTGTTCTCTAGATCTAGATGAACTTTTCTTCCAACTCTTGTACATTATAACATTCTCGTGCTGTTTTCCTTATTTGCAATTAAAGTGTATACTATTTGACTTTTACTATCGCTATGCTACTTTTTGAATAATGCTCTGTTATGAATTACAACTCATCTATTTGCACATTCAGTTACAAATAAAATTTTATTTTTGTTTTTGCTATTTCAAAATGTGCGACAGGTCCAAATATGAACACTACTTGTTGACCCGATTTAACATAGTTCTAAGTCTAAAAATTTACTTGGATATAGAATGGAGTGAAAGGACAGTTTTCGATCAACCTTTGAGGACGTTAAACCTCCTAGGGCTTCCTTCATACAATTTTAGTTCGTGTTTCGGTATGTGTTAAATTTTAACTGTCTTTGTCCACGTTGTTTTATCGTTTGACGTCTCACATGTCGCTTAACCGGAGCCCTAAAAACTTTTGTTGTGAGTATTGCTATGTAAGATACTTACCTTCAGTCAACTAATGTTTCCTCATACATCTAGCGAGAGCCTGAAGATGACTGTTAAGCAGTCGAAACCGGTCGCTCATTTCCAATAAATTTGTTAGCGAAGACTTAGTGTTTTTCTTCGGGTACACATTACTAGAAAGCGGATAGTAAGGCACGATAAAATCGTAAAATAGGCAAAATAAAAAGGCAATTAGGCAAGAAAAACTGGCACAAATTAGGCAATTATAATAACATATTAGGCAAAAACACACTGCAAAAAAATTCTGAATACCTTATAATTTAAATATAATTGAAAACACTTATACAGACAATTCGTATTGAGGAAGATCTCTGTACATCGCAGGATATCACAGACGCATACTTCAGTGATGCTAGTTTTTGTATGCTCAAATCCACCTCCCCTTCAAAACCTTCACAGATTCTACACAGGTTCTTTAGGATTGATAAAGCGAGATTTTCCCCACTACTTGTTCCATTTTAATTTTTAACTTCTTTCCGAAAGGACCAACAGCATATTTAAAACTATTCTCAGTCTCAGAAAAGACTTGAAGACCTTCCATTAAAAGTTGCTTCTTCTCCAAACAAATTATATTTTGGGGAATTTTTTCGAAATTCCCAAAAATATATGCCAAATTCGATTTTATAGGTTTAAGTTTACTGCTGCTTGAGCTCTCTTAATAGATGCAACTTCAGCCGGTGAAAATGAATTAATCATTTAAAAAAATCTTTTTAAATGGTTATATGTACTATATAACATTAATTTTTCTCTTTTATAAGAACTTTAAGCGTTTAAACTTACTTCTTTAATTGCATCAAAATGTTTAGCATAGAAAAGACTTGCCCAGGTTCACCATCTCGTAAGTAAGCAAAGTAAGTTTATATACCTGCTTTAATGTTTCTCAGAAAGATTTCTGTATTTTAACATAGCATTTATTTCAAAATTCTCGAATTAATTTGAAAATATCTAAAAGAGCATAATAAAGTAAAATGTGATGAATCAGGCAAATACCTCAGAAAATAGGTAAATCAGGCGAAAAGGCAGACACGAGGAAAATACCTTACTATCCGCTCTCTACACATTACCATGGCCAACTTCGAGAACTTGGACAACCTTCTGTCATAGACATTATCAAATTTATGGCAGATTTTAAGGTCCATATAATTGCATTTGCGCAACCAGTGCAATTTAAATTCCCTTCTTGTAATTGAATTTTGATGAGACGTTTTGACCTTTTGACCAGCACAGTTAAAATCGATATTCAATTTCAAGTAAACTTTATTAGTTATTATCAATCTCAACAACCAATACAATTTGATATTTCCTGTTATTTTGTAGCATTTTACGGCAAATTTTTGTTACAGTTAGGCCTTTTATCGAATTTTTGGTAGATTTGAACATTATGAAGTTTGAAATTTTTAAAAATAGCACTGGTTTGAGGTTCTTCTCCTATTGTCCCATTTTTCTTAAAAAAAATGGAATTTAATTGGAGTCGATTTGGAATTTTAAATAAAATTAAACTTGAAGTCAGAATTATGATTAAATTGTATGTAACAATAATACAATTATAATTTTCTGTTGTTTCATGTAAATGTTTTTATTTTTTGAATCGGACTGCTATGTCCCCAATTTTTGTTTTCCTGTTAAATATCACAAATCTTATCAAATTTCGAGTAAATTTGAACACTATCAGCCAGATTTTTTCAAAAAAAAAAAAAAACATAATTTTGAGTGATCTTCCAGTGTCTCAGAGATTCTTGTTAGATTAGCCGTAGGATTATGAGTTAATATGAAAATGACCATAGTCCGACTTTCCAAAAGTAAAATAAATTGAATTTTCCTGTGTTTTTGTAGCATTTAATACTGACCTTTAAATTTCTAAATCAGATAGAAGTAGAATATCAAATTATGAGTTAGTGTGAATGTTTTCAAAATTTTTAAACCCTACAAAATTTTTCATTTCTAGTATTTCGTCTAATTCTAGTGCAGTTTTTTGTTTAGTTAGGATACTTATCGAATATATAGTAGGATTTGTAGTTCATCATGACAGTCAGCATTTACAGAAAAGATCCCATTTTTGTTTTTTATCGTTTTGTTTTATTTTTAAAAGAATTAGTATTACACTTAGAATCTTTTTAAATTTTAATTTTTGAACGATCAGCCAGAACGTCTAAAGACAACACAATTTTGACTTTCAGTCGTTTCATCGTATTTTATTTAAATATTTCTCATTTTTAGGTTTCTACTCCAATTACCCTAATTTTGAATTTCCAAAACAACAAAATGTCCCGTGAATTTCCAGTTTATCCTGTTAAGTAATTGTGCTTAATTTTTTTGAATCCGACACAGTAAGATACATAATACAATTATGAGTAACTATAAAAATTACCAAATTATCCAAGGCCTTAGTCGAGTGTCCTATAGACTCCCGTTACACTAAATTTGTGAAAAATATGCTCCGCATTAAATGAGGAGTGCGACAAGGCGATACCATTTCCCCCAAATTGTTTATAACACTATTAATATAAAATATATTAATTAAATAATATTCATATAAACGGTGAGATGCTCGACAACCTACATTTTTCCGATGATCTAGTGCTGATTACAGACAAAGCGTAGTTCAGCAATCGCTTTTTGGAATTTTATGGCTACACTAAAACTTAAAACTCCAACCCTTATTACCAATACATAATATTTTCGGCTGAGGATTATTTTTTGGATGTCGACAAGCCGCTAATAGTGGACCGGACTTGAAATTATTTTCGTAGAAAGAAAATTGATGAATTAATGAAATTATTTTAAGAAAATATTGGGTTCATAGAAAGAATTCGACACATTTTCCTTTCGCAATTGCAATTTAGGGTTGCATTGGAAAAAGGAATATATTTAACTTTTAAATTGTTTATATTGTAGGTCTCTCAATATAAAATATACACATGGCACATAACGGCATTTTGATCGCTCTGGTGGGAGAGCGGGAGATGATACTGCATGGCAAAGACTACAGACATGTGGAATGGTCCGCTTCATCCTTTTAACTGATTGTCATACCTTCCCTTCCTTGAAATTCTCTTAAATACGACCCATAATGGGCCACGAGACTGTCAGGTATGCTAAACCAATTCAGTGCGCATCGATGTGTAAACAAGTTGTTAAAGTTTTAGTGCAGCCATAAAATTCCAAAAAGTGATTGCTGAACTGTACACGAACCACAAAATATGCTAGAAACGAAATATCGAACAAGTATTCAACATTCAAGCATAATGCGAATGCTACAACAAGCATTCGGTAAACCGAAATATGTGTTAAAATCAGATCTATCAATGTGCTTAAAAAAGGAAGGTGTTCCATCAGTGTGTTATGCCTGAACTTATATATGGTGTAGAGACCCTTACACTGACGAAAAAACTATAAAGTCTGCGTCGGACCAGACAGTGGAAGTGAAGCTTCTTTGGCCATATGCACACACACGACAGACAGGATACCTATATAAATGAAATATAAAAGATATTTGTTTTTGCTGCCGCAACCTTGCACCGGTTCGCTCGAGTCTGATGACAGTCTCGGCTCAGGTGATCTCCCACCTGCTGGCAGTTGTAACATCAAACGCTTTCGATTGTCCTGATCCGGGGAAGTGCTACAGACGCCATAACCACTCGCTCGTAGCTCTGCCGGCAATCCAGCAATAATGCAGGAGACAGTATTTCGCTGGTAACGCCGACTCTCCCGCCAGCTTCGCCTGGTAGTAGGTGCTCATTGTCTCGCTGGCCAACTTTTCCCATCTCATCATCTCCGTCTTCATCCCGTGGATATCTCGCTACCTAAGGAACGACGTCACTAACATGGCTCTCCACTTTGCCCATGGTCGATCATAGTTGTCGAGATGCTGATGCCAGAGCTTTGCCGTCCCTGCTAACCGCGCCTGCAACAAAGTTCTCTTCTCTGAATCCAGTCGTAGATCGCTCCCAAGTTGATCAATATTGGAGAGCCATCGCGGTGTCCACACTGCTCTCCGGGCTGCTGGGGTCGATAACTTCCACCAACATCTTCATCGCCAAAGACGGTCGAAGTCTAGCACTCGCCTGCTTCACTCCGGATTCCTTGCTGCGGCTCGATCCGACCGTTGCTGTCTGCCCCGACACGTTCAGAGCAACAATGGTCTATTGCTGGAGTCCTCTCACGACCGCCTTCACGATGGTCTCCACAGATTCGCGCGTACGCCGCCTCGAGCCCGTTCGTCTTGTGTTCGAGAATTACGACCCATTCGTCGCGGAACCAGTCTCCGTGCGCCGTGGGCTTTCATATCTCCCGGTGTCTCCATGTTCTCATCTGAGGTGAGGTAAGGCACGACGCGTCCTCACTTTTCTCTATGTCCATGTCACGTAATTAAACAATACAGCTCACCGTTTTGTCGCCAGTCGAAGTTATTGTTTCTCGCCGTTTGAGGTTAGGTTAGGTGTCAGCTGCCCGAAAGTCTCGACTCTTTCCGGTGTTGCCACGTTGACCTCTTTGGTAGCACATGTAGACGATTTGGCGATTGGCTCGGTTCGCGGGCGCGATGAAAGAGGTACACTTTACGCGCAATCTGGCAACACGGCTTTGTCCTCGGATTACTTATCTCGCGTGACGCGGTTTTTCGACCAACACCCCATCCCAATGTATACAACGTGCGCAAAGAAGTTTCACTTCAAAAATCCGTGTAGCCCAGAGAGTTATGGAAAGATCCGTGCTAGGCTAAGAGATGGAATACCCAATACATTAATAAAACAGCATACAAGAATAACAGATGTTATATATATGTAGGTATTTACTTAAAAAAATTAAATGGGACTTGGCTGAATGGATGATAGATAGACAAAGCGAGCACTACAATGGCGACCAAGACAAGATGCTATCAGAAGCAGGGGCAGACCTTCGACGGGATGGTCAGACGAATTGAAGAGATTTAAAAAAAAATTGCATCCAAGTGGCACGCTACCGAGAAGGGCGGAAAGAGTTGAGGGAGGCCTAGGTCCAGCAGTAGACACTTCAGGCTGGTTGATGATGATGATGATGATGATAAAAATACCATAATCTGACTTTCCACGAGTAACACAATTTTGATTTTCTTGTCGTTTGGTACTATTTCAAAAAAAAATATTTATGAAAATGTATCGAATTTATGATAGATTTGTACATCATGAGAATCATACTTTCCAAGAAGCATACATTTTTTGTGTTCTTCTCGTTTTTTCCTACTTTCTCGGTTCGTTCTCTTTTCTTAAATAAACTGGTCATTCAGAATCGTTTTGGAATTTTGAATTATAAGTGAAACATCAGTGAGTATTTCCAAAAACAAAACAATTTCATTTCTCTGTCATTTTGTGACTTTTGATAAGGGCATTTAAATTTCAGAATCTGGTGCAATTAACAATAGTTATAGAATTTAGGTTTTGGATAACTTTGTACGTTCGGATTCAGAATCCAGAGCATAGAAACGAAAGAATTTTGAATCCTTTCATTTTCGTATTGTGGTTTAAGTCAATGAATCGTTATCGTTATCGAAATATGAACATTATCAGTCACATTTTCAAAATTCGATTTTCTATTGTTTCGTGGTGTTTTATTTAAAGTTTCTGCCCAATTTAGGAAGATTTGTGAAACCTTGAGTAAATCTGAATGTTTGGAGTCGAACACAATTTTGAATTTTCTATCTCTTCGTCACATGTTTTGCGAATTTTTCCTTACAGCCCAAACTCCACGTTTCCCGAAACAACGTTAGTACGTTGAATACGTTTCCATTGTGTCGTGTATTAATGTACATTTTCCGATCTGACCTGGTGGAACGTGTACCTGTTTTAGATTATGAATATATTTAGAGCGCGCGTCCTACACGTCAATTAGACGAGGAAAAAACCGTCTGTGGCCAACCGTCAACGTCGGTGATTTACCTCTCCGGCACGGAGTGTCCCGTTCGCCCAATAAAACCGATAAATTATCCACAACAAGGAAACCCTCCTGAATATGGCCGGCGAGGAATTCCGATCAAATTCATTAATTAGAATCGTACCTCGTCAAGGCTGACGAAACCCGCGATCTCGTTATTAGATTATTATCGTTCCATAAACTGAAATTCTCTTGGAACTGTAAATTTTTTTCACTCGAACGTTACATTCATTATTCCTAACTGTACCGCCATTGTCGTTTTCGAGTAATATGCCTTCTAATGGCCCGCAACTTTGAGTATTACTACGGTCATACGACATATGTACATACATATATACCTACACACGTACCGTGGGCGGAGAAATGGCGAAAAGTGTATTTCGAGCATGTGTACTTGCACTCGCGTGGCTTGTATAACTGTAAATGTGCGACCGGAGGCAATTGCAATGTCCTCCTCAGATAAATCAAACGTACGTACCTAACAGAATTCAATGGAAAAATTGTGCTTGAACTTCTAGCAAGTTGAATACTTATTGCGAAAAGATCTGTAAAGTCTGTAAAAGATTGTAAAATCTAAAAATAATTGTACACAAAAGATTAATTTCTTTTTAATTGTGTAAGAATAATTCTTAAAATAATTGAAAAATTGTTGTACCCGATGGTCTGGGATTGCGCTAAAACCTTACAAACATATGTTATAGTCTCAATTAAAACAAAGGAGATGCTCATTTGGTCCTGGAAATGACCCCTTGGTCATTTCCGCGCAATTCAAATTTCTGTCACTTCAAAAGGTAGCTTTTGTTTTAAATGATTTGCCACAGACATGATTTACGAAAACAATTTTTAGGCACTTAAATTTATGTAAAATGTTCTAAGCTTTTCCATAATAATATTTCTGATTATCGGAAAAGACCATAAGTGGCAAGAAACGAAATTTTTCAGCAATTCTTCATTTTTAACAATTTCCCACAATCTTTGTTAAAAATCCGACGATTATTTACATTTTTTACATCGACATACCTTATGCAAATGGCCTGTGCCGAGGTATCCTCTGTGTCCTAGGTAAATAATCCTAGGGTCGAGTTCCGCAAAAGGTCCTTTGCCCTTCTCGCTAAGCATTGTTTTTGCTTCCATGGTGGACAAACATATACTGAGCCTAGAGAGAGGGATGCTTTATGACAATACCTACCTGAATACTCTATTTTGGAAACAGCTGAAAATACCTTGAATTTTGAATTTTTAAAGAATATTTTTTAGGTTTAATAAATCACTTTAAAAGAAATAATCAGTTACCGATTATCCCGCAACATTATTAACACCTAAATATTCCAATATTATCTGTAATTAAGTCCCACTTACTAAGTATACGATAATCCCTTTTTCGATCCTAGCCATTCAAATAAGGAAATTTTGCATTCAGGAGCTTTTCTTCGCGCGCTCGACCATTCCCGGCGGAGCTAAAATACACTAAAGTACGTTAAAATAGAAACTTGTATTTCTTCTTTTTCCCTACAAGTATTAGGCATATTGCCTCTTACCGTACCCATATTTTGCGTGGTCGTCCCACGCTTCTTCTCCCTTTACATTTGTATGTGTGAGGGCTTTTCTTGGCAACCTATTATCGTCCATTCTGTGATGATGTTCCTTCCAGTTTCTAAATCTTTCTCTTTTTGTACATCCCTTGACTCTCCATAGAAACTTTATTTCTTGTGTCTGAATACGGCTCTCTTGTTGTTTTGTAGTTGTTCAAATTTTGCTGTCATAGGTACTTGAGGGTTGATACGGCAATTGTGTTAAAAAATTTCAGCTGTGTGTCTTTTCTCGTTTTATGTTTTAGGTGTCTGCTAATACTCTACTGGATTTATTTAATTTATGTTCTATATCTATGCTGTAGTCATACGCTAGACTAAAGTCAAAATCCACCCACCGTGAGACTAAACCATGTTGCCATATCAATTTCCCCCAGCCAGAGATGATAGAGCTGCGCGGCGGACAGGGGAAAGGGGAAACCGATTCCAGTGGCGGGTAAAATATTGCTTATTCTGAATGAAAATTATTACAAAATTTATCGTCGAAAACCAATGAAAGAAATTGGAATCATTCCGATTATGGGTATATAGAAGAATCCTTAAGAAGAAGGTTAACTGGTAAATTTCCACACCACCTACGAGGTATTACCCTGGCGCGTTATCATTTTTAAAAGGGACGACTCGCCTGGAGCCATACAACCCAAATAAAATAAATTCTTAACAGAACATATTATAACAAATTATAAAACAAACAAATTATTAACAAAATAAATAAATGATTAATAAAATAAATAAATTCTCAAAAAAATAAATAGAATATTTATAAAATTAATAACTACACTGCGTTCTCATGTAAAACGAAAAACAAAATAAATTAAACATGAAACATATAAGGTAAATTGAAGGTGACAAAAACATTTTAAAGTACGTTGTCTGTGTACGTAGTTGTTTTAGGATAAATCATTTTTCAGAGAAGACCCTGAACTTGAAGTTTCATCAGAACTGCTGTTATCACCAAGAGTAAAGGTACGATCAGAGTGCGAGCGACCGGCGACGCGACGCGATAGCGATGATACAGCGACGTTCGGCTGTCGCTAAGTTCGTCGTTGCCATGTCGCATCGCTGGTCGCTATCACTACGTTCAGAGTGATAGCGACCAGCGATGCGACGTGGCAACGACGAACTTAGCGACAGCCGAACGTCGCTGTATCATCGCTATCGCGTCGCGTCGCCGGTCGCTCGCACTCTGATCGTACCTTAATGATAAGCGGTTCTATTACTCTTTAGTTACGATCAGAGTGCGAGCGACGGGCGACGCGACGCGATAGCGATGAGACAGCGACGTTCTGCTGTCGCTAAGCTCGTCGTTGCCACGTCGCATCGCTGGTCGCTATCACTGAACGTTTGCATTTGGTTACACAATATTGATCCGTTCTGCGGCGTCGCTCGTCGCATCGCTACGCGTCGCGTCGCCGGGCGCTCGCACTCTGATCGTACCTTTTCTATTCGTGGGTCCAATTTCCAGAATTTTTCTTCTTTTTTAACAACGTGTTGGATACATTTTGTCCAAGCATCAGCTGTAACAGCACTTACTGCATTCTCTAAAAGAATTTTGACATCCGATATTTTAAATGTGACGTTTTTTCTAGCGACTTCACCTTTTATCTGCGCCCAAATTAATTCGATCGGATTTAACTCACAGTGATACGGTGGTAATCTTAAAACCATAAACCCTCTTTCCGTTGCGATTTCATCCACGACTAATTTCAAATAATTTTGTTTATGTTTCGAAGCGAGCGATTCGAAGCAATTCCGGTTTAAGCAAGTTAGCGTCGCAAGCTAAATTTTTTGATCGCACCCAATCGAATATTTCACCTTTTTTCCACGCTTATGTAGGAAGTGGTTCTGCGCGACGACTGTGATAAGGCGCATTATCCATTACAATAACCGAACCAGGTTCTAAGCGCGGAAGAACAGATTTGAACCACGTTTCAAATATGCTCGAATTCATGTCCTCGTGATAATCACCGGTTTTTCGTGATTCGAAAACCTTTAGCCCGCCCGACACAAAACCCGAGTCACTTCCGATATGCGTTATTATCAACGTGACTTTATTATCAACCTGCGCCCTTTACCCGACGGTGATTTAATCCCGGTAGAAAGCCCTTCAATTAGAGCTTAGAGCTGTTCTGTGATTTGTCACGGATAAATCTTGGAAAATTTTGGAACCCGCCAATGTCATTCACGAGGGAGAACGATGTTGCCACAGCGTTGCCACCTGTACTGACCTCACGTCGTTTGAGCATTCGTTAACAGCGAGAGGAATAGAGAGAGAGAATAAGGCATGGCAACGTTCTGAGATTTGACAGAGGGAAGGAACGAATTTGTAGGATGTTGCCAAAAGCACAACAAAAACCCTGGCATGGTTACAATTACCAACCGTATTGCAAGGTTGCATTTGTTTCGGTATACTATTTTGTGCGTTGTATATGGCAAAATGGATTATTCTCACGGCAGGTGGATTTCAACTGTAGAGCACATCCCAAATATTTGAAGTGTCTTATTTGTTCAATTACCTTGTCATTAATAACATAATAATTATTTTAGATCTAACTGTATCTGTTTCTACAAAGGCCATAGTTTTTGTTTTCACTACTTTTTCATATTTTCATATGAATTTATATTTTCATATTTTATTATATTTTGATGTCATATTCAATTCAGATCTTTTTTAGTCGGTCTGTGCCTCTCTAGTTTATCTTCTGTTTGAGTGATTAGTACCAGGTCGTCAGTGTATCAAAGAAGTTAAAGATTGTGTATTTATCCAGGTATATTTCTTCGTCGTATCTGTTTTTCCATTTGTGCATTATATCGTCTATATACTATATTTATATGTATATATATATATATATATATACATCTCATCTGGTGTCTATAAAGGATTTCCCCTCCTTAAAAAATGTATTTATTGCATTTTTAAGTGAGAAGCGCAACCATTTTCTCACTTTTTAGTGACTTGGCTACCTATTAAAAAATTGTTTGAACGAACGTGCAAATTGAAGCTTAAAAACCTTCATAAAGGTATGTTAATTGTATTTTGTTTAATGTCAATATTACGAGTGTTCATGTTCATCAGCCACGGTATTTCTGGTACCTAACCATTGAATCAATATTTGCGTATAAATTCCGTACTCAATATTAGACTGGATGACTGTAAGTATGTAACTGAAAATTTTCACCATGTATACTATTAATCAAAGCTCGGTTCTCTTTGATAGAATTGCAAAACTCGACCAGAGGTGGACGTCGTGACCTTTTCCTCTTGCTCTCAACCTGTCCTATTCCAACGAAATAGAAGACAAATTGTCCCACATCGCGTATTATGTAAACACGAGCGTTTAACGGAGGCATTAAAAAGAACCGGTTAATTTCGAAAAGTACGAAAAAAATGTACGTACGCACCATATCTGGAGAGAGACTCGGTTATCACTTTCTCTTGCGTAATCGTACAAAGAATGGCGCGCCGAGCTTTGGATATTTTGTTTGGTGTCGCTTTATCGGGACGGTGAGATTAATTAATGGTTGATGAGGGAGCTTTTATTTATTGTCGTTGGAATAGCGCGTGGGAGGCACGTTTCCAAAAATTTTGTAACGATAACATCGAAAACACTGTTGAGGTTTTCGGTAAACTTGAAAATGTAATTCGGCAGAATTGTAACGTGTATTACGGTTAAACACTGCATGAAATGTTCCAAAATGGTATCACCCATACCAAATTTTTCCAAAAATTATTCGTTTAGACTTTCTCAAAAATCTTCAACTGGTCTTATCTAAAGCAACTGATCACTTTTTAGAGCACATAATTCATATTTTGAAACTTTATTAAAAATGCATGTAATAATACATATTTTCTTTTTTTAACCCATAACTAGTTTGGTAGGGTCAATTTTAACCTGAATGGAATTGTATCCTAGATTTTCGAAAAAAACCTGAACACCGGGCTTTAGCTATTCTCACTTATCGGCAAATTTTAATGTGGTCGTAGTCGATTGGGCCAAATTTAACCCAGCCAGATCCTTTGCGTCACTTTGTTATTATTTGTTATTAGTAGTATAATAATAATGTCAAAAGGGATAGAACTAAGTCATTAACTTAACAGCAGTTGAAAGAGTCAGGAGCTAGACTAGTTAATAATGATAATGACTTTTGTAATTGAGAAACCATTATTAGTTGTGATAATTCACAATCGAGTTGTCACAGTGAGCGTGAAAACAGTGATCATGGTGTGCTCATAGATAAATCAGATGCAGAGGCCATTGTAAGCAACAGCGGTATATGTAGTATGTAGTGATGAAACTAATGTAGCGAGAGGTTATACTGTTATGGAAAACGCAGAAAGATATCAGTAAAGTCTCTTGGTCTTACCTCCAGAGCGTTCTGAAACAGCACGAATAGATAAAGCCGCAACCCCTTCTGATGTCCTTAAGGGCCGGTTGTATGAAAGAATTTTGAACCAGATTTCAACGAAACGCCGATCAATTTGCGAAAGGCGTTCTGGTGCTGTTGCGTTGCACCAAGCGATCCGAATCGCAGTTCATGTGAACCTTGAATATTTTAAGGTTGGCAGACCTGATTATGACGGAACAGTGGCATAACCACAGAATTACTAATGTGACGTAACCCTATTTTGCGGCGTTTTCTGTAAAGTTTGCATGTTTTTGGTGTTCGATTTTGTTAAGTATTGTGGTAAGTACTATTTTATATGAAACTCTTGAAGAAAATATGTAGACCTGGAATTAAACTATTTTAGTTAAGTGTAGTTCAGTTATTTTCTCTTCAATCTGCAGATTTTAACAAAGAGAGTTCCAAAAAGAGGAATTCAAATTTTACGACTAAAGAGATGGGCATAGTGATGAACCTTGTCATGAAGTACAAGGACAAAATTGAGTGCAAGAAAACAGACAAGATGAACAATGAGTCAAAACAAAAAGCTTGGGAGCGACTGGCTCATCATTTCAATTGTATTTGTGGAGAACCATACAGGGATTCGAAAGTTCTACATGGAAAATACCAAAACCAGAAATAAAGGTCCAAACAAAAATTTGCAGATGAGAACGCATATATGCAAGGAACTGGAGGAGAACCTGTAAAACCTGCAGTTTTTGATGAATTTGATCAAAAGGTCAAAGATATTATAGGGACGCAGATGACAGGCTTTGAAGCTGAATTCGCTGGGGATTCTGGTATGTATAATAATCATTTTCCGATTAAAAATTAAAACGAGTCAATTGCTCGAAAGTTGGCAACAATCAGAGTGAGAGAAGCTGCACTTCTGTTATGGAACTAAGTGAATTAAATCCACTCCAGGAAGTTCTGGAAGAAGTTGTATGCGGCTCTGAATATGATTATCAAAATCACAACTTATTTTGTAGAATCATCTTCCAAGCACCACAGAGCTCATCGTCAACCGATTTCACACAATTCAA
This sequence comes from Cryptocephalus moraei, assembly GCA_946251905.1. Lineage (NCBI taxonomy): Eukaryota > Metazoa > Arthropoda > Insecta > Coleoptera > Chrysomelidae > Cryptocephalus > Cryptocephalus moraei. The sequence goes on along the minus strand of OX276454.1, from coordinate 32,817,040 downwards.
CACCTACCGTGCCAAGTATGTTTTATAATTATACCTAATTAGGTGAAAAACGTGCAAGTGTATATCATTTGAATCTTTTGTTCCTAGCGGTGACACCTACTGTTGTAACCACAGATTGGACTAAAATGACACCGGAGAAATTGAAAGCTAAAAGGTCCAAGCCATTGAGGACAATTCTGAAGCCTGCAATCAATAAAGGTAAGTTCTGTTAAATGTTTTGCTTTTGCAATATTTAATCTCTGCTTTTTTAGAGAGTAAATCAGTTCTCGCAAATAAAGTTACTTTGTGGGCCACAAACAAAGCAGAGGCAGCGTCTCTACATGCAGACATTCTTGAGAGGGAACATCTCCATGGAGTGGAGCAGTTGAAGGAGAGACATCAGCACCAGATGGCTCTTGAGAAAGAGGAGAGTGATGCAAGAGTATCCATAATGAAGAAAAAATCTGAATTGGAGATGGAAATCCTCTACCTTCAAAAAAAGCAGCTGGAGAAAAAATTGGAGCTTTTTGAGTAATATTGCATTTTTTCCGGATATGAAACAGTAAAGTTAGATGAATCATTTTAATAACATTTTACTGGTTTGCCTCATTCTCTAACGAACGCTGGAAATACTCAGTAATCAAGGTTTGTCTTACAATATTATGTAATGCTTGATTATCCACACGTGGATGTACCCTGGGTATAGGAATATTTCACAATTCGATAGCTGCCTCAACTTCTTCATTCACAAGAGGGATGTCATCTTTAAGCATACATGCAATATTGTGAAGCACGACACATGAAATGACAATTGCTTCTACTTTTCGCACATTCAATTTTATTCCTAAAGCTAATATTGGAAATCGACGTTTCAACACCCCGAAACATCTCTCTATCGAATTCCTTGTTCTTATTTGTGATTCGTTAAATAATTGCTCAGCAGGAGTCCTTGGGTTCCAAAGGGGTATAATCAGGTAAGATTTGTTGCCATATCCACTGTCACCAACCAATAAATTTGTACCAAAATGTCCATTTTCGAATAGAGCTCGTACTGCTGAATTCCGGAATATATTGGCATCATGTGAGGACCCTGGCCATCTACAGACAATATCCCATATTCTCAACTGAGAGTCACATATAGCTTGGACATTGAAAGAAAAGTAGCTTTTTTGATTACGGAAGTTCTCTGCTTCGTCTCCACCTGGAGATTGACTCTATATATGACTACAATCCAAAGCCCCAATAATGGAAATCTGCTTATATTGAAGAACCCCTGTCTTACTGCTTCAATTTCATTATCTTGAAGTGAAATATATTGTTCATGCATATTTGAGATTGCTCGGCACGTTTTGTTAAAAACACGGCTTGCAGTCGATTTGTCCACACCCGAAAAATCTCCAGCCACTTGAAGAATACATCCAGTTGCAAGACATTTTAAAGTCAGGAGTACCATTCCAGAAGGTGTTAGGGCATGATTTCTGAAAAAAGGGATTTGACTCATATTATCATTTATCCAACATCTTTTCAATTTTCCCTTTTCATTTTAATCAGTATAATAAAACGAATTAACTTCGTAGTATACCTTTTACTTTTGGAAGAAATTGCTGGAGAAACATATTCGATAATATAAGCAACAGTTTCCTTTCTCAACCGAAATCTTTGCAAAAATTCATTGTCTTTCCACACAACAAAATGATCGGGTCGTTCCCTGAAAGTTCGGGGCATCCGAGGATTCATAACAGCATCCACAAGTTCCAAAAAAATCTTCGTCGTCAGTTATATTGTCTTCGAACACCTTCGTATCGGCGCAAAAAAACAAATCTCAACAGCAACAAACTATATTCCGATAAAAATTGTAAGGTTAGACAACCGTTTGATCGATAGTTCATTACGTCTGATCGGTCGAGAAGGATCGTTCACTTGAACTCCCGTTTTGAACTAAGATCAGTATGAAAAATTGTTAATACAACAACTTTTTCAGTTTGAACTGCAGTTCACAGGTGAACTGCAGTTTAGATTCTTTATACATCCGGCCCTAAATGCTAATAGAATAACAATTTATTGATCAGGTTATTGAAAAAAGGAGCAAAAGAAATACATCATTTCATGTTGTTTTATTTAAAATTATCCATTGTTTTTGGTTCAGATGTTTACTTGATACATTTGAAATAAATTGTAAATTATTAAACGACTTGTGCCAATCTGCCCCACCCTATCGGTACATCAACTCCTATTCGGGGTTAATTTTTTTTAAGAAGGGGAAAATTCCTTTATGGTCACCAGCTGGGATAAAAGACATCTCAGAGATCAAAGTAAATTCGAACTCTGGAATAGATACCTTATCGCATCTGTTAATATGGGTTTCCGCACATCTCAGCGGATACCCGAACTAAAACCCAACATCTTCATCGTAAACTCTTCGTTAGGAGAAGAATATACCTCCGATATAGGATCAGTTGTGAAAATTCGTATGATTGTAATTACTTAATTGTAGTAAACTAGAGTTTTATTACGAATTTTCTATATTCTGGACATTTGTTTCAAGTGATTCTTTTCAGAACTGCTTTTCTGAATAGATTTAATGAATTCAAATATAATTTGTTCTATTCATAATCAATAGATTTATAATATTAGTTAATGAAATAGTTGTGTTTGATTATAAATTAATATGTAGGCATTTATTTGACCATCGAGGACAATCAAAAATAACGTGTTCCGCATTATCTAAAAGTGATTACAGCAAGGCACACAGATGGTTCGCTTTTTCCTAAAGGAAAGGTAAAACACCTAAATAAACCACGACCCGTTAGAAATTGGGTCAGGAAATAATCCACAATTCTGAGTTTACAGTTATACCAAATACAGTAATATTTTGTATTTATTTCTTGATCCATTGCGCCTTACTAGAAATTCCATTCCATTCTTTTTGCCATGTGTTAAAAGTCTCCTTCATGATAAATTATGAGTTTTCATGTACTTTTTAAAAATTGCACTCCTTCACAGATGAGTAAATTAAAGGCAATAGAAATGGAATAAAAAGTGAAAAACCACACGCTTCTGAAAGGTTTGAAAATATTTTCCTATTCTTCATGGCACGCTTGACTGCGGACCCTTCAAAACGATTACATTTTTTGATTAACATGATATTAATTAGTCTCCTGTATAACTCCGAAAGAAATGAAAAAATCCAATTGATTTTTTTTATAGTCTTCGTTGCAAATTTATTCTGCTTTTTTACTATGGGATAATAGTTACACCATTTCATTTAAAATATTGGAGGATAACTAGAAAAGGGAAGTTTTCATAAACCCTCTTTGCAATGTAAAAATCAATGTAACATAGCTGTTATTTTATTTTTATAAACTAATCTTGCTTTCTTAAACGAGACCGAGATAACAAAATTCTACCTAAGTTATGGACATAGTAGACTACTTATCCCCTTCTGTACTAACTTTACATTTTTCAGCAGAAAGTGTTAAACTCCAAAAAACGTAGAATTCAAGTGAATTTATCAGTATACTAGTTTTATGACAGGCTTTATAGGAATTTGTTCATGAGAACTTTAATTTCTTACATGGACGTTGCGCCCACTAACGGCAAATCTAGGAACTTTAAAATAATTTACAGCGATTTCTCTCGGCCACTTTCCCTTACAGCGTTATTTCCAAAGCACCTGGACTATCACTTCCTGAAATATTGTACCTCGTCATCCTGTAAATCGTTACAAGTAATTACAGCATTACTTGTAGCAAGGTGTCAGACACCCTGTACATAGGAGGCTGTACAATATTCCATTCACAAAGTAACGTAATTAATAAATGTTTTAGAACTTTTTAAGTTTCATCCGGATCATAATTTAGAAATGCGCCAGTTGCAACTTGTCAAGTTAACGATCGTTTTATACATTTAGATATAAACAAATTTTAACTAACAGAAGACGTAATATTATCGTTGACAATATGGAAAAAGAATCATGATTGTAAGTGTCAATAAGTGAAAAGATATGATTCTGTAAGCTTGTAATGGAATTTTACTTGATATACGTACGAAAATTTACTATTTTGGCAAATGTTTTCTAAATTCGTGCTTCCATTTGCTTTTAGTATCTTCATACTATTCTACAAACTTCTCAGGAAATAAAAGTGTTATGTCTGAAAAATATTAATGCATAATGTAACTGACTATTTTGATGTTTTTAAAAGATAATGCATTTCTTTATTTATAACGAGTTTAAACGCATGTTTAAACAGCTTTTAGGTCAAAAACCGATTTGTAGAAAGTTCCCTCGATATTTATCACAATGGGAAACTTATACAAGACATGCGTAATGTTTATCGCGGGGAAAGTTTGGATTCATCCCCAGCTGTGGCAACATTGGGGGCGTCCTACCGCTCATGCGCCTTCGTGGAAAATCCCGCTTTCCATCCCGAAAAATCACCGCCACCAGTAAACACGGGATAAATTATGAAGATCAAAGTTCGATTCTAAAGCGCAAAAGGTTAAACCAGACTATTTTTTTTATCCAGACAATTCAAAATAATTTGATAACTTCTTTAGATGTGGAAAACCACACCACATACTGTTCTGTTTTGTTATTAAGTGTCTCATTTACCTTACTTTCATTTCGTTTAAATTTTTGACACCGTAATCGCTGCATTACACAACTAAAAGTGTTAAAGTCCAAATTAAAGACCTCACAGTTAAACAAAATTGAAACTGAAACGAATTCCGCGCTACAATTATCATTTTCAATTTCGTATTATAATTTTCGTTTCACTTGAACCAGTTGAACTTTCGCGGTTAAGGTCGCTTCGGAATCGTTGAACTTTCCCGGGGACGTTTCGCGCTCGCGTCTTTTACGAGACAGAGAGAAAGAGATAGATAGAGAGATATCTCTTCAGGGCATTTTGTCGATCACTATCTCGGGCTAGACGTTACTCATTGATCACCTGTTGAAATTAAAATTCATTTTCGCTCCCCCCTATCCCACACGCGCTGGAGACGTTCGCAGTACGGTACTCGAGGAATAATTGTTATAAATTTAAAAAGGTTAAATAAGTGTTTTTCACGCTTCAATTAGACGGTTGCGGTTGCGGTTGCGCGGTGGGTTGGTAGCCGCAAACCGCAAACCTGAGCAGAAGAATTATTTGGCATTTATTAGACAGTTTTTAAATCTAGGCATACAGGGTGCGGCAGCATAACTTCCTTTTATTAAAACTTAATAAAACCCATTATATGAATCAGAAAATTTTTATTTCTTTTTTATAATGTAGGCACATACCTAAAGTTTTGTTTCAATAAGGTTAAGATCAAATCAGGTAGGTGACGTCCCCCATTCTCCATACACTGAGCAAACCGATTTCTGGCGTTTGCCATGACTCTTGCCAACATATATATACCAACGAGTTTATTACGGCTGTCGCCGTTTCTCGCATCCTAGCTTCCAACGCTTGCGGTCTTTCCAGTCATGTGGTTGTAGACCTCTATCTTCCATTGCACCGTTTACTTCTTCTCTCCACGATCTTCTTGGTCTACCCCTTCTCCTGCGGTTGGTGGGGACCCACTGTAGCATTCGCTTTGGCCATCGTTGATCATTCATCCTTTCGACATGGCCATACCATTTCAGCCTTTTGCATTCTATAGCTTCCAGGATGTCGATGTCTATGCCCATACGCTCTCTGATGTCAGCATTCCTTACTTTGTCCTTTCTGGTTAATTGGCAACATCTACGCCAGCAGTTCATTTCCATTGCTTTTATTTTGGAGGCGTCTTTTTTATTTATTATCCAAAGCTCTGAACCATATGTAGCAATACTGTCTATGATACTTTCGTATATTCTAATTTTTGTGTTCCGAGTGATGTGGGTATTCCAGAATATACTATTTAGTTGACGTATTGCTAAATTACCTTGCCCAATTCTAATTGCTATTTCCTTTGTGTTCCGACCATCATTTGTAATGCTTACACCGAGATATTTATAACCGTCAGTATTTCCGATTTGTGTGTCTCTTAGTTCTAAATTTCTTCCTTCACCTCCCACCACTACATACTCTGTTTTTGATGGGTTGATCGATAAACCCCATTTGGTGTATTTTTCGTCTATTTTCCGTAACATGTAGTGTATATCATCCTGATCTTCTGCAAGTATTACTTGGTCATCCGCAAAATGTAAGCTGTACAATTTATGATCTCCAATTGGAATGCCCATATGTTCACATTTTTTTTCCAGGTTTCTAAAACCCCCTCCAAATAAATCTTAAAGAGTGTAGGTGCAATGCAGCAGCCTTGGCGAAGTCCTTTGGTCACCTTTATCCTCTCTGTCACTCTTTGTCCAACCTTTATTGAACTAGTCATATCTTCGTATAACTCCCTCAGGGCATTAATGTAAATCGGTGGAATTCTCTTATCTTCTAGCACTTGCCACAACTTGGCTAATGGGACACTATCATACGCTTTTTGAAGGTCAATAAATACCAAATGTGTCTCCATATTGTGTTCCAAACGCTTTTCTATTGTTTGTTTTAGACAGAACACATTGTCTATACAAGAACGACCAGTACGAAAGCCACTCTGATCTTCAGCATCTTGCCAACAATCTTCAATTCGGCTTTTAATTATCTTTCCGTACAACCTACAAATTGAGTTTGTTACACTAAGCCCTCGGTAATTCGTATAACCCTTTCTATCGCCTTTGTTCTTGTATAGATTGCTGATATATGCAGTTTTCCATTCTTGCCAACATATCAGGCGTTATGTTGACAATTTTTTCCTGGACGTTGGTCTTCAAATCCTGTAGGGGTCCTTGGACGGTTCAGGTAAACACGGGATTTCAAAAAGTCCCATAGGAAAAATCATAAAGGGTCCAATCAGGAGAGCGGATCCGTCACTCCAAATCTCCCCTGATTGAGATGAGGCGCTCTGGGAAGGTTTCCCTCAAAACAGCTATCGATGTTTGTGTCGTTGTACCGTCTTGTTGAAACCAAATGTCCCCTAATAGTCCAATAAGCAAAGGTTTTTCACAGGAAAAAATGTATAAGTTTTTTTCTCACTGGTTCTATATGTCTTTTGAGCTGCTGAAACCGAATCTGAGGTTTGCCACCTCGCCAGGCATGAGCTTCTCAAGGAAAAATTGCAAAAACCTCATATTTTCGGCGCTTTTTTCAGTTTTTTAACTATAACTAGAAAACTAAGCGTTTTTTGGTGATAACTGTGATGCACCAAATTAAAGTAGACAAAATTTTCTATACATACGTATAATAACTCTAAAGCCTGGAACAATCGATAACGTCGTTAGATGGTGTTGAAAAAATAGCATTTCTTAACTTTTCGCTAAAATGGTTAAAAAACACTATTCTGCGCGCTGGTGCCCTAGTATCAATTTCGTACACCTCCAAAATCAATTATTTTATGATTACTAGATATATATCCTGTTTACATTTAAAGAATTGGCAAACGTGAGTGAGGCCCATAGGTGAACGAACCTCCTAGCCCAAACGAAATCGTACTACTTTTAATTTAAGGGGAATAATGTTTTGATAAAAGCAAACATATTTTGAACAAATTTTTATTGACACGAAAGAAAAAAGCAAAGACACCATTTTTTTCAATTTTCATATTCATTCGTCGCCCTCATCTGCAGAATTATCACCTAAAACAACGTTTTACAGCAAGTGTGATGCAGGGGGCTAACTAAACTTTTTTGACTGAAGTTCGAAGTTAGATGGTTGATTTAAATGGCAGCTAGGCCTGGCCCTGTCTTTTCAAACACTTTTAATGGAAGAGTTCCGGCACGTCCAACAGTTTCTGCTGAAGGTATATCTTTCAGATACCACTTATTGAATGGAATGTGTTGTGCCCATCAACAGTTCCGATGTTGAAGTCTGCGTTATTGTAAACAAATTGAGATAGTGCTTGTTTACTAAGAGTTATATGTGGTTCCATCATAGAGGACATTTCAAAACGTAGGGCTTCTGTGTATGATGAACAAAATCCCAATGAACTCAGCACATCGATTAACCTTCGTGATCCGTAATTCTTGTACAAAAATGTTGCAACGCCCACTTGCAAAGGAGATATATATGACTTTGGCCTTATGGCTGTACGCAAGCAGTCAGCTATTGCCAAGAGATTGCTTCATCCATTTTTTTTTAATTTTCAAATTAAAAACAAAAGCAAATTCGATATATCTTTCAACGTTAAATTGAAAGGGACAATCGCCAGGTACAAAATTTGTGTAAATTTGAAGGAAACTCAAATGGAACGGGGCAATACTACGGGAGTAACGACACACTAATGCAAGAAACGGCCAAAAACATATTCTGAACTATTTTCGGAAGAACTAATATCTAAAAATCAGCAGGCAGGTGTAAGTACTTCCTGACTTTCTCCTATTCCCGAAATATTTTCTCTGACATTTCGATCGAAGGTAAGCGTTGGTTCTTCCAACATAATTATTTGAATATGGGGTGATTCTGTAGCCTTTTTTAATACTTTGGGAATGAAGACTAGGTAATTTTATGAAAAACATTGTTTGGAAGGTCAGATTACAATAATGTGGCATTTTGAGCACCTTTGGAGATTTTAACGATTTTTTCACATAATTTTTAAGCTAAATTTGGAGTAAATCTTTTATTGATTACTGACACCTTAACCAAATTAGGGGTTTCAACTAACGATTTAGAATTTTTCATTGTTTAGTAACATTTTCAGCAAATACGTTGCTTTAAATACCAATTTGGAAAAATTTTCATCTTTTTAGTGAAATTTGGGCAAACGACTTGATTTTTTTTGGCATTTGACGCTATTTTGCTGATAAATTTTGTAATGGTAAGTCGACTATTAACCTATTTCAACTGTTCGAAAAAGTACTGGTATAACTACTTGACGACAAAGATCGAACCTGTCATATGGGAATTTCTTTCAGAAAATTACATTTAGTGTTTATTTTTAAAGATTCAGGGTGGTATTCAGAAACGGCACTTAAATATTTATTAAGTGTTCCTTAGCTAAGTTGTTTTTTCTTAACTTAACGGTAAGGAGCGATTTGTATTCAGAAACGTCACTTAAATAAATCTTGGCTGAGAAATTTTTAAGTCGCTATTTTTTCGTTTCGTGTCAAACTCTGTCAAAAACATAACCTACAACCTATATTTTTCATTGTTTACATTTGGGATATTTGGTTAAGTGTTAATTTGTTGAGTCCTAAAGGTCCTAAAATTGAGGAGTGTTGTGACTGTGTACCTGAGACGGTATGCCTGGAATTCAAGGAAAACAATAGGGAAACGTCGGGCGTGTATTGAAGGGAATATGGTTATTTAAGGGACAGGTGGTAAAGGTATTAGGAAACTTCCCGGGAGCGAGCAGGGGCCCCTAGCAGGACAAACTCGAGAAGGAGCACCCGATGCGGCGAGGCCGACGACCCACTACACCGTCAAACGGATCCCAAGGCAGCCCAGCTGCCGATTCCAGTCCCCAAAGATGACGATGGCCCCGTGACCACCAGGACGAAACGGGCCTACATACATGGCTGAGTCTCGGTTTTTTGTGGTTTCCTGTGACCGTAGCCAGAATTGGCAGCCATCACCGGAGGAATCGAGAAAGCCGCAGCCTTCCCCCTCACCAGCATGCTAGGACCATTAGATGTAGCACAAGATAATATTGTAACATATGCACACATGTTGCAGATGACGCTTAATAAAGATATTTAAAAGTAAAAAGTATTAGGAAACAGGTAGTGTTCAAATCACATTAACGAGAGAGAAATACACATAAAGGACCACTTTAGAAGAATAGGGGAAAGACGAGTTAAATGATAGCGATGGTCATTTCAGTAAATTTAAAAGAACAGTACCAGTTCTAGAGGGTAGAGATGTGGGTAATTCTAAGTAGGTATAGAGGCCCCACTGCCTTTTTCTACTCATTTTTAATCGTGCGCTTCAAGTTAGAGGACGTTGAAATGGAGAAGAGAAGGATTAATTTTATCCTCAGTGAGAAGGCGTTGCTTAAGGAGCTAGTGGCAAGGAATTGCAGCATTGTTAAATGCAAACGTCCGGATGTGGTAACTGCAGACTCTGTTGTGACGAAAGTTGTTCTAAAGGAGTAAGGGGCATTCCTCGTTGATCTTGTACCTCTGGGATTTGTGTTATTAAAGGGAGAATAACATTAACCACACACTCTTTCGTAAATTGATAGCGCTTTTTAAATTCGAATTCGTCCAATTCAAAAAAGGCGTTTCCCTAATATACCTTCACGTACTGGGCGTACTGGGCGGTGAATTCTTTCGAGAAACTCATCGAAATCATCATTCTCATAATAATATCGTTCAATTCTCCGATAGTCATCGAAAGCGTCGTTCTCATTTTCAAACATCTTCCAAACAAATAACGAAATAACCTCTACTTTCATCGAACTAACCTCAATCTTTCGGCTAAGGAATACTTAAGGTACCTATCGAGCTACCTTAAATATTTCTTAAGTATTTTTTAAATGTAAGACAAAACTTTACTAAGGAGGATTCAGGAATGGAATTAAGTGGGAGAATGACGTTACTTAAGAAATACTTAGGAATTATTTTAAGTTAAGATTTCTATCTGCTAATGAAGGTTTCTGAATACAAATTCGGACTTAAGGAACCACTTAAGTTAAGAAATATTTAAGGAACGTTTCTGAATACCACCCTCAGTCTTCAAAGAAGCCAACAAATTACCAAACAAGATTATACAGGACGTTACTTCGATACTCATGCAAGGTTCTTATACGAAAAGACGAGACATTCTAAAAGTCTCGTCTCGTTGGCCTCACCAGCTCTTCCTAAGTCTTGCTCTTTTCTTGCTCGCTCAATATGCTCAGTGTTTTTTGCTGCTTTGAAAGTTATTTGTACGGTATCTTACCCATTTTCAGAATTCACATTCACAGACACTTTGGATGCTCCCTTTCCCTTTGCTCATTTTTCGAGGTTTTTAAAGCTCGTATCAAATCCTCCCCTGTGCTCACGGGGCGGCGACGGCAACGTCGCAACCACCCCCAATGATCCGGCTCCTGGCCGGTTCGGAGAGGCAGTAACAGGGCGAACCTCGCGCGAGGGTGCGTTCCTTGCGTTCCTATAATATGCAGGAGAGTGAATGGAGTAAGTGAGGTAAAAGTGGTACATGACCCGATTGGATATTTTTTATTGCCAGAAGAAGTGACGTTAGGTACGTACATATGTACCTATATGCGTGTCCGTATGAACTGTCTAGTATAGGTGGTTTTCTTGTACGTGTATGTTAGGTCTGATCGATAATTACTTCCCGGGTGTAAGACGATATGTTTCCATTGTTTAGTTAGAGCGTATAACAAACTCAATTTATTTTTTGTCGGCGTTTAATTCCACCTCTGACTACGTGTTACAAAAAGAGATTAGCACCTTGGGCTGGCCTTCGGGTTTTAGCTGGCTTAACGAGACAGGGAAAAAAATCTGTCTATCATGACTATCGCGGGCACAGGTCTGGCGCGTAATTTTCGGACGCCCCGTGTGTCCGCACAGGGTGTTCTCGGAGTAAACGTACATTTTGTATCTTCTCTGGAAGCACTGATCTTGGGTAGGCCATGTAGCGATGGGTCGGGTTAGATTGTTCGTGTTTTTAAATACCGAAAATGGTCGGTTCTCCTAGCTACTACAGTGCAGTTATCTACGTAGTTATGTTCCAGGAGATGGTTGCTTATGTGCGTGAGATATCTCCGCATGGTGTTAAGTTTAATTTTCTTCCAAACTGTTTGACTTAAATTTGTTCCGAGAACTATTGTAGGTGACTTACAAGACACCTCCTGTGTACATTACAATACCACACTCTCTCGCACCTGATAATGTATGTACATATTCATGGTCGTGTCAAGTGTTAATAGTACCCTCGAGTTATATTTCCTTCGTTTTCGGAATCGTAGAAGGTAAAAGCTCTCTGTTTTACGATTTTTAGTTATTTACATTATCGCGAAACCGGAAAATCACTCACAAAGAGGCATTCTATTAGAACTAATGGAATCCGATCCTGTCCACTTCTCCACCGGCTTCTATCCCCGCATAGGCGATATCATCTGGATCCGAAATGAATATAATATAATAGATGTCGTGTACAGGTGTGCGAATATTTTTTTTCTTAAATTATTATCAGCCATATCGTACATCATACCCGACCGCCATGCCATGTCTTTTAAAACGTGTGTATGTATATGTATAGAGTGTGGGCAGACCCCGGCGTATTATAATACGCGTACCTACATACGTATGTATGCCTATATGTACATACTACACCTAAAGCCATTGCCTTATACGAACCGGAGGAGAAGAGGAGGTTTTTGATCTATTTCCCGGCCGAAACCGCTCTCCTATGGTTATTTAAATTAAATCATGTCGTACCAGGTTATATAATCATAATTCTTAACACACACACACTCACATAGAGAGAGCAAGAGAGACAAAGATAGTAGTTTGGACGAGGCCTCAAAAGGCGGTTAATCATAGGAAATCGATGAAGTTGTAACTATGACTCAAAATCGAACGTTGTACTTTTCTTTACACTCATTTCGTACCTATGTAACACTAAAGTGAATTACAGAATTAATAGACACAAACTTAAAGAGTTAGCTTCCAGAGTTAGTCTTTTAAGTAAGCGGATTTTTTTGATCCCTAAAATCACAGGCAATTCAGCACTTTTACAATTAAATTACTCCAAAGTAAGCCAACTAAACCAACAGTTATCTTGAAATCCTTAAAACCAAAAGCAAGTTTGTACCTTGGCTTTCTATCGATAATCCAAAGTGTAATTTTAACTCACACACGTAAAATTTACCTAACACTATTTAATGGTTCTAAGGAAACAATTTTAATGCCGTCGACAGGATGTACATTTCATCATGAGAGATAGTAGATTTTCAAAAATTTATCCTGGCTCTTGCTGCCAAATTGCCAACTGCCAAAATTTTGGAAAGGAATTGTAGTCTAGTTCGATAAGAAGTTTAATTCTTTGCTGGTGATTACAAGAAAGGAGCAGCTCATGTATCTTTATTTTATTCTTACTTCAAATAATGAAGCTGTTCAGACATTATGGATACAAATAGGTTGAGAACGTTACAAACTAACCACAAATTAAAATTTTTCATTTAATCAAAAAAAGGAAGCTGTCCATGTTAGAAAAAATTTTAAGTCCAGAATTATACGATATATATTTCAGTTTCTGTTTCCAGTAATAAAAGCACTAATGTATCTTGGAAAATTAGGAGGTGACAGATTAAGAGTTGATTTCGAAAATCATATTTGTAATCTTTCTTTCAAAACTTAATAGATCTATTTTTTCGGACAAATTTTAATAGGACAGTTGCAAACTAAGCAAGAATTTAAATGTGTTTGTTGTCGATAAGAAATGAAGCTGTTCATTTTGGAAAGTAGTCATATTCTGAAATTATTTGATGAGAAGTTTAAGTTTCCTCTTTTGTTTTTAACAATTGAACAGTTCATGTACCTCTGAACGAAAAAGGAACTGGCGGATCTTCAAGAGTTTATTTAAAAGGTTATATTTTTAGTATTGATTTAGAAGAAGAAGAAGTTCACTTATTTTGTACACAACTAGATTCAGTACTTTTGCAAACTAACTAAAAATTTTAATTCTTGATTTATTTCAAGAAATGAAGCTATCTATTTTGGATAGGAATTGTAGTCTGGAATTATTCAATCAGAAGTTAAATTTTTTTTTATTTCAAATATGGAGCAGCTAACATATCTGAAAACGTTTTTTAAACAGAAATGGAAGTGGTGGACCTCTAAGAGCTTGATTAAAGAATTATATTTTTAGTTTCACCTAAAAAAATGGAGCAGTTCAGATATTTTAAGCACAAATAGATTAAGAAATACAAAGTTAGCAAAAATTAGGAATTTTTTATTTGATTCAAGAAATGAAGCAGTCCAATTTGGAAACCTTTTGAGTCTAAAATTGTGTAACCTATAATTAACTTTCTTTAGTTTAGTTTTCTAGTAAGATAGTTTTAAGCTTGCGTAAGTCCTCTTGTAGAAAATTGCGATGTGATATTTTAGATACCCTGTGCTTTAGGGTTAATATTAGATCTAGTTTCATCTTAAACGGGTGGTAAGAAAAGTAATTGATGAATCTATTGCTAAACATAGGTTTTCTGTACCAACGTGTACGTAGAGTGCCTTCAGCATCTCTAAGCACTAACATATCGAGAAAGGGAATACTGTTGTTGGTCTCTTTTTCGACAGTGAATTGGATATGTTTATTGATACCATTAAATATCGCTAATGTTTCATCAAATCTGTTCTGTGGTACCGCCAGTATAAGGCCGTCAACATATCTTTTAATAAATGGAATTCTATGAGGTGTTTTTTCTACAGCGACTCTTATCAATTCACCCAGGGCCAAATTGACCAATGAAGGTGAAAGGGAGGAGCCCATAGGTGTGCCAAAGATTTGTAAGAAAAATTGGTCCTGATACAACACATAGTTGGTTTCAAACACCAGTTTAATAAAGTTTTTAAATGCTCGCTTTGACAAATTGGTGAAAAAAGATATATTTTGCCAGCCTTTTTCAACACTCTCCAATACCACATCCAGAGGTAGATTAGTAAAAAGATCTTGATCAATTGATCCATGTCAATATTTACTTGTTTGTCGAACATAACCCTCTTTTGTCTCCGTTTAACATGTAAGAAAACCACGTTATAATCCTATACGATGGATTTGTTCATATTGTAACGTTTATTTTATAATTTATTTACATTAATTGAACACTAATTTATTTAACACACTTAACTACTTGTTCACTAGACTAGACACTACTTAATTTATTTGTACTGCTCCGCTTTCGGATCGTATGTCGCGTTCACGTCTGCTTCTCTACTTCTAACTAACTCCCTCGATCACAAGCCCCCTTATATATACACCCCAACCATGATCGAGAATCGTCTCGTACCTTCTAGAAGGTACGATTGTTCCTTTAACAACGCCTACGCAGGAAATGTTCAGAAGGTCACAAATTACTTTTCGTAAACAACAATCCGGCAGAATTCATGCAGCTGTCATAGTTTTAGTCATAGTCATAGTCATGTTTTACGCGTCGTAGTAATTCTTTTGAAGTAACCGCTTCACTCGGAGCGAGTAAACATGTGTCGCTTTGTTTACTTCTCGCATTACAATATTAATATATCACGTACCTATGTTTCTTCCTAGTGATAATAGCTTTATCTAAAGTACTCGCAGTAGTAAACTAACACAATTTTTATCTTACATTTCTATATCTAAGTTTTGTAGATTGTCCTGAGGATGGAAATGATATTTCCGAAAGCTCGACAAATATAAAAGAGTCCAACATAGCATAACTGGCGTTGTTTTTTGACCGCATCCCCACGAACAGATCTTGTTTTAAGTTTCGAAGATTGATATCATCAACCGGTCACTAGGTACATACATTTGATTATATATATATATATATATATATATATATAAATTATGTCCAAATCAATTTTTTCTCTAAATAAATTCAATTGTGTAGTATTGAAACAAATGTAAGAGAATTTGAAAAAAGACATTGTAGCTCAGCCGGGATTAGAACCCGGGTCTCCCGATTTCGCGTGAGGTATTCTACCAACTAAAGTACTGAGATACGTACTAGTATCCTTTTTCGATCTTCATTTTAAACGTTTCGAGAGGATAATGCGGATGACGTATGGGCTGTACGCAAATATATATATATATATATATATATATATATATATATATATATATGTTAGATACGTGCATCTTAGATCTGACAACAACTATCTCCGCTTAGAGACCAGAAGTCAATTTGGCAACCTCGCCGGGGTAGGAACCCGCGTTCTTCTCTACGATAACGTAAACAACCACTTGAAAGGGTCGAGCAACGGAGGAGAAGCGGAGAAGAGTTTTGTCTTTAGACACGATACGTACTCGAATACAAAGCTCTGAATAAAACCCCCATGAAAAGTAATCACGCGCATTATTTACCACCTACCAATCATCTTTAAAATCGGAACCGAAACGCCAAATTGCTAACATATATATATATATATATATATATATATATATATATATATATATATATATATATATATATATATTATATATATAATATATAAAAGCAACAAAAAATGCGCATATAAAACACATACATAAACATAGAGTAACGGATATTATATATGTATCTTAGAAAGACTCCAATATGAGGATTTAAGTGCTGATTTCAAAAACCATATTTGTAATCTTGATTTCAAAATTTAACCAGTTTTGAAAAAATGAATAGGAACGTTACAAACTAATCAAAAATTTGAATTTTTTGAATTTGTTTTCTTTAAGAGATAAAACTGTTCATTTTGGAAAGGATTAAGAGTTTGGAACCGTTTGATGAGAAGGTCAAATTTGCGCTTTTCAAAAATTGAGGAGTGATCATGAACTGCGGACAGCCGATGGGTTGTGAGCAGGTAGCGCACGAATTGCGGACAAGGCAGTTCTAATCCGCTTAACCGCCGCAACCCTTCTTCTCCGAAATGTCTTATACCTCCAATACTATCAAAAGGAACAATATCTTCGAGAACATATGCTCCTTTTTCAAGCTAATCAGATGTCTAGGGCAGATTTCATTACTAGTATTTCGAAAACGATTCTTCCCGTTTGTCAATCATTTCATTGACGATATACATACGCATACTCTTGAGTTGTTTAAATTTAAATTAGAAAAAAGGTTTCAAAATAAAAAAATAGAAAAATTATCTTCAGACGGAAGCTTTACTTCTAAAGGTTTGAGTAATATTTTTTGTATATAAATAAATGTAAAAGAATTTTTGTATATATTTTTTTTATTTTAATTGATTTAATTTATTTTTATAAATTTGACTTGACAAACTGTTTTATAAAGCAGTACTTTTTTAAACACGCCAGTTAAGTATAATATTGTCTTTTCTGCCAGTCCTAAACCTGGAATAAGTGTGAAGGAAAAAAGTACGTCATTTCAGATTCAAAATATGGATTTATGTCTTGCAAATAGATATTTGTAATGATAGATTTAACTGGGGACCCTTTACCTGTTCATTTTACCTGACCGACACTTGTCCGCAATTCATGCAGTGACGGATCCCTACGGCACTTGTCCGCAATTCACGCATCTGTCCGCAATTCGTGCGCTCCGAAATTGAGCAGTTCAGGTATTTTGGAAAGAAAAACAAAGTAGTGTCGATCTTCAAGAGCTTACTTGAGTGGTGCAGTGATTAACGGACCCCTACGCACTTGTCTGCAATTCGTGTTCGTGCGCTCCGAAATTGAGCAGTTCAGCTATTTTGGAAAGAAAAACAAAGTAGTGTCGATCTTCAAGAGCTTACTTGAGTGGGTATATTTTTAGTTTGTTTCAGGAAATGAAGCAGTTTACTTATTTTATACATTAATAGACAAAGAACGTTGCAAACTCATCAAACATTTAAATTTTTTCATTTGCTTCAAGACAAGATGTCGTCCAAGTTGGAAAGAACTTTGAGTCTAAAATTGTTCGATATAGACAATTCTATCTCCGCTTTTGCGGACTGCGATTATTTCCGACTTGCTATAATCAATCTCCGCTTCTACTTATAAAAACTGGGCAGTTCATATATCTTGGAAAGGAAAATAAAGTGGTGGATCTTCAGGACCTTATTTAAGAGATTATATTTTTAATTTGTTTTAGAAAATGAAGCAGTTTATCTGCCCTCTTCTTTTGCACGTCAAGACTTAGGCCTGCAGCCTGTTCCGTCTTCATGTTTGCAATCTTCTTCTGGGCCTACCCACGTCTCTTCTTCCTCTTAGTCTGTAGCGTACTACTTGTTTACCTAACCTATCATCGTTCATTCTTTCAATATATCTCTATATGTTTTATTTCTTATTTGGTCTCTTGTCCAAATTTTGTCCTCCTTAAAAATTTCATTTCAGCGGACTGGATGCGTTGTCTAACTTGTTTCCGTAGTGTCCAAATTTCACTTTCGTATGTCAATACTCTTGCTACCACGACTTTATATAATTTCATTTTTGTTTCTTTACTTGTCTTGTTTTGCATTGTTCTTTGTATGGTTTAACATATTATTTGATATGTATGTAATTTGTTATATCTTTTTCACATTCGTAGCTTATGTCACACCCTAGCAAATTAAAAGGTGTTACTTTTCTACGGGAATTTCGTTTAGTGTAACCTTGGAGCGTATTGGTTGTTTTCCTATAAAAGCATAAC
Organism: Cryptocephalus moraei; assembly: GCA_946251905.1. Lineage (NCBI taxonomy): Eukaryota > Metazoa > Arthropoda > Insecta > Coleoptera > Chrysomelidae > Cryptocephalus > Cryptocephalus moraei. The sequence continues at coordinate 32,798,806 of OX276454.1, read as the reverse complement.
TTTCGTCTTTTTTCTGATGTTTTTAGTTTATAATTCTTACATATTTGATTTAAGCGGTAAATTGCCTTTTGTAGGTCGTCTTCTGTTTTTTTGTATAAGTACATATTTTGTCATCGGCAAACAGTATTGTGTTTATACAATTATTAGTACAACTGCACCCTTGTGTAACGCCTCTGATGATTGTTATTGGCTTTGCTCTGTTTTGTCCAGTGCTTATTATTATTCCTAATTGTATTATAATATAAACTGCTCATTACTTCTACGAGGTGTCTGAGATAACCTCCTCAATCCATAATTTTCCATAGAGTGGTTCTATTTGCTAGATCGAAGGCTTTTTCATTGTCAATAAAGGGAATATGGATTTCTAGGTTATATTCTCTCCGTTTCTCTATTAATTGTCGTAATATGGTGATATTTTCGTTGCAGCATCTTCCTTTACAAAAGACATTCTGTAATTCTAGTAGTTGTGCATTAGTAATTGTTTTAGCCTATTATTTATGATTCGTGCATATAATTTATATGTAGCGTTTAATAGACTTATATACCCCTGTAATTTCCACAGGAGTTTCGATCTCCTTTTGTATTATAGTGATATTACTTCTGCCATCTTCCATTCGTCTGGTATTTTTCTTTGTTTCCAACATTCATTCAGTGGATGTAGTATTCTTAATTCTAATACTAACCCACCATATTTTACAGATTCTATGTTTATGGTGTCAGATCCAGCTGTTTTCCGGTTGTTCATCTGTTTTAAGGCTTCTTGTAATTCATCCAGCGAAGTCTTGTCTCACGTGTATGGTGTTTCTAAGTACCTTGGCTCTGTTATTGAATTTGAGTATTCATGTTCATTTTCGTGTCCTTCTGTTTTCCTACTTGTTTTGTCCATAGTTCTCAATAATGTTCTATACATGTAGTATGTTTGTCTTATGTGAATACATGCGGTGTCTTGTTGTTACTTGTTAAGTTGTTGCATGATTTTGTACGCTACCTCTTATCTTCCATGTACATATGCCGTTTTCAATGTTGGATATAAAATTAAGATTTTAGAAGATGGTTATCTTTCATCTTTTCAACTAATAATTAACAATTATGTTTTTCGCGCATGTGCACAAAGCACACAATTTTCGGTTTTAAGCGTTAACCTCTAAACTATCAATTGCTATATATGGATAGTGAAGAAGTTGTCGAAATGATGGGTGTTCTTTTATTGGTGACTACAACTTTGTTTGCAACTGGAATCATCAAGAAGCGAAGAAATCGGAGATTTAAGATACGACAGATGAACAAAAATCGAAGAAAAATCAGTGTATATAAAAATATCGTTAAGTAGGCTGAACTGAATGATAGGGAACAGTTTTTTAAGTACTACACCAGGATGAGCCCTGAAATGTTCAATTATGTGTTGTCTCTCATTGAACCATTTATCCAGAGAAGTACAAGAATAGATTCCATTTCCCCTGGTCAAAGATTAGCGATGACTTTACAGTATGGCACTAAATAAAATGAAAAGTAGGAGTATAACCACTCTTTATATTACAGCTACCTAGCCGACGGATGCTCTTTTCAAGAGATAGCTTTTAATAATTTCATAGGAAAAACCACGGCTTGGTTAATAGTCGCTGAAACTTGTGACGTATAATGTCAAGTACTTTCTCTCATAGTGTTGCCTTCGCCAACTGAAAATACTTTTCGCGACGCTAGTGATGGGTTCTTCTTCAGATGGAATATGCCAAACTGTATTGGGGCTATTGATGGCAAGTTGGTGAACATTCAGTCGCCGAAGTACTCTGGGAGTGACTACTTTTCATACAAGAAGTCTTTCAGGTAGGATTTGGTTACTAGTATAATCGATTTTACATATTTTCTAAATTTCGCAGCATCACCTTAATGGCTATTTGTGATAGCTATTATAAATTTCAATGGGTGGATGTCGGTGTATCAGGTTCAAACAATGATGCCTCAGTATTCAGGGAATCAATACTTGGCCAGTTGCTGTTACAGAAAGAATTAACAATTACTCCCCAAAAAAGCTGCCAGGAACACATCTGTGTTTTCCTCACTTCCTTGTAGCAGATCAGATATTTTCACTCTACGAAAATATCATGAGACCCTATCCTGGAAAGTACTTAGGGGAGAACAAGAATGTTTTCAATTATAGATTGTCCAGAGCTCGTAGAACCATTGAAAATACGTTTGGCATATTGGCGCAGCGTTAGAGACGCTTACGGAATCCTATAATTGCAAAAACAGAAACTTGTGAGAAAATTATATTGGCCACAATTGCTCTCCATAATTTATTACAAAAAGGAGAGGAAGATTTGCCTATTGAAGAGAGGAGGTATTGCTCAACTGGATTTGTAGATACTCTGGATGCCAATGGCAAGATAAAAGAAGGTGCTTGGAGAACCATGCCTGAAAATCTCCAACACTTCCTTTACCTGGAACGTCTAGTACGAAACACTATACAATGAAATTATTAATTTAAAGTTAATCATGTTTATAAACGCTCCCTTTAAGTCTATAGTTGTTAATTGTTAATTGTCAATTCTTAATTTTCATTTAGTTGAGTTTATAAATCACCTTAAGTGATTTTTAATTCATTTCATGTTGCAAAATGTCTTAGTTCTTGCCCATTGTTGTTCACTGTTTTTTCTCAGAATGTGCCGACTATGCTGGTATTGCTGTATTTCCTATTCCGGCGTTTAGGTCACTGCTTTTTATAACGTAATCATTCTCATTTATTTTATTTACTTGCTTTTGTAATATCTCGTAGAATTTTTCAGTTTCTTTTAAATCTTGCTGTTTCTATCCTCTCGTTGATATATGTATAGCTATGAAGTTAGTTTTTCCAACGATTATCTATTATTAATATTGCTACTCCACATTGTGATCTTGCGGTTAAATCTACTCCGCTGTATATCATTATGTAATCGTCTAAATCTTATGTGCCCTTCAATTTCTTCTTAGTTTCAGTTACGACTGTTAAATTTATATTTTTCTTCTTTAGTTCTCAGTTTATCTGGTTTGTACACAAATAGATGAAGAACGTTGTAAAGAAACCAAAAATTTTCATTTCCTCGTATTATTCAAAAAATGAAGCGGTCCATAATGCGACTCTATATCTAGGTTAAGATGTCTTGATTTGCCGGATATAAATTTAAATGTCTGCCCTTGTTTGCAAACATCAAAGAGCTAATGTATTTTGGAAAAAATGGGACGATGGATTAATAACTGATATTAAAGAGAATAGTTGTTATCTTGCTTCAAAAACTAAAGCACTTCAATTTTTTTTGACAAAAAATGAATTAACGAATAAAGTTGTTTATGGTGGAAAGAAAGTTGTTTGTTGAGAGATTTATTTTTCGGTTTTGATTTCAAAAATGAACAGTACAAGTATCTCCGAATGAATAGAAATTGTTGGATTCTCTAGTAACTTAGGAGATTATATTTTTTAGTCATATACTACTTCCAAAATGATGCAATTCTGTCATTTTGGATTGTAATAAATTTAGAAAACATTGCGACACACATTTTTGAGAAGGAAAAGTGAGTTGAGACTATATTGAAAAGATTTGTCTATAGCAAGGAACTTAAACTTGAACTCTTGTTTCTGAAAGTGAAACGGTTTCGCGACCGCGTCCCCCTCAATCAACCTGAGTAGGTCTTTGCCCGTCTTTCGCTCTTTTTAGCTTAATCCTCCGCACGTCATGCCTATTATTTTCATGGAGACCTCTCGTCTCGTCTCTCTCTCTCTCTCTCTCTCTCTCTCTCTCTCTCTCTCTATCTCTATCTCTATCTTATTCTCGGGTTCGTTAGCCACTCCGCGAACGGAGAGATACCTACATAAAACATCTTTCCTGACCTCTCCCCAATTTTTCGTCCCATCTCGATCGATCCAAGAGATGTGCAAGAAGGTATCGAACACCTCCGACAACAAAGAGATCGATAGATCTCCGCTCTGTGACCTCAAGATCGAGACCCGAGATACGTTATGGGAAACGGAGGCGGCCCGAAGGGGGACCCGACGCTCTATTGTCGATCGTAGAGATAATTTTTAGAATTTTTCTTCGAGTCATCAACATCGATGGGTTGGGTTTTATTGAGAAGAACAGAGGAACTGGTGTATTTCTTGGTATCAACTTCAATTACGTTGCACGATTTATCAAATCACAATTAGTGCCCCTTTTTAATCCTTTTACTATCTTTTTTTCGTATAATTCTCGATCTGGCCTGGTGATGGATTCGCTGTAACCCGAAACGTGGCCCCGAAATCAACTATCAACTATCATCGGATGCAGTTTATGCTTTTCTGGGTTTGGTCCGATGATGGATCTCAGTCGACCCGAAACTAACTTTAATCGACCGGTCACGTTCCGTGCGTCACGAGAGTCTTATTTGTTTTCGCAGGGATCCGTATAAATCGTTTGATATTCGATGGTTTAATTGGGCGGAGGCGGGGATTCGCGGTTTTTTTACACGCTCGCGTGTGTGTGTGAGAATGTCAGATTTTTTCTTCGAAAGTTTAGGCGGGAAATTCAAGGAACGTTACGTAACCATATTACCCATAAATAATACACCGTCAAGGAAATTGTTATTGATGTTATTACGTTCTTGTTTTATTGCAACAAACACATATTTTTGTTGTAGCGTGAAAATGTTAAAAATCAACAATTAGATATGTAGTTTATGGAATGAGGAAAAGGACGTTGCTGTTTGATACCTCTACTTTACAAAATTAGTTAGTGGATCTCCAAGAACAATAACGTCCTTTATTAGTCTTTATAAATTTCTTTTCAATATGAAGCCTCTTAGGGAATGTTGCGATGGTAACTAGAAGTAGGAAGGGCGACGTCCTTTTCACTCACCCATGAAGGCAATTAAGGTAATTGAGTCGTCGTCGTCCTGTGTACGGTGCGATATACGAAACTAGAGATATCGATTCCCGAGGGATAAGTTGTCAGGAGGTGTCATCAGCGGACTATTTAATTTGTTTGCGAGTACCTTAATTAGAAGTTATTTGGAAAAGTTAGTTAGTGTGAGGCACTTCCAATTATTATGTTCACTTAATATTTCTACCTTTTATATATAATATATATTTCATTTATTTATTTTATTTTATTTACTATTTAAAAAAAAATTATGCCTTTTTAGAGCCAGAAAAGGTTTCATTCTCCCTATTTTTGTTTAAAAAAATGGCGAAGACTAGGGTGTCTTCACCAAATAGTACAATATTTAAAGTTGCCCTTGTTTTTCTTTTGTCTTCTTAAGTTACTTTCGTGTTTTAAAATTCCTAATTAGTCACTGCAGATTTAGGCCCATTACAAACTCCCTCCTATTACTTCACGATTAATCCCCACAACTACCACTACTACCACCTCAAAAAAAGGTAAATAATTACACTACCGCATGCGGACTTAGAAACTAACTAGGACATATTTTATGCGGTAAATTACTAAAGTTATTACGCAACTTCTTGTTGCGCGCATTATATATCTTTCTCTCTTTCTGTCGCTCTCTCTCAGTCTTGGATACTACGAATTTATACATGTTCAACTATGAATGAATAAAAGTAGCCTTTGCCATCGTTTTATTTACTTTCGTACAGTTGCAACTGGGCTGGGTCTCTTTCTTTCTCTCTCTTTCTATCTGTTTCTCTCGTGCGTTACGTAATACCTTAAATGTTAAAATACCATATGCGAGCGAAGGAAAAAAACGGAATGCACGAAATAACACGGAAAGGTACTTAATACGAGCGCTGTTTTCAATCTCAAAAGGTATAGGTACGCAGTTTTTTAAAAGACAAAAGGCGCTAGCAAAACGGTCCTCGATTGGCGTTCATCGAAGGCGTAGTTTAGAAATAAAGTGGCATCGAAAATAAAATACTAAACAGATTTTGGTAAGTAATGGCAATTCTTACCACTGACTTATACTTATAGATTTTGGTAATGTTAATTGTAATGTTGTATTACTAATTTGGTTAACTGATTAATTTGAAGTTAATCGATTTCTTTATTCTTATTCTGCTTTTGCAGTTTGAGAGCTTCATATTTTTTCCGTGCATTTCTAACTGACATTATTAATGGCTTCGTAATTTCCGCACTTTCCCGAATTTTTTTCCAAAATCCCTGACATTTCCCGATTTACCTGATTAAATGAAGTGAAATGAAGTTTGAATTAGGAGTTACTCACCTTCTAAAAGTAATTTATTACAGTGTTTGTTGATATTCATTCTTGCCTATGAAATTGCACACCCAAGTAGCACATAACATTGGGAGAGCATTGGGAACATATTGGTCCAATATAGAATGTTATTCCAATATTGTACAAGTATTGACCCAATATTGGCAAACTGTATGTAGCCAATATCGAACCAAAAATATATTGCCAATATTTACCCAATATGGTTACATTAGATGTAGCCAATATTGAAATCCAGATTATTGGACCAATATCGGTTTAATAAATGTAGTCAATATTGAACTTGAGATAAATTACCAATATTTAATCAATATATTGTTACGCAAGTTCCAGTAAATATTGAAAGCTAGATCATTGGACCAATATCGATTTAATAAATTTAGCCAATACTGAACTATGTATTCAATATTGAATATTGACGGTGATTATTAGTGCTGGGAGAACGAAAACGAGACAAAAATTTAACCATATTTAATACTTAATGTTTACTTCATAATTTCTATTTTATTGTTACTCCTTACTAATTTTTGTAATTAAATATTGTACACATCAAAATACAATCTTCTACTTTATTTCTTCTTGATATTCATTGTCATGCGCATGTCAACATGTCATAAAGATATTACTCTAATGTTACATTTCAATATAGACTGATTATTGTTTTTAAATAATGGGCCAATAAGAATTGAAAACATTTTGCAATATTCTCTCAAGGTTGTGCATCAATATTGGGCAAATATTATACATATATTAATATTTATTCGATGTTGCATTTTAATATTGGCAGGATATTGCACGTAAATATTGGGCCAATAATAAAATGGACCATGTTGCAATATTGCGCCAAGCATGTACAAAAATATTGGTCCGATGTTGCTTTTCAATATTGGCAGAATATTGTATATTAAAATTGTACCAATATTGATAAACAATATTAAAATACAATAATTATCCAATATTGTTCCACAACCTTGGGGAAATATTGTCAAATGTTCACATTTATTATTGGCCCAATATTTAATACCTATAACGGCCCATTATAACAAAATATTGTCATAATATTGGTGAAATTAGCAGTAGCTATGGGCTAAGAGATGCGGGGATTCATAAAATGGAACAGAGTCCATCTCATACAGATTTTGAAAATGGAAAGTCTCACTGATGAAATATTTTAAGGTTGGAGATTGAGAAAAGGTGTTTAGCAGTTATTGTACTTTAGAAACTAAAATAGAATCAATGTATCGCTTTTGTATCGTCGATCCCTCAGATTAAAAATTGAATATTGAAGTTCGCACGAACTGCGGTTTGTGAGTTATAGGAGTTAAAAAAAAAATTAGAATCAGTTTGGTACAGATTTTGTTAACGTTGAGTCTCATCGATGAAATAATTTAAGTGTTAAGATCACAGTCGATTAGTTTTGGAGTTATGGAAGTTAAAAAAATAAAACAGACTATTTAGTTTTCTTTTTGGAGACATTTGGTAATTCTCTGCGAGTAAATTATACAAATTTTAAGTTTAGTTGAGGCATAATTAGAGAGTTCAAAGCAAAGTTAAGATCTGTTTAGTACGCTTTCTAATAATCTTGATTCTCATCGATGAAATAGTTTCAATTTGAAGTTTGTAGAAAGTGTAGTTTAGTAGTTGTTTGAGTTAAAAAATAAATTGTAATCTATCTAGTACTTTAGGAGTTATGGGACTTCAAAAAGTGGATGAGAATATGTTTGTTTCAGTTTTGGTAATGTTACTTCTATAAGATTAAATAATTTAAATGTGAAGTTCGTTCGAGGCATGATTTAGTTAAGTAGTTCAAAACATTAATTAGAATTTATTAGTTTATTACTTACAGCTCTTGTTAATCTTGATTCTTGATTCTCTGATTGATTGATGCTTTGAGATCCCGATTTTAGCGATTTAAATTTAAGGTTCGGAGGGCGTGTAGCTTGGGAATTGTGGGAGTTCAAAAACTTAGATGTCGTTTTTTACATACTGTTTGGGAACAGTTGTTAATTCTCTACGATCAAGTAAATTAAATTTGAAGTTCCTTCGAGGGGTAATTAAGGAGTTCAAAATTTAAATTGGAAGTTGTTCAGTCCAGTTTTTGTTGTAATAATAAATAATCACTAAGTTCAAAACATAAATTAGAATCCGTTCAGTTCAGTTTTTCTTAACGTTGTTTCTCGTCGATGAAGTAATTTAAATTTAAAGTCTTCAAAAGGGCTAGTTTATGAGTTGTCGGAGTTCGAGAATAAAAGAGACTCGATTTGGTATAGTTTTTGAATCAGTTCTCAATTCTTCACGGTTAAATTATTTAATCTCTAAGTTTCTTCGAGTCATTATTATTGTGTTCAAAACTTAGATTAGAACCTTTTTAGTTCGGCTTTTGTTATTGGTTGATTCTCGTCGATAAAATAATTTAAATTTGGAATTCGCGAAGCTCACAGGAAAAATAGGTTTGAAGTTGTGAGAGTTCAAAAAATAAAATAGACTGCTTTGTATACTTCTTTTGAGTAATTTGTTCTAAACTATGAAATGATTTGAATGTGAAGTTCCTTCAAGGCATAATTACGGAGTTCAAAACTCAAATTAGAACCTATTTACTCCAGTTTTTGTTATTCGTGATTCTCGAATTTTAGTTAACGTTTAGTCTCCGCGATTAAAATTTGAAATTCATACGAACCATAGTTAGGTAATTCAAAATAGAAATTTATTTATATCACTTTTATTAACCGTTCTTTGATGTAATTTGTTTGTTATGGGAGTTTTACAAACTAACATTTACAACTAACAATTAACAAACTAGGAACTATGTAAAATACTGTGCGATCGAATAAAAAAATAGTCAAAGCAGGCCATGAGCTAAAATACGCATGTCTTTTCCTAAAATTCTTCTTCTTCTTCTTCAGGTTATTAATTACAAATGTCAAGTTGACGTACATTGACAAGAGACGATATTGTCGAATCAAATAATCATAAGTGTTCTTTTAGAATCCTATTTTCGAAATGGAGTCAAGCTGGAAAACGGTGAAGGGCAATATTAAATATTATATTTCCTTAAATAAAATGCTCTTTTAGTTTTGTTACTTTTTTATTTCAAAAATTAACTTCAAGTTTGACTTTGTCAGTGTCAACTAGTATTTTCTGTTGTCTGTATTTTTAAATTTAGGAACTAAGTAAAGACATGCGGCTTTTTCTTCATGGCCTGCTTTGACTATTTTTTTATTCGATCGCGCTGTACTATTAAGAAACTATTTATATTAAAATATAAAATTAGTGTTAATCACTAATTCAACTTTTTGGGTGGCACCGTGTCGATTTGAAGTGATGGTAGTGCAATTAATAAAGTCAGTTTCACAGTCAGTACAGTTGATATAATTGAAGATTAAAGGTGTAATTTTTGGGAAATTGTGAGAGTTTAAAATTTGTGTATCTCTTACCTATCAGTCTTAAAGCTTTCACGTATGAGACTTGCTTCATGTGAGTATTCGCAATTAATTACTTTACATGTCCATTCGTCAATGTATGCTTCTGAATTACAGTTACAATTGTAATTTGGTCGCTCTTTAAATTTTTTTTAATTATAATTTTCCTGGTTCATATCCCAATTACACCGGTTCGAAAAGCAACCAATTAACGTCTTCCGACTCCCGGTATTACAGCAGTGTGCCATAGTTGTGTGTTTGTACATACATATACTTACATAAATAAGTACGTATATATGAGAGGAGGAGCATAAGAAAAAGAAGGTAATCATGTGAATGCCTCATTAAATTCCACTTGCGACTACTCTTATGGAAATCAAACTTTATCATTATTAACCGAATTCATGTACGTTGGCGCCTTAATATCGATCCTGAGAGCCGTACTTAATTACTCTTAATTCAAGTGGTAAGCGTTGGAGCGCATTAGCATCGACGACGCGACGGTTCTCACGATTTATTAACCAAAAATTGAAATTCGCCAGAGGAAACGGGAATAACTGTAATCCGTTATTAATACATCAGTAAGCAGGAATGTTAGAGTGTAATTGCGATTATGTTATTAAGTTTACGGAGGAGCTCTCAGCGACAGGTGAGATACGTGAGGATTTGATGTTCGCGGATTTTCCCGTTCGATTGGAAATCAAGGGAACGGTTAAATGCCTTTTAAAAAAAAGTTATAAACTAGCCTCGTCATACTTTAAACTTACTTAACTCCAATGCAATTTCAGTCTACTGTGGACGTAAACATTGTGTGGCTTCTAACATTAGAAATGGATGGGAAGATATACATCAAAAGGTGGATAAAATAAGTATGCAATATGCACTAAAAAATATACCAAAATATACACGTGTAATAGGTGATACTAATACTACTTATCTATAATCATAAAGCAAGGTGTACGAATGCATATATCTATGTCGGTCGGAGTACCTACATGGAAATGGACACATTTAAAGTCATGAAATTTTGCATGACAATTTCTTCGATTACGAACTTTTGCACTTCGATGCTGTTTTTAGAAATATGGATTAGTTGTTTGGTTATTAAAATGAAACCAAATTAACCTCAAATTAGTTGTTGTTGTTGTTGTTGTGAGTAGTTAACGTCTCCTCTTTGCTGCAAGGCTAATCTGGACGGAACCTCAAATTAGTTCTTGAGTGACAAACAAAATTACAGGATATAAATTCAATCACGGAACCTGACTTGCCGTAGATTACTAAAGATGCTCTTGTTTCGCCGGCTGAAGCTACTTGGAGGCGATCAGATGCATCCTTAGCAGCGGCTTCAAAAAGAACATGGAGCGTCGGGATGCCCGACAGTCAGTCATTTCTTTTCTCCCCTGAAGCACCAAACAAAACGTCGGGGTCCTCATCTCTCTTTAATGATTTGAGGTTGTGTTTAACCTTTTTCGATTAAATTTAAATGGAAAATAGCTTCAATTTAACTTTGCTGGACTCAGAAACAAATATGGCTTACAATTTAAATGGAGGAAGATTAAAAAAAACAGCAAAATTAGTTCCTATTAAAATTGTGTATAAATTTGTAGTCATTCCTTTGTTTTCTTAATTATTATTGCGCATAAAATGTGATTATGGCAGGCAAGATTGGACAAGCAAATTGCGCCAATAAAGTTCGATCGTTTCAGATCGTTTCCCAAACAGCTCCGAGCTTGGTAATTGGAAGTTATTTAGTTTTATTATGCATAACTGTCGAGAGAGACAAAATTCCATATAAATTAAACACGGCTAAAGCTATAGCTAATGATATGTCATTCTATAGTAAATGGTAAGTATCTATTAAGTAAATTTTATATGTCACATATATATTTATGTTTACCGAAGATGTATTTATACAGTGTTTAAATATCAAATTCTTTTGTTATATAGTTTTAAATTACAAATATGAGTCTAATGTGGATGAGTAGCTAGTCATCAAATATCTACATGTACATCTGAAATTTTGACGGGTAAATAATTTTAGATACTGAAAGGAATAACGAAAAATGTAAATACTAATAGCAAATAGTAAGTAGAGATTTTAATAAAGTCAAAGCCTGATGTACAAGATTTGTAAAAATATATATGGAGTGGTATTCTCATTTATTGGCCATTAGAATATACAATCGTAATTTTTTCATTATTATCCATGATAACATAATGTTAACTTCGGAGGATGTAATTATTAGCGATGTTATAAATTTTGTTAATAAGTCTAGGTATGAGTTAACAGAATTTTCCAAGCTTCCATTATTTACAATATTTTTTAACAGGAGCAGGGCCCCTTTCTTTAACTGACCCATTAAGATGTATTGTTTCATTTTTAATACTACAGTGAAACCTTTATAATACGGACACCCGGGGGAGCAAAAATTTTGTCCAGTTTAGGGAGGTGTCCACATTAGGGAGTTAAACATGAATATTGTTGAAATAAATCTGTAATTTTTAATTGTTTTTTGGACACAATATGCTCTTCTAAATGAAGTTGAAAATTGTTAATCAAACTGAATCCTTCACCCTAATTTTTTTGTAAGCAAAAAGTTTTTAACAACTGGGAATACCGAAGAGCATCAGAGTAATTCACTTTCTCATGACACTAAGTTTTCTGATCTGGCTGTTGAAACTGGATCATTATTGCTACAATATTGCAATCATTATCTTCCGTCGATAAAATAGTGTCTATTTGAACATAATCGTCAAAAGCAACTTGGGAATGAGATGAAGTTAGGAGTTCTTTTAATGAAGCTAAGTCCTTATTTACCTCTACTTCATTATGAAATATGTTCTGCACATTGAACCCGGCTTTTCTAAAGCAATGCTAAATGGTGTTTGTTGTTACGTTTTCCCAAGATTTCGAGATCCATGTAATTGTTTGCAAAACATTCATGATTTTTGATAAATTTTTAGTTGATCCATTAATTTCCATTGAAGCTAACAAGTGTTTCAAAACATACTTTCGGCTTAAAATAAGGTAAAACCAAAATAAAGTGTCCACATTTGCCGCAAATAGAGTGTCCATGTCCAGATTAGAGAGGGTCCCTATTGTAGAGGAAATTTTACGTTAATATCTTATGGCAAATTGACGGTTACATAGAAAAAGTGTCCATAAACCTATGTGTCCATATTGCAGAGGTGTCCACAACAGGAGGTTTCACTGTAGTAACTATAGGAATAATGTTATTAAAAGCAATATATCAATTTAATGATGCCAATTGTAATTACATACATGCATATGTTCAGATGTATATTAAAATTTGATTTAGGTAATATATGCGAGCTGATATTTTATGGTATTCTCATTTAAATATTTTATGCCATTTTTCTGTACCAAAAGAATTGCTAAAGTCATACGTTAGTACCTGATATTATTATCAATTGTAAATGATAAAATTGATAATCCCAGTATTATTTTTAGCAAGGAAAATGGCTCAGGTAACAATCGAGTAACGGAGACCATGTATCAATACAATTGTACTCGTAAAGGTACTTTGAAAATACATTATGGTAATGTTGATCAAAGTATTTACTTGTACAAATTCGAATTTGATCATATAAAAAGTGACGGCATTAATAACGATTAGTAAAAGTTTTCAAAGGGCACCTTGTTTGGTAGGAAAACATTTTCTGGAATCCGAAAGATTTAATACAGTTCTATTGAAACACCTGAAACTACTTAAAAAGTATTTCTTTGAAATATCTTCATCACTCAGAACCCCTATGGGTTCTGGGTATTTGAGGTATTTGAGGTATTTGACTACCCTTTACATCAGTGGTTTCACCGAAAACAATCCAAAAATATTAATCTACAAGCCGTACCCGGCATGCTTTGCAATGCCACGTAAAGTTTAAAAAAAGAAAGGTAAAAAAATTATAGATCAGCCGGTGAACTTCGTATCACCTACATATATTTTTGAATAATATTGCCAAAACGTAATACAATTTTTTTATCTGCATTAAATTAAATGCAACACAGATATGCACATAATCAATTTAAGGCTTTCTGATGTGCTATATTTCTTGTCTTTTTTGCGGTGCGTAAATATATAAAAATGATGATTGTACGACTCGCGAACACGCGACGCATGCGTGAAACAGGGAAACTCCAAGTTGCTTCCGCAAACTGCCTTGTAACTGCAATTGTACATTATCTTTTTAAATTTTTAATAACTAATTTATCAAAAACTATCTCGAAAGTAGGCATGAAAATTTCTTGTAAAATATGCGTTCCCACCCCAGAAACTAATGAGCATAATGGATCTTGTGGTGGGAACAATTGTGGCAATTTTACTACCACCAGCACAACATAATCCAATAGATTCACCGCTGTATTTTAACGTTTTACAATATTGACAAATGATTGTCATTTCTGCAATCGTTACGGATTGGTCGGCACAATAATCTATTTCCGGGTCGTAGTGGAATGCTACTCGTTCCAAGTTTACAGGAACACTGCGTCTCCGGAATCGCTCTATTTCATTTTGTCTTGAAGTACGCTCCATTTTTTGGATATTTGTTGCTCATAGTACGTGTATGACCATCTTGGTGTTGATTCTGCCATGTCTTCTTCAGCTTGTCTAAGTAGTTTTTTTTTATTTGTTATTTTTACCTTTAGTTCGATTTGTCGGTAATCCTGTTCGGTCTGTTGTTTAGGTTTCTTCACTTCCGGTTTTGGGTCTTGTATTTTGTACCTCATAGACTTGTTTCTTGGGTGTTTTATATTCCTCGTGTGACGTCAAGTACAGTCGAATTGTCTTGTAGTTTTCCTGCATCCTTTTGAAATAGTGTGATTTTATAAAATTGTGCTGATCGTCAAACCCAAGTTAATGGAACGCCTCGTTGTTCTCTTGGGCTTTAGTGCTTCTAGGTGATCAATCCTTTTTTGTAGGTATTACTTGGTTTTTCTTGCACTTCCGTCTTTGTTGAAATTATTTTGTAGTTATATGATTTCTTGAGCTATTTTTTCTTGTTCTTGAATTAATTCATCTGCTTGTTTTATCTTGTCGTAGTTGAAGTTATTCACTTTGTAACTCAGTTCTCTGGAAAAAGTGGCTGTGACTTACTCAGGACTTTGCTTGTCTTCTTGACTTCCCGCCGTTGTGTTGGCGTCGAAGTTCTTGAAGTTTTGGAGTTGAAATCACTGGCGGTTTTTCTTCTGGCTGCAGTACTCGATGCGTCCGTTTTTTCGAACTTGTAGAATTTGTAGACTGGGTGTCCCGTCGATCTAAATGCTGCTGTGTAAGATGTGCCCTAACTCGTTCCATCCTAAGCCTTTCTACTTCATAATTATTCACTTTTGAACCCAATTCTCTCATACCAATACGAACGTTATTATTATCTGCCTCTCGCTAGTCGTCAGTGCGATTTGCACGTGAGGTAGCTCGTAGCACATTTGAGTTACTCCGACGACCTAAATCAGATCGTTTTCTCCCTGGCATTCTAAAATGAATAAAGTTTTCGCGCACTGACAAACTGATGACAGATTGTAATAATTTTTTATTTGACAACCAACTGACAGTATGATTGGTTGCCTTGGCGATTTGTCCCCAAAATTACAAAACGTACCTTTTTTAATATTTCCCTTAGTTATTATTTATGTTTCTCGCCACAAAAACCTTCCCTGAACTTCCACAAATATTTCAAGATCAAAACTAGCAAAATCCGTCCAGCCGTTCTCGAGTTGAAGCCTAGACAAACGAACAGCATTTCATTTATATATATATATATATATATATATATATATATATAGAGATTATTTCATTTTCATTTTACAGAGTTTTCCATTTTATAGAGAGAGCATTTGCCACCCAAAAATACCTAAATTGGGTAAAGCTTTCGCAAAATCTTGTCCATTAGAATCATTCTGAATACTCTCCCTAAGACTAGTTGGCGCAGTTAGAATTTTTCCAAAGTCCAGCTTGATGATTATCTTGGTGCTTTTTAATGTTGAAGAATTTTCCATTTTTTTCACATTGAATGGGGAACATCATATGAATTGAAAAGGATGGTTGGAAAGGAAAAAACTGCCTGTTGGAGACTGTGGCTGTGACGAAGGTCTGACCATTGTTTTTGGTACTTTCAGTGTATAGGAACAAAAATCCTATGAGTCTGCTAATAATTTATTATCTATTTTTATTCGTTCTCATTTTTACACGGCTACAATAATATTTAATTCTCTAATACCGACTGAATTAAAAGAACTTAACAGTTTTAATTACAAACCCAAGATTGATCATTATATAAAAAACAACTTTAGTCAATAAGTGATAATTAAAATATAAAGATAAAATATGTTAACATAGTGGATAAATGAACCTGCATTGGCATAAGTATATATAAAAGATTAATGCTTTTTTTAATGGATATTAATATGGTAAAAAATGGGTACTAATATGGTAAAACTATTATTAGTATTAGTTTTAAGTTTTAGTTTGCACTAGATTTAAGATGCCGGCTGCGTACAGGTGCTAAATTGTGCATCTCTGCAGGATGTATAGTTATGTATGTAACATATATTATATATATGTATATGTATAATATGTAATTATGTATGTAATTATGTATTTATTTTTTTTACTGGCTAAATAAATAACAAATAACAAAATTCACTGACGAAAGGTCCAAAATATATGATTTTAGCGAATTCTACTTATAAGTAAAATTGTTATACCCGATCAAAAAAATTTAACTAATCATCTTGTAGGACTTCAAGAAAACCTTCAAATTGAACTGTGATAAAAATCATTTGGTGCATTTGTTACTTAATACAATCTTAAATGGGTTTAAACTAGGTTTAAATTAAATTATTAATAACTTCTGTAACAATAGCTGCACATACTTGATTTTACGAAAAAGTATTTTTTTTTGTGGTGCGCAATATGTGGTAAAAATGTCAAAGCGATTCATCGAGTAGTTTTTGGCAAATTGAATTTGTTTATCGGAGGCCATTTAAGTGTTCAGTCAATATAAGTCACGTCATAATAAAGTTAGACTAGTTCTAAAGAATCCAAATTAACGAAGGAGGATTGATCTATCAGTTTGAATTGCTCAATGACAAAATTTCATTTAACCTATCTTAAAAGTTTGTTGCAAATTGTAGTATTTTTGACAATATGAATAAATTAAATCACTGATGTATCGACATGGTATAGAGTTATACTTTCTTTTTTATTTAAAATCTGGTATTTTTCCATCGATTTAAAAGGATTCTTTTAAAAATAACTCCTTCGCAAAGCTTCATATAGGAAGAGATTTTAGTGGGCAACTGAGAGCGTGGTCGGGGAACAATTTCATAAAAAGTGAAATTGTATTTTCAAATTCTTTATGTTTGTTATATCTTATATAGCTATAGTTATATATTAATTAACATGATTCAACGTTTTTTGTTTTAAATTTTTACGAGCTTTTTGTGCAAAATACGAATGTGTATTTTGTTTTTTCTATTTAACCAGTAAATTAATGAAGTACTTAATTTGTTTAAAGATTTTAATATTTTTTTTTGCAAAATGTCCTTTTTTTGATTATTCTCTTTGATAAGTATTGAAAAAAACCCCATGGCATGCCAGGCTGAAAGGTAGATTTATGGGTAGTGGGTAGGATATATAGTAATATAAAACGAGGTGTCAAAAAAATGCATACGAGGAGTGAAAAAATACAAACGACAAAATTTTAAAATATTTGCAAATAACTTTTTCTCTGTACATTTCTCAAAGATATGTTTTATACAAAAGTTGTTAGACTCCATAAGGGCAACAAATAATCTAAGTAACATTTTTCTCTCAGACGCGAAATAAAAGTTTTTTTATTTTTTTATTATTTTAACAAAAATAACTTTATTTTTGTACGTTTCTCGACAGATTGTTTTATACAAAAGTTGTTCACCTCCATAAGGGCAACAAAATACCTTAGTAACATTTTTCTCTCAGACGCGAAATAAAAGTTTTTCTTATTTTTATTTATTTTTGGAAAAAATAACTTTTTTTCTGTACGTTTCTCGAAAGAGTATTTTATACAAAAGTTGTTCGGCTCTATAAGATAAATAAAAAACCTAAGTAACATTTTTCTCCCAGACGCGAAATAAAAGTTTTTTGATTTTTTTTTGAAAATAACAAGCCGCCATTTTAAAACCGCTAAACCGATTTGGCCCATTAATGATCTCGACCGAGATTTTCGGCCAACTGATTTTTGTACCAAATTTCGTTGTGATTCTTTAAAAAATGCGACCTGTAGCCTGCCGACAAATTTCGTTATATCCGATATATATATATATATATATATATATATATATATATATATATATATATATATATATATACATATATATAAACTTTTGGGAAATGATTAAGTATGATCTCTAGATACCAAAAAACTGAAAACCGCATTTTAATTCCTATTTTTTCGACTTCGTTAACGAATGCAATACTAGATATAAATCTACCAAAATATAAATTGAAATACTTTTAGTACGGTTATAAATCTGATTGCTAATTAGTTAGGTAATTGCTATTTATTAAATTAAACATCAAACATACATTATTTTTCATAAATTAAGTAAATATGTTATTATTTTTAAATGAATGAAAACTTTTAGCCCATAGTATTAATATAAAATGAATTTTTTAATCTTTAACGATATCAGTTATTAAAAAAATATTATAAACATATTTATACGATTGCAAAGGAAAATGTCCAATGAACTTAAGAATCGTAACTATTATTACGTATAATACCACGAATTTATGTATTACAATAAACGGAATTTGAATTTCGTTATTTGTAAATAATGCGCTATAAATGCTACAATAAGCTAAAAGACACTATACTTTTGCAATAAACTTCTACGATTATTTTAATGAAATTTTAGGTCATTTAGTGAGTTAAATGGGGTTAAAATGGAGCCTTTAGAATTATTTCAACTTTAATATTACATGACGTATTATTGTAAAATTAAGGGACCTGGGATCGATGATCGCTTTAATACTTTTATCACGTGTTCCGAACCACCACATTTTACTTTTTGCAAAATTCAAAAGATATACAGATTTTTTTGGAGAAGTTATTACTAATTTAATTGAAACTCATTTAAGCTTTCATTAAACATCAAATAACATTTACTATAGCTCATTTTGAACGTTTTATGAAGTTCTATAATATGATTTAGTATTTTCGATTAGAGGCTGAGGTTCGTTTTATCGGACCACGAATCGTGATGTTTTTTTTTAATTCCACTGGAACGTACTTGGAAAAACTAGTACGAAAATACCAATTATTAGTTTAGGAATTGATCCGTTAAACAGATATGGCCTTTTGAAGTAACTATGTATTCCACATAGGCGGCTATAGGGTTGCAAAATTCAAAACTCACCGAAATATCGTCACTAGTCAATTAAAAGACGTGGAAAACGATGGGAACTTCTTTCTTCAGACTCCATTTTGGTTTTTCAGAAAAAGTGAATTGTCATTTCTCGCTAAGCCGCAGATGCGCAGAACTGTGTCTCTTACTGCAATTATTGGCGGGCATTCATTTCTTTTGTGCAATACCTTTGAAGGGTGCTCTATACGATTTTCATTAGATTTCATATGGTATTTTGGAATAAAAAATTCGATGGCGTGTAATATATTAGCAAATATTTATACGTTGAAGTCCTGTAAATGTAAGTAAAATGTCTATATAAGTAGTCGAGTATGTATATACTCGAATTATATCAGACGTAACACGTTGAATTGTCGGGACAACACCGTGGTAAGCATTTTTTTTGTGTTTTGCTAGTTTCCAATCAGAAATTTTAAAGTTAAATTATGGTCTTAGCTGCTTGTGTTAGTCAGATATTACATTTATGTTTCTTACTGTTACTTACCTTGTACTGTTTCTTACATTACCTATTTAATTTAGACTTAAGAAGAATTAATTTATTAAGAAAGGTCAGATTAGGTATTTTTTTCTAGAATATATATATATATATATATATATATATATATATATATATATATGTATATATATATATATATTAAGACAATATATTCTTTAAATGGAGTGTTTCATGTTTTGTGAGTTTTTTATTTATGGACTACAGTGAAATCTCCTCTCGCGGACGCTCCCCTAATCCAGACACCTCTATAAACGGACACTTTTATCTTGTTCCCGATTTTTTCCCATAAGATTTCTTATAAACATCCGCTCTCTAATCCGGACACTCTCGAACAGGGACACCTCTATGTACGGACACGTTTTTCCACAAATCGCGGACACTTTATTTTCTAAAAGCGGGTTTTTGTTGTTTTTGAAAAAGGAACCATTATTTCAGAAATTTAGTTATCATAGGGTTTTTCCAAGTGAAGGTACCCTATTCATTAAAAGTGATTAAGGGCATCCGGCGGCCAGTTTAATCTTCGGGGTAGTAACCCCGAATAATTTGGAGTTTGTCAAAATATCTGGTTTAAAATTTCGGCCTTAGAATTTACCTGAAAATATTAAAACTCAAAAACAATCAGTCTAAACTCTAAACAGAATCGATTTCTCGTGTACATAGAAATGGCAAAAGACTAAAGACAAGTTAACTAAAGAGTTAACTATACATGAAAAACTTGAAGTGATTAAATTTTCTGAACTAAATAAGTGCGGAGTACGGAACTACTTGAATTTTCTGATTTATTAAAAACATTTTGTTTTGTTTAGAAAAAAATGATGGAGGGTTTCTGTATTTTTCTTCATTACTTTTATATCTGCTCCTTAAACCCTGGCACCTCCCCAATCCGGACACCTCCCTAATACGGACAAAATATTTGATCCCTCGAGTGTCCGCATTAGAGAGGTTTCACTGTATATATTATCTTAACTAGCTGATTTGTTAGGTTTTATTCGGTATCAGCTGACGATGAAAACATTATTTTTTTCTGGCCAGAAGACTTAATTGGAAACACTTAGGGTTTGGTCAGATTTTGTTTAATATAGATAAAAACGTTTGTAATACGCATATCATTTTTTTAAGTTTAAAAACTTAATCCATATTGGCTTTATCCAGTATGTTATGGATGATCAGTTGTTGACAATATTCCAGTTGTAATGCCATAGATAACTAAAATTGTTTTGAAAATACTCAAGTTAAATTATGTTGTTGGGCTGTTTTTTAATAAAAGCTCTATTTTTAGTTTATTACTTTATCGCAACATAGACCTGTTTTACATCTGTATGTGAAAATCTGGAAAAATCGGTGTGCTGTCGTAAAATTCAATCATTATTTTCACCAAACTCCAAAATAATTATGTATTCACCATGGTGGAAAACGTATCTGTTTTAAATCTATTTTTCAGGTTATTTCCACACATCGTTAGAGTGACATTTGGATAATAACGTGCAATTGGATAGTCAAAGTTCATTCATTATTATCGCTAAATTCATATAAAAAACTTATTGCAACATTGAAAAAGTGAATGTCAAAAATGGCCAATCCTAGCAAAATTTTTCAGTTTATTTTTTGTGTGCAAAAACTACGGGATACTGAGGACACAATCAGTGGTGTCCTCTTTCTTAAAAAAAAATCGTTAAAATTAGCTTTGTCCGTTAAGATGAACGACCTTGATCGAGTAGTATAACAATTTTACTTATAGGTATACCAAAATATGCTAAAATCATACACTTTTCTTTAATTATCAATAAATGAAAAAATACAAAAACGTTTCGGCATTTCGGCTCACTCATATCATTTTTGTTGCTCTCCACTTAAAGTACCAAAAAAACTGGTCACAGTCGCAGAAAAATTTGATTTCCCTGCATAATGTCCCCAGTCAGAGGTCTTTAAAAAAGTGACAGTGAGCCGTGTACCTGTACTACGATTGTTAGTGTATGTGTACGTAAGTGCTTGGGAGGGAAAGAATCGTTTTGGTCCCGTCGTCGCGCGTCGTCACGTTCAGCGTTCAGTATTCAGTAGGAACTCAAGTGTCCGCTCGAAGAGTCCGACCTGCGCGAGTCGGCACGCGAACCGCACGAGTACGCGCACGTCTTTCTTTCTCGAAAAGTTCTCAGTGTACCGTTTCCTCTCTTGTCTTCTTCCTCTTTGGATTACGCACACGGAGGGCCTCCCTGCGACAGTGTCCGGTGAGTGCCTCGATAATCGGGTCCGGGGGATGGAAAACTGAGTAATTCCCCGCAAAACTGAGATTCGAAATATTCCACACCGGCGGCGGGAAAAATCCGCGCGCAGTTCGTCTGGTTTCGACTTACTATTATCGCTTACTATTATTATAACGTCACTGTTTTTTTTTTTTTGGTACTGAATATTCATGGTAAATTTCGTTATTTAAATTTTCGATAAAAAACGGCCCTGAAGTTAATAGGTTAATTGCATTCAGGTTGTATAATATTTGAAACGTAATTACTGTTTATGGTAGATGGTAGGTAGCTACGGTTACGTAAAAATATTTCACGGGATAAAATGGTACGTTATAATTAACTTGCGACGGCTGGGCGCGAAAAAAGTTATCGGGACTGGCGTTTTTGTGATAGTTAAAACACGTCGGCGTCGAGAATGTGCCGAGCTTGCAAAACATTATCGGTAAACAGGCATCGATAGCACATATTTACAAAAGTGTATCTTCAACAATGCTTAGGCAATGATTGGTCGATGGAAGTCCGGAAATACTCTACATATCTTCTACTAACCTAATGGTTTTCTATGCAACACCAATTCCTGACCATCGAAACTACACAAACTACACGTTTACAATCAACCCAAATATTCCAGTAATACCTATTATTTAGATTGGAACTTATTGTTATGGTATTGTCAAATCAAATACCCCACGTCTCTATGGAATACGTTGGAAATTTCCAGATCCATATTTAATCCAGGTTATTCCAGGAGTTTTCAAAATCAAAACGATGACTACAAGCGTAGAAGTCCACGAAAATGTTTTACAGAACTTCAAATTTTGATTCAGAAAATTACCATTACGGATTCGTAACTAAAAATTCTTTTGAAAATTTTGAACATGCCATAATATAAGTAATGCCTTAATAGTAGTTCGCAATTAGGAGACATTTAGAATATTGTACTTATCTGACTTAATTCCTGCGTAGTCCAATTTTGAAATCAAGAAATCACTTTAAAAAACCCTTTGTAGATGTCAAAGTTTCAATTTAACCCTGGACATATCTGAACATTCCAGATTTATTGCGAAATTTTCAAATTTAATTAGGTTGTTATGAATTCGCAGTTCTAGGAATCTAGAATATTTTCACACTCATTCTTTAATACTGGCTCCTGGGTATCTGATAGATGCGTAGCTAAAAGCTGTCTATAAATCTTGCAGAATCTACGTTTTAGGTTTTCCCAAACCTCGACCTAATTCTAGGCATGTCAGGACGTTACAATAAATCTGAGGTAATGTCGAAATAAAGTACCTAGCAGACTCATTTCTGAAATTTACACTTCCTTTGCTAGCCTATGAACTATTCTACAATTTATAATATTTCACAAATTATGGACATTTACACTTAATCTTTGCTGTCTCAGGAGCTACAATCCAACTCCTGGACTTTTTCAGTTTTGGTACAATAGAATTTATACATCTAGAATCATAGCTACATGTAGGGTGTTAATTTTTCAGGATCTAAAATGTTTTACCAATTTTCATTATATGAGCCTAAAAATTTCAAAAGTTTATAATCACGGATTGTACAACTTTTCATAAGTCGTTTTAATTTATGACTTCATAAATCCATAATCCATAATATCCATAATATGAATGTTGGCTCAATTGTGTTTTAAAATACGTACAGAATATTTTTGAAATTTACGCTTGAATATTAGTCCCTGACGTTTCAGGAGCCATCAGTGGTATCTAGATTTTCCAGTGTTTCGAATACTTTTTAAGAAAATAGTTATGTGGCATTCCAGGAGAATTTCTACAAAAATTTGAAAAACCGAAAAACGACAAGATTAGGGTAGCCTTTGCCCTTGAAAACGATTTTGCCACAAAATGTTATTAAACTTTATTATATACATTCGATGATAGAATACATATAGAAAGTGTAGAAAAAATATTCTAGTGGATTGTAAGAAAATTTACAAAAATAGTTAAAACGACGAACGTCAACAACCCTTTTGAGCCAATTTAGCGAAAATGGTATTCAACCTTATTATACCTACATATTTGATAGTAGAATAAATATTTAAAGTGTAAAAAAATATTGGGGTGGATTTTGAGAAAATTTCTAAAAATCGAAAAATTAATTGTTTTTTAGACGTTTTTTGAAGTGTTTTTCCTTAGAGACGATTTAGAGAAAAATGGTGTTTAAATTCTATTATACACAGTCGATAGAATAAAAAATAAGTACTCAAAATTTAGAAGAAATTTTGGTGTGGGTTTTGTGAAAATTTCCAAAAATCCAAAAAAGACGAGAGTAAGTTCTTTGGAGATTTAACCGAAAATGTTATGAAACTTTGTTATATATATACTATATACATATATACTAGGTATATATATTCGACAATGCAATAAATGTTAAAAGTTCTTTTAAAATGAAATGCTAATAACAATAACAACGATTACAATAATACTTCTCATATATGAGTGCCTCATATGACAAGGTAAAAAATGACGACGGGCCCATCGGCTTACTTGCTTATATTTTATTATAACTTTCATTGTAGATAATTATTAAATTTATAAAAAATTCTACTACCGGATCCCAAGAAAATTTCAAAAATTGAAAAACAGTAAGTGTAAAGTGTTTAGCCAAAAAATGTCAATAAACTTTATTATTCATATTAGATCATAAATAAATGTGTGCCTTTCAGAGACGATTTAGCCAAAAAAATATAATAAACTCTATACTTTATACTCCTTGTAGAGCACAAAGTCTAAATACTAAGTTTGAATCGCTTATGAATTTTAGTTTTCGAGAAGAACGTACCACACACACACACTTACACATACAGCCATTTTTTTTTCAAAATGGGTGTTCACGTCTAGAAATACTAATACCTCAAAATCTAAATATCGACCAGAGTACACTACTCCTCTTATAACGAATGTCCCTCATATGAGAGATATAAATCAAATTCTAACTAGGCTATATTTAAAGGATTTATAATTCTGAAATCATAGGTGGGAGATTCCATGTCAACTGGTCAGGGGAGTGAATGGGGTGGTTTTTAAATCGCTACCGGAAGTATCTAGTCGTCTTTAGGATATAGAGATACGTCCGATCCTACATTTTCAGCCCCTAACTTTGCGCCATTTTGGATTTGTGACCTAGGTGTTTTGTTCATTTTTTTGCGGGCCATGACAAATTTTTGTTTTTAGACTGCCGATGCGAGAATTTGAGTTTAAAAAATTCTGAATGTAGTGGGTCCATGTAAAATCTTCCCAGGAATCCATTTCCGGCATCAGAATTAGGATTGGATGCTCCCCCGAGCGAGAAATTCGAAAAAACAGTTTTTTTCAAAGTGCGATATCCAAAAAGTTTATTTTTTTTAAATATTTGGAAGCTGCCAAAATCGTCCTTTTTACATATACTGTAAGGTCAAAACAAATTATCGGTGTGTATTTTGGTTTTAAGTAATAAAACACGCAAAAAACTGATTTTTTTTTGTGGAAAAATGAAACATTTCTGTGTCTAACCCTGTGAAACTCATGCAAACATTCAATTTAACATTTTTTGACGTTCCAGTGTTATACCTTCATTCCAAAGCCTATAATCTTGATCCTCGCTTTTTTTGCAATTTTGGAACCAACAAGGTGCTCTAACTCACTAGTTGCCATATTCAATTTTTTCACCGGAGGGAGGAGCTCTAGAAAATATACAAATTGATGGGAAAACACGTAAAAAATACATTGTAAAAACCCAGAAATTTATACTTTATTCATCCAATCTAACTGGTACAGAGAATTTCAGGAATCAAGATCTTCAATGCTAAATTTGTTGAAATATGTTTGAATTTTGTGTGCCTGAGCTTTGTTCAAAGTGAACGTTTTCGGTGATTTCTTTTTTTCAGTGAGCTTAACCTCACAAATAACATGGGGAAAAGATATAGTTAGCCAAATAGGTGAGTCAGGAAAGAAATAAACTTTTGAAACAGAATTATAGCTAAACACTAACGTCTCTGCAACAAGATCATCTTCATATATTTCCACATGAAATATTTCATTTTTCCACCAAAAAAAAAAGTTTTTATGCGTGTTTTATTACTTAAAACCAAAATACACACCGATAATTTGTTTTGACCTTAAATCATATGTAACAAGGAAGATTTTGGCAGCTTCCAAATATTTTTAAAAAAATAAACTTTTTGGATATCGCACTTTGAAAAAAAAACTGTTTTTTCGAATTTCTCGCTCGGGGGAGCATCCAATCCTAATTCTGATGCCGGAAATGGATTCCTGGGAAGATTTTACATGGACCCACTACATTCAGAATTTTGTTAAACTCAAATTCTCGCATCGGCAGTCTAAAAACGAAAATTTGTCATGGCCCGCAAAAATATGAACAAAATACAAAATTGGTCACAAATCCAAAATGGCGCAAAGTTAGGGGGTAAAAATGTAGGATCAGACGTATTTTTATATCCTAAAGACGACTAGATAGTTCCGGTAGCGATTTAGAAACCACCCCATTCACTCCTTGATCAGTTGACATGGAATCTTCTATATATAAATTTAACCATTTTTGAAAATTTAAAATTTGTTTCGAATTCATGGGATTAAACGCCTCAAGATGTCATAAGTCATAAGAAGTGCACTCCTAGAAATCTTTTGATTTCTACCGATTTCTTCCACTACCGTGGAATTCAAATTATCCCATTTAAATCCCATTTAAACTTTGTTTATAACTATATAAAGATCGTTAACTATTCACTTTTTTTATCATCCAAACCGTCATTATTTTTCCACAATCCAGCGATTCCGAGTACCGATAATAACGTTATATTTATTAACCAAAAATATTAGTGGTCCTGTGGTTTTTTTGCCCTGCGTTTCGTATCGTAAATCTAGGTATTCCTCTTTTTATTTAACGCAGATTCGTCACAATTAGACGCGTCTCTTTCTTCCGTTCTTCTATTCGTTAACCGGTACCGTTTCGACTATCCGTCCGCTCCACATTTTCGCGAACAATCGTCGAGGATTTACGATTTTCGGTGCGATTCAATTCAAATAAGGAAAAACAAACGCGGAAGAGTTTTTTCATTCATCTTCCTTGTGCTCTTCAGACAGTTATTTAGTTAATCGATTCTCAAAACTCTCTAAGTGAATCAAGTGACTAAAGAAGTTGGCTGGAAATTTGGTTGGTCAACTCTAATTTAACTGGTCAAGTTAATCACTCGGGTTGCATCGAACTAAATCGTCAGTTACAAAGGCAAAAATTAACCAAACTGCTGTTCAGTTGGTCAGCTCTGTAAGGTAATGTAAGGTCTGTAAGGTTGGTCAACCCCTTTGACCGCGGATTTAACCTCAGAATATCTACACGCTGTTAGTTAAACGTTAAACGATCAACAACTTACAATTAAACAGAAAAAGGTGAATTAAATTCAGTTATTCAAATAATTCCCAACTAGTAACAAATAACTATAAGTAAATCGGCGAGTCAGTTAAAATTCAATTGGTCAGCTAATTTGACTGTTTAAGTTAATCACTGGAGTTATGCAAATGTCTGACTAATAGACAGCTAATGCGACTAATGTTAACTGAAATTTAGTCCGCTGTTTACATTGTGAATGTAACTGCAGGTGAAATACACGGTCAATGCATTGGGACAACCGCTCAATCAAATGCTAGTTACAAAAGAACTGGAGAGAGTTACGAAAAATTTAGTTGTCTCTAACTGATCTCCGGTTACAGGTAAACATACGAAAATTAGTTGAACTATAGTTAGGGAGCGCTGTTATCATTTAAGCTTAGATTATAAACACACGTTTGGTAGTCAATCGATAGACACAACTGTTAAACTAAGTGTCATTTACAACTAATCAGGCGAGCTCTACAATTTAATTGATCAGCTAATTTGATAGTTGAAGTAAATCATCCTAGTTACATAACTCTTTAAAACTATGACTATCACTTATGAGTAAACAACCGAATGCTACCCCGAACTTTATTTTGTCAGCTATGATTACTATGGATTTAACTTCCAATTAAATGT
Source organism: Cryptocephalus moraei (assembly GCA_946251905.1). Lineage (NCBI taxonomy): Eukaryota > Metazoa > Arthropoda > Insecta > Coleoptera > Chrysomelidae > Cryptocephalus > Cryptocephalus moraei. Next base: position 32,770,996 of record OX276454.1, on the reverse strand, counting down.
ACACTTAGACTAGTGACACAACCGTCTCAGTTATAAGTGAGAAGGCCAGAGTTACTTAAAATTTAGTCGGTCAGCTAATGTAACCGTTTAGCGTTTATGTTAATTACTCGAATTACACAACTGTCTAACTAATTGTCACAGTATAAGTGAATCGAGAAAGGTTTAATTGGTCGGCTGTATTGAATGTAGATTTACCGTCACGCCAAATAAACGCTTGTTTATTAAACTAACCAAGTGTAATGTATTAAATTTGGGGAAAAAAATTTAAGACTTTCAGCGGACTTTAACATATATGACGCTGCATCTTCTTCTTCTTCTGCTGCATATCCACTAATGGATGTTCGCGATCACATTTCTCCACCCCTCCTTATTCAGTATTGTATGTATTAGTTCTCCCATTGTCCTCAATCCCGTCCATTGCCTGACGTTGCGAAACCATGACATCCTCTTTCTTCCAACTCCTCTCTTTCCCTCAATCTTTCCTTCAATTATCAATTGTAGGAATTGGTATCGCTCGTTCCGTATCACGTGACCAAGATATGCTCTTTTACGACGTTTGATTGTGCATAGCAGTTCGCGGTCTTTATTGATCATTCTCAGGATCTCCTCGTTTGTCCTTCTTGCAATCCAAGGAATCTTTAGTATACGCCTATAAATCCACATCTCGAATGCCTCAAGCTTATTCATAGTGTTCACCTTTAGTGTCCATCCCTCCATACCATAAAGTAATACCGTCCAGACATAGCATTTTACAAATCTAATCCTTAGGCCAAGATCAAATTCAGTATTGGTAAACACTTTTTTAAATTTCATGAACGCACTGCGGGCGTTTTCAATTCGACATCTGATTTCCAAGTCCGATTCCTAGTCTTCACACAGCCACGTTCCTAAATATTTGAATTTATTCACCCGCTCTATTGGTTGGTTGTCATGTGTTAAGCTTGCGTTTTGAAATTCTTGTGGCTTGCGAGTAATTATCATAATTTTGGTCTTCTTGGAGTTGATATTAAGGCCCATGCGTTTACTGTGTTCACCGACAGTCTTGAGCAAGTATTGCAAATCTTCCACTTTTTCTGCAATTAGAACTGTGTCGTCTGCATAACGTATATTGTTGACCCAAACACCATTCACTTTAACGCCCATGGTAAATTCTTCTAGGGCTTCCTGAAAGATACTTTCAGAATACAGATTGAAGAGAAGTGGGGAGAGAACACATCCTTGTCTGACCCCTCTACGAATTGATTTTGCTTCTGTGAAATCGTTACCAATTTGGACTTCAGCAGTTTGATTCCAGTATAAGTTTTGAATGCAACGGATGTCTTTTTGATCTATATCGAGTCTGTTTAGGATTTGTATTAGTTTATGATGTTGAACTTTGTCAAACACTTTTTCGTAATCGATGAAACACAGCATTATGTCCTTTCTCTGATCATTGCAGTTCTGGATTAGTACCTGAGTCGCAACTAATGCTTCTCTTGTGCCTAGCCCCCGTCTAAATCCAAATTGTGTGGATCCGATGTTCCTTTCGCACTTTTCTGATATTCTGTAGTGGATAATCTTAAGGAATACCTTCAGCGTGTGGCTCATGAGGTTGATTAGTCTATGGTCCTCGCATTTCGTTGCATTGTTCTTTTTTGGCAAGGGGATAAAAATTGATGTTAGCCATTTGGCGGGGAACTCACCTGTGTTATAGATTTGATTAAATATTTTCTGAAGAACTGTGATACTTTTGTCGTCAAATAATTTGAGCAATTCGACAGGTATACGGTCTGGGCCAATCGCTTTCCTATCTTTAGATGTATTGATCGCTCTTATAATTTCTTCTTTTGTGATGGGAGGTCCAGAGAGGTTAATGTCGCCCATATTTTCCATATCAGGTCTTTCATCGGCAAAAAGATTGCTAATATAGTTTTCCCATATGATTTTACGCTGTTGGTCATCCTGTGCTATCCTCCCTGATCGTTTTCTATATTAGAGAATGGCCTTTTCCTATATATCCCGGCCGCCTCTTTTATTTTTTTGTGCAAGTTAAAGTCATCGTGTATTTCTTGTAGTTGTTCTAATTCCTCACACTGTGGTTTCAGCCACTCATTCTTAGCTGTCCTAATCTTCATTCTAATAATTTTCTGTATTTTCTTATAGTTATCTCCATTCCCTTGGTTTTGGTACTTTCTACGTTCTTCAAACAGTGCTAATATCTCAGATGTCATCCAGTTGTGTTTTTGCGCTCTCTGTTTATATCCCAATTTGTCCTCTGCAACACTGATCATGGCCTCCTCCATTCGTTACATCGCTACATTCGTTACATGACACTGCATCAGTTACCATTAATAAAAAATTTGTAGAAGGTATTTTATTGGGTTAATTAGATAAGGACTGATTAACAAATCTGGCTATGGTTACATCATTGGTTTTGTCTAAATTATCTACATAAATCGAATGTCCTTTAGAATGATCTGAACCATTTAAAGTCCCAACAATTAAATTAGCAATCTGACGATCCTTTGTGTAAGTGGTTTCACCAACAGCGATTCAAAGATTTCGATTTTTCGATTAAAGTGAGTAGATTATCTTTAAACACCTACTAATAGAAATAAATCCGTCTTAATTTTATGCTTTCTCAAAACTCTTGTTTTGGAAATATCTGTCTCATTAGTGCAAAGTAAATGAAATGTAAATGCCATCCCGTTAAGGGTTTGGAAAGGAAAATAGGTAACATTGACAGAAATGACTTTTTTTAAACATCACCAATGTTAAATTGTTCACCAATACCACTAATAAACGAGAAATATGCACGTCATATCCATTTATCGGAAAATGTTGAAATATGCATTATTTGCATCAAGAAATACTATAAAAAATATATTCTTAGGGTGGGAAGTGGATATGTACAAAGTATTGAATCATTATACCGAAAAATAAAGATATGCATTTTGCATAAAATCCAGTCTAGTTATAAGTAAATCCAGTGGGACAAACGCTCAATCAAATGTTACAAATGAAGAGGAGCGAGTTACGTAAAATTTAGTTGGATCGAGTTATACAACTCTCTAACTAATCTTCGTTACAGGTAAATATACGAAAATTAGTTAAACAGTACTTAGTGAGCGCCGTTTATCATTTAACCTTAGGTTATAAACATACTGTAACGTTTATTTTCTAATTTATTTACACTAATACTAATTGTACACTAAACACTACTTAATTTATTTACACTATTACTAAACTAATTAATTTATATAACACACTTAACTATTTCCTAATAATTAATTTATCTCACTCCTAATTATTAATTTATTTAAACGCTCTCGCACTAGCTATTTCACTTGTTCACTATTTACTCTCGCGGCTTCCGTCTAATAATAATCATAATCTCCGACCGCAAACCCGCTTATATACACATCTCAACTGTAATCCGGAACCTTCTGGCGTATTCTTGAAATTACTCGAAATACCTTTTTTATGTAGAAAGGTCCAGAAGGCCATAAATCACCTTTCCTTAAATAATAATCCGGGAGGTTTCTTCTTTAATAAGATGTTTTTATAGAATTCAATTAAGCGTCGCGGCAATTCCTTTGAGGCAAGCCGTCCAGGTCCGATACGAGTAAACACGTCTCGCGCTATTGTTTACTTTTCGCATTACAATACGTTTGATTGTCAATTGATAGACACAGCTATTGAATTACGTGCCATTTACAACTAATCAGGCGACCTCTACAATTTAATTGGTCAACTAATTTGATAGTTGAAGTAAATCACTCCAGTTACATAACTCTTTAAAACTATGACTATCACTTATAAATAAACAACCGAATGTTAATCGAATTTTATTTTGTCAGCTATGATGACTGTTGTTCCAGAGTTACCTAAGATTTAGTTGGTCAGCTTATTTTACTACCGTTTATGTTAATTACCTGAATTACACGACGGCCTAACTAGTCGTCATAGTGTAAGTGAACCGAGGAAAGTTTAATTGGTCGGCTGTATTGAATATAGATTTACCTTCACGTCAAATAAACGCTTGTTAGTCGATCGATTGACACAACACAGTCGCCAGTTATAATTGAACAGGCGAGAGTTAACTAAAATTCAGTTAGTCAGCTGCTTTGGTCGTAGAATTAATCCTGGGTTAAAAGTACTCAGAGGCCGATAAGTGTTATTACTGATATGTTACGTTATGGATGGGTAGGATCCTTCATTTATTCTTCGACGCTCCCCACTTCGGTTCGTGTGTAATTTATATGTAACGGAGGCGATGTGTTATTATTAATTAGAGTGCGACCGGAAGTAGTCATCTAACTAATTGTGACGTAGGGCGCTCTGTAAGTGGCCGTGTGTCAAAAGTCGAAGGAAAATGTAAAACTATCACTTTTTCGTGATTCTTTCGTTAGTTGCATCACGTAGTTCTGAAATGAAGACTTGTCAGGTAACTTCAGTTTTTGATAGTGAAATATGTGATTAGAACCGCGCCCTTTTCGAATTTTACATATGATCGATCTGTTTACATTTCGTCGTGTGTTTTTATATGGGAATGTTTCTCTGAACTTTTCCAGCGCAACGGGAGGATGGCGGTATGTCATTAGGGATTATTACCGCGGTGAAAATCATTTTTTTAATAATAGGTGTTTGCAAGCTTGATTTCGAAACGGCTGCAACATCTCGTTTGGGAAAGCAATTTCATTTTCCTAGCAGACGAAAAAGTCGATTGGGTAAGAAGTCTAACTTTACGACATGGCCTAATAAATATTCCAATAAAGCGTTAATGAGAAAATGACACAACTTACGATTGAAACAAACGATAAGCAGTTACAATTGTTAATATTTCTCGGCAGCAATTATGATGAGGCGAAAGAGAAAGGCATTACAGCATGCAGCTATATATTAACGCCGCATTATTTTCATTTCCAAAACTGGAAATCAACACTGATTTACGCTTAATCCATACTTAATTAGAAACTGCAACCGTTTTTAGATGTGATTCCAGTATTCATTTGATTCTTTTCTACAGTGACAATCGACGGATTGTGTTCGGGGTTCGTTTAATTAATCTAAGTTTAATTAAAGTTTTGAATTCTTTTCGTAATACGTTGAGACCTAATCACCAACCAATTGTGTAGTTCTAATTGTTAATAGGTAATCTTGATATTACCTTTCGTCGCGAGAGAAATGAGAAAGGCGATTCAATAAGCGGTTATATATTGCTGGCACTTTTTCAGCTTCAATTTTATTCGAACAAGCTTATTTGCGCACGGTCTCCCTTCTGTACAAGTCAGCTATACATTTGATTCGATTATGGCTTTTATTATTTTTATTGTGGTCCGTTGTATAAAATTAATACTCTAAAGATTTCCAAAAGAGAAAACGATACAAACTGCACTCTGAAACATACCATAATTAGTTATTCTCATATCGATTATCATTATATTGAGATGAATAAGGCGTTACAACGGTGGGCTGTGCATTGTCAACATATTTTTAGATTCATGTCAAACGTTACATTTATTTCAACCCAATTTGCAGAAATCCAGGCAAATGATTATAAACTGTCCATCGTCTGTGCCAATCCGGTATTGATTAGGCTCGATTATGTTGGCTATTCCGGTTTATAGGTAATATTTATAGTCTTTATTGTGGTCCGTTAAATGAAATTTGCATTTTCGCAACATTTCAACAATGTTGCTGGTGAGAAACTCGCAAACTGCAGTTCGGAATAAGCCATAGATAATTCTAATCGCTATTTATTTCCAAATAGGTATATAAGTGTATCAATGCGTTGTAAGTTACATTGTAAAATACAAATACAGGGTTGTCAAACAAAGACGGATTATACCTAATTACTGGAAAATGTGTCACTATTTTTATTTAACGCTCGTACCGGTTAATCTCTAATTAAAGGGGAGAATTATTTTCTTTTACTTTTGGCTACTCCCCTTTAATCCTCAAGAAGGGGTGCAATTCGTCCCCTAAATTTTAATAAGCACAGGAGATCGAGTTGGCGTCTTTTTAAAGCCCTTACATTATTCTTCTTTACGACTTAGACGAAAATCAACATGGATATTGAAAAACATGCATCCTTATTCCCAATTTAAGTATGGTCGGTCAATTCAATTTTGATTTTTTTGTTTTGCCGACCGAAGGTTGTCCAGCTTCTCAAAATTGGCCATGGTAATTTAACCAAAGGAAAACACCAAGTCTTAACCAACTGCTTTATTAAAGATGAGCGACCGGTTTCGGCTTCATAGAAGCCATCTTCAGGCTCGCAAACAAGTTGTTTTGTTTTAGGGCTCCCTGTTGTTCGAAGTGTGCGGCGTCACACATACAAAACAAATACGTTGACATACACAGTTAAAATAATTAAAACTTTGAAATTAACACACATCGAACAAGATTAACTACATAAAGTTCTTTTAGGACATGGATCAAGCCCTAAAGGCGTGAGCTTCCTCATACTTGAGAGGTTGGGAAGTAACTACTTTTTGTTTTGCCTTCCTAGTTGTAACGTTTTCTATTTAGCAAAATAAGGATAAGCAATATTACTAATAACATAACAATACATTTAACAAGAACTTGGTCTATGATATTGTTGTGACTTGTGATAATTGTGTTTCGGTTTGTTTTATTCAAGGGCTTTTTTAAAATGAATTATGCTTCATTTCATTCGTGAAAATGTAGAAAGAATTGAACTTTTTTTAAAGTTCCAGTTATCCAGTTATTTAACTAACAACACGGAGAGGAGTTGTTCTGGAATTGATTAAAAAACTTTAGGAAACTGAGTCTGTAGCCAGTACGTAACGTAAACCAGGAAAGTTGCAAAGTTTGGGTGAATTTATGTAGAACCTACCATAAGTACAAGATTACTACTGTGTCTGAAATATGGCGAACGAATATTCAAAACATTTTAAAGAAAATTCACCCATATAAATTGCATTTAGTGTAGGAACTTGATGAAGACAATTTTGACCTCCATTTACAATTTAGGGAAATTATGGATGAGCCAGCAATTATTAATTGATCATCATCATCATCATCATCATCATCCAACCTGGTGTTGAGTCCACTGCTGGACATAGGCCTCCATTAAACTGCTCCACTGGGTTCTCTCTTGAGCTGTTCTCATCCAGTGTCCTCCAATCCTCTTTGTATCGTCACTCCATCTTGTTGGTGGTCTACCCCTGCTTCTTTTATCCTCTCTGGGTCTTCAATTTGTTATTCTTATGGTCCACCTGTCGTCCTTAAATCTGCAACATGTCCCGCCCATTTCCACTTTAATGCTGTTATTCGCCGGATTATGTCCTGTACCCCAGTCCTTTGTCGAATTTCGGTGTTTCTGATACGATCTTGGATCCCAATACCCAGCATAGCTCTCTCCATCCTTATCTGTGCCACTTCCAATTTCTCCACAGTGCCTTTTGTCAAGGTAAGCGTTTCGGCGCCATAAGTCATTACTGGCAGCACGCACTGATCGTATACTTTCCGTTTCATATTAATTTATATGAAATATCATATTATTAATTGATAATTTCTTTAATACCTGTTTCTGTAACCAGTCTTCGCTCCATTCTTTCCAACGAAACTGTCTTTATTAGTCGGATTCAAACCCAAGAATTTAGGTACAAACCCAACACTTCAAAAATTAAATGTTTGGCCTAATATCTTCTATAACCGGCTGATGGATCAATTTTTTGCATGATAGTTTGACATAAACTGGCCAAGAATACAATGAAGATCATTTGACATCCCAATAGAATAGTGGCTCTATGCATTAAGCCTTTCCTTTTTGACAGTACTGCTTATGCCAAACGCTTCTTGGCCCTTTAGTTTGGAGAAGTAGGTCCATTGAATAGGGTCCACTATTCCCCGACTTGTCCCCAATATCTCAAAAAATCCTGAGCCAAATTTAAAAATTATACCAGAGTCTAATGAGTAATGAGAAATATGGGCTTCAAAATTATGCCCCACTCTACACCACGGGCTTTTTAAAATTTAGAGGGGATGATTGTAGCTCTGCTTAGTTGTTAAATCGGGGCAGTTAAAATTACCAAAAATAATTGTCCCCCTTAAATAAAAGAAAAACTAAGGGTGCGTCATTTTCATAAAAATACTGACACATTTCTCGTAAATAGCTGTATTGTTTTCGTTTGGCTATCTTTAATAGTTCAATTAGCTATTACTTCCTGATGTTACTTATTATGATGAGATGAAAGAAATACAGGTTATAACGAGCGATATACATACAACAACATCACGTTTTCAGGTTCAACAGCTTTGTACAGATTATAAGATTCCTATAGAAACCACTTACTGTTTACAAAACTGCTTTAATTGTGAAGTCCCAATAGTGCACTTTTTTCTCGCTTTTGAATGTCTAATAAACGAACACTGTAAATGCGAGTTACCAAGCATTGTAAGTGAACATATTTGATTAATTGCTAGATTTTTTCAATTGCCGTTGATTTTAAGGTTTATACGACCATTAGTTTAAGGCGTTTGTAGTGGATTTGTACATTCATTGAATGCGTTTTTCTCTGGATCATATATCAATGAAACAATTGTATCAATAATCTTACTCAAAATAACCCAAAACTAAAGAAGTTCACTTACTCATCATCGCTTTTTAAACCAATTTCTTATAACAACTCTGTTCATATTTTTTATAAGTACCATTAATATTTAGTTGTTTGTCCAAATTTAATGTAAACTTCTTAGTCCATTGTTCCTTTAATGTTCATTTGTAGTTTTGTTCCCATTTTGCCATTTTTTATCTGTTTTGATAACATATAGTGGTCGGTCGGTTACATTTGGATTTAAATTGGTTGGCGTCCAAATGTTTGTTTAGAAATTTTAAATTTCACATTTGAAAGAACTTAGAAAGCATTATTTAGAAGTTAGACGTTACCTTGGAACCTTTTTAAGAAAACATTAAGTTCTTAATTGTTATAAAATATTAAATCAAAATTATTAGATTATTAAAGTCAAAGCAACTTTCACGTAGACGTGCAGGGTAAATTTCCTCGCTTGTATCCAAGACATGCTAGTTAAGTTTCTTGTCTTGCGATTGAGTTTTACAAGAATTTTAACATAAATTCAGATGCATGAATGATTCCATCAAAGTAATGTTTTAGTTAAATCTGACGTGGAAAACAATGAAAACTGTTATTAAGTGTAAGCGCTTTTCCATGCCGCTTACTTTCCTTTTTTAAACAATATAAACAAATACAAATTGGCGAAAAATACTGTAATATTTTATTCAGATGATTGTTTACTTACAATCGTTTTTGACGGCAAGTTTTGATTATCATGATATCATGAACTTACTTTAAAAAATTGTTTTTTTTTTGTGAAATACTTTTTAACTTCCACGGCTATAACTCTGAAAATAAATAAAAATGAAAGCAGATAATCTTGTCTTGTCTTGTCTTATTAAGTTAACGTCTCTTTTTCGCTGCTGTGGCCAATTTGGACGGGACCTACAGTTTAACGTGGGCTCCGAACCACGGTCCTCGATCACGGTTGTACCCTTTAAGGCTCTCACCCCAGTTGATCCACTCCGTGCTCTACCGACTCAGGGTGTGTGTATCCTAGTCCCGCCCTCCTACAGGATATCCGATCCTATCCGGCCTGGTTACCGGCGAAGCAGATAATCTTAAGCATCTTAAACTATTTCCTATATATGTATGAAAAATTTATTGAAAACTTGTTAAACTAATAGAAAATATAAAATTAATAATTTCTCAAATGCTCAAGCATGGAGTGGAAGCGAAAATGGATTATCGGAACCGGAATATTCTTTTTAGACACAACACTTATTTTAAAAATCATTCTAGCCCAGGAACAAATATTTTTTGGCGGAATTTAACTAATCGCCAATGAAGAACATATTATTACAAAAAAATGAATTTTTCCGAATTAATTGCAATTCTAATTTCAAGGGTATAGGTCAGGTAGATGGTTATAGACTTGTTATGTTATACTTGTTAGTACTCTTGAACCTTAAGTCAAGTAAGCTTCTTTAATTTGTTCCCTTATTGGTTGTATGGGCTGTTTTTCTTGAAATAGGGTAGACTGGGATGAATTGAAATATTTTTGACAAAGTTGCTCACAAACTATGACTTGCATATGTCAGCTACGATCGATTTGGTTATGTCATCTATTTGAAGCTAAACTAACTGGGTATTAGACTACATTGTTTCAGCTTCATAAATACTGACAACGGAAAGCAACATAATCTCAATACAATGCGAATATTTCAGCTGACCCCTATATCTGTATCAGTAGAAATAATACTTGGGGTTAATTCAAACAATTGTTAATTCAAGACAATAAATCTAAGGATGGTGTATTTCACTACAGAAGGGCAACTTATTCATTAAAGACAAACCGAAATAAGTGTTCCACCTCATAAATGAGGAAAAGAGCATTTTGTGGCATTCACCATCCATATCAACAGGTTGTATGTATTGTTACTCGTTATGACAATAATTGAATCCATCGTCAACTTTGGAGAATAGGGTAGACCTGTTTTAGAGAATGTATAATAGCGAATAAGGTAACAAATGTACATGAATGAATGGTAATTCACGTGCGATTGCGATGATTTTATCTCGCAATCGTTGTAGTGCTTAATAGTGGGTCAAAATAGGATGACCACTGTATTGTGCTTAGAAAATTGCTCTATCGCCTTGGGAAATGTTTCAATGTCCCAAGTGCCCTAGCGCCTAGAAGTTGAGCCTTGAGGTTGAGTCTTGTTAAAATAACCACCGCTTTGTTCTTTGCCGTTAGCTCTCGTGCGTTCGGGAAAGCTCCACTGTCTTAAACATCCCGGAGCCTTTACCATAGACTCTGATAAGATGAACAACGTACGTACTTATACAATAAGTGCAAATACGGTACGTACGTACATTATTGCGTTTTGACGATTGTTGTCATGCGATGCTGATGGTTTCATTCACATGAGCACCCTAACGGTGACCCCCAACAGGATGACCACCATATTGCACGATGGCTCTCTTGCGCCAGGGAAGGTTTCATTGTCACAAGTAAAGAGTGTAGGCCATGATAAAGTTGCCTACATATTGTTTTTGAGACAATCGCTCTTGTGCGTTCCTGATGGTCTCATTGTCACACGCCCCGTGTAACCGCCTTAGCGGTGACCGTAATAGGATGGACAATGAATCGTAAAAATACTTATATTCGCCCTTCTCTTTAAAAGAAACAAATGTGCACTGTAGAGTAGAACGTTATGTTCACAATGTGATACATGTTTTTCTATTTCTTATGAAATGAAACGACACTTATGCATTCATGCAGGTGACAAGTGTTAAGTGTTCATATTCTGATGAAAGTTTCTGTAACTCTTTTAGTTTGAAAATGTACTTATCATATGAGTAACAAACCTTTAAGTGCTCACATTGTAACAAATGTTCCTTTCTTTATTCGTATTTGAGGACACAGTTGCCTGTTATGCAGACAACAAATCTTTCCAGTGCTCATATTTTGACAAATATTTTTAATACAGTGTGACAAATTGTAACAATTATTTCAAGATACAATTTTGTATTCATACAAATGACAAGCTTTTTACGTGGCCGTATTGTGATAAATGTTGTTATATTTTTGGTCATTTCAACACTCACTTGCACATGTATGCAGATAAGCCTTTCGAATGTTCGCATTCGAATAAAAAATTATCTGCTTTATTTTCTTTTAAGAATCACTACACATTCATACAATGTAATTCGAAATTTACCTCTCTTTGTAAATTTTGAATATCTTTATCTTATTGTAAAAAGGTATCCCCTATTCCTTTCTTGACCTGCCTTTTCTAAAAATTCTTTACAATTTACAGGTAATATAGCAAAATTATTTATTAAATTATTATTGATCATATAAATGTATTTATATAATTTATTGTATACGTGGTTTTACAACCGGATAGAGCAACTAGCCATCAAGAGAGTGTGAGTTGCACACCCAATTCTAGGGTTCGTTGAAATCGTTATGTCTCTGGATTATTAATTGGAAATCATTAGAAGAGGAGCTCACTTTAGCTTACATCAAACATACAGTTTCATTATTAAGGCAATAACTTCTGTAAATAATGTCAAACAATGTATTATCTAATATGCAGCATTTACTTTTTAACAAATTGATTACAAAAAAAAATTTAGTTCTCGTTATTGATTTAAATTTGAAAATACTCCATTCCATGGTGTTTAAGTTTTCTCTTTATATATTAGTATCAGAATAGTTGTATAGGTACGTATAGCTACAGCGGTATAATTACATATCCATTTGTTCAAGTATTTACAAATTTAGTGTATCCATTATTTGTTTTTAATATTTTCAATAACCCATTCGATATATATTAAGGTGCTGTTATTTGCTGTTATATAATAATTTAAGGATAGAATAATTCAAACGAATCCTAGACTTGTGTGTGTGAAGCACCCAGACTTAATAATAATAATAATAATAAAAAAAAATCTCGAAGAGGGAGGAAATGCGCGTTCGTACCATCAGTGGCCATGCGAGACCGACCGGTGTGTAGGGTTATACCTCACCTTTACGACACACTAAAACCCTACTTCCTTTATCTTAATCTCGTTGAGATTTCCATCTTGGACCCGCGTTAGCATTACTCAAGATGGCTGTTCTTCGCCTATTTGGCGTCCGTTCTGTTCCTGCTTTCGTTCTGTAATCTCTTGAGGGATTTCTCACTGGTGTGTCACACCGTCCTCCGAGCTTGTGGGACCTCTTGGTTCTTCTGTCTTTACACTCTTTACCTTTTGCTGGGTACGTCGACAACTGGTGATCTAAGACAATACAACGTATATAGCTTAGCTGTTGACCACTGGCTCGGATGTCTTCAGCCAACCCTCATCGTTTCTCTGCGTTGTCGTCCCTCTCGGTCGGGACAGACTAAAGCGAAGAGTGCTGCCATTCTTCACGTGGTTTGGTCATCAACTAGACCATTTCTTTCGTTTCTTCATTCGCAAAATCGTTTCCACGAACAGCACGAACTCAGCTACGACGTCCCAGTTTTCTTCTTTCTTCAGCATCACTTCTACTATGTTTTCGGGCGTAAAAACTCCGATCTTCTTTGTCTTGTCAGTGCCCGTCGTTGCAGGTTCCATTGGCTGCACGTGAACAGTGTATGTTCTGCATTGTCTGCGGCATGTCCGCAAGCGAGACACGTAGAGCTTCCTACTTTTCCATGTTTAAACAGGTAGGAGCGGAAATATCCGTGTCCAGTCAGCAACTGAGCAACTGGGTCAGATAAGATAATAGTTTACCTCCCTATGGTGTCTCTCTATCCAGCCTTTCACGTTTGGTATGAGGCGCTTAGTCCATTTACCTCGGCGTTCCGCGTCGTACCTCTGTTGTCACTGTTCCATGGTCCTAGACCTTTCTTCTTCTGCAATCTTGGCTCTGCCGATGCCTTCCTCGTCTCTTTCAGTGTTGCGTCTTCTTTCGTACGTTCCAGTGCTAGCAGGTCAACTGGGATGGTTCCCGCAATAGCTAGTACTGCCGGTTCTGATACTGAGCGATATGCACTGCATACTCTAATTGCAGCCCTGCGCTGCACCCTGGCTATTCTTTTCCTTTAAAACTCTTTCTTCGTCGTCTCTCCCCATATCTCTGCACCGTACAGAAGTATGGAATTGGTCACAGACATCAAAAGATCTTGCTGGCCCTTGGTCCACCGATAGGTCTCTTTAATTTGACTGAGCTATTGGTAACCGTCGATGCTTTATCTGCCCCTTTTCTGATATTTTCACCGAATCTCATCGAGTCCGTGGTGAATCCCACATATTTGATATCCTTCTTTGTCTCTATAACGTGGTCCTCTATTTGCATCGCTTGGATGTTGTCGAAACTTGTCTTATGTAGCTGTAACAACACTGAAAGTCTTCAGACGACGCAAATGAAATTTTGAAAGTGGCCATTGTTCTTTTATAGCCTCAGATCACTTAATAACTTACATCCACTGATTCTGCCTACTTTCATACAGTTTTGTAATCTACCATCGTTTAGGCTTTTACGTAGTAGAAACGCGGCACTTGCAATAATTATACGTCTTCTTCGATTTTATATTAATTCGAATTTTATATTAATCTTACTGATGAAATATTTTTAAAATAATATATCAAACACCCCACGCTTTATTACAGTGACATCTATTTTCTCGTTAATTACATTTATTTCTAAAAGAAAAAATATTTTTACCCTTTCAGTTGGATTCACTTTTGAAGCGTATTTTTTTAGTTGTTTCTAAACTATAATTTATCAAGTTCTTCAATAGGATTTTCCAGCAGCAAACAATCAAGAGCCTATAGTAAATCCACTGAGAAGAAAACACCCACGAAACGAGAAAAGGTAGTAAAGTTAGACAGCACCTATTACACGTCGTTTGCTATTGGTGGAAAAGTCATAAATCTTTTGGCGGGAATTGTTGATGTACAGAGTCGGTTCAGTGTAATTAACAAGTTTAGTTGTCTGATCTATGGTTGTCTGTTTACAAGCGTTCAGGTAAGTCGTTGACGGTGATAGTGGACTTTTAGTTGATGGTTTATTTTAACGTATCGCTATTGTTATTCAGGTTTTTGATATAAATTTGTATAAACTTATTTCTGTGATATATTGCAATTATGGAAAGACACCTTCCCTGCTCGCCTCCCAAAAAGAGACCTGAAACATACTTAAGCTGCGGGGAGAAAACCATTATTTGAAATGTATACAGAAAAGAAAGAAATGAACATCCTTAGTAAAAGATAAATTATATTCAAGGCGATCATTCTTAATGCGACCCTGTACTAATTCGCTAGCTGGTCGCGCGCTTTGAATTTCGACGTTTGTGTTTCATGGAAGTTTTCTTCTCAGAGGATTTACTTTAGATAAAATAATAATTTGGTTATTAAATTATTATACTGCCATTAGTTCTTAATAAGTATTCCAAGTTTCGAATTAATCTAACGTTTGAAAGTGAGTAAAAATCGAAATTAGGAGAGTCGGTTACAAACAAAGAAACATACCAGTGAAGCTAATATAAAGCGTGTAAAAATGTTTTAATCGGTTGGTACCCGGTTTTAGAATAACCCAAACGTTCCATTGTTGGCCTGTATCTTATCACAGCTGATCGGGAACAGCCCCATAGATGAAAATAAGTTCCCTTGTTGATGAGAGTAAAGAAGGGCTAAATTGACCGGGGGGGGGGGGGGGCGTAAGTCACCTCTATCTTTTCAGGGGCACACGACAACTGAGCCCCGCGGTCAGAAAATTCGAACGGTAACGCTAATCCCACCCTAAGATTGAGCCCCGGTATACCCCAACGCCAAATGACAATTGAGCCCCGAATTAAAATGCTGAGTCCGGGATAAAAATAGTTAGGTAAGGGAAATCACGCAAATTACGGGAAATCCCATGTTTATTACGAGGATATTAAAGGGCAAGAGGGCAAGGAAAATCAATCAAAATACAAATATTATGCCTAACTCGACACCTCCGATTTTTCTGTAGTAAAACTTGTTCTGATTTATCTACAACTATAGATGCTTTACAGGAATTTTTTGAACACTTATACGAAACACCACGGACAGTTTCTTTTTTACTATATCGGAAAGTGTAATTTTCGCAATCATACTCAGGTCGTCGGCACCGTCATTAAGTAATCACCAGAAATCTTAAACCCCGCGTTGGGGCTCAGTTGTCATACGACCGTTTTGAAAGTTTGCCGGTCAACCGAAAGGTAAATTGACCGCGGGGGGCACAATCGATCACCCCCGCTTTTCAGTGGTCGATTGTTTAAAAGTAGAGAAAAGCGACCGATGAGCGCAAGTGGTATCCACCCCTAACAATAAGCCCAAGGCGGTCGAGATTCGTTCAATGTTTTAAAATTTTTGAAAGTGGTTTTGGTCTAAAAACGGCTTGGCTCGTCTCATTTCAATAAACTTTTAAACAAAACATAATCAACTGCGACTGTAGCGTTGACAAACCCAAGTTAATCAACGGTACAATTCCCATTATTGGGTGATGGTTACCAACCGTTCTTTACACCAACGAGGAGAGATTGTACGTGATTTCGCTGGGCCACTCTAGGGCACCGCTATGTATGGCTATGGCGACGTCTGTATGAACGTTCGGGATTACAAGTTTCGGGAAGTTCGGTATAAATCAAAATGTGAAGTAACGAGATATTTCCTAATATCCCGGTACCTATAAATTCATTATTAAACAACTTACGTCGCTCGTTTTTTATAGATGCGTATCTGGCTTGTACGACAAGTTCCCGGTAGGTATAATAAAAATGTGAGAATATTTCATCACGCGCTTTTTCCTATGTATAATTGTTTTGTGGCGTGAGCAGATGAATTCTAATGAAACCTAAGCGGCCGAAGGAGAGAGAGAAAGAGAGGCGTCGTCAGGAGTTGGAAAACATACCTTTTTTCCGGCCTTAAACATTTCCCGGTGGTTTTTTCCCGTCGGCCCAAAAAACAAAAGGCAATTTACATGAGAAAGAGAGGTTATCCGATATGATCGAGTTTTTGCTCTCGGCTTCATCAAAGGTAGGCTCCGATGGTAAAACACCTGCTAGCTGCAAGCTAGCGGAGATCATCTCTCGTTCTCTCTCTTAACGGTCCTCCGGTCGCTGTTACTTAATAGAAATAACAGAGATAAATTAATAGAAACTGTTATTCGGCGCTCTCGACTGACGTACAAGTCGTACGAGGACTGACATTTTCCGAGCAAACAATGCCCGAATCTTTCGAGTGTGTAACTGATACGTCGCTGCTATCGACTTTCACGTTATTATATTATGTCATTGTTAATTATTTATTAAAAATACTTGTATGTGAGCAGGCGAATTTGTTATGTTAATTTTACCAGGTATGTAGGGCACCGTAATTAAATTCATTATGACGGATTAGGTTGCATAAGGTTGCAACTTTTCACTCTCGATCCGACCGCCCATTAATTTAATGAGGTTATTATTATTACGGAACTGCAAATTTTAACTAACGGACCGCCACGGACAACAAACACTCCATTCGATCGTAATCGAATCGAATCGAACAGCCATAATCATCAATCGTCTGCATTAATATAATTTATAGACTGATTCGGGCTACGAACTTCCATAATTGGACTCGAAGGATAAAGGCACGTCTGGAACGAGCATTTCATATCTCCGCCACCGAAATAGTGGCATAGTTTGTACCGTTAAAATTGATTTGCAGCAATATTCGTCTTCGAGAAACAATGGCTTCTGCAATGTAAGTCTTAACCTACACACCTAACATACGCTCACATACTGTGGCACTTACAACACACTAACAAACCCTAACACACATTAATATACAGTAATAAACACTAACACTCACTCACACACACACATGGGCGCCGCTACATAAGGGCAAGGGGGGGCGGTTGCCCCCCCCTGGATTTTACCGTTTTCTTGGTTTTACGGATCTAAAAGCAATGGATGTTAAAAGCAATGGATGTTGAAAGCTCAGAAGGGATCATTCCTTGCACAACCATCGTTGTGCAAGACCCACCAGGTTCTTTAGGTGAGGGGAGTTCATAGTATTCATCCCCTAAATAATTATCTCCTATTAGTAAAGAATGGTGACTGGTGAGAAATATCTTCATTTTAATTTAATGCAAATTTTTTATTAAAAAAATATTATGCCCCCCCCTGACTTAAATTATGCCCCCCCCTGACTTATTCCTTAGCGGCGCCCATGCACACACACTAACACACACGGACACATACGAACGCACACTAACATATCCGTACATACGAACCCTGTCTAACACACACTAATACGCACTAATATACAGTAACACACACTTACCCACTAACACACCCTCACACACTAACCTAACCTAACACACAGTAACAATCCCTAACCTATATTATTTTTTATAACACACAATAATATAGACAAGTACACTAACATACTTTAACATACCCTAACACACCTTAACACAATAACAAACCCTAACACACACTAATATACAACAACACACCCTTTTCGGCGAAAGCCACCTTCCAAAATTCTAAATGCGATCTACAATTGATATCTCATTTCTAAGGAATTGATGTCCACCTCTAAATCACCTCTACCACCTATAATAAGTTCCAAATGTAAATTCAAAAATGTGTCCAAAACCTCTTGAATGGTTCAAGAAATTAAAATCATAAGCATTTCTCCATCCATTACAAACATGTGTTTAGATAATAACTTTCTGTATGACCTCCCTGTTTAGGGAATACAGGTGACGAATGCAATGGTACGCGAAGAATAGCACACAGCAAAAACAAAGAAATGGTTTAGTGTATAAACGACAATATCTTTTAGTGCTTAGAAAATCATTTATTTTACCTTATTTAAATATGTGTAAATATCAATAGATATAACTTTTCTACTTGGCTACGTAAAATTTTCTTCCCACTGTTTTTTACCGTAGAACTAACAGTTGCAAAGAGTGGCGTGGTTAAAATTTGATTTAATATGCTAACCAGTACCTATTAGGACTAACTACAACATAATAGATATATAAAAATCAATTGCCTAGTTAATTCAAGTTGTCACTACACAATAACCAAATATTTACTAATTACACATTTTAATAATAAAATAGGTACCAATAAATATCACAATACTATTTCAGATAACTGCATTTGTTGTAATGATAGTTGGTCCGACTACATGTTCATCAATAATTTAATCTAGATTTCATAATTTTTCTTCCTCCTTTGTTGCTTGCTGTTCCCAATTTTTAAAATTTTCTGCAGTTACATCCTCATCCCTTTTATATATGAAAATCATATATGAACCCTATTTATCGTTACGAAGTCACATATGTTATTTTAAAGGTTTTCATGTAGTAATTAATTATTATCTTTCCTTGTTCGTATATATATGAGTATAAACGTATTTTTTTCTAACCTTTTTCTGTTATCCAGCTAGAGTCACCCCAAGCGCCCGCTCATGAAGCGAAAGTCCTAATGTTTTTAAATATTTTCACAATTTTTCCCACTAAAAAGCGGTAGTTCGTCGTCTTGTGCAGTACAATTCATTATTTTGCCAACCATAGGTATTTCTTAATTTAAATGAAAAGAATGAACTTTACGACGTATGCCAATTTTAACAAAATCATCAATTTTTAGTGGTTTCTTTCCAATCCCTTTTTTTGGCTCGACACTCTCTTCGCTGTAAAAATCTCCACACATTTACGCGTCGAAAATTATGTATTCATGTATTAGAACGTTTCCTACAATTTTACATTTTTGCAATCCTGCGCCTATGGTTTATGGCTGATAATGATATACATACGTTGAAGATTCGTGCAAGGAAACAAGGTATAATTACACTTCTCCTGATATAAGCGAAACAATATAATACGTAGCTAATTTTGTGCTAATTTGTTTCTTCAAAGTTGTTTTTGTAGCTCTCTGTTCGTCCCAGCACGAGTCTCAATTAGCCATGGGAGATATTGAATTTTGTTGCTTTTGTGTGAGGTGCATTACACTTTTAGCTTATTTTTGTCTCTCAAAAATATAAATATAAAGTTCTTGTTAGCTGTCGGCGCTTTCTTTAGCTTTTGAACCTATTTACTACCAAAAGACATTTTTTTAAAGACCTACTATAACATCTTTAGGTATCTATCATATGGGAGAAGGGGAGTGTTTCAAGCGTAATGTGCTCTGAAAAAGTCAAATCGATGGTTGTTTCTCTCAGCGTTGTTGACTGATTAACAACTGATACGCATTCGAGATTGTACATATTTTTCATTTATTTGAGGAATGTGTCTTCATTTTTCACGTTTGTGTTGAAGTGATCGCAAAGAAGAATTGGTACATCAAAGGTACATCGGCATCAATATCCGTCAATTACTGCACTTGCTGACCGATG
Organism: Cryptocephalus moraei; assembly: GCA_946251905.1. NCBI lineage: Eukaryota > Metazoa > Arthropoda > Insecta > Coleoptera > Chrysomelidae > Cryptocephalus > Cryptocephalus moraei. The sequence goes on along the minus strand of OX276454.1, from coordinate 32,751,080 downwards.
CTACTGTTTTCTATTAATCAAAGAACAAATATATGAGATTATATAGCTAATCAAATTGTTAGAATGCAAGAATTAATTACCTTATTGCCGCAATTGTTATTGTAATAAGCAATGGTATTCACAGGAAACATTCAGTTCACTTTATCAATAGTTGGCAATACGTTAACGTGAAACTGTGTGCTGCCGCTGTCTCTCTTTCACTCGGACGCCTCAGCCAATGGAATGGAAAAGAGATAGATGCGTCGCAAGCCAAACGGTAAGGTCGATCTCTATCACTTGTTCTCGCTCTCGCTTCCACGCATGGGTCAGGCGGAACGTTACATATTTTTTGGTGTGTGTAGACCGCTCATCGATTTACAAGACGTTGTCACGTCAAAAAGCAAACAAAATCTAAAGCTGCGACTTCCAGAATGGCATCAAATGCAAACAGGAGACTTTCATTTTATAAACAAAATAGATCTATCTTACAAATTTGGTTAAAACGCGTTTTACGATATTTAAACACTTATTAACGCTTTTAATCAACATTGCATTACAAAAAAAAAAAAATGAAAATGTAACTTCTAGGACAGCGCCAGGTCTACTTAAATAAAAAAAATGCGTTTCTATAGAATATAAACTACCAATTTTGAGGGAAAATTACATTCTAAAAACAGTTTATTGGCAAAATTTCAAACAAAAAAAGTTCCTTTCATATCTAAAATCGTTCATTTCTTTCCGTTTCTTTTGTAAAATTGATATTAAAAAGCCTATAATGATTTACACATTTTCTATAAACTTGAATCCGGAAATCGCAAACAAAATTGAAAGCTTTATGATCCAGGATCCCATAAAATGCAAACAGTGTACTTTCTATTTGTAATCAAAATAATCGTCATTTTAAATGTTATTTATAAACGAAAATCAATTTTCTAATATTCATTACACATTAATTAAAAATGTAATTAAAACTGTATTTTAAACAAGATTAAATGGTATTTTTTAAAATTGTAAATAATTGAAAAACGAAAGGTTTCTTTAAAGTGCAAAACAAATTAAATGTTACTTTCAGTAGAGTAAAATTAAGAATGTATAACATAAAAATTTAAAAAAAAAACGAAACTAACATAAATGAACTGGTATCAAACTTTTTTAATTTATTGCAATTAACAATAACACAAATAACTTTCAAGTAAAATTTGTTCACTAATAAATTTATACACCATATTAGCAATTCACTAGTCAATTTACAGAGTCCTTGGAAAATTAATTTATAATTAATGCTGTCAAAATAACCAACCTCTTCTTTTAAAATGAAAATTAATGCCATCCTGCTAATATGTTGGCTGTTATATGTTTTTTGATGTGGCATGTCGATATGTCTCGGATAATATCGTTCGACAATCGCCATTCGACCAAGTAGTCATTAAATTAAGTTAGGAGATCTTAGTATATTGAATTTTCCGTTATAACATACCAACCTTCATCTTTCATCTACATACTTGTATGACTCATACGAAAAAGCTGTAAATAGTTACCTCTACCTCTTCGTTTTCTCAGCAAAAGTTAGTTGAGCCAAGCTGTTGCACTTTTTTCCAAATGCACTTTTCAAAATGAAAATTGCAGCAAGTTTTCCTCAAAGCTTAATCTGAAGAGACTCGAAAGGAATTTTCGTTGTGATTTAAATATTAAAAAATGAATAAAAAAAATTTAAACATTTTAGGTATGGAGTGGTCTCTTCGTCTTGCTTTTTTTAAATATTTGAATTCCAAATTAAATCAATTTAAATATCTTATCTACAACTGTCATGGTCAATGGTTTCATTGAATATGCAATATTCGATAGGTAATGATATTCGTTGTAATTTGCAGTGGAATAATAATGGCATAAGAGTAAAGTCATTCCATTACTCAACTCTTTCTCCATTCAAATTCAATTCAGATCAACCAGCGAATAGACTGATTCAAATTTTGTCGCTTTTCTTTGGTCTGTGTTGTGATATTGTTTGTGGGTGTACGTTTCATGCTCCTGAAACACATGAGAGCAATTTATTTGGACATCTCAAAGTAAATCAGTTGTAATTGTATACGATTGTGGCTGGTATTCAAGAAATAGACTACTTCATTTTTCTGAAAATGTTATGAAATAAATTATTAGTAATAATTTATTATTTATTAGAATTAAGTTTGGTATTTTTAAATAATTGGAATATCGCTATGAATTAGTTTAAAAGGTATTTTTCATCCTTAATTATAGGTAATAGGTATTATACATATTTTCTTTTGAGTCCTAATGAAAAATTTTAGAATAAATCCATTGTGACTCGTGCCGCAATTTCATCCTCGTGGGTAATAATGGTAATAATGCGTTAATTGAATAATATACTATTATCACTAAATCGTTAACACCAATTGAAAAAACTAGCTGTACTCCTATATATGTTTATGTATATACGTGTACTCCACATCTTTCCATTAACAAGAAAAAATCAAATGTAAAACTGTAAAACGTAAAAACTGGAAATAATCTCACTAAAGATATATCTATAGAACGAGGAGTAAGACAGGGGTGCATTCTGTCCCCGGCATTATTCAATATATATATTCAGACCAAATATTTAAAAAAGCACTACAAGATCAACCATATGGAATTAAAATAAATGGAGAAATGCTAAATGTGCTAAGATATGCGGATGATACAGTAATTTTATCAGACAGCGCTGAAGGTCTACAGATCATGCTGGATCGTATCCACGAGGTGGGGGAAGAAATGGGTATCAAAATTAACGTCAATAAAACCAAATTTCTAATCTGCAGCCGTAACCCACACCCGGGTGCTAGACTCCAATTAAACACTATTCCAATTGAAAGGGTTCACAAATTCTTGTATTTGGGGACCATTATAACGGATCAACTAGACCCAGACATAGAAATTAAACGCAGAATAGCAATGACGAAAACAACTTTTAAAACAATGAGAACATTTCTATGTAATGACCACCTTAACTTAGAATTAAGACAAAGAATGGCTAAGTGTTATGTTTGGTCGGTTCTGTTGTATGGAGTGGAGGCATGGACCCTGAAATTGTCAACAATGAATCGCATAGAAGCACTAGAAATGTGGATACATAGACGAATGCTTAGAATACCTTGGACAGCACGCATAACCAACGAAGAAGTACTAAGGAGAATTAATAATGATAGGGAATTACTAAGGACTGTCAAACATAGGAAAATGTCTTATCTGGGTCATGTGCTAAGAGGAAGTCGCTATAGGATCCTAAAACTGATTATGTGTGGAAAAATTGAAGGTAGAAGAGGTGTCGGAAGAAAGCAAGTTTCCTGGCTAAAAAATATTAGAGATTGGACCGGTATCCGAAATGCAGGACAACTCCTACACATGGCAGAAGACCGTGAAGCCTTCGCTATGATGATCGCCAACGTCGGATGATACTGACAGGGCACATGAAGAAGAAGAAGTAAAACTGTATTTCTGGGCAGTTCTGTTGCTTATTGTAACAGTATAACAATGACAAAAGTTTCATGAAGTTTTAATTGATAATTTAATTTATTGTAATATCACGAATGGGGCGAAAAATGAACGCTTTCCGAAGGAGAAAACAGCTTGGATTTATGACTTAAGACAGATTTCACTGTCGTACTTAACTAACATACAAAATTAAACTAACATTAACGTCTTGTACCGAAGCTTAATCTCTATTGGTTTATGCTAAACGTGGCTTAGAATTAATCTTATAAATTTGATAGTTTACTCAGAAGATTGAGCTGGAAACACATCCTCTCATATATTACGTACGATTCCTTGGATTCATTTAATAATTCATTTGCGTTCCGTGTTTTAAAGTATCAAAGTTGTGAAGGTATATTTTTTCGCTTGTCTACGGTAATCATTTTATTGAATGTACTCTGAGAACAAAAATATATTTTTGGAAAGCGACGAAGATATTATAGATGTAAGTGAATTTGGTTTCCAAATAAGAATACATAATGGTAGTGGTTAACCAGCCAAATTAAATTAATGTCTCCAATTTGTGAGTAGGTACACCACACCTACAATGTAGATATGAAACTATTGATATATTTCTTTGGAATACTTCTAGGTCACACGAATTTGTTCTTTTTCTTTTATATATATGCGAATGTATCTCCAATAAATTAAGTGCTAACATCACTAAGGTGTTAAGTCAGTGCGGGGCACCTACCATCAGTTTAGGATTTTATGCGGGTGCTTGCAGTGACAAATATGTCTAATGATCGCAAGAATGTCTCCAGTTCTAGCCAGACTATATAAAGAAATTGTGTGTATGTTTCAGGGTGCAAGAGAATACATCAATCTTTGGTTGAAATGTTTAACTGAAGTTTCTCTAATTTGATCTCAATGCAGTTGACCCATAATCTCCCAACTTCAAGAGTTGGAACGTCTATTATTTTCTGAACGTTTTGTCAGAGCTGAAATAAAACAACCCGCTGCCAAACAATGCACTACGTACCTATAATACAAGTCTGTTGTACGTATGTAGTATTTTTAAACGCACAAGGTATTAAAGGTTGCATTCCGCGCCCGACCATCCGGAACGAGGCGATCAGCGGATTAATTACGTTACATTAAAACAAAATCTGTCCGGTACATCTCGAAAATGCCCGTCTTACGTAACCGGCCGTCGTCCGTTTGACTTTCCGCACGTAACGGCGAAATGGGTCGAGCCTCGCATTGCATGACGCATCGATTATGTGTTTCCGAGACAATTTCTCCAAACGAATCAAATCGATTGTTGTGGGACAGCCGATAGTCTGCGATTTCATTCCTTCACCTACATACACGCTTACGCTTAATAATAATAGTAATAATGGTAATAACAATCGTACATACATAAATATTTAAATCGTTTGTAAAATAAGGTTAGTACTAACGCTTCGCCCACGTCGCGCCGTTAAGGGGGAATAGAGAAATTCGACTGGGTGTTGTTACATGAAACCGCCGAGACAAGTCAAAATGAAATGGAGAGATAAGAAAGTGAAATGTCTAGAATCGTTATCGTGATCAAGTTACCTCTTTCTTGCAAAATGTGCCTATTCTGTGATCAAAATTGTGACGGTTATGGTCGGTACCGTAACTACAATTGCAATACCCACCCACGACTTACTGTGTAATTAGTCCTGTACCAATAGAATTGGCATGTACCAATAATTTGATTGATATTCATAACAATTGTTATCTACTCTCAACAAAACAGATGTCAGATGACTGTTATCTATATGCTTCGATCTTCTAGGATACACTAGTGAGGGCTGCCCTCTTTTGCAATGTAATACCTGCGAACGACGAGTGTGGCCTCCCGTATTATACCTTTAAATTGGTTTCAAAGAAAATGTTTTTGGTTCTTTTCCCTTATTTCCATATGATATTTAAAATGTCTACAAAGGTATCCACTTTGTTGGGCAAGGCGAATACATTCAATATTCATAACAGTTCATCCGATTGTAATGGTTGTTAGGTAGCAAGCATAACAATTTATTTCCTGTATAATTGCCCAGACGACCCTTATCGACTATTCATTTTTCCAAATCGATCGAGTTTCTCCGGTAACGCACGTGAGATCCGGCAAAGAAAATAATACGTATAAAGGTGTATCCGTTCACCCTCAGACGCCACGCTAGGACCGCCATTACCTCTCCCGGAATATCTTCCGTTTAGCATCTGGAATCCTGTCTCTCCTACGGTGTTTCCCCGAGAATTGTTTTCCCAATTTTCGGGAGGATGGGAGAAGGGTGAGTGGGAGAGGGAGAGAGAGAGAAAGAGAGAGGAGAGTGGAAAGAAACGTTGGAGACTCGACAAGAGAGGTTGCCTAGGTGACCGCTTTGCTCTATCAGACGCCGCCTGATCAATAGCATAAGGCTGGGAGCGAAAGAGAGAGAATAGTGTGTGCGTGCATTCGTGCATGCGTGCGTACGTACGTATGTGTATGATATGTGTACTGTGACTGTGTCAATTTCAGAACTTTGGATTATCCTGAAGATTAATTATTTTTCAGAACAATCAAAAACGAGTTTAATAATGGGTTTTGCATGTGTTCTTCGGCCATGTAGCTACCCGAACTACATAATTTTCAATTATCTCCCCTGTGAAGTTATACCTCACTTTAAAGGTGGTTGCAAATTGCGTACGAAACAATGAATTTATTGTTTTGAAATAATAGAGCAGGTTTAGTTGAAATATTATTTGTCATAGATATTCACAAAAACTGTGAAAAGTATTTTATCTAAGCAAGGTTTTTGTGTATTTCTTTTACCTTTTATTTTCTGGTAGTCTTTCAATGTTATTTATGTTTTTTTTTAATGTTGTGAATTTAAAATTTATAGAAATTCATTACGTTTACGTTAAATTAGGGAATTTCGTTATTAACAAATTCTGACGAAATACTCATATTTTATTACAAATAATTTGCAAAAATGCTGTACACAATTGCCGAACAGGTTGAAATAGTTTATTTTTTCGCCAGTAAAAACCATTGGGGTTCACAGGTGGCTAATGCGTTTAATACAAGGTATCCAGATAAAAATGTCAGTGATGTTTATGTGCGCTCCTTATGTATAAATTTAAAGCTACTGGATCCGTACAATCATATCAAGGCAAAGCAGCCCAGAATTTTGAATGAAGTGGCTAAAATTAAAATTTTGGATTAAGTCGCCTGGTTTTCAATTTTACTTCGCAAGGTTTCGAAACTAACAAAAGTTTTCCATCAATCGGTTCGATATGTTTTAAAATCAAACAAATCGTTTCCTTATAATATTCACTTTCTTCAAGAACACGATAATATTCCCAATAGAAAAATTCAGTTTTGTGAAACAATAATTGAAAGTCTTGAAACATTCCTGACATTTTTAGAAACGTGTTTCACTGATGAATAAACATTTCATGTTAACAAACAACATTGTCATTGTGGAGAGAATTAAAATCCCGGTGTTATACAAATGGATCGCATCAAGTGTTGCCCATGAGACGAGACGAGACGAGACTTTGAAAACTCTCGTCTTGTCTCGCAAAAAAAAGTTGAAAGTCTCGTCTCGAGTCTCGTCTCGCAATAAAATTCTCGTCTTGTCTCATGTCTCGCGCGAGAGTCTCGCAAAATCTCGCGATTTCGTACATATCTTGCATTTTGCCGTTTTATTACATCCGGTTCCTCCTTGCTCCTCAATTATATCGAAATGCTTTTCAAATTTGCTTTTTCGACATGAACTGAAATAAACCAGTTATTATAATAGGTCGATTATAACATGAGAAGTCGGGTGAGAAATAGGTAGATGATCTCCAAAGGTCGGTGAATATAAATTAAATTGTCGTAGAGATACATATTACAAACTAATAATCGTAAAGCTTAACCAAAAAACTCTGTCAACAGGGATAGAATGTCAAACTTTTTTCCAGTTACAGAAAAAAAAACTGTTTTATCCGACATAAAAATGTTGTGAATATTTGTATTTCTAAGACTTTTAGCACAATTCAATTAAAAACTAACTTAATTTACAATTATTTACCTACAGAAACTGCTCGCTATTATGAGGCTTTTAAAATGTGTTTCAATAACATTCGCGATAATTAGAATAATTAATTACTATTTGCCATTTTTATCTGCGATACTTCAAGACTCTTGCGATACTCTCATGCGAGATTCGAGACGAGACTTTTGAAAGTCTCGTCTTGTCTCGCAGGAAAAATTTAAAATATCGTCTCGAGTCTCGTCTCGAAAACGAGACGAGACGAGACTCTCGCAAACGAGAATATCGTGGGCATCACTACATCCAATATCTTCAAAAAATAAATGTTTTTAACTCCAACAAACCTAACAAGTATTATTTTTTGTGGATTTGCTTGAAAGCACGGCCACTGGTTTTTCAAACTTTGTAAGATGAAATAGTTAACGCGCCGCTATTAGATCAAAATCGTTCACGTCTTCAACTGGAGGATGCTTCGCCACATTACACCCTGGAAATCAGAGTGGCTAGATCAATATTATCCAGAAAAATGAATTGGGCGCATTTTCACGTCCTGGTATGATATAAAGGTCCTCTCATATATGAGTACCTCTTATGAGAAAGTTAAAACCCAAATTCGACAAGTATAAAGTATCCTTCACAGAAGATTTAGCCAAAAACGTTAGAAAACTTTTTTATACATATTCAATAGTAGAATAAATATTCAAAGTTTAAAAAAAAAATCGTGTAGTGGATTTCGAAAAAAAAAAATGAAAAAACCGAAAATTGACAAGTATAAAGTGCCCTTCACAGAAGATTTAGCCAAAATCGTTAGAAAACTTTTTTTATACCTATTTAATCGTACAATAAATATTCAAAGTTTGAAAAAATTGGCGGAGCGAATTTCGAGAAAAATCCAAAGAACAGAAAAATGACAAGAGTAAATAAACTACCCATTTATCCTGGCGGATTTTAATGAACAGCTTATCTTCACGTCCTGGTATGGTACAAAGTCTAAATACAAAGTTTTGACCGTTTGTGGTTTTTGGTTTTTGAGAAAATCCTACCACAGACATACATACACACATACACACATACATACAAACGGTTTTCCAAAAACATGTTTTTTGGACTCAGGGGACCTCAAAACGTTCAGAAATGCTAATAACTCAATTTCGAAAAATCGACCCGATTACAATCTCTCTCATATTATATGAGTACTCCCTCATATGAGAAAGTAAAAAGAACAGTCACATTGTAGTTAAGCATATTTTGTAAATTCTTACATGATACCTATAATATCATTATTACGCTGTAATCAAAAATGTACTTTAACTGCTTACAAATACTCCTAATACGTATAATTAAAAAATACCGTTAACATTAGGAATCAACGCTCCGATTGAAAATCAGCTAATTTGGAAGATTTACTGTAAATAATTACCCAAGTTTGTCAATCCATTACCCCTGAGGCATTAAAAAAAAATGAGACAAGAAGTTGTGTTTCGATTGTTTTACTGTTAAAAAAATTCCAAAAAATGAACACTTTTTGGAACAAATTTTTGGAGACAACCTTTTTGGTACTTACCCAGTTTACAATGACCTTAGGAAACTTAAGGAACTTAGAACCACTTAGAATCAGACGAACGAACCTATTATCACTCTTAAACTTGTTGCTTCTCCATTCTGTCGAAACGGTTTTTGAATGTTCTAAGTAAAATTAATCTTCAGACTTATACCCAATCCAAAGTTTTGAATTTACACCCTGTATATATGTTTCGCACACTGCACGTTTAATTACCATCTCAAACACCACCACCGCCATCAAGTTCTTTGCATAATAATAATTGAAAGTTAGAAATGGAGGTGTTAGAAAAGGAGATTTTCGAAAATGAGTGTAACTGTGAAGAAGAGAGAGAGTGTAAGGTGGGGACAGAGAGGAAGAGAGAGAAAGAGATAGAGAGAGATTTTAAGTAAATTCTAATATTTTTGCTATGTTTTATATTTCTGCTGTTTTACACAATACTACCACCAAAATACGTGTCTTTTGTCATTCATGATCTCCATTAGATTTGCATTATTCAAATCACCCTGTCCTGGAAGCAGTTAGGTTAATGCCAGATATTAACTAAATGTCCTAAAAGACACGACTAAAAACAGATTTTGAATTTAATTTTGTGTGCTTCCGTGGATCCATGGAAATAAGTACTTATTATTTCAGATACGTCATTAGAGTTAATTAAAAGTTATCTACAAAATCAAAAGAGAGCGCAGATAGCTGTAAAAGCAGGTATCCCGCAAGGAATTACTACTTTAAGTCTATTGTTCTTTACTATTATACTGTTAATGATCTATTCGATGTGGATACAAAAGATATATTGTCTTATTCCGGTGGTGTGGTTGTTCTGATGGCTATGAAAGCTATGAATAGATTGAATTTTCAAAATTTGGTTCGCAAGCGATACAGGAAGGTTCCCCAATGTCAAATATGAGAGATTTTTTTTCCAATAAAACATTTACTTTCGAAAATCTGTTATTACTGTTTCAAAAAATCTCAAAATTTCGAAAGCTACTGAAATTACCGAGTACACATTTGGTTACAAACTAAAAAGCATCGCCTCAACATATCATGTGAATTTCATCTCTATGTTGAAAAGTCTACTTTTTGACACTTCCCCCTCTACGAAAAGTTGGTCACTTACTATTTTTTCCACACACTCCATGTAGGAAGTCCAAAATTTCAGTCGCAAAATAAAGGGAAAGTTCCGTGATGCCACATATAAACCAAGTAATTTAATGTAGTGTAACGTTTTACTATTGACTAAAACTAAAACACTACGCGATTATCCTAATTAATTTATTTGTAACTACACTTTAACACTTATAATTTATTTCACTCAGATATGTTTATTTATTTTAACGCGCGCGGTCTCTCGTTCGAATGTTTACACACCGGTTCTTCCACTGTCTCGCTTCGGGTCCGACATTCCCTTTTTATGGCAGGTAGAAGCTTCTCGTCGTTTGCCGGAATAGTCCCGAAGCTTCTGGAGATCATTCTAGAATTCGCGGAACTTGTTATCGCACCGAAGCTTCTCGACTCGCTCTTCGGCCGTCGGCTTCGTCTTGTCCTTCCCGGTATCGCAATAAGGCGAACTTGTATAGCTCCCGGCGTGTTTATGTCGCGGCCGGCGAGCCGTTTCGTTACACTGCCCCCGCCTTAAAGATGTTTCGTCCCGAAACGTGTCCCTGCCAGGCCCATGTAGGAATCTACAGTTGGTCCCCTGTCTGCAGCGCGTGGTTTGGTGGAAATAACATGCCACGGTCTTCTTGTGGGGACTCCTCTCAGGATTCCAACAACACACCAAAATGTCTACCCCGGTGAAGCGAAACAAGACCTCCAGCATATTCCTGACGACCCTCCAGTCCAAGGCGTCCAATCCGCAAGCCAGTTTCGGGATAGCTAACTTAGTTAGATCTTCGCTAAGTAGGGTCTCCCTGAGGTGATGTAGTGCGTCCCACAGGTCCAAATAGGTGGGCTTGTGAAAGGACCTCCTCTTGGTAACCAGGTAGAAGAGTGGCCGTTGTGATCCACCTTCCTTAATCCTCAGCGCTCGCCCGACCGCCGGTCCCTGCTGATGGAGTTCGTCCAGTTTGCCGAACCTCGTCCGAAACTCCGCGGCAATTCCCCGGGACATCCGCAGGTCCTGGGCCACGCAATGAGCCAGCGCATATTCAGTCGGTGTTCCGAAGAGATCCCGTTGTTCTTCCCTGGTCACACCGAATCTGGCCTTCCCGGTCCCACCATACGCAGCCATAAACTCTGCAAAGGAGGGCTCATCCTCTTGGGGCCGCAGTTGGCGCACCTGTTGGTCTTGGTCGTGGTCTCCCTCGAAAGGTGCTAATCGATTGTAATGCACGACCCTAGGCTTCCCATTCGGAACTTTGCTGATCCGGTAGATGACGTCATTTATTTTTGTCTTCACTGTATACGGCCCTTCCCAGGCTTTCTGAAGCTTCGGCGATAACCCTCGTCTCCTTTGTGGGTTGTACAGCCACACCAGGTCTCCTTCTTCATATATGCCGCTGTCCGCCCGGACGTCATAGTGATCCTTCATGCGGTCGCTGGCGACTTGGAGATTTGTCCGTACCATCTCGTGAATCTGGTCCATCTTTCTACGCAGCTCGGTGACGTAGTCTTCCCCAGCCAGATCTTCTCCCGGTTTGCAACCGAAGCTCAGATCGCAGGGAAGCCTCATCTCACGCCCGAACAGTACCCTTGCTGGTGTCTGGCCGGTGGACTCGTTGATGGCAGAACGGTAGGCCATCAGGAAAAAGGGGAGATGTTGATCCCAGTCTCGTTGGTGTTGAGACACTACCTTCGAGAGGTACTTGCCCATGGTGCGGTTCATCCTCTCCACCATTCCGTCAGACTGAGGGTGCAGCGCCGTCGTTCTAGTTTTGCGAATTCCCAATTTTTCGCAAACTCCCCGGAACAGCTCGCTCTCGAAGTTACGCCCCTGGTCGGAATGCAATTCCAACGGTACTCCGAAGCGGCTCACTAGCTCCTTCACCAGGACATCGGCGACAGTTGTTGCTGCTTGGTTGGGAATCGCGTAGGCCTCTACCCATTTCGTAAAGTGATCCATCGCCACCAGGATGTACTTGTTGCCGCAATCGGTTTCAGGAAATGGCCCAGTAATGTCGAGCGCGATCCTCTCGAAAGGACTTCCCACATTGTACTGTCTCATCGGGGCTTTCGGCTTGCGGTGCGGTCCATTGCTGGCTGAGCAAACTGTACACTTCCTGCACCATTCACGAACAGCCTCAGAGCAGCCCACCCAATAGAAACGCTCGCGCACTTTCTGCAGGGTCTTCTTTACTCCCAGGTGGCCTCCTGAGGTTCCGTCATGGAGGTAACGTAGCACCTCCGCCACCTTGATCTTGGGCACGATGAGTTGGAATCGTCTTTTTGCGCCATTATCGGATTCCAGCACCCTCTTGAGCAGTCCATCCTGTATCACCAGGGAGTCCCACTGTGCCCAGTACGATTTCAGGGTCCTAGAGGATGGGGCCACTTCCTGCCATTCCGGCCGACGTCCTTCTTCTTTCCACTTCAGGATCCGTCGAAGTTCAGGGTCGCCTTCCTGCGCTCGCCGCAGCCCGTCTGGTGACCAGTCCTCGTCGGTGACCGTCGTGCGGCAAGTAGAAGCCTCCTTTACTTCTGCACGACTGCAATGGGAACATCCCTCCGGACAGGGTCTTCTTGAAAGAGCGTCAGCATTACGGTGGCTGGTTCCTGCTCTATGTTCGATGTCGAAGTCATATTCCTGAAGACGCTCAATCCACCGAGCTACCTGGCCTTCCGGGTTCTTGAATCGCAGGAGCCATCTGATCGCCGCATGATCCGTTCTCAACAAGAACTTCCTTCCGTATAGGTACTTGTAGAAATGCTCTACTGACTTCACGGCGGCTAACAGCTCCCTCCTGGTGACACAGTAGTTCCTCTCAGGCTTCGACAGGACTTTACTGAAGTAGCCAACGACCCGCTCTTGCCCATCTTGCAGTTGTGACAAAACCCCTCCGATCCCGTCGTTGCTTGCATCTGTATCCAAGATGAAGCGTCCTTCTTGGGTCGGAAACCCGAGAACCGGGGCCGTCGTCAGGCGTCTTTTCAGGGCGTCGAAGGCTACTTGGCATTCTTTATCCCAAAGGAAGGCTCGTTTTTCCTCGGTTAGTCGTGTCAGCGGCTTTGCGATGTCAGAAAACATTCGGACGTAACGACGATAGTAAGTGCAAAGCCCCAGGAAACTTCGTAACTGATGCTTGTCCTTCGGTGTTGGCCATTCTTGGACTGCTCGCACTTTTTCAGGATCCACCTCGACGCCGTTACTGCTGACCACGTGACCCAGATAGTGTGTCTCGTTCTTAAGAGATGGCATTTCTTTGGGTTGAGCGTCAGGTTAGCCATTTGGAGTCTCTTGAAGACTTCCTCCAGGTTTGACAGGTGTTCGTCAAACGTCCTCCCTACGACGATTATGTCATCCAGGTACACGAGGCACGTTTTCCAGGAGAGCCCTCTGAGTATGTTCTCCATGAGCCTCTCGAAAGTAGCAGGCGCATTACACAACCCGAATGGCATTACGGTGAATTGCCACAGTCCAGATCCTACTGTGAAAGCCGTTTTCTCCTTGTCTGCTGGATCCATTTCCACCTGCCAGTAGCCACTCTTCAGGTCCAGGGTGGAAAACAGCTTCGATCCAGCCAGAGTATCCAGGGTGTCGTCTATCCGGGGAAGAGGGTAGCTGTCTTTCTTCGTCACGTTGTTCAGTAGACGATAATCTACACAGAACCTGGTGTCTCCATCCTTCTTCTTTACCAGGACTACAGGAGATGCCCAAGGACTGCTAGATGGCTCGATGACTCCCTCTTTCTCCATGTCGTGGATGATCTTCTCCGCTACCTCCCGCTTGGCCTGCGGCAACCTCCTTGCTGACTGGCGGATTGGTCTCGCGTTCCCCGTATCGACCTTGTGTCTAACAATACTCGTTCTCCCAGAAGGACCCTTGTCAGACACGAAAATCGATCGATATCGACGGAGTAGTTCTATAAGCCTCTTCTTCTCGGATCCAGCGAGAGAATCGCAGGCGCCCACTAGAGCTTCCTCCACTTTCGCGACTCTGCAGCCAGCGCTCGCCGTCACCTGGTGGATCAGTGACGTCACTGGTGAGCAGGTTCCCACTTTGGTCCCCTTGCGGATGGTAACTGGGTAGTCATTGATGTTGATGAGCCGGACTGGAATTTCTTCACCCAGCGTTACCAAGGTCTTCCCTACTAGAACGCCTCGGCCCACCTCCACGTCGTGGTTCCAAGGTTCCACTACGGCAGGATTCCCTCTTCCGGTGACTCCTTGAAGTCGGGTCACCACTATCGATTCGCTCCTACCCGGCAGGATCGTGTCTTCTGTCAGCTTTATCTGATGGACCGTCTCACCCTTGGTGTGCAGGAATATTTCCTCTGGGCCGACCTGCATTACTTGTCGTTTCAAATTGAGTGCGAAGCCGTGGGTCTTCATGATGTCCATTCCCAAGATGGCGTCCTCTTCTATGTCGGCGATCAGGACTCGGTGTGGTGAGAATCGTGCAGTGCCGATCTTGATCTCGACGTCTATTTCTCCGTGGACGGCGGCAGCTTCGCCCGTAGCCGTTCGCAACCTCCACCTGGACTCCATCACTCTCTTCCCTCGCGTGTTCAGTAGGCCTGGCTTCAGGATCGTCTTGGATGCCCCGGTGTCGATCAGTAGAGTGTGCTTCCTGCCGTTAATTTCGCCATCCACGTACAGGCTGCCACCTTCACCTCTCAGGGTAGCTATCTTGATGAGGGGGTCTTGGAACGGGTATCGGGTCGGAGCTGCCCCCTTGGAGCCGACCCGCTTTAGTTTTCCGACGTCTGGGCCTTTGTTGGCTTCTCCACCCTAGGGCGCTTGCAGTCCCTTCGGATATGGCCAACCTCTCCACACCCCCAGCATTTCGCCGGTTCCTTTCTGTCTCCCTTCAGCAGTCCCTTGAGGGCGTTGAGGACAACCTGCTCCAGGGCGTCCTCCTTCCGCTCGGCTTCCACGCATGCGTCGTCCCCGACCACAGCCCGAACGCGGCCACAGCTCCTTGACGCCTCCGTCGCAGCCTCGTATTCCAGGGCCATCGAGAGGGCATCCAATGTGCTCTTGGGACGTGACAGCCGTACCGCCCGCTGCATCTCCACATCCCTCAAGCCGTCGATGAAGGCCGAGACCGCGAGACTCTCCGTCATGGATTCCGCCGCTTCTGGGTAGGCGAATCTGACTAGTTTCGCGATGTCGGCTTCGAACTCCTGAAGGCTCTCTCCCTGCTTTTGTCGTCGGTTCTTCATTCGGGATTGGTAGACCTGCCCCAGGTGTGCGTGCCCGTACCGCCTCTCCAGCCTTTGGACGAGTAGTTCGAAGTTGTCCAGCTCCCCCTCTGGAACAGTCTGCAGCACGTCGAGGGCGCTTCCCCGGAGAGCGACCGTCAGAGCCACTGCCTTGTCCCTTTGCGCCCAGTTGTTGGCTTTCGCCGCTGCTTCGAACTGCCGGAGGTAGTTCTCCCAGGGAATTTCCCCGTCGAAGGTTGGCGGCTTCACCCGATGGCTCGCAGTAGGGACTGTCTCGATTCTGGTTACTTCCCCCGAGTCGTTAAACGGATTACCTGGACTGGACATGTTTTGCCGACTGGGCTGCAAATGCACGGATTGTAATTGGTTCCCCAATTCTCGCAGTTGGTTTTCTAGTTCCAATCGTTGGATTTTCTCCATCTGCAGTGCGTTGTCCAGATTTCCAATTCTGCTATCCAGCTCACCGTGGAGTTCTCCTAGATTGTCCAGCTCGCCGTGGAGCTTTCCTATTTTGTTGTCCAATTCGTCGTGGAGTTTCCCTAGTTTGTCGTCCAGCTCACCGTGCAGTTTTCCCATTTCATCATGGAGTTTTTCCATTTTGTTATCCAACTCTCCATTAAGTTTTCCCATTTCGCCATGGAGTTCTTTCATGTTGTTATCTAACTCACCATGGAGTTTTCCCATCTCGCCACGGAGTTCTCCTAGTTTGTTGTCAAGAAGACGCTCACCTTCTTCCTCGAAGCAGAAAGTTTCAGGGTCCTCTCCATTGCCGATTAAATATTCCTCCAGACGTTTCTGCAGCACTGTTTTCGTCCCTGACGTTTCGAGTTCTCGTTCTTCCAACTCGCGTTTGAGGTCCACAACTTTTAAATCGCGTAATTTCTTCATTGTTCTTAATTTATTTCACTAATTAATCCGCACTCTGACACCACTGTAACGTTTTACTATTGACTAAAACTAAAACACTACGCGATTATCCTAATTAATTTATTTGTAACTACACTTTAACACTTATAATTTATTTCACTCAGATATGTTTATTTATTTTAACGCGCGCGGTCTCTCGTTCGAATGTTTACACACCGGTTCTTCCACTGTCCCGCTTCGGGTCCGACATTCCCTTTTTATGGCAGGTAGAAGCTTCTCGTCGTTTGCCGGAATAGTCCCGAAGCTTCTGGAGATCATTCTAGAATTCGCGGAACTTGTTATCGCACCGAAGCTTCTCGACTCGCTCTTCGGCCGTCGGCTTCGTCTTGTCCTTCCCGGTATCGCAATAAGGCGAACTTGTGTAGCTCCCGGCGTGTTTATGTCGCGGCCGGCGAGCCGTTTCGTTACAGTAGCATTAAATTAAAATAATTAATAAAAATAATAATTTGTACTGGGACCAAATGGCTAAAATAAGGATACACCACACAACAGAGCCCGTAAAGAAGGGAGTAAGACAAGGTTGTATTTTGTCACTTCTATTATTTTATCTATTTGCCGAGAGAATATGTAGAGAAGCTCTGGACAACACAACAGATGGGGTAATTATTAATGGTGAAATTCTAAATAATCTACGTAACGCAGATGATACGGTGATATTGAGCCAGAGCGAAGAAAGTCTGCAGAGGATCATGAATCGAGTGACGTCCAAGTGTTAAAAAGTATGGAATGAAAATCGACATAAATAAAACTAAATCCACATGCTAAGGTCAAAATAACGATCAATGGGAACACATTGGAAAGAGTTCACAAAATAACTTATCTGGGTTGCACCCTCAATGATGCTTGGGATCACTCTATCGAAATAAAATCTCGAGTTGAAAAAGCAAGAACAATTTTTAATAAAATGCGCAATATATTATGCAACCTAAAATTAAACCTAGAGATTAGAGTTCGTGCGTTGAGATGCTATGTTTTCCCCACATTACTTTATGGAGTGGAAACCTGGACTCTTACAGAGACAACACAGAGGAGAGTCGAGGCCTTTGAAATGTGGTGCTACCGGGATGTTGAGGATTCCCTGGACAAGTCATACAACCAACACCGATGTCCTAAACCGGATGGAGAAAGATCCGGAAGTAATACACACAGTGAAAAGAAGAAATGCAGGCTATTTTGGACACATATTGCGCAATCACAAATACCGAACGCTACAACTCATAATGTAGGGCAAAATAAAGGGTAGAAGAAGGCCTGGCAGAAGACGAAACTCCTGGCTGAAGAACTTGCGTCAGTGGACAAATATGACATCATGCGAATTATTCCGTGCTGCAGTGGATAGAGTTAAATGGGCTAATATGATCGCCAACGTCTTGAGAAGATAAGGCACGCTAAGAAGAAGAAGAATAAAAATAATAGAAATAAATAATCAAATTTAATTAACATTTACTTTCGACGATTTGAATTTTTTTAAAATCTATTTTTACTTTTTCAAACAATCGCTATATAAACTGTTGAAGTAGCGAATTCATATTTAAAGATATGCATAACCAAAAATAGGAAGGTTAACTGGCGATTATTTCCAGAAGTGCCCTATAATTTGATTTTTAAGATATCGATGCAAACGCAAGAGTAAGGTTGACTGACGGCAGATATCAAGAAATTGTTTTGATAAAACGATTACTTTCGGAGATTGGAGTATAAAAAAGAATTTTTACTTTATTTAAAAAATACCAAATATCAGAAACTACTGAAATTTGCCAATTCGTATTCGGTGACACAACCAAGAAACGTTGCCTCGACTATTTTGTAAGTTTGAATACAATATGGAATATAATATAGAAAGGTAATATTTGCCTCCCAAAAAGAGGAAAGTTTATTGCATTTTTTATTTAAAAATGCGCAATAATTCGATTTTCAAAATATGGGCGATGTAAGAGGAAGGTTCAATAACAATAAAAAGTTTACTTTCGGAAAATTAAATTAAAATAAATATTTTTATTTTCGCTATAAAATGCTGATATTCAGAAAACTACTGAAATTAGCGAATTTATATTCAGAATCGCAACTAAAATGGCGCCGCCTCGACATATCTTACAAGTTTCAACACGGAATTCAAAAGTTCACTTTTTTACTCCCAGAAAGAGGAAGTTTAACGCTTGCTATTTTTTACAAATGCCCCATAAGTTGATATTCAAAATTTAGGTCTCAAACATGAAAGTTGCTCGATGCCAAATATGAAAAAAATTGCGTTGAAATGAAAGCTTTCGAAGATGTACATTTAAAAAGTTCTTAATTTTTCAAAAAATGTCGGTATTTCAAATTGGTAAATTCACATTTGAAGTTTTAACTAAACAGCGTCATTTCGACATATTCTGCAAGTTTCATCGCTAATTTCAAAAATTCAGTTTTTGATCCCCAAAGCTCAAATTACAACAAATCTACCTTAATTTTAACGAACTGTTATTAAACCCTGACTACTAAATTCGACTCAAAAAATAAAATTGATGGTAAACAATATTGATGCTGATGTTGTAGGTAATGCACAATAATAGATTCTTATCCTAAGGGGGTGTAAGTATCGTGTAATTTACTAAATTCAACGTTGAGAACATATTACGATATTTTTTGACACTAAGTAGCCAAGATATACTGCCAATGATATGTCCAAAATCCCAACGTGCACGTATAATTACGTTACTTGCATGTTTTGTTTTTATTTATTACGTCGTACCTGTGAAATAGTCTTTAATAATAAATAGTTTTGACGTTTGAGTCGGTAACTACCTAAAAAAAATCCATTTCTTTCAGTCTTGAGAAGGCGTTAAAGTAGATATGAAACGTCGACCTTACAGAAATTTCTTAGTTTGGAGTTGTATTTGCGAAAAAAAACTTGCCGTAATATTGTTAAAGGCACGAAATTCCACCAGACTTTCAAAATTAAATCCGGTAAAATCCATCCAGCTCTTTCTTTCCTTTGGTCCAGAAAAGCAACGATATCCGTCTCCCCTCGAAGTATCGTTTGTTCCAAGTTTAGAAACTCCGGAATCCTGAAAATTCCCCCTCCGGCTAGAAATATTAAACCGCGACTATGTCACCAGTTCCTTCTCCTCATTCATATTTCAGGAAGTCATTCCGCCGTCCCCTTTCAACGTCTTATTTGGCAGAGGAGCAATGAAGAATATGAAGATCGTCGGCGCCCCTCCTTCCCTCGCGAGTATCCCTCTCTCTCTTTCTTTCTTTCTCTCTCTCTCTCTCTCTCTCTCTCTCTCTCTCTCTCTCTCTCTCTCTCTCTCTCTCTCTCTCTCTCTCTCTCCCTCCCTCCCTCTTTCTTTCTTTCTTGCTCTATTTCTCTCCTTCCCTGAAAATTTTTCAGTCTCGCTGAAAGTTTATGTCGCCTAAAAATTCGGTCAATCGATTCCGTGGTCGGCGGGTATATCGTTGATCGTTTCATTGTTCCTGAGGGATGCTCCGCATCCGGACGCTCCTGCGTGCTGCGGGAATCCCTCTTCCCGGAGTGGCGGGAGGTCAGTGAACTTATCACCCCTTTGGGGGTCCTTCGACGCCATGTTTTCGCACATGCACGCCAAAATCGGGATTAATCCATCGGATTTCAGCAAAGAGGGTCCGTAATAGGCCTTACTGAAAACTTGTTTGTTGGTAGGTACTACTAATCATTTTTACTAACTAAATTTATGTTTGAATTAAATAACACAAAACTGAAAGTGACATTTGAAATAGCTTTAAATTATTATTGGATTGTACCAATTACTTAATAACAAGGTTGGGATTACTAAATTAGTAAGACATTTTCTTTTTTTTTTAATAAAGATGTTTAACATTTGAATCCCATTATATACTTACAACGGTATTAAAATATGCAGATATTTGTAGGTAATTTATGTAACATTTAGAATAGTAATTAAATTTTAAAATTAAGTCCTAAATAAACGTAATTCAGATATAAGCATAATTACTTTATTAATGCTACCGTCACTAGTCAGAAAGTCCATAGTTTCCTACCATACACCCAAACCGATGTACTCAGATTATTTCTCTCAGAGGTGAGACCAACACCTAACTTCACCACATCCCCCTCCCCCACCCTTACAAACTGAAATTTGAGTCCAAGATTTTTCTGAACCCTCCAGGAGCTCATTCTGTTTAACCGAGCTTCCAGTTTCTAACTATTTTATAACTATCGTATCAATTTTAGTCCCTTTTTCACCAACTCGATGAGTGAAATTTGGGGTTCTTCAATTTTTTCGAGCCCCTCGGGACCCTAAGATGTACCTAACCGTGCAGAGTTTAAAGTTTCTAACTACTATCTACTCAAGAAGTATCTCAGATTGAAACCGACACATTTAAACTTTGCCTCTATTTTTGGTTCCTTCGGAAAGGAATTTTAGGGCTTTTAGAATTTTTTGATAAAAGTTCATGCGCAAAATTCTAAGTTTCACATATATACATCAACATACATATAAGGACATTCTACTTTATATGTTAAGTGATAGTCATAGTTGAACATTAACGCTATTGTAATTTTGTTAATAAGGACGTTAATTTATTTCAATTACTCCTCCAATTAAAACAGTGATTAGGGGTGCAATCAATTGATCTAAAGAATTATGACATTACAAAGAGAGACATTGAATATTTAATCAAGATATGAAAGTAAAATAAATACTTGGTTATCGAATTTAATAATGCAGTGCAAGAAATAACTAATGCAGGACAACAAAACTCTGCGTTTTTGAAATTTAGTGTATTTACCTATATTCACATATATGTACAAGAATTTAAAATACATCCATTACGATGAGAGTATGTACGTATATACAGGGCGGTTTTTTAAAAGGCCCACCCAAAAAAATAATAAGTAATAAAAATTTTCCCGAACATATCGATTTTATACGAAAGGACATCATTTGACGTATCGATGAGATGCGTATCAGTCACCCCCTCACCGCTACACACCACCACTCAGAATTTTTAAATGTAATAGTCTAAGGTAATTGCGATACCTCATTGGATAAATGATTTCATGTAGAATTCAGCTATGTAATTTTTAGATCTGGTTTATTTTTCTTCGGGAAGTTAGGTCTAAAACTCCATAGTACAATTTAGTGTAACAAATTATAAAATATTGTGAGCTTACAAAAAGTGAAAACCTAAATTGTATAAAGAATTTTTTGTTATTTTAAAATGTATAGTGAAGAAAGTAAAAACCACATGAGATGTTGAAAGTGACATGTTTTCCACACGTTTAGAGAAAGAAGTCAAAATTATAAGAGTTGTGCAAAGTAATTAATCCACCTCTAGTAATAGAAGGTTTTCGTAGGTCAGTATCTAGAATATTATTTTAGAAATCCCCCATTTGTTAAAGACACTAAAAATAACCTACCTAATTCATTCCTCCTTCATGCTCCAATTTTATTATCTCAAATAATTTGTCAGTTTTTCTCCGCATTGATTTTTTGCTCCAGTTTTATGTTCTTTTCAATGAATGAGCTGTTGGGTTAAGCGGAAAACGATTGATTAGTTTGATGTAAAAATGGTTTACATTATTGCTAAGAAGGTGGAAGTTATTTTTATGTACGGTTCCCACCACAAGTATTCTCCAGCAACGGCCAAAGAATTTAATGAGAAACCTTCAGATGAGCACTGGACCACAAATACGTAACAAAACTTGTGCACAAATTTCAACAAACGAGATCAATGACAAAGAAATAAAGCGAGGGTAACAGGGTGGTGGATGAAATTGCTCAGATTGAGGATCCACTATGGATCCAACCAGTTCTTTGCGTCAGATTTCTGCGACCAGTGGACTATCAAACTTCTCATAAAGTGAATGTCTGCAGGGATTGTATGGTTTGTGGTCGAACCAATATATTGGTGTCGATATATTGTGAAATATGGAATGTCGATGTCTATTTGCATTTTCTAGAGAATGGCACTGATCATTTAATTACATTCGAAGTTGAGTGATTTTGATCATCATCATTTAAATCTAGACATTCTTTTTCTCAAAATCATAATTCATACGAAAATGAGATAACATTATTAAAAAATGGGATATCAGAAGAATAATCATTCCATTTATTATTTCCAAGGGATTGTTGATAGTAATTGCCGCATTGATTTTTCATAACTGTTAACAGCTAAACATTTTCTTTACTTAATGGCTTCTTTGACATAAGGTAGGTTTTTTGAGGAATGATATTTAGGGGTGAGGGGAGGAGTGACCGGCGTTTTCGCGAATTTGTTATTACTGTTTTATTCTCGAGAATATTCAGAATACGTTCTTTTTAAAAAATCAGCGTTTATAAACGTATATTACGGTATTTTATAGGATAAGAGATATTTATCTATGTCTATATTTTGTAGCAATTCCCAAAAAGTTGTCGCCTTTTTTATAGCATATCTGTGTATACCTTATCTTTATCTTCTACATATAATACACATATTTTGCATGTAAGCACAGATATTTAACACGCATTAACACACACTTAGGTACTCCTTTACGACGTATAAAAATGGTACATCAATATACACTTATGAATTACATATGCAGATTAACATCCGTAGGAGGTATAACCTGTATATAGACTTGTCTTTCCCTTAATTAAATTTAAATTCATATGTTATTAAATTTAATTTCAAATTACATACCAGAGAAATACAATTGCTTATGAAACTTATATACTAATACTTAAAACTTATTAAACTGCTTAAGGAGTAACATCCGTTTACTTAAATACCTACACGGTTCATTAGATATCAGATGGTGTTTTTTATCACCCATTGTTTTTTAAATTCATTAATAACATAGTGATATTGAAATAACACGCAGCATTTTATTTATTTTTTTCTTTATATTAAATGGTACCCTTGATGAATCGACGCTTTTATTTGTTGTCCTATTACCTGAAGTTATTATCTTGTCTTTTAGATCTTAATAGTTAAATAATTGTACCTGTAATTTACAATATTTTTTGATAACAAGTATGCTATTTACTTGTACTCGTATCAGGATCATCACCATTTGATCAAACAATATTCCCAATTTTGTTACGTATTCTGACTAGGGGCTTAATTAAATGACCGTACAGAGAACTCAAACTAGAATCCCATGTGCTGCTAAATTGTTAAGTTATTCGTAATCTAATTTTACTTAATTTTCTGTATGTAATATTTCCTAAGTTTTGTAAATAGAAAGACTGGATATCTAAATGTATTCGTTATGGATATTAAATATTCATTTCATTTGACGTGGTCGTATATATATACTCTTAAGTAATTCTTCTCTGGCTTTGTCTACTATTTTAACTTCTTATATCTTTTTATGTTCACTTTAAATGTCGATACCGTTAGAGAGTGTAATATAAACAGATACATCTACATTTAATGTTAACCTATTATTTATCAACCGTTTACTAACTTTATCAAGATATGTGTTCATAACACTGTGTTTATTGTCTCATCGCTTCACATGCTAATAAGGTAGTATCATAAGCGGAAAGATAATATGGTGCCTTTTGGCAACTCACCAAACATATCATTGATATATAGTCCTTTGAGTTCCAATAATTGGTAAATAACAATAATCAGCGAATTGTACAAAAGCACTCAGTTTCCTTTTGGAAACCAAATTGTATTGTTACTATTTTTTTTTGTATATATCAATGAGTTCCAAAATTCTTGCATATTTTTTTGCAGGTATTTTAGCAAAATTTGATATCAATAAAATTGGTCTGTAAATGGCTGTAATATCTGGATTTTAAAAATAATCTGGACATATTCTCCCAACGATGAATGGTTGACTCCGGCAATCGTCTCTAATGTTAAGTTATCGTTAATTAAGTGAACAGAAATAATTTTATCGCAGCTAGAATTATATTTCACATGACCTCATCAGCAGGACTTTCTGTCACAGAATTGCGAGATTTACACGGATGTGGTGCATGCGCAGTAGCGGAAGAATAACGGTGGACTTCGATTGGTCTGAAAGCAGTATAAATCCGAAAAATTTTGCTTCGCGCCACAGTTTTCGTCAATCAGAAACCGGCCCCTTCTCTAAAGCTACTGCGCAGGTACCACTTCCGTTTAAAACTGACAACGCTGCTGTGTCATGAACCGAATTGCAATGAATCTGTTTGAAGGTCCATTAATACAATGTTCATAATCCTTTTTCATAGGATATCAGTAAACAAATTTCTAGGAAAAAAACGTCAATTTTCTATTTAAATGAAAAATGGATGCATACACAGGAAACAGTAAAAAGAGGGGACACATTATATGTTTCAGTTCATAAAGGAAAAAGAATTCTAATTTTACACTGTGGTTTATAAAGTGGATAGTTACAGGGAGTTTTATTCACCATGCTGATATATTAACTTCACTTTTTTGTCTGTTTGTCAAAACGGAATGCCAACGTTTTCAAAAAATATGATATCCAATACAAACGTAATATACTGTAACGCGAAATGTAAACAGCAGCGCGCAACGTGTTTACTCGTAACGGACCTCGGCGGTCACTTCAAAGCGCTCCGTTAAGTGGGCAATATAAACCGTCTCCAACGTTTTCGCAACGTTCGTTTCGGCAACATCTTATTAAGGAAAGAATGATTTATTACCTTCTGGGCGTTTCTAGATAAACATTATTAGGGAAAAGAAGGATCGAGTTCTTTCAGGAATCATCGTGAATACAATAAAATTGAGATATGTATATAAGCGGGCTTGCGGTCGGAGAGAGGAGATTAGACGTGAAGCCGCGAGAGTAAACAGTGCGATAAACGGACAAGCGAATGGTACAGATAAATTAAAAGTTAAGTGTGTTATATAAATTAATTAGTTTCAGTTGGTACTTGTATGACGTCACCTGGTCACATCTATATCGATTTTCCTTTTTCCTCTCCTATTAGGTATAGTAAATATATCTTTATAGTAAAGATGGAATGTATTTTATTTTTGTATGACGAACACATACAGTGCAATGAAAACGTTTGCACCGGAGTCATAAAATATAGAGTTTAGTATACCACATTAAATGTTACTACGTTTTGCAGTAATCACTTCGTTTATAGTTATATTTTTAGATATTAACGCAACCGCCAAATTACCCCTTTTAAATTCTGCGTAATAGCCATACCTAATAATCAAAGGGCGGAAAAAATGCACGTGAATAGTTTAAAAAAATGCGCATTAAAATGCACGAAAATTTCAAAAAAATGCACGAAAATTTCAAAATAATGCAAGGAATGCATAAAATTTGGTAAAAAATGCAAATGCTTAAAAAACGTTTTTTTTTTTCGTTTGGATCGTCCTGGATTAAGGAAAAAGAATACTCTTGTTTAAAATGTATCTGATTTTATTACAAACCACAATTTAGTTTCAATACTACATATTATATTATATTATATTATGTATAGGTACATAGATATACAAAAGAAATAGGAAAAAAACAGACTGTAAAATAATAATTCATTTTTCATTCATTAATGCTGGCACAAAATGCATTTATAATTATATGTTTTTCAAAGTTTTCAATAAGAAAAGATTGTCTTCTATCAGTAAACATATGTTTGAAAATAGAAAAAGTTCGTTCTACATCTACTGACGTAAGAGGAGCGTATTTTAATGTATGTAAAATATTTGGTTCTACATCAATTATACAATTAAAGTCGCCCGTAAACATTATTGCAACAGTTTTTAACACAGAAAATCCTCCGTTAGCTTGTATAGTACTGGAAAATTTGGACAAAACTAACTTTCCAATGTTTCCATGTACCTTTTTACATTCCGCTTCAAAAACATTTAATAATTGAACTGCTTGAACCAGAGTCATACATGTATTTTGCAATTGAACCATAGTTTTAGAAACAAAAGAATAATTAGTTTTATAAATAAGAGTTTATTGTGGAGAGTCGAATTTGTAAATATTTCTTGACATTTTAAAAGAGCCGCAGAAGAGGAATCATGCAAATCGGTAATAACTTCCTTTATTTCATCGTAGTGTTCGGCATAAAACATTGCTGCATCAAGCCATGTTCCCCATCTAGTTATGACAGGTCTTGGCGGCAGTTGAACTCCCGGAAGTCTTTCTCTATAAAACTGAATTCGCGATGGACACTTAATAAATACTTTCTTCATATAACCTATCAAGTCGTTAACAATAGAAAATTGGTTTCTTATTAATTCTGCGACTCTGTTAATGGCATGGGCTAAACAAGTAACGTGAATTAGATTTGGGTAAAAAAAATTTAAATTTTTACCAGCCTTAGTCATATATGGGGCAGCATCAGATAAAAACAAAATGAGTTTCTCAAATGGAACAGTATTTGGTAAAAACAAATTACTCAAAGAATCTTGAACAAATCTGGTGATTGTTAAGTATTTGTCAAGTTGTTTTGAAGAAATTAAAAATGATTTGGATGGAGTGTTTTCTTCTAAAACTCCTATTAATAAATGTGCAATATATCTTCCAGTCGAATCAATCGTTTCATCAACAATAACATAGAAGTAATTCTCGCATATAATATTTTTTATAGTCGCTATCGTGTCGGTGTAGATTACATCAACACTCGATTTCCTTAAAGCAGATTCATCCGGAATATTAAATGAACAAAATTCTTTCAGAAATGATTTTAAATGAAAATTATATAATTTTTTCAATGGAATATTGGCCGCCACCATAGCCTTGCAAAGTTTTTCATTGAACTGCTTCTGTGGATAATTTTTTAACTTTTTCTGTAAACAGGACGTTAGAGTTTGATGTTGTTTAGCGCCTTGTTTCGATTTATTCAAACTTGCGATATGCTTTCCACTCTTCACATGTTGCTCCACTATGAATTTTTTTGCAGCATGGATCTAAATATGAAGAAGGTACTGTTAAAATATGTTTTGTTTCTTAATTTTAAAAGAAGAATAGGACTTAAAATTGAAAGTAAAATAAATTCAGCAGCTTTGACATATATAGGGGCCATTCACAATTCTTTGATAAAGTAAAAAGTGCAAAAATGCGTCAGGTAATTTATGAATGGCCACATTAATTGATATCTACGTAGATATCCACTCAAAATAATTGCCATAATTGGAATATTGTAAGCAAGTAAATGAATTACTAATTCAGTTAATTAAATTAAGTTATAGATACTAAGTTATTCAGTATTAATTCAGTTAAATTAATCTAGGTAGTTATT
Organism: Cryptocephalus moraei; assembly: GCA_946251905.1. NCBI lineage: Eukaryota > Metazoa > Arthropoda > Insecta > Coleoptera > Chrysomelidae > Cryptocephalus > Cryptocephalus moraei. Next base: position 32,723,578 of record OX276454.1, on the reverse strand, counting down.
GCTTTCTATGTACATACTATTTTCGAACATGCTGTGCAAAATAATTTGTCACCATCCCACTTCAGCTCACTATAAGGTTTAATCCACACTTCAATTAAATTTGTCTTGGGCATTTTTAACTTTACAGAACAACCGTTGAATTTAACTTCTCTAAAGGTAGTGACAAATTGGAAGAACATCAACCTGGTCCTAAAACCGGTACAATGGCCGGAGAGGATTAAGAAACACACTAACACTAACAGCTAACCCTGCCCCGCGATCAAAATAAGCCTTTCTACGAATTTTAAGTATAATATGTCATTAAGTACATCCTCCTCCTATTAGACTACCCAGGTAAAAACAACCCTTATGACAGGAACCACTGCCAGATAGTAAAGGTACTTGATTACAGTTCCAGTTATAACTTATATTGTCAATAAGTTGATTTGTCACTCATCAGTACATTGTTTTTCTAAATATCCAGCAGATTGTAAAGAAAAATGCAAAATATGCACGATTGAAAAAAAAAATGCAAATTTGAAGAAAAAAACGAAGAAAATGCAAATAATGCAAAAAATGCATTTTGCATTTTATCCGCCCTTTGCTAATAATAATATAACATGCACGTTTATACTCTTTCAAAAGATACACCGTAGGTAGGTATGACACAGCCCTTTCAATTGGTTTTAGATATTTTCTGGTTAACAGCTATAAGAATATAAAGATCTGACACGGGTCCTGATTGTGCTTAAGAAATCTAATTGTATTTATGATATCTAAAATTTACAATACCTTTGAGTCTTTTTAAATTTAAAAAATACGATATTAAATTTCATGAGTATTTTAATACCCCTATATGTTTCTGTGAAAAATTCACAATGAACATCTATGGTAGATGTAGGTGCTTTAGATAGTTTAAATTATTGGGGTTATCGGGACCCGGTGATAATTAGTCGTAGGTTGGTAAAAGGGGTTTTCTTGCTATCAGTAATATTTCAGCAATGAATACTAACTAAGGTATGTTCACAAATATATCGTAGCGACTTATAACTTCCCAGATAAATGTAATTGAATTTTATTGTGATTCTCTTTACCACCTAACCCGTAACTTGTAACCCCCAATAAAAATCTCAGAAAGATTAGGCTGGTGGAGCGGAAGGTGAGCAGGCGACAGAGGGTTATTGATATAGTTTTAAGAACAAAACATATTTTCTTTAGAACTTATTAATGTTCTTTACTTTTTATTACCAAAAGTATGTAAATAAATTAAACATTGAATTCTGTTTGGCTCTTAAATAAAGCTAAGAAAATTTAAATCTTGCTTAAAATCATTATTTTATCTAAGCGACATTTAATTTCAAACAGTCTTCATTACAATTTAAAAAAAAAAGAAGGTTAAAACAAAATAATTGTAGTGTAGATTTGTCTGACAAATAAATAGTGAAAACTTTGAACGAAGCCAATAGTGAATATATTTTTATAAGTTTTAAGATCTGCCCTTATAAGCTATTACGCTCAACAATACACCGAACCCTATGTTAGCATAAGGCTTATTTGGGTACTTCCGGAAGTCACAAAACGCTACGGTATATTTTTTTCCTATTTCGTACACTACCGTTTCGTACACAGGAGGGTTTCTACCTGAAAATGGTCTAATTCGTACACTGAATAAATTAGATAAATTGTAGATGCCTATTTCGTACACTGACCCACCCATCTCGGCTTAAGGGAACCTACATACCTGAAAGGAGTATTTTACCTGGAAATCCATCCAACAGAAGTTAGATAAGTAACAATGAGTCTTAGTTTTCTTTGAATTTTATATTGATTGTACATAATTATTATCAAAGAGTAAGGGGACGTGGCGTGGATACCTGCTGTTCTAATAAATCCGCATTTTTTCACTTTTGACATCAGCTTCAAGTATATTCAGCTAGTGACCAATGATATTGCAGTAACCTATTTAGTATTTTGTTATGGATGTTATTCAAATTGTGGAAACGAAAAGAGGAAATCCAGCCATTTTGCATTCGGGGTATAGTTACACTAAGAAGCGAGTATTCAAGAATACCAACATCTTGTGCTACAAACTACAAGCTTCTAGAGGCAAAGTCGAGTCACACCTGTGTTCCAACTATCGCCAGAAACCAGGTTAAAGTGTGCCTACAGAATGTGAAGAAACGCGCACGGTAGGAGCTGCTTCCAATTCCCCAAATCTACAGGGAAGAAATTACCTCAGTCAAGGATGCTAGACTTGACTTCGTCGTCAATGTTCCTGAATTGTTTTCAGTGAAGGGCAGATTCTATAGAGAGAGGCACCGACCTCTAAAAATAGATGTTCTTTCCAAAAGACAAGCAGACATCACTCTGACGGAAGGAATAAAAAAAGATTTATTGGCTGACGACGAAGTAGAAGACAGAATATTCATTTTTACGGCTAATGGAAAAAGAATTTTGAGAGAAGCCACTGAAATTTTCATGGGTGGCACATTCAAGAGTTGCAATCCTTTATTTGACCAGCTCTACACAATTCACGTTAACTTGGGAAGTACTCCGGAGGCAACTCGAGTCATTCCTGTGATCTACGCCCTACTCCCGAATCGCAGAGAAGCCACATACAAGAGGTTTTTCAACGTCATTTTAAGAAAGGGGACAACTTCAGTCCCCATAAATTCCACATCGACTACGAACGAGCAGCAATTAACGCAGTAAATTCTGTGTTTCCAAAAGCTGAGATCTAGGGATGCAATTTCCATTATAATCAGGCACTATCGAGGAAGATTCAGAAATTGCAATTGGTCAGAGAATTCCAGGAGAGCAAAGAAATTCGTGATCATCTCCTTAGATGTGCTGCATTAGCACACTTACCAGAAAATCAGATATCCAACGCTTAGCTAGAAGTAATGGAGATTTCACCGAACAATCCTAAAGTGGTCCGATTCAACGACTATATTTCGTGGAGCAGTGGCTGGACAATGACTGGATCTGGTTATGCAATGGCGAACGACATAGGACGACGAACGCTGTGGAAGGATGACATATCAGGTTGAACAGGCGCGTTGGGAAAAGTCATCCAAACATATTTGAACTGATGAAAGTTCTATCAGAAGAGATCAAATTCTATGAAATAATGCAGCAGCGTTGTGACCTGTACATGCCGACTCCAAATCGTGTCAATAAATACATAGATTTGGTCGACCGAATCAAGGTAACATTGGAAGATCTACGAGTTAGTGGTAATATTATTGGAGCATTGAATCGTTTGATTTATGTTGTCAAATTTGATTAAATTATGTAGGAACGTTTTGTGATGTATATTTTATTGTATATATATATATGAACATACCTACTATATGTAAATAGTGTCCATTTTGACAAAAAATAATGACAATTATATAATCACGTTCATTTCTCGTACCTGATGCTCATTAATGAGGTCGGTGTACGAAATAGGCGTCAAAATTCATGTAATTTTATTCAGTGTACGAAACAGGAAAATTTCAAGTACAAAAGTTCCGGTGTACGAAATAGGAGTGTACGAAATAGACATGAATCTTTGTGAATATACTTTACGGACTTCGCCGGCGGTTCTCCTAACAAGAATTTTTTGATTTATTGTGATTGGCAAGCAGCTTGTTGCGCAACGTAATAAATACGGTATATGCTTTGAAAGAGAATAAAACAGGTCCTTTAACCTCACCTTTTGCATCTCGAAGGAAATGTATTTTTATGCTGCGTTTAATCGCTTTACGATAAAGCTCTCACCCAACGGAGATTATGGTTAGGGATTAGCGTTGGTAGGTTACCAGATTTGACATTTTTCGTGTGAGGCGCGTTTGGATATTTATTGAATATTTCATCAAGTGGTTGGCAAGTGCATTTTTCATCATTGCATTTTTTTAATGTAGCATTTCTTGTCATTTCTTCTCTTCTTCAACAACCCTTCCTCGTCCACTCCTGAACATCAGCATCCCCTTAAATTTTACAATGGTTTCTGTCTTTTGATATTCGGTACCAGTTTGTTCCTACTCTTTCTTTTATGTCATCTAACCATCGTTTTTGTAGTCTACCTACGCTTGTAGTTTCCTAGTCGCCACTGTACGATATTTTTATTGCATCGTTCTTCGCTTTGTCGGTTCACATTCCACATGTCCCAACCAGCTACATTTTAAACTGATAGTTCTACTTATGACATCTTCCACTTTTGTTCTTCTCCAAATTTCGTCGTTTCGGATGTGGTCTTTCAAACTAATGCCCAGCGTAGCTCCTTCAATGGCTCGTTGTGTCGTTCTCAATCGGTTGGCTGATTGTAAGTGTCGTGGTCTCCATACCGTAGGTCATAATTGACAAGCTACAACTGTTGAATAATTTTTTTTTGAGGTTTACGGAATTTGTCCTTTTTTCCGAGCTTCTTTTAGTTTTCCGAACGCTGCCCAGGTCATACGTATTCTTCTGGTTATTCCGCCGCCTGGTTCTGCTTTCCCAATACAAATGATATGTGCTAGATATGTGTATTTGTGGACTGTTTCACCTTTGTAGTACTAATCTGCACTGCTTCATCAATCAGAATATGGTAGTATCATAGTTTTTTTTCGATATTCATTTGCGAGCCTACCTTCTCTGATTCTCATTTTAATTCATTCTATTCCAGTTCGTCTGTGCTGTTACTTATAAGTGTTTATAATCGCAATGTCGTCGGCGAATCTCAGATGACTCAGGTATCGATCATCGACCCTAACTACGTGTTCTTCTCAAATCTCAGTTTAACCCTTTGAAGACGTCTTCTAATGCAAGGGTAAACAATTTTGAGGAGATGGTATCGTCCTGTCTGACTCTTCGTTTTATTTTTATTCTAGGTGTTATTATGTCTTCTATTATTTATTTCTGTATAAATTGCTTTGTCATATTTGTTTTGGATCACTATATCTTGTTTATTAGTTAATCTATTAGTAATTGTTCCAGTTAAAAGCTCGCGAGGATATGGCAGAGGGCTTATTGAATGGTAATTATCTAATTTAAATTTATGTGTACCTTTTTGTGTATTAGGATGACCTTAGCATTGTCGCATTGTGCCTTGTGCCATGTGTTTGACAAAACACCGTTTTGAAGACTTATTCATAAGGATGTTGATGGCCTCCAACGTTATACATATACGCATATTTCATACAGTTCTCATTGCATGTAATCTGAACCTTTCTTTTGAACGTAACGAAAAGTTAGGATGGAATAACTGCCGTCTTCAATAAAAGATACGATTGTCATTTCTATAGTGATGACTTCATCGTCGACAAACCGTCATTCCCAGAGCATAAAACCCAGTGCCAGTTAATTAATTCGGCGATACGTTCCATGAGGATCAGATATGGAAGCGATCCTCTTTACGACAAAAGCAATTTTTATAGCTCGTCACCGTCACCTCATCTTTGCCATAAATCTAACCTGTAACGCGTTTATAGGTACGCGGCTAAACATCCTCCTGTTATCAATGGCAAAGCGTTTTATGGCGGCCTATAAAGTGAGGTACCTGTGTGTGGTGTGTGTATGTGTGTAAATTAAAAAATAAACACAATCGCCGAGAGCGTCGTCATATAAATACTTAATGGAAAAATATACTTGGCGGCAGCGGCGATGGTGGTGAGTTTCTTATGGAAACCTCAGACGTGCAACTCTCCTTCCTTTATTGTTTAGCGGGATATAAAATCCGGCCTTTATTGTCAGTACGTACATGCTTTTAAATGCTAAAAATCGATGAAAAAATTTAATTGCATTCCGCGATGGCGAGCTCGTTGTGATGCATGAATAATTAAAACAATATACTTCAAGGGCATTAGAATCGCCGAGCGGAGTTTTTACGACTGCCATTATAACGTTTTACATTCCAATAGGGAAAAATCAAGAGGGAGAGAATAGAGAAAGAGAAAGAGAGGAGTTATAATAGCTATTTATTGTACAAATGGATTATGGTAGTACTGCGAGAACGACTCGAAGACAACAAACACTACCCGGATAAGTAACAGACGATTATTACCAAGACTCGAGTCAACCATAAAGAAATATAACGTAATAATTATGGATACTAGCAAGTTTGGTGCTGTTTAATAACCCTTGAAAATCCAATGGTCGGCTGTTCGTATACCTTAAAGTTTATGGATTGTATTTATCGTCCTTTTTCTTTTCCTTTTCTACCAGATCCATGAATAGTTGTAAACCATCTTATTGACTGTTTTAGACACTGCGTTTCATCACCCTCATTCCAAGTTTGAATTTAAAATGTCCGTTTATTTTAGGTAGTACTGCGGTTTGTATCGATCACACTTTTTCCGTTTTCAGTGCCAACTGGGATAATTGAATTGTGTATAAGTAGGCATCATTAATTTTTTTCCCATTTACAAAGTCAATATGGGATCATGGAAACGAGGTAGACAGCCCCAAGTCAGTCAATTTGATAGGTACTGTGGTGTGAGTCCATTGCGTTAGGTATGTTCGTCTCATTCCAATTTTCATAGTTACTTTCATAGTCTATAAGTGATGTTTGTCTGTTTTAGTTACCTATCGGGGTTTGTGTGCATCGTCCTTTTTTCCCATATTTTTATTTATGCAGTCACTATTGGGCTGTTCAAATTCGACTGGGTACTCATGTTCAGGTATTACCAGATACCTACTATTTTCATCTACTACACGACTTCAATTTTTCACATTCATGGTTGATTTTGACTGCGGAAAGTCAAAAAGATGGATGTGATTAGCAGTTCAATGTGCTGCAGTTTTTACATTTTCCGGCGGCGGTCAGCTCGTAAGGAATTTTAATGGCCCACCCTAAGATCGGTCATCTCGTACGCGAACCGGCAGGTAAATTTTTAAAGGGTCGTTTTGGATGAGTCAACTCGTAAGGGGATTCTCAGAAATAATCGAGGGGATGATGATTGGAACGAAGTAGTTCGAATATTTGTTGAAACTAAGAATATGATATATGGGGGTGGTTTATTACGTTCCAACTGAACGGTGACGAGCACCGAGATAGTTATAGATTTTATTAAAAGTCAACGCGGGAAAGACTTGCTTGTTGTTAATAACGGCCGGGTTCCGTAGGGTTTTCCTTGCCCTCTCGCAAGGAATACGATAATCCCCCTTTTGGGATTTTTCACGTCAACTCTTACGAGTTGACCGATCTGAGAACCATATCCCTACGAGCTGACCGATCTCGGCGAAGGTCAAATGCGGACCGGGATAAATTCTTACGAGATGACCCGTGCCCGAAATGCCCACATTTTCCACTTCCGTGGTTACTTTTGGACCGTGCAATCCGAATGAGCGGTTACCTCTGTCTATCTTAGGTATTGTGACTTATATGATTTAACCTTTTTCCACTTGTCTACCTTAGCTACTCTAAGGGCTGGTAATGTGCTTCTAATTAACTCATTAATGCATAAGGTATTAAATTGTTAGAAAACACAGAAAGGTTTTTCGTGAAACATATATAATGGTAATAACTTATAAATTAGCATTAGCATTTTTTTTGAGAATTTGTTAATTAACAAATAATTTTAAAACATTATCTATGGCGCATGATACTGAAGAAAACAGAGCCCTTTGACAATAACACATAAATTGTCCATTTTTTCCATATTGTCACATCGACTTTTTCGTTTCATATATTCTCGCAAGTGGTTTATTTCGTCAAACCTAACATCACAGGGTGGCGTGGCTGTAATCTTTCCTTTATTGGATTTTTGACCATGACGTTTTAAAAGACTTAAACCTAAATATCTTCTAAATTTTAATAGGCTGGAAAACATTTTAGTGGATTACGAAGTTTTCAGAAGGGAGCCAAGCATTCACTAGCGATGTCAAATAAATAGGAAAGTATCGACCACAATTTTTGTTGCATCATCCTAGTCATAGACTGCAACTATTCCATAAAGTTTATCCTCAGACCCTTGTTATAACTGTCAAATATTCAAAAATCAAACTTTTTAGTGTAACTTTTCAAAAATTAAAGTCTATTCACTAACTGGATAATAAGCTATTACCACGATTGGCCTATGTATCCCTTTCGTTTGTAGGTGAAACATTGGAAGCTGCCTTTCTTTAAGCGACCAGGCCTACCAGAATTGAAGCAACTTGGCCTGTGATTGCCCTTTGTTTCTTCGTTTCTTGTCTGATTAAATTGATCTGGTTTGCCACACGTACTGCATTTGTTCTTGATTCTTCATTCATTCATCTTGATCTTTCATTAGAATTACTCTGCCATTAACTTCTTTTTTTTTTCATCGACTGAATCCCATGTACTTTGAAAATGGATAAATTCCTTGGATAACGTGTGCAATACTTTCATTAGCATCTCATTTGAAGTCAGAAAACAGGTTGTGAACCATAGATAAATTTTCAACTGGTTTCATGTCATCCATAGTATTCAGCTTCTTTCAAATTTCTCTCGCAGCTGTGCATCTTAGTAGCAATAGCAATTCTAGCGGCTTCTTCTCTGCAATCGTGACAATCAACTTCATTGTAGCTTTATCTGGCTTCAAAAGCTTCCTCAAATTGGTTTCATAATTGGTTGAACCCTCATCTGGACGAATGCCATTTGTCAGCGTCATGCAGCTTTTCGATTTTTTAGACTTGTCGATTTCATTTTCCAATAAAGTCTTTTACACAATTCACAGCCGATACTTTTACTTTACTTGACACTTATTCTAGCGCTCCTTAAATTTTCCACGAGCTTACTTAACAGTTAGCAAGAATTAAAAAAATTTAAAATGAATTTCTGCATAAGGTAAATTTATAAATTCTTTAAATAAGTTGATAGTTAAAAGTTCTGTAAAATTTTAAGGGTAAGTTACCAGTAATCAACCCCATACGATGTTTTAAGGAACCTTTTCTCACCCACACGCAGTGCGTTTAAGCAGTAAACCAAATTTAACTCCAGAGCCCCAGTTTGAGGTTGCGTAACTCTACAGGGATGCAACTTGGTGTAGAATTAAGTTGCATTAAATTATCATTTTTTGGTTCCCCTGTACGCCAACAAACTGTGTCATTTCTTATGAGGGACATCCTGTGTATAGGTGCGATACCGTGGTTTTCACCTATCACCAATTTTCATGGTTGCTTTTACATATATATTTAACGTATACCCCCTTCCATTGATACTTGTAGCAGCCAACAACCCTACAACAACGCTTGAGCCTAGGTAAAAGAGGCCGTAATTTACCTGTATAGAATGGTCGGAAAAGCGCTCGTTAAATATTTATGACTGTACTGACCCCACTCTAATACTCGATACAGATATGCGATTTTTATTGTTTATGTTTGTGTTGACGGCTGAAAACCCATACTATCGTATGAAGTACGGTAAATAAATACTGTGCTTTAGTATAGAGTACAAAGCACTTTTTGAATATTTTCGTTGCATAGATATTTTGTTTTCTATTTTAAGTAAGGACTATATATATACGGAGCTTTTCTATCGAAACGCATGGTGGGAAATCAACAAGAGCAAAAGAGAAACTAGCACTAGTTCGTTAGCATGACAGAGAGGTACGTTTTGCAACGTTGCCGACCGAGCAGGCAGTCCAAGTCAACGCGTATCGCAGTAGCGTATCGCTTATACATTTTCGGATGTGTGCGGTACAGTGTGCGGAGCGGATGACTGTAATGTTTCGCGAGCTGGCAACATCGCAAAAGGTCGTTCTCTGTTTCGCTAACGAGAAATATATGGCCTTTCTCTCGCACTTATGTTGATCTCATCCTGCGACTCTTTAGAAACGGTCTATATATATATATATATATATATATATATATATATATATATATATATATATATGGTCCTTTTTCCACTTGTTTATTTACATAGTCACTTTGAAATAATTGAGAACCGCATTGGTGGTTATAAGAGATAAGACGGTACTTGAGTGTGGAAAAATTGTTGGTGGGGACGACACCTCAGAGCTCGCGAAAGAAAAATGCTCGAAAGCTGGGCTTTTTAAAGCTTTGGTATGTGCCGGTAAAGAACAAAGGATCACGCGACTGGTGCCCTCCCCACCACCCACCCGAGTTATTATAGAGATTGCGCGCTTGTCATTATCACAACAACGCTTATGAATGGAGTTGTTTGTATCACCCTAAAAATCGTAGAGGAAGGAGTTTACGCATTTCGAACGTCTGCTACGTTACGTTACATACGGAGCTGTCAAAAAAATGAGGCAATTTTGCCATTTGAGTGAATTTAACAGATAATAAGGACACAACGTTGTCTTCCAGAGAGCGCATTGTAAAACCTCCGTAAGTAACACCGTGCGGTAAGTTATTAACGTTCTCGTTACATCTCAACATTTGTGCGCAAGCGCAGATGCCAATTGGGCATAAACGTAAATAGCGGACGACGTTATTTTCGAATACACAATATATTCTATATCACTGAATATGACTCATCCAGGAAAATGATAGGAAAAAATGGATATTTGCATTTTTTTACGTTCTACTTATTAAAGCTTGAAGTACGCCTTTTTCGACGGACGCGTAATGAAATAATCATTTTTTATGACATCCTGGAGGTAGTAATGCATTCAATCATGAAAAAATAGTCCAGATATGAACAATGATGATACCACTTATGCTGACTACTATTTGACAGTGGAGAGTTATGAGTACTAGAGATTGGAAAATATACACTAAAAAATGTGCAAATAAATATGCCCCTATTTACAAAGAATTAAACAATTAAAATCAAATTTGGTTATCAAACATATCAATATTAACTTTATCTGCCTTCATGATTATTAATATTATTTTTGGTTTCATTGTTAATGTTTTGTTGTCTTAAGTTTTTTAGAATTTGTTGGTTATCTCTTTTGACTTTGAAGACGAGAAAAATTCTGAAAAAAGAATTAAGATGTATTCGATTCGATTTAAAAATTATCAGTGGGATAGAACGTCACTGAACGAAATTACCTTCGTTTCACAAATGGTACAAAAAAAGGTGGCGTCTTTGACGAACTTTAACTCATTTTTGTCTCGAATCTACTAAAACTTCACTGCATGATCCTTTGGCATTTTCGCTCAAAATGTTAATTTTTGAACCTTTTTTTTGTCAGAAAGCATTTGGCAATGTTATTGTTTCAGAGAAATCGTAATAGTAATGGGCTAGCCCTATATAGGATTAATGGGTTTAAATATGTAAAACCCAGTCACTTCGTATAAGTTGTAATAAAATATTCGTTTCCTGCAGCTGCAGAAAATGTTTTACATGAATCCATGCGATAACTACCCTACCGAGAAATATTTGTAAATATTGTGAAAATATGCACCATCACTAGATTTTAAGTGAATATGCTATAACCGGTGAGAATGGGCTAAACTTGCAAACGCACATGCCAATATGTAAATACATATAATCCAGTCCTTGGTGATTACGTATATCTACTTTAGGTACAATACTTCTGTCACACTTTTTCTAATTAACTACAATTGGAACGTGTACAACCAATTGCATGTGAGTGCAGTAATGTAGTTAAGTGATAATTACACAAATAACTTCAAAGTTCAATTGTTGAAGAGAAACGTATTCCATAAAGTTAATGTATGTGGAGCTAGAGCAAGAACGGAAAGAAAAAGTTAAAGTGAAGACGTCTTCGCGCCACCATCACGTGCTGTAATCTACTTAAAGATGTAGTTTATGTCCGAGCGGCGAGAGAGAGGGAAGAGAGAAACAGCATTGATATTAGAAGAGAAGAATAATAATACAGGTATTTACAGAGCTCTGTACGTAACCGATAATTAAGACTTTACGTGTAGTAAATCAGCCTTCCTCTCTCGGCCTCGGGTATTAGTTTTCCATCGCGCGGCAGAATTGGAATTTTACTTGTACATATGTATTTATCTCCGTATTTACGACAGTCTCGACTGAATAAATCCGCCGATTGTCTGGGCTCGTGTTCTATATATTCCTACTCTGTCTCTGCTCTCTTTTTCTCCTCGCGCGCAATCAATTTGTAACTCGTATTATTATTACATTTTTTGTTCACGGACCGAAAGGATGTAATACGTTTTAAACGCCGAACGAAAAACGGCGGCGGCGTTACGACGCCTGGGAAATGGAATGCGATCCATTGTCTTCCTCGGGACAATTGAAAAACTGTTGCGATCGCGGATTAGTAGTGCAGGTCGCACGTTTATTAAATGGAATTTTCGATCCTTATCGCCGGGTCTTTGCGATTTCGTTTCTTCTCTCTCTCTTTCTCTCTCTTCATCGGCCAGGACCGTTATCGATCTGGGAAAAGTAGTCGCTTGAATTGACCATTAACGCTCATTAGGAGACGCGCTAATTACCAACGAACCGTTGATTTTCAGAAGTAAGCGAGATAATCGAAGCAGCGTAACACACTTTCAGTGTAAAAACTAAATTGTAACTAAGTAAGGAAGTACGTCTACGTAATAAGTAACCCTTGAAACCGATGTTCATTTGGGCGCTCAAATTATTGTGAATTTTTAGATAACGTTTGGATTAAATCGACATACGCGGGGAGGGCGAAAATGTTAAACCTGTGGCATCAAAAGTTATGAGAAAAAATTTAAGAAATAATTTTCTATATATTTCCCTACGAAGTGTCACTATTGTCGATCAAAATGTGTAAAAAAATTGTACTTATGTAGTGTGTCGAATTAACTTGGGATCATGTAGAAATCTTTGTTGTTGTTAATTTTAATAAAAGAAATTATTCTTCATGAAAAGTTTTGGTATAAAAGCTATTATTACATTAAGAAAATAGTTTTTCACCGGGCTTATTAAAAACAAAAAAAAAAGATTTTTTTAAAAAAAAATTTGGCTTAATCGGAGTATCGACCGAAGTTGAACTGGTCAAAACAATCGTTTCATGTGGTATTATGTCTGGATCATATTATCTTATGAATTGGATCAAAAACCGTTCACTCCACATTAAAATACCACTGTATATCGCAAGACAACAAAATCCTATATACCATATAAGTAAAAGTAATGGTCAAACGAGAATATCAAGAAAATCTAAATTTATTGTTTGGAATGAATACACCGTGGCCCGTAAGAAAGCACTGGAAGCCATAAGTACATTTAATGGTGAAAGTTATTAGGGGAAATAATAAAATTATGGAAGCGCTGGAAGGGCTCCGGTGGTTTTATGGGGCGAATTTGGACAAACCCTTTTAGTGATTCTAAAGCTTGCTTCTGTAAGTAATATAATTACATGTCTGAATAGTCCCGTACTATGGAAAATAAATAAACTTCTTGTGTAATTGTGTAACTTATGTATTTTAAAAAAATGACAGAAAATATATGTTCAACATTGTTAGGAACGATTTCGTCAATAAATTATTGGACGTTGAAGACGGTAGGATATCCGTTTATTTTTATGCTAAAATTAAATTTCTAGCAGATTTATTAAAGAAATAATTGTTGCAATGCATCCAGTGATCTAAAAAGAGACGTCATGACACTTGATTTGTTGCCCGGATTCATATTTAATTATAAATAAATCGATATAAGAGTTGGCTGTAAATTACCCACCAGAATTCTCTAAGTCCTTTGGAACGCCAAAGAATAAGAACTAGATGTCTCTCTAATGCTTCTAAGGATCGTAGATCTACTGAAATTGGATGTGTATTAGGTATATGAATTAGTAACGAACTATTAGCAACTGTTCTGACAGAAAAGGGACAGAGAGGAATTATGTTTATTCCGTTGAGAGTGCGGAAACTTAGAATTCCAACCAATTTACTATTCAATTTCAAAGGATTACAGCTTTCGGTAAGGCCAGCTTTCTCGATAACAACTAACAAGTGGCAGGGACAATCCATAAAGTATAGTAGAATAATTTTGGTGTGCCACGTTTGGTTCACCAAAAAAACCTGTTCATTTTAGTACCTACCTGAAAAACTGAGAATGTAAATCTCAGCATTAACAAAGTAGAAAATAAAGTAAACAGATTTTATTAATAGTTTAAATGTTTCCCAGATTCTCCATAAACTGGATAAATTTCTTTAAAGATTTCGATTCTCCATTATTCACGACGAAATTTGTAAGGGCGCGGTACCCCAGCGAGCTTGCAAACCGTACAAATCCAAAAACATAGTTTTAACGAATACAATAAAAAAATTAAGTTTTTATCTTTGTTTCAGGGTACTAGCTTGCACAGAAAATTTTAGATGGGTTCATTTGGGATTTATCCGTATCAATAAATTTAAAAAAAAAAAGTTGGCCCTTTATGGCGTAAAAAAGGTGAAGGACTTGTACGCTTTTGCAACTCGACTCCGTAAAATATAAAAAAAATATAAGGGTGTAGAGTAAGCTATACCCACAAATGCAGAGGAAATAAAACACATCTCACTAAACATTGTCATCACACACTAAGGGTGTGACAAAGGGTGGCGGAAATAGAGGTGAAATATGAATTTGTAATACTACTTTTCCTTGTAAAAATTCTTGAATAAATCATTTCATCATATCCCATACGCTAAAAAGTACTGCACGACTGCCAAGAACGTGTTAATAGGGTTGAATAGGAATTTTTAAAAAGAGAATTGTACTGTTTTTCCCAACAATATAAACGCATATTAATTAGCTGTCCGTCAGGGTCATAGGCGTACAGGTAACAATATCATTTAGGATAACGGAGTACCAATAATTACGGTATTTTTCATTGAAATACTAGAGTTATTTAGAGTAGGGACGCGAAACGCCACTGACATCTCAATATCCGCTCGCCGGATTTCTGCTTATCTCTTACCTTCTTCTTCTTCTTCGCTTTCGGACCTTTTTGTTCTGACAGCACTAAACAGGATAGCCCCTTCAAAATTATACAAAAACAGGTAGAAATGCAGGTATACTGCTTATGATAACTGCAATTTTTTTTTCCTGTGGTACATGCAAAAACCCTCTGTTGACGACCAGCTCATTAATATGCTTCTATCTTGTTGGGAACACGAGTATAGTGTTACAAATTTCAGTAAAAACGCTAAAGCCATCTGAAATCGAACCACCGATATTTATTTTGCCTTGTCTAATCCATCGACATTTGCTTTGAAATCACCTTTACGTGAATTAGCTAAACGCCAAAGTTCTACTTTTAATAGGTTTTCCCCAAGTTCGATCACTTTCGAGGTTAACCATTCAGCAGTGCGTTGTTTTCGGCAACAGCTATTTGGCAATTTTTTTTCTAATCGGGAATGATAACTAGCGTTGTCCATAACTATTATTGAAACATTCGGAATCAGATCGATCATTCGTCCAAACCATTCCTCAAACACGTCCGCAGTCATTTCTTCTAGTAGTCTCCTATCTTAGTAGCTTCAAAAATTACTTCTCCCCCTTCAACAAAACCATCGTCGCTTCCAATCTGAGTAATATATAATAAGCTGTCGTCCTTTACCCAGCGAAGACTTTGGACCGGTGGACTAACCCTAACCCTAGGAAAGTTTGTCTTCGGCTCATTGCACTGGTATCTTTACCACAATTTCAGCACTGAAATCGCCACGCGTTAATCCAAGTTTCGCCCAGATAGAAAAATATTTTCATTTCTTGTCCTCATCTTCTTGTACAGACAGTACAATTCTATTTAATGTTGGAAGTTCGTTACGGAAAAAGACAACGCGCACTTTTCGACTTATTCCCCTTTTTAAGAATTCAACGGAGTTGCTGGAGCCTTTTTCCTCCGGTTGAACAGGCCCACTCGTCCTTTCTTTTATAAAAAGTCAGTCAAAATAACACGTGGAGTAATAAAATCTCATTATAAATGCAAAACCTATACAAGGTGGCATCCTCTAAATTTTGGGAGTTTTATAATGTCTTACACGCTGCCTTACGGAATCATTTCGTATTTTGAGTGACTCACCCGAAACACGTGCGAATATTGTACGTCGGGCTATTGTGAACATACAGGCAATAATCACCCTCGGGCGTACGCTCGGGGAAATGAGTAAATACGCAATAGTCGGTAACTGGAAAAATGGTGTGCGTGTGTGTATATTGTGCATGTGTGTACCATTATAACTCATTTATTAATTTTCGTTCATTTCTTTAAGAACGCCGCTGGTCCCCGGCGACATAATCGTTTTATTACTCCATGGGTTATTTTGACAGACATAGTAATTTGTACTCTGACCTGTATACTCCCAGCATCGCAGCGGTTAATTCAACGGTTTTATCGACACTCGCATCGGAATTTCGATTCTCGATGGAATCGAAACAATTCAAAATTAAAACTCTCATTAACTGACAATAGCGGTAATCTTGAGCGATTCGATGGTCACAATACATTCTCCATACTCCAATGCGTATCTCCGTACTACAAAAATACCACTATCATATAGTGCTAATGGTTTTCTGGTAAACTGATGTCTTTATTTTAAAAGTCAGACTGTCACTGTCGAACGCTGCCTAATTACACACAGACATGCACGTATACGCAATGCTGACTATGGTAATGCAAGCATTAAGCTCAACTGCAGTTCCTTTAACTTACCTAGAATTGCCGAGGTGATAATAGCCGTTCGGGTCTCCTCTTGGAATATTTAATCACATAATCCGAACTTCAGAATTTATTTGCACATCAATTAGAAAACACCCAATTCTAAACATAATAATCCCTTACGCTAAGTAGCCCAATTCGAACCACCCGGTTTGGCACTAATGGGCAGGTCTTTCGTATTTCTTGTTTTTCGAGGAAAAGGGATTAATTGCCTTGGAATAAATAGGCATTCAGCAACGGCACTGGACAACCATGTTTAAAGTAATAATATTATTTTTTTAGCGAATTTCAAACAAACTTTGAAAACATAACAAGTATATATCTTCATTGCGTAAAGAAAAATATTTATTATGCCCCTTCACAGTCACTTCCTGCTCTGACAAAATTAACGTTAGTGAACGAACATTAATAGAATCAATGAGTGTGTATTAATCAATGAAACTACAAAAAAGTTGATAGTATTTGGTTGTGAAAATAACTGAAATTTTTATGTAATGCAAGTTTTTACATTGCACAAAATAGTTCATACAAATCTCTCCATGTATATTGATTTTTAAAAAAGAATGAAGAATAAATGAATGTTGACGATTTAAACATTCTCTAATATCTGAATCGTCGAATTTGCAAGTTAGACATAAAAAATCCAACACATTTGTATAAATAGGAGATATAAAAAATATTACCGTAAAATATTACAGATAAATACCGAGTTCCAATATTATAATATATTATATTAATGATGAGTTAACAACAAATCAGGCAAAAATGGAAGCGTTCCTCAGTTGATAATATGGGTGGGTTCGAATTGTCTCCCAAATGCGAATTATTATTATTACCTATTCCCCAAGAAAGGTCATGACCTAATTGTATCCGAAGGCTACCTGTCGATTCGGGGGATTTCAGGTGGGTCAGACAAGTTTCGGGAAGCTTTCTGATGCGTGCACGTCATGTGATACGCTCGAAAGTACGTTGGAAACGCAAGTGGGCATGGATCAAACATGTATTCACTGAGCCTAATAGGCATCATCAGAATTTGCTGTAGAATGTGTATAAAATATACCTGTGGGTGATCGGGTGCGCGGGAGACAATAGGTATGATGACAGTAACAAAGAATTACTGAAACAATGATGTTATAATATATTAAATAATGAAGTACTATATCTAAAAACATATATTAATGTTAATATTTTAAACGGGATATACTGTATTTTGTTAAAATAAAACATAAAATATAGCAACCCTCCTTCCTTATGTTAGCGCTTTTACCGATTATTTCTGTTCGGTGTTTATTATTATTATAAATTATAACTAAACACTGAAGTTACTGCAGTTGTCATGCACTTTACAAGTTGAGGTCAATGCTGTGGTCGATATATTTACATAGGGGTGACGTTACAAGCGACGCCATGACACCTACGAGTGTTTTGGCACGATATTTAAAAGTATTCATTAAAGTCTCATTTTAGCTACTAAACATTTGTTTTATGTAGAGATTAGGTTTTTTTTTGGAACAGTACATACTTAAGAACGCAACACGGTAGTTTTTCAAAATTAGTCATCTTGCCTGTTCGACCCATGCCGGGTGACAATTCGGACACCAAAAAAATTTACCTGCTCTCCTTGGGAGAGAATTCTGCGGGTGTATCCCATCTCGGCACACAATTTTACGACACCTTGTCCGTCCATTTCTAATATACCAACTTGGCACAACGGATGATGCCAAGCCCGGCGGGTCGAGTAGGTACACACTACAATAATGTAACGAAACGGCTCGCCGCGGCATAAACACGCCGGGAGCTACACAAGTTCGCCGAATTGCGATCCCGGGAAGGACGGGTCGAAGCCGACGGCTCGAAGAGCCGAGAAGGTTCGATGCGATAACGGGTTCCTCGAACATCGATCTTTCTAGCAATTATCGCGAAAGTTCGAGAAGGCTTATACCTGGTATATAAGGTATATATATCGTTGTGTAAACATTCGGGCGAGAGACCGCGCGCGTTAAATAAATAAACATCTCTGTGTGCGAATATAAATTAAGTTAAGGCATTGTTAGGTTAAGTTTATAAGTGTAGTGTAAGAAATAAATTAATTAGTACAATCGCGTAGTGTTTAGTTTTAGTAAATAGTAAAAACGTTACAATAATAACCAAACTCGGCATAAATCTAGGGAGGTACCTACCTTCTTGACAATACGGTATTGTCGAAAATAAAGGTACTTCACTGTTGCGCAAAATTTATAATATTTGAGAAACCTAGTATACGCAGCGCACCGTAAACAAGTGAACGTCATGTGATACTCTTTAAAGTACGTTGGAACCGCAAGGGGGCAAGGATCAAACATGTAAGGGGGGGGGAAGATCAAACATTCTCAAAATTTACTTGCTCCCCATGGGATACAACTCGGCTACACCGATACCACATATGCTCGCCGTTGTACACGTTGTACATTTCTGTCCCGAGTTGACCTCTGCAAAACAGAGTACCTGGTAAGAGTTGGGCCGAGATGGGCATCACCTTATGCCGAGATGGGCACTGTAGAATGCAGTACCTGCCTAGATGTATGCCGAGTTGGGGTGTAATTTTATCGTTTACCTGCTTCTTGTGCCGAGATGGGAATCGCCGAATTCGGCTACACCAGATAATATTCGCAATCGTAACGCCTACCTTTTATTAAAACAATTATAGGCGGTTTTAAGCAAACTTACACTACATAGACCATTTAAATGCGTTTATTAATTTTCGTTCATTTCATTGAAATAATCGTATTATGGCTTCGCCGGTTTTTTGAACAAGGTATAATGTTTTTACAGCGAAAATATAGAAATGAATTTTGTTTGAACATCCTATACTTAATATTTAGTTGTCATTTTTAACTTTCGTTGTACTTAACAATTATAATTAAAATGCATCGACGATTTTCTTGTCATCAATAGGGGTGCTCTATAAGCGACATGGGTAGTTGGGGACTTTCGTTTTTCTTTTAATAATCTAAAAGTGTTCGATATGAAGCTATCTACAGGGTGACTTTTAAAAAGGGCCCACCCTGAATGAAATTGAGACTAATAAAAAAATCCGATACATTACAATTTTGATCGAAGAGGGGGGGGGGCATATTTTGACGTATCATTGAAATGCGTATCATTCACTCCTTCACGCCTACGCACAATGGAATGATCCACCTGGTGATACCTCATTGGATAAGTAATTTTATCGTGAATTCAGCCATGTAATTTTCAGGTCTGATTTATAATTTTTCGCGAAGAAAGGCTCCAAAAAAATAATGCCGCCATAGTTCCTCATACACTCAGTAGATTTTAATCAATCAGTAACCTGTCGGAAGAGCAATTATTGGTATCCTTGGCTCGGAGATTTTCAGCCATATATGTTAAAACATATTTTAAGAATCCGCGATTGACAGTGTTCATTCCAGCGAACCAAGCGAATCCCGTTCTCATGTTACGAAATAGAAATTGCTCCCAATTACTGAAAATGTAATTAAAAATTTCATTTGTCTTTTCAGATTTTTCGGTTTCGCCCCCCAGATGTCGATCAGGAGGACCGTCCGGCCTATCGGCTCCGTTCCCTGAGGTACGGAACAAAAGCCACTAGTGTAAGTACAATACTTTAATTTGTTGTCAAATGTTTGGTTGAATGCTAGTTTGGTCGAGAATTTGAATTCATTAACACCTACCATTGTAACCGTTTCCGAAATTTATAACTAGACTACTTCTATCGCAATGAGCAAAGGAATTGAAAGTATTAGAGAAAGAAACGTTTTCACTAAAATATTCTAAGACAACGTTTGCACCGACAATATTTATTCACCATAGGCAGATCGTTTTGAAAACTCGAATATCTTAAGCAAATACGTTTCACAATAAATTTTATAAACTCATGTAGTCGTTTTGTAGCCATCTTTTAATATGCCAATCAATAGCGGTTGTTTGTATGACAAAAATACTAACAGGAAAACGGCTGTATCATCACAAAAGATACAATCCGTACTTATATCTTCTTATGTTTTCTACTAGAAACTATCATAGTTTATTTTGTTGTAAACATTTATAAACCATAAAGGGCCTTTTTCTTTTTAGTTTTTTATTACAAAATCCAAACCAATTAAGCAGTCTTGACGCTTTGAAAGTAAAGTAAGAATTGTGGAGTGTCAAAACGCAAACGGAATATACTTTAATAGACCCGATTAGATAATTACTAACGGAGAAAAAGGGAAAAAAATTGATGTGCAAAAAACAGGCGATATCGGGCTATTACTATTGACACGATTGTAGTTTGTTTTTTTTAACACTTGCAGATACTTCAATTTCCACTCGTCAAACATATTTTAAATGAAGTGTAGTATTAAAATATCGTTTGTTTTCCTTTTGCTCTAAAGTCTTGCGAAATAGGTGAAAACTGCCTATGAACCAGACTGTACACGGCCCAGCTAATGATGGACTCGAGCCGAGACTAAACAAAACGAGAAATAACACGGTCTCGTCTCGGTCTCGAAAAAACCCTAAAAATTATATCTCGTCTCAGTCTCGGAAAATCTCCAAATAAATAAATGTGTTCCGTGTTGACGACATTCACTGATTTTCTTGAAATATCTATACAAGTGTGGTAAAGTGTAAAGTTGAGCGTTCAGAAATTGGAAATATTTTTGTGCAAATATTAAAATAAAAAATCTGATTATGGAGTGCAGGTACAAAATTAAAAATCAGTTTTAATAATAAATGTGTTTGTTAGAATACTACAAATTAAATTTGTAATTATTTTAATATAAGAACAAATCGCCGGTGCCGTCGAAGGGTATGATTCCCAATAAATTGTCAACCAAAAAAAAACACTTTGGGATAAAAGTTGTCGAAAAAAAATATTTTTCTCTGTATGCCTGCGAAGAGTATAACTCCCAAAAACTTGTCGGCGAAGAGAACTCTTCGATAAGAGACGGCGAAAAAAATTATTTCCATTGTGCAAAAAGTACAACTACAAATAAATTTTCGAGGAAGAAATCGTTTTTATTTACATCCCTGTGAAGAACCTAAACGATTGGTGAAGAGAAAAACTATTTTTGAATGGTTTAAACATTCTAATAAACTGTTTTTCATTCAAAATTTGTGGTTTTAAATTGCGTAATAATAACAAAAAAAATTTAACAAAGCATAATAAAAAAATCTCTTTTCTCTTGACAGTCTATCTCTATATGACAGTATTTCTCTATACAGTATATCACATATACTGTATATAAGTATACTGCATATAAGTAGAAATATTCATCACCAGAGAATTCAACTAAGGAGTATTTTTTTGTCGCCGCGTATTATTAGGAGTTGTACTCTTCGCGAACTCAGAATCAGAAGTAATTATTTTGCCGACACTTATCGAATACTAGTAATTTGTTTCACCGGATACTATTTAATAATAATTGTTTTCGTGGACGCCTGAATATAAATGACTTTATTCGCTGACACACGTCAAATAGTAGTTATATTCGCTGCCGCATTATTAAGAGTTATACTTTTTCGTCGTTTTCGCCGTATTTATTGGAAGTTATACTCTTCGCCGCGTTTTTCAGAGTTATACTCTTCGTAGTCATCGGCGAAATAGGGAATTAATATAAACTGTATATTAGGGCGGGTGCGAATTTAGACCCGCTACCCTTTCACACAGCGGGGTATCAAGATTTGGATAGACGAGTTCGGACCCAGCCCACCTGCTCGCAGTTAGTTTGAATTCGGATTCGAATTATAAGCAGAATGAACTATTTTTCAAGGGGGCAAGGGAAAACAGGCAAGGAAACTGATTTTGGGGGATCATAGGGGATGTTTGATAGGCCGAAAATATATCTTTCCTAGAAAACGTATGAAATACCGACGATAGTACCTTTACTTTTCTGGAATTAATTGGTATGAATCGCACCTGTGTGGGTCCAAATTCGCCCCTATAGCACGGGTCCGAATCCTTGGTTACCTCACCGTGGTGGGTCCGAACTCACCTCCTCCGGTATATTATATGCGAAAGCGGCATTATTTAACAGAATTATCGTTGTATTTTAAAATAAACTAAACTTACTTTTTCGAAATAAAATTAGGAGGCACTGATTAGTACAGAGTGATCATGAAATACTGTTTAAGTTGGCAATCCTACCTGGAGGATTTTTTTGCCTAAGGGGTCGCAACGCTACACCAGAAATCTCTGCACTCTGCATGACAGCGACAGCTAAATAAACACAAATATTTTAGGTTATGTGAATTTATTTACGATTGAAAGACCACACTAGAAAAAACTTCAATATTTAAAGGTACTGCTCGAAATGAGCAACATATGTTCGAAACATATATTCATCCTCCGTTTTAGGCGCTCGAAGACATTAATTAACATCCGAGGAGAAATATTTGCAACTTCCTGGATAATGGCAGCTTCCAGTTTTTCACGTGTATGTAGAACATTACTGAACACCTTGTTTTTAAGGTGCCCAAAGAAACAAAAGTCTAGAGGTGTCAGGTCTGGTGACCTATTTGGCCAGATTTCCGTACTTATGACTCGATGGCCAAAAATTTTCCGCAAATATTGCATTGTGGCACGAGCCGTATGTGCTCGAGCCGAATCTTGTTGAAAGTATCCATTTTCGCGCTCCTCTACGGTTAATTGGACAACGAATGGCTGGAGAATGTGCTGAATGTATCGTTCAGAATTAACTGTGAAGTTAAAAAATACAGGACCAATTACTCTCTGCCGCGATACAGCCAGCTAAAGACCAACTTTAGTAGGATGTAAAGTTGTTGTTCTAACAGCATGTGGATTTTCACCAGACCAAATTCTGTAATTTTGAGAATTAACATAGCCATTGAGGTGGCACCAGGCTTCATCGGAAAAAAGTTTTTATTCAGGATGTCATCATTGTTCATTTCCTGATTGAACCAGTTACAGAACAGGACGCGTTGTGAACGGTCAGGAGGATTTAGGGATTGGACCATCGAAAATTTGTACGTGTGGTATTTCAATTTGCTCTTCAACACAGTGGAACAACTTCCGCATGATAAACCTGTAAACTCACGAAACGGAATACGGGAAATTAGGAATAAGTGGAAATTGGTGAACTTTTGATAAGGGTCAAACCTGTTTGGAGGGAAAGCTTCCTAACCGATTTGCGAGGACTTTGTTGCAGTCGGACCCTGACGTCTTCCACCACATTTTCAGTGAGTACGGAGGATCTACCAGGTGGCTTTCCTTTCTTCACATTGCCTGTATTCAAATATCGTTGAACTATGCGCATGCAGTCTTGTTTAAAAACGTCGATAGTGAACACAACTTCTGGAAACATTTCTTCAAATTGGTGCAAAGAGGATTCCAAGGAGTATTGCCATCCAGAAATTGGGTCATGAACTGCACTCCGAAAATAAGCCATGCCAAATACCAATAAAAATATCCTGTTCTAATGTAAATGGTACCATTTTTATATTTTTATAATAAAAATTTGAATCGCCGCTCAAGTGTCAATGCTGTCACTGTTAAACGTCGAAGTAGCTGTCAAGCAACCGGAAGTGGTTCCAGTTCTACCCATTTTAAAGTAAAATTTAGGATCGCCAACTTAAACAGTATTTCTTGATCACGTTGTTAGAAATCAAAAAAAATCCAAAGAGACGATAGATATTTTAAAATATATGATTTTCATTTTGGATTAACAAACCTGAGGAAACTAAATTCTTTACTCAGATATCATTTATAGTCGATGAAAAAGCTACTAAGATGTGATCTTTGCAACAACTTCTTGTATTGTTCTGATATTGAAGTTGAAATTACAACCTTTTTTTATTTAATTTTTCTTAGTGTGTGTAGGTATATTTTATAAAAAAAAGTTCTTTGCCACTGTGCATTTACCTAACATCTGGAGATATAAATGCTAGTCTCACATTCTCAGTAGGCGCCATGACATCTCTATATGATATCGATGAATTTTGTTTCCCTTCCAATATTATGGCGCGGAGTTTAATAACCTTTCATAACCTTTTGTTCATAGTTATTGCTTAGAAGAGCAGAAATTGAAAAGAGTATATTATGTTTAAAATATATAGTTTGAAGAAGGCACAAAAATAGTATCTTCATTTTTGTAGTAAGCTCAATTGAAATTTATGGTGGAAGTAAAATGGAAACAATCTCATTATTGTTGTAACCTGAATATGTGAAAATAGGTCTAGCCGACATGGGACCGAAATGCAAAAACCTTCCTGGATTTAATTGGAACCAAATACTAAAGGAGTTCAGAATATGATGATTTATGCTCTTTGTTATATTAAGCGGCGTGCGGTGAAATTTCAAGTAAGGGAAGCAATTTTTTAAAATTACTCCATTTCTAATGTAATTCGATTCTTCGATCATTTTTTGCAAATTCGTTACATGACGTCATCATAAAAACGTAGATGCTCTGACAGGCTTTGGAGAAGTTTATTTTCAATGGACAAAAGTGATATTTGCGAAAGTCTCTCCTGACTTGTTGCATTTCTCACCAAATTTTTTATACGTTTAACCGTTGAAAAATTGCGTTCTACTAATAAACTTGTGGCAGGTATTGTCGATACTAATTCACACAATTTCGACACTTCCGTGTAGGCATCTTCCAGCTCCTTGTCTTTTAGAGATTTCATTAGATCTTTAGCGTTATTTTTTGCGCTAAGGTCATCAGTTTCGTAAATAACTTTTAGTTCAGATTGCAGTAGTACTCCGTCGAAGAACTAGCCATAATGAAAAAGAAGAGATTTAAACGCATCTTCTGGAAAAGGTTTTCCTTTATATGCATCAAAATTGCAGAGCTCGGAATTTAAAATCAATTATAGTACTATTAAATCTAAAGTTTATTTGTTGCTGCATTTGATCGATTATTTCATAAAAGAGGCGCCTGTATGATGTTTGAACATCTTCTACCCTGTCTGTATACACCGATAGCCGTTTAAACCTGCAAATAAGCTATTCCAATGATAGCTTCCACGCCCGCCTAAAGCACGCGACCGAGACTTGATGCATTCGGCAGATTTAATGACCTCTCGACATACACACGAAAGCCGGCGTATAACAGAGAACCTAGAAGGGGGAATAGGAATAAGAATTGGATTTTTTTAAAGCAGTGAAAAGTCGCGCGCACACGACTCGCGGACAGTCTTTCTGCTGTGACTCGGTTTAAGTCAAGGCCGCATTTGTTATGGACATAATTTTTAGCAGTTTTAATACAATCCACAGTAATTGTTACCTATTGTAAAAGTTATATTTAAGAAGATGGTGTTTTGTCATTTTTTACTTTTCTAGGGAAAGCACTGCTTCCCTTGCTTCCATGGACCGCACGACGCTGATGATGTTGATGATGTTCTAACAAATTAATGTAAAAAGGGATTTTCCAAGCAGCCACAGATTTTTTTAAACAGTGCAAAATCGCTTATTTTTAAGTTTTTAAACATTTTTGTAATGACAGCTATTACATAATATATATTTGCAAGCACTTTTCAGTAGTAACACAGAATTATATAAATATACTGGCAGTATATGGATTTGTCGTAAAGATCATGCATTAGCAACTTCGTCATTGGTTATTAATGAAATTCGAGTAAACAATTAGTTTCCTCGAGCTCGATTAACCCAAAATGGAAAAGAAATATTCCAAAATAGCTATAACTTTGTCCAGCCAGAGTTGTAACGGCAAAAAAAACACTTAATGGCTTTTTAAGTGGTGAAAAGCCATGCCGCCCGGTCGTCCATGGGCGTATCATTACGGATAATAACTCTAACAATGAATTCACTTCCAAATCGCACAAACAAATGGCACACACATTCACACACCACTGCTTTCTCGAGTATAAGTGCGGAAGAAGACATCACAGGGAAAGCACACGTGGCCGCTGTGTTATGGTACAGTGGACCATCCAGTATCCGTAGAGTCTCGCGTACTTCCTCGTACACGATTTCACTGATCGACTGTACACCTGCACCTTAGAAGAAGAAGAAAATAGAAACGACGTGCCGCTGTCGTAAAAAAAATTTGGTCCAATGGCCCCTCTAGTTCTTTATCTGTACATATCCATACATTCACATATATGATTTCACTTGGGCAACTGAACACCTGCATTTTAAAAATACCAGGGCGTTTCTGAATAAGCAAAAAGATAAGTCCCATGGTTTTGTATAGAGACAACGGGCTCTTTTCGAATGCCCTCGGTAAATTCAGATTTTATTGAGTGTTCCAATTGCTATTGGTTAGAACATATTTTTGTTGGGATAATGAAATATAAATATTCGTGAATTGCGAACGGCGCCCTGCTATTACTTTGTACTACTTATACTCGTACATACGCTTCCCCTCAGCTGCATTTCTCCCTACTACTCGGCCGCATTCGCATGCTCGACAATTTTTAGTTAGGTTCTCAACAAGTTTTCGCCTATTCCGCAACACTTTCTGTCAAAATGAGAATATTCGTTTGTCATTCCTATACTTCCACTTTTAAAATTTGTTGTAACAAGAGGATACGCTGCAAGATGGTGTACGAAAAAAATTAAATTGCAATCGTGATAAAAGTAAACGATCCGACGGCGCCTGTTTTTTTGCAGACATAAGTCACATATAAACTGCCAGTTTATCGCAAAGGAGTAACCCGACTTCATAAAAAATGGTAGCCTTATAAATTTCGGAGAATGCGAGATCACACCCACCGAGCTCAGGTAGTCAGGGATTCGGACCCGCTATAAGGGCGAATTCGCACCCACACAGGTGCGATTCCTAACGATCAATTCCAGAAAAGTAAGGGTACTATCGTCGGTTTTTCGTAAGTGTTCTAGGAAGGATATATTTTCGCCCTATCAAACATCTCCCTATGATCCCCAAAATCTGTTTCCTTGCCTCTTTTCCCTTGCCCCCTTGAAAAATATTTCACTCTACTTATAATTCGAATCACTGCGAGCAGGTAGGCTGGGTCTGAACTCGTATTGAAACGCCGCTGTGCGAAAGGGTAGCGGGTCCGAACTCGCACCCGCCCATAAATTTTTAACAAAAACTTAATTTTCTGATTGTTCCAGATTTTATCCACTAGGTACTATTTTTTATATATCAAATATAATTTAATTACCCCATCTGGTAAATTCAAATTACAATAAGTTAACAAAATAAAAACATTTAAAACATTACAAAAGTTTACGTTTTGATACTCTACAATTCGGCTATTCAAAGCGGCAAGATTGCTTCATTAGTTTTGCTTTTATAAGCAACAACTTAAAAAATGCGTTTTTTTGTTTAAAAATATTTATAACAGAGTAAATAATAATACATTAGTTTAAAAAAACATCACCGAATACACCGAATCACCGAAGTACAGACTGTCTTTCATGTGATGGCACAGTCCGTTTCCTGTAATATATTCGTCACAAAAGGTTGATGCGTTGATGGGGAAATTCTCTGTTTATTGAAATACAGGCGACGACGTTTCAAAGTTACTAATTTAACTCCCAAAAAATGATGAGGAATTCGAAGGGTGCAATTTCGCACTTTACTGAAATAAGGATGTATTGTATCGCAGTCACGCTGAACTGTTGAAAAAATAATTTTCATCGCCTCGTCCTCTTCTTCTCGAAGAGAAAGATAGGTAGTAGTAACGTGAAACTAACTGAACCAGAACCATGAAAAGGAGTGACGTACCAAAAGCAACGTGGTCGTGACTATCGATGTTCGGCTAAGCGAGATAAGTATTGTAATCTGGGAGACACGAAGGGAAAGACAGAACGATAGAGCGAGAGAGAGAAAGAGGAAGATGAGAGAAACGGTACCTATTATGAGCTCGGATAATACTGGAGGAGACACTTAGAATAAATCTCGAGATTCCGATAGGATTAAATCGTCGATGGGGTTTGTAGTCGACTCTAAAGTCGATTTGGTTCTTAACTTAGGAGTAATGTAATCGATGCGGCAGAGGGGAATTAACGGCACTCCGTCATCGTCATCGTAATTTTTCCTTCTCCGTCGTTCTCTTCGTTTTTCCTAAATGGAAAGTGGTCGGTCGTGCCTTCAGGTGCCGAAACCCACACGTCGATTCGCCGCCGCAAAAGCCATCATGACTAATCGGCCGAAAGTGAAGAGGTCAGGTGAGAGTATTTTTTCCCTTTTGAACAATGTTGTTGTTGTCGTCCTCTCTTGGTCTCGGTCGTCCTTTTGTCCCGAGAGAAGAGAACAATGCGGCGGCACATCGTGAGATGCAGCACCTCACGATCAGACAGGCAATGACCGTGCCAAACGGACACCAATAGGTGTGTACGACACCATACACACACACACATATGTTCTCTCTCTTTCTTTCTCTACTAAGAGAAGAGATAAAAATCGAGAGAGAACACGGTCGTGGTTTCGTTTTTCGTTTTCCAAGCGAGATATTCGCTATTTGTATCTGGCGCGAAGGGAATTCGTGTTAAGTGCTCAGGTCGTATCAGATTATGACATAAAAGTCGATACTGCGCGAAACGTCGCGGATTGAACGTCTAATGGATCGTAACTCTGTTACCGTACGTGGGTATGCCCCATTTACAATTACAGTGCCTTCATTAGGCTAAGGGCAACATAGAGAGAGGAAAGGGATAACGATTACTATTTCGGGCGGGAAAATTTGTGGAATCTAAGAATTATACTGACTTATCTCACAGTAATGTTTAACTCGTTTCATCTCTTTAAATCGAATTTAAACGTAAAATGTTTGGCATTTCTGGCTCCACCTGTTAACTCAAATATTATTAGTTTTCTTCCTGGATTCACCTAATATGTAGCATATACCTGAAAAATGTAAACTTTAAAAGGTTTTGTTAAAAATTGTTATATATAGGGTGTCCCAACAAGAGCGCCGGGTTTAATTTATTTTTTGAATTAAGCAAACATTTTTATTTCAACATAAAGGAAATTGGTTCCGATTAAACGTGAAATGTGAAATACAACTACATCGGGCAAATGTCCACCAGGAAACCTCTGGCACATACTTAGTTTTTCTTTAGTTGAAATTTGGAATAACGTATTCGCATAAATGTGGCTGTTTTTCACCAATAAGGGCCGTATTCGCTCTTTGATGTTCAACTGTATTTAACGCCTCACTGTCGATTCATTTGTCGCATTATTGCGACCGAAAACTTAATGTATTTGGCGAACTGTTTTTGCAAAACTTTCACCATTTTTCTAATGTGTGTTTGCAATAATTAAACGTTGTTCGTTTGAATACTTCTCCCTATTGTACGAGACAACTGTCGAAAAAAAATTACTACAACTCGTATTAACAAAATGGCGGCAAATTTAAATCAAGCGTTCTTGTTGGGACCCCCTGTAGAAATGTGGTGTTTGCAAAACAACAAATGCTTCGAAGCTTGATCTCATTAAACTTTACATTTCCAGAATGGCACTATATAGTATCTTTACATGCAAAACATGTACACATAAGAAACTGCTACTTTGACTCTGGTACCAATTTATACCATTCAAAAAAGATATAAAATTTAAAGAAATCCAAAGAATTTTGAGGAAAATACATTTCAAATGTAACTTATACAATTTTTAATCGAGTTCTATTTTCAGTGAAGTAGAACCGGTGTGAAGTTGGCAGCCGAAAATACAGCAGCCAATTTTTCGAAGTAACATTTCCAACAGCCATTTGATATTCTGCAACCATTTCATCAGGGGTGTCTCAATAAAGAAATGCACCACATTTCCAAAAATCCTTTTTTAATATTATAAAAAACATTTTGCATCGCATTAATATCAATTCGAAAAAAAAAACCAAAATACAATTGGAATTAAATTGATAGACAAAAAAAACAGATTTCCCTTTTATATAAACAATAATAAGACAGTAGAGAATCGACCGTGAAAAGGTAATCGACTTGCAGTGTTTAATGGGATGAAATTGTCACTCGAACATCTTCGCGTAACGATATATAATAAATTATTGTTATTATTATTTATTAACGATATGGATAATGAATGTCAAAAAATGCTCACCGCAAGCAATCTTTTTAGCTGTGATGTATGTGTGCTTGTTCTTATATTTCTTCCCCCATAACGTCCTAATTGTTCTACTAATTTTGATGTGTAATGGTTCGTTGGATGTTGAATTGCTTACTGCAGCAGAAGTGGCATAGGCCATATATCTCTGAAAATTCACTTTCTGTCCTGACTGAAAGTGTTTATGACATGCGAACGGCTCAAATAACTCTCAACATTCTCTACCAATTCACCAAATAAAATGAAATAAACACTAATTGTTAAGAAAATAAAAAAGCACAACTTCCAAAATTAAAAATCTAAATAACACTGAAAGCATGGTAGAAAAAATTAGCTAGATTAAAATATTTATTGCTGACGAAATTTTGATCTTTAAATTAAATTTTCAATGTAGTCAGTGTTTGTGGATAATATATATATGGAAAGCAGTTAAAGTGGTATGGGCATTTACGCCGAATATATGACGAAAGAATACCAAAAAAGGTATGGAACTGGACTCTAGCACAAAGGAATAAAAGAGGTAGACCACGAAGGAAACGGATAAACAACATAGCTAGGGAAATGGAAGAAAGAGGTTTGCAGGAAGAATATTGGAATAACAAGGACAGATGTCGTTTGGAATGCGAGAAGCAGCAATAATGCTGCAAACACTCGCGACATATATATATATATATATATATATATATATATATATATATATATATAGGTTACAGGTTATATATATTTACAGGTTCCCCTCGGGGGAACCTGTAACCCCTAGAGGGCGCGTCCCCAGGTGGCGGATAGGGGCAGGCTCTAACCGACTCAGTAATGGGTCGGCGGGTAGAAGGGAAATAAAATACCTTCCGTGGACCAACAGGTGGAGTAGACAGGACTCCTTAGCTATAGAGAAAGCAACCTGTCTAGGAGAAGGATACTCTGATATAAAACCCTGGCCCTCCAAGTTGGAGGTTAGGTCGTTAGGCTAGCAACCTACACATATAAAAATCCTCAAAACGCTAAAAACCCAACAAAGATAGACCTCGGATGTCGGACAGGAATTTTGGTAAACGAACTAAGCTACGGAAATGGACGTTGAATTTTGCTACATGGAATATTCGTGGAATACGTAATAAACAACAGGAAATATTACAAGATTGTTTGAAACGTGAAATTGATTTTATTGTGCTTTCGGAAACTAAAAAGAAGGGAAACGAAAGCGAAAACCTAGGAAAATATATACATTTTTTCTCTGGGGTATATAAAGACCAACGAGCTAAAGCAGTATCCTTATTGGTACATAAAAAGCACCAGAACAGAATCAAATCTTGGGAACCTATATGAAAGAATCCTAAAATTAACACTCCATGCAAGAGGAAGAACTATAACGTTCATCGGAAAACAACGAACGAGTGGAGTGGTTGGAACGCAGGGAGAAGAAATAATTAATAATAATGTAGAAAGATTGATAAGTCTATGTGAGGAACGTGAGTTGAAAATAATTAACACATTTTTTGCTCACAAGGACATACATAAATATACTTGGTATCAATATACAAGAGGATTAAAATCTATAATAGACTATATCATAATTAAACAAAAATCAGGCCTAAAAGTGAACGATATGAGAGTTCACAGAGGCGCCGATTGCGGTTCAGACCACTCACTAGTGGTAGCCAAAATCTACATTCCTTTTATTGGAACGACAGCAAGAAATGAAAAAAACAGATATGAGGACCTGTGATTATAGGGTAGAATACAATTTAGATAGCCTACAGCACGATAGTACAAGAAAACTTTTCTCGTGGAGATTAGAACAAAAACTAGTAATTGTAGAGAGAACTACTGAAGAAGAATACCAACACATAAAAATTGCATTAAGGAAGCAGCTGAAGAGGCCCTAGGAAAGAAAGGGAAAAAATCGAATAAACCATTTTGGTGGGATTCTGATCTAGAAGAAGAAATCGAAAGGAAGAAAGAAATATACCAACAACTCCTACAAACGAAAAGCAACGTGATTAATGAAGAATACAAGAAAGTAAATAAAGAAGTCAAACGAGAAGTAATCAAGAAAAAGAATCTGTCATGGGAGAAAAAATGGCAGCAAATTGAGAATTATTTGGGAGGTACAAAATGTACGGAAGCCTGGAAGACAATAAAAAGCATCAAATGTAGCAATAAAATACAACTACACTTAAACAATATTCCAGAGGCAACATTTCAAAGACCTATTAACCGAAACGAGAGACAAATTCAATATACGAGATGAACCTACAGAGGCCACAGAGCACATAACACTGAATGCAGAAGAAGTGAAAAAGGCCATAAAAGATACGAAACTGAAAAGGTCACCAGGTCCAGGAGGAATAAGCCCAGAGCCAATTCGATACGGTCCTCCGAAACTGGCAGAAATGCTTAGAACTTTATTCGAGAGATGTTTAAATGGAGAGGAGTACCAAGGGAGTGGCGAACTTCATATATTTCACCAGTCTTCAAAAAAGGCTCAAGATCAGATCCGAAGAACTACAGAGGGATTGCCGTCATCCCTACTATTGGTAGAATATATTCTAGAATATTAAAAACCTTAGTTGAGGAGAGTATCAAAGAGAAGCAACCAGAAGAACAGGCAGGCTTTCGGGCAGGACGGTCAATAGGTAGATAATATTTTCGCTGTCAAAATTGCAACAGAAAAAAGAGTACAACGTAACAGAGAGACACATATAGCCTTCATTGATTTGGAGAAAGCTTATGATAGTGTCCCAGTCTCACAATTATGGAAAGCAATGGAGGATTTGAATATCAGCAAAAGTTTAATAAAGACCACTAAAATATACTATGAACAGAACACAACCATGATCCATGATCAAACTAGGGAATAGATTAACCACATCATTTGAGACAACAAAAGGCCTGAGGCAGGGATGTTGCCTATCTCCCACCCTTTTCAAAATTTACTCTGACAGATTTTTAGCAAAGTGGACAAAGAAATGCAAAAATATGGGACCGAGGGTGGGAGATGACAAATTGTTCGCGTTATACTTTGCAGACGATCAAGTCGTCTTAGCGGAGGACGAGGAAGACCTTTCATATATCGTTAGAAAACTCAAAGATGAGTATGAAGCAGCCGGGTTAACTATGAATTTGGCGAAGTGTGAATATCTTGCTGTCGGTAAAGAAGAGGTTGAGAATTTAATTTTGGGGGATGAGAGTTTGAGAGGAGTGGAAAAAAGTAAATATCTGGGAGTGATTCTAAATAAATATCGAAACAGTAAAGATGAGATAGGAGAAAGAATAAATAAAGGACGATCTGTTACTCGAACATTAAACTCTTTGTGTTGGGACAAAAACATAACAAAAAAAAACTAAAAAACATATTTATGAAAGTAGGGTTCAAAGTGTCACTTTGTATGGCTCAGAGGTATAGGATGTATCCAGTGCAAACAAGAAAAAACTAAAGGCCACAGAGATGGATTTCCTTAGAAGAAGCTGCAGACGGTCAAGATTGGAAAGGGTCAGAAACGACGTTATACGGGCAGAAATGAATATGAGTAGACCAATATCGGAAGAAATAGAGAGGCGACAATTGACATGGTTCGGACAAGTCAAAAGGATGGCTGATGATAGATGGCCTAGAAGAGTGCTGGAGTGGATACCACCCGAGAGAAGAAAGAGGGGACGACCTCGGAGAAGCTGGCGAGATGATGTGGAAGACATAAGACTACGAGAAATTTAGAGGAAAATCTATGATACGAGAGGGAAAAATGTAAGTTGGGGACGGAGAGACGGCGACAGCTGTAGCAATCCGAATATATATATATATATATATATATATATATATATATATATATATATATAATATCAAAATACCATTATATATATATATATATATATATATATAACATTTACTTAATTCGCCAGTGAAATTTTTAGGCTATTATTGACATTATATGTGATATACCAAGTGGTAAAAATGTTTCTAAGAACATTTCCAATTAACGGACGACATTTTAAGAGAAGTTCAAAATGTCAATTTGTGTATCGCTAATTATGTTCTGGCGCAATTAAAACAATTGTAGAGTTACTAAGAAACTGTTGACATTTTACAAGCGGTTTGTCTGTGGAAAAACATGATGTGACTAATGGCGTTTTGACATTTCTAAGCCACTTGTCACACTTGCAATGATCCTACGATATTTTTAAGG
The DNA here is from genome assembly GCA_946251905.1 of Cryptocephalus moraei. Classification (NCBI taxonomy): domain Eukaryota; kingdom Metazoa; phylum Arthropoda; class Insecta; order Coleoptera; family Chrysomelidae; genus Cryptocephalus; species Cryptocephalus moraei. The sequence continues at coordinate 32,688,913 of OX276454.1, read as the reverse complement.
AGTTGCGAGTACCTATCTTAACGTAAGTTTATCATTTAAAATGTAATTTATATAGGTAACGTTTTTAAAGGATTTCGGGTATCTGCAAAGAATTTTCTAAAGAACTTTTGACAATTGTAATGAACTCCAGATATTTTAATACATATTAGTTATCGTAATGACAACAAGAAGTTGTAATGTAACTGTTGTTATGGAGTAAAGTTTATGTTATAAGTGGCAATTGTAATTTATCGACTTATAAAATGTGTGTAAAATTTTTTTTAAAGAATTGTAATGAACTGCAATTTACCTAAAATAGCGCGAGTTGTTAAATATGTAGTTTGTGAAGTTTTAAAGATACTTTTGACATTTAATAAAGTCACAATGTTTCTAAAAAAACATAACATTTGTAATAGTTCGATTTTTTACAATAATTACAGTTGCCTGATTAAAATGTAATTTGGGATGTTTTTAAATAAGCTTTTAGACTCTTAAATAAGTTGCAAGGTTTCTAAGAAACCTTGACAATACAATGTTAAGAACAAAAATGACAACAATGAAACAAAAAGCAAAAAAAATGGTAGGAAGTAATAACTTCTGACGCTTTGAAAGAAGATGAGGAAAATCTAGCTATTTGCTAGAATTCTGATTCGGAATTCTTAAAACAGTTTCAATTATCTTAAAGAAGATATGAAATTTATTTCTTCAAAGATGCTTTAGCATTTTCAAGAGTTAAAACTTTTAGAACTTCTTCAAAAATTGGCAATTGTTTTAAGGAAAATCATGAAGTTTGAAATAGAATTGGCACCCTTGAAGATGTTCGAATGCACTGATTAAACTTGAAAAGTTTTTGAAGTACCTCGGACAGTTTTTTGACATTTAAAGAAATTGAATGTTAAGAAATTTGAACTGTCCACTCGTAAAGGAGTTATAGTGCTTTGATGGAATTTGGGAAGTTTCTGAGAGACATGTGAGAATTTTAATGCATTGTTGACATTTTTATAAAATGGTAAATATTTTAAGAAAAACGGTCAGACGCGATTGTAATTTAATGCATCCTGGATGGATTCCTAAAACAGTAAATTTTAATACATGGCGAAGTTAGCGAACGCAATGTAAATCAAATCTTTCAGTACAAACTCTCTGTAAGCATGAAAATACTATATGGTGTTAATAAGAAAATCTAAACTTCGAGAAAAGGATCCAGTAGGTCTTGAATTTGTTTAAACCTGCATATAATTATAATATGTTAGGTTATAGTCTCTGATATATTTTCTCTTTTGACTTACGCTAACCTACCAAATCTCATTATTCACTCGTGTAAGAAAATACCAAAAGTTGAATTACAAATCACAATATTTTTTAGGATAGTTCGGGAACTATCCTATGTGGTGTTTATGTGTGGAATATGTGGTGTTTATGGTTTAACCAAAATTTATGGTTTAAATGACTCAAATTATTTGGGTTGAGTTTTAGTTTTTGGATTGTGGTCATTACTCACAACCTATTTCAATAAAAGTTTTATCGCCCAGTATTTATCTACAACTGCTAAGTACACATGTAAATTTTATGTACAATTTTCGTTTCATATAATACCTTAATCATCCATCTTCCGCATTAGTAACAAAGTGAAAGTCTCGATATAAGGTTAGGTTTAAAACCGGGGTTTAATTTACATTCATTAATTTATTTACATTGCTAAATAGACTTAATATATGTTATTCAACCCTAAAACTTAAAGCTTTTGAGTTTAAAGTACTATAAAACTTTAGGCACCATTATAAACTTTGCATGATATCGAACGTTATTCATTTTAGCCGACGAACGTCAAATTCATAAAGCCACTGTGTCCCGTCAAAACTTATTTTGCTGATTGTATAAATTGTCAGTAGACTGCTCGACATATTACGTTAATGTCAACAAAACTTTCTTTATTTATGCCTGAAAGCAAAACAAAACGTTTCCCAAGTTTTAATTGAAGCTTGGGTGTAATGCGAGTTTATATTTGATAAGTATCTGTCAACAAAGCTATTTAGTCGACATGAGAAAATATTTCAGTTAATCGCTACCGATTGTCGGTGTTAATCAGCACTTCTCGTAGCGCTCACTAAGGATTTTGCAGTATCAATAAAAGGGATTTTGTTGGTAAGATAAATTGTTTTGAGTTTGTGGGAGGATGTGGGAGGATGTAGCAATACATAAACAATGCCTACAAGTTAGTGTAAATTTAATTTACTAAAGTAATAACACTTCATCGCTATCATAATGGATAAATCCTAGAATTCATTAAAGCTGTTATTGTGGATTTTCAAAGTGTTTCTTGTTGAAGTAGTATGAAATGGTAGGTCTCCTGATCAACAATTGCATTACATAACGTTTTGTTAAATTCTACATATGCATATTTTAAATCCCTTTGGAACTCTTTACGTGACGAGTGTTTAATAATCTTGCCACTACCAAAGATACATCCTCCTCAAACTTAATTAAAGTGCAACTTTTTTTCAAGCTTCTATTTCAATTTTACAAAGACTATAGAAGTCCTTCGCTCGAAGGCAGGGGGATGATTAATTTAAGGGAGGTAGTACACACTACGCTCTTCTGAGATCAGATGATGTCTGAACTTTTTTTATTCTAAAATTAAGGGCATATGTTTTAATTTATTTTCTGTCCATCAGCAATAACCTGTGTAAAGATAAAACAAAGTGGTACATCAAGAGGTGTAGAAGAATGTATATTATATTTATTTTAGATGTGCACTTTATATACAAACAGAATAGTTCCCTATGTCGATAGTTAAAAACGTGATATGACTTCTGGTTAAAATTATGGTCCAAGTCTGATTCGCCTGCTCGTCTCATCATCAAAATTTGCATCTGCATATCACATCGAAAACACTTCCAATTGGATGCGTCGTATTACCTTACGACACATACAAACATCCTGCGTGTTCGTTCCCCCTTTCGAAAAGGGTTAATTTTACAGGAAACGGATAAGCCACTTAACACCCCACGTTTCTAATTTGCAATCGTCAACGACCGCACACGCTGAAGATACATACACATTCTCTCTCTGATCCAGAGAGGAAACAGGTCGATGAGGATTATGCAAGGATACTCATAGGGGAGTACAAGCTAGATACTGAAGTATTTTCACAATGAGTGTGCTAAAATATTTCATATACTGCTACCTAAAAATTGTCTTATCAAGTATTGTTTTCAAAATATTTGTTTTGTTAAAAGCAAAGCACCGAATTAATAATTGCATATTAGGTACTCTATAATCCCACTGAAGGTTATGTTTCCAGTCTCAGCTATAATAACCCCATGTTTTAAACATAATTAGTGATTTCAACGTCTTGTCGATGAAACCTCAGTTCACCGTATAATTTTAAAAACAAATCTACCGGACGGAGGTGCGACCTTATTCCCGCCTAACTTTATTATTGCATTAATTCTGGCATAATTAACTTAACTGTGGTTGCGCGTTAAAACTTTTTCCTCGTCGCTTCCCAACTCGAAACTCTTTTAACATTGCGAGAGAGAAGGTAATTTAATTACCAACTTTAAAACTGGAAACGCATTAATTCGCTTAATCCTTTAATTGAATCGTACTTCTGATACATACGCAAACACTGATAACTTGAGCTATATTTTTATCTTACGAACAATAGACGTAAGTATTAAGGCGCCAGATAATCGAAACGTCTCGTCCCTTTCTCACTTCCTCTGACATCACTTTGATTTCCTTCGCAGCTCCGCCAAGTCCAATTAACTTTTAATTATTAATTAATTAATTTTTCACGGTTTACCTAAACGGAACGGAATCGATCAGCGCGGACGCTGTCGGGTGTTAATCTCTCAAGAAGTTAACAATAAAAAAACCTGTGCAATAATAATAGAAGCAATTACGCTTATGGCGCTTATTTCAGTCGGGAAGCTTTAGGGCCGGAATGGCGGCAATTAACCGCCGGATTAATCGATATCGTCAGATGAGACGGTTCGTTCTATGGCAAATGCGCGTTTTTGAAGAGGGGTTCAGATGTATAATTTCTAAGTTTAAGAGGTCTGTAAAGTTTTGAGCATTTTAGCTAATGATCAAATGTATATGTAAATGTAATTTCAGTGGTAATTATCAGAGTTTAAATAAAGTATCTAGCAAAATAATTGGGACTTCACTTTTGATTTATTGGGAATTCATAAATTTAACAGAAGTTTAGTTATTGTTATTATTCTCAGATCTTTTTCAAAAGTTATTTGAAGGTTACGAGGAAAAATATGTACACTATACTAATTACCTTCACTTACTTTCAAATTCCGGTCAAGAGAGTCATTTAAAATTTGATCAGCCGTTAAATTTTAACTACACGATTGTGCCACACCGAGACAAGAAACCTTTGGTGAAAGGCGTTCTGATTGTCAGTTAAATATATCCATAGTTTAAGTTAGTGAGTTCATTAGAAATTTGTGAATTTTAGCACAAGTTATGATTTTTACTGTCAGGGTTTTTCTCATAAAAATTTTTAAGGTTAGGAAAATATCTGAAAAACCGAAAAGAGTAAAGAACCCTTTAGACTTATTTTACAAAATGTATTTCAAGTGAAAATTTGTAGATATTATACATATACGAGAGAACATTAAATACGATGTAGGTTAATATGGGGAATTTCAAAAAAGCATTATTGTGGAAAATCGAAAACTGACAAGAGTAAAGACCGTGTAACGCGCTTTGTTGCGGTTACTAGGGAGATTTGGCGCTGGGACGGAGTTCGGGAGTTCGGTTAATCGGTTTTAAGAGTCGGTTTTTCGGTTTTGCTCGGGCGCCAGATTTTTAAGGGTTTTCTCCCTCGGGATTATGCCTGGGTAATTTACGAACTCAGGAGATTACCAGTGTTGTCTGTAGAAATGAAACACACGCTCAAAAATAGAAAATCCAAAATTATTTTATTCCCAAACGGCAGTGAAAAACAATTCGCACGACTAACACCTGCTGGCGCTAGGTCGTCGAACGGAGATCGGCAAAAACTTATTTACAATTATTTATGTATTTCGGAAAGGAAACATACAAATGCGAAAATATTATTATTATCACAGTTGGAGAGAAATAAAATGTATTCTGAATAACAGTGAGAAGAGAAGAAATTATTTTAACAAATCGTAAATGCGGAAACGGAAAGTAGAAATACTCTTACAAATATTTAGAACCTGAGACATGAAAAACCCTCTTAATACTGAAAAGCGAAAACGGGAAATTATCCTAACAATTTACAGTGAAACAGAAATAGCTAAATACGGAGACCATAGGAAAACGTGCAGTGGCTAATATTCGTTAGTGCGGTTTTTTTACATTACGAGAGAGCAAGAGCGAGAGAGCGAGCGGAAGATTGCGGTCAATTAATTTTTCCCTAACGCGACGAGGGAAAAATTAACTCATAGCGGTTCGGAGAGACGGACATTTTCACGGTGCTAGAGACCACTCACATAATATATATATCGGTCGGTAACGGACAATTACATAACATATAACGGCGGAACGTTACAGATACATTTATCGGTCGGTGATACGCTCACAATTACATATAACAAAGAATTCGGCGGGCTTAAAATTAACGGCGGTGACGAGCACAGTTGACGGATATCGGCGGTACGTTCACAGTTACATATAACAAAGAATTCGGCGGTCTTAAAATGAACGGCGGTGACAAGCACAGTTTAGGGACAATTACGTAACAGGTAACAGATAACAGATAGTTCGGTCGGTCTAGAACTACGGTCGGTAACGTACACAATTACATATATCGGTCGGTAGAACGGAAAACGGATATTAGACGCAACGGAAAAATACGGATATAACGTACGGCTTGTCAAAGACAAGTATTGGTTCTGACCTTGGATTAACTCAGGTACAGGACAGCTGGAGGGGGCGGTTGGCTTAGTTAAATTTAGTCTGGATGTTTAAGCGATGGTAGATTGAACAGTGCCTTATCGGCCATCTATCCGAGATAGGTTTGAATTCGCGATTAACTGTATGATGGGTGGTCTACCCTTGACTCTCTAAAATCGGCTTCGTTACAACCGTAACGAAATGTAGTTTTGCGAAAAATCGAAAATGTTACCACAAAGTATCCAATTAAGTAAGCATGCAATCCCGCTATGTATCTGCCTTCATATTTCTAAATCCAACTAACATTCAATCGTCTGTTAAATGTACCTACACTTTAATTTAGTAAACTTCTCGAGTTTTCATGGAATTTATCACTTATTTTTATTATTTTCACATCTTTCAATAACCTTTTTTGTGGGTTGTAAGGCAATTCACTTAAAATCTTCCCACAGACACTTAACAGTAGACCATAAGCAACTTCTTTTACAAATTTCAAATTTCGGTCAAGTGAGACCATTCAACCACTGCTAAACTTTAACTGGGTGATCAAAATATGCAGAATTTATAGTAGGTAAAATTTACTCATAGGTAACTTCGTTAGTTATTAGGGATGTGTGCATTTTATTAACAGTTTGGTTATTATTAAACCTTTATCAAAATTTTTTGAAAGTTAAGATAAATTGTAGCAACTCACTAGAAAGTGGGTTTTTCTGCGAAGAAATCGCAAAAAATTGAAAATTTTACCACAAAATATTTAATTAAGCATGTAAATATTCCATAATTAGTTCCAATGTCATATTTCAAAAACAAATCAACACTTAACCTGCCTTAATTTTTAATTGACGGCAATGCTGTACCCCGCCGACAAAGGATAGGATTGGTGAAACGCATTCTTATCGTCAGTTAAATTTATGTCTGATTTAATTTGGTTATTTCATTGAAAATTCTTGGATTTGTTAAGAAGTTTACGTATTATTAATATTATGATTGTGTGTCTTAAAAAAATTTTGTGGGAAACGTGGAATAATTTTTGGCGAATGCCAGAAATTATCTCACAAAAATGTTACCAGAATGTGTCGAAACAGGTATGCACGTAGACTGGAATCAATTTCGTTTACAAATGTGAAATTCCAGTCAAGGAAGTAAATTATCACTTGATTAGCTTTAAATTTTAACTAACGTTAAGTCGACACAGGAAACCTTCGATGAAGTATGCTAGTGGCTCCTTAAATTTATCTACAGTTTAATTTGGTAAAATTCTTTAGAATTTCATTAGAAGTTTATTTATTATTCTCAAATCACCGACTAAACATATCCGTCGATTAATGAAAATCCTTAAACTAAAAGAGGAATTCAGGTATTATTTAATTTCTCAAAACCGTACCAATTTTTTTAAAGGAAACAGAAATTTTTAGAAACGATGTTGAAGTTTTAAGGTCTTACAGGGCATGTGTGTTCAGAGTGGATAAATAGTAGAAGGACGAGCGACAATTAAAATAGTTCAGGTTCCTTGGTATTGTTAGAATAGAGTCAATATTTGAAAGAAGATAAAGAGAAGAGAGAAAAGAATGAGGGGTTTGTTTAGCGAATGAAACGCAGGGTTACTATGAAGGAATGCATTTTAATTCCGCCAGTAGGTTCAAATTGTAGCATTGCGTACGTAATCCTGTCTTAATTAATATTATTAGCCACTATTGCAGTAACGAAGAAATGAAGCATAGTACGTACCGTTTAAGGAATTAAATATTATGGACGTTAATCTTTTTAAACAGTCATTCGCCCTTTGATTCGAGTCATGTTCACAAGTTTATCGAGTAATATAATAATACTTTATACATATCCTTATTAATCTCCTTAATCTCCTGCTCCTTTTCGGGAAGTTCTGGGTAATAAACTTTTTTGTGGTCAATTTCTGGTTTCAATCAATAAGGAATGAATGAGCCCCGAAAAGGGTTGTTGCGATCAACGTCCATGAAGATATGAAGAATAAGATGGACCGACGTGGATTCCTTGAAAATAATATACTAGATAAGTATTCTATAAAATCTATATTATAAATTTAAAAAAAGGCAATATGGTAATATTTACATTGGCAAATTAAAATAGGTTCGGAAGGATGGAAAAACTTCTATGTCTTGCCAACACTTTTTTCCTTCTGCTCATCATGGTAACTGTGAGAACTTGGACAACCGCCTTTTGTTAAAATAGGTTCTAATCCTTAAAATCTCAACCTTCTTAAACTGGAGAAGACGTATGCACGTAACGTTCAAATTAGCTTTTAAATTTTTTTCTGTCTCAATATTAAACTACAAACTAACCTTAATGGTCGTATTTCACTCAGAGGTGGTGCTAATTGCCACTTAACCTGAACCTCGACGTTTCCTTCATATCGCTATCTCGTCTGGTTAAACAAACTCAGATAACTTCATTTTTTCTTAAAAAAACACTTTTAGGTCTGACCTGTTAATTTCCGTGTTCGATAAAACAATTTCCTCAGGAATTCCGAGCATGGAAGGAACACCTCTCTTTCGTCTTAAGCATGGATTGTTTTAATCATCGAAAACGGGTAAAGGTGTAATAAATCTGCGGTACGGCTTTCATGTCTTTTTCTTCGTTCGTTCAAAGTTCATAAGGTCACGTGCACACCTTTCGGGAAGCCCGTATGTAGGCTTCAATTTAATTATGGGTACAATTTTCAGTTTTTGAAATTTTTAGATACAACTTTCAAATATGTAAGTAAATAAATGCCTAAGAGATTATTAAATTGAAATATCTGTAAAAATGTTTATGTTAGGAAATCCCACAATATCAGAATGTGTTTCAGGAGCAGCTTCAGATTGGGTTGGGTTGCAAATCAGGAGCTCGCAAATCGTCACCCCTTGGGCAGACAACCGACAATACAAACAATTGTAACACGAGTTGCCACCACACAGCTAGCGCAGCGCGATAATTGTCCTTCCGGATCGTTTGTTTTTTCGATGTTAACACGTCTCACCGATCCAGCGCTTCGAGCAAAGCCCGCGACAAGAAAGCTATGCTTCCAAAAATACTTTCAAGTGTTTTTAAGACTCTTAAGTCTTGAAGTAAAAGATCTCTCAGAAGCAGTTTCAGAAATTATGGAATATATAGATATAAAATAACAATAGTAATCTATAAATATATAGAAATTATAGGATCCACTATCCTGAAATTTGATGACTTCAAATAATTTCGGAAATGTTGAAAGTCTTTTAAGAAACTGGAATTTACAATAAAGCAACATATTCTAGAATTCAGTTGCAGTAACATGAGTCCATAAAATTTAAAGAACACTTCCGAGTGTCTTAATACACTGGCTTTTAAGAATTGAGGTGTTATACCTTTCGAAATTGTGCATGTTAAAATACCAAAATTTGAATCCAAGAAAAATCAGAATATGTTTCATAAACATTTTCAGAAATTATAAATACATAGATATAAAATAATAATAGTAATAATAATAATCCATAAATACAAAGAAATTATAAAATCCACTATGCTAAAATTGAATAAACATTGAAAATTACAAAATATTGAAATAGTTTGAAAAGTATAGAAAATATTTTGAATTGGAATTATTGAAAGACTTTCAAGAGACGAGAAGTTATAGTAAAACAACAAAATCTAAAATAGTATTGCAACAACACAAATGCTTAAAATTTTTAAGGGTACTTCTAAATGCGATGGTTGATTTCCGGCCTACTAGGCCGTTGTAGACGCAGGTTTCTTATTCCTGGCATTTTGTGTCCACTGCTACGGTAGGAAATGTGTCAAATACTATAAATATCTAAGGAAATATCTAAGCGAGAAAATTTGTGCATCCTAAACACGAATTTTGGTATAGTTTATCTTAAAATTAGTTATTTAAATAGAAAATATAGATTATGTTTTTGTGACTTTTATACATACGAAAGTAATGGTACAATAAACGCAGGTGTGACCTTATTACCTCATACACAAAACAAGGTAATGCACCGATCTGTTTTTTATTTACAGATGGTTCTGAATTATAAAATAACGACAAATAAACCTTCCTGGACCAAAGAGTCTATAACAGAGGCATGTACCCAGGTAGTAACGGCAGAAGTGTGAAAATTATAGCAAAGGCTTTTAGCATACCAAGGACAACTATTCGAAATTTGCTTAAGAAACAACACCTCAAGGCCTCAAATAATCTAGTACTGGGCATATTGGGGAAATATCGCGCGAAGTACGCGTCCCAGCTACTCCTAAACAACAATCTCATACACTTCTGGGGTCGAGTGTGCAATGATACTAGAGGATGGCACGCAAAATACCTACCCGAGATCCTAGGAAACGCAATACACTGGTACTGATCGTACAATGGTACCAGGGGATGGTGCGCAAGGTACCCGCCTACATACTAGTCGCAATTACCCCAAGAACGTGCAATGAGTACTAAAGAATGTGGCGCGCGAAGTACCCTGTCTCTGGAGTTAAAAGGCAGCACTGTACTGACAGTGATTAACTAATATTTGGAATAGCAAATAGGAGAACTACGATTATTACTCAGTTTTAAATATCGCTGATTAATTAATTAAAGAGTTAGTTAGTTAATCAACAGCGTAAGAATGAAAGGCTCAGTGATTAGTGACTTTTTGCAATTACTCTGCTCAATATTATCGTCTTTTCGCACAGGAGAACGGCTAAACCAATCACACAACACAACACAAACTCTTATGAAGGGTGATCGAAGACAAACACACAGGCAAGCCTTTTTAAAATCATAACGTTGTCCATTATTTCCTCGTCTGGGAAGCACTACCCCCCCTTAAGTTGTGTTTAGATAAAATTATATTATTAGAAAGGACTTTCAGTCGCTTGGTTCACATATCCACGAATGAAGTGTTACAATTTATATATTTTACTGTGTTGTTTCTCCAGACGAAATATAAATAAAAATGTGAAAACTCTAAAGAATGGAAAAAAGAGAGGTAGAACGTAATAGATAAATAAAATCATTCTTACACTTGGCGTCCGAAACTACTGCGCGCGCAAGCTCCCGCAACTCCTGTCCACGCACCTACCTTCAATTTATTCAACAATATTGCGGTAATCATTATTCATTATCTTCTCAACTTTTGAGTATTTTTTCATGAAACTATAATCTTTTGACAATACGTAGTTGTACGAATCGTTCATTACTGTTTAAAAATAAAGGAGTAAGTGTCTAAGTGATGTTTCAAAAATTGCCCTCTCAGGTTATAATCGATATTTTGTAACAAAAGTTATTAGTAAATTTGGGCAAAATTCCAAGCTATTCTAATATGATATCAGAAATAAGATAGATTTTCCTTTGTAGGAGTTATTCAGTTTGTTAATTTTACATCTTTTTACATGATTTTAATCTACAATTTAATCGTAAAGTATACTTTTCCTTCATACATAAATACATGAAGGAATCTTCAAAGAATCTAAATTAGATATTCGTACCTCTGTAAGTTGGCCGATTACTGAAGAATTTGATAAAAAATTTATTCTCTGGAATAAACAATTACGATATCTCATAAAACAATAATTTAATCACGCTGAAATTATGCTCTCGTATTGAGGGATATAAATTCTTCGTTTCCAATCTTTTCAAAACCCCACAACTCTTATTGCAATAATTATTAAGCGTTGAAGCAAACGGCGTTTTGATGGTTCTCGCATATTTCTCATTAAATAATTTATCGATCTTGACATGTCACCCTTTATTTTATAGATATTAAGAATATGTACATCTTTCATATCGAGCTGTTTGCCTAGTAGTCCAGTAAATGAAGGAAAAAAACCTAGGTTAAATTCTGCAAAAGGATGAAACCGGGGGCAATTGTTGTAGATTCTCCGGGTCACGGAACATAGTAAAAAATGGTCCTCAAGTTCCAAAAATCCGTTTTCAGCCTATATCTCCGAGAATATGGCATTTAGAGAATTTTTGTTTAGATACAAAAGTAAGACCAATCCATTAGCTACAAAAATGGTCCTTATGACTTTTTCCAAAAACTCGACAGTTTTCGAGATAACGGCCTCGAAACGAGCCCATTATTTGTTGCATCTGTTCTGAAAGCAAATTCAAGAAATGGAGACATAAGCGGGTGGACAAATCGTCCAATAACTCGAGTAGAAATGGATATTTTTTGATGATTCAAAATTCACGTGAAAGAGAAAACCCATAGCTATATGGTATACTGGCTCTCGGGCATCGTTTTTATTTTTCTTGAATATTGTAAACCCAGGCTAAATTTTTTCTACTTCGATATTTCTCGACTTTTAGAAAATTCATCCATATTTTAATGAGTAATAGTAATTTAGTCGAGTCTTTCTTGATAATGGGCCTTCAAAACCTACCGAATGATCAGATAGAGGTTGTTTGATTTTCTTTCTTTTGCATCCCAATAAAAAGTAACTCTTAATATGTTGATTTTTTGACATTTGTGGCATCAATCGGGTATTAAAAAATTATGAATATCGGTTCGCAATGCACATCACTGGAATGCTTGAAATGGCCCCTTTCCAATGGTTTCTTCGTTTTTTGTGCCAACTTCAACATTCTTGCCAACCAACTTTCAAAACTCCGGAAAAGTCAAAAAATCAACATATTCGAAGTTACTTTTTATTGGGATGCAAAAGAAAGAAAATCAAACAACCTTTATGAGCTCCTTCGATAGGTTTTGGAGACCCATTATCAAGAAAGACCCGACTAAATTACTATTATTTATTAAAATATGGATGAATTTTCTAAAAGTCGAGAAATATCGAAAAAGAAAAAAAATTAGCCTGGGTTTCCAATATTCAAGAAAAATAAAAATGAGGCCCTAGACCCAGGATACCATAGCTATGGGTTTTCTCTTTCACGTGAATTTTGAATTATCAAAAAATATCCATTTTTATTGGAGTTATTGGACAATTTGTCCGCCCGTTTTTATCTCCTTTTCACGAATTTGCTCTCCTAGATTCAGAACAGGGGCAACAAGTAAAGGGCTGTTATCGGCTGTTTCAGAGCCGTTATCTCGAAAACTGTCGAGTTTTCGGAAAAAGTCATAAGGACCATTTGTGTACCTAATGAACTGATCTTCCTTTTATATCCAAACAAAAATTCTCTAAATGCCATATTCTCGGAGATATTGGCTGAAAATGGATTTTTGCAACTTGAAGACCATTTTTTACCATGTTCCGGGACCCGGAGAATCTACAACTTTCCGTATTTCGAAAGAACCAGTTGAGACCTACAATTGCCCACAGTTTCATCCTTTTGCAGAATATATCCCAGGTTAGGGAGTTTATCGGCTTTCATTTACTGGACTATAGGTTAATAGCCTTTGCTCCATAAGTGAAAAACCAGTTTTTCGCACCTAAACCTCAAAATAAATATACAATGCTATGTGAGCTACCTTTTACTGTCATGCCTATAGCATTTCGTTAGATTATGGCCCATAATATTTTTCACATCACATAATCATATCAAAATATTATCAATATCACCGTGTCGCAATTTGCAAGTGTTGTTACACGATATTCCCAGATTCCATCGTAGATCAGATAATAAAATGTCTCTTCTGTGTGGAAATATGAAAGAAATAGTTCAAAATTTTAGTTCACATTACAAGATATTAGTATTTGTGAAATTTCGCCGTGCCGCCCGATGCAGCCCCGCAACGCTACGCCACTGCTCATAGTCCCAATTTACCTTACTTTTATCGAAAAACTCGATAAAAAATAAAGCTAAAAATGAGACCTTCGTTGTTTTAACGACATTTCACACCTAAAAATATTGGGTATGGAATGTGTAAGAAGTATGCCATATACCACCTTACACTATAACATAAATTAAGAGAATACTTTATAGAACTAGCGATGTATAGAAATAACATTCCCAAATATGCGGTTTTTGAGTTTTTGCGCATGCTTTGCAATTCACTTTTTTCGAAGATGTACAAAAATCCGTATATATATTATATTTTTCCGTCGTTTCTACTATTTTCTTTCTTGAGATAACGCAGTTTAAAAATTTCGAACTTCTCTAAAATTTGAGTTTCTCTCCAATTATTTTTTTAAGATGCCTTATCGCAAGACTTTTGTAAAAGGAATTTTCACTGTCTTATAACCGGGTAGAGCTAGACCCTTTGGGGATCATCATGTAATTTTTTTACGCCGAAATTATCCCCGTTTTTCTTCCCCATATTGGCTGAAACACTTCCACACTGGCCCATCTTTTATCCGGCTATCCCAATTAAAGACGTCTTATTTGCACAGCTAAGCTGAGATCCCTTCTAGACGTTTTTAGACTTGTCTTTGCTACTTGCTTGCGTTCCTAACAAGGAAACCCAATCCTGAGACACACTGTATCAGTGTCGTGTTTCGAGATAAGGACGGCAGACTCTTCTCTCGTACGAAATTCCAAACTCACTTATCACATAGCCGATCGGATTCAGCTGAGCCAGTCAGTTTTCACTTCTCGGACGAGCACGTGCGAGGTTCGATACCGTTTTCTCTCTCTGTCTCTCGGTAAATTTACGCGGACTCAGCTCGTTCTCTCTCATATGGCGTACACTGTCCAAGTCCAACTAGTCCAAGTGCCCGGCCGGCAGTGGTGAATGGTGAACCATGAAGGGACCGTTTGCCCACGAGAACACGTACGTAGTGCGAAGACCCTGCGATTTTGTGATAACGTTGCATCCATTTATTCTTCCGACGAATGTAAACCGAACCCCCTCTAGTGGGGCGTCGAGAGATTCTCGTCGGGTGGGTTTGGATCGATTTGTTTCGATCGCATCGATTGCGATCTGATAGCGGGAAAGTGAGGGTCTAATCTGAGCGAGAATCTCCTGAAATTAATTGCCGTTTCGTAGGTTTCCCTGGAAAAAATTGAATTACTCACGCATGCCACAAGATTGACTCACCTTTCCAGTGTTTGTGAATTACCAGTAAACACATTTAGAAAACATAGATAACTTGAATTCATAATTACTTACACGTATTAGTTGATCTAAATACAACCAATTTTCTTCTAATTTACAAGCCTTTTTACCTTTTAGGTAAAATATTGTCCTGTTATCTCCTTGTTTATTTATTTGTTCACTACATACTCTTCCTGCATTCCAATCTCGACATCCTTGGTTATTATTCGTATAGATTACCGAACCATCTTAATTGATCCTCCTCTCTCTTCTCGTTATTAGGTCAGACATTTCGTTATTTTCTATTTTTCATTTGATTTATTCTCCATTTTAATTCTCGTTACTATCTTTTGCAATTATTATAAATGCACTTATGTTAATTTTTGTTCCAGATGTGAACTTTCGTCGTTAAGAATGGAGGAGGAGGGCGAAAGAGGTCCCGACGAGGGTCATCTCCTTGTTAGGATCCACGTGCCCGAGCTGAACGTGCAAAAGTGCCTCCAATTCCCACGGGACCAACTAGTATGGGACGTCAAACAGCAGTGCTTGGCGGCGTTGCCGAAGGTAATATCGCCGGGAGAGAGGTGCTCCTAGTTTTCTTTCGTGAATTTTTTAACGGTTTCCAATTTATGTGCAATGTATTATTTGGAATTTCTGATAGATTCACTGGCTGAAGCAATGAAACACCCAAAGCTTCAGTCGTAGAATAGAGTACATTCGCAATAATAATTGAATTTAGCTGCTATTATTAAGTAATTGAAATGATATGAACTTTTAAAATTGATCTGATGTCGAAGACATGGGATCAATTAATATAGATGCGGGTTTAGTTTGGGTAATTGATTCGACGTGCGTTTTGCCACTGTCAGAAATATAAAACCATCCATCCCAGAGTTGAAACTTACCTTGTTCCTTTTTCTAAGATTTCTTTTATCGCATCTGGTGTTCCATAAAGATCTCCCTTCATTACAAAAGGACTTCGGTCGTAGTAGAATTTCATGGAATCAGCCAACCTTCGCCGAGAAACAGATTTTCAACTTACATTTTGACAATATTCGCCTTATTGTACATCAGCAGGTTGAGCCATTATTTCTGTTTCTATTTAAGTAGCAACGGTAAGAATTGAGGCTTGATTCTTGACCGACTCTAGTGTTGAGTTTTGAATTTTTACGATATTGTGATATGTCAAATTGTTTTTTTGAATATCTAGATTCTTCACCAATTATCGATTTAAATAATTCTTGAGGTTCATATCTTTTTAACATTTTATTGCTGCCCAACAGGTCTTTCATACAAGTGCAAACGATAATTTTCTACTGATTTATCTATTTTCTTCTTCTTTACCCACCTATCGTAGTCCACTGCTGGACATAAGCCTCCCTTTACATTTCCATTGCTTACGATCTTAAGCCACACTCATCCATTGACTTTCGATTATTTTTATGTCATCTCGCCATCTTGTGGGAGGTCTTCCCACACTTCGTTTGTCATTTCTCGGTCGCCACTCTAATAATCTCTTCGTCCACCTATCATCGTTGCATCTAGCTACATGTCCTGCATATTGCCACTTTAGGTTCGCAATTCTTGTTATTATGTCTTCCACTTTCGTTCTTTTGCGGATATCTATGTTCCTGACGCGATCTGATAGCTTTATTCCCAGCATAGATCGTTCCATTTTACGTTGTGCTATTCTAAGTTTTTCTGCACTCGCTCTTGTTAGCGTGAATGTCTCTGCTCCGTATGCCATAACAGGGAGCACACACTGATTAAACACTTTACGCTTTAAACAGACCGGGATATCACTCTTGAATACTCCGTTCAGTTTACCATAGGCTGCCCATCCAAGCCCCACTCGTCTTTGTAACTCCTGCGTTTGGTTGTCTCTGTGTATTTTTATGTCACGGCCTAGATATCTATATTCTCTTACTTCGTCGATGTTGTGACTTCCTATAACTCCCTATCTATAACTTATATAAAGTATTTTATCTTAGTGTGTCTTCTTCTTCTTCTTGCGCCGTGTCCTTTCGAAGGTTGGCGATCCAACTGGCAATGTTTACTCGTGATACAGCTGCTCTGAAGATTTCGGATGATGTTTTACTGACCCATCGGCATAGGTTTTTGAGCCAGGAATTCTGCCTTCTCCCTATTGACGTTTTTCCCTGAATCTTTCCCTCGATGATCAACCGAAGTATTTCATATCTATCTCCTCTCATTATACGTCCAACGTACCTTAGTTTGCGCTCTTTGATTGTTAACATCAGCTCCTTGTTTTTCTGCATTCTATTGAGAACTTTGGTGTTTCTTACTCTTTCTATCCAGGATATGCGTAGTATTCTCCTATAATACATTTCGAAAGCTTCAATGCGCTTTTCTAGTGAGGGGTTGAGGGTCCAGCTTTCGCAGCCGTACAAGAGGATGAGGAATACGTAGCAGCGCAGCATTCGGATTCTAAGACCCAAGTCTAGGTCACGCCTAATAAAGAAGTTCTTCATATCGATAAACGTCCTATTAGCCTGTTCAATTCTTGATAGTACCTCTTTCGTCGTATCGCAACTATTACACACTATTGCTCCTAGATATCTGCAGGATGTAGTGTTGCCCACGAGACGAGACGAGACGAGACTTTGAAAAATCTCGTCTTGTCTCGCAAATAAAGTGGAAAGTCTCGTCTCGAGTCTCGTCTCGCAATAAAGGTCTCGTCTCGTCTCATGTCTCGCGCGAGAATCTCGCAAAAGTCTCGCAAGTCTCGAAAAATTTTTATGTTCCCTATCTAAATAAAATCTGTACAATTTTTTTATTTTAAAGAACCAAAAGATAGTATTCTAACAAGATAAATAGAAAAAAAGACGAAAATCGATCATAGATACATGAAATACAAAAAATAATAAAATCACTTCTAATTTTGATTTCAACGAACAAAAAGAAAATACCGAGAAAAAAACATAATCAGTATATAAAAACAGTAGGTATAGTAGATTATATCGCCCTAATATCTGTTATTTCCAAGGCAATTTTGGGTACTACAAGTACTTATAATTTTTACAAGAGCTGGTTACTAGCCAACTGCTCAACCTCTTCTCTAGTAGGACTAGGATTTTTCTGTAGGGGTTTTCTCCCTTAGCCAGTATGTGCCAGTTTTAAGGCGCTGCAACCTACACAACCTCCAAGACTCTTTACTAACCTTTAACCTAAAAAAAATTAAAAAAATTTAGCAGACTATGTGGAACTATTAGCAGATGCCTAAGACATAAAACGAGAAAAGACACACAGCTGAAATTTTACAAAACTATTGCAGTACCCACCCTCACGTATGGCAGCGAAATTTGGACAACAACAAAAAAACAAGAGAGCCTGATTCAGACGCAAGAAATGAAGTTTCTGAAGAGAGTCAAAGGATGTACAAAAAGAGACAGATTTAGAAATGTAGACATCAGACGGGAATTAAATATATATTGTGTCAATGATGTGATAAAGCAATATAGGGAAAACTGGAAGGAACATCTTCACAGGATGGATGAAAACAGGTTGCCAAGAAAAGCCTTCAAATACAGATGTAAAGGGAGAAGAACAGTAGGACGACCACGCAATAGATGGGTACCGTAACAGGCAAAGTGCCTATTGTAGTGAAGACGAAGACGAAGACGAATATCTGTTATTAATAATACGACTCTTTTCTCAAACTTCAGTGGTAATAATTATTGTATGTTGGGAAATAGGAAAATAAATAAAATATGATCTTATTTTAAAAAATGTTTGTCGTAACTTATTGCGATAACACAGGCTGCTCCGTATTATGCGGCTTTAAAAAAATGTTTCAATAACATTCGCGATATTTAGAATAATTAATTAATAGTATTTGCCATTTTTATCTGCGATATTTCGAGACTTTTGCGAGACTCTCGTGCGAGATTCGAGACGAGACTTTCAAACGTCTCGTCTTGTCTCGCAAGGAAAATTTAAAGTATCGTCTCGAGTCTCGTCTCGAAAACGAGACGAGACGAGACGAGATTATCGCAAACGAGAATATCGTGGGCATCACTAGCAGGATGATACCTGCTCAACGATTTTGTTATGTATATGAAGGGCATCTTGTGTTTGCACCTTCGAGGAAACCATGAGTTTCGTTTTGGGGATGTTTATATGTAGTGCATAACGCTTGCTGTACTCAACAATAGCATCTACAAGTTGCTGGAGTTCAGGCAGGCTGCTGACAACAACGATTTTATCGTCGGCATATCTTATATTGTTAATTGT
The DNA here is from genome assembly GCA_946251905.1 of Cryptocephalus moraei. Classification (NCBI taxonomy): domain Eukaryota; kingdom Metazoa; phylum Arthropoda; class Insecta; order Coleoptera; family Chrysomelidae; genus Cryptocephalus; species Cryptocephalus moraei. Next base: position 32,669,882 of record OX276454.1, on the reverse strand, counting down.
CTTTGTAGGCGCGGAAATGAAGCACTAAAATCGGCATAACGATCGAAATTTTTGCAGTAAGATGGATCGAGATGCGGTTTTTTGCATTCGGTTCGTGGAAGCGTCTAGAAATTTTGTGAACATTTGTTATGAACGAGAAATGCAAAATTGAAGAGGTGCAGAAGAAAAATGCTTTTTTATATGTGCATGTGAAGGTGTCGGTTGTTAAAAAATTTACAACTCGGTAAATAATGATGGCAATGAGTTCAATTTTGTTACTCGGGGGTTTTTGGGGTCGCTAAAAACGAATATGACATCGTCAGAAGTCTCCGAAGTACCTGGTGCTCGGTACCGCTCGAACCAACGTCGTCTCCGGGAGTTTTAGGGGAATTGATTATATAATTAGCCGAAAAGTCTAAACTCGGGGGTTTTTGGGGTCGCTGAAAACGAATATGACATCGCCAGAGGTCTCCGAAGTACCTGGTGCTCAGGGCCGCTCGAACCAACGTCGTCTCCGGGAGGTTTAGGGGAATTGATTGTATAATTAGCCGAAAGGTCTAATCTCGGGGGTTTTTGGGGTCGATGAAAACGAATATGGCATCGCTAGTGGTCTCCGAAGTACCTGGTGCTCGGTATCGCTCGAACCAACGTCGTCTCCGGGAGTTTAATTACATATTAATATACGTTATTAACATTTGTGTTAATTTGTTGTTTTGAAATAATTTGTAGGATACATATTTTCTAAAGAAATAGTTGAAATAAAATTTTGAATATGAGTGTACTTTAGAGATTTTTTTAATACAAACTTCAATATTTCAATATTCAAACTGTAAAAACGTTTTCGGTAAAATACGATTTATCTACAATGTCAAAGAAATGTATAGGTGCCGAGTTAGGATCAATTTTTGAAGAAATTCTAAAACTTCCCCGAAGACGACGTTGGTTCGAGCGGCCCTGAGCACCAGGTACTTCGGAGACCACTGGCGATGTCATATTCACATTCAGCGACCCCAAGAACCTCCGAGATTAGACCTTTCGGCTAATTATTATATAATCAATTCCCCTAAACCTCCCGGAGGCGAGGTTGGTTCGAGCAGCCCTGAGCACCAGGTACTTTGGAGACCTCTGTCGATGTCATATTCGTTTTCAGCGACCCCAAAAACCCCCGAGTTTAGACCTTTCGGCTAATTATATAATCAATTCCCCTAAACCTCCCGAAGACGACGTTGGTTCGAGCGGTACCGAGCACCAGGTACATCACAGACCACTGGCGATGTCATATTCACATTCAGCGACCCCAAAAACCCCCCGAGTTTAGACCTTTCGGCTAATTATACAATCAATTCCCCTAAAACTCCCGGAGACGACGTTGGTTCGAGCGGTACCGAGCACCAGGTACTTCGGAGACCTCTGTCGATGTCATATTCGTTTTCAGCGACCCCAAAAACCCCCGAGTTTAGACCTTTCGGCTAATTATATAATCAATTCCCCTAAACCTCCCGAAGACGACGTTGGTTCGAGCGGTACCGAGCACCAGGTACATCACAGACCACTGGCGATGTCATATTCACATTCAGCGACCCCAAAAACCCCCCGAGTTTAGACCTTTCGGCTAATTATACAATCAATTCCCCTAAAACTCCCGGAGACGACGTTGGTTCGAGCGGTACCGAGCACCAGGTACTTCTGAGACCTCTGTCGATGTCATATTCGTTTTCAGCGACCCCAAAAACCCCCGAGTTTAGACCTTTCGGCTAATTATATAATCAATTCCCCTAAACCTCCCGAAGACGACGTTGGTTCGAGCGGTACCGAGCACCAGGTACATCACAGACCACTGGCGATGTCATATTCACATTCAGCGACCCCAAAAACCACCAAGTAACAAAATTAAACTCATTTCCGTCATTATTTACCGAGTTGTAAATTTTTTAACAACCGACAACTTCACATGCACATATAAAAAAGCATTTTTCTTCTGCACCTCTTCAATTTTGCATTTCTCGTTCATAACAAATGTTCACAAAATTTGTAGACGCTTCCACGAACCGAATGCAAAAAACCGCATCTCGATCCATCTTACTGCAAAAATTTCGATCGCTCAGTGCTTCATTTCCGCGCCTATTGCCATTGATTTTGATTCCAGCGCTAGTGTTTTCGAGAGATACCTCGAAAGTGTTTTCCGAGTACAGGTTAAAAAGCAGCGGGGATAATACGTATCCTTGATCTTAATCTTAGTGTGAGTTTTCACCAAATCCTCCAATTTGCAATAGGCGTTATATTTTTATAAGAATCTTTTTGATATACAATTGTTATTTGACAGTTTGACATTGTTAATGGGAAGGACTGAGCCTTGAATCTTGGCTGGCAAAAATCTTGAATCTCGCACCTTATTAATATTTCATTTTCAGCCCAGAAATGTCTTTTCTAATTCATACTATTAGACATATATTTCGTGAGTTTGGTTAAAAAATTCAAGGCTTGAATCTTAACTAGAGTTTTCACCAAAATCAAAATAAAAATTTTGTTTTTTCGTTAATTCACGCTTCAATTTTGAATCTTGATTCCACTCATTAAAATAATTTTTGAGTCTCATATTTTGAGGGTCACTTTCACTTCCGAACCTTTTCGTTTGTCTTATTCGCTTTTACTGTAAACATGAACATATTTGTGAGTTTGAACAACCAAGACAAGTTTGATAAGGAGTTTTTCACCAATTCTTCGAACCAACTAAATCTTCACCTTTCAACTCGAATTTTAAATTTTTGTAAGTTTAAAAACTTGCGAGGTTCAAATTAGGAATTTGGTCTTCTTGAGGCGTTTATTCGCACGTAATATTGTTTGGTGGATCAAGATAATATTTGAAAATCAATACTCGTTATTCTATCGAGTATTGTTTAAGGAGATAAATAGTACGATTATTAGGTAATCTCTCTTTAAGTATACTAGTACTAAAAATAATAGAGATAGGAATCTGTGGAGATAATCAAATTCGGAACCGTTGGGAAACCTAACCGTAAGTGGCTTAGATATTAAATCCACCCGTAAGTGAACTTTATCCTTATCATAAATTCAGTTGATTGAAACGATAGCCTTTTAAACTATAATCATACTCAAAGGTTTTTACAGGAGAACAGGCGTAGCATTTCATCTGCCCCTCTAATCATGTTATTCGATTCTAATTTTCCTTCGGGAAATATAATCTCGGCACATTCGTTCTTTTTTCACGCTTATTACCCGAAATGCATTAACCGCAATCGCATGTTAGCGTTAAATCGCCTGGTAAACCGTAAAGGTTATTGCATTCACGATTATGTATAAAAATAAAAAGACTGTGTGTCGCGATTTTTATAAGCCATCGTTTTATGACTCTAGGTAGAGTGCGTAAAAGGCGTTATTATGACATACTGAAAACTGAAAAGTCATCATCTATTGTTCTTTCTTTACGAGCACTCGTTTATAACGGTCCGAGTTACGTTGCCCGTAATTTGATTACTATTTTATTTCGATAAGTCTGGGTCTGGAGTGATGTTTAAATATGTTGAGTAACGTAGAGGGTGACGCTTCTAGGGCACTTAACTTAGTATTTTACGTTATTATTTCGCTGATATGTAACTTTTTCGTTTTTTTTTTGTTCTTGGGTAACGCTTTTGGCATAACCAACACACACAAACAGGTCGCCACTTGGTATCGGGTAGGTAAAATGCACGGTATATTATGTAGAGTAAATAAATCCTTAGGATCTCCTCTTTCTCTCGCTCTCTCGCATGCTGGACAGTACTTAAGGTGGCCGGCGTGGCATGACTTTAATTGAGTACGGCAATATTAGATGTGCATGTTTGAGTTGTTATTGACGTGTGTTACAAACTTGCCAACTAGAAAATATTACGTTCTTGCCTTTTGTGCCTCGTCGGGCGGAAGAAAGTGAATCGTTTGCGAAAGATAACCAAGAGGCGAACATAAATTTGCTACTCGTACGGACCATTTCTGAAAACAAAATTATAACAGTCCGCAACTTGTTTCGTTTTGTTCCAATGCTGTCTACAAGCAATTACTGAAATCAATGTTTTCAGTAATAATGTCTGTTTAAATGGAAAAGGAATTCTGGAAAAGTTCCCGGCAATATAATCAAATGTTATTTTTGTTTTTTATTTGCCGTGGAAGGTTCCCAATAGTGCAAGATTTTGGATTGTTTCTGATATTAATCCCCCCCCATTCTATGACATGCACATAAGAGTAAGAAGTAAAACACTGCTTCAGTTTACACGTGTAATTATTTCAGGATGTATCCGCACGAACTTCGAAAAATTTGGACTCCTCTTTATCTTAATCATACCTATCTATTTTGAACCTGAAACGTTCGTCATTTTCCCCCTCACTTGGAGTTACTTCAATTGCACTTTAGAGATTTTGAGATTTTAACAACCTTCTAACTTAAATGTTATCCATCGGTTGTATTTGTTACATAACCTCATATTAATAACAGCGTACGTGTAATTATATGCGTTGTTCTAAAAAAATAGTGGTGGAGTCGAGACGAGACTAGACGAAAAATCATAAGGTCTAAAAGTCATGTTCCTTCTTTTCTCGTTTCGATCTAAGTCTGATCTCGTCTCGATCTCGAAAAACCTCGAAATAAATGACTGTGTTCCTTGATAACAACATTCCCTAACTTTCTTGAAATACCTATTAACAACATTCACTAACTTTCTTGAAGTAGGCTACCTATATTATAGGTGTGGTACAGTTAAGTGTACAGAAATTAGTCTTTTATCAACTTCATCCTTTGGTCAGGATATTAGATTTTTTGAACATATTGAATTAAAGAAATATGATTATGGAGAACAGGTACGAAATTAAAATCAATTTTATTAATATACATTATTTGGTTTGTGGACATTGTTCCAATTATTTCAATTATTAGGGCAAATAAAAAAATTATGTAAACTGTATATTATTGTAACGCGAAATGTAAACAGCAGAGCGAAATGTGTTTACTCCTGTCGGACCTCGGCGGCCAGTTTAAAACGCTCCGTAATTGGGGTAATAAAGGATGAATGATTTATTACCTATCCGACCTCCTAGACCTTTCTGGACGTATCTAAGTAAACATTAATTTGAGAAAGGAATGACCTGTAATTATCGAGCAAATACTAGTAAATTCGGGATTACAAATTGTTCAAAATGTGATGAGGTAAAATTCCAAGAAAACGCGTAACTACCTTTGTCGGTATCCGACAATCGACGAAGTATAAGCAGCGTTAGAAAGTCATTGACGGCGCGGTCGTAGCACTTACCATATTAGCTTTTGCGTGCATTCGACATTGACAATAATGTCGAACTTTTTAAGGCACGCCTCTGTCGCGGTATATTGTTACAGTAGTTCCGATAAGAAGGGGTTTAGTAGATTCTTGGAATTCTAACTCATCAGATATCGAACGGGCTGTACATTATGGGGGGCTATAAAAGTGAACGCTGCGGACGAAGTAGATCATTATTAGACGTGAGCGCGACATAGTAAATAAGCGAAAAACGGAGCAGTGAAATAAATTAACATTTAAGAGTGATATAAATTAATTAGTTAAGTGTGTTATATAAATTAGTTGAGTAATAGTCTAAGATAAATTAAGTAGTGTGTAGTGCATAATTAGAATAGTGTATATAAATTAGAAAATAATCGTTAAGTACATTATATTAACATTATCCATAGAAATTGGCATTATTTGATAGCATTATCGAATCTTAAAATTAGAATTGCTTACCACAATCACAAAAATGGTACTTATCTTTTAATGAATAATTGTGATTAATGTGCGATAATTAACACCTATGTGATTAATCTAAAACCTATTTCTAAAACATTGAAGGAAAGAAATTGGATTATGGAAAACAGGTACAAAATCGAAAATCAATTTTATTAATAAATAGGTTTGCGAACTAGTTAGGTACAGCGAACTCTTTACTGTTTTAATTATAACGATAAGTGAGAAATTAATGTATAGTGCATATTGTATGCGAAATTGACATTAGTCCGTTCGCGTAATTCGTACCTTCGTTCGTGATCAAATTTTCTCAAAAACGGCCCAGCAGGTTATCATGAAGTTTTATATTTAAACTTCTATCCGGCGTCGCAAGATATGAAGTACTCATGTCATCAATTGGTTTTATAGGCATATTACCTGCCTCTTCATCCTACATGACTGGTGATTTTAAATACAGGAACACGCAGACTTATACACAGACGTATAAAATACGAGACTTCGAGACTAGTCGAGACGGGACAAAAATTAGATGTCTCGTATCAAAATTTCCACGTTTAACCTTGTGTCGTCTCGAAGTTCGAGACTAGACGAAACAAGATCGAGACCAGTCTCTACTAGTCTAACAGTGTTTAGTCACTACTAAAACTAGGAGCACGTGAGTTACACTCTCAGAAGTTGATGTGAGCCATTCACTTTCAGAATAGCAGTTCAGGCCATTCTACTTTCGTATTTGGATGTTAAAGATGTTCTAAACTATCGTTATTTATTTTCTTGGCATATTGACAATTAAAAAAAAAATAAAGAAACAGTGGGAGTGCATGAATTGAATTTGATAGATTTTCATGCCTTTTGGGCATTCTACACTTCCAATGTTCAGATTTCTAAATGGTATGAACTGTCATTGTTTATTACATCACTTAAAATGTTTACAAGGCAAACGAGACAAGCCTTTCGTAAAGTGTTTTCTAGTTAATGAAATATGAAGTATCGTATCGAGTCTCGTTTCACTTCTCGTGCGAGGCACTTGTCTCGACGCGCATAATGTTTTTCCGCTCCAGTGCGGAATACATGTCTAATTACTGTAATATAAGAGTAACTACATAGTAGTTCGTTAAGGGCTTACTATTTGAAAATGAAAAGAACCAATTAATGAAAAATGAACTAAATTTAATTTTATGAAGGAAGATCCATATATAATATAGGTCCGATCTTTGTTTGTGAAGTACTATACTTACTGGCAGTTTTTAAGAGTTTTAGAAAAGTTTAAAAAAGTGAGGAATCGTGACTTAGGTACCATTACCAAATTTGACTAACCATCGTCAAATGTCAACACAAAACAACTCATTTGTTTAAAATGTCTCTAATAAATTAAAACCTTGTTTAATACGTCACTAAAAAACATACGAGTTGCTCAAAGTTACACTAAACAACGAACGATTTGCTTAAAGTTTCAATTGAAAAAACGAAATTTGTGCAAATTATCACATTACTGTCAAGATTTGACTTTCTAACGAAATTTCTTCATAAAAAATAAATCTAGTTTTCACTGTTAAAGTTTTTAAAAGGGTTGAAGGATCACCCCGTATTTTAAAGATTGTATTCCATACTAATTTCCTTCGAATTCACACAAATTTCGCACCTGACTGTTTTACCCGATTCACTTTGAACTATATTGACTTTTTTCGGTGCTTCTGGTGAAAGTAAGGACACATCCTTACTTTCACTAGATAAATTACCATAATTATTTATCTGCTAGATTCTTGCACGAGACTCGAAACGAAACCAACAAAAGCTTTGTCGCATCTAGCCCGAACATCCTCTCGAGTTTCGTTTCAAAAACGAAACCATACGAGACTCTGGAAAATGAAACTGTCGTGGGCATCACTAACATAGCTTCAATCCTGATATACTTATCACTTTTTGTAACAAAAGGGAGTTACAACAACTGTTGAGTGGTGTACTTTCATAGGGAGGATGAAATTTGTGCCGCGACCAGGTGGGGACGACGCTGCATTTAGCACCAGCGGATTAGAGAGGTAGAGGGATTAAACGATAAGAAGGGACCGACGGCCGCCAGTTCGCTTACCTGGTTGTATGAAACTTTTAAAGAATTAGTTTACTGTAATAATGTACAAATATTTAATTATAATTTACATGAAAATATTTTTACTGAAGTCGTCGTGTTTTCCCCTACATTTTGATATCAAACTCGAAGTATTTCAAAAGCAATAAATTTTAGCATAAATTATATAATCAACGAGGAGATTCCAACTCATTATTAATCCAGGCGCTGGCTGGTGAAATGTACATATCGGTATTATACAAGTAACTTAAAAACCGAATTAGATGCGTCGAATTATTACCAGTAACAATATAATTTTTACCAAATTTAAACTGCTGGTGTTATTTGTTCAATTGTTCATTTGAAAAAAAACTTTGCACAATACGTAAATGTACCATCGGCATACATTTTAGGCGAATTACACATCGCTCTAAGATTTGTCAGACATCCGAATACAGCAATTTTTGATTGAGCATCACTAACACGAAGAAAATTTTCGTTTCTTACAGTGTTAAATTCTGTGTTGGCCAAAACTTCTAATGTTTCATCTATGTTTTCAGGCTAATATTCTAGGTAAAATAAATTCTTGTGAACAAATAACACCAGCAGTTTAAATTTGGTAAAAATTATATTGGTACTGGTAATAATTCGACGCATCTAATTCGGTTTTTAAGTTACTTGTATAATACCAAAGACTAGTCTTTGATAATACCGATATGTACATTTCACCAGCCAGCGCCTGGATTAATAATGAGTTGGAATCTTCTCGTTGATTATATATCTTCTTATCATTTATTCCTTTACCTCTCTAATCCGCTGGTTTTATGGATGGACGACGAAAAGGTGGTTTTATTGTACAGGTATTTTGGGCGATAAGGAAATTTAACCCTGGCGCACTGGTGGTTGAATTAGGAAAGGGTAGGTGCAAGGGAAATGGGTAAGGACAAGAGGGCAAGGCAAAGGACCCCGAACATATTATATGGAAATAGGTCTTCCGGTGAGATTTGCTAAAAATTTGGGAAATTGTTCGTTTTGTCCCACTGATTAAAAGTCTCAATGGGGTCCAAGCTCCAAATGCCCATCTTTAGGCTCTACAGCAATTTTTAAAGGCCAAAAGCGGCAAAAATTCATTTTTTTTTAAATAGGTTTAATGCTATGGAAAATCGTTGGTAACTCTTGGGAACTCTTTGAAAAAATGCATGAGAGTTCCAAGTTCATTGAAGGTTATTAAAACCACAAAATACTATTGAGACGGTGTGTATTAAATCTTGTATAATTGTGCATTCAAAAACCCTCTCACACAAATACATATACACACATATAATTAGACATGAACATATTCCTACATAACACACATACGCATACACGCATACAATTTAATGAAAACTTAAGGGACTGTACAAGCATTAAACATGATATTTAAAAAAAAAAAAATTGCCGTTTTTGGCCACCAAAAATTGCCGTAGAGCCTAATGATGGGCATTTTGAGCTTCGACCCCATTGAGACCCCAATTTCCCAAATTTTTAGCAAATTTCACCGGAAGACTTTTTTTCATATAATATGTGCGGGGTCCTTTACGATAAATTTCATCTTTATCACGGATATATCAAAGGGCAAGGAAAATGGTTAAGGACAAGGGAATACGCAAATTATTGGAAATCCCATGAATCCTTGCTCACCGTTCCTACCAATACACTTCCTATCTACCTGTCTTAAGCCGCGGCCCAAATTTCTTGTAAGCTTATTTGACCCTTCAATTAAAGCAGGTACCCTCATTATTTGCGGCCCAAAGTTCGCCCGCCGCTTTCATAGGTTTCCATGCCTTCTTCGTATTGTAGGTACGTTGTTATGTTAGGAATTATAAGTGGTATTAAGTGTCGTTAAGTGTTACATAACGCCAAACCTATTATTGGCTATTTTCTTGTGAAGAAAAAGAAAGTAAATAAGATACTAGTTGCATAAATTGCATTTTTAGAAGTTTTATCACACCTTTTTGATATTCTAATTTCCTATTTATACATTTTTTGTAACATATATTGATTGGTACCATAACCTGACGTCACACAACTTTATGTGAATCATCAAATTAATTTAAAAAATATACCAAATGGGCTCCGAACCACGGTCCTCGAGCACGGTTGTACCTTGTACCCCCTAAGGCTCTCACCCCAGTTGATCCCCTCTGTGCTCTACCGACTCAGGGTGTGTGCATCCTAGTCGCGCCCTCCTACAGGATATCCGATCCTATGCGGCCTGGTTACCGGCGTGAATAGGAACGGGATTTTGGATACATTTTACACACTTCCCGCAACAATCATAACATCCATGGATTACGTGGGATTCGAACCCATGACGATAGTGACCGCCTGACTCAAAGCCAGCGCCTAAATCACACGGCCACCGCCGCCCCAATCTCAAACATGGAATATCGATCAGGTTCATTAAGTTGTTGATAACAGTTAAGAACAGTTATTCTGACTCCCTATTTTAATGTTATGATCACGTTAACCGGTATTATTTGGAGTATAACCTCAACCTGATGAATATTCGAGTTCCTTTCCAAAATGGAGTAGTACTCGAGTTGCATAAATCTCAACGCCTCGGTCAGATATTGTCGAAAATATCTCCAAATCTATCGTAATTTATCGACCAACATGTTGATTTACACGAACGCATACTCGCACCGATAAGATTAACGGGCGTTGCGTGCGCCGTGCGCGGCGGTCAACAATGCGCTCTTACGCCATAACATCGAGTTTAATCGAGTAAAGGTCGCCTAATCCGAAAGAAATAATTACACACCATTCCTACTAAACAGCTCAGGTACGAAGCGATCACGACGCGAAGCACGCGATCCGAAAAAAAAAGGAACAGGTGAAAGATCCAACCTCAATATCGTTCGAGATTGGAGTATACGTAGATTTTCTCTCTTTTTTTAGTTTCCGTTTGGTGGGTTTTAATGGAGTTAAAATTTCAATGCAATTACAAGGCCGCGGCACGGTGTGAGTTAGTGTGGGAATTGTTACTGCAGCTCCACAATTTCCAGTTACATGGAAACAAATGACCTGTCATAATTACACAGTGCGGGTCCAGAAATGCGGAACGCTCTCAATAGCTTTCCGAGGAACAAACTGTTTTTAACTGTAAATCAACGGAAACTGGAGACTTGAAACTGGAACGCCTTTAATAACCTTAAAAAAAACTATTTTTTACATTAAAGGTGTCATTAGGTATGCAATTCAAACGCCCTAAGTAACTTTCAAGATAAAAAGAATAATGAAATGAAAAATAATATAAAAAGAAAATAATACAATATAAATAAAAATGAATGACCGCTTATTACAAAAATAAGGTCCGGGAGATTTTAAAATTTGGCGCGAAAAATTAGGGAAAAGTGAGGGAATTTCGAAAGGAAAATTTTGTGGTCACCCTGCCTTAACAACAATCAAAGAAACTGTGTCTAACTCTAAAAAAAATTTAAAACAGGTGTTGCTTAACAGATGAAATTGTTTTAACAGTTTTTAATTCCACAGAATAAAAAGACGGTGTTTTCTTGAAACTAAAACGCACTTGCAGCAAATTGTTTCAGCTCTAAAAAATAAAAAAGGTGGGTAATTTTTGGAAACGAAACGCCCTCAATATCTTTGAAGACGACCTACTTTTGACTCTAAAAAACTGAAAGTATGTACCTAGGTGTTATTTTGGAGTTGAAACATTCTCAATAAATTTCAAAATTAACTGTTTTTAACTCAGAGAGATGACAAACAAGTGTCGTTTTCAAACTTTAACCGCTTCTACCACTTTCAAATCAAACTCTTGTCACTGAAAAGAATCAAAAACAGGTGTATTTTGTAAATGAAACGCTCCTAATAATGTTTAAAGCACACTGTTTTTATATGTACATAACAAAATAAACTTAGGTGTCTTTTTATAATTGGAACGTCAAAAATAATTTGTAAAATGAACTGTTTTTAACTCAAAAAAAATTCGAAAACAGGTGAGAGTCGCCCTCAATAACTTTCAAACCAAACTGTTTTTAACTCAATAAAATATCTAAAGTTTCTCGAAAAATGTCGTTTAGTAAGGGAAATGTTCCCTTTTAAAACAATTTTTAACTCAAAAATATCAAAAGCATGTGTTTTTTGAAACTGAAACCCGCTCAGTGACATTCACAGCAAACTCTTTTAACTCAAATCAAAATGCAGACATTTTTTTGAAATTGGATTGCTCGGAATAATTTTCAGAACAAACTGCTTTTAACTCTAAATTCAAAAGGAGGATCTAAAATCATCTTGTTCAATAACTTTAAAAGCAAAATATTTTTAACTCTGAAAAGTCAAAAGCCAGTCTCTGTTAACAAATGAAATGCTCCCAATAACTTAACAATTTGTAATTCCAAAATAAATAGAAGTTCGCATTTTTTCGATCTGAAACGTCCACAATAATTTTCGAAAGAAACAGTTGAGGAATTAGAAGCGGTGGCTTTTTCCAAATGAAACATTCTCAATAAATGAATACAAACTGTTAAAAAAATCAAAATCAAGTATTTTTCTTGAATCTGAAATGCCCTTAAAATAAACTGTTTTAACTCTAAAAAAAACAGTATAAGCAGGTACTTTTCGTAAAAGAAACGCCCTCAATAACTTCGGAAAAAACTATTTTAAACTATAAAAAATTGAAAGTAGGTGTCATTTTGCAATGCCTGCAATAACTTACAAACCAATTGTTTTTATTGTATACCACAAACAAGTTTCTTTTTGAAACTGAACTGATTCAATATCTGCAAAATCAAACTGTTTTAACAGCAGAGGTGTCGTTAAGAACATGAAATGGTTCCAATAACTTCTAAGACAATTTTTAGTAAGTAACATCAAAAGTAGGTTTCATTTTGCAAGTGAAAGGCCCTCAATAACTTTCAAAACAATCTGTTTTTCACTCTAGAAAGTCTAGAAAATTAAATATACGTTTCTATTTTAAACTGGATTGTCTCACTGTCTCAGTGACTTCCAAAAGAAGCTTTTTTTCTAAAAGGTCAATAACAACTGTGTTTTTGAAATTGGAATGACCTCAATATTACTCCAAACCGTGTTTTTATCCCAAGAGTCCTTTAGAAACTGTAACTGTTCCAACAACTTTCAAATCAAATTGTTTGAACTCTAAGAAATCAACGCACTTCTCTCTTTGAAACTGGAATGCTCTCAAGAACTTTCAAAACAAACTGTATTTAACTCAAAAATAATCCAAATTCACGTGTCGTTTTGAAAACAATTCCTATTCGCACCGTGTTCTGTATTGTCGTCCGTGCCTGTCGTAGGAAGTACGAGATGTACAATATTCCGAGGCCGAGCTAGAATTGACGCAAAGAGACCCAGGAAACGACGTTATTTCGTTTTTATTGCTATCAGTTATTAATCAAAGCTATTATCGACCCACGGAGTTACGTTAAAGGTTTCGCCTTCGTGGGTTCCTGATCGAGAACGAGTTACGTTTACAAAACCCGTCGAAATGCAAATTTGTGAAAAATCCACGAATTCCAAAATACCAAATGGTGTTGAACATTTTTTTTTTCGTTCTTTGAGACCCATCAGGCTTTACATCCACATCAGATCATTGGCAGGAATTAATCCTACCAGTCGCCACTCTTGACAACTCCATCTTCTCCAACGTCGTTTTAATATTATTCTTATTAATATATACTATATAATATTTGAAATTGGGCAACGCAATCGCCATTACTAACCCATTCAAAACGCTTCCTGGCGTTTCGTCCTTTTTGAAATCTTCGAAACCAACAAACCAGCATCATTCCGGTTTCTTTCACGTCCGTATGCAAGTGTTGATTTTTTTATCTTTGTTTCTGTCTCCTTTATTCATTTTTATTTTGTTTCTGTCCGGTAAAGGTCACCACCGTCCGGCTGGTTTCGACATTATCATTTTTAACAAATTATCCTCATTAAAGTCAAGTGTGTTTTACCAACGGATGATTGATCGTGGCTTTAACTTCGGAAGGGGATAAGGTTTCACGCAAACAAGATAAATGACGGGGATCGTCGAGAACGAACTCAAGGCTCGGCGAAAAACTCAAAAAATATGTGATTTTACAACTTTATTTTTATGTTGAGAAGTTAAAGTTGATACCCATACGCTCTCTTGAAAATTCCAACGATGCTTTGTACCTTTTTGAAAACGTCTGCGGTTTGTGTTTTCATTCTGGCGTACGTAGAGGACTTCCACTGAATAATTTAAGTTTCAAATTTCAAGGGATTTGTAGAAAGTCGGTATTGTAGCCCGACCGTGAGGTTGGCGAATTAAAACCAATAGATCAAAAATAAACAATACTATTGTAGAAAGTAACTCTCAAAAACAATATCAAATTCGTGAGCTTATTCCCGCGCGGATTCGCTCGATGATCTCCCGCTAGTCCGGTTTTCCTCCTCTCGCGTGGAACCCCCACTTTCCTAAGCCTCCTCTGTGAATCCCAGAAGACGACTTGGGTATAGGGTTACCAGCGCCGCGCTGCCAGGAATTTTGCTTACTACAGTATGGATTTTCAACAAATGATAATTCCTATATGGATTCAATGGTAATAATTATGTGTGACACATTTTACCTTTACTCTGTAAACTCTCCCCTGCAATAAACGGAATTATAAATATCCTAGATTCCGTCAAATTTTGAAGGATTTATGAAGTAAGTTCGGAAATTTCAAAAGGATTCTACAAACTTCTGTCATACTACATCAGATCTTTATAATAGGTTTTGATATCATGGATTTTCAAACACATTTCCAAATAAAATCTATCAAAACTATGTAGTCCTGACTAGTGTATAAAGGTTTCTAAATAATTTAAAAAATCGTAAATAGATTCTGGCAAATCCTATGGTTTTAATGGTAATGCGTTTGACAATTTCTACGTGAAGTTCATATCAATTTTCCAAAGCACTAAAGGGAATATGAAAGTATTTCGAGTTGCATGATACAGGAGAGTTATTAAGTGCTTATAAAGATTCCAAAAGTATTCTATCTGTATTATGCCATATCAAAATTATGTGTTTTGACATGAATACATTCTTTAAAAACTTTCTGGGCTAACTTGAGATCAAACAATTTCAAAAAACTCTGTCGAGACTAGGGACCCGGGCAGTTTATTAAGAATTCTATTAAATGATACTGGGTGATCAAGAATGACTGTTTGAGTTGGCAATCCTACCTGGAGGATTTTTTTGCCTAAGGGTTTGCAACGCTACAGCCAGATATGTTTATTTGACGAAAATTTGACATAACAATCAGCGATAAGATTGTAGGTTATGTGAATAAAACTTAACGCTTAAAAAATGAAACCCGAAATACAGAACAATGATTTAATTAAACATCTAAAGGTAATGCTCAAAATGCCCCCCATTTTGGTCCAGACATAAATTAACTGTTCTTTTTAGGCTCTTAAAGATATTCACCAGCATATTGGGGTTGCCACTTCCTGAATTATTGCCTCTCGCAGCTCTTCTTCAGTATGCAATATGTTCCTAAAGACATTGTCCTTCAAGAGCCCAAATAACGAAAAATCTAATGGAGTGAGATCTGGTGACCTGCTTGACCAAATGCCCTGACTAATTACTCTGTCGCCGAAATTCTCTCTTAAATATCTCATAGTAGCACGAGCCGTATGTGCCCTTGCAGAGTCTTGTTGGAAATATCCAACAAGCATTTTAAGCACAGTGGAGCAACTTCCATATGATAAACCTGTAAAACCGTGAATTAGAACAACATGGAAAAGTGAAAGTCTTATGGGTAAGAATGAGAATTGGTTGAATAGGAGGCATAAGGACCAAACCTGTTTGAAGGGAGAGCATTCTTAAGGATTTGGGAGGACTTCTTTGCATTCGAGTTCTGATATCCTCGACAACTTCCTCGTTTAGAGTAGAAGGTCTACCAGTTGATTTTTGTTTGCTTACGCTCCCTGTGTTTAAATAACGTTCAAATACTCTCATGCAATGTTGCAGAAAGACAGCAAAAGTCTCCGGAAACATTTCCTGAAATTTCTGGTATGTCGCTTTGAAAGAGTACTGCCAACCAGTAATTGGGTTATAAATCCCGCTTCGAAAGTACGCCATCCAATGAAAATTTCGTGTTGTAACGTGAAAACCATTTTAAATAAATAAATTTGAAAAGAATACCAGAAATTTGAATTTGAAATAGCAAATTCAAATTACCAGTTTTACCATTTAAAAATGAAATTCAGCATTGCCAACTCAAACAGTCATTCTTGATCACGTTGGATCTACGTACAATCCTTTGGTTGTAATGCAACTGCTTTTGAGTGATTTTTCATACAATTCATATTATTGTTGTAGAGAATGGACAGAATTTTAAAATGCTGTACTTTCCATGAATTGTCGAGATAGATTTATGATACGCTTTTTAAGTTTTTGTACTGTAAGGATTCCACGAGAATTCCACAGTATCCTATCTGAATTATGCCAGATCTGAATGACTTATATGAACGACATGATACATTTTTCAAGCTTTCTAGGTGACGAAATTCAAACACAACTCCAACAACTAATTTCAGCCAAAACTAATAAGTCCTGACAATTTATAACACATGTTTCAAATTTCCAGACGAATTCAGGAAAATCATAGAGATACAAAAGTAAATTTGATGGTCTCAATGGCATTTAACAATTTTTTTCTAGTTACTTTTTTATGCTGTTTGAACTAGTTTATGCAATTTTTTCCATAACGTGGGATTGAATAAATTTCAAGATTCCAACAAATTTCTACAAAATCTTATCTAAATTTTTACATCTGATATTAAAATTTGTGGATAACGTATCTCGACAAGTCTTTCCTGGATTTCGTGAAAACCTCCTGGGTCAATGTAATGTTCTATCAACATTTTTGACAATTTAAGATATACCGTACTTATAATATACTTGATCAATACATCGTTTTATTTGAAATATTTTGATATTAACGTTAGTTAAACACATTTTTTCCTTGGCTAGTTTGAGATTTAACGCAATTCCAAAAAACATCTATCAAACTTAGACGGTGTTGACTAGCTTAAAGTGGTTTCTAAATATGTTAAGAATACATATTTAGATTTTCTTCGTGAAGTTCATATCAATGTTCTAAAACAATAAACATAATTTTAAAATGTTATGGGTTATATAGAGTTATTTATAAAGTAGTACTTGCAAAGATTCCACAAGGATTCTGGAATATACTATCTGTGTTGGCATATCTAAATGATGTATTTTGGCACGAATACATTTTTTCAAAACGTTCTGGGCCCATTTGAGATTCAAACACGATTTCCAAAAATGCTATTAAAACTATATATATATATATATATATATATATATATATATATATATATATATATCATAGAGATAAAAGATAGAGGAGGTAACAAATGTGGTTGGAACAAATAGACCAAAGCACAGACCAGAATGGCTTCTGCATATGGCCGACTTCCTGTAAGAAATCTTTCTCTCCAATGGCGTAGCATTACATTAACTAAAATTATAAAATAATAATTTGTATGAAGCAGTTTTATTTTCCCTAAAATGTCACAAAATGCTAACATATGAAACAATACGAAGGTTGCTCAGTACGAATTAAATAAAGAATTTCATTTTTAATTTTTTTTGATTAATTTAACTCATATTTATACTAATAGTTCATAACAAAATTACCTACATCAGTTTTTAAAACCTTACGCTGTTGTTCATTCTCTGGAAAACGGAAACAAACAAAAAATTTCCGATTTTGGGATTAATCAGTTAATAGAAGAAAAATTACCAAAAAAGAAATGTGCTCCAGGTATACCAGAAAGACAAAGAACGAGCAGGAAACCAGGAAGAGCTGATTCAGTTATGTAGTGGGTATATTATATTAAAAATATGTATGTATTTATTATTAATTGTTAAACTTTGGTTCCCAGTGGTAGACTGTAGCTCCCCCCATAGATCCGCCACTGCACAATTCAGCAATGACAATCGCAAGCACGCGTTCGAAGAGTGGCTTCTCAATATGGCCGGTTCCGTCTACAAAATTTATTACCCCCTCTCCCTATTTGTTACCTCCTCTCTCTTTTATCTCTATGATATATATATTTATATCCGATCAAATCAATGGTTTTAATGCAAATGCTTTTATCAAATTTTTCATGTAATTCGTATTATTGTTGAACAATGAAAAGAATTTTAAAATATTGTACATTCCATGAAATGTAGAGATGGATTTATGAACTATTTTCTTAAAAGTCTTGATTGCAAAAGAATTCTACCATGATATGCATTATACTAGATCTGCATTATTTATTTTGACGTGATACATTTTTTAATCTTTCTGGGCAGACAAAATTGAAACACATCTCCAACGAATTTTAATCGAAACTAGAGAGCCCTGGCAAGTTTATTAAGTACACAGGTTTCAACTTTCCAGAAGACATACAAAGAGTCATATTCAGATTTTACTAAATTTTGTGGTCTGAATGGTAAATGTTTAAAAAAAATCATCGGGCAAATTTTAACACAATATAATAAGATTTCAAAAAATTTCCTTGGAAAACCTCCTTGGCCAATGTAAGATTTAAACCAATTTTTTTGATAAACTATATCTGTATTATACTAGTTCTTACTTTAATACATTTTATTTTATATATCTTGGTATTTACGTTAATATAAACATTTTTTCCTGGGCATAATAGTTCATAACACATCTGTCAAGTTTTTAGATAATTCTAGAAAATCATATTTAGATCCTAGCAGGTCCAATTCTAGTCACAATAGTATTTATTGTGTCACAATTTTAATCTGCAATGTTTGCCCTCTATATTTTTTTAACAAACTTCCTGGAACAATCAACAAAATTTCCATTGTTCTAATAAAGAAAGTTATAAATTAAGTTTCAAGGGATTTCTAGAAGATCGCGACTAATTTAAATTTTAACGACTTGTTCCGGATACGTCACAATTTTTTAAACGCTTTCTGAGCCAACTTGACATTCAGATACAGCATAAATAAGATTCTATGGAAACTGGGGAACCCAGACTATTTTATAACACGTTTTGGTTTCCAAAAAATTCTATAAATTCGTATTTTGAAACTAAAGGAGCTTATGATGTCAGTGATAAAGTTTTTAACAATTTTTTTCCTACTGTCAGGATCAATGAACACAATTTTAAATATTCTAGATTAAATGTAAGGAGAATTACACAAAGTTTGATTTCAAAATGTTTTGATTTCTAGGTCTAAAACTTTCTAAATTTTGAAACATCTCTAGGTGATCCTGTCATTGGTCATATGGATGTTTCTGCAAGTGCCCTTGTAAAAAGTAAAGAATATCCGATATGAAGAGATAAAAGCCGGTCCTAATCTTTAATTGTCTCGCTAATCCTCGGTTCAAAAACAGTATCATAAATTTCCCGGCTGCGATAAATAAAAAGTAATGTACCATAAAAAAAATACCGGTGCGGCAGGTAAAAGAAACGAGAGATGTCAAAATATTGTTACATTACATTGTATTACGATTCCTTTTCGAGCGCTTGTCGGTATATGAAAAAACCCAACTCGCATTTATTAAACATATCCAATTTACAACTCTGTTCTCGTTGCCGAAGGTCGCGATTTTAAATTATAATCGAAAGTTAATTTTAAGAATTATCATTATGCGTGTCAGCCGGTGGCGAATTTTAATCGTCCACTTTTTAATGGCTCATTCGGCTGTTATAATCGAGATGTTTACAAGATATCGATAAGAGGTGTAAGCAGTGTAAGCTAGATAAAATAGCGAAGATAATTAACCGAATAGACGGTGCGTAATTAATTCGCGTACTTTAATTGCAAACGAAAACAAACAACGGGAATAAGAAGGGTCCGAGGGGGGAAACTCAATTATTGGATAATGAAATGAGTCAGAATATTAATATTGATAATATTAGTAATGGTATTACTATTTCCCTCTGCCGCCGCCTACGTCACCTCCTCATTATTTCTTCTCTTTGTGAATATTCTCTCTCCTCTTCATCCAAGGATACCCGCCAAGATTTATTTCCAATATTAATAAATTTATACCGTACCTACTGGACATCGGAGTCGGTACGTGTTCATTATATTACCAACCCCCGCATTTTCTTAAATGTCTTTGTATTGTTTCTTTGTTGGAAATATACCTACTATATTTATACTCACCGTGCGTATGTGGGCATGCCCGTGGATCTTTCTATGCAAAGAAGAGGAAATGCATCATTCGCCACGATCGCAACAATAATGTTTAACCAAATGGGATAATTTTTGCACTTTCTGGATATCCCCAAATTGTTATCGATCACCTAGCGGCTTAAATGGATGGTAAATTTCTTCGTGGAGTCCATAGAATGGAGATAGACGATTGGGAGTAATTCATAGCGTTATATGCACAAGAAAGTATTGAAATATCTAGTAACTTTCCCTCTGGAGCATTTGGACATTAGGCCCTCCGAGGATATCTAGAAGAGTCTTACCAGATTCCATACTCTAGAAGAATTCCACACAATATGCACAAAATGCGTACAACAGTCCAGTTCTAAAGTTGTTTACTAGTCATGAGTACTTCCAGCACTCAAGGAAGCTCCCAAAAGAAATTCCTTAGGTACACAGACAATGTTAAACAATCTGTGGCTCTTGCCGTTAGAATCTTCCCTTCTGAAGAAGGTAGATGAAAAACAGACAATGTTAAACTCTAAAATTTTAGAAGAATCGTAAACGATTCAAAAAAAATTATATCCACAGAAAGAGTACAGAAAAAATGCGAAGATCTTCTCTCTTGGTCAACCTAAAAGGAAACTAGATAGTCCAGATGGTAACTCATAAACTCTAGAATGGTCCTGGCAAAGTCCAAAAATTTATCAGGACCTTCTAGATAACCCAAAAAGTAATGTAAGCGAAAATATATACTCTAAACAATTTCTAGTAACTCTAAAACAGTCTTGGCAGATTACAATATTTCTGAATAATTTTAAACGATCCAGGAAATACATCATATTCACACAAAGGACATGGAATGCAGGGTACTAGAATTTTCTCCCTTAGAGAATCTAAAAGGAAGTTAAATGTGTCAACGGGGATAATTCCTAATATGATCCTAGTTAAATGGCCCATCAAACTATAATAGAGACAGTAGATAACGTGGACGATGTTCGGTAATATCTAGGACAGTCTTGGTCACTTAAAATATTTCAGAAGCGTTCTGGGATACAGGGAAGACTTTATAGGTATTCATAGGAAGGATGTAGAGTAGGTACTCTCCGTACTAGGATTTTTCTCTCCTAGAGAGTCTAATAATGACCTATGTAAACCAACGAAAATTTCTTGTTATGTAAAATTTATCTCGTAAATTCAAAAATTTCAAAGTGTTCTAGATGACCCAGGAAAACCATACAAAACAAGATGCTTCAGACCAATTCTAGACGTCTAGGAAACACTGCATATTTCCAAAAAGAGTATGGAGCTGTGTAAATGCTAAAATGGTCTCCCTTTGAATATCTAAAAGGATCCCTAATATGGTCCTGGTAAATTCCAACAATTTATTAGGAGTGTATATGACTCAGGAAAGCTATAGAAGAGAGATAAACTAACCTGAATGATCTTCAATAATAGTTAGGACAATCTTGCTAAATTACAATACTTCAGAACAGTTCGGGGATCCAGGGACGACTATTAAAGAGAACCCTTTAATAGAAACGATGAAAATACTGCCCGTGCCAGGATATCTTCATCAATGAGTCTAAAAGAACGCTATATAATCCTGATGATATCTCCTATTGTCTAAATTGTGTCTGATGGATTCAGAATATATTGAAAAGGGTTCTAGATGACCCAGGAAAACCATAAAAGACGAGATATGACCTGACACGTGGAGTTTAAAAGGAAGCTATAAGAGTCCAAAGGATATCTCTTGTTATTTAAATTCTTCTTGGTAACTTCACAAAGGTTCAAAGAGTTCTAGAAGACCCAGGAAAAACCATAAACGACAAGATAGATAGACAGAATCTCTTGTAAATCTGAAACAACCCAGGCAGATTACGATTGGCAGACCGTATCTTGGCAGATATTTCAGAACCATTTTAAATGATCCATGAAAACTTGATATTCACAAAAAGGGCATATAGAACAGTGTGAGTGTTAGATTTTTTTCCCTTTGATAAGTCAGAATGGAAGCTAGGTGCTGCAGTGCAGATATATATCTCAAAAAAGGTTGCTGGTAAATTCTAACGATTTAATAGGATTAATTAGATGACCCAGGAAACACGACCAAACATAAAATTAGTAACTTGAACGATTTTTTGTAACATCTAGGGCAGTCTCGGTAAATGATAATACATTAAAACTGGACTGGATCATATCTAGACTGGCCCTGGAAAATCCTAACAACTTCAAAAGGTTCTAGATGACCCTGAAATAACTGTAAAAGATTTGAAGAATCTGTAGTGGACTTGGCACATAACAATACTGTAAAATGGTATTAAAGGATTCAGGAAGGACCTTACAACACAGAAAGAGTAATGCGACCTGAAGAACCTCTGATGATGTTTAGTACCACCAACACCCGTAGATAATATCCGTAGAAATAAAGTAGAAAAATCTACATTGGCCCAAAAATATTACGGTTAAAAGTTATCTGAACATCGCTAGGTTTAACTGGTAGATCTGTCCAGCACTCTCCTAACAATTTTATGGATTGTTCCAGGGACGATCCAGATACTACTCACCTTCAGATGTGTATTTTACATTTCACCGCCTCATCCTCTTTCTGTCTGTCTCGTTGTATCCATGTGCCTCGATATGGTGTACAATTAAATTAAACGTACCAACATCCCAACCGGCGGGCAGGCAGTCGATAGAAGAAGAACGACAATCTAGCAATTCACAAACATGTTATTTCCTGCTAGTAGGCACGCGGCTGAAAAATAAACGGATGCGAAAAGAAAACGAACAGGACTGAAGGAGATGACGACGAAATGTGATAGTGGTGGAAATAATGATGGTATACTGCAGAAGTACGCTGAAAATAATAGAGTAATTAAAATATTGTTTACTTACGTAGATATTCAGTCGTGTAGCGGCCCATACACGCTCAATATTATTGCGCAATGTGGGTTGCACATTATTTTGACGGAGGGCCATACACGCTCAATATTATTGCGCAATATTCTGATTTGTGCAATAAATTGTATCGTATGCAGGCAATATTGATGGTTGTGCAATATACTGTGCAATCGCGAGCACAGACGTACAACCTTCAAGGCAATATATTGTGCAAGCAGTCCAAGCACAATTTCATGTAGTGAGGTAATGTTGAGTGATACAGATTTGTGTTGTGTGATTATTGCTGTGGGTGCCAATGCGAAAAAGAAGAAAAGCTCTGGTTTATAGCCTTCGGATATTTTTCGCGGTATTTTTCTAACAAGAGTTCATACTGCTCCCCCTTTTTCGCACGATTAGTATAATCTGTACACTTTATGACTTTACATCTCACAGAGCCAGAAAGCCACGATAAACTTCAATGAATTCCAGAATGAATTGCCTATCAGCTTCTTTGGCAGCCATGACGACGCGTACTCTACCACGTGTTGATACTGACTGATGGGATATTGCACAATATTGCCTACAGACGACACAACCTTTTCCCGTTTGCACAATATATTTTCAAAGATTTGAATTTAGCACAATATATTGCACAACCTTTCAATTTCGACTACACACGATCAACTATATTGCACAAACCTAAATATTGCGCAATAATATTGAGCGTGTATGGGCCGCTTAAATGTATCGACACTCCTTAGGATCAAGTCAATTTCTCCCGAAAGGTTTTCTGTTATTTTCATCATCTACGAGAGCTCGCCTTCGATTACATTTCTTATTTTTCACATTTTCACACTTGAAGGCAGGAAATGGAAACTTGTTGGAACTTCTCCAAATCCGAAAATCCGTAACGTTATTTACGTGAGGTAACAATCCCTTTCATTACATCCTTCGCAGTAAGGTATCCATTCATACGAAGTAGATTAATGGTAAAAGGAATAATGGTCGTCCGACGATATATCTAATCCAACTAAATTAATGTTGAAGGGAATAATGATCGCTTGTCGATATTTCACGTTTTTAATTTCGTCCTTGGCCTATATTTTCCAGAATCTTGTAACTAAGTTTCATATTAACAAGAAAGGTCCTTACTCTTTGAGAATTCCTCCCATAGGTCTCTTTCCCTCTTTGTGGTCATATTTATTGTCATGCGCTGAGCGGTATTGAATGAGATGACCGGAGGGAGATTCCTCGTCTGGGTCAAAGGTCATCTCGCTTCCTCGCTCGAGGAGAACTAAATTGTAAATCGGAATTCAACCGGAAGGGTCCTGCAATTATTTTATCGGAGAAGAAGGAAATTGAAGCAAATTCCCTCTGCTTCGGACATTTGGTACTACTTGCGTGAAGTGCGTACACCGTACACCTGACGACTCGTTTAAATTAGCGAGAAAAGAGGGGTAGCTTGAGTAGCTGATTGATCTACACGTTGAAGAAGTGGGAGAAACTTCGTTGTTAACTTTAATAGCCTTAATTGAAGCTAGTTGTATGGTTTGGTGCATGTGCCGTTTTGCATGATGTAGATTTCATTTTATTAACGTTGATTGTTATTAAACGTAATTACTACTAATTGTTAGGCTCTGATTAGTTTGCCTTAGTTTTAATAACGAGAGAAATCTGTTGAACGAAAAATTAATGTTAGGTATATTGTTTTAGGCATGATAAAGTGGCTGACGTTCCTGCCCTGTCCCTCCTCTGATAGCTGTATGTTATTCTTGAAATTGATCATGTAATCAGAAAGCAACGAGAATTGTTCAGTGCGGTCCCGCTGCAATTATTTTCCAATTAATCGATAACACGAGTCTCGATCGAGGCGCGCGATAAGTCGGAGACGATTTTAAAAGTGTCAATCATCTGCGTAGACGTTATCGAACTCTTGGAAATTCGATTTCGCTTGCTTTGGCGTTTACATTATTTCTAATCTATCTTTTTCCCTCCGAGCGATACTCCTCCCTCATTCGATAGGGTCGTAACCGTATTCCATTTTCGGCAGGAACTGAAGGAGAGCTTCAATTACGGCCTGTTCTGCCCTCCGGAAAATGGAAGGGCGGGGAAGTTCCTCGACGAGGAGCGACGCCTCGGGGACTATCCCTTCAACGGACCCGTGGGCTACCTGGAGGTAAGGGAGAAGTGGCGTTTTGATTAAATGTTTCCAAGAGAAAAAATAGAGGTAGGGTGATAGTAGTGAACGATTTTCCAGAAATTCTAGAACCTCTAGGCCTAGGGCATTATTAGAGGTAAAAATGAGGTCTTGGTCTTATCTTCTGTTGTCTTGAAGCTTGAGACGAGACCGACCATAGAAGTAACCACGATAGGAGTAACTCTCCTAAAAAGATTGTAATGGTTGGTGACTTTAACATTCAGAGAGATTTAAAAGTAAAACTAGATGTAAAACATACGAAAAACAATCGGAAAATTTAATTTTTCAGGATAACTCTAACATGAACAATTAAATAAAGGGTTACATAATAAAACAATTTCACAATTTCACAATTTCAAACAATTTTGACAAAGTTTCTATTGGAAGGTGTAACATTTTTTATTACATTTTCTTTACTTTGAGTTCAAACATTTTCGAGAAGTCAGACTCTTTTGTCATTTACAACTCATATAATATTCACCATGAAACACGTCCAATCGTGTCAATTCGTCGAAAGTCTTGTATGTCGAAGAGACTAATAAAGTTTTAGGAATTTTCCCTATTTTTTTTTTCAGTCATTAGCAGAAATTGCCAACAATTTTTTTTTTTATTTCCAAATACCACACATAATTATGCCAAAAACAATAAGGTGTTAAGCTAGATTGTTAGGTTTTGTATTTTTTTTTATTTTGTGATTGTGATATTTTGAAAAACTGTTTTAAAAAAATGATCACATCGAAAACGCAATAGCAACTTCGGTTAGTTTGGTTTCTAATCTTCTTTTAAAAATTTTACTAGTTTTCGAGGTATTAGTAAATAACGCGTCTTGAAAAATTCATATCTCGTTTCATACGTATCTATAGACTCTCAATGTAGCTACAGGGTAGGATTATAAAAATTTAGCGTTCTATTTAAGAGGGTATTACAACTTGTTTTATAACTATTTTTCCAGCCATTAGCAGAAATTAACATTTAAGGAACTTTTATTTATATTTCCAAATTAACAACGCCGGGTTAAACTAGATTGTTAGATTGTACAATTTGTTTTTCAAAAACTTTCCTCGAAGAAAGTGATCACGTCGAAAACGCAATAGCGTCTTTGGGTAATTTGGTTTTTGATTTGTTGGAAAATTCTAACAATTTTGGAGTACGTATTACAAAAAATACTTATGTTAAAAAATTCACCCTGGTTCAATACGCGTCACAAAACATTTAATTTTAGTAGTGTAGCGTTAAGAAATATTAACGTTCTATTGACATATGTATACTTTTCACCACATTGAGACTTTTCCTCAAAAAAAAAATTGATCACGTCGAAACCGTAATAGTGACTTTTTTTATTTTACGGTTAATTTGGTTGTTGACTTTTTCAAAACGTCCACTTGTTTTGGAATCATTACACAAAAATGTAGTTGGAAAAATTCATATTCGTTTAATAAGACAAGGCATTAAATTTTGGTAGCGTTGTAATTCCATTACAGCGTAATGTCAGAAAAATTTAAATAAATATAATTAATATCGGGTGTTTTTTTTTTTAATTTCACCTCATAGTAGGCTGTGGATAGTGTTTGTGAATGCGCCTTACTAAAAAATGTCAAAATTGACATAACTTCACTTTTTAATAAAAATTGAAACTGCTCCAATCGGTTAATAGTGTCTTGAAAAAGACAGCTCACTCATATACGACTAATTAATAGTGCCAAGCTATGTTTTTCAAGACATTAGTAACTGATTGGAGCAGTTTCAATTTTTATTAAAAAGTGAGGTTATGTCAATTTTGACATTTTTTGGTAAGGCGCATTCACAAACACTATCCACAGCGTACTATGAGGTGAAATTAAAAAAAAAAAACACCCGATATTTTTAAAAATTTATAACTCGTCCAATATCAGCCATGAAACACACTTTAAACAATCAGTCTCAATTTGTAGAAAGTGTTGACAATTGGTTTCATTATTATATTCATTTATTGAATTCAAAATACAATACCATCAAAGATTGTATCATTTAGCATGTTTGAACTTTAAAGTAACAAATAAATTACATGAATCTTAGACAAACCTTAGACAAGACTTAGACAATAATAGCTTTTAAGTGTACATAAAAATCACCTATCTCTGTGATAATTATTCAGTGTACTTTTACGTAAACGTGATTTGTTACATTTCTAATCCTAAACAAATACAAAGTTACCAGATTATTTATTCCCAGCTTGTGAACGAAACTACTGAAGAGAGGATCAGAAAAAAATCATGCATTCAAAGACTGGGGTAAAAACGTTTGCCATATAAAATGTAACGATTTGTACGGAAGTGGTCGACTATATCCTAAAGATAAATAGCGAAAAATGTAGATACTATAGTTTTAGTTTTTTTTAAAATCTATTACAATAAGAGAATCAAATATTCAAAATCAAATACAATCTCTTTTTAATGGAACACCCTGTATATTAAACAATATTTACGTTCTTCCCAACATTCGAAATCGATTATCACACCTTAACCCATTGTTTATAAAAAACAGGGACATTCTAGCTGTATATGGTCATACAGTGATCTTTCTATAGGTCCCCCCTACCATTTAAAACTTTCAGATATCTGTAGAACAAAATTCCGTGAAAACTATGATTTTTCAGTATGTAGCCTGGGCTACAATTATCTTGGACATTGTAAACGTCTCGACGTTCTTTTGTTGTTTTATCTGTAAATGGTAAGTTTAGTTGAGACTGAGAGTAGTAATAAGGTTTTAATGATGATAGGGTGTGGTGATAGAACACGAAGTTTTTCCCAAGTGGGGAATTTTTTAATGAATTGCATCCGGGCTGAGAATTTACCGTTTCTAAAACATTGCACCGTTTTAATTAAATTGAAGATATACAAGATCGAACAAAAAGTGGAAACAAAACGATAATGTCGAGCAAAAATATTTAGATGTCGATAGACATGTTAATTTAGATATTAGATTTAGATTTAGATATTAGATGTGGTGGCAAATCATAAAAATTCGAAAATTCGATGGCTTTATTCATAGCATTAATCGGTATTCTATTCAAAAAATTACCAAACAGGAAAATTTTTCGCACATGTAAATTTTACTTGTTACAAAAATTGAACCGAGATAATTTTAATGGCCGAATCGAGTTCTGCCAAGATAGGATGGATAAATAAATTGGACCAAAGTGCCAACTTTGTCAGTGATATTTTTTTAGATTTCGATTTTTAGATTCACTTTAAAATTTTGTTCAATGAATCTATTAGGTACTGTCACTAGGTAAGAGGTTGACATTTTGAGCACCTTATAAAATGAGATTTCAATGAAAATGCCGTTACCGAATAGCAAGACATGTTGATGTTTAGACAAATTTTCTGTCTTCCGGTTTTGGTTGTTGAAAACTTGATTTAATGGTAATTAAATGAGTTCAATAGATTTATTCTAACAATTGCTTTACGGATTATCTCACGTCTAGTAATGATTTTTTAATGCGGATGTGCCAACAAAGCATTCATTCAAAAATCGTTCTGAAATTCTGTTGATACATAATATAACCTTTCTATTCGAAGAAATGCAAAAGAAACATAATCTCTAAGAAGTAATAATAGACTAATAGGCCATCGTAGACATATTAAAGGATATCGACTGCTTCTGTTATCTGCTGCGTTCTCCATGTGCTAGAGAGAAAAACAATGCAGGCAATAGATATCTCTCTTTCTAATAAGTGAGATTTAGCTACCACGCCATCCCTCCACCCCCATGTAATAGGACGACAGTAGTAAGTCCGCCCATTGGAAAGAGAAACGAACACTACTGATGTGCTGATGTCGTTTGTGTCCCTCGCACATGGAGAACAGAGCAGATAGCGGACAAGCACCCTATCCCTATATGCGTTAGTATATCTATGCTTGCCATGCGTAACAAATTCTCGTTCTCACTTGAAACTAAGTTTACAAGGTTTTGTTTTGTCTTTATCTCAAATAAAATACATAGCCTCAAAAACCAAATGAACGTTACACGGCAGTCCCTAGTCGTTCTTGCTCAAAACAAAGAACTGATTTCCATGTCCCTGAGTTAGTTCCGAATTAGTACATCGGATGTTAGAACGCATTTTCAAAATAATTGTCATCTAGTTGGCGTTCGAATTTCTGTGCATGTAATTTTTGATGTGCCGCGCTCTATTGATTTGATCCTATCTAATTCTGACAACAAGTGTCACTTCGAACATTTATTGTGAAACTGACAATCAGTACTGCTGGTAATTAACGGCCCTTTTCAGAACCAAAACAAATACTACAAATAGACAAATACTCAGAATTCGTTTTCTTTTAACAGAGAAAAACCAGAAGTTAAAAGAGGTTAAGTAGGTTATTTTGAGGTTATGTATAGCTAGTAGAAACTCCTATTTTGGTAAGCCGTTTTTTTTTTATTTTACATGGGAATTTCCACATCATTTTGAAACACGTTGTAGTTCTGGGACGGGTTCGATGATTGATAGAACACCAAAATGCTTCTGCGCAAGCTCTGTCTGATTAAGAGCTAACTGGTTCTCGTTGAAACAAACCTAATATTTTTGTAGCAATACAAGATGATGTATAACTCGGTATCTCAAAAAAGGTTAAGTGTGGTGTGTCATATAACATGAATATCGAAAAGAACATAAATATTGTGTAATATATACATGGTGTTCAAGAAAAAAAAGTTTGCTGTTCTGTTATTTTCACCATGTAGGTACATTAAATTTTTTCACTGATTTTCAATTGATATTAAAAAAAAAACTCAAAACTTTTGTATTTGACATTTTTCTGCTGTCACCACCTGCCTTAATTTATGACGACCCAGTACATATATATAGAAAATATCTAGGAGGGTCATAACTGGAATCTAGCTAGCCACGGGGGTACCCGAGTACACTGGTTACCTACTCATCCGTTTTACTAGTTTTTCTGGTAAATATATCAATATTTTCTTTATTTTTCTTTACTTTCCTATAGACGAGAACAAACTTTGTTCTTATACCGTTGTTAGGAGCACCATTTGCCATGGGCGCCGCTAAAAAATAAGTCAAGGGGGGCATAATTTTTTTTAATCAAAAAGTTGCATTAAATTAAAATGAAGATATTTCTCACCAGTCACCATTACTTACTAATAGGAGATAATTATTTAGGGGATGAATACTATGAACTCACCTCATTACTTTGGGATAGCATATGACTATCCGTAGAAAAGGTCTTGCCTATAGAACCTGATGGGTCTTGCACAACGATGGTTGTGCAAGGAATGATCCCTTCTAAGCTTTTAACATCCATTGCTTTTAGTTCCGTAAAACCAAGAAAACGGTAAAATCCAGGGCAACCGCCCCCCTTGCCCTTATGTAGCGGCGCCCATGCCATTTACCAAATTATATTGATGTATGGATTTGTTCAAAAGATCGAACTGACTATTTGGAAGTGCCATATGATCAAAATTAGTTGATATTGTAAAGTTTTCGTACAAATCGGCCAAAACAGACATTAAAATATCAATAAAATGTCTTGTAACAGATTCATCTTATATTTCACACCAGATAACTGTGCATTTGAAAACAACTTTAGATTATATGTTCACCTTTGGATCTTTTTTATTGTATTTTATTCTTATGAATCGTTTAGGAAACCTTACAGCCTTCCAATGCGTTTTTAATTTATTCCTTTTGTAGTTGAAGTACAAGAGGAGAGTGTACAAGATGATCTCGTTGGACGAGAAGCAGCTGAAAAGCTTGCACACCAGGGCGAACCTACGAAGGTTCCTGGACTACGTGCAGAACGGGCAGGTCGAGAGGATAACGAAGATGTGCTCCAAGGGACTGGACCCTAACTTCCACTGTCAGGAATCGGGCGGTAAGTAATAACGATTACCTATTCTCGCAAACTAATCAACTCCTTGAGTTAATCGTTGAACGTCGACGAGCATTTTGTCAGAGCGGTTAAACGCCATGTTTATGCCCCTCATAAAGTAACCGCCACCTAGGTCATTTTTACTCTCCGGGAAAAAACTGAGGCATGGAGATCGTAACTTCTCGGTTTACGAGGGAAAGAGGTTACATTTACGACTATCGGAAGCTCATATTTAGGCTAAAAAGTCTCGCCTTAATCCCCATTAGGGGAGATTCAGTACAACGCGAGCGGCCTCGCCGAAGCCGTAGCATACCTACCTTATTGCTAATTGAATTATTCGTAGATTAGAAAATTAATTCGATCCGAAATAATTAAGGAACGGAGAAAGAATATAGGATGTGAACGATGAAAGTGGATTTCGGGTTATTTCAAAAATTAGTGGGGATTGTTTTACCCGTTTCAGATGTGTTGACCACTACGTTGACTGGCTAATAATTCTAAAACTGGGAAATAATCCTTTTTCAAGAACGTCATTCAAACCAGTCTCTTACAATCAAAATCAATTAAACCCAAATTTTCGTTGAAATCATAAACAATCGTATACGACTGCCTAGATATACAAATGATTAATTTTGATGAAAAATATCAAAGTAATATTTAATAAATAAAGAATGAAATAAAAGTCATAATTATTTTTGGCAATTAATCTTCAAGAAGTTATGTGATCGACGGTAAATTCATCATATTTACATGCCTACGGCTGGTGTATAAATGTATTTTTTGCCATAGAATCACAATCACATGGTGCTATTAATTTCATCGTACGTATTTCAATGATACGACGCCAGCGAAAAACAGGGGTAAACCTTTTTTGTGTTTTAAAAGGGATGCTTTTCTTTTTTTTTGGGAAAAAAACTTTTGAATTATATAGTGAAAATCGCAGGGAAGAATAAGGGGATGCGTTTTAATTTCACTTGGCTAACCCCAACAGCTTCTTGAACAATTCTCAACAGATTTTGGGGAAAACTAAAAACAAACTTCAGAATTTCGCATCTCAGAAAGTAAACGTAATATTGTTTACTATTGGTATGAGGAAATCCCACATTTGTTTAACATGAAATGTGAAAAACCAAAAAGAAATATGCGTTGGGTAAACCTTCCTCTTTTTTAGGATAATAATTAAATTTTCGAATTTTGCTATGGATATATCAATGAGATGCATTTCAATCCTTTAGATGCGTTTCAAATCGCCTACTTCGACAGTTTCGAAAATATCGCGTTTCAATAAAGCGACTTTCTCATGAACTTCATTCTCAGTTGGCAAGAACCCCTTTTACCCTCTTTCTTGGTTACCAAAATGTTGGAGAATCTAGTATTGAGTCATTTAAAAAAATCCTGAAATCAAAATTTAAGCTTCCGAACTCACAGGGTAGTTCAATGGGTGTTTTTTAAAATTCCATAATCTTCAAGTAATGCTTTTTCCTGCTTTAGTATTTCCTAAATGAGGAATCTCGTTCCTTTTGCTATATCATGATCATTATAGAATCATTCTCAAATAAAGAGGTAAAAAACGAAAAAACAAAATTAAAGTTAAACGATTAAATTTTGAGTGGAATTTCCTTAAGTGTATAATTAGAAATTATGTGGATTGGTAAAAGATATCATTTTGGCATATCGACTTTGGTAATATCTTTTGTTCGTTATTTACTAAAAATTCGTTAACAGAACCTCGGATAAAGTGAAATTGTTGAAAAATTAAGTCAATTATAACTGAACTTTTTTGCATTGTTATCCTTACTCAGATTTTCGGGACTATAAAAAAGTTGAATATAACCGGTGATCAAATATATCAAGCAATTATGTTCGAGGTTGACTATACATCACTAAAAATTCAATACAGTTTCGAATTTTTTTTCTTCGTTTACTGAAGACAACAATTTTTTTTCCAATTAATGCAGATAGGTATAACAATTAATTCTCTAAAATGTATACAAAATTTTCTCATTCACACAACTTATGGGTAATAAAGAGACTTATCTAACATGATACACGTATTGCAATGTTATAGTAAGTAATATCATTATCACACCGACATGTTATTTCACAAACCAGTGAAGTTATTTCACCAATTTTTTCATTACCTTACAAAATCTCTATCACTATTGCCATTTGTTTAAAATGGGATTTAAAAAAGTTGGAACAATGAAGTCTAAAACGCCAATGAGAAAGAGGGGCCTATTGCTGGAGATTGGAAACGCCCATTTAAACAATCTGGAGACGTTTAAAATTCCCTAAACTTAAATCTGGATTCCTGAAATAACTTTAACAGGTGATCCTAAATTATTTTGACATAGTGTGGGTCTTCCAGAAGAATTGTGGAATTTGTATTAAAACTATGTCAGTCTCTTGTCTCTGATATGGTTTCTGATATAGATTTGGGTTAGAGATAAATCTGATAGAATGTACAGAGCAGTTCAAAAGTGTTCCATAACTGTTTCAGAACTTCTGTAGCTAATCTCTCAGTTTCAGGAATAGATTAAAATATTTTTAAATTCGTAATGTTTTTCGAAATCCTAGGATAAACCCTCCAGAATACCCTGGATTATTTTGGAATTTTATGAAATTTCCTGAAATTAAAAAGGTTCTAAGGAACTTTGAGCATTTGAAAGCTGGAAATAATTTTAAAAAAAGTTGCAATTGTCTTAAGAGAAATATGACGTTTAAAATAACGTCATTCAAAAGTTTCGAATAAAGTTGACGAATTCCTTTGTCTTTTTTCACACTTTTAATGATCCTACGACATTTTGAAGAACGATATAAGACATGGAAGTTTTTAAATATATGACATACCGTTTTCAAAAAAAATCTGATAATCTCAACGAAGTAGAGGAATTGTAATGAACTAATGTTCAAAGAGAAATAATTTTGTTGGGTTAAGTTGACTCCAATAACAAATGTCCTATTTTTGAAACGTCCAACTTGATTATATCTATAGTTCAAGAGAAATAAAGTTCAGAAGTAAAATTAGGTTCTCCCAAGACAATTCTCGGTACCCGCGGTTTTGGCGTATGTCTCCAATTTTCTCGTCTCCCTTCCTCAGAAACTCCGCTGACGATCGCGACGGGCGTCAAGAAACCTTCGAAGGTCCTAATAGCGCTCGTGAACGGCGGCGCCCTCCTCGACTACCGCACGAGGGACGGCTCAACGGCCGTCCATAGGGCGGTCGAGCACCGCAGCCTCGAATCCCTTAGGACGCTCCTCGAGCTCGGCGCCTCGCCCAACTACAAGGACAACAAAGGACTGACGCCGCTCTACTACACGATCACGCTCAACGTCGACCCGACCTTCACGGAGACGCTGCTGCACGACCACGCTACGACGGGGGCGCAGGACGCGCAGGGCTGGCAGGAGGTGCACCAGGTACTTAGCAGAAACAGCTTCAAATCAGCTTTCCATACAATCAACCATGGGATTATTAAGTTGTCCTGAAACCTATTGCTGTTATTGTTCTAGCGAGATGACACCCTTTTTGGCGATTTTGGATTTTTCCCCACACACTAACCTTCGCCACACCTACTCTGGACTCTCTGTTAAGTCACTTTCTGTTTCCCGCCAGGCTTGCAAGAACGGTCAGCTCGGCCATCTCGAGCACCTTCTCTTTTACGGCGCGGACACGAACGCGCGCAACGCGTCCGGCAACACTCCCCTCCACGTCTGCGCCGTCAACGGCCAGGAGAGCTGCGCGAGACAGCTTCTCTTCCGCGGAGCCGACAAGCAGGCGCTGAACTTCGCGAACCAGACGCCGGGACAGGTCGCCGTCATCGCCGGGAACATGGAGCTCGCCGAACTCATCCAGAACTACAGGCAAGAGGACGTCGGTAAGTGCGGGGGACACCTCCCCGAGTCTTCGCGACGATTCGGAGTACTTTCCAAGCGTGCCGCTCCCGAGGACATTGCGAGTTGTGTTTCGGTTCGAAAATTATAGTGATTTTTTATTGCGTAAGGGTGCGTCCACATATGAGACAACCTGAGCCAGCAGGTGGTACCCAGGGAGCCCGTGGTGTAAAACCATGAGTTTTCAGAAAATTATATGTTCGCATTCGTTGTGCAACTGTATCGAGTAATACTCATGTGCTTCGTACGTGTGAGTTCTCATATCTGGACGCACCCTAAGAATCCAGTCCAACACTAAAATTAACCAATCTGGACCCCGAATGGGTGACTCCGTAACCACTCCCTTTCTGGTCCTCGGAAAATGTTACTGCGCGTGCGTAGAGAGTATTCCGAGTCATCGCCACTAGTTGGCTGTTGTTTGAGCATGTACGAGCCGGTCGCATGTCCGCTGAATATGTCGGTTGTGATTGGTTGGAATACTTCTGTAACGAGGTCTTTTGATGGCTAGGAATGTGGGAAATACAAATAAATAAACCGAGGATGTCTTAGTAAATAAATTATAGACAGTTTCGTGTGGTATCACGCAAATTGCGTTTTTTTTTTTTCTTATTTTTTGTCTAGTCGTGGTAAATTGATATGAAACGCTATTGGCCTGTGCCTACTTCAAGCTTAGCTAGCTAACAGATGCTCTTCGTCCTCTACTTTCTGAGAGGACAGATGACATATCAATTGATAAATAGTACTTGTGCTATGTTCAATCAGTTCCATTGATACTAAATCAGTTGCAGACTTTCAGACATTTCAATCGTTGTGGTTGTTATAAATACAAACGATTACAATTTTACGTAGAACATAGACATCATTGCTTCGAGAATAGGCATTAACGATGTTTCTTTGGAAAGTTATATATACTTTCCATATTTCATACTAGCACCGATCTACAAAGGTTAACAACATGTTACTAGAGATCGGACCACATAAAAATGGGAATACTGTAACGCGCCTTTTGCGGTTACTTGGGAGATTTGGCGCTGGGACAGATTTCGGGAGTTCGGAAAAGGGTTTTAAGAGTTGGTTTTACGGTTTTGCTCGGGCGCCAGATTTTTAAGGGTTTTCTCCCTCGGGAATATGCCTGGGTAATTTACGAACTCAGGAGATTACCAGGGTTGTCTGTAGAAATGAAACACACGCTCAAAAATAGAAAATCCAAAATTATTTTATTCCCAAACGTCAGGGAAAAACAATTCGCACGACTAACACCTGCTGGCGCTAGGTCGTCGAACGGAGATCGGCAAAAACTTATTTACAATTATATATGTATCTCGGAAAGGAAACACACAAATGCGAAAATATAAAAGTATCATAGTTGGAGAGAAATAAAATGTTATTCTAAATGAAATCGGAGAGATCGAAAATTATGCGGCGAAGCGAAAAATGCGGAAACGGAAAATTACAATACTTTTGGACACAATAAAATTAAGATCTCAAATATGAAAAACCCTCTAAGAACTGAAAATGAGAAAACGGAAAATTATCCTAACAATTTCACACTGAAAGAGAAATAACTAAATACGGGGACGATAGGAAAACGTGCAGTGTCTAATATTCGGTAGTGCGGCTTTTACATTTCGAAAGAGCGAGAGAGGGAGAGCGAGGGAGGGAGAGCGAGGGGAAGGTTGTGGTGAATTAATTTTTCCCGAATTAACACGACGAGGGAAAAATTAACTCATAGCGGTTCGGAGAGACGGACATTTTCACGGTGCTACAGATCACTCACATATATCGGTCGGTAACGGACAATTACATAACATATAACAGCGGCACGATCACAGATACATATAACAAAGAATTCGGCGGCCTTAAAATTAACGGCAGTGACGATCACAGTTGACGGATATCGGCGGTACGTTCACAGTTACATATAACAAAGAAGTCGGCAGTCTTAAAATTAACGGCGGTGACAATCACAGTTTAGGGACAATTACGTAACAGATAACGGATAGTTCGGTCGGTCTAGATCTACGGTCGGTAACGTTCACAATTACAAATATCGGTCGGTAGAACGGAAAACGGATATCGGACGCAACGGAAAGATACGGATAACGTACGGCTTGTCACAGACAAGTATTGGTTCTGACCTTGGATTAACTCAGGTACAGGACAGCTGGAGGGGGCGGTTGGCTTATCTAAGTTTAGTATAGATGTTTAAGCGATGGTAGATTGAACAGTGCCTTATCGGCCCCCATCTATCCGAGATAGGTTTGATTTCGCGATTAACTGTATAGTGGGTGGTCTACCCTCAACTCTCGAAAATCGGCTTCGTTACAATATGAATCATCCATCGCGCATGTAGTAAGTGCTCTTCGCTCTCATCAGTAGCGTTACACCTTTTCTGAAATTAAATCATGCGAAATAAAAGTAAATAAAATATAAAATTGAATATCGTCGAGGTTGACGTTTATTTTTTCTGTTTCGATTAATTGTATTATATATAGTATTGCTTAAAAATTGGGTAAGTAATACAGAAAAGGCATTCAGCAGTTAAAAACACATTCTAGTTAACAATAAGTGATGCAAATATACACTCGCACACTTAGAGTGTCTATAGAAGTCAACAAATTTGTTTAAAGAAAGTTTGAATATTTAGTTGCTTCCATTACAACCCTCTCACTTACTGAAGCTATTAATAGACGCAGGTAAATTATTGCAGAACTCGGCGGAGAAAAACGAGGGCGTCGTTTGAGAATTACCTGAACCCAAGTTTTTTTAAGTCTTTTTAAAAATGTTTTGCTGCCTTCAAATAGACGGTCCTCTCTCATGGATATCAACAAACGGTCTAATGTTGGATGAACTTTGTTGATTTTACAATAATTGTAAATGTGTCGCCATTGAAAATCTTCCATGTCAGTGGAAACTTTGGTCACCGTGCATGGTTTTGTGTTACAAAGGTCCCTCCGCTCTTTTGAACTTCAGCACCTTCGTGTCGAATTTTCGTTACAGCATTCTTGGATATACCAAGAGCTGCACAAACACGTTCCGATACTTTGGTCAACAGAATGGATATACCATTTTTGGCCTCATTTTCCATTAACTTAATTAATCGAAACACGAGTTCTCGGCTTTGAGCTTGCAGTGCCATAATTAAACTGAAAAAGTATTCAGGTTCAATGTAAGATTAAGAGCGTGCGCGCACTAGCGTCCAGGTCGCAAAACGACCAGGTCGCTGCGACCAGAGATGGTTGCGTTTCTAGGTGCGTCCAACTCAACGACCAGATTT
Source organism: Cryptocephalus moraei (assembly GCA_946251905.1). Classification (NCBI taxonomy): domain Eukaryota; kingdom Metazoa; phylum Arthropoda; class Insecta; order Coleoptera; family Chrysomelidae; genus Cryptocephalus; species Cryptocephalus moraei. The sequence goes on along the minus strand of OX276454.1, from coordinate 32,631,771 downwards.
CGTAGTTGCAAAATGAATGTCGAACAAGCAGCAAGTCTTGTATATCTGCTGAGAAAAAGGAATAAAAAGAGAAAGAAAAGGTTTTGGGTGCACCCTTTGATACAAACACGTGCTGATAAGGAAATGTTTTAACTGTTTTATATAGATTTGCGGAAATACCCTGAAAAGTTTTTCAACTTTACACGCATTTCCTCCAGCTCCTCCCACTGTTTCTTTTTCAAATTTCTGTTACTAAAGTCTTTACTAGATAAGTCCCATATAGATGGACGCATTTGAATTTCTATTATGAAATGTTCATAATCGAATTCACACGAATTTTTCAGTGCCATGTCAACCGAAAATCACAAAAGAACTGCGTTGATATGGAGATCAAAATGCAAACTTGAATCAAAATTGAAAAATCCTGGTCGTTGGTCGTTCTCTGGTCGTTCAGTGCGCTCCCTCCCACCTAACACAGTGTACTTGGATGGTCTGGCTCTGGTCGCAGCGATTCACTGGTCGTCTGTACGTCGCACTGGTTTGAGTTGGTCGTTGCTACCGGCTGGTCGCGGTCGGAAGTGCGCGTTGCGTAATATAAATCAATGGTCTTTACTAGTACTAGTCGCAGCGACCTGGCCGCTGCGACCTGGATGCTAGTGCGCGCACGCTCTAACATAGTATTTTGTTATTCATTATTTCTTAAAATAATGGTATAACGATCTGTTGAAGACAATTACTACTATTGACAAGTAGCCTAGTCAAATGCGACGTAGAATCAGTTGTCCACTGTAAACATAATATTAGAAGGTTTCAATAGAATACGTAAATAGGATCGTTAAGTCTAATTATTAATTTAATAGCAGTACCTAATAGTTAATGTTTATACCCGAAATTTTCTACACAGTCCAAGAAGGTTTTAACTTCCAACGTTTTCTGAAAACGTCTCAACTGTCGTAAGAAGCATCCGTTTAAAGGAAATCATGAATGATTATTCTATACGAATATATTTCAAGGATCCTCTCAAACAAACATAGAGAAAGTGAGTACATTTTTAAATACGTTGAAATATCGGTTTTACGGAATAGATAAAACTTATATTTTGTATATTTCTTTTCTTTTGAAAAAAGTGCTGATAACAAAAAGTGAATATATAAAATATGTTCAACTAGTGTTTCGTTCATTTAAAGGTTAGCCAAAGTAATTAATGAGAATATGTACTTACAGAAAATCGCAAAATCTTGTTAAATGGTAGTTCTGAAAAGAACTGTATTTGTTGTATACAAATAGCACACTTGAATACAACGTCAATACTCACAATAATTCACCACCAAAATCTCTCGACTCAGCATAAACACAAAAACGCTCTCGGGATAATACTGAGAATATTTGCATTTTGTTTCAGTAATCTGAACGCGCGCCATCCCTGTTCGACCGGTCGTGTTTATTGGTCGGTGGGGTATTAGGTGAGGGAATTTACCAAAACGTGTGTCTGCGCTGCGGATTCCCATTTTTATATGGTCCTACTTCTATCTATTACAATAAAAATCACTTAACTGTTCAAACCCTCTTAAACCACAATTTTATGAGAAATCCAGGTCAATAAGCTTCAGTTCAATTAATTAAATATCCTCGTTCGAGATCAATATTTCCATTAAACGAACTTATATACGTAATAATTCGCTGGAATCGTTAAAGTTCCTAAATCAAACCGTGCAATACCTAATTGAAATTTCCCAATTAACCAAACGAATGCGATTAACTTTCAATTATGAAGTATTCCAACGGAATGTGTTCGTTCCTAGCGTTGATATATGACTTAGAAATAAATGTCTGGTTCGAATGACGGCATGCCCGAGGCCCCATCGACTTCGAATTGGTAGTTTCAGATTTTGAAACGGCCGAAATTTCGATGGGGCTGCCGCCTAAGCGACTAGTTAACAAAATTGATCTCTTGCAAGTGTTGTGGAGCAGTCTTGCTATTTGCCGTTGTCCCTCAGTAAGTAAATGTGTTGGTAAACACCGATTAAATGTTTGTACTTGCGTAGATACAGAGAGAAAATTTTGAGAGAGCGAACTTCTCATGAATCTTCCCATCACCTTTCGGGTCTATGCCAATTGATTGATAGCAATTATTCGAAAAATCAAATTCTTTGAGTGATGAATACGCACAATACGCACAAAAATTGTGCTTGTGTGCACAAGGGTTTGGACTGGGATATTGGCCATTTTTCTTGGGAAACGCTACATCAGAAATGAAATAAAATTACACTTTTTACTTGCTACTGAAAATAGAAACGCCCAATTCACAAAAAGTATGCTATGTTTTATAAAATATATAGTTTACATAAAATCCGAGATTCAATGGTATGTACTTGTTTTTTAAAAATGTACCTAAAACAAGCAAACTAACATACATTTTCTATGAAGAGATTGAATGGGAAGTACATTTGAAAGTTTTTCAATTGAGTCGTCGAACTCCAATTAGGAAAATATTATCATATCTGTTCGAAAATTACCTATTCCAAGCCTAGTGGTCTTGACACTTGTAATGGTCGATATAATATTTATTTAAACTATGAAAGTCCAACATGTAAACCGACACAGCTTGTTTACGAACAAGGGAATCCAAAGTTGCATCTCTGTAAAATTAGGGACTTTCAAAGTAGAGCTAATATCTTGTGCACTATGTGTCATAATTCATGGGTAAGAAAGTTTCTTACTGTTGTTAAATGTTAAGAAAGTGCGTGGGTTGAAAAAAAAACAAATTGGACCAAATGAAGCAAGGTAATGAACAGTCATTTGGAGAAACATCAGAATGTCAGTAGTAGGTTATTAAAGTTTGTTTTAACAAATCTGACAACTAATAATTTAATCTTTTTGGAAACGACTGGAAACCTTCTTTTATGAACATGTAGTCCAGTCATCTTAGGTTGAATTAGGTGAATATCTCGGAAAATCCACATACCCAGTATATTAGCCCATAAAAACTTATATTTTGGCATCCTAAAACTTTCTTTAAAATTCACATATAATTGGATGGCTGCAAGTTTTAAAGTCGAGGGTAAAAAGTCACAAAAATCGATTTTTTCTATATTTTTTGCAAATATCTCTGTTTCTATTGGTTTTACGCTATTTATATTTATTAACAATATTGTACAGAATTAAATTCTCTACAACTTTTGTCTTTAACATTTCTTCATACCTCTAACTGTTTTTGAGATAGAGAGCGGAGAGCGCGCGATCAGAGAATCATGTGAGGCCATGGTAGTCCCGATCAAAAACTCGTAATATTATGGTTATAAATTATTGCAAAATATTTAATTAGCATTTATTATTAACTTTTACATTAAATCCTTTTTTTTTGTTACTTATCTATTTTTAATTCAATTTATTTAATAACACTTACCTTGCCATGTAATTAAAAAATTGTTGAGGAAAATACTTAAATTATATTTTATTTCTAATCTAATTTATACCAATGTAATGACTTTCTAAATAAATAAAGAAGAAAAGAAATAAATTTTTAATTAATGTTTTTATTTAAAGTGTCATTTGATAGATTTAATATTTAAGAGTTTACGGGTTTTAAACAAGATCTACTTAATTATTTTTTACTTCAAATGCAAATAGTGTAAATGAGAATATAATTAAAATGTAATTAAAGTATGTTCCTTTATAATTTTTCAATTACAGAAAGAGATTATGAGTGTTATTGGATTGATTAATTTTAGAATTATTAGAAAGAAAGATTGAACTTAATGTAAAATTTAATAACAAATACAAATGATAATTATATATTTAGCAATAATTTATAACCATAATATTACGAGTTTTTGATCGGGACCACCATGACCTTACATGATTCTCTGATCGCGCGCTCTCCGCCCTCTATCTCGAAAACAGTTAGAGGTATGAAGAAATGTTAAAGACAAAAGTTGTAGAGAATTTAATTCTGTACAATATTGGTAATAAATACAAATAGCATAAAACCCATAGAAAACCAGATATTTTCAAAAAATATAGAAAAAATCGATTTTTGTGACTTTTGACCCCCGACTTTAAAACTTGCGGCCTTCCAATTATATGTGAATTTTGAGGAAAGTTTTAGGATGACAAAATATAAGTTTTTACGTGTTAATATACTGGATATGTCGATTTTCCTAGGTAAACACTCTATAATGACTGGACTATTACTATTACGGCTAATATTAGGATTTTGGTTTAAGCATTTTACTGCTGTCCTTATACATTTTTGAACCATCATTTTACAACAAAAAATGGAAAAGCGAGAAATTATTCTTCTCAAAGTTATCAGACCTCAATAAATGTGATGATTTTTTTTAAAGCAACAATAAAAGATTTTGTTTATTTTTCGCCATTTGCGAGGAATTGTGGGCTCGTATCACAAATAGATGCAACTCTATAAAAATAGACTTCCATTAGGTTAGGTTAATATGGAGTAGACTTCAATTTTTGTCTACTTAGTCAATTGTGTTTTCCACGAAAATATTGTTATTGAAACTTTTGTTTCATTTTGGTATTTCAATGCGTTACTACTGATATTTTGATGTATTTTCAATTGACACTTTTTAATCCGTTTTTCTTGGAAACCACACATTTTCTTAAAACTTAACTTGAGTAAAAACAGTTCGAAAATTAGTTTCCACATAAGGTGAAATTAAAAATTCCTTAAGAAAGCTAAGTACAATTTCAAGGGTGGGTCATCCTCCATTAACACCTTACGATGTTTGAATAAACTTTTTCTCATCAATGAAGTATGACATGCAATGGCTAAATGGTATACCAAGTTTAACATACTGAAGTTAAAAGAAAACAAATATATTCATTTGTTTTTAAATTTGGAGTCCCATTTTAAAGGTGCGTGATACTGTAGGAATGGAACTTGGTACAGAGGTAAGTTGCACTAAATTATCATATTTTGGGTCCCCCTGTATGCCAACGAGCTGTGTCGATTCTTACACACCTTGTATACAGTATATTACCAAATTTTTTGTTTGAAATTTTATTTTCTGAATTTTAGTTCTAGATCATTGGAATATAATGCCTGCCATCTGAAAAAAATACGAAAAAATTCTGACAGTTGTATGAGAATAACCTACCTTTATTTTGTAAGAAAGCAAAAAAGTGTATAAGGAAAATATGTTTACAATGGTGATTTGTGACGAAAGTTAACGTTTCAGATCAATCAGCTAATTTAGAAAAAAATAATTTCAAGTACCTACATATTGTTGCTTCTTGCCCTCATGGTAAAACTAATCGTTTTAAAACGCAGTTATAGTATTATACGAATGCATCTTTCGAATAAGTGTTGCTTCCGAACGATAGACCCCTCTCTGATCCTGCGACCCACAATTTTGAACGAAAAGCTGGATCGTCCCATTCGATTAACAATAGGAAAAACGTAATGCCTTTGGACTTCCTCGGCAAGATTGTGCTTCGCGCTCCCGCTCTCCTGTACCCCGGTCCCCACTCCTCCTTATTGAATTTTTTCTTAGGGGAGAGAAACGCCAGCGGAGTAAAAGTAAATGTTGGAACACTTTCAGTCCCTTTCCGCGGCCCACCCAGTTATAACCCGAAGCGTAGGTCCGCCATTGGATGGCTGAACAGGGTGCCATCTATGGGCACCCTCGCGCCCTTACTACCCCCCAGTCCCTGTCCTAGCGATAGATCCTCGGCACCCTTCAGCTCGGCCAGCTCGAGTCTAAGCGAGGGGAGCGCCCTTCCAGGTCAGGAAACAGACACGGCCAGCATCGTCACAGGTAACGTAGGAATTTGTTTATCTTTTGCTTCTTAACGAATTTGAAATAGGATGAAGGTACTTTGACTACCCTTAAAAAATAATCAAGTCTACCTGTAGATGTAGACTACTGAATCAGTACTATGTATCCAGTACTAAATCTTCGACGGTACGGTACCGACTGTTCAGTGTACATTGTTGTTTACTAGTACTGACGATGAGTGTTTCGAATGTTTAAAAAATACTACCGACTACTAAGTTTTAATATAGGTAAATCTCAAATTACCTATTTTTCGAGATTTACTTGATTTCAAGTTACCAAAGAATTCGCGAATTCTTGAGTCAACATTTTGAAATCGGTGGTTGCTGAAAAACATAACGCTCATTTAAAATTTTATCGAGGTATTTTGAAATTAAATTTATTTGTACTTTCACGCGAATTCCGGCGACAGAAACCAAGGTATTCTATAATATTTTATCGTGCTCATTGTTTAACGCGCATGACAGCAATAAGCACGATATGCTCTTTTTGAACATTTCAAACTTACCTCAAAAGAATTCGGCGAATGATCGCCACATCTTCCAGATCTGTTCTCTTAAGTGGCATGCTTTTTTAAAATAATATTCGTGCATTATTGTTTTAACTTTTTATACTTTAGTATTTAAGTACTAAGTGTATTTAAACATCCACACTCCATCTCGCTGTTAGATTGGAATGGCTTTCTTGGTGTTTTTTCTAACATTTCATTCGCCATACTAGCCATACACTTTCGACAATCGAAACGTTACTCCAATACTTACCACAGTGAGAACTCTCTGTACTGGACACACACTATATTTATATCAATTTAAAAATTAATCCAAATCCATTACCAAATATGTCTGGAATGTGCCTTAATCTTAGACGAAATACATCCTTAACTATTCCCCATTAGTCTTCATTAGTAAAATAATCTTTATCTTAGATGCTCTGAGAATACAGATTGAAATTCCAGCAATTTTTATGTTCCATTTAAGAATATTAGGGAAATATTACAAATTGTAAAAAAATTCTTAATGCGACTCTCCTTAACTTCAAATGACGTTGTTTCTTTTCGGAAATATACCACTAAATTCCGAAATAAAAACTTCAATATGTTCACAATAAATTCATATTTGTTTTGTAGTAATTTATTAAAACATCTCATTTTGTAAAGCACTTTTGAGGACCTATGGCACTATACCGACAGTATTATCTGCCCGTGCTTAATTTCCCATTTCTACTTAACATACCTGCACGCCTCCATTAGGGGTGATTAAGGCGCCCTTAGTAACTTGTAAACCCTCATTTAGATAGCCATTTCCCAAGAAATTTTGTCTATTAAAACGTTATCCTCTCTTCAACGTAATAATAGACCCCTTCTTAGAAAACAGTAGCGTCCTTATTAGGGAAAATTTCTTTTCAACTTATCGAAAGACACGAACTGTTCTTTGCAACTATTGAATTGTCCGGCATTGGGAGATTTCACTGTGTTTTACATTTAATACGGTCTTATAGGGAATTCACTGTGACGGGTCGTGGTGGTCGTCATAGACCCCGATAGTGAGGCTCCAATGTGATCGCTCTCAGGAGGTTGTGAACCACGTAGATGTTTCAATATGACACTCCATAGTATATAAGGTCCGATGTGATTGCGATCCAAAGGCACCATCACGACCCCGTAGGGAGGCTCCAATATGGAGGTTAAAATATGACCACTATATGATCAACCAAGGACGTTGTGTGGACTTTCCATAAGGAGGCTCCAATATGGTTACCGTGTGTATATTCCAATATTGGACGTTGAACTATTGGTCGTGTTGACTTTCAAATATGGCCGCCGTAGGGAAGCTCCAATGTATAAATATATAAAGTTAACATACGGTAACATACAATCAGTTCCGGTTCCTTCTTCGTTCTGTTCTGGACCAAACAGAACAAAACAATCCAACTTACTTCTTAATTCCTTTTAACTACTGACATTATCCTTCTCTCTCCTTTCCGGGACTGAATCCAATCCCAGTACCATTACCAGGATAACGTTCAATCACCTTTACTTCACACCGCGCGTGCCTTGTACAGCTCATTACAGTTTGCAAATGATTATGACCTCACTCAGTGCTCGCACTGGGCGTTGCAGATAAGAGCCTCGGCGATACGAGCGACATCATCAGCGACAGCTCTGGCGTCGGGACAGCCAACTCGGACACGACGAACTGTAGTGTCTCGATGCCGGGCAGCACCGTCGTCTGCATAGAGTCGTACACCACGAAGGAGGATGGCCACATCAGTATCAGGGAGGGGGACATCATTGAGGGTGAGTCAACTTGTTCTTTCGAACTTTGGCCATCATATGCGACCTTAATACTAATCTAATCTATACTGAAATACCGTCCTGTATACAGATTGTAAATAACTGACATGTATGGTATGAGTCCATGATCTTCCCCTTAATTCCCCTTCGAAACCCTTTTCAGTTACCGGAGCGACGGACGATGGTTTCCTGGAAGGGAACGTTAGGAGCGCCGGGAACAGGAGCGGTTTGTTCCCGGCGACCTGCGTGCAGGAGGTCAAACTTCGTCACCACAACATCCCGGCCCCGATGATGATTGCGAGAGACCACCCGAGGCCCCACTCGGGACAAACAAGAGTCCTGGGGAGGAGAGAGAGCACCTCAAAGCACTTCGCGACCGCTCCGCGAACAAAAAAGACGTGAGTCCAAGTCCAGATCTTTGGGTATTTGGTAGCATTCAGAATTTAGTAAAATGGGAATGGACTGTTCAGGAATAAAAGAAAGTAGTGAGAAGAGATAAGAAGAAGATAACAGGCAAAATGGGTGAAACTGAAAGCGACATGCTTATTATACGTTTAAATATCTTAATAATTTCTTCAAGCATAATTCAACTCCAATATCTCCGTAATCGATTTCGATTCCGTCTGTGATTGTTGTATCTACTTAATGAGTGTATTTAATTACTCCTTAGGTATTCGTCTCTGCCGTCTGAGCCGCGCGCCGTCGTCCTCCACAGGGGGAAGAAGGGTTTCGGCTTCATCCTCCGCGGCGCCAAGGCGACCTCACCCCTAATGGACCTCTCGCCTTCGGAGAAGTGCCCTGCCCTCCAGTACCTTGACGACGTCGACCCTGGCGGCGTCGCCGATGTTGCCGGCCTCAGGCGGGGCGACTTCCTCCTCGAAATTAACAACGAGGACGTCTCCTCAGCGTCGCACGAGCATGTCGTCAACCTGATTAGGAAGTCCGGCGATCTGGTGCAGATGACGGTCGTCTCGATGGGCGGCTCGCCCACTGGAGGAAGCGGCGTGTCCTCCAGCAGATCGACGATACTCAGCGGGAGCGGCGCCGCCATCGGGCAAGGCGAGCAGAATACGAGCAGACAGTACGCGACATTACCGAGGAAACTGGGAGGCACCAGCGTCATCGGCAGGTCACAGCAGGCGCCGCTCCCCCCAAGGAGGGACCCCAAGACGACGCTCAGCGTCGGCAGGGCCAGGGCCAAGAGCATGGTCGCTGGACTAGGTGAGAAGTTATGTGTTAGGTTAGGTGAGGGTTATGTATGGATTTTATAAAACAATAGACACATCCAATCTCTGGAGTTGGAGGCGGGTTAGTATCCTCAACTGTATTCCCTAAGTATATGAGAATCTCAAAAAAAAGTACATGAGAATCTAGCATGTAACATTTTGGCCACTCTACTAGATACTCATTTCTTCGATTACCAATATGACTTCAGGTTCAGTCAATCCACAGAACTGAGCCATGAGACTTTGGAGAACTTCCTCATTACGGTTTTGGATGATGTTGTCAGGTGCGCACACGAAGTCCCGTCACGGTTAATATTTAGGCTAATCCCTGATATTAACTGCCGTAAGGATGTTTAGGTAGTGCTAAAACCTGACATGAACCCGTAGCCCATAAGAGAGAGGGGGGGAGGATATGAAGGAGCTACCTAAACACTAAGTAATCTACATCCCGTACCTAAGGAATCGCAGCTTTTCCTCCTAATACTTATTAATGTGATATTATCGTTACGTATCTGTGACGTTTCTTTGAAAAACATTACAGAAAAATTTTGGAACTGCAACTCTGTCACTTGTATTTTTCAATTTAACAAGGTAACGAATATTCCCGAATAGTCACGCGATACCAAGTCGTTTCTATAATTAATTCTTCATTCTATTGCTGCTATTATGGCTTGGAAGCAAATATTTAGTCAACGTGGAAACCCAATTTTAATATACAAAATTTACAAAAGAAACAATTACAGTACAATAAGAAATCCAGGGGAAATTTGTTGGTACTGTATAAAAAAAAGTTACTGCGGAATTATGTTTTTTTGGATAATTCAATAGAAGTTAAATTTTTAAAGTTTACTAGGAACCACGATCATGATCCTGAAAAAGAAGGTGCACAAACAAATTAATAATGTTGCAAAACGGAAACGAGTTCAAGTAGAAAATCTTGGGGAAGTAACATCCAAGATTGTGCACAGTCAGAGAATTATAATTAGCAAAAGACCTCATCACTACTTTGACTAGCAAAGCTGTGAGTCTCAGTACAAATAATATAGGAAGAGGCCAAAGTAAGCTATATCCCGAGGAATTTTGAAGACGTTCAGGAATTTCTAGATTCAATTCAGTTGCAGACAATCAAGGATGAAATTTTTTTAATAATGTTTAATAGGTAAACTAATGTCCTTGTCTTTCCTGTGTCACAAAAGTATAAAAAATTTTACATGGATGAAACCTTCAATTATGGCACTAAACAGTTGTTCAATTGTTTACGATACATGTTGTTGTTGTCGATGTTTATGTACCGACAAATGTTTGTTTATTAAATAGTAAGTTACCAAGTACCTACGCAGGCTTATTTAATTTACTGAATAAAAAAAATCTGCACTTGGTTATTCGTGGAAACCAATATTTTTCGTAACAGATTTTGAAGTTGCAATCCATAATGGAATAAAAATTATTTTTCTTGAAGTAGATGTTGAATGTGGGTTCCATCTAAGCCACGCTTGGTTTTAGAACATCCAGCAAATAAGGATTTATTAAAGAATACAATGATGTGAATTCGAGTGTAGGAAAATGGCTACACAATTTATTTGCCTGCAGAAGTAGAAGATAGTTTGTTTTATACTTCATGGAAGATTCGATTTCACAATTACAAAACTTGCTAATTACCTAACTACTACATAATATGTATATATCTAATGAAGCAATATTTCCTCCTTCTGTGTGGGCAAAAGGTATAGCAGGTATTTCACGTACAAGCAATACCTTCCAAACATTTCATTCAAAATTTAACAAATGATCCTTATCCCAATATTTATAGCCCTGTATATCGGCTTCGTTCCTAAAAATGAATTCTGCAGATTTTTGGGGAAAAACAGCATGCGAATTGTGTTATTAGGAAGTGTTAAATTTATAAAACAACAAAATTGCCCAATATAAAGATACAACTGTAAAATGTGTAGCATATAAATTTAAGCATAACAGATAGCTATCAACTGTAATACTATAAATAACTTATAATATCTGACTAAATTTTTTTTCTGTTGTTGCTAAATAATTTTTAATTTGTAATAAACAGTAAAAAAATGATTTTTGTTTATTTTCCTTGGAAGGCGAAATTTATGGAGTCAGTTAAGCTGAAAATAAATTTACCATCTGTGGTCAGTGCGCTATGGTCTTTTACGGGAATTCATGTCAGGGATTATAAGAAATGCAGGTATAAATTCGCTGGGTTTTAACCCTACGGGAGACCGTTTGCCGCGTAAGGGCCAGTCTTTTGTTTCATATATTTTTAACACTATTAATGATTCTCTCTGGATGCTTCAGTTCATCAAGGGACACTTAGCCAATTCAGTAAAGGGATGATAGCATCCCTATACTTTATCAATTACCGTATTCTTGGGCTTTTATAGGGCTTGGGCTTTTATTGAGCTTTTATTTTAATCTATGTCGCGACGTTTCACTTTCCTTAAACCTGAACTGTTTCCGCAGGAGGAGAAAGAGATGAGACTGAAGACATGACGAAATCCAGCTCGGCTGAGTCGATACACCAGTCAACGACGTCGGGCGGCACTGGCAACTCGACGCCCGTTCCTCCGAGAACGGCATCGATAAAGCAGAGACCGACATCTGTTAGGATGAACGCGATGACGCTCGAGGAGCTGTTCCAGAAGCAGAAAGACGGCGACGGCGGCGCACTCATCGGCAGCTCGAGGTTCCAAGGCGCGGGCACCTCCTCCTCGACCAAGGGGAGGGTGTACGCCAGCGTCGCCGAGATGAAGAGGAACAAAAGCAAGGTAAGCGACCGGCTAGCTAGACCAACACCCGTTTCCTTCAAAAGTGGAGTTAAAGGAAATTTCTCAAACCTAGGGTTAGGTATAATTCGTTCAAAATGTTGAAAACTTCAGGATATAACCTGTTTTATTAAAAAAAAAAATGGTTGTCTGTAAACTCGGTTTACAGACGATAATTTTACGTGAAAACGTCATAAGAAAACATTGATGAAAAATTGCATACGTTTATGAATTGCATTGAATTATTATCACTAAATTATCATTGATGTTTTATATTATAGAAGATTTTTTTGCACTGCGGTTGGCCGGTCCAACTTGTCATTTTAGACACATTGTTATGACATGTGTGAAGCTGAACATTAATCTTGAACCTTATCTTACATGAAATGCTACACAGGATAATTGTTTTCATTGAATACTAAATGAAAGCAGTCGACTTTTTATACGATCATTTATATGATTCATCATAATTTTTTAGAGTTGAAATCGTAACATAACCTATTATTACTGCACACGTTGACCGATGCTACTTTGTTTTAATGATCCCAGAACAAATATATGAAATTATACCTATAACAAATAAAACTCTTAGAATGCAAAAATTAATTACCTTATTGCCGCAATTGTTATTGTAACAGTAATAAGCAATAGTATGCATAGTAAATATTCCGATTCGCATAACTTTATCTAACGTGCTGTCGGCTACCCCTTCCATCGCGCTCGCGAACCGAGCCGATCGCCAAATCGAGCTTTCACTCGGACGCTGTAGTGGAATAAAGATAGATGCGTCACAAGTCACAAGGAAAACGCTCTCACTCTCGCACGCACGCATGGGTCTGGCGTAACGTTACAATGTTTTCTGGAAAATGTAGGTAACCCGCACATCGATTTAAAGACGTTTATCACGTCAAAAAAAGCTTGTTACATTCGTTATTCTCCTAAATTTCGAATTTTCCGCTACCAAATCTGTCCAAAATGCAAGATGAAAGCTTCATCTGGACTTTTCTGAAACCTAATTGAACTATGGAACGCAAGTAGCGACTTGGGATGAAACTAAAGCGAATACGATTTTTCAGAACTCCAAGTCGAAGATCAGCGAGCTCCTGTTCGGCAGCAGGGAGCTGAAGAGGACCTTTCACAGTACTCCAGATCTGGCCCAGGAGGTCAGTCCGGTCAGCACGCAGACCCTTCCCAGCAAGTTCCACAGGAGTCAAGAGGACATATCCCTGTTGCTCTCGAACAGAAATCCACCGCCCACCCATCCCCCTCCCCCGATACCGTCCCTGGTGCAAGTCGTAAAGGTCGACGTGTCCAGAGGGAAGCAGACAGAGTATGACAACCTCAACAGGGAGTCACTAGAGGAAGGTAAATCAATCCTGGATATTGCAAGAGTGAAATCATGGCAGATGCCTTAACACTATTTTGGAGTTTGGATGAAGAGATTCCACCTTCTTTCTCCTTCATTTTTCTTACAGCAACTCCAAATTATTATCATTTAACCACCTCTTGTTAAGTTAGATGAACAATATCAACTCCTTCAGAATCTACATCTCCTCTTCTTTCAGGTGTTGTGTCCTCCTTCAGGCCGACAGCGAGCGCGAAACTCTACGCTTCGCCAGAGGACATGAAGACCGTCGGATACCGATCGAAGAGTCTGCCGTCGCATTCCTCAAGGTCCCAAATTAGGAAGACCCAGAGCATGCGGACAAACTCGTCTTTCAAACCGGGCGGTGGCAGCGCCCCAGTCGCCAAAGGCGCACAACAGTCCAACCCTTATGCCCAGCCGATAAGGGCCTCTAGGTCGCACTCGACTGGAGAGAAATTCGTTGGTAAGACGACGCAAACTTCCCTTAAAAAATTAATATATCCATTAGTAAAGAGTGTGTAGAAGCCCAAAACAGTACGTTGTTCAAAAGAGATTTCTCCAGATCCATGAAAAAAGTTTTTCTGATTTTTCGTTCTTTACTTTTTTCGTCTCACAATATTTCAATTATTTCTAAAGATTAATGGAGGACTGTCGAACTTACATAATATAGTCTGAAAAATTTCTGGAGTGTTGAAATCCACAAAAACTGTTCTAGATATCTCGGAGGTTCCTGAACCCATTTCGCACACTTTACACTGAAATCCATTTCCCAATATAGATACCCCTACCTTTGAGTCTATTCGGTCCGACCTTGAAGCCATAAACTGGGACATAATTTTACAATTTTGGTATTTGAACAATACCTCTCCATCAGAAAAGCCAAAGCGTGTTATTTCCGCAACGCTCTCCGCCGCTTTCGATGCAAACTTAAAGTGACATGTCCTACATGAATTAACTCCCTGTAATACCCATTTTCATTCTTCCAAATATTTTCTCCCCTAACGAATTGAACATGCACGTTTCTGGAGAACCCTCTCTGGGCCAGTGCTCTCCGTTATTTACCTCCCAACCAGTTAGGTATTCAGTTTGATACCAACAACCTTTTCGTTTAGGAAAAAAAAGTTTTTTTTCTTAGGAAAAGTCATTTTCAAGTTCCTATCATTGTCCCAGTCCTTGTCCTTAATATAACTACACTGTGCTGAACACGGGATTCCCACTGGCATAGAAAAACGCTCATATAATATCAAACAATACAAGCACCCCCCCCCCCCCGACCATCCTCAATGTCTGTCCTATATTCATCCTATCTAACCTTTCTAAACCACTTGAAAGAATTATCCAGTCTCAAATCTTGTCCTTCCTCGAAAATGCTCAACTTCTAAATTCCCTACAGTCCAATCCAATCTTTGGCCAGGCTACTCCACCCAGTCAACCATACATAAAATCATAAATGATCTCCAAACCGCCATTGAACATCAGCAAATTACCATTCTGATCCTCCTCGATTTTGCCAAAGCTTTGGACACGATTGCCTATCCGATTCTATTCTCAAAACTCAAATCTCTGTTTATCCCACAGTGTTCTCACCTGAATTAATTTGTTCCTCACAAATCATTCACACTCAGTCAAAGCTATCTAACATCCATTTGTCTAAGCCCCTCTGGCCATTGTTGCGTGGAGCTCAGGGATGTAGCATCTTGCCCATTCTGTTCGCCGTTTGTATCAAAGTTCTTTCATCCGCAATTAATTACTGTTCCTACCACCTCTATGCAGACAATTAACTCTCAAATATAACTTGCCTTTAAGATTTACCCACTGCCCTTGCAAAAATACAAGAAGATTTGGACAGGACATCTACATGGGCTAGCAGTAATAAGCTAAATCTTAACGCAGCCCAATCCCGGGAAATAGTCTTGGGCTCTTTCCATATTACATGAATTCTGTTCCACTTGTCTCTATATTCATAGTTGATTCGAATCCTATCGCTTGCCACACTTCTATAAAAAATCTGGGAATCATCCTGGTCCAATTGCTCACGTGGAAATCACAGGTATCTTTCATCTGTAGACTCTCCATCTACATCCATCATCCAAACAATTCCCACATGTCCGCCACCTTCAACCTTTGAAACCCGAAAACTACTTGTTTCCTCTTTGATCTTATCCCATTATTTTGATTGTGCCAGTGTGGTTTATGGCGGTCTCATTCGAGATCTGTAGGCTAGAGTCAAAGGTACCTATCATGAATTGCTTTATCCATTTTATTTTAGGGATTTCCTACCCACAAAACCGCAACATACGACCCTTGCTTTCTGGTCAGAGCGAGAACACCATACTTCTCTCATAACTTTTATATTCCAACTTTTCCAGTATCACTTTGCCCTACAATATAATTCCTCATAACCTCATTATATGGTTCCTAGGACCCTCTCTCTTTGTGGCCTTGCACTACCCAATCAATTTTATTGTAAGTTCCCCACTGTTGATTTTGTGATGAAGGTTGTAATCTCGATGTAACTCTTTTTGTTATTCTTAAGGGACAATGCTCCAGGATAAAGTTTTTTTTTATATTCTTTTCTATATAATAATGATAATAGATCCCAGTTTGTTTTTTCTAGATCAATTTTTCGATTATCTATTTTGTGTCTTGTTTCAGGTTCGAGGGATAGGAGAAAAAAATCGACGACTTCTAAGGCGAGCTCAAACTTGTCCAAGCTGGCAGTCCAGCAACAGGCACCTCCTATACCAGAACCGGACTACAGTTGTACAGATTCCGACGGGGAAAGCGAGGAGGAACAAAAGGATCAGAGCGGCCTCGCCGCCAGGATACTTAGCGTTCAGTTGCAGCCTGTCGAGAACAGTGGTAACAGTAATACGAGGTAGGTTACCATTTGGTTATAGCAGGTAGATCTCTAATAAACTTTCGGGGGGTCAAACTGAGAACGAGGGATAATGGAATTTCTTCCAGAGTAGTAGCAATGAAGACAGTGTCATAATATTTGAGTACTACCCCTAAAGCCATACTCCAGTGTTTGTGAAGTGCACACATGTATTGAATAAATATTATGTAATTATCTATATTCCGCCCTTAAGAGGAGTCGAGCAATGCAAGAGAAGTAAAGCTTACTGCATATTCATCTACTCGCGGTTTGAGAAACGTATGTCTAGCCTAGGATTTTGTCGATCTGTGGCACCTAGATGTGAAAGCAATTCCACACGTTCCCGTGAGATATATTAATATTATCTAATTAATTACAGTGCGCATATAAAGTATGAAATACAATTTATTGCAGCAGTATTGAATTTTTATAAGAAAATCGCTGGAACAAGTCAATAAGCTACCGGAGATCTGGAAATCGCTCCTCTAATATAAAATTTACGTGTTTCTTACCGGGTTATGAGTCACCGACAAATATGTTTCTCGGTGCATCCTAATTCAACTGTTCGCCGCGTGGAACACCATTTGCCAGGTGCCATAGATGCATAGATACATAGAATTTAGAATGAACTTTCCTTTACAGAAAATAATCGCGTATTTGTATGTATCCCGATTTGAAATTTCGAATACACCCGTTTTATATAACTAAGATTGTCGGAACGTCAATTAAAATTTTCAAAACACTGGTAGCCGTTTTTTTCCAGTCTGCTAAAAAAGCATCTGATAATCTATACTTCAATAAGTACTTCAGTGCAGATCATTCAGTTTAATTGATTTTGAAGCAAGTTATCCATGTGAGGAGATTTTGAAGTGTAAAGAGGCCTCTTACAGCACATATTGTTTGTTGTAGTGGTAGCAGTTCGGGCAGTGGCTCGATACCCCACAGCTTCAGCGTGGAAGAGATCCAAAGGGGGCGCATGATGCTCAAGTCCTCTAAATCCTATCCGGACGACCTTCTGAAAAAGCAGAAGGAGGCGATCGGCATCGCTTTGGAGGACGGCGACAACAGCTCCTCAGGAGTCAGCTCGGACCAAGAGATCACCACCGGAGCAGGTTCGGAGTACACAGAACGGATCGTTTTAGAACACAACAGCATGACGTTACCTTCGCCTAAAGGACAACGACAGCAAATCGGTAAATAGAGGGCAATTAAATAATTTAGTTGGGTGATTGATAGTGATAGTGAATTGTGGGTTGTTTAGGTCTTCTCTTCTGCTTACACATTCTAGTATGTATACACAGTTGGCAGCATATCGAAAAGCCTTTTTAATTAATATTCACGTTAGGAGCAAAAAGTTCCACATAGTTTGAAACCTTAAATACCACCCTTAGATATCAAATTATTAAAATATTTTGTTTTGTAATATAAATAAAGCTCAGGAAATATGCACTTAAAAATCCCAAAAATATGCAGGCAAATACGTATGCGCAAAAACATTCAAAATATACATTTATAAAACAATGAAGTAAACAGTATTTTTACTATGTAGGTACGTTTTACACTCGTAGTAAGAACTACATACCTGCATATAAAAAAAAAACAAAAAATATAGATTGATCAAATATTAATTTGCTGTTGTTATCATTTATTAATCAAGTATAACACAGCTACCTCTCATTATTATTAGATTTACCATTGATTATTAATTATAATACCTAAATATTATATTAACTATTACAGTGGAAACAATACGCTATTAAGTATTTATCTAATGCCCGGTTTCTGGTACATTCCCTTATCGGTTCAATAACTATAGGTTCCATAAAGTTATTGAACACATAAAGTCTGGTGCCGTTTCTGAAAGCATTCGTTCTGTAAGTTATAGATTCAATGAGTATTGGTTCGACAAGCAATTTTTCTATTGTAACACAGATGGCGGAACAATCTCGGAACGTCATATTTGCTTAGAAATGCGCGTTTTGTGAATGACAGAAAATACGGTTACTGTCAAAAATGCAGTTTCACGTGTCACTTATGGCAAGCGTCACAGATAAAGGTTAGCGAGCAGTTATTATTCTAACCTAAAATGATGCTGGTCGTCGTTGTTCCACACTCCACAGTGCGCATGCGTCACATAATTTATCGCACCGTAATGGTCCGATAACTTGTGTGAGCACTTATTGAATTGATAACCCTTGTCGAACGTTTCAGAAACTGTTTTTGGTACTTTATGGAACGAATAGCCTTATTGGTTCCATATCTATGCTTTCAGAAACTGGGCATAAGTTCTCTAAAGTAAAACTTTGTCATAAAACATTAATTTGTAGTCGGAAAAACTGTACTTTGCAAGATGTCAATGAGGAAAATTAAAAATTATTTATTAGAGATGGTTCTAAATGTAAATTAAAATTATCATCACCCCAGAAATTTACTTTTATGTTACTTTAATTTTATTATGTACTGAATTAATGACTTCAATAATTTTGTCCAGTGAAATATTTCGTTTTTGCAATTTAGTAATTGATGAAGCAATATGAACGAAATTTGTCTCGATATAATGCTAGGTAACTTTTCAGTAATTGATTTTTGAAAACACATTTCTTAACAGAATTACATCAACCTACGTCGTGGAGCTTTTAAAAATATTTTTGATACAATTAGAGTATTGACCATTCGAAATTCTGTCCTTACAACTTCAGACACATTTAAGGCATGTGCCACACAAGTTACATGTAGTATTAGGTTTGGAAAATATTTTTAAATTTAGCCCTTCTCGAATCGAATGATTTCCAATGACAGTCTTAATCGCTTCAATAGTAGATTGATAAGTGAGATCAATATATTTGTTTCGTAAAGTCGTGGCACAAGGCACGTGAACACTTTCTATGCAACGCTTTATTAAAAACTGTTGAAATAATCTAAATAATGGATTGTCCAATTTTTTAATTGAAATATTGCAACCTACTAGCAAACCACTACTAGCAACTCATTATTGAAATTTTGCTTGGCCTGAAAACTTGGTATGGTTTGTAGTGATGAGCTGCCGAACCAAATCTAGACATTTGTTTACGAGTTCTGTGTGTAACGGTTGCCAAGTGTTGATCAACTTGAAATTTCTTTTGACGTAAAACCTAAAAACAGAAAAGTTTACAGAATGCAAACAGCGATTTTGGGCACCCCGTCCATATTAAAACTCTTGCATCCTCTACGTAATTATTTAGTTGTGTTACTAAAAAATAATTGAAATTTAGAACTAAACTATTTAGAATGGAACATTATAATTTATAAATTTATTAAAAAGTGTAATTTTTGGATTGGAACTGGAAATTGTAAATATATTTTTGAAGAGACCTAAACCTTCCTGTTACAAACTGTGGAAAGTATATGGCTGACATCAATAATTTTAAAATGGGTTTTATTATTAATCCGTTTGTTGAGAACAGATTTGTTAGCACTTTGGGCATTTTCACACACTACTAATAAACACTTCAATGAAATAAAATAAAATAACAGCAAGACTAACTGCTAGTTTTTTTTTCAAACCTTAAATGAGATCGCAACAAATGATTCCGTTTGCTATAAACTAAAATCAAGGAGCTTTCCCCCACTCAAAAAAGCCAAGGAAGGTTTTACTTTTGGAATTTTCTTTTACACTAATTCCAAGAATGAACGGCACATTTCCCGAGCTTTTATCATTACTACTTAATTTTAAAAGTGCTTACACATTTTCTGCACACCCTACACAGCCTGCTTACACAGAGATTTGTACTATTAAAATTTTTATTTTCTTGAGATTTCATTCTGAATGTCATTGAAGATATGCGATTTCAATAAATGCAGATGAATTTATATAATTTTGTCTGAATATGCAAATATACACTTTATATGCATTTTGCATATTTCCCGAGCTCTATAAACATTATTGGATGATATTGATATCAATAACGCTGTAATATTGTTCTATAGGGGTAAGCCAATATCATATATTATGGATGATATATGATATTCAATTTTGTGTATATTTTCATAAAAGATTTGTCAAACAAATTTGCTTGTAGAGTTGGTTTCATTCTGCTGCATCTTTCTGGAACAAACTTACTGTTATTATTGTAGTTTTCAGTTACAACTCCCCTATTTTCAGGCTTGTTGAAGCGTCATGCGGTATCGCTGGCACAGCTGCCGCCCCCGATCGAGAACGAGAACGACGAGAAGGAGGAGTTCTGCCTGCCGCCCCCGCCGGAATTCGGGGAGAACACGACCAGCTTCGGCGAGGAGGTAGTCGTCGCTCCGCCTCCACAGTTCAGTGACAACAGGCAGGTGACAAGGGTGCGGATCGTGGGGGCGGTGCCGAAGGGCGGCGGTAACGGGAGCGGCCAGGGCGGATCAGCCCCTCAACCAAAGCCGAAGCAGAGCCGGCTGCACAGCCAGTAGTAGTGAGGCGACTTCCTCTCCTTCTTGTTATCATTTTTGTTTTCTAGTACAATTCGAATTTTTCGTAACGTTCAAGGGACACGGTTGGTTCTGTTAGGACGCTCTATTATTCCATTTTCACATTTATACGTACATAACTTTAATATACTATGCTGAAGGTTTTTCGGAGAGGTTGAGTGGTTGGTCCGATCTCGAATTAATAGCGATTTGAGTACCTATTCTACAGGTAAATAAGTCGAAAATGCCTTTTGGCACATTTACCATTTGTTAAATTGTTTTCGACTAATTTACTGGATATGTTTATATCAGCTCCCTGTTTAAGAATTTTTTGCATCAAAAAGTTCTGAAAGTCTGACACTCCAACTCGAATTCATATCTAAAGACTGTGCGGTACTTCAACAAATTCAACTATATACCTAAAAACCACTAATAACACTAACCGAGATGCTACCAAAACAATCTCTATACTTCTTCCAAAGCTTTGTTCATTCCTACATGTTCATCAATCTAAAATTCTGTAAATGAGAAAATTTAAATTGATAATAATCTACCAAGCAGCATTATTTATTTGCTTGTAGATAGTCTGTGAGTAGTTGACTTGTCGAATGTCGTACAGCCTTTAAACAACTTTCCCCTAAATCTCTTCGATGAAGACTAACATAATTAGTACCCAACTGTTTACAAGTTTCCTTATAACCCTCAACCTCTTTTAGAAAACCAAGAAATCTCTAATAAGACACTACGGCTCTTCATATTGCCTTAGTAGCTAGTTTTGTATTTAAATTGCAAACGATAATTACTACGTGTGAATTTTATAATGTCGTCATATTTGCGTGATACAAGTGCACTATAGAACAATTCCGTCATTTATAATTATTATATTCATCCTGCCAAACATAAGAAAAAGAAAAAAAAAAGAAAAAATTACACGTATTTTTGAATATATTGTTGTATTTGTGTAATTGTCAAATTCTTTATGATCATTCACAACTATGGCACCTACAATACACATGAAACACACACACCTATACACATTTTAATTAAAGAGAGAAGTATGTTGATATTTGAATTTTGTTTAAATACCTGTTGTAATAATTTAGAAACTTTATTGAAATACTTCCGTTGATATGAAATCCAACTTTGGGGCTTCTATTGACCAAATCATACTATTTGCTCATACGAAAACAGGTTCTATGTGAGCCCTAACGAACTGATGGATAATAAATCTTGTATTTTGTGGCGTGTTCATTAAAATTGGGATCAGTTTTTGTACTCATTTGAAAATCCAATTATCCATGTGACAATAACACCATTTTGGTTCAGTATTAAACGATCCCACATAACCGAAGTACGAAAAGGCTCACACTCGTTCTCAGTTCTTTGTAATTGTTTTAAAGTGTCTTGAATAGAAAATACTACCTTGCTATGTCAGTATTGCTTAGAAAGAATTAACTCAATATAACCTACTGCCCGATTTTTCTTACATGGTCGAGAGCCTTTCTACAGTTTACCATTGTGAAGATAACTGATGAGATTGCTTCAAACCTATGAATTAATTGTATTCAGTATTCGTGTCGTTATGTATTTTCCTTCTAGTTAGTTATTTATTTGTATGTTTTAGTAACCTTAGGCCTAAGCAGTTCATTGAGTTAAGTTATTGTTTATATTGTATTTTTTTATTGTAATTTTTTTGTAACATAAGGACAGTTTAGAACTTGTTTGATTTTACGGTTTCCATTTTGTGTAAATATACTAAATTTCGGGGGTACAGTTACTGTACGACTAATTCCTTTTTTGTACAATAACTGTCGAATTTTTATTAAAACCAATTGTACAAGTTTTAATAAAAATTGCGTATTTATATGTAACAGTTGTTTCCTTCCTTGTTAATTTTCCATCAGATGATCACAAAAGAATTAGGCTATTAGAAAACAATTTTATTAAATAATTCATTAGAACCATATATATTCATATATTTGTTTAGATTAAATTTGTTTTTTAAACATACCATTTTATTTTACAAGATACTAACGCTATATATATTTATATATATAAATTTTATTTACAATATATTACAAGTGGAAAAATCACGAACAATTAATTATTCTAAATACTACTATTCGACTAATATAGCCGATAGAGAAACAGTATAGCTATAATCTTTTCCATAACAATAAACTCAAATTTTCTCGAAGAAAAGATCACAGCTAATTTATTCAAGATTTGTACTGTCCGCGGAATGGCGCGGACAATGTTGCATCATAACCATCATTAATATAAATAAGAATTTATAACTTAAAAAAATTATATGGTAACAAAAGTTAAAAAAAGATTGTACTTATTGTATATCCTTCGACAGCAGTTATAAAAATTGTGCAAACTTTACCGATATTCTTCCTCTAAAATGTATTTGAGTATTTCGATAAAAAATAGATACAATCAGATCTCAAGGCATTCCACATCACAAACAGTTAATCTGGATAAAAAGTATCCAACAGTAAACTCTTAATGATTTTTTCCTTTTTAAAAACCATTTACTTTCAAGCAGACATAAATTAATTATAAAAATCTAAACAGTGAACTTTTAACTATTGGAATCATGCAATAGTGCAGCACAATAGCTCACCTCAGCTAGATCATGGTATAGTTATCAAGCAATTATAAATAAATTTTCAGGCACATACTAAGGCACTAAATCAAATTTTGTAAACCTAAATTATGAACAGTTGAATGAAACTAGCCTCGGCAACCTACACGCCCTTCCTATTTTATAATATTCGAGTATTATTATTCAAGTCTTAATTGTGAACAAACATGACCTCCGAGATCATCATCTTCTAAGGAGGTGCCGTGTGTCTCGTCCTCCGACACCTCTCCACTTCATATTTAACAAAAATATACAAAAAAATATACACAATACATTAAAAAAATAATATAATAAAGAGAAGAAAACTCATTTGCTATTATACCTCAACTCCTAATACTCGGTCGACGATGTAGTCATAGTGTGCAGAAGACTCGTCCTTTTGATCCTTGCTCTTCTTATCGTCGGTCTCGGTGTTATCCTGGCAATCCTCTCGGCTCGATTTCTTCAACATACTGTTCTCGGAATGGCACTCCACCGTTGGAAGGAAGGGTACAGTACTGCTCGTCCTCGTAAAGAACGCCATCTTCTCCCTGAAATAAATACCGAATGGTAAATAGACTGGGTACAGTTTGGCAGGAACGTCGAAGAAGAACCATCGATAGCTAACGAATATCACCCTTTGGTTAAAGAAGAGAATTTAAAAGAGGAAGAATCAGATTCCAACCGTGCTACAGTGTCAGGAGTTGTTTTTGAACGGGATTTTCCTAAGAAGTTTACCAGCAATGAGGAGGTACTGGCATTCGGAAAGATGAAAGAGGAACCTTCGGTCGACATTGAAGACCACATTATTGAGGAAAAAGTTTGTACGGAAGAATTGACAGATTTTTTCAAGAAATACTATCAAAATTTTCAAATTTTAAACCCAGAGATACATTGTTTTAAATCTCCTTCAAAATCGACAACCACGAACTCGCGTTACTCCAGTAACTTTACTCCAGTAACAGTAATTCACTCTACTACTCATTGGATATGTAGTATTTATTTTGATACTAAGCGTATTTTTGTTTATAACTCGATACACAGTAATAATTTAAATAGAGAAGAAGAATTAGTTTCTGATTTTGTTTAATAAAATGAACTATTCAATATGAAAAGTAGTAATACTTTTTATTACATTAATTAATATTTCTATGAATGGAATAAAATCAATTTTTTTATGTTTCTTTTTTCAAAAGATTATAATGTGGCTAGTATGACTTTTATACTGAAATTTAGCGTTAATACCGTCTATGAAAGAAATCAAATCAAATCATCATTGGCAAGTATAGATTTTAACAAAATGTATCCCATACCGACGGACCGGGCTAGTATTGCTCATAGTGTTAAAATGTATACTTGCCAATGTTGATTTGATTCCATTTCTTTCATAGACAGTAATTAACGTTAAATTTCAGTATAAAAGTCATACTAACCACATAATATTCTTTTGAAAAAAAGAAACAAAAAAAATATTTATTGCGCAAACTCAGAAGTAGGTCAATTTCCCTATGGAATGCCAAGTTGTTCGGAACTGATAGGCGTTCTGTAGTTTATTACATTTCTATGGCTGATACAGACACTGGTATATTCCACATTCATGAATGGAATTGAAAGCTAAGGTTAGGAAATAAAGATGCAGACAAAAAGAGCATTGAGGTTTTTGGGGATGACTCCTATGAATCCTATGGATAGCAATAAAGACAAAAAAAACAACAAACAATCCACAATGCCCAATATGGTAATGAGGCGATCCATGGAAAACGACAGAAAACTAGGAGAAAAACAAAGATGGAGGATATCGAAGGTAAAAATAAATACAGCAATGGAAGGAAACATCAAGGCTAGTGGCCTGAAGTCAAGCTATATAACAAATAAGTCATCTGACTGGTATCGTAACCGAGATTAATCGCTCCTGCTTCACGAAAAATAGGAGGGGCCTGAACGAGTACAGAACAATCCTATCAATAATACTCACTTGAAGGATATCAAATCGGGCTTCCCGTTCCCCGCCTTCGACTTTCTCAGCTTGTAGATCTCTTTAGAGACCTTCCTGAGCATCTTCTCGACCTTCTTCTCCTCGACTGTCTTCGGCGTCCTGAAACTCTCCGCCTCAACCATCAGAGTTTGGAACTGCTGGTCCTCGAGCAGGTATGAGGCGAGCTCAACGTCGCCGTGCTCCTTCGCCGCCTCGAGCCTCCCCTTCAGCTCCCTCAACCTGCCGAGCTCGGAGTTGAGCACATCCAGCCTCGTGTGCTGCGCTCGAAGGTCGAGCTCGAGGTCGATCGACGTTCTCGCAGTCACCTGGAACTGGCCGTGGTGGTGGTGGTGATGGGACTTGCTCGCCGACCCTGACCCAGTCTGTCTGCGAAACCTCAGCGAGCGCCTCTCGACGGCGTGCCTCTCGAAAGGTTTCCCGCCCCTGCGGTACAGTGGCATGGCGCTGTCGCTATCGCTCCTGTTCAACTTGCAGATGTACTGGTTTTTCGAGACCTGCGCACTCGGCGAGAACGTCTGTGACCGCTTGATGGCGCCCTTGTCCTCGATCACGCACCCAGCGGCCTGGAGTTTCATCTGCTTTGCGTGTTCCGGATAGAAGGCGCACTCCGTGTTTGTCTGTTTGTCGGCCAGCTCCAGGGGCTCGAGCTGCTCGTCATTCTCATCGACAGCGTCCAGTTTCTCCCTCGTCTCCTCTTCTTCGCACTCGTCCCCCAAGTCGTCTTCATCCTCTTCATCTGAATCTTCACTTTCATACTCCTCCGTATTTTTCAAACAATTATACAACTCTTCAAAGTTCAGATTAATGGCAGGTGGGAATATGGTTTCCTGGTTCCTCGTCAGTGTCGACGTTTGAGATGAAATGATCGTTGAGTCATCGGAACTCTCCTCTTTGCCAGGGTGTCTGTAAGACGTGTCAGAGTCCTTCTCTCGTATGGACATCTCCGATTCTTGCTTCGAATGGAGGAAGCCCGTCATCGGTGGCTCTTCTTGCAAGCAGAGAATGTTGTACCATTTTTGAGATATGGCGTTCAGGGTGAAATCAGCCAGGCTCACTTGGGCACACCCCTGAAATACAAGATAAAACAACGTAATTAAAGGCAATGTTATGAAATTGAGCAAGTGCCTCTACCCATGCTTATCTGGTGCAATGGACATCATATAAGAGAGGGATGCTTGAATTCACAGAATGGCACAAATGTCAGAAAGAAGGGCTTTTCAGAAATGAGGCAGAAATACTAACATAGTTGAGTACCGAGAAGTAAGTAAATACCGAATAAGCTATATCACAATGTAAAGTAATTTAATAACTACAGTAGTGAAAATACAAGATTTTCATTAACAAGCTATGATTAATTGGTCTTTGTAAATTAGTACCACACTTCTCATGTCCTTTGTTATATTAGAATTACAACTCACCACGCATTTCTCTAGCTCATCTGACTTGTGCCAAATGTTGACCTGCAACGTTTTGGAGAATATCTTATTGGCAGGTACCTGAATGTTGAACACATCGCCGAATGTCGGCTTTTTCAAATCATTTACGTGCCTTGTCGAGAAAACCGCAGATGGATTCGCCGGCAACAGCGCTACCTTAACATAACTGCAAAATAGACAAACAGGGAATTAACATAACAACAAGGCATGAAAGTTATAATTATAAGAAAATGACAAATATACATGAAGTGATAATTAAAGCTAAATATTATTATAGAAATATAACAAATTCTAGAACGCCAATAGGTACGTCCGAGATTCACTTAAATGACTCCACATAGCAAATAAATACCAATTACTTGTACATGCGCAGAACGTCTTTTCTTGCCACGCCGTTTTCAAGTTTTTTTTGTTGTTGGTATTTTTCAAATGCAGTTCGGATGCCACTAGACCCGTTATTGGAGAAAATTCAGTAAATTTTGCAACCCCATCTCAGAAGTGCACATGGCAAAAATAAGCCTACTGCGCGTTATAAAAAGAACAGAGTCAGCTTTTATGACTTGTTGATTGCTGTTTGCTTTAAAGTTTTTTAATTCCTTACAAAATCGTTTGCCACTTGTGCTCTGTTTTCTGTGGTTCCACTTTATTTTTTGAACATTATGTATTTCTAACAGTCTTTCACTGCGCATTATTGTGAGTTTAGATTTGTTACTAAATTTAGTAAAAATGAGGTGCATGGCTAGTTTTTGTGAAAATGAAGGAAAAACTCCAGGAATAACCTATTTTATGTGTAGTTTATGTAAAACGCTACAAATGAATTGGATGCAAGTACAAATTGTAGTTATTCTAAGTTATTGCTTATGAAGAAAGATACCTACAATTACCAAGATAATGACACTCCCAATTATAATCGGAGTTGTAATCAATTTTTTATCAAAAATTAATGAATTCTGAGAGAGTAATGGTATTATATTCTTCAAGCTCACTCAGAAACGGATGACTCTTGGAGAAGACCTCTAGACAGAAATCGCACCAACAACATTTGAGTGACGAAATTGGTTTCTGTTATTTGCATTTCAGGCAGGAAGATCAGTTTCTGGTTAACATCCCTGAATTTGAAATTATTTGTTCCAAAGTTTCAAAGAGTCGGAAGTTTCAAGTTAGTTTATCAGGTAGATGAATAATGGTTCAGTTGTCAAACCGGAACACTGCTGGAGACATTTTTTATATGAAACATCTTTTACCGCGTTGAGCAGTAGATCTGAGATATTTCCACAGTGCAGTGTTGCCTAATTTACAACACATGTTACCAACAATTACTGGAATCTTCGTAACTGACACACCAGCGATATTTAAAACAGGACATTTTTAATATGTAAAAAAAACATTACATAATTAACATAGTTTCTATGTTTAAATAACTCAATAGTTTCAATGGAGCTTACCTATGAAATTGCAACGTACTTTCCCTTTCTTATGGCCTCGAGGAAATAATAAAGCAAAGAGGTGTTTTATAAGAGCTAGGACACTTTGTATCCTGAATACCCAGATATATTTAGAGTGGAAACAGTACAATTTTCCTTTTGTATGAAAAGTCAAAACTATTCTACGGATTCAATTTTTTATGCGCTCAACGTTTCCATTTTCAAGAAATCTGCTCAAGCAACTATTCATATCTACAACTTATTATCAGGTTCACAGAGGAGAAGCCAAAAACCCCTAGTCCTGCCCTGATTACAATGTGAAATATCTGGCTTATTACACTATTTATTCCGCAAACTCAGAAATAGGTCAATTTTCCCTGTAGAGTGTCTGGTGTCAAGTTGTTCAGAACTGATTAGCGTTCTAGAGTTAATTACATTTCTGTGGATATCAGGCAAATTGCATGTTTTGTAAAGTACAATACATAAATCTAAATCGTTTCAAAAACAATTGACAACTATGAAAACAAACAATAAACACTGTGATGTGAATTGTGATGATATGTTGTTTATTTTATGTCTCCCATATATATCATCCAATGGTAAAAATAAATTGAATCTTAGTCACTGAGGATAGTGACTATTTTCTAACAATATCTATGAAACACAAAGTGATCTATGAGAAAACCCATCGATAGAACCCCACTTACATCAGCGAATCGTTCGGCAGAAACAGTGCACTGAAGTTCCTCCCCTTCTCAACAGAGACGGTGAGCGCGCCCTCGGACATAACGTACTTCAGCTTTATTTGTACTTGCGCGGTCTCAGAGTCTGACTCGCCACCGGTCGAGGCCTTCTTCCTATTCGACGCCTCGAACACGCCCGAGTCACCGGCAACCGACTCATCGCTGACTGCCGCCGAAACGGACCTCGTGTTCGTGCCAGATGAGGACGTCCTCGACAACGTCGTCGCCCCCTGCAGCATCTCGTCCCGGTCGATCGGCGGCGGCGTCTCCGATATCGGTGACAACGTTGGATCGCTCGTCGCTGCCTCATATGAGTACCGGGCTGCGGCGGGCGGCCTGCCGAGGCCGGAACCCTGTGACATGTTGCTGACCTGTGCCTCGAGTATATCGGTCAGGGGCGATAGGCTTGGCAGGGACGAGCGCTGCTGGACGAAGTTGAGGTAGTCAGGGTTCGACAGCCTTAATTCGCCCAACCTTTCTTCCATGTTTTTCTGTTCTGGATGCAGCCTCCGGTCCCTCTCGGCTTGTTCGTAAGTCGGGGGCTGAACAGCACATGGTAGATTTTCGTACATGGGTGACACGGGTGGCGAGACTGACGACAAAGAACTCCTTGGTGAGAGCGAGGGTTGCGAGCGACCCGGCGACGGGCTTTGTGTGAGATTATCGTTGCTCTTCAACAGCCTCTCGACGCGCCGGTGTAGGTCGGCCATGTCGATTGGTTTGTCTAGATTAGAACCTAAATACTGAGGACCACCATATATGTCGGTGAAGCTCAGCCCGGAGCTGAGCGATCCCTTGCTGCTGGTCGTCGATAGAGAGCCTAGGCTTGAGCTGCTGCTCACCGATAGGGTACTGGCGGATAGGGTCTTCAGCTGGGATTCCAGATGAGTCATCTGGCGTAAGCCTTCCTTGAGCTGTTGGAGTAGCAGTTGCTTCTCCTCATGTAACCTTAATCGGTCCGCTATGGCCCTGTTCGACATCTCGAGAGCCTTGTTCAGGTCTTGCTCCAACCTCTTGCACTCCAGCTGGATGTCAGTCATCTCTTCCTTGGAGCGCATCCTCGGCGTGATACTCCTCAGTTCCCGCAGAAGTTGCTCCTTCTCCTGGAACAACAACAGCCTGTCCTTGTCTGACTCGACCTGCCCCGGCTGGACTTTCTCCTCCAAATCGGCGAGCTTCTGCTGGATGTGCTGGACTTTCTTCCTCGCCTCGTCGTACTCGAGCCTCATCTTCGCCATTTCGGCCAGCTTCGTACCGACTGGCACCATGTCGCACGAGAGATCAGTCTGAGAAGCTGTGCTGAGTTTCTCCTGCGGCAAGCTCAGGGTAGACACGTCCGGGGAACTACCCGATAACTGCAAGCGGGTCAAGTCGTCCTTCAGCTTCGCCAGCGACTGCATCAGGTCAGCCTTCTCCTTTTCTCCGGAAGACAGAGATTTCTGGATGTTCCTTAGTTCGGCCATTATCGCCTGGGCCTCAGATATGTTGTAGCAGGTGCCCTGTTGGCTGTTCAACTTCTGCTCGACGCTGGAGACAGAAAGTATAGTTGTAATACCATATAATAGTCCTTTATATAGGCATTGCAAGTATAGAGAGTATCAAGCAGGGCCACGTTATATTTTCATCTATGTGAAAGCAATTGCGTTTTGCAATAAAGCGTACCAGAATGAAATTAATGCCAGACTTTATTTATGTACATATATGGTAAAGAGTATTTTTACCTTATTTCAGGTGTTTATGAAATCATATAGAATCGCCACATCAGGCTGGCTAGTGGATTTAAGCCTTGGTTTTATTAAGAGATATTTTATCCCAAAATGCCACAAATAAAAACCAGAAAGTATCTAGGTCGTAGGCAAAGAGACATCATGAGCAATTAAAAACGCTAAATGCTACCTTAAGCCCTATGCGAAAAACTCATTGTTCTTGTTGGTATCACCTTTCGAATAACTGTGCTCCTTATTTGCCTCAGTAGTTATAAAAATATATTTGTTCATTCGGACTTACATTGAGAGCGTTTCTACGCCCCTCTGTGTGTAGGTCATCTCGTTCCTGATTTGTTCCAGCTCGGACTTGAGCCTGGACACGCGACTTTTCGCCAGCGCGACATCCGACTTTAACAGGTCCGGGTCGTATTTTGTACTAATACTGCTCGAAGACGAACACACTGTGGAGAAGAATTGTTTAGATATCGAAACTAAGCTGGAGACTAAAAAAATTGGCTTACAGCTCGTCCGCGACGTACCAAGCGTCGCCAAGGCATTGTTGAGGTGGTCATATTCGTCCTGGGCCAGCATTAATCTCTGAGATTTTACTTGGTATATGTCCTTTTTTGCCTGGAACAACAAACAACGAATAAAAAAATCGCACGAGAATTTTTCTAAAGTTTAGGGCCGTGCGGCACATTTTCTCAGTATCGTTACTAAAATGCTTCTTTGCGCCGCACATGCTTATATCGAGATCTTTCTGCAGCACCAAACGATAAACGGATTCGTTTTAGAGTTCATACAAGCCCCGGAACGAACGCTTCTCCATAAAAATACGAAGTTTCGAAAAATTTGCTAAATTGTATAAGAGGCATAAAAGCGGACCTGACAGGAGTCCGTCACATGGATCGCGACTTGCGAGGAATAATTACGAGCGAGACGCTAAAAAGAAATAAATGTGCAAATACCTTAATGAGTACCTTAGTCTTCATTAATCTTAATTCGGAAAAAAATATTTCGCTACTGAATACAGATAGGGATAAAGAAATAAAACTGCAAAGTGTGTAGGGTCCCTTACAGAAAATTTACAATGTGACAGTCACAAAAAAAAAATTAACCTAAGCGGTACCCAAGAAACAAACTGGTACACATAGCCAAATCTGAACAATTTTGTACAGCGCCGATTTAAGTGGGTTTATTAAAAAACTATAGTACATATTATATAATATTATGTATTAGTATAGAAACCCAGTAAATTTTATTAAAATAATAAGAGCAGATGTGGGTCTATAAAAAGCAGTCCTCCTCTAGAAAACTGAATATTTTGTCAGTTTACTGATTAATTGACCCAATTAATCAGACTTACGCGTTCTAGGACGAAAGCGCGCCCGCTACGGATCCGATGATGGTATCGGTACGAGAGCGCCGGCAAGGTCTGAAACGTCCTGGAGTACAGGCCCTGATGATGGTGACGGGCGAAACCGGTCGAAACGTAGGGAAACGTCGTCGAGGGATAATCGAACTGCGCCCCGGCGGCGGCAGCCGACACGTAGCACAAGGGCCACAACATCATCGCGACTGACGAACTTCTCTCTTCTTAGTTCTTAGATTCTTTCTTCCTCTTGCCTCCTCCTCCTTCTTCTTCTTCTACCGTGCTGCTGCTGCTTCTTCTTCTCCTCCTTGGCCGCCGGCCTTGGACCGTCCTTCGCACCCTGCCAGCCGGCCCGGGCCAGGCGTAATTTCCGTGTGCATTCCACAGGTCAAGCGGGACCGAGTTCGTCAAAAAGAGAGAGGAGAAGGAGGAGGAGACGAAGAGAGAAGAACTGAGAAGATTTATACATTGTTTTAGTCCGTGTGTTCCTGATCAACGTTCAGATCACGACAACAACAACAACAACAAGAAAACGCCCAGAGGGAATTCTTGGTAGGTATGCAAAAATGAACCGAAGAGCGTAACATGCGAATGGGTACTGAATAAGGAAACTTAATCAATCCCTTCGTTCTTGCCCCATGACAGTGTTTGTTAGGAGTATTTCGAATCCATGTTTCCCCAGGAAGCCCAACAAGAACCATCCAGGACCCCAAAAGGTCTAGCACGGCTTTTGGTACACATTCTTAACACTCCTCAAAGTGTCCTGCTTTCTCCTTCTTTTTCGCCCTAATGCCAGAATCTTGTTCTCCATGTTTGGACAGATCAAATATATACAAATTTTCCCGAAGAATGGACCACATAGTTTCAGAATTATGAACTAATGAACAAGTTCTGTAAATAATTGATTAGGTTAATAAACAAAAATGATAGTTTTAGATTAAAAGATACCACTGGAGTATTCTTTAAATGAAACAAGAACATTTTAAGAAGTTGTAAAAGTCCCGACCAGGATTTTTCTCAATGGGCCGAAATAGTCAGATGTGACTAATGATTGTGTATTATTATTGTAAGTAACCATTAAAGCAAGAATAATTTAGTATAATTAATTGATTCGCGTAAAACGCTGTACAATTAGAAATATATTTTTTCCACTGTGGAATATTTTTCCTCGTACACCAAGCATTCATTTCTTTTCTCTCAATCTCAATCCTTTTAAGAGGGATAAAGTTGTGCCAAATATGTATACGTCCATCGCCGTTAACGCGAGATTTGACAGGTACGCATGCTCAGTAAAGAGGATCTTTATGTTGACAGAGCTTTAACGTCTGCTTTCAATAAACCGTCTCATCGGCAAATAGGCGAATCTGTTCGTTTAACATTACCGTAATACTTAAGGGCCGTGACATACCGAAAGCCCGTAAACGGTAAAGCGCTGTCAACGTAAAGATCTCTTTACTGCGCATGCGTATCTGTCAACCTTCACGTTAACGCATACGTATTTCATACAAATTCAACTCTCTATTTTTATGATGATGGTTAATGATAAACAATTTTAAAAAGAAATCCAATTGTATTTTCTAATTTAAAATAGTTAGTCCTTGCAGCTTAGAACAAAATTTGTAAGAAAACACTTAATTTCGACTCCGAGTCAAGCGGTTATTATATTCAAGTCATTAATTTCTATTTCGATTATGTCTCTTGTCTCGTTCTAATGATCGAGCCTTGTTTTAAATGATTAGGGGCATATGTTCATATGTACGTATCTCAGATGCACAATTAAATCGAACCGAAACAATAGAGGTATTCATCGAGCCGACTTTTGTCATTACTTTGTATCTTTTTTATTATTCATTACGACTGGTCATAAGTTTATATTTAATCTTATCAATGGTTAGCCATGACGAAGATTGCAGGAGAGCGTATGTCACGAATACTACTACTACACTACATATACTACGTAGTAATCCATTGTTATAGAGTTCGGTGTGGTCGTTCAATGCTTCACGGATTATTTGAAGGGACAAGTAGATAACGAACAGATTCACTTAAATGGAAATTGAAACAAAATTGTTGGATTCGTAATGACTCGCGTGTCCTTGATGGAATTAACATTTTTATTGTTCGCGCCGGTCTGGCTATCTCCTAACATCGAATGGGATTACGGAGAGCGATGTGATGAAGTAGAGATGAGATTTTTCAAATAATAATCTCCGGAATGCAGTTAATCTACGAAACTGCTCATCTCTCGTGTGTTTCCTCGTCCTTCTCTTTCTATCTCTCTTCTTTTCTTTTAACGAAACGCGTTTAGGCGCCAACTTTTTGAACGGTATCTGTAATTTTTCCGTCTGCGTCGAAACACACACACACATTCACATTCCGGAACCAAATAAGAAAAAACGAAGCATCGTAAATAAACAAAATAATTGATCCTCGATATAACAAGCATTATACAGTGTGGATAGTTAATTTGGCAATATAAAATTATTCTTAGCGCCAAAAATGTGTCGACATTTGTAACAAATGATGCAATGAATGCTAGTGACGACACGCCTATTGGTTGACACAAGTCAACTAATAAAGTCAAAGATCAGTGTCAAAGATTACAAAGATAATAACAATACCATCTCGGTTTCAATAAAAGACGTTCAAAGTGTGGATTAGTTAGGAAACAAGGCAATTTCAAATTTAAAAATAATATAATTATGATTATTTTTTATTCCGAAATTGCAACCGTCAATTTTTTAATAAAGGTATCAAGTATACAACTGGAACTAGTAAAGAATCTATCGGTTGACATCGAAGTTAATGAAGTTAATAGCAGTACTCGATTTGAATAAAAGACATCTGAAACTTCACCGGAAGGCAGCAGTCAATTTTTCAACATATCATTTCTATAATATTTATAGCAGCCATTTCATCACTTGTATCTCAGTAAGGAATGCAATGTGACATTTCAAAATAAAAACATTTGTAACACAATACAAATGCAATTTTTGGCTAACAACTTGCTTCATGTATATCCACATTAATAACAAAATTATATAATTCACGTATTAAAAAAAATCGTTCTCAAAACGATCAAATCAAGTAAAACTTTATCCAGTAGAAAATAAATCACACTCTCAGTAGTATAGTATATGCTTCGATATGAGTATTTTTCCTAGTTAACAGGTAAAAAAGTCAGACGGCTTAATAAAATTATATTTAAAAGCAGACTTATGAAGGACTTTTATTTATATATTAATTCACCCCCATTATGAATAATATTGCTCGCAGGGATTTCTTGAAATGAACAAGAATAAACTACCTTCACTTTTAACGATACAAAAAATATTAATGGAAGTTGTTTAGCATTATGTGCTAGAGAAGAATCTTATTGGTTTAATCTCACCTACATTCAAATTTAACCTGAAATAACCCACTAAGTTATATTAGAAATGGAAACCAAATCTTAATTCTAATTTTTGGTTTAAACTAAATGTCTTAGGGGGCATCATTAATTACATGAGGCGTTTAGGGGGAGGGGGTCTAGCAAAAACCTCACTCAATCTCATCTAGAGGAGAGGGTGGTCTCAACAAATATCTCGTAATTTTATTTTGCAAAAACCGGTGTAAAATTGAGATAAAATTGGGTAAATTTAAACAAAAAATATTTCTTCACTAAAATATGGCTAAATCATATATAATAATATTCATTGCGGTTTAAGTATGCACCGATAGAAGAATTTGCCAACTACCCAACTACTAATAAATTAGCTACTAGTTTATTCTAGTACATTAAAAAACCTTTAAAACGCCCAGTATACGAGCAGTTTTATTCACATTTGGTGTTAATTAGTTTTATATGAAGCAGGGCTGACCACCATAACGTGAATGTACAATTCCAAGATTTTTTGAGAATTGCACATATAGCGCCCATTCTGGGACATGGTGTCTAAGGAGAATTGATTTATGTCATGCTCGTTAAATTTTTATACTTGCTTTGATCGTTTTGAAAATGATTCTATTTTACAGTACATGAGATGTAATTTTTTATTAACGTGCAAATAGATAGGACCATAGCCAAATCTACATTTGTATTACAATAGAAATGTTTTTAATTAGTTTCGAATTGGTATTAATGATTTTTTGAAATCATATTATATTTCTCTATTGATATGTACTGATAGAACTATAGCCACTGATAGAATGGCTGCTGAATATCCAATGATTGATAGAAATGTCGCACTGAAAAATTGTCTGCTAATGTACCACCCGTTAAAACGTAGATATTAAAAAAATTTTAAAATAGAAAAACGTATAACGGTTTGGATTAATTTCGAATTCTTGAGTTTGCGACTGTCAAATTGATGTTTGGTGTTTGCGCAAATCCTATACGCCACAATTTTTTGTTTTTTTTTTATTGAAGTATTAGGACAAGTGCGTAAATTTAACTGTGTTTTAAGTTCTGGCTTGTGCGCATTCTATCAGCCACGTCATCAAATTAAAGTGCAAGAAAGCTTCCCAATTTATGTGGAAGTAAAGAATGGTTTACGAGATTTAGGTTTCTTTCTTGACTAGAACTTTTACCTATCCTACCCAGAACCTATATATGCACACAAACTTTTAGGTTGAAGCGGTTAAGGCATATACATTGTACATAATGCATATAGACCGGCCCTCACTCGCTTTCACTATGCATTTAGTGTGAAGCCATAGGAGTTTGAGTAAAATAGACTGAATATATAGACATAAGAGAGGTGAAAGAAATATAGCATATTTGCACCTGAAATTATGGTGTGAGCATGATCGAAATAACGTGTTTTCTGATTACGGTGCAAGTGTGCTATCACTATCTATGGACTTGAGACTTTTATTATTATTTGTTCTTTTAGTTCGTAACGTCCTGACACTGCTCCAGACACAGGGCGAAACGTCGATGCTTTTAATCAATGAAGATTATTAGATGTGAGAGCGCATGTTTACTTCCACCGATTTTTTCGGCATTCTAAACTGATTTTAAAAATCATTTGGTGAAAGTTCATTTTTTTACGGACCTCCTTAGTCGTAATTATTTCTTCTTCCGAATCAGAACTGCTACTGTTAATACTGTTGCTGCTTCTTGATGTATTTAGTATTTTACGAACTACAACAACGTCCGTGACTATCTTAACTGCATTTCCGGCTAAACAATAAAAATCAATATTTTTGTCTATCTTAACCACGACGCCCGACTCGTGACCATAACCTCTAAATCGGCAATTATATGAAACAAAGAAAAAACATCCTTTGCCTCTCGCAACCATCCGAAACATTATACCTTTCAAGTTCGATGGAACCGATGAGACATGCAAATACGATGAACTTATGAATGCAGTGATTGAATTTGAACGTTGTATTATCCATAATTGAAGAACGATTTTATGAAATTGCCCGTTATGTGTATACTATGGATGTCTCGATTTGTCGAAAGTATCAGTACAGTGAAGTATCGCTTTGGAAATGCTCGATACTTAAAATATCGATACTTCTTGAATCACAGTTAGTTCAAATCAGAGAGAATCTACATAAGTGTGTCTCTGTCTAATGTATGCGTCGTTGAACTTGTTAGACGAAAACAGATCTATGATTAGATCCTGTGTATGGTTCTATTATAATGTCGCATTTTGGATTTTTAGAATTTTGATTATAAAACATTCAAAAATAACACATTTACTTGTCTACTAATTATATATGATTGTAAAATGGAATAAAACATAATCATAAATTAAATAGACATTCCAATAACAACAAAACAAACAAAAACACAGGAAACAAAGATAAATAATTAAATAAATAAAATAAAAGTAAAAATAGTCGGTATACGGAATACCCTATAAATTCCTGTCATCTAAGATTAGTAAATGTGAAAATAATAATTTTGATAATCTAATCCCACATAGGTAGTTTGTTCCGACTTTGGGTCATATTTCCTATTTCAGAAAATAGTCTTATAGAGGGAACTGACGTCCCAATAACGACATATATTCATTGGCGAGCTCCCTTAATATGGGCGACCAATCGCTATTGTTCCAGTAAAGCAAAAGGTTCAGACCTCAACAGGTGCAGTAGGACTGCTCACTTGAATACTCTCAATCCATCTCTTTCTCTCTCGTTCTACTATTGACGTGGATTTCTAGCTTTGCCTTGGTATTGACTGTTGACTTAGAACAAAAATTCGATCCGGGATATTCGTTATTTAGCTTAAATGGACCGATCCGCTGATATATTGAAATGGGAAATATCGATAAAACATATAGCGCATTGGAACTCAAAAGGTCGATACTCACAAGTATCGATACGTATCGCACATCCTCAATTGCCGAATTTACGAACATGCCCACAGTTTCTCCCGAAAAATTCTTTACTCGTCACCTTCGGCACGGGCTACGAACTTCCACCATATTGGCGACGAACCGAGAACATGGAAGGTGGAAAGCTCCAGAATTATGTAACGGAAAAATAAACATGGCAAGTCAC
Source organism: Cryptocephalus moraei (assembly GCA_946251905.1). Classification (NCBI taxonomy): domain Eukaryota; kingdom Metazoa; phylum Arthropoda; class Insecta; order Coleoptera; family Chrysomelidae; genus Cryptocephalus; species Cryptocephalus moraei. The sequence continues at coordinate 32,593,216 of OX276454.1, read as the reverse complement.
TAGACGTATAAATTCTATAGTAAATCCACTGAGAAGAAAACACCCACGAAACGAGAAAAGGTAGTAAAGTTAGACAACACCTAATACACGTCGTTTGCTATTGGTGGCAAAGTCATAAAACTTTTGGCGGGAATTGTTGATGTACAGAGTTGGTTCAGTAAAATTAAAAAGTTTAGTTGTCTCATCAATAGTTGTCTGTTTACAAGCGTTCAGGTAAGTCGTTGACGGTGATAGTGGACTTTTAGTTGATGGTTTATTTTAACGTATCGCTATTGTTATTCAGGTTTTTCATATAAATTTGTAAACATATTTCTGTGATCTATTGCAATTATGAAAAGACACCTTCCCTGCTCGACTCCCAAAAATAGACCTGGAACATACTTAAGCTGCGGGGAGAAATCCATTATTTTAAATGTATACAGAAAAGAAAGAAATGAACATCCTTAGTAAAATCTTACTAAAAGATAAATCGTAGTCAAGGCGATCATTCTTAATGCGACTCTGTACTTATTCCCTAGCTGGTCACTCGCTTTGAATTTCGACGTTTGTGTTTCATGGAAGTTTTCTTCTCAGTGGATTTACTATAGTTTAATTCCTTCTAATCATGAACGTGATTTTCATCATCATCGTAGACGTAGTAGTAGTAGTAATAGTAGTTGTAGTAGTAGTAATAGTAGTAGTAGTAGTAGTAGTAAGTGTAGATTTGTGGTAGTAGTATCGTAGTAGTAGAGTAGTAAGTAGTCATCGGGACCGAGGAAGACCCGCTATCCACATAGATGCTTTTATTCTTCTTCGCAGTCTTTCCTCATCTTCTCTTTTTCTCACTCTCGCCCGACACATCCTCTCCGTATAATATCGGAATGTATCTTCGACACAGGCCATGTGTGTGCGTACGTAAGTCCATACTTATGTGTGTGTGGATGGGGTCTCGGGAAGGGGGATCGAGGGAGGAGGGGAGCGTCGTGAGGGGGGGGAGGGGGCCATGGAACCGCGTGTTGTTGCAGCTACCTGTGTTACGCCGCACGATCCCAGCAGGCCACCGCATTCCACCGATTACCGACGAGCATAAACGAAAACGCATTCCATTCCGACGAGTTAGAAGGACGGAGGCGCCGTTGCCGAACTTTACAGGGGGGAAAACGCGACGACGGGAAGTCCGGGAATCCCCTCGTCTCTCCCACGCCTCGAGCGAGGTCGATCCGGGAACGAAATTACTCCCTACTACCAAAAAGGTACTGTACTGCTTTCCAACCAGAACCAACAACCAACACAGTACTGGTGATATTAGCAGAGAAATGGAGTCGTGTAGAAAATTGCTGGAAATCGGGACAATCTGCATAATATAGCTGTGAGAGCCCATCACAGGGAAGACATCACCGAACAAGTGTGTAGTTATCTCATTAAACGCAGCTCGAAGCTCGACTCATAAGCTGTAGGTGTGCCCCAGTCCTCAGTAGGAACTAAGAACATATTCCACACAATAACATATTGGCAAGAAAACAATGACATGATGAGTTCATTCTTCTTAAGGTGCCACATTCATTTAATGCATGTTAGCTACAATTCTGGCATACTCTTTTCGATCCTGCGCGACTCTGAAGAGTGGTGTGGTCATCGAGGTTTGTCCAGTCTCTTATGTTCTTAAGCCACGAGTATTTCTTTCTTCCGATGACTCTTCTTCCTTCGATCTTTCCTTCCATAATTAGCTTTAAGAACTGGTACGAGTTGATTACATTTCCACAAATCTTGCGTATTTTACCGATACAAGAGACAAGCCAGAGAACGCAAAACCACACCAAGCGTCGCCGTCTAATAACGATTGGTTATAAATTGACCACCCTATTAACTTTCTTCTTGTTAGAGATGCAAAAAAAGTTTACTACAAAAGTTACATTATTCAAATGAAATTGGTATTCAGTATTATAATTTCTGTTTATACAAGGCGGTCCACTTTTTGGGGTGACAGGGTGCCACTATCAAGTTAGAAATTTTAAATGGAACGTCTTGCTGTATATTTATACATTTTATTCCAGGTCCTTCTTTCCTGATTCTAAATATGTAGGAGTTGATGGGTCTATCTTATTTAACTTTTGACGATATTCCTTTCCAATAATTTAAGTTTTGACAAGTTAGTGTAATTTATTGTGAATCACGGTTTATACGGAGCCTGAGAAACCAAAAATGTTCTCTACTTTTTGTAAATATTGGAAAAAGGAGAGCAGCACGAACAAAGTCTTATGGCATTTTCAATTTGATTTCCTGGCATTAGGTATATGGCCTGGATTGTCATGAGACTATATTGGAATTAAACCGGAGTTCGAAACTCCAAGTTGGTTGAACCTTCGCCCAATTAGGGCGAAATCAGACTGAACAACCAGACCCATCGTCCACGGCCGACCAAAATTTCAAACCCTATTACTAGGGTATACAGGGTATTACATATTACTATAAACCCTATACTATTTGTTTCACTCCCTTCGGAACGGATTTAATATGACATTTTGACATTGATCTTTTGACATTTTTTGGTGAGTCGATCCAGTCGATCGATCACGATCAGGCAAATGTGACGTTAAACAAATTGCTGGATGAATCCAAAAATTCGATATTGGTCGGTCGGTCGCACTGAATCGGGCAGTCTGATTCCTACCTTACTTTTTGAAACAGCCCAAGCAACTTCACGGAACTTCAATCACCCCTAACACGTGTTACATAAATATTGGCAACTTCAAAAATGAAATCAAACTGCTATTTTGTTGATATTCAGATTTCTTATTTATTACAGCTTCTCATATTGTCTTGGTGAAATTTCAACTTAATATTTCAGAATTTCTATAATATAACAAATCTAATGGCATTGTTAATTTGATTTTCAGGTCTTGTCTCTGTAATATGTTCCTGACCGATTCCCCGCGAATCTTTTTTTTAGTAACTTGAATGAGACATTCTCTTCATAGGAAAAAACGTGTTGTAGTTGTCAATGAAAATGAAGAGATTAACATAATTCTCTACCTTAAAGGTTAATTGATTACAATTCTATTATTTTCATTTGTCACTCATTGCGTCAATTACATAGTGTTACTTAACCCAAAATTTGTCTTAGAAAACCCGGAGGACAGCTTGCTCACCGTCTCTGGTGAACTTGGAATTAAGTCACTTTGGAATACAGAACACCTCAGAGAATATAAAATGTCTGTTAAAGTTTTAACAGTAGAACATAAGCGTAAAAGATTGGAAGTTTGTGAGCTTATATTCGAAAGATTGGAAATTAATTCTGATTTAATGAGCTATATGTTGAACAGACGAGTCATCTTTCACGATAGCTGGTGTTTTCAACAGAAATCGTCGTCCATGGGAACACAAAAGTCGTAGAAAAAGAAAATGTCTCAAGTAAAAAAAAAAAACTGAAAAATCAGCATTTGGGGGTCGTATACCTATTCCAGAACAAAATTGTAGGGCTTATATTTTTGATTTAAACTTACCGGGGTAATCTATATACAAATAATTATTCCTCTATTATTATTATTACTACTCCTGTATAAATCAGGAAACAAGGATCTTGAAGAAAAGGTGAAAATATACTGGGTGGTCCGTTTAAAATTTTAAACTTGATAGACTCTAAAAAAGTGGACCGCCCTGTATGTACAAAAAGTATACCAAATAACATTTTCATTTGAATAATGTAACTGTTTTATTCAACTGTTTTTTGCACCTCTCACAGGAAAAAATGAAGGGGCCGTCAATTTATAACCAATGACCCTTTACAGCTCACTCAACGAGAAACTTAACGGCGATCAATTCATCAATTGGAGGTGTGTTTCAGCAAGAGCTACAAACATATATTCCAACCGACAAAATATTGACGAGAAATTAAAGCAAAGTATTCGTACGTTTTGTTAATTTTTTAGAGCGAGACCATAAGCGGAGCAAATTTGGATGAAACCCACTGACACACCAACAACCTCCTCCTGCTACGTTCCGATGGTTGCAATAAAACTTGGACGTTTGTATTAAATATGAACGTAACTTCAGTCTCAAGATAAGATGACACAGGTCAGATACCACATAGTTCAATACCGAACCCAACTGAACATAGAAATTACCTTGGATCAAACTTGAAAGAAAGTACACCAAACGATACCAACTAATGATACCTGTGAAATTAACGTAAACCGAGTGCCTTTTGAGCCATTTGAAATTAAAATTTGTTTGTTAAATAAATGTTTCCTTTGCTTCTAATGTCCGTATGATATGGAAAACTCCTCACCGATCGCTACGGCGGCACATTTCTGTGGCGCGCCGCTGTTCGCATTCCTTACGCTTAATCAGCGAATATTTCACATAAAAATATCGTAACGCCCCGCCCACATTTCGTAGTATATCATTATATTCGTTCGACATGAAAAATTTAAATGGACTCGAGATATTATTATAAAACGTCTACATTCCACGGCTCTCTCTCTGGAATTTTGATGATCGCGCTACGTGCATTCCGATTGGTCTCGAACTTTACTGTTATAGGCCAGTCCCGGACGGCTTCACCTCTCACACGTTATTCAACCTATCGCCGTGTGTTGTACGCATTTACGTACAAGAAAGCGTAAAAACCAAGGGAAAAACCAACCAAGTACCACCAGCTCAAAGACGAAACAAACTTTGAGTAAAATAGAGAGAAAGAGAAAAAAAAAATAGAAATCTGTCTCGCGTTGGTGAAGGATAGGGTGGATGCGCATGCATTCCTATGGTCGATCCCTTTGCAGTTGTAGCCAGCTCCAAAAATTGACAACCCAGCTGAAACACAACCACTTCTTCGTTGGTATGCGTGTTAAATTCTATATCCTGCAGGTGCATTACACAACCCTGTACTTGAGCGTTCAAAACAACCTTCTTAAGGCCCTTCGTCGGTTGTCCTCGATGTAAATATCACAGCATCAGAAGTATAAAATAACAAAATTGCGACTGCTATATTTGTTAGAGCGAGGGTCTGTGGACTGACAACTTCCACATGTATTCAGGATTGGTCACGTTGAAATGCCTATGCCGACTCTTTACCTTACCATCATTAAAGACACTTTCGGAGTTCCGGCTCCGGCCGTGAGTGGGGGCCTGAAACCACGCTCGAAACGACTATCGCGCTTTTTTGAAAAAGAAAAAATCATTTCGAATCCGGCGACGTTCCCGTGACCGCGTCTCGCCTTTACGGCGGTAAGGTCAGTGCTTGATTTCGCTAAGTAGGCACTTAGACGTCGGGCACGAGCCGCGGACTCTCCGAGTTTCTGGTCCGCTTCGCGTGTACCGAGAGAGCAAAAAAAAATCAAACCTAGGCAACGGACTTACCTCCAGGACATCCTGAGCGGTCAGCAGGTAATCCCGCAGCATCGCCTCTTGTATCTCCCGCCATTCCTGCCTTGGGTCCTCCAGCTGCGTGCATTCTGTAAAAGGGACAGAAGTTAAAAGATGCTACTCGAAGAGTTGGAGGGGATTACGAAGGGTTACTTGACCAGGTTGGAATAGTCTGCAGGCGTGAGGGTTTATAATCCGGGGCCAACGCGGCAGCGACTGATTCGTGGTTACCTTTAAAATCACTAGATACATCAAAGTAGAGTAATCGAGTGACTTATTTAATTAATTAATTGGTCCAACCAGGGACGTTCTGCACATAATGCTCTTCGAAATGGTCCGACCAATGCCCAGACATGTGGGTAGACAGATTTTAAATTTAAAAATAAAGATTCGAGACACACAAACGTGCCTTTTATACTACACAAATTTAATGAGGATCCTAAGATTCCTATAATGATGCTGCACCTATAGTTATAAATATTTCATTCCGACCCTGCACACTGTGTACGTTTTGAGAACTTGACAGCCATATTGATGTTAATTTGTCAACAGTAACATTTTAATACATACGCTACTGTACATATATTCCCTCTAGCAATTTTATATCACGATGGTGTAAGACAACTTTCATATACTTAGTAGTTCTAAGCAGTGATGCGTTTTATGTTATTATTTTGGTCACTGCAACATGTTCACTGGTCACATAATGGAATTGGCCCAAGTTATTCCTTCAGTAGTTCGCACGGCTGAAAACCTTCGAGGAACAATCTATGTGCTATATTGCTATAAGATCTATACTTAGTCTTAAATCAGGCGCCAAATTTAAATCACCTGTTTGAAATCATGAAAATAGAATTCTCGGTTAATTTCTATTTTCAGTTTATCTCGAGCTTACTAAATTGATATCAACTGAGTTATCTCACATCGTTGGGAATTATTGAATTTACGTGAGCATGTTCCCTGCAGGTCCTGCAAGAGCTTAAAACTACTATTAAATTAATAATCAGCAAACACAAGGGTTCATTACTAAAAAAAATTTATGAAATTCTACACGTTGTTTCAATTATGAATCATCTATATATAATAATAGAATATAGAAGTAAAACTAGACCTATGGAAGTAGACCTTTATATAGTAGATATAGTAGACCTATAGAAATAAAACTGTAAAACACCTCAGTTACTTAGAGAAGGAACACAGTCATCAAATTCGCGCAAGGTATACGTCACAACATACAGCTATCTCTCTTATAGTAAATCCACTGAGAAGAAAACTTCCATGAAACACAAACGTCGAAATTCAAAGCGCGCGACCAGCTAGCGAATAACTACAGGGTCGCATTAAGAATGATCGCCTTGACTATAATTTATATTTTACTAAGATTTACTAATGATGTTCATTCCTTTCTTTTCTGTATACATTTAAAATAATGGTTTTCTCCCCACAGCTTAAGTAAGGCTCAGGTAAAAGGAACTAACGCATGCAAGATATTTTATTTTTTCATATGGTCAGTTGACCTCTAAAGAAATAAAATCCAAAAGTGCTACTAAATTTAGCCATGCGTTTTTGAGAGAGAACGGGGTAAGGTTGTTCACTTTTCGATTTTTCGGCTATAGCGCAAAAACTATGCATTTTTCGAAGATATGTGCCGTAAGATTTCTTGTAGAGAATTAAATTTCGTATGAAAATGATATTTTTTGAAATAAAAAAAAATAATTTTATGAAATAAATTCAAAAAACAAAGTTAAAAAAATGGAAAAATTAAAAAAAAATTGAATTTTTGACTATAACTTTTTTCTGAGTGAATTTAGGTATAGAAATTGCTTCATAGAAAAGAAAGCTTATGAAATTCGCTTCAAAACGGTGGCTTGTAAGACTTTATATGTTTAATATTGACCGAGATATAAACGTTTGAATTCAGCCATTTTTTCTCTATTTTTTACTTTTTCTTTAAAATGCGTATTGTTTCATATTTTTACGTGAAAACATAATTTTTATGCAATAAATAACTTATGTACGAATAATTTAATATAAAATGATATTTATTTATATTTAAAGTCAGTTTGGCACCGAAAATCACAAAAAAGGGAGCGAAGCTGGAATTGCTCCTTCGATGGGTTTCCCAAAAGCCTCACAGGAATGGAGGATATACCTATGCCAATGGGCCATACCAGCAAAAAATACAGAATTAGCTACCATATCATAAGGACTGGTCTAAAGGGGAGGTGCAAGCCATTCCGGCTGACAGGGAAGTCTGGTACACTACAGAAGGAGGGCAGAGAACAAGAACCGTGGTAAGGATGAGTCCACCTCATTGAATTCCCTTGTCACTCCGTTCCAAATGGAACTGATGGCGGCTATACAGTGTGTCTACTTGAAATAACTACGACCAGCACATTTTCATGTGCATTTGCTTCGACACCAAAAGGCTGCTAATGGCACCGCAAGCTCATAATACGAGACTGCGACTGCTCGTTGTGTGTCACCAAGCACTCAACAGGGTGGCAGCGAATTGGTCGCTAACTGGTCCTCTCTGAAGAATAGAGATCCACAGTGGAGGGTGTCTCCCGAATGACCGAACCAAACCCCTCGACAGATGGTAGAGAATCGAAGCCTGCAGATAGGTCAAGTCCCTTCTTGCAATCAGGCAGTCAGGCTTTACGACCCGGATACGAATACAAAGTGTGCGTACCATCGTAGGCACCCCTAACGGCCACGGTGAAATCCACTAGCCTACGCCACTTTAAGTACATAAAGGGTTTGGAAAACAGGCTGCTATGTCGCATCTGCTCGGAAGAAAACGAGACAGCGGAATGTATTTTGCATCTGTCGCGCGTTGAAGCGCAAAGAGACAGTGCCGCACTGGCTTATCCCTGCTTTTCTCAGCGAACATATAGTCCACACGCTTGGGGTCGTTTTGTAGGAAGCGAACCTTTCACCGAGAAAAGCAATGTTTTCCCAAGTTGTTTTAGTCCCTGAAAACGAATGTGTTGGTACATTTTCCGAAAGATGGTGCAAAAAGGACATATTGTTTAAATCGCTATAATTCGGAAAATATCGAGTGGACCGGAAAAATGTGTCAATAAAATTTGTGCAAAGTGAAAATATACTCCAAAAAAGTTTAACAAGTTTTGCCGTATCTACAACACATATGGAGATAGTTATCTGTAATTGATAATTGTAAATAAACATGATCCTATGCCGGTGTGATATCTTATCAAAACGAAATGGGGTTCAATGAAGAGATAAAGGATCTTTCTATATTGGTATAGTAACAGAATTTTGAGTTTTCTCTGATTTTGATCTAAAAATAGTAAGCTAAATATAAGGTAACTTTAAGGAACCTTTTAAAAAGATCAAAAAAATATATCAAAATTATTCCGTCGATACACCGATGTATATTTATCTTTTTATTGAACCCTATTTCGTTTTTATACGATAATATATTACCCTAGGATCATGTTCTCCCTAAACCCTTTTAGTGATTGTAAGGGTATTTAAAATAAAAGGTTTTTAAAAAAATTTAAAGGGTTTTTAATAAAATTTTAATGAAAAATTTTTAAGCAAAATAGGATAATTTTAGGGAACTTTTAAAAAAAAATCAAAAAAATATATCAAAATTCTGTTACTATTCCAATGTATAATCTATATCGTTTTGATACAATACATTACCCTAGCTAGGATCATGTTCTCCCTAAACCCTTTAAGCGATTGTAAGCGTTTAGGAAAAACATGTTTTCTACACCCCATAACCGTTCGTATACTCTACTTTCTAGGGTAGGGTGTTATCGTATCAAAACGTAACATGGTTCAATGAAGAGACAAAGGCTCATTCTATATCGGTATAGTAACATAATTTAAATGTTTTTTGATTTTGTTAGTTTTCTAAAATTGCCCTATTTTACTTGTCTTTTCAGATCAAAATCAGAGAAAACAAGATTCTATTACTGTCCCGATATACAATGAGCCATTATCTCTTTACTGAACCCTATTGTGTTGGGATTCGAGAGTCGAGAGTAGGTACACTAACCTTAGGATTATGTTCATTTATAATTATTAATTACAGGTAATTATCTCCATAAGCAATGTAGATGCAGCAGACCTTTATTGGACTTTTTTGGAGAACATTTTTATTTTGTATGTTTTTGTACGTGTTTAGCAGATAAAAAAATTGTCAGATAACAGCTTTTTCTCGGTCCAGTTTTACTTCGTATAAAAAGACCCTTAGCTTATGGACCGATAGCGGGATAGAATCTTAACTTTATGGCGGCCTCTCTTGGAGATCGATGCTTAAAAAGCGACCCGAGATGATCAACCTTTAGGAGGTTTAGTAAGAGCAACAAACAAAAAATTATACCTTCTTCAATCGGTCGTGGAAAGAAGAGTGTAGGTACCATAGCAGAAGCAATTCCCGTCTCTATTCGCCCCATCAATAAATTTTACTTACGGTTCACGTGATTGATGTAATAAGACCCGATCTGATGGTCGTACGCTTCCTCCCATCCCAGCGGCAGCTCGTTCCCTATGCAGTCCGCGAAAGTCTGCGGTTTCGTGTATCTGAAACGAAAGAGGAATTCGTGAATTTTGTGCCGCCCTGTAGATCATGCCTCCGCTTCCTTGACGTAATTGTACGTAAATAAACACACGAATAGGTACATAACAAAATATGGCGTGCATTTAATTAGCAGTGGCAATGAAACGGAATGGTAATGAAGGAATGTGGGTAAAGGAAAAAAGCGGCGAATTCCACTAACATATGTTAAGTGATGTAAGAAACGACAATGAGAATGGAATTAATTAAGAGGGGTAAAATGCGTCGAAGTGACAATAAGTCTGTCGATATCCGGATTGATTGTTTAACTGATTGATCGATTGATTAGTGAATTCCATCGATGCCTCGTTTTTAGGATTAGAGCAATTATCGTAGTAGGTACAAACGAAGCTTTGTTTAGCTACACGAATTTTTCTAGACTCACTAATGTCGGTATAATATTCACCGGCACGAAACAAGTTATAATGAACGTTCATTCATAGTTCCACACAATACGCTACCGTTGAATCCGGCAATTATCGCACATTAGCAGATAATTTTTAAAAGTATTCCCGGATAACTGTAAGCCTTTGAGCTAATAAATTCCTCGGTTCATATTTAAATGACGATGACGCACCGTCGCCGGCGCAAATATTTATCTAATTGCGAAATAAGAGAAAACCGTACGATTTTCGCTTCGCCTCGTATAGTGTACGTATCGACCGACCGACCGAATGAAATTCCACGTTGGTGCGAGCCGAGAGCCGGCGATTCCTTTTTTTCCGTTGTATTTAAAACAAAACCAGATTTTAAATTCTTCTTCCTTTGCTGACATTTCACTACTGGAATAACTTAAATATTTATAAATAATTAATGATGGCGTATTGAGCGAAATATGCGTCGAAGAATAAAGTGCAGAGGCTTAAATAGGGAAAAGAAATCTACCGGACGTTGCATGGTACACACCCAGCGAGAAATATGAAGTACCTAGTAGAATAAGATGAAAAGGAGGGAAAAAGAAGAAAAAGTAAAAAATACACATGTAACCGATAGCGATCGATCGTTCCCTCGCTTCGAGATTAGATTAAAAAATTAGTCAATCACGTTTCTGACTAATCTCGACACTTAACATTCCAGGTATTAACACCGCTCGGGCATAACATTCCAAACGGAGCATAACAAAAACATTCCACCGGTCCACACACGTATAATTTTGTATTATTTCTAAGAAAATATCCGAGGAATTCCGACGATTCCGATTTTTGGCCAGCCTCCCAGCCAGTCTCGGCCGTTATAAAATAAAAATACAACAAAAAAAACTCGGTCCATCTGGCACTACACACACACACACACACAAAACAAGGCACGAAAGGTACGAGTGGGCGTCGATTTAAACAGCTCTTCCGTTATCATTTTTATTTATTGGTGTGGATTAGACGAGGACGATGACAAAAACGTCTTCGGTTCTAAGCTTACAAACCCAGTAAATTAGAGTTGAATAGTAAATCCCTCGTATCGATGCAAGGAAAATCTCTCAAGCCTCAATAATCGCTAATTTCAAATTTAGTTACAGCCAGCTACACACGTGTACAGAAATAAATCACTCAAAAGCTGAAATACCAACCAAATTTGATGAGATGAATTCATGTTACAAATATGTTAAATATACAGGGTGTTAAAAACAAGTGCCACAAACTTAAACGTGAAAAGTCATACTCCAATGGAACTAGAAAAGAGATTGATTTTTTTTTTGTTTAATGGGTAAGATACACCTGTAAAGAGTATAGCAATTGAATATAATCTCATTTTAAAAGCTAAAAACATCGGTAAATCATGTGTGTGAAGTTAGAGACAATCTGTATCCACGAATTATGTACGAGAGTCATTTCCGCCAACAGTTGTTACTTCACTCCAAACTATGAAAGATGATACATGGAATAACCTCGGAAGTATAACTTTCTACACATTTGTTCTAATAACAAAAGATAGATAATACAACGGTCAATGCAAAGGCTGTAGCAAAAATTTTCAAAAAATGTCAACAACTGAGCTATTTTGAAATTTCCGAAACACATTCATGTGTAATGGAGTTACTTCATACGCTATAACTCCGCGGAAGAGTATAATGCTCTCCACTTTTGTTCTTATAAGAACAGATAGAGAATAACACAATGACCTATGCAATGACTGCAGCAAGAATTTCCAAAAAATGTCAACTGAGCGTTTCAAGTAAATCCATTACACATGAACTTGATTCGGAAATCTCGAAAAAGGTCCGTTATTGACATTTTTTGGAAATTCTTGCTAGAGTCGTTGCATAAGTCATTGTGTTCTATATTTTTAGTTATAAGAAGAAAAGAGTAAAAAGTTATACTTCAGGAGTTACAGCGTACTAAGTAACTCTATTACACGTGGACATGGTTGGGGAATCTCGAAATAGCTCAGTTACTCATATTTTTTGGAAACGCTTGCTACAGCCGCTGCATAGATCATTGTGTTCTGTATCTTTTGTTATAGGAACAAAAGCGTAAAAAGTTATACTTCCGGGGTCACAGCACATTCTAACGTAACTACACGTAACTCTATTACACCTGAACGTGATTCGCAAATCTCGAAATAGCTGTTATTGACATTCTTGTTAAGGCTTTTGCATATTCTGTATCTTTTGTTATAAGAACAAACGTATAGAAAGTTATACTTCCGATGTTATTCAAAATTCACGAATCATCTTTCATAGTTTGAAGTGCAATAACAACCGTTGGCGGAAATGACTCTCGTACAAAATTCGTCGTTGGAGATTCGTCGCTAACTTCACACACATACTAGTAAATCTTCGTTGGTGATATGAAAAAAATCATGAAAAATGTTTTTTTAAGTACCTCTAAGAATATCCCGAATGGAAGTATCATGTTTTTTTAATGTGTGGGCAAAAAAGGTTAACCTTTGAGAGCAGGTTGATCCAATATGTTTGAATAACGATAAAATATTGTTAAAATTTTGAAACATTTTTTTTTATTTTGGTGACAAAAGCTCTTACATCCTTGCCACTTTCAAAAGGTATGTCTCATATAACCCTGAAGTTGTCATGGAAATTGCACCAATAAATATTTAATGGTTATCGAGAAAATCTATTTATTTATTAAAAAAATCTTAGATATTTAATACATTTTTGTTCTACTGTGGTCAACTAAAATATAAGTATGTAGCAAAACTTATATTTTATGAAATTGTTGTAGAATGTCAAGTTTTTAATTTTAGTCCTCAAAAATGGCGCCAAAAAAGGTATTTTTGTGAGCATGTTTCTTGATAATATGTTATCAACAAATTAGTTCATCGGCATAAGAGTTAGATGTCTCAGTAATCGATGAGTTATATTTTAATACATGTATAAAAAAATTACTTTAGGAAATTTTGAAGCTAAGATACTTTTCGTTGTTAAATTCGCCAAATATTTATTTATAACATTAAAGGTCGAAATTGATATTATATCTAGTAAACAAAGATAAATATTTAATAATTACATCGTATTTAATAGGGCTTAACCAGGCTTTCTACACTCGTATTTATCGAAGAATTCATTATTATTAAATAAATAAACAAATATATTTTTTTGTTAAGAGATAAATAATTTTCAATGAAATTTTTATCATAACTTGAGTGTTTATGAGACAAACGTACCTTTGATACTTCTGTCGTTTTATAGTATTTCTTCGTTATTTAAACAAATAATTAACCGAGTTGCATCAACAAGATCTCAAATTAATCGTTTTTTTATTACCTACACATTGAATAAAAACGCGGATACATCTCTTGACAACAGCTACTTAAGAGCTACTTTAAAAAATACATTTCTATGTTCCGACACTAGAATGACAGCTATTCTAGCACTAAAATGGCCGAAAACAGTGCTTCAATGAGGCTTATTAAAACATTGTTTTTGGTAATTTTTGTTGGGTTGGTAACAAGATATTCCCTAATGCTGTCTGATGTCTGTCAAAACAAAATTAAAAATAAATATGGCCGCCGCGTCGATGGGGTAGGGATGCAAGTAGTAAGTGTTGACTATAAGCTGTCGCCGCACGCGGCTCGTTTTAAAATCGCGGACTCGGGCTTGGAATATGACGTCTACTGCAACTTGATTTTAAACTGTTATTTCTTTACACCAGTTCACAAAGTTATTGTAAACTTTTTCATATGCGTCTGTAGACTTATCAGGTAGCAAATTCCTTACTGCATTTGAAGCCACTTCTTGTAATTCCGGTGGAGTTAAAGAAACACCCTCTTGTACTTGATGCGATTCGGATTCTTGAAACATGATTTCGATTTTATTTAAATCCATTAAATTTAATTTGAAATGGTGTGAAAATTGACAGATGTCTAGGAAACAGCAGTAATACCAACTTAAATGTCACGATAAAAAAATCCCCGGATAAGAAATTTTAAATTATTTAAACATAAATAAAAATGAAATGGAAGCCGGAACATAGAAAATGTTGTAAAGTACTCGTTGCAGAAGACATTCCAAGCCCTCGTCCGTTCTAAAACTCGGGCTTGGAATATGATGTCTTCTGCAACTTGTACTTTAAACTACTATTCTCATTAATTCTGCACATTTACCCATTGATTTTACGTTTACAATTTTTAAAATGGGATCAAATTTAAGCTTATGCGGGCACCAGTCGCCAGTTTTGTATTAAAGTTGATACAACTACGAAGTTAAAGCATTCAGCTAGATACAATGTCGATTTCGATTCTTAATGTTTATAAATAAACATCTGGCGAATTTAACAATAATAAAACCATATCATGGCTTCTAAATGTGCTAGAGTTTTTTTTTAAATGTGTTACATTACTACTCACTCAATTACTCAGTTATCAAGTTTTATGCCGATGATTTTTTGGTTGTTTGAGATATTCCCCAAATACGCACCATACAAAAATAAAACCTATTATGATGTCACTTTGGAAATTTCGCATAGAAAAAACAACTCATATCGACACAATGGTTATATAAAATATAAATTTTGCTAGAAAAATGAGTCATGGATGAGCCATTTTGGTTGACAGAAATGGGGTAAAGTTACATTATTAAACATTTTTAAGCTGTTTTTAATGAACAGATATACACATATTTTTTGAAAATTGCAAGAATGCAAGTTTTTCACGAATTTTTTTTTGTAATTTTGCCGTATTTTTATCGTATTTTTTTGTAATATTTTATCGTTATTCAAGAATATAATGGACCATTTCGGATCAACTAGAATTCGAATTAATAGTTTTTTTTTATTACTCGTATAATAGAAAATATGGATAGGTAGAATTGTCTTACAACTACTTTAAAAACTTTTCATGGTTTTGCACATTCAAATGACCATTTAACAATGTTTCTAAAGTGGGATTAAAACCAAAGGTAACCAGACTAATCCACGATTAAAGAAAATGTAAGCCATTCTGACGGGTAGACAAGCCCTGACCAAGACCCTGAAGATAACCCAGGACAAAACGAAAAGATATGGATATCTGATTTTCGCTATTTATATTTTTACCTAATTTTAATATATCGAAAAGAACATTAAGGCGGAAACAGATTATCGTCACGTCACGTGAGCTCACGTGCTGTCACGTTAACTCACGTCACGGATAAAAAGTGCGGAATAATATTTCACATGGTATTTAAATGTATTAGAACCAGACTGAGGTTACGTCAAAGTGACGTGAGTTAACGTGACAGCACGTGAACTCACGTGACGTGACGATAGTCTGTTTCTGCCTTTACGGTTTAAAATACTGATTAAAAAACGCCCCATAGCGTTCACTAACTTATTCGATTGCAAAGAATTCTTAAACAATCCATTGGTGGACAGGATTTCTTTTAAACAACACTAAGTTTGTAGAAAACTGAACTAATAGGTACTTTTACTAATCAAAATTTGCAATCTACACCGTCCATTTGACGAAACTTATTTAAACAAAAAATATTCAAAATTTTTTGGAGATCCCGATTTTAGAATTTTCAATCCCTTAATGAGAAGGCACATTTCGTTAATATTCGTTTTTCTTTTAACTGCTTTAATCAGTTGCGCCCCCAAACGGTAGACATGTCGTACTATAAATAATTGCTGGGACATGGTCGACGACAGTCTTTTATTTGGACACCTTGCACAAACATAGGTCCCAAAAGTATTTACATTTTTAGAAAAAAGATACGTTTTCGATATTTGTGTGCAAACAAAGGCTTCAATGATTACAGCTAATACACTGGAGGATCTACAGTTATTGCTAAACAAAATAGATGAGCACGGACAACGCTAATTAACATATCAAAGACGAAGGTAATGAGTATTGGTAGGCAAACTACAGAACCGAATATCTTGATTGGAGGGGAAAGCATTGAGTGTTACCAAATTTAAATACTTAGGGTCCATACTTAATAATAAATGGGATTGTGAAGTCAAAACGCGGATTGGTATGGCCAAAACAACTTTTGCTAGACTTAGGACTCTGCTATTACATAGACATTTGCCTTTGGAGTTACGATTAAGAGTTCTAAAGTGCTATATCTGGCCTGTACTGCTATACGGTGCCTAAACATGGTCAATTAAGTTGAGATAATGAGTTGGACTTAATGACCCTTATGTGCCAATGAGCATTTGGGGCCCGAAGAAGAAAGGCTTCAAAAGTCATATAAGAAACCTCGTGAGGGTTTAAATGAGGTCAAAAATGTTTAGGGTAGATGTGACTTAATTGAAATTACTTAACACACCCAAACCTCAAAGTTGGCTTGACTTTTAGATAAAAGACTTCAGGTTTTAGGTTTAAACCTGATTTAAAAATATCTAGTAAACGTGACGCGACATATTTCCTATAGTAGTGTCCAAAGGTAATTAATTAGGTTTTTACATTCAATATTTGCCAGGTTTAAAGTTCTTGAGGCAAAAATGACATGGTCTGGCGTACTAAAATTATCTAAAAACACAGGCTTGTCATTTAGTAAAAGGATTTTCGTCATATTCTGTTTGCAATTCAGATAGTCAGATTTGGTCATACCGCACCACAACCACCAGAATAACCAGAAGAGTGCGCATTGTCGACTTTCAATGATGGCAAAATTAAACTGCGCATATTCCTGACGGTATGATTTTCTTTGTACTAAGGGGAGAACAAACAAGTAATTTTAAGAGTCAGTTATTGGATTAGGTTAAAAAATGAAAAATTTAACGCCGTTTTCACCGCGACTGTCACAATCGTTAAGGCAGGTCCGGCTGCTGCCCTTGAGATGTCGCCACCGACATTTCCGAGGCCTTGACCACCCTTCAAGGAGTTTATCTCTCTACTCGTACGTTTCCTTAAATACGACTCGTTCTGGCAACGCGGCCATTAGAGGCTCGACCGTCACCGCATTCCTATCTACGGTCGTTTCACTTCTCGAACTGATGGTTCTCTCTCTCTTTCCTTCTAACGCACATTCACACACACACACGCACACACACACATCGCTCCGAGCTCCGAACTAGTACCGAGATCGAAAACATATCGGGACGACTCGACTTGTTTGTTACAATTTATTGGTATAGATAACGCATATATATGTTCTATTACGGAGCGCACATCATTGCCAATGACCTAGCCTAACTATCGATCAAATTTTAGAACAGAGAGGAAGAGAGAGACAGATAGATAGTTTCACGGTTTTAAAATCGCGTCAAGTCCAGTCTGACGCACTTAACCTCGGTTTAGATAAATTCGGAAATTCCCGCTTCAGTTCGACTCTCCCAGTGGTTTTTTTCGGTAGGAGATCGAACCCGGTTTAAGAGTATAGGTAGGTACGCAGGAAAACGGAAATCGATTACGATGTAACTGGCATTATAAGCTGCGTTAATTAATTAAACAGTCTACCTACCTACCAGTTTTCAGTTCTGCACGTTGAATTAGTGCAGCACAAATTTGAACTTTCAGTGCCAGACATTAAAACTGCTTCCTTCCTCTAAATCGTTTTCAAAAAATGGACCAACGCTTTTATCTTTTTCGTTTAAACCGAGTTTAACTCTCCAGGTTTTTTGAGACTTAAACTCGATTAAAGTACACAGGCAAACTCGCTTTCAGCAACGTCTGTTAACATTAACTTTACTAGTATTAGTAAAATGAACTCTAACTACAAGTGTGAAATAGTTTGTAAGTTTAAATACACCAGAACTTGAATTTTCGGTACGATTTCTCCAAGGCATTTCGATAACACTACTTTCAATACGCGATGTTTAGGGATTTATGGATCGCTCGGTATGCGATATCATGGATTCAAAACATGTTATTGTACCAATTTTTTTAGAGGAATTCCTCAGATAGTCCATCAATCAGATTAAGGATAAATTTCGAGTGTTTTAAAAGAGCAACCCACGTCATCCTCACTATTTTTCTCAGATTATTGTCCGATGTCTACATTTCGAATTGTGCGAGATCGAAAATTGCATTTTAGAATGTTTTGAACGTTTCTCTTTCATATTTGCTTACTGTTGTAAACAGATATTAAATGATTTAGAAACATGGTAGAGCAATATTGGTTTGATCATGCCTACTACATAGGTACTTTAAAAATGGGCACGGGTCATCTCGTAAGAATTTATCTCGGTCCGCATTTGATCTTCGCCGAGATCGGTCAACTCGTAAGAAAATGGTTCTCAGATCGGTTACGAGTTGACCCGAAAAATCCCAAAAGAGGGATTATCGTATTCCTTGCGAGAGGGCAAGGAAACCCTGCGGAACCCGACCGTTATTAACAACAAGCAAGTCTTTGCCGCGTTGACTTTTAATAAAATCCACAACTAGGTATCTCGGTGCTCATCACCGTTTAGTTGGAACGTAACAAACCACCCCCTTATATCATATTCTTAGTTTCAACAAATATCCGAACTACTTCGTTGCAATCATCATCCCCTCGATTATTTCTGAAAATCCTCTTACGAGTTGACTCATCCAAAACTCGCGCCAAAACTACCCTTTAAAAATTTACCTGCTGGTTAGCTTACGAGATGACCGATCTTAGGGTGAGGCATTAAAATTCCTTGCGAGTTGACAGCCGCCGTTAAAAACTACTAAAGGTGTACCTTACCTCCCCTACAAAACATTTACATACTTGTGTTGTCATTATTGCAGAAAAATCACTTAGTTTCTAGTTTGTGTTTGGAAATTTATCTCTTTCAATTAAGATTCTGTTAACTTCACCAAGATTCTGTTAAAACACCTTCGTAGATCACTGGTCTATCCACAGTTTTATTTCTAGTACCAGTAGTTGGTAATTGTATGTAAAATTTACGTTACCACGAGCTCCACAGCTACCTTAATGGCACTTCAAACAACTAGAAAGCACTACATACCTACTATATTTAATTACAGTTCCTACTTTCATTTCCATGAATAAATGTCATAAACATTTTGCAAAAGAGATCTTCACGGTTGAGCTTGATTCATGCACGGTAACATCATTCCACAAACCACCAACCGTAGCTTTTGCTTTTGAAGAAACCAGCAACTTTCATTCTCAATCGCTGAAGTTTCTGAAAGGCGATTTTAACCGCCAAAGCTCTGCCTGGGGATATGCAGAATCAGACGCGAATGGCGAAGCGTTGAAACACTGGGCAGAAAGAATGAATCTGAAGCTAATACACGAACCAGAAACAACCTGCGCCCTTTAATATTGGAAGATGACACAGAGGATACAACGCAGATAAAATCTTTGTAAGCGATAGGATCAGCCACAAAGTGGCAAAAACTGTCGAGGAATCCCTAGCAAGAACCCAACACCGACCTATCACATACTCCGTAACTGCGGTAATAAAACCAGAACACGTTCCCTTCAAAAGAAGATTTAACTTCGAAAAGGCCAATTAGAATAAATGGACCGAAGAATTAAATCAGCAAGTCACGCGACTAGAACCATGTTCCAAATCGTATGACCAGTTTGTCATGCTGGTAAAGAAAATATCGAGAAAGAGTCTTTAGAACAGAATATATCGCAGGTCTTGACGATGGAGCTAAATCCGCCCTTGATCTTGATAATTACCGAAATCTGTACAATCATGATCTCTTCTCTGAAGAAACCATCCAGGCAGGAGAAGATATTCTACAAGCAAAATCAACGACTAGAACGGAAAATGATGCAAGCTTATAAAGGCGGAAACAGACTATCGTCACGTCACGTGAATTCACGTGCTGTCACGTTAACTCACGTCACTTTGACGTAACCTCAGTCTGGTTCTAATACATTTAAATACCATGTGAAATATTACTCCGCACTTTTTATCCGTGACGTGAGTTAACGTGACAGCACGTGACCTCACGTGACGTGACGATAGTCTGTTTCCGCCTTAACATGTCTAGATATGAAACAAAATAGCAGACGTGCATGGGTTAATAAAGAATCTCAATAACGACCCTTACCCGATCTATCTGGAGGCACACCAGATCAGATAGTCCATCGTCTTTCATTTAATGGCAAATCATCAATTAGAGTGGAAAAATCAAACTTCAACGTGACATTAACAACAAAAACGATGTCTCTTTTAGCACCGACGAAGTAAAACGAACAATTCATCAACTGAAAGAAAATAAAGCAGCAGGTGTGGATGAAATTAGGTCAAAATAAATCAAGTAGTTCGGGCCCTTAACCATAGACTGACTTACTCAAATGATGAATAGCTGAGTCTCCACAGTGCAAATTCCTAAAGAATGGAGGAAAGCGAAAGTGGTTGCCCTTTTGAAACCAGGGAAAGAGCCAATAGATCCAAAGAATTTCAGACCCGTCTCTTTCTTGTGTCACCTTTTCAAGGTCCATAAAAGAATGGTTCTTGACAGAATCTACCATTATCGAAGAGGGGATCATACCAAAACAGGCAGGCTTTAGACTAGGTAAATCGTGCTGTGGCCAAACCCTCACTCTCACTCAATATATCGAAGATGGGTTTGAGCGGAAGCAGATAACGGGAGTCGTTTTCGTACACTCATCTGCTGCCTATGATACGATGAACCATCAGAGGCTGATATCAAAGGTTTATAACACCACCAAGGTCTTCCGCCTGACAAGTTGGTAGAATGTTTTTTTTACAAAATCGACGATTCTTTGTCCAAGAATTGTCTGCGAAGAAGTTAAAAAACACCCTGCCCCAAAGCAGTGTCCTGGCGAAAATAGTCTACAATATCTACACCAATGACCAACCAATAAATGATGATACTGCTCAGCTAGCAGCTCAAGGCAGAACTTTCAACGATACGGACTATAAAAATAACCACCTCAAAGTTAATCCCACTAAGACACAAGTATGTGCTTTCCGTCTTAGAAACAAGGAGGCACACAGGAAGCTAAAGCTGGCTTGGCAAGGCAAGAGTTGGAGCGTAACAGCACACAGAAATACCTAGGCATACCTCTGGACCAAACTCTGTCTCGTCGGAAACACTGTCAAGAGGTCAGAGGAAAACTATGCGCAAGAAACAATACCATCCAAAATGGAGAGCACAACTTCACACTGCGGGCTACGGCTCTTGTTTTATGTCTTCTACCGCAGAGTATGCTGCGCCAGTACCTATAGTTAAATTTCGCTTATACCAAGCACGTTGATGTGACGCTGAATGAGATAGTGCACATAGTGCCTGGATGTCTGAAACCGACCCCGGTGGAGAAAATCTATCCAATACTTGGCATTGCCCCACCCACAATCGGGGGATGTGTTGCTGCGGAAGCTGAGCGCAAAAAACAAGAAACCGACCAGGACAACACCCCTGGATATTACGCCTAAAGTACGCCGAACAATCCTATGGCGAGAGACCCGCATACGAATCTAGACAAATGAAGAGCCGGCCTCCGGACACCATTTACCTTTCCTGACATGGAGGACGCTAACCAGGATGAGAACGGGAGTCGCACGATGTAACAGCAACCTAAAAACGTGGGGTTATAAAGAGGATGACATTTGTGAATGCAGCGCAATCCAAGACCACCAGCATCTGGCTGTATGCCCAAACATGAGAGACTTGCACAGAGGGGGACCTTAGATGTACTTGCAAATGACAAAGCCACATATGTGGCTGATTTTTAGAAGGACTATCTGATTGGCCGGCGTTGCCCGTGTATTTATTTTTACAAAATTCTAGATGTGATAGAACCTTTCAGGAAGGTATACACAGCTCTTTTCACTTATGTAATTTCGATTACAAGTCAAGTTCTATTGGTTGTATTAGCTTTCACAATATTCTAAAGCGTTTTATACAATTTTATTCATTGTTCTTCGGCGATATTTATTATCCCCCAGCAGAATGGTGATATAATTTGTAGAAAATTTATAGTCAAAATTAGTTTTGTAGTTATCCCAGTTTCCGAGAAATACTGGCTACTGCAACTAAGCCTTAACCTGCAGTAGCTACACTTAAGGTCGATTCAAACACATCAGTCACGGCGCGTCGCAGTTCCGGCGCCGAACCGTACTATCCGTCAAAAAAAATATCCTTCAATGAAAATGTCATGACTGCGTTCACATTCGTCCGGCGGCGAACAGTTTCCGAACCGTCAGGCTTCGACCCGGCCGATTTTTTTCAGTTTTGACTGAAGCACTTCGGAGAGTAGGTACAAGAGATCATGAATGACGAAAAATTGATAGAGTGTGTGAGGAAGTAAAATGTTTTGTATGATTTATCACATGCAAAAAAAAGTCAAAAAAGTTCGGTGACGGAACAAAATCGGTTCGGCGCCGGAACTGTGCCGTGACTGATGTGTTTGAATCGACCTTTAAACCGCTGGAAATACCGTATTCTTTGAGCCGAATGAATTTGTAGCTATTTTGTAGCTCCACTTGAGCTACATGGTACTTTTCCAAACCCACCGATTTTATCAGAAGCCGAAAGTGCTTTGTAACTGTGTCCTGAAAAGAACGCAGCTACAAAATTAATTTGACAGGACAATTTAACAAAAAAAAGGCTACATATTACGCCACTTCGATTATATAAAGAGAAGTATATTATGTATTGTGATATAATGTGATCGTAATCATGTTGTTTTACAGTTTATCCTAAAGTTTTGCCTGTTAGTTCAGCGTATGACGGTTTTTAGCACAGAATTATTTCAGATAAGACCGATTGCATGAAATTTTAACAGTAGCTAAAGGATAGCCCAAGGAACAGAAATGACCTAGTGCCGAATTGCGTTTTCACCCTGGGGGTAGATATCAACCCAACTCGAGGGTGGAAACTATTATAAAAATAACCACGAGAATCGATAGAGGATTGAATTATAAACCAAAAGTTCCATATAAAGTTATATGGAATACAATACTTTTTAAATATTTAGGAAAATATCAATTTTGTATGGAAGAAAGATAAGTTTTTGAACGATTTTTCATGAAAACCGTACGTTTACCAGACAAGAGAACAAAAATGAAGCTTACCTATTTAAAAAACAAGATGTCTGAGTTTTTTCGGAGCACACGAATTGCGGATAGATGCATGAATTGCGGACATGTGCCGTAAGTTTTTTAATTTTTGCAGATGCAATACGACAGAACTACAAGGTGATCAAGGTGACCTTGTGTTAACTGAAAATTGAAGTCGAAACCTTCAACGTTAAACAACGGAAAAATATCGGGGAGGGGGGGGGGTTGATGTATCTAGGAAACATTTCAAAATCACTTAAAAAAAACCTTTCAAATCAGCTTTTCTAAAGTTTCTAGCATGGAAATTAAGGGAGTAATGTTGAGAATCAAATGGGTTGCTGGATTTTTTTTTTGAGAAAAAGTCCGCAAAAAAAAACGGCTACCACAAGAATTGAAATTGATAGTAATCCATTTGTAATATACCTTTTTTAAGTACTACATACTAATAATATGCTCTAGTTTAAGTTTGAACGGTTCAGAATGACGGGATTCGAGTTTGATTGAAACACAAAAATGACTTCATAAATTTCCTACGAAAAAAATCTTGTTTTTTTTTTTCGAAACAATTTAAAAACTAAAAGTACCTATGTGAAAGATAACGAAGTAAAAAGGTAGCTTTTTTAGCTTAAATTTTTTGTTTTCTTCCTAGGATGAAAATTAATTCAGATATGATCCTTTGAAATTAGTGTTGGACTGCTAGGACCACCTCCCCTGCGTTCTTTAACTTAAAAATATAAAAAAGAAGGGTGCAAGAAGTTTAACTTCACGTCCCTTACAGCCCTTCAAATTCCTTGTATTTCGGAGGGATTAAATAACTTGAAAATTAAGGTTACCGTTGAAAGCCTAATTGCATTTTCTCGTCGAAAATTTTGGAGTGTGTAAAATTTGGAGCACTTATGTGAACACACAGTTCGTAGCATTAATATTAATGTCATTGTGTAATTTCAATTAAACATGGTGCCTAATTGTAATAACAAAAGATAGCCGTTGAAGGTTGAAATGTTGCATTAAATAATAAATTATAATAAAAATGGTGAAAATATTTTAATTTAATTGAAACGCACCATTTAGAACTGTCTAAACGTATTTTAGTTTTAATTTTTTCATAAGGTGGGTTGTTCAGGGTTGAAAGGTTATACCCAGAGTATAGAACGTTTATTCTGTATACTGAAACAACTTAAAGCTAAAAAAACTTGAATCAACAATTTTCACATTTTTTGTCATAATAAGTGGTTGCTAAGAGTTAAAACGTTTCAATAAATAATAAATAATAGTATAAACAGTGAAGACATTTGAATTTCAATGCACCATTTAAAGGTATTGGAATTTTTTCAAAAGTGATGGCTTTTAAAGGTTAAAAGGTTATACCAATTATAACATCAAAAATTATGTTTACATATCTACTTTGCGTTACTAATGATCTCATTATTACACCGAAAGTAGTGTAATAATATTCATATTATTACACTACTTTTGGTAATTTTGGTTTTAGTTTTGTTGTTGGTATGTCAGCAACATTTCAACAAACATAACCTTTAAAATTTCATGAATCTACATTTTTGTCGCTCACGTAAGTAAGCAGTTATTGAATTTGTCTTAGGGCCACTAAATTTTCAAATTCAAATACGAAAAGTCAATGTCCGTGACGTCAGGTAACCAACCCACGCAAAATTCCCTACAGTAATACGAAAACTTGAATAGCCAAAATTTAATGAAGTAATAAAGCAAAGTAGATAAAATAGTATATTACACTCGTTTAATATACTATTTATAATTTGGGATAATGCTTAAATATTCTATGTACTTCACTAATCTCAAGCTAAAAAAAAACTTAAATCGATAATTTTCACAATTTTTGTCAGAAGGGGTCGTTGAAACGTTGGAACAAATAATAAATTATGTTATAAACTGTGAAAGAATTTTTACTTTCGTATAAATGCATTATTCAACTTATGAAACCGTTAATTTTTTTCTGTAATTTCGTAATAATAACCATCCCCAGGGTACTATATATAAGTTCTACACAGGTTCAAATATATCGTAAATAATTTTCCAGAACATGAAACACATCTATATTAGACACATTTCTATGTATCAATAAATTAAATTTAGTTTTATCATTTTTTGCGACAAGGGGTAGTTTTCACATCTAAAAAAATAAAAAGCGCTCATAGGATGAGGTCTCACTTTCGAAGTAGAGCTTGATTCCGAATTTTGACAAAAATCGATCTTACCCGAAATAATTCGGAGGTAATAACATACCCTATTTCAACCGACATACATTGCAAAACGGCACAGAGCGAGGCATTTAATTATTTAAAGTATAAGCCCTATTCTTAAGGTTTTTTGTTACTTTAGTGTTGCATCTTATTGTATTGTTTTGTACTTCAGCGGTTGATCATTTCCCAACAATAATAATATCGAAAATTTCCCCAAAACTAGCAATTTTGTGAGTTACGTACAACACGAAAATTAAATTTGCAGTGGTAGTGAATGTAAAAAACCATTGTCTTGTTTGGGAAATTATATACTCTTCTTTATAACGACTGGCAACGTTTACAACATATTTTGGGATTTTAAAATGCTCTTCCAAAGATTGTTCACCATATAATGCAATGGTCGTCCCCGAACATTTTTCGACTTTCGGGTAATGAATTAACAATTTGGCGGCTGTAACAACGTCCCACCCATTTTCCTCTTCTGAAGAAGTGGAGCTGGTATTGAAACCAGACGATGATTTAACAAGAAACTATAACTACACAAGTGGGGAACTTTCTTTTTCATTATTTACACATCAATACCTCTACCAAAATCGAAGTTCATTTTTTCACAGTGAATAGACCTTTTAAATTACATACCATAAATCACACCTAACCATCAACGTATAACCTATATGGACAGAGAGTAAAATGAATACGCGTTACTGCGCAAACGCTGAACTGAAAATTTCGAATCAGTTCCTACAGTGGAGTAGAACGGTCCATACTCATCCTGAACTTTTTCGAATTGCTAAACGGAAACGTAAATATCAGAGTTCCAAACAGTTTAAGAAAAACTGAAACATATTTTTTTCAACTGCGCATGCGCTGCAGTCTTAAAATCAGTTGTAACGAAGAACCGAAACGAAGCTTTATATGCGAGGAAATAAAGCATAAAAATCGACAAAATCTCAATTTTTTTTAGTTAGATGGATCGAGATGCGGTTTTTTGCATTCGGTTCGTTGAAAGCGTCTACAAGTTTTGTGAACATTTGTTATGAATGAGAAATGTAAAATGGCATCGGTGCACAAGAAAAATGCATTTTTATACGTGCATGTCAAGGTATCGGTTGTCAAAAAATTTACAACTCGATAAATAATGACGGAAATGAGTTCAATTTTGTTACTCGGGGGTTTTTGGGGTCGCCAAAAACCAATATAACATCGCCAGTGGTCTCCGAAGTACCTGGTGCTCAGGGCCGCTGGTTCCAACGTCATCTTCGGGAGTTTTATGAGAATTTATTATATAATTAGCCGACAAGTATAAGCCCGGGGGGTATTTTGAGGACGCTGAATGTGAATATAACGACAAGGGCGGAAGAAGACGTTTCGACGGGACCAGGTGTTTTACGATGGGTTGATGCGAATTTTCGACGGCATGACCGAAAAGGTAGTTTTATTGTACAGGTATTTTCGACTGTAAAGAAATTTAACAAACCCGCGTATTGATGGTTAAATTAGGAATGAAAATAAGCGGATATACACGTCAAAACAAATTATTTGTTACTACAGGACAAGGGGGCAAGAAAAATCTAAGGGAAATCCCATCTTTATCACGAGAATATCAAAGGGCAAGGGAAATAGGTAAGGGCAAGGGAATACGCAAATTACGGGAAATCCCATCTTTATCACGAATATATTAAAAGGGTTCGAACTTGAACTGTTCCTACCGGTGTTGGTAAGTTGGTTCCCGGCAGGTAAGAAATTAAAAGGTAGTACTTAGTGCCTCTTATCTATGTACAAATTGGTCGGCGATTCCCATCTCGGCACAAGAAGCAGGTAAAAGATAAAATTATAACCCAGCTCGGCATATATCTAGGCAGGTACTCCATTCTACAGTGCCCATCTCGGCATAGGGTGATGCCCAACTTGGCACACGTCTTAACAGGTACTCTGTTTTACAGAGCCCAGCTCGGCACATAAAAATTAATACTCATTCCGAATATAAACACTTACAAAAAAAAGAACGGTAAGTTCATAAATGTGTTGTCAAATTATACTCTTGTTTCGAATGTATCGTGTAGCTATCTTAACTCATCTTTTATTTCAAATTAAAAAAGGAAATATTTAAATATACTCGACCTATCAACTTGTAACAAAACTATCGTATTCAAATACAAATAATATTATTCTTACTTGTATTGAAATGATTCCGTTGCCGTTAAACAGTATACAATATAATAGGGTGCTCATAATGGAATTCAGATTTTTCCTATATACGTTATTTAAAAATTTAACGTAGGAAAATTGATTAACTGCCTTTTAAATAGTATTTATTATCCATAAATATAAACAGTAACACTTTAATACATACCATATACCTGGTAGATATATGCTCTAAGCTTACTACTAGATACATAATATGTATATTATTATTCATTATTACATGTGTAGTAATTCGAAACTATTTTCACATATTCAAATTTGGTCAGTTTATTATTTTTATAGTCTGATATTTTGTTGACAAAAAAATTATGTTTCTTCCTTGCAGCTGTATTAAACCTATGGGGGGTATTAATGCTATTACACTTAATATAAGTTTCTGCTTGAACACTCAGAAGCTGATTAACAAAAATGAATAAATGTGGATGTGTTTGATACAGAGAATTATTAAAATGGGAATGAAATGACTTACGTTCATTCGTTGTCTTGTTAAGGTCTGCAGATGCATTTGCCCAAATATGTGGAGGGAATTTTGAATCATTCGTTACGTACCTATGTGGTCAAAAGATAGTCGGAAACCTTTTCTAAACTTTTGCTATTGGGTTTTAATTCGTATAGTCCCAGAACATAAAAATCATCGACTTCTTCCGGTTCCAAAAACAAAAGACCAAACAATATCTTAGCCATTTTCCAATATCAGAATTTTTATTTTTGTATTCCCCACTAAGTCCAAGTTTTTGAATTTTCCAATACCACGATTGGGTAAAATGAAATCTGCAGCCGGTTACATTATTCCAAACTTCCAATACTGCCTTATGGATGGCTATCTCTAAGTCCATTACAACTTCTTCTTGTGGAAACAAGTGAAAGTTAAATTCTGTGCACAAATTTTTAACATGTATGTTTTATATGTGTTTGCATTCTTATCCTTTAACAGACTGAAAACTAATGGGACATAATTTCCATTGAGATATCCATGAATAGAAAATAACTGCGTAAAAGATTTTGTGTTAGAGGTGTCTTTTTATCTTTCTTTATTTGTAGTCTGTTCAATAAAAATTTTAGAGAAATAATACAATACGATTATGAGATATGAACTGTTTTCACTCGTATACGGTGTGCTGCGTATACTAGGTTTCTCAAATATTATGAATTTTGCGCAACAGTGAAGTACGTTTATTTTCGACAATGCCCTATTATCAAGAAAGTACCTCTCTAGATTTATGCCGAGTTGGGTTATTATTGTAGTGTGTACCTGCTCGACCCGCCGGGCTGGGCATCATCCGTTGTGCCAAGATGGGTATATTAGAAATGGACCGACAAGATGTCGTAAAATTGACCGCAATAAAATGTGCCGAGATGGGATACACCCCAAATTGGTTCCTGGGATTTTTCGTTTACCTGACATTATTGGAGGTGGCGAGTTCGGACTCACACAGGTTTTTCCTTGCCCCTTCAATTGCCTATCAGGTTTTCCCTTGCCCCTTCCAATTGCCTATTTTCCACCACAGTAAAAAATATTTCATTCTACTTACAATGCAGAGACGCAAAATAAGCTACTTCAGTTTTTTGTAAAGCTCAGGTAATTGAAAACGTTGGGAACCAATTATTGGTATGTTATTTTTGACTCTGCTTAAAACTTGGGAACCAACTTACGTGTTCCCGTTTCTACCTACCTGTCTTAAGTCGACGTCGAAATGTCTTGTAAGATTATTTGACCTTTCGATTAAAGCAGGTACCCTCAATATTTGCCGTCGAAAGTTCGCCCGCCGAACGAGAATGGTCTCTGAAGTACCTGGTGCTAAGGGCGGCACGTTCCAACATCGTCTTCGGGACTTTTATGAGAATTTATTATGTATGTACGTATGTATCGGTTTAAAACGTCTTTCGTCGTTGTCCGATGCCTAACTTCCATTCGTTTCGGTTATTCCATTGGTCTTCTCTCAGATCCCGAGCACTCATGGCTTTGTTTATACCTTCTCTCCACGTTCTTTTAGGTCTTCCTCGTTTATTACGATTTGGTGGTATCCACTTTATGGCTATTTTGGGCAATCTCGTTTCTTCCATCCGCTGGACATGTCCGTACTATATTAGCTGCTTTCTCTCTATATCAGTCATTAGTGAACCATCTATTCCCATCCCATCTCTCCTTGATACACCCAGTGAACTAAAAACGTCCATTTCAGTCGCCTCAAGTTTTCTTCGATTTTGTTCCGTTATTCTCCATGTCTCTGCTCCATAGGTTAAACTGCTTTTAATGAGAGTTTCATATATAGTACATATGTTGTCGTTTCTTTCCGATGTTGCTGCTCCACAGTATACCATTCAGACACCCAATTGTTCTTCTGGCTTGTGTTATTCTTTTCTGAATCTCTCTCTCATCTCTACCCGAAGTGTCAAATTCCACACCCAGATATGTATACATACTGCAGTTTGCCACTTCATCATTCTCCAATTGGATATTAGATAGTTCTGCTCCTATAGGGAGGTATTTTGTTTTCTGTGTGTTGAACTCCAGTCCCCAGTTACTATTGCCCCAGAATTTATTATTCAATCCTAAATTTCTCAAGATAGGCAATTTCTTTGGCAGAATTTGAAGTTAGAGAAGAAGAAAATGAAGAAGATAATACTATAAATAAAGATATTCATATTATTAATATAAATTATTATTATAAAAACAAATTGTAAGATAGGTACATTTTTTTCTAAAAAAATGGGTCAAATAAAATTTTGAATATGAGTGTAATTTACAAATTCTTTTTACTCTAAGCTTCAATATTTCAATATTTAAACTGTAAAAACGTTTTCGATAGAATACTAATTATGGGCATTCTCAAAAGAATGTATAGGTGCCGAGTTATGATACATTTTTGGGTAAATTCTCATAAAACGAACCAGGAGACGACATTGGTACTAGCCATCCTGGGCACCAGGTATTTCGAAGATCATTGTCATCGTGATATTCACATTCAGCGACCTCAAAAACTTCCGGGTTCATATTTTTCGGCTAATTATATAATAAATTCCCATAAAACTCCCGGAGACGACGTTGGAACGGCGGCCCTGAGCACCAGGTACTTCGGAGACCACTAGAGATGTCATATTCGTTTTCAGCGACCCCAAAAACCCCCGAGTGACAAAATTGAACTCATTTCCGTCATTATTTACAGAGTTGTATTTTTTAACAACCGACACCTTGACATGCACTTATAAAAATGCATTTTTCTTATGCACCGATGCAATTTTGCATTTCTCATTCATAACAAATGTTCACAAAATCTGTAGACGAGCTCACGAACCGAATGCAAAAAAATGCACCTCGATCAATTTACTGCAAAAAAAATCGGAGGCTAGGCAAATGTTTTATTTCCTCGCCTATTAGTACCTATGTGGTACTCGGATTGTAAAACTGGGCCTAAGCCTAAAGTGCGCCGCTTGGCATTTGGCAGATACGTCCAACGCTTCCTCATAAAACGTATCAAACAATTACATGTAAGGGAAAGTTGCCGCATTCCTTTGGGCAAGAGTGTCCGCAATAACTTTTGCAACCGCTTATCGCTGGAGAATGATAAAGCTAATCGCGATTCCGACCATCGGCCGGCCGTATCTGGCCGGCTAACAGAACACCGCGGTTCGGAATTTTTTCGAACACCCGTTACGTCCGTCGTCGTTAGCACATTTTAATGTAAATTTTCTGCCGGAGTGGGCAGGATGTGAATCACTCGAAAATCACGATTGATATCTTCCACTTGAAATTCGAACAACTCGAGGATTTCCGAACGATGCCATGAATTAGAAATAACTCGAAAGGGGCAAAAGGAGACATTCTTTTTCAATTAAAAGATCCTCGCCGGGAATCCGAGGAATGAGAGGAATCGAGAGAGAGAAGAGCGACTATTACCATTCTTTATGGGTACGACTTACTTTTTTTTCTGTTAATAAATCCGTAGCGGCCGCGTCGAAAATTAGATAACAAATATCGAGGTCGTTGTCGGCGTACAAAAGTGAATTCCTATGGAATTCCGAACGTTTGATGACGAAACCGAATACTCACTCGCGCATACACACAAACACACTCATACAAAATTCATTGAACTTTAACATTATTTTACTTAGCAGGTGCCGTACACGACTTTATATAACTCATTCCTCCGATTTAAATTCGATCCCCAATCACATATACACGCACAGGTACAAATACATGTATTTTTTAAATTGAAATCTGTTTGGCTCCGGGAAATAATAAAAACGCGATAATTTCGTGCAGGTTGAACCTCCTAGAACTGGTTATACGAGAGATAGAAAGAGAGAAAGAGAGAAAAAAAGAAATCCTGCACGATAACCGTAATTATCCAGGTATTTAAAGTAATTTAGGTCCGTTCTACGGGGAAAAATATTGTTTTCATTCCAGAGCTTTTTTTCTCCTCACATAACCATCGTTTATTATCGATGATGCCTTCGGGAGGGAACGAGATGCCGAGGTCTAGAGGTGTACCCGACATTTTTGTCCGAAGGGTATCTTCAGGACGTCAAGAGGCTGTCGAACCACCCTCAG
Organism: Cryptocephalus moraei; assembly: GCA_946251905.1. Taxonomy (NCBI): domain Eukaryota; kingdom Metazoa; phylum Arthropoda; class Insecta; order Coleoptera; family Chrysomelidae; genus Cryptocephalus; species Cryptocephalus moraei. The sequence continues at coordinate 32,560,954 of OX276454.1, read as the reverse complement.
GTTTCATTTCGAGTACAATACGCAATTTTATAACAATAATCTATAACAAAAATAGGAAGGTTACTTCAAACGTTGAAATACTTCATAAAATGATATTAAAAACAAAACAGATTACCCAAAAAGTAATATTTTATTGGCACTTTTTCCGCCCAATAAATTCTTTTAATTAAAACTGCTCACTTTCCTTTTCAGTTAATGTTTGTCACAATATTCTATGACTTTCCCTCGACAACATCAAAAACTTGTCAGATGACTGGAAAAATTTGCATTTATACTATAAATTTTTTTGTACGATTTGTCATCGTCATCAGTGTTATCACGAATAAAAGGAAAAATAATCCGTGTAGAGTTATTACAGATAACGCGAGGGCTTAGTTCAGGAAAGGTCTATCTGTTGACCTTATGAACCAATGAAGGAGATTGTGGTTAATGAAGGAAAATTATTGTATAAAATGAATGGAAAGCCAAGTTTGAATGAATTTATGTAAACCTATGATCACGAAAAAGCGTGTCTTCCCAGATGCGGTCAGTGTCATGCGCGGTCAATAGTTTCGAAATCTCAGGACAGGCCAATTTATCGAGGTACTCGAGGTACGGCTCGCCATGAGCGGTAGTATCTTATGCGGTCACAATCAAAAAATGTCCTAAATGTGATCCCTCGAAAACATTTCTACGCACGTGTTTGATCCTTGCTCTCTCGCGTTTCCAACGTAATTTCGAGCATATCACATACCATTCACGTATCAGAAAGCTTCCCAAAATCTATTAACCCTAGTAATCAATATTCCAATCGGCCGATGGTGTCTACCGATAAATGCGGTGATTAAACGCTAGTTAAAGCAATCTAGATTGATCGTATTTGGAAATGACTGCACCTGGTAGGGCACAAGTACATCAGGTAGAAATATTTTTGGAGTGACCGCATCTGGCACGATTTTTCACCGTGACCACATGTGGCACGACCGCTCGTGGCACGGAGCCAAGTTAAAAAGTCCATGATTCCATCAACATCAGCCAATTCAACATTAAATGTTTTTATTTCTGGCAATCCAAAACTTCTTGTTTTAACCCCAGAAAGTGCTTAGTTCTGGCAGCGAACTAGGTTGGAACAGTTCCTTGACTCATTAATTGAGACGCATTTCCACCTGACTTACATTTTTCATTGAACAATCAAAGAAACCTGGACATCCATTTAGGAATACAATTCGGCGAATCCAATTTGCATGTCCCAAGTTGGTTTATAACTTTCTTTCAAAAATTCGACATGCTATCGTTATCGACTCATTAATTTAGATACATTTTAACCTGACCAATTTGGTTTTAAAAATTAAAAAACTCAGAAAAAGTAACCCTCCCGATTCATTAATTTATGGGTCTATTTCAAACGATCTAATTTGGTTAAAAACTTTCTTAAACATGCGAAAAAAACTGTAGAAACTAACCTAATAGGACTTTTACTTTAAAGATACATTCCAGTCAGGCCAATTTGATTTAATGAAATAAACCAGAGAAAGTCGCCCTGTCGATATAAATATTAAGGGTTACATTTAGACCAACCCCATTTGGTTTACAACTTTCATTGAAAAACAAAAAAGCCCAGAGAAAGTGTTGTATACTCAATTTAGTTATTTTGGGGTTTATTTCTTCTTTCTAATATGGATAATCATATTAGTGGGCTAGTGCCTGTTCATTGCCAAAATTTCTTCACTGGAAGATGAGGTCCAGCATTCTCGCCGCCGTTTTGGTGGTCTTTTCCGCAATCTTTCCTACTGGGTTAATCACTTTTATATCTTTAACAACTCTGCCGTGTTCCATTCTCTTTATATGTTTGTTCCAAAACCTTCGTCTCTGCCTCACCCACCTCCTATGTCCTATTTCCGCATCCTTGTCTGATATCTTCGTTCCCTATTCTGTCATATAGTGATTTGCCTTGTATGCTTGATGTTTTCATTTCGACTGTTCTCTTCATTTGTAGAGGTCTGCTTGTGTCTGGTCTTGTTTCTGCCCCATATGTTATGATGGGTCTTATGGCCGTTTCATATATTTTGATTTTGCTTTCGGTATTTGTTCCTCCAGACAATTTCTTTCAGGCATCCCGCAATTCGAGCCGCTTTTATTGTTTGCTCTCTTACTTCGTTAAAAAGATTTCCTTGGCGCGTTATTTCTACTCCCAGACATTTAAAGTGATATACCTCTTCGATAGTTTTGTAATCAATTCCAAGCTTGCAACTTATTGGTTCTTTGCATGTAACTAAACATTTGGTCTTCTCGATGTTGATGAGCATGTTTAGTTCTTTTGCTGTAGTGTTAGAAGAGTGTAGTAACCTTTGGAGATTATCTTCAAAGTCGGCAATAAGGGTACCTAACATCATTAGCATAACAGACCGCATGTACCTATGTGTTTCCCATTTTGTATCCAGCTGTTCTAGAACGATTTTCCATTATTTTATCCATTATCAAATTAAATATAACGGGGCTGAGTAAATCGCCCTGTATAACACCTGTGTTTACATTTATGTCTTTTGTGGTCATATGTCCTACTCTGATTTTTGTTCTACACTGGGTGTTGGCTTCATATATTGAATTAATTAATCTATGTTCTATGGTGTAGACCTTCTGTCCTCATTATTTCTAAGACATCCTTGAAGCGCACTCTGTCAAAAGGCTTGGTCATATCGACAAAGCGCATATATGCAGGTTTATTGAATTCTAGGGATTTTCCAGATATTTGTTTGACAATGAATATTGCGTCAATAGTGGATCTGTTCTTTCGGAAGCCTTGTTGCTCTTCTCGTATACCTACTTATGGTTTTGGTGATTTCTCCTAGTATAATTTTTGTAAATGCTTTGAAAATACTATGGAGAAGTATTATTCCTCGATAGTTCTCTAGAAACAAATTGGGGTTTATTTCAACTAATCCAAATTTATTTATAAATTTCTTAAAAAAAAACTCGAGAATCTAACCTTACCGGCTCCATAACTTAGTCACACTTCAGCCCAGCCAAGTTGGTTTACAATTTTCTTTAAAATGAAAGAAACCATAAAAAGTAACTCATTCGATTAGTCCATTTAGGGATAGGTACATATCGATTTAAATTCTGTTTATTATTTTCTTAAAAAAATAATAAAAATTAACCTAATAGACGCATTACTTTAGTGATTTTCGAACAGACTAATTTGGTTTACAACTAGTAATTTATTTCGGCTATTCCAGCTTGGTTTTACAACTGTCTTGGTAAAATTTAAAAAAAAGACAAATTAACCTCACTGATTCAGTAATTTAGAGCCACATTTTGGTCTGACTAATTTCAACTTATCAACAACTATCTTTAATAACATCGACGAGCCCAGAAAAAGGTACCTACCCCTCTATTTAAAAGTGAATTTTGAGCAATTCACTTTGGTTTACGACTTTTTAATAAAACCAAAAACTTGAGAAACTAACTGCAATGAGTCAATTTAGAGATTTCATTTTCAATTCAGATTTCATTTCAGCTTGGTTTAAAGCTTTCTTGACAAAATATAAAAATGGATGTAGGTATTATACTTTATCATAAATATTCTATAGTAGAACAGATATTCACTTTAAAAAAAATGTTCAAACATTTCGAGACATTTCAAAAAAGCTAAAAACTTTCACAAAAAATGTCAATAAACAGTATTATACATATTCGATAGCAGAATATATATTCAAAGTTTAGAAAAAGAATATTGGAGAGGATTTTGAAAAAAATTCTAAAAACAGGAAAAATAAGTAAAGCTATACATAAATACGTATGGAAAATGTAGCCAAAAATTATATTTCATATATATTTGACAGTGGAATATTGAAATTTTAAAAAAATCTTGGGAGCATATTTTAAGAAAATCTTCGACAATCAAAAAATGAAAGTATACTACCCCTTTGTCCCGGCTGATTTTAATGGAAAGCTTATTAGAAGGTCCCGATATAGTACCTACAAAGTTTAAACAATCCACGATATTTAATATTCGAGCAAAACGTACCCTTTTCAAAAACGTGTTTTGGACTCGGGGCACTTTTACGCCTGGAAATGTTAATAACGCACATTCGAAACATTGACCCGGTTACAGTATACTTCTCATATATATGACTGCCTCATATGAGAAAGTATAAACTAGGAAAACTAACTTCATTGACTAAATAATTGCCCCGACATATTTCGGCCTGGGACCAAACCGGATGAATTTTCCCTTTTGAACAAGAAATATTTAAAAAAAGACATATCAATCGAAAGTATTTCAAAAACGTGTTTCAGAGACACAAGTCTTCAATGCGGAGACGATCTGTTTAAAAGTTATGGCACTTTCAAAATGCGATTTACCATACGAGGTTATGTCGTCAAAAATTAAAAACTCACCAAAAAATTAACTTTCGTCCATAAAATACTGTTGAACATGATGGTCCACCTCTTTTTTTAATTCCTTCTGGTTTCTTTGCAAAAAATAATTTCACTTTTTAGGTTACTTCCGCGGGCGGGTTACTTTCCTTCTTCATTCCTATCTCGGCACTAACGGGCGGACATCAAATTCATTCCATATCACACACGTTTGCGGACTTCTCTATATGTTTCTCACTATAGTATTCACGTTCAAATTCTTTGCAAAATATGTTAAATGCGAATTTCCGGCCAAATAACCAAAATTGTTTTCGTTTTGCCACAAAACATCCGATATATAGAATATATCGTCATTCAACATAAAACGTCAAGGATTTTATTCTGACTACGCGACCGTCCAGACGACCTTTTCGCTGATGACACCTATTAGGCCCAGTGAGTACATTAAAGTCACTAAATGTGGAAAGTACCGCAATTCAATGTCCCAACGTGTTAGAGAGAGAAGTACATTTTCGGACACAATATGGCGGATTACAGCTACCATCTGCCCGTTTCATTGCCTATTGTTGTGTTTTGTGGGTTGTAGGTTATGTGTCATATTTGTTTGAATTAATTTTTATGTACATTCTTTTCTCGTGAAATTTAGTTTTTACTTTTTGAGAATAAAAATGCCAAGTTGTTGTATCCTATCTTGTAAAAATGGAAGCAAAAATAGGTTATTTCGATTGCCTACAGGTAAAAGGTTTCATATCTTTTTTTTCAATTAGGTGAGATATATAAATTTTAGGTAGACAACATTAAAAAAACGAGTCTCTGGATAAATCTTATAGGTAGGAAAGACTTTACTGAAAATTCCAGAATATGTGAGGTAAGCTCTACTTTATTGAAGTACAGTACCGAGAATTATTAAATTTAATCAAATTGTATCAATAAATGTATATAAACAAATAGATTCGTTTTATTTTGATTATGAAAATTGTAGAAATGGAGAATTCGAAACGAGCAAATTTTTGTTTTCTATTTTGAATTTGGCGCGGCGTGGCGCGGACACAATATGGCCGCCCACTGCGATACTTTCCACATTTAGTGACTTTAGAGTACATTAAAGTCACTATATATCCAAAGTAGCGCAATTCGGCCGCCATTTTGATTCCAAAATTACGCGGTAAGTTCAAATGTTGGACAAATGTTGCTATTTGGTTGCATATCTTTGACAAAAATGACATGTTTGACATGACATGACATGACAAATAACCAAAATGTTTTGCATTCGACTGTATGTGGAGTAGTTTGTGAAATTTGTAGGAGAAATCGAAACGAAAACTTGTAATGGCAACGTTTTATTTATTACGATTGAATTTGAAATTCCTCCCGTGACAACTTAAAATGGCAATTGACAAGCGTTTGACAACTGTAACTCCGCCATTTTGATTCCAAATAGTGTTTTCTCTGTCTAACACATTGTCCTTACCAATTGCGCTACTTTATATATCTAGTGACTTTAGAGTACATGATTGATCCTTGCCATCTTGCGTTGACAACGTACATTAAGAGCCAAAACACACATGGCGGTTTTCGCCGAGCGGCAGCAGCTCGGCAGCCGCTCGCTGCACATCTTTCAATGTAAATAAATGGATCAAAACACAGGTGCCGAGCGGTATCAAAGCGCCGAGCTGCCGCCGCTCGTTCCCTGGTCAGAACGACCTGCAGCCGCGTTTTTATTACTTTCGGTGTTGCTTCCTACCCCGTTGTCTTATGAAGCAAAACACACATAGCGGTTTGTAATCGGCAAAAGACGAAACAGTGTTGCAGTATTGCTTTGTTGTTTGAATTTTAAATTTGGCTTCACACTCTAGATCAACGGCGTTCATGTTGATGTTTGGTGAAAACTGGCATCATGAAACTGCAGCCGAGCTGCTGCCGCTCGGCGAAAACCGCTATATGTGTTTTTCAACGAGCGGCAGCCGAGCTGCTGCAGCTCGGCGAAAACCGCTATGTGTGTTTTAAGCCTTAAACATCTCTAGATTCCTTCTATTTCAAGTACCATCCGTCATGTCGGCCGTTTAGCCAGTGCCAAAACCACCAAGTGCTCTCGGCGTGTTTGAATATGGCGAAGGCACCAAAACGTCTCTGTTTCTAATCGTTTTTTTACATATTTCTCGGTATTATTTCGACGCGAAGTTGACGTTTAGTGCAAGCATCGAACTACATTTAGGTCTTGAAGCGAGTAAAAATTACTCACGAAAACACTGAAAAATTTCTCAACATTTCATTTTTTTTTTCTCAAAAAGTAGGCGTCTCCGCACCTACAAAATATTTTTCCCGGCACCTCCAAATCTCCATTTTTATTTTTCTTTAACTCGGGTTCAAAAGGAAAAAACTACCCAAATACCAAAGAATCTAGAAAACTAGGTAACCCTCTCGCTTTATCCAGTTAGGGGTACATTTCGACTAGGTAATTCTTTCTTAACAATACCACAAAACTCAACAAACCAACCCCACTGATTCGTTAATTTAAAGACAACTGTTAGTTTGGCCAATTCGGTTTAAAAAATTAAACGATCCAGAAAAAGTAAACCCCTCGATTCATTCATTTAGGTGTGCATTTCGACCAAACTAATTTGGTTTATTAAGAGATTTGAATAAAACTACAAACTAACCTACTAGACCTAGACTCATTACTGTAGGGATACATTTCCGCGCCAATTTGATTTATAATTTCCTCAAGAAATCAAAGGATCCAGAAAAGTTGAACCTTTCGATATCTCTCGAGCAGTAGGTAGGTATGCACAATTTGATTTACATTCTTTTAAGAAATAAAAAAAAGAATAACTAATATCCTACACATAGAGATGCATGTCAGGAGTACTTGTGATTGAAATAATCCGAGTAATATTTGAATGAAAGGAAAAATTCGCTCAACAATGCACCATAATTTTAATTGCACTTCTGCATCATTACCGTTCCTGAAAATAGAAACGGTGAGCGGGAATTGAAGAAAACGTTGTTGAACTGTCGTAACAACCCTGTATACCGCCCGCACACATTTTACACCCTCCTCACTTCTCACCACAGCGGGGTAATCCCTGTTCCCTTGGCCGAGGACAACACCCGCGGCGAGAGAAGGAATACCTCTCTGGGTACCCTCGATTTGCATTTATTTCCGTGACGCAAAATGTATTCACGGAAAGGTTGTAAATATTTTTAGAAGCAACAATCTAATATTTATATTTTCGTACTCGCATATTTCCCGGGTAGGCGGCAGCACCGCCGCCTGCATGTTTTTAAATGTAAAATGACTGGTGCGATGTTAATCGTAAATTAAATTCCTCGGACGTATCCGAGCGCGGATTCCGATGCCATCCCCGAAATAGAGAAGAGAGGAGAGAATATGGGGAGAGAAGTGAGACTGTCTAAAGTCGGTCGGTTCACAGAGGGTTGTTCCTAAAGGTTTTTTTGGGTCATTTAAATTGTATATCGATGGGGGAGAGATCGCGGCCTGACCGAGGTGGATCGTGAAAGGGGGTACACGCGCTTAACCTAGTAAATACTTATATATGTACGTACCTATCCCTCGGGTCTATCCACGTAGTTTTCTTCGAAATATGGTCGATGAAGTAGATCTTCCCATCGTAGTCCCTGCCGAAGTCCCAGCCCTCGGGCAGCGGGATCTCGCCGTTCCTCTTTCTCGGCATCTCTCCCCTGCGCGGACCCGATACGAGAGGGAAGGCCCCCCTTAAGCCATCCAAGACCGTTTCTCTTCTGCTCTGCCTTGCCGACCGACCGTCTCTGTCGCTCGCACACGCGCGCACATACACGCGATCTCTTATCTCTCTCTCTTCTTATCTGCCTCTCTCGCAGGCACACTGCTATTATACACGGAACGCCGACCGACCGACCGGACTGGACTAAACCGCCGCCACCACGGCCATGTTGAATGCCGTACATGCTAATGCCGGATCGAGCCGCGGCGAGGCGCTGCCGTCGCCATCGTCGGGTCGGGGGGGGCCATCGGTGACACATCGGACATCGGTGTACCGAAGTACCGACTACCGACGGTCCTCGGTCCTCGGCCTCGTAGGAAGTAGCAATCGAACGTGCGTACGTCAGGCGCGAATGCTTTTAAAAATGACATTTTATGGTTTTGTGCCTTGGTGGCATAGAGATAAAGGAAGGAGGAGGTAACAAATGTGGTTCAAACAAATAGACCAAAGCCCATACTAAAGTGGCTTCTGCATATGGCCGACTTCATGTAAGGAATCTTTCTCTCCAGTGGCGTAGCATTTAAAATACATTAACTAAAGTTATGAAATAATAATTCCAGTTTGTATGAAGCAGTTTTATTTTCCATAAAATGTCACAAAATGGTAACATATAAAACAATACGAAGGTTGCCCAATACGAATTAAAATTTTCTTGATTAATTTAATGCATATTCATAATAATACTTCATAACAAAATTACCTACATCAGTTTTTACAACTTTACGCTTACGCGAGAGAGAGAGAGAGAGAGAGAGAGAGAGAGAGAGAGAGAGAGAGAGAGAGAGAGAGAGAGTGAGAGAGAGAGAGAGAGAGAGCGAGAGAGAGAGAGAGAGAGAGAGAGAGAGAGAGGGAGGGAGAGGGAGAGGGAGAGGGAGAGGGAGAGAGAGAGAGAGAGAAAACTCAACTGAGTATTTATCTCCATTTAACACGTTTAATGTCGCATGCGGGAGACAAAGACAGATAGTCACTTGAAGTATCTCTCTCGCTTCAATTTGTTGGCACTTGTAGACAGGCTTTAATTTATTGGCAATCCTACAACTTGCCTCCTTTATGTAATATCATTTCCGTGGATTCAACCATAAACTATTGAACATGCGAGCTCCAGTTACTCGTCCGCTACTGCACATGTATCACTTGCGTGTAAATCTACAACACTGGCGAGCGAGCGCATCCAGCTAACATTTGATTACATACTTTATCTGTCAAACACATGTTTCATGACATGGAACGACAACTTACTTGTGAAGTACCGCAATCGTCCGCTGTTTTGGGACGGGTTGAAGGGGGGGAGAGTAGTAATAACGTGAAAGTTAAATTATAAAGTAGGTTATTCAAATATCATTATAATTTGATGATCTTCGCCATTCATAATCAATTTCCACATTTGCAATACTAGCCGATTGGGTGGTTCCAACAAATCAGAGAAAAAAAACCCTCCGTTACTAAATACAAAGACTGCCCTTAACTTAAGGATTCCACCCATAAAAAAAGATGGTTATGTAGAAGCTATTTCCCAAATAAAATTACTCATAGTATTTGCCTAATTCATTCTGCCAAAGTGATCAGAGTCGACAAGAAAATCAACTGGAAGATAAGTTGTGTAGTATATGATCCTACTTTTAATTACTTGGTAGTATAATAATATATAATAACCCATATAAATCATAATATTGATATCTAATAATAATAATAATAATAGTAATGAACGTAAATGAAGTATAAGTAAAAGAATTAATGTAATAAAATCATAAGACAAAAAAGGTGTAGGCACTTGACTTGTTTAAAATTGTGTGTGGGCCAGATGGCGAGAACTGAGTCTGAGGTTCGAGACGACTGCACTTCTGGAACAAAGAAATAAAAACGACTTTGAGCAACTCATTCTCTCTGTTAATTTATAGACAATAATAAATTCTATTACTTTAGACTCGGTGAAATAATTGTAGAATCAAATGATTAGAACAAATATCAATCAGACAGTATAATAGTCCATCGTTTTTCCGTTGATTGAAAAATGTGAAGAACATTCTTCAATCAACGGTTTTTCTCTCTATTTTCGTCTGGCTTGTGCAATGGATATTAGGGGAGTAACGCGCAAAATACCCACCAGACCTCAAACACACTAGTACTGGGCGTGCAGGGGGTACTAAGGGAGAGTACCCGCCCCAGCTACTAGGAAACAACAATATCATAAACATCTAGGGTCGAGTGTGCAATGGTACTAAGGGAGAGACGCGCGAAGTACCATCCGAGGTCCTAGGAAAACGCAATACACTTAGTACTGATCGTGCAATGGTACCAGGGGAGGGACGTGCAAGGTACCCGTCACCTACTAGTGGCCATTCCCCCTAGAATGTGCAATGAGTACTATAAGGGAGAGACGCGCGAAGACCCTGCCTTGAGATAAAAGGCGGCACCGTGCTAACAGTGACTGACTAATGTTTGGAATACCAAATAGAGACAACTACGATTATTTCTCAGTTGTAAATATCGATGGTTAATTAATTAAAGAGTTAGTTAGTTAATCAACAGTAGAAGAATGAATGGCTCAGTGATAAACTCACCAATTAGTGGCTTCTTCCATTTACTCTGCTCAATATGAATGTCTTTGGCACAGTTAAATAAATATCACGAAACAACACCAGCTCTCATGATCGATGATATAAGACTAACACGCCTTTTTAAAACTGTAACGCACTCATAATCTTCCCTTTTCCCGTTCTTCGGGACGGGCCAAACACTTGAGTTGTGTTTAGATAATATTCCACTTTAAGAACGGAATTTCGAGCTTAGCTCATATAAGGCGAACCACGTGTTGTTTTCTCTAGGTGAAATATAAATAAAAATTCAAAAAGCAGAAGGAATGGAAGGCAAAGAGATAGAAAGTAATAGATAAATAAAATTAGTCTTACAGTTGAAATGGTTAGAATATCATGTAGTTCATTTGACGCCTCGAGTGTGTTGAATTCCATTAAAAACTGAAATCTTTATTTAACTCCCCCCTAAAATATAGAGCTAGTAAACATTTTAATTCTCACAAATCACTGCAATTATCAAAAACTTTTTATTGAATTGTATAACTTTTTAAATTATTGTATCCTTCACAAGGTAAAGCACGAACAGATCCATAAAAATGCTTACTTTTACATTTATCTTTTCCTTTTAAAGACATATTATGTAAAATCATGTGTTCCATAAATCTGCTTCAAAATTTTACTTACATTAACATTAAGACAATATTTTAGGGTAGATTTGTAAATTAAACGAGAACTTAGTAAATTGTTTTGAAAAGAACTGTACCGGGACATAAAAATACTGTAGCGCGAAATGTAAACAACCAGCGTAAGCGTACTCCTCATCGGACGAGGCGACCCACCTCAAAGGGAGGCCGCTCCACTAATTGGGTCATAAAAACAGTTCCAGAATAATCGCGAATATGCATTTAAAGACAGAATGATCTATTACTTTCGGGTCGTTTCTAGAACAAACAAATTAGGGAAAAGAAAAATCGAGTACTCTCAAGAAGGTTGCGGAATACATGGAGGACTATAAAAGTGAACGTGGCGGACGAAGAGGCAGATTAGACGAGAAGTCGCCGCGTAAGTGAAAACAGTGCGATAAACGGACAAGTGAAATTGTATAAATAAATTAGCAGATAAGAGTGTGATATAAATTAATTAGTTAAATAATAGTTTGGATAAATTAAGTAGTGTTAAGACAGTGTGTAAATACACAAATAAAAACGTTACAATACCCTTTGGTTATACGCTATATGCCTTTATTAACGCAAATTCGTCCAAATCATCATTTTGAGTTAAAAGATGAGACTTGACCTGCATGTTTTACAAATGCCAATAAATTTCAATATTTCCTAGGCAGCATATCCAAAAATGTAAATATTTATATTCGTCATGGATATTGTATGATTGACACGTGGGGGATGAGTTGAACGGTTAGGAAGGTGCTCCTGAATAACAGCTTAAAAATTATATTTCATATATTAATGCCATAAAATTATTAATGATTAATGAAACATATCTATATATGCACACTGGATACATGTCGGTTTTACATTTCTACCTCCATGGCATTAAAAGAAAAGTTTTCCAAACCATCTTAAATCAAATTGAGGAGTATTATTAAGCGAAAGCGAAACCACGTCTTTTGTCATTTGTCCTACAAATATTTCATGTATTAAATTGTGTGTATCTAACTTGACACTGAAGGTGATATACAATTTTCATTATGTCTTTTAATGAAATATGTATATGGTTTGTAACACCTCAACAGCTTCTTGTCAAAAAGCGTGCTATTTCGAACAACTTGTCCATAAGTAATGTAAATTAATTCTGCCATAGCATTACTCTATTGGTGGTAAATTTATCCCTAAAACAAAACACAAGATTGAATACTGTTATATAAAATAATAATATCTACTTATGTAATGTGGCTGTTGCATGAAAACGGTTTGCTCGAGATAATAAACTATAAGTGTCCTCTTTCACAAAAAAAATTCATCAAAATTGGCTGTGTCCGATAAGACGAATCTTTACTCGCTCATAACGAATCATGTATTTTTTTGTATAAAAGAAAACCACACATTTTAATTTAAGGTTTAATGTTGCACACAGCTGTAGAGTAACGTAGAGTACCAGCTGCTTAAAAATATTCCCAGTGTTGTTAAGTTTGTTAAGTAAACGATTTCTGTATAAGCGGTTGCTACCACTTCTCTAAATTCATACGTCATCACTAACGTGGCGTATTGTAAGAACAAATCGAGGAATTATGGCGTTTATAGAGCATAAAACGACTTGGTAACCATTTAGGGTGGGTATTAATAAAACTTGTTTGGCAGTTAACTAAAAGTTAACAGTCAAGTTAACTTGAGCTTTTATAATGCCAGTTTTATAAAAGTCCCATTAAAATTGAGGTTATAAGCACAGAATAGTTGGTTATTGACAGAAGAACTGTCGAAATTCGAAAATACCATGAAGTGGGCAGAACGATTATAGACTACCAGGATTGCTCAGTTCGCCGAATCTGCCTGGCAAAAACTCTGTGACGTCACCACCGGTGCTGGACAGAAGATAGAGATTTATTCATTTCACTGTAGTAAACAGTAAGATTTATCATTGTAAACTGTACGGTTTACGTACGTACTCTACGTAATCCATATTTACGTACGATATCCACATCACGTCATCCACAGATCAACACGTAAACGCACTTCAGCACCGGTGGTGACGTCACAAAACTGTCCAACGTTGGTCAAATGTAAGTGAGCAATCCTGGTTAGTCTATAATCGTTGCCCAAGGTATAGTTCCACTTTAGCACCCTGAACTGTCACAAGCACAGAACGTAAATTAAAGAATGGGGCGGAACGTATACTTTGACAGTTTTGTTGCCAGATCAATTTTATTTCACCTAAACTAATTCTACAGACTTGTTTAATTTATGCGACCAACTACGCGAGAACTTGTGTGTTTGAAATAAGATCTTTCCTTAAATTTTATGGAAGTTCTTCCAGCTTTTTACGTATGTGCGCTGTGTTCGCGAAATTTATCTCGGATTGGTTTACCCATGGCCGTCTTTACTGGAAGGCCGGAACATTGATATTTGGCAACGCTGCGGCGAAGGCCGATTGTGTGAATTTAAGGTTATATTTACAATTTCTAATGTTGAGTGAAGAAGTGTATTTCTTTAAATTAAGTGTGTTTTGGACTGTATTTTCTATAGTGACTGTTACTAAATACATACTTTACATACCTATATAAATTAATTTTATTTTTGTATGCTCTGCGTACTAATAAAATGTAAGTAAAACCCAACTTTTAAGACTTTCGGTACAGTACAGGATTTCTTATATTTTTTTTGTAAAACGAATGTCTTTACACAGTCGAACCTCTATATGTACGAGAATGAAGGTGCTGCAAAATTTGCTCATTATATAAAGGTCTCGTTATATGGAAATTCCTCCATTTTTAATGGTTATAAGGAGAAGACAAACGAGGAAAGTGGTGACAGTGGTGATGAAAAAATTATACAAAAACCATCTAAGCTACAAGTGTTCAATGCACTTTCAACAATAAGAACAGCCTTTCAGTTTGAAGACGTTCCAGAAAACGTGTTTGTTCAATTATAGCGGCTTGAAGATTTAGGTATATGAAAAAACTTTGTCGTGTGATGTACAAACCAAAATAACAAATTATTCTAAAAAAACTACATAATATTTTATAAATTAGATAAACATAATTTATAAATGTGAATAATTTACAATATGCTAATTAATTTCAATAAAAATGTGTTTGTATGTGAAAAAAATATTTTTTCTTAAGGGCCTAACCAAGCCCCTATAATTGAACAAACACATTTTCCGGAACGTTTCAAACTAAAAGGCTGTTCTTAATGTTGAAAATGCATTGAACACTTGTACCTTAGATGGTTTTTGCTGTGGTTTTTGTATAATTTCTTCATCACCACTTTCCTCATTTGTCTTCTCCTTATTTTTCACATCCTGGATGAGGCTTTCTTCTGTCGGTACGCCAGATTCTTCTAAATCGTCGTCGAAATAGTTTAAAACCACTTTTAACTATGATTAACGCTATAATCCTATATCCTCTGCATTCAAATTATTCGAATGTAAACACGTAAAGACGACCATGTTCGGATAAGTCGGCCTTCTGTTTCCTTAGTCGGCGATGTTGCCAAATTTAATGCTCCGGCCTTTCAGTAAAGACGGCCGTGGTTTACCCTATAGTTGCTTCCCATTTGCACACCGAGTATTGATACATTACAGACTATATTTAAAGATAAGTTTGTCCAATTTTAGCTTAACACTTAAAAATGGTAACAAACAGTTAACAGTACAAAGTACAGCTAGTATTAATCTGCAAAAATTGAAAGCAATAGAACCCAATAAATATATCACGCTTTTAGACAGTCGAAACACAACCTCGCCACGAGAATCTTCAAAGAGCAATGGAGAATTAGGCTAATAAAGCACTTATAACCCCATTTTAGGCTCTCTCTTCGCGGCTTTATTTCTCTGACCGTTATTATCCGTTCCATATGAATTTACAAAACCGTTTGTTTTCCCAATAGAAATATGTGGCAACATTGTGTAGTAATGTTTACCTGTCAAAAGTTCAGGGTGCTAAAGTGGAATTATACCGCAATGGTAGTGTATTTAACGGCAATAATAGTGCCTTTACACTATTCGATTTTTTTATCCAATATGAAGATTGAATCGAATAGACGCATATTTTTGTGTTTACACTATTCGATTTTCCATCCAAGTTCGCGTGTTCGATTTTTTCATCCAACTTTCCGTTCGACTTTTTTGTCCAAGATGAGAATAGGACTGAATAGGACGGTGTCTATTTTCATCCAACTTTGTATCCAATTTTTGGCAACACACATGCGCACTAACGACAAATCAGCACAGAACAGCATATTGTTTATTGTTGTAATATTATTGCACTGCAGATTACAGTGCAAAGTGCAACACTCAATTATAACTGATGATAAAGAGGACACAGATATTCTGAAACTGTAACTTAAACTTTGAAAAGTTTCCCTAGTTGCTAAAAAACGGATGGTAACCAACGACCTAAAAATAATAATGATCTTTAACGCAGTGTAGAACGTAAATGCAGATATCGGGTGCAAGGCATTCGCGAAAGGTAGTATTTTGCTTTTGTAACCGTTCCCCCACTTGGTTCAACAAAAATTCGAATGTCTCCACCCTCATCCGAGTAAAATTTTTAAATTCGTATGGATCTTCGATTTTTAACTCATTAAATACTAAATTGGCAGCTCCCCGACCTTCATTTCTTCTCATTAACCACCTTCTGGACCAGAATCTTCGCTTCTTACGACTCATTTCTTTTTTTCTATGTTCTTTTAATTGCAGTTGAAGCAATAGGGAACAAGACGCAAGTGTTAACATTTTAAACAAATGTAATGGTTCGTCAGCCATCCTTGTTCAGCGAAATTAATGTTAACAAATTGAATTAATCTAAATTACTATGGTTCTGTCTAACCTCGAAATTTTGTTTTGTTTACGTTTATGCACAGAACTTACGTCTAAGTTGGGTTCTATGCGTCTTATATCGAACCAAAAAATCGAACAGTGTAAACGTCCAACAATTTAAACTGTCAAAATAATTTGATGAAAAAATCGAACCAAAACATCGAATGAAAAAATCGAATAGTGTAAAGGCACTATAAGCAGTAAAAATTGCGAATAAAAACGAAACTTTCAAAATAACCACCCCATTTTTGACGCTTCTAAGAACACGTTCCAACGTCACATACGTGTCACGTTCCTGACAATGACAGCTGTTCGTATGTGACGACTCAAAACTCAAAGTAAACGTCAGAAAAACAACAAATTCATTACGTACTTGGTACGCTTCAATTTTAACGTTGTTATGGACACCTCGGACAGCGAGTGCTTCGAGAGCGCCGACGAAGACTTCCATTCCGACGAGGAAGTCACTCAGGTGGAAAGGAAGACGCAGAACATGACCATTTCTTCCGGAGAGGCGAGCTTCCAGGAGGGTTCCCAGGACTCGTCAACCGCTCCCGAAGTCACTAAGGACCAAAGTTTCCTAAAATCTGGTAAGGTGAAAGTAGGAGAAGTGAGGTTCGAAGAGACTTCTCAGGACTCCCAGACAGCTATAGTTGAAGAAACTAGTAACGTGAAAGTTTGCTCTAGGAAAAAGAGCTCCCAGCAGGACTCTTCCACCATTCCAGAAGTCAGTAAAGTCAGAGAAACTGATCAGTGTGAAATTAGGACTTCCAGTTTGATAGATAATGTCGAAGGTTACTTGGGGAGCACCAACATCAAGTCCACTACTTGTATTAGTGATATAGTCAAAGCACCAATAACACAGGATGAAATTAAAGAACCTTCTGTTGATAAGAATGAAGACAATAGTCATACTACAAAGTTATCCATTATTAATAATGAGAACGAGGGTTCCTTCTTGAAAGTTCACACTAGGAAGTTATCTATTGATACTAACGAGAAGGACAGTCCCTCCTCTTCAAATCAAACTAAAAAATTACCTGTTAATACTAGTGAGAACCAAGATTCCCTCCCTAAAGGTCAAATTAAAAACTTACCTATTAGTACTAATGAAAATGATGGTTCCTCTTGGCAAGATGGCTGGGATATAGACAATGAAGATAATCTATGGGACCAAGACGAGATCAATTGGACTCCTCAGGACAACCTAGTCAAGAGTCTTCTTCCTGATGAGAAGAGTTCAGACATGTGGGAGAACGATGAATGGGAGACCATCGAGGAACCTACCGAAAGCACTCCGACCCAATGGGGACATTGGGGTCTCACCTCACTTCTATCCACTGCGACTCAGCTCACCAGTCAGGTCTCTCAAGGGATCAGCAATGTCTTGGAAACGGGGATGGGGATACCTGATCCGGAGGAGTTAGCCAAAATCGATTCACTCGAAGAACGACAATGCCTAGATCATACTAGCAATGAAATCCCCTCAGGTGGTTTCACCTTCGGCAACCTAGTTTCGGGTGTGACGAACATAACGAAGTTTGTCGAATCCACCGGTACCAAAGTCATATCTGGGGGTTTAGACACGCTGGAAACTATTGGTAAGAAAACCATGGAGGTACTGCAGGAAGGTGATCCAGGCCTGAAAAAGAAAAGAGCGCTACTGAAGCTGGAGCCTCACAAGCCGATACTGTCGCAGGTATTGCGCGAAGCTAAGGAGAGTGCAGAGAAGAAAAGCTGCTCCCAAACCGAAGTAGTGGTTCGGAAACCTAACTATGAAACCTTGTTCGATGATCACCATGGGCTAGTCCACCTTGAAGCATTAGAGATGGTTTCCAAGCAATGTGAGATTAGACTGAAGAGGCTAATCGAAAGTAGCACGCCTGAAACATTGACAGAGATACAAGAAACAATGGATCAAGTAAAGGAATTGTGCGAATTACCTGAGGAGGAGGAGGATGAGCAACTCACTGTGAAAGAAATAAGGGAGAAACTAGACTCAGCTGTGAAGGAGCTAAACGTCAATATCACCTATGAACGTTTAATATCTACTTGGGAGGAAACGGAGGAATGGCTGGGGAACTTAAAGCTGGATGTGTGCGATGAAAACGAACTACATCAGCAAGCCATCAAGACTTTGGCGCAGATTACCGCACTTGCTGTCGAGCAGTATCATAAGGCAGGAGAGCTTTTGTTAATAAAAGAACATAGGAGTACAGCGGATGAAGCTGATAGTTTAGTACAGTGAGTGTTCAATTTATTAATAAATCAATTGTAAAAAGATTTGTTCAGACACACCTAAGATGGTGTATGTAGAAAAATCCCGAGGATTTTAAGGAATCAAGTAATATTCTGTTTAATGTCTGACTCATTTTGAATCCCAAAACAGCCCAATATTTTGGATCCAAGCTTTTAGGTTTTTAAAAGTTTTGTATGGAGCTTGAAGTGTTTTGAATATTGTGGAATCATTCAGACTATCATAAATTACTTTTGTTGAACTTCTTGTAATCAATTTATTGAAAAATATGACTTTGAAAGCTTGGTTTCAATAGTATGGAATCCTTGAAGTCTTTCAAAATCTAACAAGGTTTCAGCTTCAGCACATTCAGGAAGATGGGAAAATTCTAAAATATCTCGTGGGTTACTCAAATTCCTTCCAAATTTCAGAATTTGATATTTCAACTTACAAAAGTCTTAGTACACAAAGTTGTGAATTAAGTGTTCATCATTTGTGAATTTCAAATATCACATTTTTTTAAATCTACCAGTTTCAAATTTTTAGCCTTTCAGTCTTATTTTAATTCTTCTGTGGCGTTTCTAATGATAGTAATTCTTCTGTGGCGCTTCTAATGATAGTAATTCTTCTATTGATATTCTACATCTATTCTTCTATTATCATCACGCTTCAAAACCATGAATACAATCTTAAAATATATAATGACTCGTGGAATTGTTGTTGTCAAATCATTTATTGAAATTGTTGACTTCCAGGTTGACTGCAGCTCTGACTTCATTAATAGGCAATGCTGCTGCGAAATTTTCTGACAAATTAAACACAAGGCTTCTGCAAGGTTATTCCAACAAAGAGGAGGTGAATGGTCTAATTACAAACGTCTTTTATGAAGTAAGTAACATGTTATAGGGAGCCAACGTCATTGTTGATGTTAAAATTGTTTCAGGCCGGCAATAGCAGTACTTACATACAAGATGCTTTTCATTTACTTATACCTGTTCTACAAGCGGGAGCGGTGTAGTAATTTAGGTGCATATTAAGAAAAATTGATTTATTTATTATGAAGTTACAGTCTGTTGAAAAGAGATTTTTATACTTTTATGAAACACTGTTTGCAGTTTATATAAGTTATCCATGTTTCATTAATAAAATGTGATTTTGAATACTACTGTTTTCCTCTCTTATTCCCCGTAGGTGGTTTTTGCAGTTGGAAATTTGTGGAAGCATTAAACGGAGTTTGAGTGGTAGCGCCAAACAAAGAGGTAGACTGAGGACCACCGGCGGCCCCGAAACCTTAAAATTAAATTACTTGCAAAATAATGCGATCAAAAGAAATCCAGTGAAGTCTCGATAATTCAATTTCTTTTCTCTCGTTTCAACTAAAGCTTGCAACGTTTAATATACTGAAGTTTTGACAAATTTTGTGCTGATGTTATTTCGAGATTTCACTGTAATAGCAAAATACTACTCTCCATCTACACTCAATTTAAGAAGATATAAAAATTGTACTACCATAAGACCAGGTGTGCTAAAAATGATTTTATTATCGAATGAAGTTCTACAAGTTGAAAAATATATTTAAACTGCCTGAAAGTTGACTGGTTACCCATTATTTCATTTAACTTGCAGAGCGATGATTAGTCCCCCATTTCCACACCTTGTCCTGAATTCATTTTAGCAGCCATGTTCTTCGGTTTTCAAATTTTTGTTGTACATCGTATTGAGTCGACCTCATTTCCTACCTGTATACCCTACGCCAGTATTCTGTTCGCCACTGTTTGCTTGACTTGGTTGTAACACGCCTCCACTGGTCAATACTAAATTACTGAACGGGGTAGGTCCCGTGACCACATTAGGGGGTGAGAAGGGGGCCGGGGCAGACCTCCTGATCTCCTCATAGGCATTATCCAACTCCTCGAATGGGTTCGAGTTGTCGTTGAACTTCTCCTTACGCCATTTCAGGTACACCTCTTTCTGAACCTCAACCTGGTTGTGTACGGAATACAGCCGCCCGGCCAAGGCGACGAAGGTCTCGTGGAGACGTTTTAATCCCACGTTCAGTTCTGAAAGATATTAGAAAATAAAGTGTAAGAAGAACAGAAAAAGGGTGGTTTACTGATGAAAGAAGTGTATGATATGCAGAGCTCGGGAAGTATATAAAGTGCATATGTGTATATCCCAACAAAATTCTATGAATGCATATGCCTTTATTAAAAGCGCACATTTTCAGCGATTTTCGGAATGAAATCTCAAGAAAATTAAAACGTACAAATGTCTGTGTAAGCAGCCAAGTATTATGCTACATACCTTCTGCTTGGTGTTAAGCGGGCTGCCCTCTAATAATAGTTATTAAGGGTTGTTGTGAAAAGGATATTAGTACAATCTTGTTAAAGATTTTTGTCGAAAGGTTATTAAAATTAAGTAATGATGAAAGCTCGGGAACTGTGCACTTCATTTTTGGAATTAGTGATTAGTGTAATAGAAAATTCTAAAGGTAAAATTATCCTTGGTTTCTATGAGAGATGGAAAGCTTTTTGATATTAGCTTATAACAAACGAAAACATTTGTTGCCACTCCTATTTAATTTAAGGTTTGAAGACAAAACTAGCATTTAGTTTTCCTGTTGTTTCATTTTATTTCACTGAAGTGTTTATTATGAGTGTGTGAAAATGTCCCAAAGTGTCAACAATTCTGTTCTAAAAATGGATTAATAATACACCCGATTTTAAAACCATTGAAGATAATCATATATTTTGCAGTTTGCAACGAAACATTAAACTAAACATCATTTATAAATTGGAAAAACGAAATATTTCACTGGACAAAAGTATTGAAGTCATTGATTCAGTACAAAACAAAATTAAACATCTTGGAAAAGATAATAGTTTACGAAAAATTCTGAACTATATTTAAAAAAATGGCGAAGTGCGACACAAGGCGCTTTGAAAATACCCAATTTCATAAATATAGTATATTATGAAATATGCATTTTACATAATATTCGAGCCTTATTAATAACAGTGCTAAACAATACAATACCTTAAATAATGATTGGATGAAGTGATCACATACATATCACTAAAGCTCGGGAAATATGCACAAAAATCCCATAAATATGCATGCGAAGACGCGCAAAAATGGCGATGTGTAACATTGTAAGACTTTCTCATATGGCCGGACAAAATATTGTAACGAAACGGCTCGCCGGCCGCGACATAAACACGCCGGGAGCTACACAAGTTCGCCTTATTGCAATTCTGGGAAGGACGACGGGAACAATCGAGAGAGTTCGATGCGATAACGGGTTCCTGGAAAATCGAATATTCTAGTAATTATCCCGAAACTACGAGAAGCTTCTACCTGCCATAAAAAGGGAATGTCGGACCCGAAGCAGGCCAGTTGAACCGGTGTGCGTAAACATTCGAGCGAGAGACCGTGCGCGTTAAAATAAATAAACATATCTGAGTGAAATAAATTATAAGTGTTAAGTGTAGTTAGAAATAAATTAATTAGGATAATCGCGTAGTGTTTTAGTTTTAGTCAATAGTAAAAACGTTACAATATTCATTGCAACATTATCACCATTTTATAGAATAAATTTAGTATTGAATATTAACATTTTCCCTTATTAGCAAATAATTATTTTCGTTGTTTTGTTAGATAGCAATGGTTTTTGAATACAACTAACTTTATCGAAACGATAAATAAATTTACCTATGTAATATAACAACAAATTTCAACGTCCATACTTCGAACTAAGAATCCAATCATTGAATTGGAATATATAAAAATAACTTTATTTAATGGAGATGTATCAGTTAGACTGAACAATCACTCTACAAACCAATGCTTTTAAGGAAGTGCCCTTTAGGGCATTTTTAGATAAAAATGTTTAATAAAACGTATAGGCATTAAACAGCTAAGTTATGAGATTTGGTATAAATCACTAAAACCGTTTTAAAGAAAATTGTACAAAATAAAAATTCTTAAGAGTAAAGTGCCCTTTAGGATAGTTTTAGAAAAAAATATTTTAAATAAAAATTATAGGTATACATTTAATTATGTTTATTCAAATAAAAGTTTAGTGAAAACATTCAAAGCCTATTTGATTTTTTCTTGAGAAATAGAAATGTTCAAGAGTATAGTGCGTTTAGGGAGGCATGCACGCACGCAAGCGCACATGCACACACGCGCACAAAAATATGTTTCCAAAAACATATTTTTCGAACTCTGGGGACCTCAAAACGTCCAGAAATGACAATATCTCAAATTCCGAAAACCAGCACTATTACAATACTTTCTCCTGTTATATGGGTAGAGTCCATTCAGTTTGAGAAGAACCGTGGCCTTGAGTTTCACGGAGAGACATACTCCATCGGCTATGTACGGTTTCCACAGGTTCATGTAATTCGTGTATAATTGATTACTACTGAGACCGCTACTGTCCAGATGGCGATCGCGCGACTTCGTGATGGAGATGCGGCCTGCATAAAACTCAAGGCCACGGTTCTTCTCAAACTGAATGGACTCTACCCCAGTTGAGAAAGTAAAAATGAAGGATATCACAATCTTGTGCACATACATACTGTCATAAAAGTAAATTTCTGCGGTGATGATAAATTTAATTACATTGAGAACCAACACTAATAAATAATTTTTAATTTGCCTCATTGACGTCCTGCGATGTAGAAAGTTTTTCCGCCTACAAATTAATGTTATCCAATAGATGGCAAAGTTTTACTTTAGAGAACTTAGGAAAACACTTAATAGCGTATTGTTTCCACTGTAATGTTCAATATATTTATTATAATATGTAATTATTAGTAAATAAATGATGAATGTGTTATACTTCATTAATAAATAATAACAATAGCAAATATGTAATTGATTAATTTCTATTTTATATATATTTCGTTCTTACAATATAAAAATACATAGTAAAGCAAACTGCTTACTTCGCTGTTTTACAAACGCCTATTTGCATATTAAATGCACATTTTGACCGTTTTTGCGCATCTTTGCATGCATATTTCTGGAATTTTTAGTGCATATTTCCCGAGCTTTAGTGATATATATGTGATCCCCTCATCCATTCATTATTTAAGATATTGTATTGTTCAGCACTGTTATTATTAAGGCTCGAATATTATGTAAAATGCATATTTCATAAGACATAGTATATTTATTGAATTGGGTATTTTCAAAGCACCTGGCGCTTTTTTTTGTAAAAATATGCGTGGAGGCTACATATTTGACATATTGTAGCTTTCTCTACAGCCCCAATATATTTGTGTACTCATGCAAGTTTTTGATCTTTCGAACAAGGTTCGAAACGATTGAAAAACTAAAATCCTACCTTGAGGTGTGATGGCATTGGAACCCTTGTAGTCCTTGATCTGCTTATCAACGCTCTCGATCTGAGCCTTCAGCGTCTGCATCTCCTTCTCAAAGTGATCAGCGAGTTCAAGAAAGAACTGCTGTGGCGCTGTGTTCTCGTACTGTAACCCCGGAGGGGTGTCCTGTGTCCTCTGCGCCATCTCCGCGTCCCGGAAGCACTTCGCCGTGTTGTACTTGAGCTGCTCAGCGAGGTGCCTGTTCTTGTTTAATTGGCTCTCGACCTGGTCCATTGTCTTCGTGAGTTCGTCGATCTCGCCCTCGACCTTACGGTACTCCTTGACAGAGCACCTTGCGATGTCGGAACTGTATGTCTTCTGTTGCTTGACAAACTGTATAAACTGCTCAACACCCTGAAGGATTTCGTTCGGTAAGGGTTGCTCCTTCGGAGGCACCTCCTTCTGGGCGGCCGTTGTCTTTGCCTGGGTCGTCGCGACGCCCCCCAGCCCCATCACGGACGATGATGGGACCGTTGTTGTTGATGGGATTGTCGTCGTCGTCGTCGGAAGGGTCAGCGTCTGGGACGTGGCCGGACCACCAAAACCTAGTAAATTATGGTGATTACTCACAGTTAATTTAGATCTCACAGAAAGGGTAAAAGAATTTTGTCAGTTTGACAGACATAACTGACTGTCTTAGTTAATCTAATCAAACATGAGCAAAATATGCTTTTCTTTGAATTACTTTATGTTGTTGGTTCGAATTTTCTATATGAAACTTATGTAACAACAGTAAGCACATAGTACAGACATTAGGACACTGCAAGTTACGACATGAAATTTTGAATGGATACAATGGGGTTTTGTCAAACACACAGTCACACTCTAGGAAACACCAATATTCCAGTCTTAGTTAACGCAAGTCATATAGTAAAAGGTAGACAAAACTTAGGCCTATGTAATTACTTGTATAAATGGAGGTTCCATTAGTGTTGTCGATTGTAATAGTTCTTATTTTACTTTTTGCCTATCTTATGTTATTGAATCCAGATGGGCATCCTTCTAGGAAGCGATTTAGCGATTACCCATAAATGACCAGCCAAAAAACTACTTAATACCATCCTCCTCCCTTATCCCACGAGTTTTAACATTTTTAGATTTTACCAATCTGCAATAAGCCATCAAGTTGTATCGACACATGATGTGTACACATAATTTTAATATCGGTACATCTTCTCTTAAATGACGAGTTCACATTTTATCCCTAATCAAAGAGTGCGAGACGTAGAGTGAATTTGCCGCGCGAGTGAAACGACATTTTCATATTACATTATAGAGAATGTGCAAAGTCTATAAAAGATAACATTTAAGTAAATAAATAAACAAACTAGCTAGTGATATAGACCTACCAAAATTCAATCCTGTGCTTGTGGTAGGGCCCCCCAAACTCAATGACTGGCTCGTCGATGTCCCGAAAGTTAGAGATGGAGCCGCCGTAGACAACGAACTGAACAGCCCAGTACTGGCATTGTTAGCGGATGATGTGCCAAAAGTCAAAGTCGTAGAGGTCGACGCTGGTGGCCCGAATGAGAACGCAGGCGTCGCTGACGGTAGACCTACAACCAATACCATAGTAATAATCATCGCCCCAAATTATGGATTAAACCACTGAAGCTATGTACAACGCCACTGGAAGTATTATAGAGAGACTTGATGGAAACAAAAAATGTATTGCAATGTTGTTGGGGTTAGCAAAGGCATTTGACACTGGTATAACACAATATTTCTCAATGTAATAGTGTTTTGGTATTCTTGTTGCAGTTGGATATATTGGACACATTGCTGCATATATTTCACGGTTATTTGATCGATTGGAACAATATATTAGAATAAATAATACAATAAGTATTATATTATGATTATAAAAATAGGAATTCTTCAAAGCATCGCCCTTGGTCCAATATTTTTGACTTTTGTTTGAAAGTAAAAGCAAATTCATGTCATATCAATGATACAGTTTCTTTGCTGTGAAACTAAAAACTCAGTTCAGTTATTCTTGGAAGTAATTCGTCAATGGTTGTGTAAATATTGTCTATCATTGAATGCCAGTAAAATTACTATCTCGCTTCCTCTATCACAGCAGCAAATATACCTAATTTTTCCAGAAATAAAGTTCCAGGTATGAAAAATATGACACTGATTACCTAACAAGACAGGTAAGAAAGCTAATATAAAATTTTAATACATAACAGTTTCTAATGACAAAACTGCTTTTAGTAATTTACACGTCTCTAGCTGAATCACTTTTTAATTTCTCATATGGGGTACCCATATAATAAGAGAAAGTATTATAATCATGCTGGTCGTGATATTGGCATTTCTTGACGTTTCATAGTGCTCCGAGTTCGAGAAACATGTCGCGCGCGCGCATGTGTTTGTGTGCGTACGTGCGTGTGTGTGTTTGTGTGTGGTCAACGTTTTCTCAGAAACAATAAATAGTGGAAAGTTGAAATTTTGTGTTTAGGCTGGATCCCCTGAAAACTCGCGATCACATACATTTTTAGGTATTTTTGGATTACCTCAAAAACAATCAATGAGAGCTGAACGTTCTCAAGAACGTTCCTGACTAACCAAAAGAAACATTTACTAACAAATGGTATTCTTACCATATTATTAAGAGTTCCTTCCAAAAATATAACATACAAAACTATATTCTAAAAATAATTTTAAAGAAATGAAGATCTTTTATATATCGAGGATATTAGTGATATATGAATATTATGTTTATGTATAGATGCACTCAAAAATAAATAAAATACTTCATAACTCCATTTTCACAGTATGCAAAACGTTAAGCACATTAAAATACATTGTTACCAGCCCCAAAATTTAGGAAAACTATTTGTTACTAATTTTTGAATTACATTTGTAATATTTCACTAGTAACAATAAAATAAAAAGTAACAATGCTTTCTCGGGGGATTAAAAAAAATTTTTTTAAAGCTACTCTGTTTTAATTACAATACTAGAACCATAAGTTACACAAACACTGGGAAATACCATCATTTGGCGTTTGAACTTTAAGTGCAATTTTGTAACTTGTTTTTAGACCATAATACTATTTTCATAGTTCAACACAAGTGTTAAGTCACTTATGAATGTTTGCATTTCCAATAAATTTTTGAATCTGTTGCTCTGTCTTTAATCAATGAATAACTGTCAATGTGTAATTTATCTTTTCCCTTTTCA
Source organism: Cryptocephalus moraei (assembly GCA_946251905.1). Taxonomy (NCBI): domain Eukaryota; kingdom Metazoa; phylum Arthropoda; class Insecta; order Coleoptera; family Chrysomelidae; genus Cryptocephalus; species Cryptocephalus moraei. The sequence goes on along the minus strand of OX276454.1, from coordinate 32,533,986 downwards.
CAAACTCCATTTTCTCGAGATTTTGACGTTTACGTTGGGTTGCCCATTTACATTATAGGAGAAAAGCAACTGAACTCAATTTATTTATTGGCAGGGATTTTATTTGAGTTCTTTTATTTATCTGTCTCAGCTTCTACCCGGCCCTAACGACGAGGTACTTATGGACCTTATCGTTACCTATAATAATACAGGTAAATTGTTAACTAATTTGTGACGAGGGGGTACGAGGCATTAGTACCAAATCCTGGAAAATATTAAACCTAATTTTAACATTTATTTTTCGAGGAAATACTTTCGAGTAATTGCACATTCGGGCAACTGTTCATTCGAGGAATTAGTTTTCGAGCAATTGTTTTCGAGAAATTTACCATAACCGTTGGTAAATAAATAATACAAAATTAAACCATACCAAAGGAGAGCCCCGATGTGGTGCTAGTGGCAGGCGCCGCCGCAGCTGGCGCACCGAATAGCCCTGTCGCCGCCGGCTGCATAGCTGTCGTCGTCGCTGCTGACAATCCGAACCCCGTCGTAGCTGCTGACGCCCCGAACCCCGTCGTCGCTGCTGGCGCCCCGAACCCTGTCGTCGCTGCTGGCGCCCCAAACCCTGTTGTCGCTGCTGGCGCCCCGAACCCTGTTGTTGCTGCTGGCGCCCCAAACCCTGTTGCCGCTGCTGGCGCCCCGAACCCGGACGTCGCTGCTGACGCCCCGAACCCGGTCGTCGCTGCTGGCGCCCCGAATCCCGTCGTTTGACCTATCTGGGAACCAAACAGCCCGAGGCCGGTTGAGGCCGTGGTAGCTGGGGCGCCTCCGAGCTGGAACCCCTGCTGGGGGGTCATCGAAGTGCCCCCGAAGTTGAACGTCGGCTGTGTTTGCGCTGTGGGGGTTCCGAAGGTGATACCGCCGGTGCCGAAGGGCGACGCTGTAGTGGTCGTCCTGAGAAAATACAAAGGTGAGAACAAGGGAAGTGACAATTTTACAAGTCGGCGTTACTTGGAACCGAAGCCGAATCCTGAAGTCATCGCGAACTCGATATATCGCCAAGAGCGTAGTGGTAAAAACGTTTCTCACACTTTAAACAAACTGGGAACTTTATTACAGAAATTAATGCAAATTAGTGAGGCAATATTTCTAGGTTAGGTTCACGGCGTTCAAGCATAGACAGAACATCTATATATCACAGATTACAAGGTTCACACAAACGTCACAAACAAAAGCATAAAACCACAGAATATCTAGGATGAAACACAAAGATATTTCCACCCATCCATAGAATTTCAATGATTTCCAAACTTCCCTAGTGAATCTCTAGCGACCAATTACTAAAGGCCATTTGTATATTTGAAGCGGAGGCATTTCCTCATTGGGCGAATGGGGAACTGTCAATGCGTGTTAAGATCCTATTGGACAACGTCAACTGTTGGATTTCGTATAATGTTGTGGATGTCATTTCATCCGGCATTATTTTAGAAGTTCGGTAGGTGCGAGTTATATTGCAATTAATTTAATGCGTTGAGTTAAAGAAAGACTCACCGAAATGAAGCAGTTTTTGTTCATAATGTTGGGTGTCTTTGTCCTCATGGGTAAGTGTACACGATATAGTTGGTAATGGAAGAATTAACATTGGAATCTGTTCGAAGGACTCTTGGGCACCAGGAAGGCGAAAGCTGACGATGCTGATGACGAGGATATCGAAACTATAGAGTTAAATTTGGGTGCTAGCAAGGAAGGGTCCAGGACAGGTGAGAAATACTATTCACCTACTATTATAAGTTGTAATTCCGGTAACCGTAATTCCTGCCTATATTACATGGATACCTAACTGTTATTTCTATATTTAACCATGGGCCAAGGAGAAGTAGGAAGGTTTTATTATTCCTTTTTCGCCCAGGTACATACTGATATGTCAGGGATACAAGCGAAGGAGGAAAATGCATCAATGCACCAAAAATACGAACATGTTAGTAATATGCTTTTCTGCTTGCTGAAGCAAACTCAGACTGGTTTGAAGTGTCCATAAAGATTAAATGAATAAAGGATTGTAACTTTCATAGGTGCATCATTCTCGAATCTTCGCATAGTTCATCAGGTGTTCTGCTACAATCACATCAGTATTCTTGTGGAAAAACAAGCGTCTATCTGATCTGTCAGAGTCTGTCAATCGGATTTGATACCACCCATACCTAAAACAATAAAAACATGTACATAATCAAGAAGGTCCTACTGCTCAGTGTAATAATAGTCCATGTATGTTGATGCAAGCATTGGTGAAAGTTACAGAATATTTGAAATGGTCAGTCAAGTGTTGCCTTTTTGTTAAAGTTCCGATTCAAATTATTTTAAAAAATATTTGTTTTAAAACATCGAGTTTTTCTTTTTGGCATATCCGTTTTTCTTATGATGTAGTGAGTTCTAAGTGTACTCGTAAGTAATTTTTGGTAAACTTGTATTCTTGTAATTCTGTAAACTTGGTGACCAGTTTTAGCATGTACTCCACCGTTAGGTTTTGTGCCAATTGATATACAAGTAAACTGTTACTTTCCTTTGATTCTCAGTGTTTGGTTCAGTGAATTTCTCTTTAGGTCCGAGAATGTTCAACCTACGAAGGTTTTTCTCGACAAGCTCTGAACTCATTTCCTCATTAACCGTTTTTGAATAAAATTTCCCAGTTGAAATCGGAGCTGAAAACGATACTTTTACCACAACATAATTCAGACAGTAGTATACTACTCACGCAAGAGCAAAGGTATTCCAACCTGTAGGTCTGACCTTCCTGGTAAATTTCTCTTGGAGAAACATAATTTGAAAGGTTTTCTACTCTCTTTTACTTCCTCAGCATGTTTCTTCTTCTTCAGCTCCATCTTATGTTGTTTGATCAATAATTGAGAGCTCTATTTTCACACAAACTCATTACAGTGTAACCTTGGTTATCCGAACTAATTATTGCATGTCACTGTTCGGTTAATGATTTGTTCGGATAATCAAAATAAAATGCCGAATGTTATAAAAATCTTTAATACATATGTCACTGTAAAACGAAATACAATTTTAATGCAATAAAAAAACCTTTCGAAGGTAACAAATATAAATAAAAATATAGTACATTCTTTCATAAAATAAAAAAAAGTTGATACATTCTACAAGAAACGTTAGTGCACATTTTACTTAAAAAAAATCTGTAATTTTCTGTTGTTTAGCAGCTCTCGTTTACAATTTCTTCATTTGTAGGAGCACCTGATATTTTTTTCGTAAGTTCGACTATCTCATTTATTTCGTTCACTTCTGATGTTATAACTTGTCGCAAGTAGAGAGAGGGATCAAATCTTCATCTTCGAATAAATCTAATAATCCTGGGGGCATGAGTTGCTGCCAAGAACTTTTTATCAGACCAGTCTTCACGTTCTGCCAAGCCTCTGTCAGTTCAAACACAACATCTTTGACTGTTAACTTTCTTCAGTTCCTCTGCAATATTTCCAAGAGTCCCCACTATCTTCTTCAAAAGATTCTTTCTGTAGTAGAGTTTTATAGCTTGAATCACATTCTGATCCGTCAGATCATGTCAATCATGTGTCAACATAATCAATAATTTGTTATCACTTATCTTCGAAAACTATTGAGGAAATATAAGAAACGAAATAAAACTGTAAATATAGCGGGAAAATAGTGGAATTGAGAAGAAAAAGTTCGTTTTCTTGGAGTTTAGAACCCGCGACCTCCAAAAATAAAAGGACGTGACGTAACTGACAAGGCAAGAGGTTAGATCGTCATGGTTACGGAGTTGTCAACTCCGCTCATTTAGAGTGAGAGACAAGTCGCCTTATTTATTTGCCTCTCGCTCCCACTCGGCACATCGCGCCCTATACCGATCCGTAGTCTATATAGTATCGGGTGTTTTTTTAAATTTCACCTCATAGTAGGCCGTGGATAGTGTTTGTGAATGCGCCTTACTAAAAAATGTCAAAATTGACATAACCTCACTTTTTTAATAAAAATTGAAACTGCTCCAATCAGTTAATAGTGTCTTGAAAAAGATAGCTCATTCATCTACGCCTAATTAATAGAGCCAAGCTGTCTTTTTCAAGACACTAGTAACTGATTGGAGCAGTTTCAATTTTTATTAAAAAAGTGAGGTTATGTCAATTTTGACATTTTGTAGTAAGGCGCATTCACAAACACTATCCACGGCCTACTATGAGGTGAAATTTAAAAAAACACCCGATATTATGTCTATGGTAGAAACTCCTATTTTCGCAAGGCGGGTTTTTTTTTATTTTACATGGGAATTCCACAGCCGACTAGATGACAATCTGAAACAAATGTAAGAGAATCTGAAAATGAAATTTGTGGCTCAGCCGGGATACGAACCTGATATTTGTATATCAGAGAACATGTAAGACACCACATTATTAACGTGAGAGGGATACGGTGTGTTGCGTATAACCAATACGTCCTCCGTATCATCCTGTCAAAAACGTTTAACACGAACATCGAAAATGAAATTGATAGATGTCTCGGTAGTTCAATTGGCAGAACACCTGACGCGATATTGGGAGATCCGGGTTCGTATCCCGGCTGAGCCACAAATTTCATTTTCAGATTCTCTTACATTTGTTTCATATACACCATCACTTTGAATTAATTTCGAGAACATATTTCCATCTAGATGACAATCATTTTGAAACACCGTATATACCGATGTCATTAAATCATTTATTACATTGCCAAATCTATATCTATATCTTAATTTACAGATGATGAAGTGATCAAGAGAGAAGAGGAGGCTATAAAACTTGATGGACTTAATGTGGCCCAGTTAAAGGAGCTAAGGGAAAAATCTGAGAAATTTGCTTTCCAAACAGAAGTAAATCGGATGATGAAGCTTATTATTAACTCCCTGTACAGAAACAAAGAAGTAAGTATGTTATCTCCTCAAGGAAAGTACTAAAAACGAAAATGAAATGTTTCAATTCATTTATCGACTGAGTAACTCCAATAATTGTAAGACTTCTTACAATTAGAAATAGTGTATTTTCCAATATGATTTGCATTTAAAAATGTCTTGACAAAGTAGTAGTCTTTAATTATTTGATATTAGTTCCTTGAACTCATGCTATCGATTTAATGACTGAAAACCGGGACAATAACAATTTCATTATGGATTTAGAAAAATAACGGAAAACATTATATAAAGTATCTGCCAACATGTGATAAAAAAGTAATTTATGTTTATAAAGAAACATTGAGAAAAGTCGCCAATTTTGTCTAGCACATTTAAATCTTAGTTACGTAGTATCTATAATAGATAAATGAATGTGTGAAATTTGAATAAAGCACAATGGGATCTTGAAGCCATTAATTCATTAATTTCTTCTCCCCTAGATCTTCCTGAGGGAACTCATTTCAAACGCCTCTGATGCCCTTGACAAGATCCGGCTCCTCTCCCTCACCGACAAGAGCATCCTCGATGTCCAGCCCGAGATGAATGTCCGGATAAAGGCAGACAAGGAATCTGGAATGCTTCACATAACTGACACCGGCATTGGCATGACCAAGCAGGACCTGATCAACAACTTAGGTACGATAGCGAAGTCTGGCACTGCAGAATTTTTGAGTAAAATGCAAGACGCGGATTCCCCCCAGGACATGAACGATATGATCGGCCAGTTTGGTGTTGGATTCTATTCTGCGTTTCTGGTAGCCGATAGGGTCATCGTCACCTCAAAGCATAGCGATGATAAGCAATATATATGGGAGTCTGATTCGGCCAGTTTTAGTATTATCGAGGATCCAAGGGGAGATTCTCTTAAGAGGGGAACAACGATCAGCTTGGAGCTTAAACCGGAAGCTCGAGACTTTCTGGAACATGACACCATCAGGAATTTAGTTAAAAAGTACTCTCAGTTCATCAATTTCCCTATTTATTTATGGACCAGTAGGACTGAAACAGTAGAGGAGTCTGTAGAGGATGATGCTGCCGAAGACAAACCGGAGTCTACCGATGAAGACGCCGCGGTCGAAGAAGATAAGGAAGAAGACTCCGCCAAAACAAAAAAAGTAGAAAAAACTGTCTGGGACTGGGAGTTGTTAAATGACAGCAAACCGATTTGGACTCGGAAACCATCGGAGGTAACTGACAAGGAATACAACGAGTTCTACAAGGCTCTCACCAAAGATTCTAAGGACCCCCTGGCCAAAATTCATTTCGTTGCCGAGGGAGAGGTCACCTTTAAGGCTCTACTCTATGTACCCCCAGTGCAACCATCAGAGAGTTTTAATCGGTACGGTACCAAGACCGATAACATCAAACTGTATGTTCGAAGGGTTTTTATTACTGATGAGTTCAACGATATGATGCCCTCATACCTAAACTTCATCAGAGGCGTGGTGGATTCAGATGACTTGCCACTGAACGTGTCACGTGAGAACTTGCAACAGCACAAGCTGATCAAAGTAATCAAGAAGAAGTTGGTAAGAAAAGTGCTGGATATGTTAAAGAAATTGCCTGAGGAGGATTACGAGAAGTTCTGGAAAGAATTCTCTACTAATATAAAATTGGGTACGATCGAAGATCCAGCGAACCGTACTAGATTAGCCAAACTATTGCTGTTTTACTCCTCGAATGGCAGTAAATTGACTAGCCTAGCGGATTACGTGAACAGAATGAAGCCCAAACAGGATAAGATATTCTACATTGCTGGCGCCTCGAAGGCCGAAGTCGAGAAGTCTCCCTTCGTCGAACGACTCCTACGTAAAGGCTATGAAGTGCTATACCTTGTCGAGGCTGTTGACGAGTACGCGATTTCAGCCATACCTGAATTTGAAGGGAAGAAATTCCAGAATGTCGCCAAGGAAGGCTTCTCTCTCACTGAGAGTGAGGGCGGCAAGGAGCAGCTAGAGCAACTCAAGTCAACGTTCGAGCCTTTGACAAAGTGGCTGTCTGATGACGCCCTTAAGGACCACATCGCCAAGGCGACTGTCTCTGAGAGACTGACCGACTCGCCCTGCGCCCTCGTCGCCAGCATGTTCGGTTGGACCGGGAACATGGAAAGGCTGGCGATCTCGAATGCCCACCAGAAATCCGACGACCCACAGAGATCCTACTATCTCAGTCAAAAGAAGACATTGGAGATCAACCCACGGCATCCACTGATGAAGGAACTGCTGAAGCGGGTCAATGACGACCCGCGCGATCCTACCGCCAAGGAGATGGCGCTGATGATGTTCCGGACGGCGACGCTGCGGTCGGGGTACATGCTGAGCGAGACGTCGGACTTCGCGCAGTCCATCGAGCTGATGATGAGGAAGACGCTCGGAGTACCTCTCGATGAGCAGGTCGAGGAGGAGGAGGACAATGCCGAAGAGGCAGGTTCAGAGGAGAACAAGGAGGAGGAGGATGAGGATGAGCAGGATCACGACGAGCTGTAAAACAAGACGTTCTATAGGTGTGAATGTGTGATAAAATTTGTTTTCGATTGTCGTTACAATCACTAAAGACTGCGATTATTTTTTATTTAAATTAAATACCGATTTATCAACAATAAATGTCATTTTTGTAGCAGCTGTGTGTTTAACTCAATACTCGAATAGGTTTGTTCTAGCAACAGGCAATTAATATATCTTTTATTTAATCGTTTTACATAATAGGTTTGTTCCAGCAGAACCCACAACCGATCAGAGACTGTCAGAGGCATGCGCAGTTGAAATTATTCTGACGAAATTGGACCTAATAGAATGAATAATTTTTATTGCGCATGCTTCTGACAGTCTCTGATCGGTTGTGGATTCTGCTGGAACAAACCTAATATATCGTTTATTTTCAATATAATATACTTATGGCGAACATAGTAGCACATTGAAAGTGTTTTTTAACATTGTCATATGAATGCAATTGACGAATTTCCTCTTATGATTTACATGTACATTGTACGTAAATCCGCAATAAGACTTTCGATAGAAGTGCCAACATCGATTCCTATGCTTTGACATTTGTTTGTTAACATTAGACTTTTGGAAGTAATTTGGATAATAGTTATTTATTGTATGTGTTTTAGACAGCGTTTTATTCAATGTTTAAACAGGAGAGCGCTGGCTTGAGCGTCTAATATTCTTAAGTGAATAAAACACGAATGCAATTGCAGTTTTGCAGTTGCAACTGCATGTTTGCAGTTTAAAAACACATACATTTGTATGTGTTTGTAAAGATGAAAATAAAATAAATAAATAATATATAAGGTTTTATCCACAATCACCTTCTAATTGGACTTTGATTCACTTTTAATTGAATCACGTATTTCAGAAACCCCACATGTCTCGGACATGTGGGGTTTCTAAAATATACTGCTACTAAAATATATTCTTTCTAAAATGTACTGCTAGATGGAGTTGATTCTACGTTTGTTCTAAGTTTGTTCTACATCTATCATGAAGGTTTGGGCAAAAAGGGGCCCAACGAGGTTTGTTATTTTATCATGGACTACATAAGGCGAGAAATTCCTGAAGCTATTAGACATCATATTTTTTCCGACGGATCTGGCGGACGAAATAAGAATCACTGCGTCATAAACATATGTGTAGGGCGCTAGTAGATCTTGAATGGATGAAGATAACAGCGTGTTAAAAGATTATAAAAATGGTGGCCAAAGTTCTACAAGAAAAATTGCTTGTCTACAGCTTCCCTAGACAGAGGAGTACCAAGTACCAAAAGATGAGCAAGTTTACTTCAATATTTCAAGTTTTATGCAGTTCACTCACACCGAAGACAAGAAAGGTTATGTCCTTGCCCGCAACTACATTGATGGTCTTATTGAACATGAATTTAAACTCGACACCTTTACGCAAATTACATCTTTTCCTGACGACGCTGCCTATCCAGATGTAAAGGTACCAATTAGTATCAAAAAAATGATATCTATCAAGAAATTTGAACGATTTACCCGCGACCAAGAAGAACCCATAAGAAATTTTTATCAAGAAATATTTTCTTTGCCAACAGTGGGTGGAGAAGATGAAGAAGTTGTTGACTATTAAACATTTGCTTAATCATGTACCCATTTAGAGTAAGTTTTGGATGAAATAAAAATGATTTACTGAAAAAAGTTCTAGTCAAATAAACGTGTATTTTAGAAACCACATATATGTCCAGTGGCCATTTTATGGTTTTATTGGTGCAGCAAAAGTTGTATATTTATATTTGTTTGAAATTTCTAACGCATTTACAATACCGTCATAAGCCATAAAAATATATTTCCAGTTTAATGATCTGATTTTGCATAAAACAGTTTTTTTTCCGTTTTTCTCAAAACTATAATTAAGGACATGTGGGGTTTCTGTGTGTGTGAGTGTGTGAGAGTAGTTAACCAGTTAACGTCTCCTTTTTGCTGCAAGGCTAATCTGGACGGGACCTATTACAGTTTTACGTGGGCTCCGAACTACGGTCCTCGAGCACGGTTGTACCCCCTAAGGCTCTCACCCCAGTTGATCCACTCCGTGCTCTACCGACTCAGGGTGTGTGTGTGTGTGTATCCTAGTCCCGCCCTCCTACAGGATATTCGATCCTATCCGGCCTGGTTACCGGCGTGAATAGGAACGGGAGTTTGGATACATTTTACACACTTCCCGCAACAGACACAACATCCATGGATTACGTGGGATTCGAACCCACGACGACAGTGACCGCATGTGGGGTTTCTCAAATATGTGATTGAATTATTAAAATGATTGAAACGTCACATCAAATATCTGTTCCGTGACGTCCTTTTTAAAGCCCAGTGGAACTCAGAATGCTATGCGCGCTAGCTGCTAAGGTGTTGTTCCACAAACTGAAAATGATATTGTTAATTTAAAAAATAATTGTAGTGGGTGGAATATAAATCACCTGTGTTTTTTATTGTAATTTATTAAATTTCTGTTCAATAAGTAGCTAATGTTGTGTGTTGTGTATGCTATATGCATATAACTACTTGGATCACAAAAACAATTAATGAAAATGCCCATGTTTTGGAAAAGTTAGACGGTTTTGTTGAACAAACGGACTCTGATTTATAAGTAACCAATGTAGATGTCGTTTTAGATAGTTCCGAACTACTTTTAATGATTTGCTCAATAATTTGGTTTCTTTATTTTCGTTTGGAAACATTTGGTTTTATCAAATAGATAGTTGCTAAAAGTCTAGACTAATTTCCTTTTGATCCAACACATTTTAGATTTGCGTGTGAAGCACATCCCCTTCATGGCTTGTTAATAACATCAAAAACGCAACGCCCAAAAATTTTACAATAATGCTCATTTAAGTACATATTTTCTTCTTCTTCTTCGGTTCTTTCCCATTATGAGTTCGTCGTTTTGGTCCTCCTCAGGTCTCTTACTTCCCAGCCACAAACTGAGGTCTGAGGTCTCTAGCTATCATCGCATTATCTATATATGATTTCCATCTTAGTCTTCCTCTCTGCGTTCTCCTTGGGGGCAATTTTTTGTTATAGAGCATTCTATTCCCAGCCGTTTCCATATTTCTTCAATTCTTATTCTGTCCTTTCTGGTGATTTGTAGACCTCTTATCGTAAAGTTTAATTCGACTGTTCTTATTTTATTTCATATTGTTGTTGTCACTGGTCATACTTCTGCTCCGTATTATAGGGTAATATTTAGTATTGCACGGTTTACTATTTAAAATAACTGACACTACGCGAGCTGTCTTAACTTATTTATTTACCACTACTAACTAACACTTCTAACGCACAACTATCTAATTTATATTCGCAGCTGGTTTTTATTTATCTTCGCTCACTTCGGTCGATGGCTCGTGACTATGACTGCTGTTTTACGACTGCCTTCCCGCGGTCTGGCTGCTGGCTGCTTGCTTTTATCTTGTCGAATGCAGCTTTCGGAATACTCTCGTTGCTCTCGAACTTTTGGAAGTGTCCCGACTTCCAGGAAATTATATCGGTTCCCGAAATTCTCGTCGCTTCGAATTTCTCAGAAGCGACACTGCCTTGTGTTTATTTTACGGCCAGCCTTTTCGTTATACTGTCCCAGCCATAAAGATGTTTCGTCCCGAAACGTGTCCCTAGTAGGCCCCTGTAGGAACCTACAGTTGGTTCCCTGTCTGGAACGCGAGTTTTGGTGGAAATAGCATGCTACGGTCTCCTTGTAGGGACTCCCCTCAGGATTACAACAACACACTGTCAAATTTCTACCCGGGTGACCTCCAGCATATTCCTGACGCCCCTTCAGTCCAAGGCGTCTAATTCACACGCCAGTTTCGGAATAGCTAACTTAGTTAGGTCTTCGCTCAAGAAGGTATCCCTAAGGTTACATAGCACGTCCCACAGGTTCAAATATGTAGGCTTATGAAAGGACCTCCTCTAGGTAACCAGGTAGAAAAACGACCGCTGTGATCCATCTTCTTTAATCCTCAGCGCTCGCCCAACCGTCAGTCTCTGCTGATAGAGTTCATCCAGTTTACCAAACCTCGTCCGGAACTTCGCGGCAGTTCCTTTGGACATCCATTAGGTCCTGGGCCACGCAATGAGCCATTCATACTCAGCTGGTGTTTCGAAGTGATCCCGTTGTTCTTTTCTGGTCACACCGAATCTTGCCTTTCCTAATCGATGGTAATGCACGACTCTTCGCTTCCATTCGGAACTTTGCTAATCCGATAGATAACGTAATTAATCTTTGTCCACGCCGTATACGGCCTTTCCAGGCTTTCTGAAGCTTCGGAAATAACCCGGGTTTTCTTTGCGGGTACAGCCACACCAGGTTCCCTTCTTTATACATGCCGCTGTCCGACCGAACGTCATAGTGATCCTTGGTGCGGTCTCTGGCGACTTGGAGGTTCGCCGTACCATCTCGTGAACCTGGCCCATCTTTCTGCGCAGTTAGGTGACGTAATCCTCCTCCGCGAGGATCTTCTCCCGGTTTACAACCGAAGTTCAAATCGCAGTGAAGCCCCATCTCTCGTTCAAGTACCCTTGCTGGGGTTTGGCCAGTGGATTCATTAATGGCGGAACGGTAGGCCATCAGGAAAAAGGGAAGATGTTGATCCCAGTCTCGTTGGTGTTGAAACACCACCCTCGAAAGGTACTTGCCCATGGTACGGTTCATTCTCTCCACCATTCCATCAGACTGAGGGTGCAGCGCCGTTTTCCTAGTTTTGCGAATTCCCAATTTTTCGTAATCTCCCTGAAACAGCTCGCTCTCAAAGTACGCCCGTGGTCGGAATGCAGTTCCAACGGTACTCCGAAGCGGCTGATGAGCTCCTTCACCAGGGCATCTGCGACAGTTGCGGCTCCTTGGTTGGGAATTGCGTAGGCTTCTACTCATTTCATGACATAATCCATCGCTACCAGGATGTACTTGTGTCCGCGCAATCAGTTTCAGGGAATGGTCCAGTGATGTCTAGGGCGATTCTCTCAAATGGATTTCCCACACTGTACTGTCTCATTATGGCTTTCAGCTTGCGGTGAGGCCCGTTGCTGGCTGAGCAAACTGTACACTTCCTACATCATTTGCGAACAGCCTCGGAGCAACCCATCCAATAGAAACACTTGCGCACTTTCTTCCATGTCTTCTTCACTCCTAGGTGGCCTCCCGAGGCCACCTAGTCCCGAGTCCATCAGGAGGTGACCATCATGGAGGTGACGTAGCACTTCCGCCTCATATTGGTCTTGGGTACGATAAGTTGAAGTCGTCTTTCCGGATTCAAACAGCCTCTTGAGCAGTCCGTCCAGTACACCAAGGAGTCCCATTGTGCCCAGTACGACTTCAGGGTGCTAGAGGATGGGGCCACTTCCTGCCATTCCTGCCGACGTCCTTCATCTCTCCACTTATTCAGGATACGTTGAAGTTCCGGGTCGCCTTCCTGCGCTCGCCGCAACCTATCTGGTGACCAGTCTTCGTCTGTAACCGCCGTGCTGTAGGTTGAAGGCTCCTTGAACTTCCTGGTTCCTTTCTGTCTCCTTTCAGCAGGTCCTTGAAGGCGTTGATAAACGCCTCAGGGTATTCTCCTTTCGTTTGGCTTCCACGCATATGTAATTCTTGACGATAATCCGAACCCTGCCAGAGATCCTCGATGCCTCCGTCGCAGCTTCATATTTCAGGGCCATCGAGAGGGCTTCCAATGTGCTCTTAGGACACGACAGCCTTACCGCCCGTTGCTACTCCGCTTCCCTCAATCCGTCGATGCAAAGGCCGAGACCGCGAGACGCTCTGTCATAGACTCCGCCGCTTCCGGATAGGCGAATCTAATTAGCTTCATTATGTCGGTTTCGAACTCCTGAAGATTCTCTCCCTGCTTCTGCCGTCGGTTCTTTAATCGGGATTGGTAGACCTGCCCCCGGTGTGCTTGCTTGTATCGCCTCTCTGCCCTCTGGATATGTAGCTAGAAGTTGTCCAGCTCCCCCTATAGGAGAACCTGCAGCACATCGAGGGTACTTCCTCGGAGAGCGCCCGTCAGAACCACTGCCTTATCCCTTTGCGCTAAGTTATTAGCTTTCGCCGCTGCCTCGAACTGCCGGACGTAGTTCTTCCAGGGAATTTCTCTGTCGAAGGTTAGCGGCTTCACCCAATGGCCGCAGCAGGTACTGCCTCGATCCTGGTTACTCTCCGAGTCATTAAACGGATTACCTGAACTGGACATGTTTTGCCGACTGGGCTGGAAATGCATTGATTGTAATCGGTCTCCCATTTCTCGCAAGTTGGTGCTCCAGTTCCAATCGTTCGATTTTCTCGGCCTGAAGTGCGCTATTAAGATTTCAAATTTTGCTATCCAGCTCACCGTGGAGTTTTCCTAGTTTGTCGTCTAACTCATCGTGGTATTTTCCCATTTCGCCGTGGAGCTCTTTTATATTGTCAAGGAGGCGCTCACCTCCTTCCTCAAAACCGAAAGTTTCAGGGTCGTCTCCATTGTTGATTAAATAATCCTCCAGACGTTTCTGCAGCACTGATTTTCACCCTGAAAGCAGTTCGCACTGCCACTCAGGTGACTCAGGTCGAATATTGAATATTCGTCGCGTTTTCTGTTTATGACAACTCGTCTCAGTTGGCGGCGTCCGCTTTTATCTCGCCCCTCCGCAATTTCTGGTCGTTTCTGGAAGCAAATGATCTTTCGAGAGCAACTCGAATTCCAAGAATTGACATCGGTTCGCCGAACGGACACTTCTCGACTTGTGCAATATATGACCACACTTTCCGTTCCAATACAAAGTGCTTCGTTTGCTACTTTCGTTATTGTTTCTTTTAGATGCTGATACATTTCTGTTGAGGTCCATTTGGCGCTTATCTGTAGTATATCCTGCAACCTGTTTTGATCTAAGGTTAGAACAATAAATTGTTGTACAAGTTCTACTTTAAATTTCGTATTTGTGAGTTTTTCTGACTCATTATCTCTTTGGATATTGTCATTTTGGTGTCTTCCTGTGTATATAAATTTCCCTAATACCATACGATTATTACTTGCACATTCTACTTGTCAGTATACTCTTACACCTTGTGTTATGGGTTTGCTATTTTTTCTCACTATTATTAATTTTGAGTTATTCTCGAAATAAAAGAAAAGAAACACGAAATAATTAAAAGTTTATTCGGGTTCCTAATCTTCAATTATATTTCGTAATAGCTCGCGTCACGTTTCGATCACCGTCTCTTCGCTTCTCCCGTCCGCCGTTCGCCGTTCGCCGTTCGAACGAGACCTGCCTCGTTCCCTCCGCGCTTCCCCGGGTCTTCCCCGCAGGACTAGTGCAGACGAAGCATTATGCTAACACGGCCTTTCCTGACGAATTAGAGTGTCCTCACTCGACCAGTCCATTGTACTCCTATTGACCAATTCGATCTGAAACTCAAATGTTGGACTAAGTACTTGTCGTGCAACATTATGATAAAATTAAAATTTAATGATGTCTCCACTGACAGGAACAATCGAACATCCTGAAAATTTTCGAAACTTGAGCCCAAGTTTTAAAAGTATTAATACAACTAGCCTAATTAATAATATAATTTGAGAACGATACCATACCATAATCGATAAACCTTAATTCTAAGGGAACTTAACTCGGGATGAGGAGCTTAACCTACGTGGTCACGTTGTCCCCAACCTCGGTGCGGACCCGTGTGACCTGGGTCAGACACCCGCGTTACCAGCTGGTCAACACCTCATAAGGAGGTGGAAATTTCAGGACCACCTGCACCAGCCAGTGCACCAACACCAGCCAGTGCCGCTAGTGCACCAACACCAGCCAGCGGTCCTTCCGTCCGCTGGTCGCCCAGGGCTGACCCCCAGGGAAGAGCCTTACTCTCCACTCTTCCCTACCCATGCCTCCCTCGCATGGCCATTACTCTCCGTAATGTATCCACGGCTTCAGGTTCTCGGACGCCGCCACCCCTTGATATCGTACTCTGGCTCGAGTGCTGCCGGGTATCTCAGCCACCTTGTATCGGTCATGGTCCAACACTGCCATCACTCTGAATGGGCCTCGCCATCTGGGAAGTAATTTCCGGCTGACACCAGTTGCGGGTTGACTGCCAATACGGGTCATCACTAGGTCTCCGACAATATATGGTTGGGGATGAGACCGTTTCTGATCGAACCGTTCTTTCTGCCTGGTCTGGTAGACGACAGTCTCCCTTTCCGCACGTGTCCTGCACGTGCTGCCGTTACGTCAATTACTTCACCTCCCTCTGGTTGTAATAATCTCTGTGAAACAACACGGTACCCCATTAGTAGTTGGCTCGGCGTAACCCCAATAGCCTTATTCAACGTGCCATTCAGCCCTAATTGAATATTGGTTAAATTATTGTCCCAACGATCATCATCTGTGTTCGCGCCCATTGTGGCGAGCGAGTCAAGTATGGTTCGGTTATATCTCTCAACTTGTCCGTTACCCCTTGGCATACCTGTGACGTTTAAGTGATGCGTTATATTTTTTTCGTGACAGAACTTGTTAAAGGTTGTACTAGTGAATGCTGTACCCCTATCGTTAATAATACGACGAGGTATGCCAAATGTTTTTATGACATCGGATAGCGCTTGTATTGCATGTTTACTTTTGGTAGTTTTAACCGCATATAACAGAATAAACTTCGTAAAAGCGTCTATTACTACAAGAATATACATATTACCTTTCTTTGTTTTAATAAAAGGACCTAAGTGATCCACGTGAATTGTGTGAAATGGTATTGGTGTTTTCTTTATTGGATGCAATTCCCCAGGTAATTTTCCGCCAGGTGATTTGAAATAAATGCAGTTTAGACAGTTTTTAACGTACTTTTTAATAAAACGCCGCATGTTTTTAAACCAATATTGACTTGATATTAATTCAAAAGTCTTTTCGAATGCAAAATGTCCAGTCTCGTCATGTGCCCATCGTAACAACTGATAACGACCTAATTCTGGTACCACTCATCGGACACCATAATGGGTAATTTTATAAATCTTACCACCTTTTAGCGCAAAACTTTTAAAAATCTGTTTATTTCCGTCATAATCTCCAGATTCTAATATTGTTTTTATGTTCTGAACATATTTATCTTGTTGTTGTGAGGCCAATAACCATAATCCGGTCGCACCAATATTCCTACCAGGATACCCACTGACTAGCGTCGGTGTATAATAAAATGTCCTTTCCTAGGTCAAATAAGGCTAACACCGGCGCTGAGATTAAACTCTCCCTCAACGTTTGGAATGCCTTCTCATGGGATGCACCCCATTCCCACTTAGCGTCCTTCAGTAGCAAACCACTCAACGGCTTGGCCTTATCAGCATAGTTTGGTATGAATTTTCTGAAGTAGCCAGTCAATCCAAGAAATTGTCGCACCTGATGTACGTTTGATGGCGTCGGAAAATGTTTTACGGCAGTTAATTTACGAGGACTTGGTTGGATCGAGGAATCACTAATTACATAACCTAAATATTTGATTTTGGTTTGTAAGAAAAAACATTTTGATAGGTGTAATTTAAGATTGTGTTCTTTGAAACAGTTTAAAACTTCACGTAATATATTATTGCAGTCAGTTGGGCTTTTTGCTGGAATTAGTACGTCATCAAGGTAAACAAGAACTTTATTGAATCGTAACTGACCTAAAACAGTATTTATCATGAGTTGAAAAACTGCCGGAGCATTTGTAAGGCCGAAGGGGCAGCGTAAAAATTGATAATGGCCGTCTTGGGTGATGAACGCAGTTAATGGAATTGATTCTTCATCCATTGGAATGTGAAAATAACCCGAAAAGAGGTCAAGACTGGTAAAGTATTTAAAACCTGCTACTCTTTTAATATGGTCTTCTATTAACGGTGTTGGATATTTATCAGCGATTGTAATTTTGTTTAGATCCCTATAATCAACGCATAAACGTTTATCACCGGTTTTCTTAGTTGTTAATATAACCCTACTCGCATATGCTGATCGAGATTCACGTATAATATTATGTTGCAAAAGGTCGTCAATGATTTTTCGAATTTCAACACGTTCGTAATCTGAAAACTGCCGAGGTCGATGATTTATTGGAGTAGTTGACGTTACCACAATTTTCATCTTTACCAGTGATGTTTGTCCTATTTCAGACATATCCCTCGCCACGCATTCAGAGTACTCATTAAAAATGCTTACGAGTTCAGTGACTGCTTCATCATCTTTCATACCGACATTAAGTTCTGTTTTCGTTAACAAGTTAACCTTTTTCACTCTTTCTGTAAATATTAATTTATCCCCAGTTTTTAAATAGTCAACGTCGTACAATTCGGTAAAGTTTTGCCCTATTAAGAGGAATATAACACGCCCCGAGTGATTTTGTGTAGAGAGAGAAACGAAAGTTCAAAGTAGGATGCGATATAGGGACGGGCACAGAACATCGATGTTTTAAAAACATCGATGATTTTGTCAAAACATCGATGTTTTTATCATCGATGTTCTAATTCGATATCATCGATAACATCGATGTTCATAGTCGATGTGAACGCGGGGATTAAAGTTCTAATTTCTCTTGATATGTTTGTCTTGATAGTGAAATATCATTGTACTATTTGAAAAACCACTTAGTAGACCTGAAATAAAATCCTTTAAAATGGTGGATTAATAGCCAAGCAGCTTATCCTGGAGTGTATCCGGTTGCCATTAAGCTATTATCTTCTGTGGCAACATCAATTCCTACAGAACGATTATTTTCAATAATCGCTGGTTTGCCATTAACTCAGCAAAGAAATCGTCTCAAAGGCAAACGATTATCAAAAATTTTATTTCTTCAGTCAATAGATAAGCGCTTTTGGAATCTATAAATCTTTTCATGTATACTATTGCATTGTGCCTTCGAGAATTTTATGTTTAGTTTATGTTAAATTGAAATAATATTATTTTATATGTGTTATATTATCATTATAATTAAAAAGCCATTATAATATTTATATGTATTAGTACGTGTTTAACAAAATTGGTAATTATATACCTCATTTTTGTTAAGTTTGGAGTTTTTAAAAAATTCAATACGAAAGACATCGATGTTTCCAAACATCGATGTTTTTGTACGATGTTTTTCACAACATCGATGATTAATTTCGATGTTAACATCGATGTCAACATCGATGTTTCTTTTTTGTGTGCCCATCCCTAATGCGATATATCACTGCGCAGTCTCATCCGTAAGGTACAGTCTAATACACAATCTGCGGTACTACTACTGCACTCGATTCGGGATCATTGACAAAATATCCCATCTATTTCGATTCACAGGTGCGTGAATGCGAATGCGACAAACGCTGAAACCTTGCATTCGTGGCTCGAATGCGAACTTATGACACAAGAATAAGTAGCGATAAGAAGACCAACAGATAGAGAGGTCCGATAATCAGGTAGTTTGTCGGTCGGACTTTGGAGGAACGTGTGCGTACGGCACAAATCGGCAAATACAAAAGCACGTGCGTCTTTCTGTTGGTCTTCTGATTGTTACTTATTCTTGTGCTTGTGATTTCTTTCTCTCTTTTTTCAGAGCGTGGCAATATCTCTCTCTCCTCTCTCTCTCTCTCTCTCTCTCTCTCTCTCTCTCTCTCTCTCTCTCTCTCTCTCTCTCTTTTCCACTAACGTTAGCTTGCTAAGAACGGTGTTGACAACAACATTATTGAATAGAGGAGAAAAGGGCTATCAGGATCAGGAGTTGTTAGTGAAAATGGGAAATAAAGACAATAGAGTGAAGTGTTCCTCGAAACGTGCTATAACAAAACGGAAACGTCGGTAAATACTTACTTTTCTATACATTTTTATTTGTATTCGATTATTCACTTTCGAATTTATAATTCAAAATTTTTAATAGGTAAGAAAAAATTTAAAGTTTTGGCTGAAGTTGAATATAAGTTCTCTTAAGTCCAGAATTTAGTACGGCACTGCAACACGTGTGAAGTTGGCACGACATTCTTTCAGTATGAAACGATAGTTTCAGTAGCAATCAACGATAGTTCTAGTAGCAATTTTCAGCAAGCTCTAGAGTTCCTGATAGAAAGTAAAAAGAGTTCCGCATTCCTGATACCAAAAAATTAGAAAAGAAAAAATATCGTGCTCACTTCG
The DNA here is from genome assembly GCA_946251905.1 of Cryptocephalus moraei. Taxonomy (NCBI): domain Eukaryota; kingdom Metazoa; phylum Arthropoda; class Insecta; order Coleoptera; family Chrysomelidae; genus Cryptocephalus; species Cryptocephalus moraei. The sequence continues at coordinate 32,514,445 of OX276454.1, read as the reverse complement.
CGGATCTAGCACATTTTCTCCTCTAAACTATAAAAAACAGTAAATAGTTCAGCTTTTTGCTAGAGTTCTTGTTAGTTCTAATGGAGTTCTATCAAAATATGTAACTAATAGAATGTAAAGATTTCCACGTTCTTGGTATCAAACAATTGAAAATTAAAAATTGTCGTGCTAACTTCGCAAATCTAGCAAGACACTTCCTCCTCTAAACTCGAAGAAAACAGTAAATATTACAGCTTTTAGTTACAGTTCCCGTTAGTTCTAATTGACTTTCATCTTAATATAGGTACAAGGAAAATAAAAAATTGCAACTAGTTATTACTTTATTTTGACAAACGTGTAATATGGTAATACCTATCACGACGCTCAGCGCAAATGTATCGTGCTGATGATTTCTCATACTTTTTACTGGATTATTTTACTGGAACTCTTTAGGAATTAATTAAATACATTCAAAACTATCGAAATAGCTTGTCCTGGTAAATAGAACTCTGGAAATATAGGCAGCAGGGCACTAGGAACTTTGCGATACATAAATATCTCGTATACTTATATTGATGAGAATTGAGTATGCAACCGTGAATTATTTTACCGGAACTAGGTAGAAAATAGTTAAATACATTTAAAACCATCCAATTCCGCCCTAATTGTAAAATATACTATTTCCTATCTTACGAGTCACAGCGGACTCTAGTAACAACCTCCCCTCTCTCTCTCATTTTTCCGGTTATTCTATTTTCTACCGAGTTCCGGTATAATAAATTCACGTGTGCATACTTCAATTCCTATCAATCTAAGTACGTGATATTTATGTATCGCAAAGTTTCTAGTGCCCTGCTGGTTATATTTCCAGAGTTAGATTTAGCAAGACATGCTTTTTTGATAGTTTTGAATGTATTTAATTATTTCCTAGAGTTCCGGTAAAATACGTAATCCACTAAAAGTACGAGAAATCATCAGCACGGCACCTTTGCGCTGAGCGTCGTGGTAGGTATTACCATTACACGTTTGTCTAAATAAAGTAATTGTTGCAATTTTTTATTTTCCTTATGTATTAAGATGAAAGTTGATTAGAACTGACGAGAACTCTAACTAAAAGCTGTAATATTTACTGTTTTCTTCTAGTTTAGAGGAGGAAGTGTCTTGCTAGATCTGCGAAGTTAGGACGACAATTTTTAATTCTCAATTGTTTGATACCAAGAACGCGGAAATCTTTACATTTTATTGATATTACATATTTTAAATAGAAGTCGATCAGAACTAACGGGAACTCTAGCCAAAAGCTGAAATATTTACTGGTTTTTTATAGTTTAGAGGAGAAAATGTCGTGCTAGATCCGCGAAGTGAGCACGACATTTTTTAATTTTTAATTTTTTTGGTATCAGGAATGCGGAACTCTTTTTACTTTCTATCAGGAACTCTAGAACTTGCTGAAAATTGCAACTAGAACTATCGTTGTTTTTTTCATATTGAAAGAATGTCGTGCCAACTTCACAGACTTGGCATTGCAGGGTATAAATGGATATTTATTATTAACCTATTACGTACATATTTCTTCATAGTAAATCATTGAAGTAAATCTGAAATTCAAATTTTTTCGGTTTTTTCTTCAAAAGGACAGCATTGAATCGTTGGAGATCGCCACTTACAGAAAATATTGATATTCCCGTACCACGGGATGATTCTGTATCCTTGGAGGAAAACCATGGGATTGTAGCAGTACAGGTCACCCCAACTACGTCTGCTGCTTCCTCGGGAGAACAACAAACGAAGAAAGAGTTCACTTTAGAAGGCAACCGAATAATAGATATCGCACATTTTTGGAGCGAAATTCAAAATATGAAGCATTTTCCTTTTTTTGATTGCACTATAGAGAATTGCGATATTATTGATGAGTATCGGAAAGGACTTATATCGCATTTTGTAGTGAAATGCAAAATTTGCCACATGTCGACTACAATAACAACAGAAAAACTAGAAAAGAAGATGGATGTCAATACTTCAGTTGTTTTAGGTAGGTTTCTACATTATTACTTTTCCAACCAATGATTTTTGGAGTGGTGTCCGTCCGTGCGTGCATGCGTGTGTTTGTCCGAAAAAATGAACGTTTATCAAGTTGTCTCAAAACTGTAAATACTGAATTTTGTCATTTTTTATTTTAAAAGAATCGTTGAGTTTTTGATGTATTAAGGTCTTTCTATTTTTTTTTTGTTAAACTGTAATTTGTGCCAAACTGAAAAGAAAATTTTGCGTGTTACTTTATCTAATTTTAATTGTTGCTATTTTTTCAGGGGCTCTTTCTAGTGGTAGCGGGTACTCACAATTGGAGCAAATAACTTCCACCATGAACATCCCACATATCAGCAAACTACGCTACAAAAAGGTTCATGAATCTTTGGAGAAAACTATTGAAGGTGTATTACTTCAACAAATTACTTTGGCAGGAGAAGAGGAAGCTCGAACATTCTTGTTCGAAGAATTGGTCTGGCTCGTCCACCGCAATGGAATCTTCCATAATAGTAGAGGGGTTTAAAAAAAGTGTAGAAATGCACGGAATTAAATTTGTTAAACTTATTGGTGACGGTGATAGCAGCGTAACGAAACGTTTAACAGAAGAAAAACCTTATGGGACAACGAAAATTGAAAAAGTGGAATGCGTCAACCATCTTCTCAGAAATTTCTGCAATAAACTGAAAGAGCTATCAAAAAAAAGCAGAACCTCTTATTCAGAAAAATTAATTCCAATTTCCTTAAGAAAAAAGTTGGAAAAAAGCATTTTAAGATTCCGAGTTTCCATCAAGAAAGCTGCTGCATATCATGCAAGTTCCAAAATGCCGTACGCCGACAAGTTGGAATATTTTCAAAGGGACGTTAAAAATAGCGTTCACCATATTTTTGGTTTGCACGAAAATTGTGCAAGTTATTTTTGCAGTAAGCCTCATGAAGAAAATTTGGTACCACAAATCATTAGTTGTGGACTGAAAGAAGCAATTTTTAATTGCCTTCAACGCATAATAATGAAGTCGTCTTCATTTTTGTTAAACAAGAACAATAATCCCGCTGAACATTTCAACTCGTTAGTGAATAAATATATCGGTGGAAAAAGAATAAATTATTCATGTAAAGCATCCTACCAAACACGATGCCAAATAGCAGCCATTTCGTTCAACTGCAAGGAAAACTATTTAGAAGAAGTTTTAAAAGGACTAGACAGAACCAGGAACTTTCACGAGACAATATATTAATCGACAAAAGCTAACAACCTTAGCAACAATAAAACAAAAATCGAAAAAGAAACATAAACACACGGTCAGAACATTAAATAACTATAATGCTGATGAAGATTACGGCGGAATCGAAGAAGAGATGTCCTCTGAGGAATTTCTACTAAAAAAAAAACTATTTGAGAGCAAATTCAAATTAAGCCCAAAACAAATTAAGCAAATTGAAGTCGACACCAGAGCTCAGAACTTGAATCCGAAGTGGCATGAGGAACGAGAGTTCAGAATAACTGCTTCAAATTTTGGAAGAATTTGTAAAATGAGAACGACAACAAACCCAAAAAATTTGTTAGATAACATAATATTTAAAAAATTTTCAGGCAATGAAGCTACACGGTACGGTCTGGAACATGAGGAAGTGGCTATCAAGCAATTCGAAAATTTGAATGGAGTGAAAGTTACAAAATGCGGTTTATTTGTTGGTAAAGATGAGGAATATTTCTTAGCAGCGAGCCCTGATGGTTTAATAGTAGAAGATAATTCTGTTGTTGAAGTAAAATGTCCACTAACATTGAAAGACAGCACCATCGCAGAAGGAATTATTAAAAAAAAAGATTCCATATTTAAAAATAGATGACCATGGACAGGTTACTTTGAAAAAAAATCATACATATTTTTTTCAAATACAGGGACAATTACACATTGCGAACAAAAAATTCTGCTATTTTGTGGTGTGGTCTCCGAAAGATATCCATGTGGAAAAAATTGTACGAGACGATGAATTCTGGAGAAACAATATGGAACCGAGGTTATTCTCTTTTTTTAATAAATCATTTTTACCTGAGATATTGAAAAAATTTTAAAATCTTATATTTTCATTTAACATATCCGTGCGCTAAATATTTTTATTTTTCCATGGTAGGATTCTGTTATTAGTTTTTATATAATTATTGTGGGATGTTTTGTTTTATTTTATTTTGTTATTGATTTATTTTGTTGTACATGTCGTATTGTGGAAAATTGTTGTCATTTTTTTTGTATGGCGAATGCTTTTAATTTTAATTACCTACATTTCAAATAACCTACCTACGCAGTTATTGAATACAACGTTGTGTACTATTCTTGTTATGTATTAGTCACTTGACATGTATTTACTAGTATTACAAATGAATAATTATATTTTTATCGGTTATTCTTTTCTTTTTTGACTATTCTAATGTATTCAATGTTAGAATTGTTTGCATTCTAACTAATAAATCTTATTCTAAATCATTAATATCAATCACGTGTTTTACTAAGAACTTTAAAAGTCCAACGTGGTACGTAATTCTTTCCAATATCTAATAATATGGATCGCCCTCTAAACGTTCCACCCAAATGCTAGGCGAGATACGAGAACTTATTCCCAATGCGAGACATGTTCGTCTTATTTACACGTCAGTTACGGTTTCCGGGTCGAGAAACGCGTTTTTAAAAAACCACTAACTATTTATTTACACTACTTTAGGATTCAATACAATACATGTAGATACAATATTATTTATGGAGACGATACGTTCGGTATGACAAATTGAATAAGACTACGTTCGGTACGATCGGTACGGCAAATTGACCAAGACTACGTTCGGTACGATCGGTACGGCAAATTGACCAAGACTACGTTCGGTACGATCGGTACGGCAAATTGACCAAGACTAAAGCTTTGTTCTACGGAACCTATATTTATACAATCCTAATAGTGATTAGCTATGCACTTTACTTTATTAAAAGGGTCTATTGTTAGGGGCTGATATAACACCTCCCCCCGAAGATTCGAGTTCCGGCTACGAGGGCGGAAGTCGAACGTCTTCCAGTTCTAGGGCTGCGGTGGTTTCTCGTCTTCTTTGGAATTTTCTCTGGAGTCTTCGTTTTGTGACAATCACCAGAGCTATGACGATAATTATGTATACGATGATAGTCCAGGCACTTGGGGTGTAAGTTACCGGTTCGTTGAGCACAGGGTCGTTTTTGATAAATTCCTGCTTGATGACGTGAAGTTCATCCAGGTTGCTTTTCTCCAGGTTAAGGGTGTAATTCGATTGAAGTGGAACGTCGTAGTTCGGATTCAATTTCGGAAGTAGGATGACTTGACCAGTAGTTATATCTTCTTCGTTGGTGATAAGTTTTCGTTTTGTTGAAAGTTGACATCCTGCGGGTATGTCAAAAATATATGTTCCTTTTAGTCGAACGATTTCCCTCTGCTCGTGACAATGAAGTTGAAGTACTTCTTCTTGGGGTAGAATAACGATCCATTGGTTGGAGTTTTCTGTTTTCTGGTACATGCTGTCAGCGATCTGGACTTCCGTCTGGATACATCCTGTAGGCGTTTTCATTTCTAGAAGTTGAATTTCGCAAGGGCTGTCTTTGGACATTTGGAGAAGTGCGTTCTTATCGCAGATGAAGAAATTCGCCGATGCTTCAATGCAAGGCTCGCTTATGGGTACATAAAACAATGTGTCCTTTGCGACAAATTTTGATTTTGGTATTATGGTCTTAAATTTCCCTTTCGAAAATGTAGGTAACGAGTACAAATGGTACATTTCAAATAAATAGGGATAGGTTATTGGTAAATGGAAAAGGTAAATGATTTTATTATTTAGTATAAAAGAATCGATTTTTATTAATTTTTTGAAATATGATACGTTTTCTAAGGTAACATTTAATGGTAATTGATTTGTTTTAAATTTTTCATTTAATCTTTTTAATTCGTGAAATAAGTCTGTGGTTTTAATTATACTTGGATGTACAGTGCCTAGTTTGGTGAAAACGTTTGATGTTTCAATATCTTGTAAAATTGAATTTATTATCTCGAACATATTGATTATTTGGATCAATGTGTCCTTGATAAATCTAGTATAATCTCTGTTTACAGTTCCCTGAACAATTCCTGAAATTTGTTTAATTCTTGAATTTAAGATTTCTTCATTGTGCATAATTTTTGTTACTGTTTCGTTAAACTTGTTGATTAATGATACTGCTAAGGAATTTTGATTTTTTACTGAGGTGCTTAGTGCTTTTTGATTTTCTTGCAGGTTTTTAATTAATGTTTCGTATCTTTCTCCATCATTAGCGTCTAAATTACCAGTTATAGTCTTAAAAATAGATCCTAAGCCGTTAATTAAACCTCTTTTAACTCTACTTGGATGTGGCGATAATTCTATTATTCTATTTTCTACTTTTTCCTCTATAAAACTTAATATTTTTAAGTAGTTAGATACTTCGTTATAATAATGTTGATTAATAGTTAAGTGACTAGTTATATTTTCCGACTGTATTTTTAATTTGTTTATTTCGTAAATGATCGGATTTAAATCATAAAAATGAATTAAAGTATGAGAGTACTCTTTTATTTTTGACGTACCTATTTTTAAGGGGATTATGCCGGGATTGTTTTCTAAATTTTTGTAATTTATTTCTTCTTTTCCGAAAGTTTTCGTAAGGATGCTTAACAAGCATAATCTGAAAAGAATAAAAACAGTGGTTTTAGTCAAATGAATAGGTCTGTCTAAGTGGACGTTTCACGTTGTCCATATGTATTTTAGATTGTGAACTTGTAGCGATTACTTTCCTATCTGGATTCACGGCTGTTATCATTTTCGATTTTTCAAACTTGTTTACGTTTTTCTGCCTTATATTTTTCTTTACAAAAGCTAATTGTTCGGGTTGAAAGATTTCCGGATTGTCACGGTCTTTATTTATTTTCTCTAAAAGGTTTTCCTTATTCCTAATTAAATCAGCGTTTATCTTCGAATATAATACCGTTGTTTTATCCTTATGTTGTTGCACATAATCGTTTAACAGAATTTTATCTATTTCCAAGTTAAATGGGTCATTGTTGGTTATATGCCCGTTAATTACGTCAATAGGTTTATACTTTGTAGCTGAATGAATTGAATGATTGTAAGCTAGGATTGCGTAAATCATCTTCATCTTAACTGGGGTATTTTTGTAACCTTGTGTATTTAATATTCTCAAATGTTCATTTAATGTTGAATGAAATCTTTCTATAATACCGTTTGACTGAGGGTGGTTTGGTGAACAAAAATGAATTTGGATTCTGTGCAAAGATAAAAGTTCTGTAATCACTGAATTTTTAAATTCGGTTCCATTATCTACAATGATCATTTTAGGTATTCCATGATGTGAAAAGAAATTTATTATATTGTCAGCAATCTCCGTACTATTTAATGAGGTTAAATAGTAGGCTTGTGCATATTTTGAAAAACTATCAATTATGGTTAAAAATTTTGACTGTTCAAAAGTAAAAGTATCTAAATGAATTATTTCGAAAGGTTTCAATGCAGTTGGTGTTTGATTTAGTTGCGTTTTTACTGGTTTCCTATCGTATTTTGCTTGTTGACATATTTCGCATTGATTTATATAAGTTTGTATTGATTCTTTCATTTTTGGCCAGAAGTATTTTTCTTTTATTCTATTTAGGGTCTCCTCTATACCTCTGTGATTAGTTTTGCTTTCGTGATAATTTTGGATTGTGTCTTTAATGTCATTCTTATCAATAATATCAATCAATTTCTTTTTACAGCGTTTAAATCGTAAAGATGTCCATTTGAAATTTCGTTGTAATGCTAAAGAAAATGGTTCGTATATATCTGGGTTTTCAAAATACAGAAAATAATTTACGTCAGGTACGGTATAATTTTTAACAAAATTTACTATGTCATTTTCAAAATTATTTTGCGAAATTTGAACATTAATTCTTTGTTTTTTATCAAATAAGTTAGTTATTTTTGGTGCAGCTGGTGAATGTAGGACTGAGCTTATTATAATTTGATTTTGACCGTAATTTACTGCATGTTCGACAATGGGGATATTTATAATAGGATTACAATCTACGTTCGAATGAATCGTAATATTTTCACTTTCGTTCGCGTCTTGTTGCGTCTGTTCATTGTCGTCTACTTGTACGATAAGGGACATGTTGTCTAGGTCAGTGTTTGCGTTTTGTTCAGGAGGTTTATCAAACGTTACTGTTCTATTTGGGTCACCAATTAAATCATCGAATTGTTTCCAATAATCATTTAATTCTTTCGTATGGATTTCGATACGAGAAAGTGCGTCTGCGTTTGTATTTGCTTTACCTGGCTTATAAATAATTTGGTAGTCAAATTCTTCTAATTTAATTTTCCATCTATGTAATTTTGAACTAGGGTCTTTTAGCGAAAATAACCATTGTAAAGGTTTATGATCCGTTATAATGTTAAATTTTCTTCCATATAAATAAGGTCGAAAATATTTGGTTGCCCATACTATTGCCAAAAGTTCTTTTTCGATTGTCGAATAATTTTGCTCCGAGTCGTTTAAAGTTCTAGAAGCGAAAGCTATTGGGAGGTCGTTACCTATTGGTCCTTGCGATAAAACTGCGCCTAACGCTACGTTCGATGCGTCGGTTGTTAGATTAAATTTCTTTGAAAAGTCTGGATATTGTAGAATTGGTTCGTTAATTAACAAATTTTTACATTTTTCAAAACAATTTACGTATTCATCATTTAATTCGATTTTTGCGCCTTTCTTTAAACATTTAGTTAAAGGTTTTGTCAATTTCGCAAAGGCCTTTATGAACTTTCGATAATAACCTAATAAACCTAAGAATCCTTTAATTTGTTTTGTTGATTTTGGAATTGGAAAATTTTTAATGGCTTTAATTTTGTCTGGATTTGGTTTTACACCTTGTGGAGTTATTATATGTCCTAAATAAGCAACTTCTTTACATAAAAATTCTGATTTGTCCAATTGAATTTTGAAATTTGATTCTCTTAGTCTTTGGAAAACTGATTTTAGTCTTTCTATGTGTTCTTGAAGAGAGGTTGAAAATACAATGATATCGTCTAAATATACTAAACATTTTTCATTTTGAATACCGCGGAGGATATTGTCCATTACGCGTTGAAACGTTGCTGGGGCATTTTTTAATCCAAAAGGCATTCTTAAAAATTCGTAGTGACCATTTTCTACGTTAAAGGCTGTTTTCTCAATGTCTGTTTCAGTCATTTCAATTTGGTGATAACCGCTTGCCAAATCAAGAGTTGAAAAATACTGGCATTTTCCTAATTTATCCAAAATGTCATTAATATTTGGTAATGGGTATTTGTCATCGATTGTTTTCTCATTAAGTTTCCTGTAATCAATTACTATTCTCCATTTCTGTTTTCCAGAAGCATCTAATTTTTTTGGAACTATCCAAATTGGAGATGACCATGGTGAAGTACTTGGTCTGATAATATTTGAATCTAACATTTTTTTAATTTGATTTTGAACCTCTTGTTTATGGATAAATGGATAGCGATAAGTTTTAGTGTATACTGGAATTTCGTCAGTTAATTTAATTTGGTGTTTTATTTTGTTCGTAAAAGTTAAGGGTGCATTTTCCTGATGGAAAATATCTGAAAATTGTTCACATAACTTGATAATTTTGGCTTTTTCTTCCATGTTCAAATGGTCGGTTCTGATTTTTGATGAGTCGAATGTTTTATAATTTGGAGTATCAATGTGATTTAAGTCGAAGTTTTGAAGTTCTACTGGATCAAACTTTTCTACTGGAATTGGTGCAGAAAAATCAATTGTACTTGGTTTTACATTACTGTTTAAAATTGTTGTGAGTGCGTATCCGTTTTTCGCAATTGTTAGGCACTCAGGAATTTCACAATTTTGGATTTTTTGGTGTGGAATGATTATTTCACCATTTTGAATTGAAGTTTTTACTTTTATAACTTGTTCCATACGTGGTTGAATTGTAATTTGATTTAAATCTTCAAAACGTTTGGTTTGATAAAAATGAAATTTAATTTTGGCGAAAGGTGTTATCAAGTGATTAGTATTGAAGTTAAGAACTGCCTGAAGTGTCGTTAAATTGTCAATTCCGATTAAACCGTCAAAAGTGTCATGAAATTTGAAAAGATAGAATTTTAATTTATTAGAAGGATCTAAGTTGAAAATTTTCGATGGCGGAATCGAGGCACTAAACTGATGTGATGATTTTTGGAATACTGTGGAAACAATAAATGGGTCATTTTTAATTAAGTTTGGAAAGTATTTGTTCGCAATTTCTGGATTTATAAATGACTTTGTTGATCCTGAATCAATTAATAATTTAATATTATATTCTGGGAAAATTATGTACGGTAATTCGCTCATTTTTTCAGAAATTGTGTTCAAAGTTATTATTGGTGGTGTCATTTCTTTTTGAATTTTTCGGCTGGTTTGGTAAAATTTTGTTCATCATCATAATATTCAGAATTTTGTTCGTCTTCGTATTCGTTATTTGTCTCTTGTACGTTTTTGTAAATGTCTGTGTTGTATAGCTCTTCGGCTATGAAAGGAGGTTTTTGATTGTTGGCTCTATATGTATTCTGGAACATATTGGGACGATATTGGTAATTTTGGGGATTTCGGAAATTTTGATTAGACGTTGAGGGTCTCGGTTGATACGTATTTCGAGTAGACGTACTCATTGGAGTTGGCGGTGGAAGATTTTTTCTCATTGCGGAATTTGGCTTAAAGACGTTGACGTTTTGAGGTTGTTTGAAAACTTGGGCGTTACTTAGGAATTTTTGTGGTGGTAGATTTCTTGGTTGAACGTTGATTGGTTGCGAAGGAAAGTTGTTTTGATTTTTGAAGAAATTATTTGGGGTATGTTGGTTGAATTGTTGACGAGAATTATAATGTGGATGTTGATTAAATTGACGAGGATTATAGTGTGAATGTTGGTTAAATTGGGGTTGATGGTTTGGTTTAAAAGAATTTGGAAATTTATTTGGGTTTTTATGAGCAAAATTTTGGAAGTACTGGACATTCTCTTCCTCAATTACGTATTGCATGGCTTCACTTAGTGACTTTGGTTTCATGCACCGTAAGGTTGTCGCTAACGGTTCCCTAAGACCTGACAAGAACGTTTTTAATGCTAGGTTTTGATATAGATTTCGTTTTAAATCTTGGGCTGCTACGGTTTCTTCATGAGCCGTTATGTAACAGCATAATAAATTTAGGATGTGTAGAACTCTGTCGTAAAAATTCTGAGCAGTTTCATTAGGATTCTGTTTCAACATGATTAGGTCACGATTTAAACAAATTTCATCTCTTTGATCAGAGAAATTTGCTAACAGTAGTTTTTTCAGGCTTTCCCAATCGGTAGTGCCCTGTATGTTAACGATTGTTTTTGCGTTCCCTTTTAATTTTGGAATAATCGAATTTAATAAGTAAATATTCTGAAAATTTGCCGGATTGACTTTATCATAAAATTGATTTATTAAAGTTTCACTTACACTAAGAAATCTGTTAAGGTCATTTGGGTCTCCACTAAAATCTGGGATACAGGATAAATATTCGGGTTTCAATTGGTTCATTTTTGTGGTTTTTGGAGTAGGTGGGTTAAGGATCGCGGGTCTTATTACGTTTAATCGAGAATTTGAACTCGTTACGCTCAAATTTTCGAGAGTGTTGGTCAATTTGGAAAGATCTTCTTTTGACATTAAATATTTGGACAATTGTTTTATAACATTAAAACGACTTACATGTGAAACACGACGATTTTCATGTCTCCGTTGTTTCTGCTTTTCTGCAATATAGGTCTCTTTGACCTTCGTTTCTGTTTCTTCTTAGCTGCTATGAGGTCCAACGGCGAAAAAGGCGATGCGTGTCCTTGACGCTGTTCGTTGTCCTCGCAAATTTGGGCGATATGGGTCCCAAACTTCGGTTGTCCTATCGTCTATGAGGTCCGACGGCGGTTGAGGCGATGCTAGTCCTGGATGCTGTGGTCCTCGCAAGATTTGGGCGATGTGGGTCCTAATCTTCGTTTGGTTCGTGGATGATCTGCGTTGAGATGATCCGTGCTGACTGCGCCAGTTACGGTTTCCGGGTCGAGAAACGCGTTTTTAAAAAACCACTAACTATTTATTTACACTACTTTAGGATTCAATACAATACATGTAGATACAATATTATTTATGGAGACGATACGTTCGGTATGACAAATTGAATAAGACTACGTTCGGTACGATCGGTACGGCAAATTGACCAAGACTACGTTCGGTACGATCGGTACGGCAAATTGACCAAGACTACGTTCGGTACGATCGGTACGGCAAATTGACCAAGACTAAAGCTTTGTTCTACGGAACCTATATTTATACAATCCTAATAGTGATTAGCTATGCACTTTACTTTATTAAAAGGGTCTATTGTTAGGGGCTGATATAACACGTCTATTTTATGCCTGACTGTACGGCGTTACTTCTCATGGTGCGTTAATAGACGGCAGCATTTTCGGTGACTAAAAATCCCGAAATTTCGAACTAATTTTGAATCGCTATTTTTTGGAAAAAAAAATTGAAATTTTTGGAGTGAATTTATAAACCGCTTATCTTTCCGGTGGTGCATGGATTTCAAAAACGAACAATTTTTCGAGACAAAAAAAATTCGCAACCCTATTTTTAAAACTCAGATTTCAAAATCCATGCAAGGCCGGATAGACATTATAATTTAATACAAAACTGCCAAATTTGGTATTTTAATTCCAAGCCGCCTAGAAAACATTTACATTTGAAAATACGGGTGGGTGTTATATCCCTCTTAATACATCTACACCTAAAACGCATTTCTCGTCCGCTCAAGTGGACGTAAAGTTAATAATAATTTACCTGCTGCGCTTTTTGTAATTAATGAACACTCGCTCCCAAAGTCTATGAATACCTTTATGTTTTGAAAATTGAGTAAAATGGTTTTAAAAAATTTTTCATTTGTATTGTCACCCAAAAAGTTAACGTATTTTGGCTCAATAGCCATCATTTTTTTATTTTTCGGAGCGATTTGAGGACACGATCGCCGGTAATGGCCCTCTTGGTGACAGATAAAACATCGTACCGTCTGTTTAAAATCCGTTGCTTTAGATTTTGGAAAATTTCGAGTGGTTGTTAAAGGTTGTTCAGTCATTAATGATGAAGTTGACGGCGCTGTTAATGTTTTAAAATGACTCGCAAGTGTTTGTGGGTCACTGATACCTGCTGTTTCAATGGCAAATCTTATTTGTTGGTCTTTAATACCCCCTAATATTAAGTTTACCTGGTCCTCTGAAGAGAGGTTGATTTTTAATTGATTAATTAACGCTAATTTTTCAAATGTGTATTCGTATAGGGACTGGTTTGGTTTAGCGGTACAAAGGATCATCGCCTGTAATGCTGAATGTAAATCACGCTTTGGGACAAAATTTTTAGTCAATATTTCCGTCCACTCACCCCATGTGAATAAATGAGTAGAAAGACCACGATACCAAGTCTCGGCAGGTCCCCGCAATTTGGTCAGGGCCAAATGGCTCGTAGTACGATCGCTCCACCCATATAAATAAGAGTACTCATCGACTGATTTAATCCAGTCATTAATATTCATCGATATTGGGTCCAACTCCTGAATAATGGTCTGTGAAATAGGGCCGGCACTTACCTCCTCCCTCCGTGGTGTTACATATCTTACTACCTCTGATATTCCTTTTGATATCGCCTCACTCAATTGGGTGACTGTCTCCTCTGTGCGCCTCGAGTGGTATTTAGATTTCCTCGACTTGCGTCCAGACTTGGAGCTTGACCCTTCGTGACGGTGGTGTCGCCTTCCCTTGGTCGTCCTGCGACGCATCTCACGGGATCCTGACCTGGATCTGCTGTGATGCCTGCGATCCCTCGTGGCTGTTTCGTCGCCATCGGAACCAGATCCCGAATCTCGTCCTCGTTGACGCCCCTCGTACGATCTCGACCTGGATCTGCTTCGACCCATGGTTATTTCGTCAGAACCAGAATTCCAACAACACCACACCTCACTAATACTAATCGTTTTTATGGATTTTCGAATCCCACTTCTGATTTTGAGTTATTCTCGAAATAAAAGAAAAGAAACACGAAATAATTAAAAGTTTATTCGGGTTCCTAATCTTCAATTATATTTCGTAATCTCTCGCGTCACGTTTCGATCACCGTCTCTTCGCTTCTCCCGTCCGCCGTTCGCTCTCGCGGTACCGAGACCTGCCTCGTTCCCTCCGCGCTTCCCCGGATCTTCCCCGCAGGACTAGTGCAGACGAAGCATTATGCTAACATTAAGTCAATAATCGATGTTTGGTTCCTACTAGGTTCTTCCCATGTGTACCTATGTATATTTTTATACTGGAATTTTGTGTCAGTTATGATTAAATAATATTCTCGATATATTTCCAGTAGCCTCGTTCCGTTGTCATTTTTATTTTCATCTTCTCCAAATCGTCCTACTTCTTCTCTCTATTTTCTCCGTGGCTGTTGAAATCACCGATTATTAAAATATCATCTTTTTCCTTCACACTGTCTAATACATCGTGTATTGTATTGAAACATTGTTTTTTCTCTTTTTGTGTTGCAATGTCATTCAATGCATATTATGTGCAATAACTAGTACTGTTAGTTGTCCAAATATGTTTATTCTAATTTTCAGCATTTTTTCGTTTATTTGCTCGTAGCCTTGTATACGTTTCCGTTTCCTCCATTTTTTTTATTAATTAATATCGATATTCCTTTTGCCGCAGTGTATGTATCTTCCAATTATTTCCTCTCCTTGACTCTTTTTCCTTATTTCACCTACGACTATTATTTCTATATTGTAATGCGAGAAGTAAACAAAGCGACACATGTTTACTCGCTCCGAGTGAAACTCTCCTTCAAAAGAACTACTACGGCGCATAAAAGACAGCTGCATGAATTCTGCGGGATTGTTGTTTACGGAAAGTAAATTGGTGACCTTATGAACATTTCCTGTGTAGGCGTTCTAGAAGGTACGAGAACCATCTCGATCGTGGTTGGGGTGTATATATAAGGGGGCTTGTGATCGAGGGAGTTAGTTAGAAGTAGAGAAGCAGACGTGAACGCGACATACGATGCGAAAGCGGAGCAGTACAAATAAATTATGTAGTGTCTAGTCTAGTGTACAAGTAGTTAAGTGTGTTAAATAAATTAGTGTTCAATTAATGTAAATAAATTATAAAATAAACGTTACAATATCTAATCTTTTAATTTCTGAGAGTATTTCAGTTTGTTTTTTGCTGTTTGTTCCATATTCGACGTTCCAATTTCCATAGTCCTTTTCTTTCGCCTAAGTCGTATACGTTTTTTGCATATTGATTTCTTCTGAGTGATGGGTAGCATGCCCGACGCTTCAACCCCCTATTCTTCGGAGGACCATTTCTTCACCGGGATTGGTTACCTCAATCTTCCACAAGGTTGCTCAGGTTATCGGGGAACACCGCTAAAAGGTGAGAGTCAGAATTGGGTGGGAGAGGCTAATTGATGCAATAGGAAACAGCATCATATATTCGCTTCATCACCCGATCTATTCACCACATTTTTTTTTAACACAAAATACATGTATGTTAACATATATACCAATAGAATCCAACAGTATTTTATAGTATAAACTTTCTATTTCCCAAAGAAACAACCTAAGACTCTATATTATTTTCCCATCCATACGGAATAAAAAATACTAGTTATCTAAATATCTAACAGAAATATTGCTTCCATTAATAATGCAATCTTACAATTTGCACCTATATAATTTTTCTCTTCCATAATTTTTTTGCTCTCTGCAATAAGTGATAGTATTTTTGACAAATTAATTTCAAAGCAGATAAAAAGTGATTGTCGAAAGCTTCTACATCATTTGATCCCTAAATGTATGATATATATTTGGGTTAAATTTTAATTCGTATAATTTGTCAAATTGTCGATTTAAATGAACAATGCTCTTCATTTATTAAAATAGTACTTGATAAATTTACTTGATACAATTTAAAACACTTTCTTAACAAATAAGAAACATCTGTAACACAGGGGTAAGCATTTTTTAATTTACCATATGTTTTACTTTCTTATAAAAAAGAAATGGAATGTAGTAATTGAATTTATAACAATAATTTCGCACAAATTCATACATTTAAGTAAATGTAGTTTTACTACAAAGCCAGCAATATATTGTTGGACAGAAATCATAACGAAAGTCAAATTAAGACAGTATTGCCAAGGAACCCTAAAAAGACAGTGGTTAAAATGTAAAATTTAGAACTAAACTGAAACGAACTGTGCAAACGACTTTAAATTCAAATAAATCCCTTGAATTTTACGCTAAATTATCCAAAAAATGAGCATTCATTATTGAATTACCCAGAAGTCCTCATAGATTTTGTAAAGAAGTTTATTCAGCATATAGGTATAAAGCGTTTTTTTTTTCGAAAACAACGACTGATATAGTCGTCGAAACTTCAACAAAGAAATTTGAAATAATTGTAATAAGTTGTATTATACGAATTCCTTTGTTTATAAAATATAAGAATACAGGTACATTTACCATAAGATATGGTAAAGCCAAGCGAACGTCCACTATAAGAAGCTTCCATGATAATGTAACGTTTTTACTATTGACTAAAACTAAAACACTACGCGATTATCCTAATTAATTTATTTCTTACACTACACTTATAAATTTAACTTAACAATCACCTAATTCATATTCGTACACGATGTTTATTTATTTTAGCGCGCGCGGTCTCTCGCTCGAATGTTTACACACACCGGTTCAACTGCCTGGCTCGGGTCCGACATTCCCTTTTTATAGCTAGCCTTTCGCTTGCGAGAACCTTCGAGATATTCGCTGGAACGTTCTCGAAGTTCTGAAGATCATTCTAGAATTCGCGGAACTTGTTATCGCATCGAACTCTCTCGACTGTTCCCGTCGTCCTTCCCGGAATTGCAATAAGGCGAACTTGTGTAGCTCCCGGCGTGTTTATGTCGCGGCCGGCGAGCCGTTTCGTTACACTGCCCCCGCCTTAAAGATGTTTCGTCCCGAAACGTGTCCCTGACAGGCCCATGTAGAAATCTGCAGTTGGTCCCCTGTCTGCAACGCGAGGTTTGGTGGAAATAACATGCCACGGTCTTCTTGTGGGGACTTCTCTCAGGATTCCAACAACACACCAAAATGTCTATCCCGGTGAAGCGAAATAAGACCTCCAGCATATTCCTGACGACCCTCCAGTCCAAGGCGTCCAATCCGCAAGCCAGTTTCGGGATAGCTAACTTAGTTAGATCTTCGCTAAGTAGGCTATCCCTGAGGTCATGTAGTGCGTCCCACAGGTCCAAATAGGTGGGCTTGTGAAAGGACCTCCTCTTGGTAACCAGGTAGAAGAGCGGTCGTTGTGATCCATCGTCCTTAATCCTCAGCGCTCGCCCGACCGCCGGTCCCTGCTGATGGAGGTCGCCCAGTTTGCCGAACCTCGTCCGAAACTCCGCGGCAATTCCCCGGGACATCCGCAGGTCCTGGGCCACGCAATGAGCCAGCGCATACTCAGCCGGTGTTTCGAAGAGATCCCGTTGTTCTTCCCTGGTCACACCGAATCTCGCCTTCCCGGTCCCACCATACGCAGCCATAAACTCTTCAAAGGAGGGCTCATCCTCTTGGGGCTGTAGTTGGCGCACCTGTTGATCTTGGTCGTGGTCTCCCTCGAAAGGTGCTAATCGATTGTAATGCACGACCCGGGGCTTCCCATTCGGGACTTTGCTGATCCGGTAGATGACATCATTTATCTTGGTCTTCACTGTATACGGTCCTTCCCAGGCTTTCTGAAGCTTCGGTGATAACCCTCGCCTCCTTTGTGGGTTGTACAGCCACACCAGGTCTCCTTCTTCATAAATGCCGCTGTCCGCCCGAACGTCATAGTGATCCTTCATGCGGTCGCTGGCGACTTGGAGATTCGTCCGTACCATCTCGTGAATCTGGTCCATCTTTCGGCGCAGCTCTGTGACGTAGTCTTCCCCAGCCAGATCTTCTCCCGGTTTGCAACCGAAGCTCAGATCGCAGGGAAGCCTCATCTCCCGCCCGAACAGTACCCTTGCTGGTGTCTGGCCGGTGGACTCGTTGATGGCAGAACGGTAGGCCATCAGGAAAAAGGGGAGATGTTGATCCCAGTCTCGTTGGTGTTGAGACACTACCTTCGAGAGGTACTTGCCCATGGTACGGTTCATCCTCTCCACCATTCCGTCAGACTGAGGGTGCAGCGCCGTCGTTCTAGTTTTGCGAATTCCCAACTTTTCGCAAACTCCCTGGAACAGCTCGCTCTCGAAGTTACGCCCCTGGTCGGAATGCAACTCCAACGGTACTCCGAAGCGGCTCACTAGCTCCTTCACCAGGACATCTGCGACAGTTGTGGCTGCTTGGTTGGGAATCGCGTAGGCCTCTACCCATTTCGTGAAGTAGTCCATCGCCACCAGGATGTACTTGTTGCCGCAATCGGTTTCAGGAAATGGTCCAGTAATGTCTAGGGCGATCCTCTCGAAAGGACTTCCCACATTGTACTGTCTCATAGGGGCTTTCGGCTTGCGGTGCGGTCCATTGCTGGCTGAGCAAACTGTACACTTCCTGCACCATTCACGAACAGCCTCAGAGCAGCCCACCCAATAGAAACGTTCGCGCACTTTCTGCAGGGTCTTCTTTACTCCCAGGTGGCCTCCAGATGTTCCGTCGTGGAGGTGACGTAGCACTTCCGCCACCTTGATCTTGGGTACGATGAGTTGGAATCGCCTTTCTGCGCCATTATCGGATTCGAGCACCCTCTTGAGCAGTCCATCCTGTATCACAAGGGAGTCCCACTGTGCCCAGTACGATTTCAGGGTCCTAGAGGATGGGGCCACTTCCTGCCATTCCGGCCGACGACCTTCTTCTTTCCACTCCAGGATCCGTTGAAGTTCAGGGTCGCCTTCCTGCGCTCGCCGCAGCCCGTCTGGTGACCAGTCCTCGTCGGTGACCGTCGTGCGGCAAGTAGAAGCCTCCTTTACTTCTGCACGACTGCAATGGGAACATCCCTCCGGACACGGTCTTCTTGAAAGAGCGTCAGCATTACGGTGGCTAGTTCCTGCTCTATGTTCGATGTCGAAGTCGTATTCCTGAAGACGCTCAATCCACCGAGCTACCTGGCCTTCCGGGTTCTTGAATCGCAGGAGCCATCTGATCGCTGCGTGATCCGTTCTCAACAAGAACTTCCTTCCGTATAGGTACTTGTAGAAATGTTCCACTGACTTCACGGCGGCTAACAGCTCCCTCCTGGTGACACAGTAGTTCCTCTCAGGCTTCGACAGGACTTTACTGAAGTAGCCAACGACCCGCTCTTGCCCATCTTGTAGTTGTGATAAAACCCCTCCGATCCCGTCATTGCTTGCATCTGTATCCAAGATGAAGCGTCCCTCTTGGGTCGGAAACCCGAGAACAGGGGCCGTCGTCAGGCGTCTTTTCAGGGCGTCGAAGGCTGCTTGGCATTCTTTATCCCAAAGGAAGGCTCGTTTTTCCTCGGTTAGTCGTGTCAGCGGCTTTGCGATGTCAGAAAACATTCGGACGTAACGACGGTAGTAAGTGCAAAGCCCCAGGAAACTTCGTAACTGATGCTTGTCCTTCGGTGTTGGCCATTCTTGGACTGCTCGCACTTTTTCAGGGTCCACCTCGACGCCGTTACTGCTGACCACGTGACCCAGATAGTGTACTCTCGTTCTCAACAGATGGCATTTCCTTGGGTTGAGCGTCAGGTTAGCCATTCGGAGTCTTTTGAAGACTTCCTCCAGGTTGGACAGGTGTTCGTCAAACGTCCTCCCTACGACGATGATGTCATCCAGGTACACGAGGCACGTTTTCCAGGAGAGTCCTCTGAGTATGTTCTCCATGAGCCTCTCGAAAGTAGCAGGGGCATTACACAACCCGAATGGCATTACAGTGAATTGCCACAGTCCAGATCCTACTGTGAAAGCCGTCTTCTCCTTGTCTGCAGGGTCCATTTCCACCTGCCAGTAGCCACTCTTCAGGTCCAGGGTGGAAAACAGCTTCGATCCAGCCAGAGTATCCAGGGTGTCGTCTATCCGGGGAAGAGGGTAGCTGTCTTTCTTCGTCACGTTGTTTAGTAGACGATAATCTACGCAGAACCTGGTGTCTCCATCCTTCTTCTTTACCAAGACTACAGGAGATGCCCAAGGACTGCTAGATGGCTCGATGACTCCCTCTTTCTCCATGTCATGGATGATCTTCTCCGCTACCTCCCGCTTGGCCTGCGGCAACCTCCTTGCTGACTGGCGGATTGGTCTCGCGTTCCCCGTGTCGATCTTGTGTCTAACAATACTCGTTCTTCCAGACGGACCCTTGTCAGACACGAAAATCGATCGGTATCTACGGAGTAGCTCAATAAGCCTCTTCTTCTCGGCTCCAGCGAGAGAATCGCAGGCATCCACTAGAGCTTCCTCCACTTTCGCGGCTTGGCAGGCAGCGCTTCCCGTCACCTGGTGGATCAGTGACGTCACTGGTGAACAGGTTCCCACTTTGGTCCCCTTGCGGATGGTAACTGGGTAGTCATTGATGTTGATGAGCCGGACTGGAATTTCGTCACCCAGCGTCACCAAGGTCTTCCCTACGAGAACGCCTCGGCCCACCTCCACGTCGTGGTTCCAAGGTTCCACTACCGCAGGATTCCCTTTTCCGGTGACGCCTTGAAGTCGGGTCACCACTATTGATTCGCTCCTACTCGGCAGGGTGGCGTCTTCCGTCAGCCTTATCTGGTGGACCGTCTCGCCCTTGGTGTGCAGGAAAATTTCCTCTGGGCCGACTTGCATCACTTGTCGCTTCAGGTTGAGTGCGAAACCGTGGGTCTTCATGATGTCCATTCCCAAGATGGCGTCCTCTTCTATGTCAGCTATCAGGACTCGGTGTGGCGAAAATCGCGCAGTGCCGATCTTGATCTCGACGTCGACTTCTCCGTGGACGGCGGCAGCTTCGCCCGTAGCCGTTCGCAACCTCCACCTGGACTCCATCACTCTCTTCCCTCGCGTGTTCAGCAGGCCTGGCTTCAGGATCGTCTTGGATGCCCCGGTGTCGATCAGTAGAGTGTCCCTTCGGATATGGCCAACCTCTCCACACCCCCAGCATTTCGCCGGTTCCCTTCTGTCTCCCTTCAGCAGTCCCTTGAGGGCGTTGAGGACAACCTGCTCAAGGGCGTCCTCTTTCTGCTCGGCTTCCACGCATGCGTCGTCCCCGACCACCGCCCGAACGTGGCCACAGCTCCTTGACGCCTCCGTCGCAGCCTCGTATTCCAGAGCCATCGAGAGGGCATCCAATGTGCTCTTGGGACGCGACAGCCGTACCGCCCGCTGCATCTCCACATCCCTCAAGCCGTCGATGAAGGCCGAGACCGCGAGGCTCTCCGTCATGGACTCCGCCGCTTCCGGGTAGGCGAATCTGACTAGTTTCGCGATGTCGGCTTCGAACTCCTGGAGGCTCTCTCCCTGCTTCTGTCGACGGTTCTTCATTCGAGATTGGTAGACCTGCCCCAGGTGTGCGTGCCCGTATCGCCTCTCCAGCCTCTGGACGAGTAGCTCGAAGTTGTCCAGCTCTCCTTCAGGAACAGTCTGCAGCACGTCGAGGGCGCTTCCCCGGAGAGCGACCGTCAGAGCCACTGCCTTGTCCCTCGGCGCCCAGTTGTTGGCTTTCGCCGCTGCCTCGAACTGCCGGAGGTAGTTCTCCCAGGGAATTTCCCCGTCGAAGGTTGGCGGCTTCACTCGATGGCTTGCAGCAGGGACTGCCTCGATCCTGGTCACCTCCTCCGAGTCGTTAAACGGATTACCTGGACTGGATATGTTTTGCAGGCTGGGCTGGAACTGCATGGATTGTAGTCGGTTCCCCAATTCTCGTAGTTGGTTCTCGAGCTCTAATCGTTGGCTTTTCTCGGTCTGAAGCGCGCTGTCAAGATTTCCAATTCGGCTATCCAGCTCACCATGGAGTTCGTCCAACTCGCCGTGGAGTTTTCCCATTTCGCTGTGGAGTTCTTTAATGTTGTTATCCAACTCGCCGTGCAATTTTCCCATTTCACCGTGGAGTTCTCTTATGTTGGTATCCAGCTCACCGTGGAGTTTTTCCATTTTGTTGTCCAATTCGCCATGAAGTTTTCCCATTTTATTATTCAAGTCTCCATGAAGTTCTTTCATCTCCTTCATTTGGTTATCTAATTCTCCATGGAGTTCTTTCATTTGGCTATCCAACTCGCCATGGAGTTTTCCCAGTTTGTTGTCAAGGAGGCGCTCACCTTCTTCCTCGAAGCAGAAAGTTTCCGGGTCGTCTCCATTGCCCCTTAAATATTCTTCCAAACGTTTCTGCAGCACTGTTTTCGACCCTGTCGTTTCGAGTTCTCTATCTTCCAACTCGCGTTTGAGGTCCGTCACTTTTAAATCCCGTAATTTCTTCATTGTTCTTAATTTATTTCACTAATTAATCCGCACTCTGACACCACTGTAACGTTTTTACTATTGACTAAAACTAAAACACTACGCGATTATCCTAATTAATTTATTTCTTACACTACACTTATAAATTTAACTTAACAATCACCTAATTCATATTCGTACACGATGTTTATTTATTTTAGCGCGCGCGGTCTCTCGCTCGAATGTTTACACACACCGGTTCAACTGCCTGGCTCGGGTCCGACATTCCCTTTTTATAGCTAGCCTTTCGCTTGCGAGAACCTTCGAGATATTCGCTGGAACGTTCTCGAAGTTCTGAAGATCATTCTAGAATTCGCGGAACTTGTTATCGCATCGAACTCTCTCGACTGTTCCCGTCGTCCTTCCCGGAATTGCAATAAGGCGAACTTGTGTAGCTCCCGGCGTGTTTATGTCGCGGCCGGCGAGCCGTTTCGTTACAATAAATTATCTGGAACAAGCTAACAAGCATACTAGTTCTTCCACTAGGAGTTATGAATTCACGTTTTATGCCATCAAATATGGTATTTTAGTCACGTGATAGAAATCCAAACACTAGACAGGACATGTTCAGTATTCTTATGATTTCATGATAATTAAAAACGAAACAGAATAGAAATAAAAAAATAACAATAAAATATTTCAAATTAAAATATAACTATCTACCTAGTCGCTATTGTTTACTTAATTTCCGAAGCACCGCCAAGAATATTCATATTTATTCTGCTTGACGTATTATTATGTGCATCTAATTACTCATTATCTTGTAAAAGCGTCAATTACCACCATTACAATCGCCATTAAACTTACTTCTACGTAAGTTATCACAAAAATTCCACTTTTGAGACATAAATTTCGTGTATTATCGTAAAAGTTCCGATCTCTATCTATATAACAACCACGTTGAGTAAATTTTTGGAACAAGGTGGAACGACCGTGTTATCGAATAAGGAAAAAAATCTAATTCTATGTTACAATTACTTCAAAAACACGGTCGATTCATATGTAGGTATCAATTAATAAACTAGTTGTGACACTTTTAATTGTGTCTTCCTCGTTTTTATGTATAACATTTCACCGAAAGTGAAATGCACTTCAAAGTCGAACGGCTATGTTTATTTTCGCTAGAAAATTGGGCTGTAGTCTGCAATTTCGATTGGAAGCGGGTAAAAGACCGTCAAATGCAAAATTTGAAAGTTGAAACCGAATCCTACAGGCAATATCCATTGTTAAAAGGTAATTGAGAATACGTAGGTAGAATAGTTTTTTGAAGGCGTGGTTTTTCTGAAATTGATAGCGTTTAAATTTACTGCAATTATGATAGGAAACAAATTTCAGACCGTCAAATACAACAACGGAATATCGCCATGTAGAATAGTCATGGACAAATTGGTAGTTCAGTAGTTCAACAAAGGCGTTAGATTTCGAAATTTTAACACGATTTTGGAAATTTTGTGGAGATTGTAGCAGTATCAGAGTTTCGTTGCTACTGTTTCACGAAACTTATTTCTAGTTAGGTTAGGACAGTAAACCCATGCACGTACTCTTTTGAAGATGTGTATTTTAAAGTTAAAGTAATGAATTTGATGTGCCCCAGAGGTGGGTTATTCTCTCTTTCGCGTGGTAAAATTTCAACACGCCCAATCTAACGACAAAACTACACCATTATCGGGCATTAAACCATGACGAATTCCGCAGTCGGTGTGCAGTTTGGCAATTTCTGTTCGAATTTCCACCACTTACACAAGTACACCTTCGTTTTAGTAAGTACCTCGGCTCCTAACGTGCGCGCTCAGTATTAAATCGAGACTCATAAGTACCACTCGAAAGGAAAGATTAGATTGATTTGAAGTGATTTAGTTGAAACATCGACATGCTCCGGTCTGTGCTGTTTTTGTTGGTCGGCGCCTTCATCGAAGGGTGAGTTAGTCTTTACGGTTCCGATCTTGTAAGAAATTTGAACTGACAATTCGATTCGAATTTATGTCGAGTTGATATAATAGTTGCCGAACGTGGATTATGTGTTGATCAATCATTTTTACTCGCGATGTAAAGAGAAAGGATAAGACGAAGAGTCTTGCTTAAAAAAATTATGCAAGTGCATCACCTACATCAAATATTATATCATTCTCTGGAAAGTTTGTAAGTATTTGGATAAAATCAAGATGCCTATAATTTTTAAAAAAATTATCACCTAAACAAATATTATATATAAACCGTAAAGTTTGTCAAATCGAATAAATTGAAAGTATTCCGTAACTTCATGTTCACAACTTAGAACGTTTATAAAAAATTACTACGGTGTGATAAAAATAATTTTTGGACTACAACCCTACGAGTTTGTGTGGTTAAGAATGAATGGACAAAATCAAGCATGAAGTCGATATTACATTTAATCAGATACGTTCGATGTATTGTTTAAATTATGAGTCATTAATGAATTAATTCAATACCTTTTACTGTTATAATTGCAAGACAAACTAACGTCCACGTCCAGTTGACCTTCTTTCCACTTCACCTTCACAAAATGGGTGATTTCTGCAAAACGATATACGCAATTAACCAGACATTAAAACTTCTACTTTACTTCTCATTTTTCCAAGTCTTGTTACATATTTTGGTTTATTTGTTTGTTGGATTGCGTTGCCAAAGGTCAAGCGAACTTTTTTTTGAGATTTCCCCTCTGACCCACGTCGGTTATTTTCGAAACTCGAGCTTTTGTTACACTTTTTATTATTGCGAGAAGAAATCGCGAACACAGATTCCGAAGTTGAAATAAGTTTCTCACGTCTTTCGCAACATTCGCGGAGCTGAACCGGAAGAAATATAATTTCTATCGGTCGTACTTCCACCTGGAAGCCACAGAAACCGTCATTATAGAAGTTCAGGGGGTGGTTTCGAGGCTCTCTGGGCGGTAGTTAGCAGCAGTATGGTGGGCTTTTAGAAATTGTGACATAATCCAGGTAGTTAACTGTAAGTATAATTTAAGAAGGAAATGTCCTGGAAACGTTGTAAGAGCATTCTCCGGCTAACTAAGGTATATAAGGTTTAAAAACCCAAAACTCATTGAAAGCATTAAAAAACATTTTTGCCCCCCCCCCCCCCCAATAGTATTCCACGATAAAAAGTGTTTTGGGAACCATTATGGACCTATCACGAAGCTCTAGCTTGCTTAAAATAATTTTCACGAAGGATTCAACATTCTAATAAAGGATTCATAGAATATTCCCAAGCTTCGTATCTTTCTACTTCGATTCCTTACAAGAAATCAACAGTATACCAAGAGATGAAAATGTCTCAGGCGCTTTCACGTGCCTTCAATTTGATTGCTCATATTTATTAAAAGGAATTGGGGATATAGGATGTCCAGAAATTCAGGAATTTTATTCTATTGTCTGCCGTGCATTAACAAAGGCTTGACCACCAAATTGCCAAGCAGGATACAAAATTAAAACATGCCAACCTCGTTACTGATAGGTTAATCGTTACACTTCATTTTTTCAGTTATGTTGAGTTATGAATGTTACGCTGAATTTCGTGTAAATCACACCCAAATACGTTAGCTAATTTTGAAAGCTTTTCACGTTTTCCATACAGTTCCTGTAGTCTTTGCTTTTTGCGAACCATAATAACTCTATTTTTTTATATAAACTTATTACTTATTACTATTGGTTGAAGAAATAAAATATAACACTCTTATAGACAATAGTTAAAATTCACAAATAAAAAAGCCACATTGACCTGTTTCGGAAATGTGTGGTAAATGTCGCAAATGTCGAAACACGTCATGGGATGGGTTAAGTATAAAATCTCTTGTGTTGTTCATTTTTTACCATTTTTAATTTTTAGCGGACTCGCCCCTGGTGAATATTGGCCTTGGCAGCTTAGACACAAAGACAAAACAGAGCTACTCCACACTAAGACCCAACTGTCACAGCCAACCTCAAAAAATTAAAATGTCTTTAATTGCACGCCAGGATCAATCTACGACATCCATCTCTCGCTCTGTCTTCTTTCATACTTCTTTCAAAATTCCAACGGTTGCTAGATTACGGATTTAACTGAACACTAGTTCTTACAGTTACAAAGTGGCGAATGTGGCGATGTATCGAGCGTATTCAAAAAGTGCTTTTGCCCTATACCAAAGCCCAGTATTTACGATACTTTACTCGACCGACCCTCGTATATTTATAACGAGGGGTTTGCAGTTGCCACCACATTCATACTCAAAAAGATATCTTCGTCTTTGTCTTCGTTGAGTTAGTTGAGTATTATACAACTAAGCTTATTACAGTCGAAGAACAATAACAAGGCTTTATTATTAAACTCTTACAGGCTTAAGTGGCTTTTGGCGGGTTTTAGGGTGTACATGATAAGCAAATCATCAAATGTAAACACACTAGTAGTATGGATAAAAAGTGGACATTGCTCATTGATTTGAGAGGTAAAGTGGTGAAACTATGGAAGACAAATTGACATGTTGCTTTTGTATTCAATAACAACTGGCATTTGGGTTATATAATTCAGGCTAACGAAGAAGATCTTGTGGCAGAAATATCCGTACTTAGCTTGGATCCTAGTACCAAAGTGTACCTACTTTATTCCGGAGTTCACCATCTGGTTGACTATAGCTTTCCCACGTGTTATTTGTAAGGTGAAGCGCATTGAAAAACGCAACTTGAAGAAAAGATTTACTTTGGGTAAAGTTTAAATACAAAAGATTCAAGCAAATTTCAGCAAATTTAGCGTTGACTCCCCCGCTCTATAAAAATATATTTACCATTAAATAAATCAATAAAGTATAACTTGAAAATACATTTGTTTTGTACTGCATTGACCGTTATAAATTCATGAATATGATTGGCGTCCCGCTACGTAGTAAGTCCAAAGATTCCATATAATCTGGAGAAATTCCCAGTTTTTTGCGACTCATTAATCAGACTGTTTCTTTTCTATGCTTTATATATTTTGTATATTTTATAGAGCCCCAGCTGTATCAATTGAACTAGCAGGTAATTTTCTTCTGGTAACAATTTGATTATTGTTCATTTAGACTGATTTTTTGCTTCCCAAATTCAAGGGAAGAGAAAATAGAGCTCCAATACTTCGAAATAGTCTCGAAACGCCCATTTATCTTAAATGGAGCGAAGTTTAGAGAGAAAAGATGTCAAGATGACCATTTGCATGACCTTTTAAAAGGTTGAAAGGGGGGAAAAAAATTTCCAAAAAAAGTTTTTTGCCGATTTTTATACTTTAAACGCAAATACACACCGGAAATTTATGTTTCTCTTAAAGTACTTGAAAAAGGGAACATTTTGACTTATCGCAAAAATTTAGAAAAAATAAACTTTTTAGTTGTAGCCATCTGAGGAAAAATCTGTTTTTCTCGATTATCCGCTCGGGAAAGCATCTAATCGTAATTCTGATGGGGCGAACGGATTCCTCGGAAAATTTTACGTCGACATAGCATATTTGGAAGTTTTCCTGGAACAAAATTACACTCTGACATTCCAGAAACCAAAATTTGTCATGGACTGCGAAAAAATGGAAGAAGAAACACAATTCCACATAGAAATCGACTGGCGCAAAATTACTAGCTGAAAATTTGGGATTCAAGATATTTTGGCATCCCGAAGAAGATGCAATATTTTTGGTAGCGATTTGGAAACCACCCCATTCACTTGTGGATCAGTTGGCATGGAATCTCTCATATAGAAGTTTCCTACACTTCAACATTAATTAACGTAACGATGTTTAATCAAAGCTGGTCAAACGTATAAATTTTGGATACGCACTAATTTTAGAAGTCACAAAGAAAAGACGCAATTCGACTTGTTTCTGAAATTTAACGAAGGTTAATCAGTATTAATCAAAGAAGGTACACATTTTTTATACATATCAATTTTGTCATAGCTCACAAACAAAGCTACAAATAGAATTCGTTTCAGGATGTGACAAAGAGTAGCCAATGTTATTGGCAATATAATTTTGATACATACTGTAGCGTTTTCGTATGTTCGTTAAGGTGTAAATTAAAACATTCGATACACCAAAAAAAATAGTCACTAATTTATTACACACTTATAACTAAACACAATTACTTAAGACTACTAAAAGAGCATTTATTTATGCTGTATCGTGGCTGTATTTATTTCTACTATTTATGTCGGCTTCAACGTCGCGCCAATATTCTGACCGAACTGCCCACTGGCGGCCGAGAGCTCCGTATATATTGGGTAGATCGCTTGTTCCCGAAACTTCGCCAGTTTTCTACACTTGACCGGAATAGTCGCGGCTCGCGTTCGCCGCCGTACTGGCTTCTCGACGGAACGAGTTAGTTCGAGAGTAACGTAGAACTTCTGGCGTATTCGCGGCTGTTAGGATCGTCACAATACCATTGTTAAAAACATGTAAACAAAAGATTCATTTCGACTCGTTTTGGAAATTTGAGGAAGGTTACTCAGTATTGGCAAATTTCACACTCCTCAAAATTATCATGAATCACAAAAAATCTCAATTTAACCGTTAATTAAGATTTTTTGTGAATTATGTCAATTTTAATGTGTGTGAAATTTGGCCCTTACTGAGTAACCTTCCTCAAATTTCCAAAACGATTCGAAGTGAATCTTTTGTTTACATCTTTTTAACAATGGGTTAACAAATCAACGAACAAATCAATCAACGATTTAACCGATTAGCCCAATCGAATTAGGATTTCACCTTGCAAAAATTTTTGACAGCAATTTTCCTTCGGAATTGTTTAGGGGGGGGTCACTGGCAGTCTAAATTTAGATTGCCGGGGTACCAGACCCGTTGCGTCATCCGCCATCTTGAATTTAAGGGTGAACTTTTGTTTATTAAATAACTCGTTTATTTTCAATTTTAAACGAACACTAGTTATTACAAAAGTTGTTTGAAATTAAATTTTCTACAACTTTGGTTCTTATCATTTTTTTCCTAGGATCGATATTTTTCGATGTATACTAGAGAAAAGGAGGGGGTGAAATCTTATCATTGTCTTTTCACGTTTATTGTCAATTTTAGGCGAAAAATTGTGATTAACAAAGTTGTTTAAAATAAAATTTCATACAATTTTGTTCCTTATCAATTTTGCCGTAGAATCGATATTTTTCGATTTATATCTGAGAAGAGGTGTGGGTAAAATCTTACCATCGTATTGTCACGTTTATTGTGAATTTTACGAGAAAAATTGTGATTAACAAAGTTGTTTTGAAACAAAATTTCCTACCATTTTGTTCCTTATCAATTTTGCCGTAGAATCGATATTTTTCGATTTATACCTGAGAAGAGGTGGGGGTAAAATCTTACCATCGAATTGTCACGTTTATTGTCAATTTTACGAAAAAAATTGTTATGATTAAAGTTGTTTGACATCAAATTTCCCACAATTTTGGTACTTATAATTTTTTTCGTAGGATGGAAAAAATATTAATACGAAAACATCAATAATAAACGCGAGAATACAATACTTATAGGTTCACCCTCACCTCTTCTCAGGTATAAATAGAAAAATATCGATCCTACGGCAAAATTGATAAGGACCAAAATTCTAGGAAATTTTATTTTACACAACTTTATTCATCTCAATTTTTCGCGTAAAATTGACAATAAACGTGAAAAGACAATGATAACATTTCATCCCCTCCTTTTCTCGGGTATACATCGAAAAATATCGATCGTAAGAAAAAAATGATAGGAACTAAAATTGTAGGAAATTTTATTTTAAACAACTTTGTTAATCACAATTTTTCGCCTAAAATTGACAATAAACGTGAAAAGACAATGATAAGATTTCACCCCTCCTTTCTCGAGTATACATCGAAAAATATCGATCCTAGGAAAAAAAATGATAGGAACCAAAATTGTAGGAAATTTTATTTTAAACAACTATGTTTATCACAATTATACGCGTAAAATTGAAAATAAACGAGTTGTTCAATAAACAAAAATTTAATTTTTTCGGATGTAAATCGAAAAATATCGATCCTAGGAAGAAAATGATAGGAATCAAAATTGTAGGAAATTTAATTTCAAACAACTTTTGAAATAGCTAGTTTTCGTTTAAAATTGAAAATAAACGAGTTATTTAATAAACAAAAGTTCACCCTTAAATTCAAGATGGCGGATGACGCCAATCTAAATTTAAACTGCCAGTGACCCCCTCTAAACAATTCCGAAGGAAAATTCCTGTCAAAATTTTTTGCAAAGTTTGCCCCTTTTTGGAGCTAATTTGATTGGGCTAGATTTCATCGTTCTACTCCATTGTGGGATCTTTAAATACAAATGAAATACATAATCTTTACAAAGTTACTTGGAATACACATCGAAATGCCGATATACCGAGCGTATTTAAAAAGTGTTTTTGCCTTATACCACAGTATTTGCTGGCGATACTTAGTGTAAGTCACCCACGTACAATTTGGTGCCAACTCTACTTAGTTGCCCACAAAAAACAAAATCGTGATGTGTTCATCAGAGTACTTTCCATATATAGGGTGTTTCAATATGCGTTTGCCAAATCCAAACGAGAAATAGATACGGTTAATTTAAGCAAAAAAAAAAAAAAACGAAAATTGACAAGTATAAAGTGCCCTTCACAGAACATTTAGCCAAAAACGCCAGAAAACTTTTTAAGCATATTTAATCGTACAATAAATATTCAAAGTTTCAAAAAAATTCTGGGAGCGAATTTTGAGAAAAATTAAAAAAACCGAAAAATGACATATTTAAACTACCCTTTTATCCTGGCCTATTTTAATGAAAAGCTTATTTTTACGTCCTGGTATGGTACAAAGTCTAAATACAAAGTTTTGACCGTTTGTGGTTGTTGGTTTTTGAGAAAATCCTACCACAGACATACACTCATACGTTCGATATTTGGTGAGATAGAATTCCAAGAAACTACTAAGCCAATAAACCCCTTCTTATGGGAACTACTGTAACAATATACCCCGACAGAGGCGTGCCTTAAAAATTTCGACATTATTGTCGAATTGCCAATGTCGAATGCACGCACAAGCTGATATGGCAAGTACTACGATCGCGCCCGCCAATTAGTCGAGTTAAATTAGCATTTCACTGGCAACTTTTTCCGTAGAGATCCGATTGAGATGCGGTTTTTTGCAAAATGTTCAGGAAGACGTCTATAACAAAAGGTACATTAAACCTCTTTACGCTCGCACTTTTTTAATTGTTTATTTAACAAATGACCCAATTTTGTTACAGTTTTGATGAACATATGGTATATATCACAAACGGTTTAACAAAAATGTCTCGGAATTGTTTTCTCGGGCGTTTTAAAGGTCCCTCTTTATCACTTGAATGTTAAAGTTATTAATTATTGCTAAATTGTTGTAAC
Organism: Cryptocephalus moraei; assembly: GCA_946251905.1. Classification (NCBI taxonomy): domain Eukaryota; kingdom Metazoa; phylum Arthropoda; class Insecta; order Coleoptera; family Chrysomelidae; genus Cryptocephalus; species Cryptocephalus moraei. The sequence continues at coordinate 32,482,508 of OX276454.1, read as the reverse complement.
TTGGGTGATTAACAAATTAATAACTCAACGCCCGAAATCGCTAGAGAACCGAATTTTTTTCCGATACTATATCGTGCTTCTTAAGACGAACCATCGGCACAAGATTGTTGCAAATATAATTGTTTATTGTTCGATTGTTGCAACCTCGCTAATTAACAAATTAATAACTGTACTCCCGGAACCGTTAGAAAACAAGATTTTTTTTCAATAACTTTAAGATCACGAGGGGAACCATCGGCACAAGGTTATTGCCCGTAATTGTTTATTGTTTAATTGTTGCAACCTGACTAATTAACAAATTAATAACTCTTATCCGATATATGTCAGAACACTGGTGTTTTTTTTTCTGTAATGGAATGGGGGTTATTCAGAATTCGTAGCTAAGGGCTTCAAATTATCCTTGTAATGCAACTGTGTAGGTAATAGAAGGTTAAATTCGAGAAAAAACGTGGCAGTACGAATCTTTCATGTTTGGCGACCGACGAGAGAGATAACCGCAATGTTGTGAGAGTCACAAAACGCATACAATCATATTTGCAACAACCTTATGTTTCGTTATAGTTATAAGCAAAAATTCTGATTCTCTAATGATTTTGGCCGTAGAGTTATTCATTTGTTAATTAGGAATTATATATATATATATATATATATATATATATTATAAATATATGATATAGCAATAAACAATTATATTTTTGCAACAATCTTCTGCCGATGGTTCGCCTTAAGAAACGAGAGATAGTATCGGAAAAAAATTCGGTTCTCTAGCGATTTCGGGCGATGAGTTATTAATTTGTTAATTGCCCAAGTTACAACAGTTTAGCAATAAATAATAAATTTAACGCTCAAGTGATAAAGAGGGATCTTTAGAACGCCCGAGAAAACAATTCCGAGGCATTTTCGTTGAACCGTTTGTGATATATACCATATGTTCATCAATACTGTAACAAAATTGGGTCATATGTTAAACAAACAATTAAAAAAGTTCGAGCGTAAAGACTAAAGAGGTTAGATGTACCTTTTGTTATAGACGTCTTCCTGAACATTTTGCAAAAAACCGCACCTCAATCGGATCTCTACGGAAAAAGTTGCCAGTTTTCACTTTTTCCATGCTAAATTGACTCGACTAAATGGCTTTCCACCGCTACTCATACTCCGTCGATTGTCGAAAGTGGTCTATACCGAGAAAGGTAGCGTAGGGGTTTTCTTGGAATTCTATCTCAACACATTTTGAACAGGCTATACACACATCATACCGACGGTTTTCCAAAAACATGTTTTTTGGACTCAGGGGACCTCAAAACGTTCAGAAATGCTAATAACTCAATTTCGAAAAATCGACCCGATTACAATACTCTCATATATATGAGTACCTCATATGAGAAAGTAATAGATCAATAAGTCACACACAGCTGTGTCGACTATTACAGTCGGGTCAGAAGAGTCGTAATACGATAACGACCGCAAATCATGAAGGTGTAGAGGTTATGTATTTTGCAGGATTAAACGGTTTTTCTGCTAGTCCATCTGAGTTTGGAAATAGAAAACCAATAGTTTTCGATCTTCTACTCTGAGAGACACGAAAACGACGTCGAAAGGAAATACGAGCGCTCTATGAGATTTCTTGCTACTGTTCTCAGTAGATTGTGCACTCGAGAGCCAAGTGCCGGGATTATTTTACACAGAAATGGACAAATTCAATTTTCAAAATTTGAATCCAAAAGTCCAAATGAATGATTCCAAGCTAGGAAACATCTTAGGACTTCTGTTTATTTCGGATTCTTAAAAAGTATTACAGAATCGTTTAACGAAGTAATAAAAGTGTATTAGGAAGGTTTTTAGAACTTTCACAGAATTTCACAACACCTAAGACACTTTCTCCATATGGCCCAAAGCTCGAAGACATTAGTGTAGCACGTCTTCAAGCTTCGAAAAACCTTACGAGATCCTCTTCTTTCAGTTCCTTGCAAGGTATCAACGGACCGGGCGTCTACCAGGTGACCAAACCCGTCGACCATGCCGAGAGCCCTTTCTGGGACCACAGGAAGAACATCCTGTACTTCGTCGACATTCACAATGGAGACGTGTTGGCGTACCACTACGATACCGAAGAAGTAACCAAGATGCACCTCAACGGCGATGTCAGCCCTGTGGTACCCTCCAAAGCGAACCAAGACCTCTTACTGGTCGGCCTGAACAGATCCGTCGTGGCCGTAGAGTGGGACGGAAACAAGAAACTTGGGGCGCAGAAGGTACTATCCACGGTCAGCGAGAAGTACAACAAAAGCAGGTTTAATGACGGGAAGGCCGACGTCAACGGGAACCTCTGGTGGGGTAAGGGCATGATACGGAAGTCCATTTTGGACTATGCTTTGTAAATGTGTGATTCGATCGTAGGTACGATTGGTTATGAGGTCAATACAGTCGTTACGCCTAACCAGGCTTACCTCTACAAATTCACCAGAGAAAACCTGGAGAAACCAGTTGTGGAAAGGTCAGGCATAACCAACAGCAACGGTTTAGCTTGGAACAAGGCTAACACCAAAATGTTCTACATCGACACCCCGACGTTGAAAGTGATCGAATTCGATTTCAATGTTCAAAAATCTGAAATTTCAGGTACGTAAACTTTGTAGACTAACTGAAAGAGTTTTTGAAGAATTTTACTTGAGGCGCTAATAGGCTCACCCAGAAGGTTTTTTTAAGAGATGCTTGTAGACTCACTCAGAAGGGTTTTGAAGGATTTTACTAAAGGTGCTTATAGACTCGGTCAATGATTTTGAGGGAGTTTGGCCGAGGTGCTTGTTTGAGAAGATTGAGAATATTTTTGGGGATTTTACTAAAGGTGCCTGTAAAGATAAAGTTTATAACAGTGGCGGCTCGAGGTTAATTTTATAGGGAGGTCAAAATAGCAGAAACTTCAAGAAACTTGCTGATATTAGAAAAATCGTGAAAAACTTACCTTAAGGCTTTTTTGTGTGTAGCTCAGCTTTATTACGTGGCTCTCAAACAAATGCAAAAAAAACTAATAATAAGTAGTACTGACACAAAATTTATTTTTTATTTATTTATCGTATGGCATTGCACATCATTTTATGGATCTTACAAATTATAATTAAGGGTACTAACACAAAAAAAATAAACAAATATCGTTTCAAAAATTTTGAGTATGTACTTTCACTATCATATCTTATATCATATCTACAGTTTTTTATATATTAAGTCAATTTTGCGGTCTTTTGATTTTGCAAAGTGATCTATCACTAGCTCATTAAAATTTGGGATACTTCTTATTAACGATTTCTCTATACTCAGCATAGCGAGAGCGCATAACCTGTCCTGTAACATAGTGTTTCTTAATAAACTTTTAATTCTATTTAAAGTGGAAAAACTTCGCTCACTTTCCACTGTGGTCATTGGCAAAGTGCATAAAATATTCAAAACTTTAACTGTTTCTGAAAAAGTGTTGGTTAAATTTAGGTTGTAGAAAAGTGATAGAAGAGCTGCTGCGCCATTGTTTTCGCGAAAATCATCTCTATCGTAAATTACGCTTAATTCGGTTTTTAGTTTAAAAGTATCTATATTGACGTATGTGCTTTTAATTAACTTCAAAGTATCGTCTGGAAATTGTTTGTTGTATTCAATATAATTTTCTTTACGAAACAGTTGTTCTAAGACAAGATGGTCACAAAATTTAAAACGATTTTCGATTTCTACTACAATTATGTCACATATTTCTAAAGATATTCTTTTTTTGGATTCCTGTTCTGTTTTTTGGCGTTTCTTGGGATTATCAGTTTCAAGTATTTTTTCATCATTTAAAAGTCTCTCTCGAATTTTTTGAATGGCTTGTTTAAAATTAAATATTAGTCTATATGCCTCGGTGGCAACTAATTTGCTTTTCTGCAGTCCATTGAATAATATTTCAGCGTGTGGCAAAATCAAATAAAAAATATTAAGCCAATAGAGAAAATCACTGTTGTTTAAATTGTTTAATAAACCTGTAGCTTGTTGTAAAGTACTGTTATCGTCTTCCGAATCAATAATTTTTTCTAGGCAAAGTTTAATATTTTCTTTGTGTTCAGAAACAGTTTCTACACACCTGGTATTAAAGTACCATCGTGTTGGCGCTGCTTTAGGAAGGCGTTTATTTACTACTGCATCCAAAACTTCAGTGCGTTTCGGAGACCTTCCAAAAAAACTTGAAAATGCGTGCAAATTGGCAAAAAATATTTTAATGCATTTTTCTCCACTTGCGGATTTTTGTAAAATTAAATTTAGCTGGTGAGCATAACAGTGAACAAAATGAGCATTTGGATATTTTTCTTTAATCTTGTTTTGAACACCTCCGAATTTTCCGCTCATTACTGAAGCACCGTCGTAACACTGAGCAATTAGTTTTTCTGGTCCCACCTCTAAAATTTCCAATTCTTGAAAAATTACTTTAGCCAAACCGTCGGCCGTTTTTCCCTCCGGTTTTATAAATTTCCAAAACCTTTCACAAATTGTGCCTTCCAATACATACCGAATTATTACAACTAGTTGTGTCTTATTGGAACTATCTGTGGTTTCGTCTACTTGAATTCCCAGAAATGGAGCACTTTTCACCTCTCTTTTGATATATTCATGTGTGACAAACAATATTGAATCCAGTAAATCATTTTGGATAGTTTTTGAAATCCATTTAAATGATTTACTGTTTTCCAAATGGTCTTTGAAAATTGAGTCCAATTCTGCCACAAAATTAATAAGTCCACGGAAAATCCCTGGATTTTCTGAAGACTGAGACTCATCGTGACCTCTCAAAGCTAGTTCAAAAGCCCCACAAAATTTTATACAATTCAATATTTTGTTTAAAATATACCGATTTTGAGTTACAGTTTCGTTAAAAGCTTGTACAGATTTTTTATAGGCACTATCAAGTTGAAGTCTGATGTCCAATCTGCCAAGGGCTGAAAAACTCACCATGCATTTGATGTGTTCTGCAGCTGAAGTGTGTTTCTTAATTTTTTCTTTCAAATGCTTTAAATCGTTAACACCTGTTTTACTCCAAACATCAGATGAGGAGGAAAACAACAAGCACGGAAAGCAAAAAAACATGTTTTTGTCTTCGCATCCACATATAAACTCACACAAATCATACATCGTTTTTTTAAAATACCTGCTCACACTTTTATTTTTGTCCTTAGTCACTTGTTTTAACGTGAGTTCGGGTAACGGCCGCCCAAGCTGTTTAAATTCGAGTCGTTTTTCATAGGATAAACTATTACGTTCTTTGAGACGCACAATTTCGCAAACACTACAATGATCTGCCATTTTTTTCTACTCTCAACACGATGGGAACAATGTCGAAACCAATATCAATAACACACCGACAACGACAACATACACAAATGCCTCGCACCTAAAACACTTATTAATTTTTCCGGAATCCAGAATAATAAACATCGGACAAGATGAAGACAGCGTTCGACGTTGCGTTTCGCACTGAATGGAACGAGGAGAGGGGGTGTCTCGGTCAATGCCCAAAGGCGATATTCCTCTCGCGTTCTAACACGTCAGTTCCTTGATGATTCTCTCTCACTCGACCGTCGCTGCAGTTGGAAATATACATTGAAACAGATGGGGATGTTGGGCAAAATTCATTTTTGACCGAGATGTAACATATGCTATATTTAAGCTATGCTATGATGAAAATTGGAGTACAAATGTTGTTTTAGATGTTTTTAGACGCATTTTGTAGATATTTCATATGGTTTTCAATTTTTGATTTTTATGATCCATTTGATTGGGGGGTCAATGACCATTTGACCTTATTGTAAAGCCGCCCTTGTTTATAACAGGGAAAATTTTCATTTTTCAGCTGAGAACAGAACAGTTTTCGACCTGAATAATCACTCGGACAAACTAACTGGCTTGCCGGACGGGATGACTATAGACGAAGAGGACAACCTGTACATCGCCTTGTACTCCGGAGGTGCCGTCGTAAAGGTCAATTCCAGCAACGGGGAACTCCTTCAGGTGAACAAATTCTTATCTAAATGAAATATTTAGATCGTTTAAATAGATTGAAGATTGAGTTGTGTAGAAAGAAGAAAGAAAAGAAAAAGAAGAGGAAACTGTGTAAAAACTACAGAGGGATAAGCGTTATGGGTTCGATGGGGAGGTTGTACGGCAGCATACTTAACCAAAGGGTGGAAAATAGCATTATAGAAATATAACAAAATGGCTTCCGAGCAGGGAGATCCTGCGTTGACAATATATTTGTTCTGCAACAAATAATAGAAAAGAGAAAATCCAGAAACCTGTCTACCCACTTAGTGTTTGTGGTTTTGGAGAAAGCATACGATAAAACCTGAAAAAACTTTTTGAGACTGACGAAGACAGACCTAAATACGGTGTATGTAAAAGCCATATGAAATATGTATTTGAATTCTCAAAATGCAGTAAAAGTGGGAAATGCCATCTCAAACCCCTTCACGACAACAAAAGGCTTAAAACATGGTTGTAGTCCATCTCCAACACTGATCAAAATATACCTTCAAGAGGCACTTAATAACTGTAGTAGGGAAATAGTTGGAATGGGAATACAAATGTCACACTACTGTTTGACGACACTATTTGTGGATGATCAAGTGATGGTGGCTAACGATGAATTAGACGCAGATTATATGTTAAGGAAACTAATAGAGTAATATCAGCAATGGGGGCTAAATATGAACATGGGGAAAACGGCGTACTTACCTTAATACAGGAGACGAAACACAAGACGCAGCACTGAAAAATCATAAAGTTAAATAGTGTAATGAGTTCAAATACCTAGGAACTATAATTTTGGAAGAGGGTAGAACAGAGAAAAGACATCTATAACAGAGCACGCCAAGCGAAAGGGCTATACGAACACTAATCTCACTATTATGGTAAAATAAAGTAAAATTAGAAACAACGGTATAGTAGAACTGATTTTAACATATGGGACTGAGTGTTGGCAGTTCTCGACAGAAGACAAAAAGGGGAATGGAAACAGTCGAAATAGATTATTTACGAAGAGCGTGTAGGTAGAACATCAAGAATAGAACATATACATATATAAGGAAATAAGAAGACGAACAGGGAGAGCATCCGCAAGCGCAGACAGAACGGAATCCAAACAGTTATTGTGTTAAGTCACGTAAAGAGGATGAACTCAGAAAGATGGCCACAGATAGCCACGGAATACGAACCACAAAATAAACGAGGAGGAGGAAGAACAGGAAGAAAATGGACGGACGGAATAAGGGACACCAAGATAGAGCGATAACATAGGAAGACTGGAAGGATTGGGAAAAATGTCGGTCGAAATGTGGGATGCGCCGGAAGACACTGGAACCCTACTATTATAGAGAGATTGAAGGAGCGTTTTTTTACATTTAAGTAAGTTGTTTTTTGCATTGCTCATTTCTAGATAATCCCCATTCCCGCCCGGGACGTGACATGTCCTGCCTGGGGCGGTCCCAACCTGGACATCTTGTTCGTGTCAACCTCGAGGGTCTCCCTCACGGAGGCCGAAAAGAAGCAATATCCGGCCGCAGGGAGTGTGTTCGCCGTGAAAAACCTAAACGCCAAAGGTTTCGCGCCGAATTACGCGGATGTCATCGACGGCATAGAAAAGAGACGGGTGAGACGTTATTTTTTATTGGGAAATTCATAAGTTCTCTTTTGTAACTCACGTTTCAGAATATCTTGGAGAACTTTTTGTCGCCGGAATTATTCACGATGAATCCAAAGCCGAGCCGGACGCCGAGAGCGAGAAACACTGAACCGTGTAAGTGAAGCTTGTTTAGAGTGCAAGTTCACGCTTTTAATTGAGCTGTTTCTGTTTTTCTTTCGCAGCGTTCTGGGACACACTCGTCAAAGCTGTTAGGAATTTTTTTTGATTTTGTTCTAATAAAGTAGTTTTTTAAAAGTAGAGTTTTATTAAGTAGATTTTTGCAGAACAGGTATCAAAATTTAAATTTAAAGGTTAACTTCAAATTCAACCTTCAAATCCAAAGGTTTCTAAATTCCCGAACATTCTAAAGAGCTTCTTGGTAAGTTTTTGGAACTTTAGTTCCTTTTGCCAGGGATTGGGGAGCGAGGGTGGTCGCGCCGCAAAAAATCTGACCGTTAAATAAAAAGCGTTACCGGAAAGCGTTACCTCGGCAGCGTTCGTAGCGGCTCGGAGGCGTTCGTAGTGGCTCCGTGGGGGGGGGGGTAGAGGGAGAGTGGGGGAGAGTGGAGGGGTGAGGGAGAGAGTGGAGGAGTGAGGGAGAGAGTGGAGGGGTGAGGGAGAGAGAGAGAGAGAGAGAGAAAGAGAGAGAGAGAGAGAGAGAGACCGACCACGCGCTTGACGCACCGAGGAACGATATTCCATTGCCTTACTTATAGAATAGAACCAATGCTGTGTATTATATGCAATGCCCGTCTGACTGTGGCTGTCGCGCAGCAAAAAATCTGACCGTTAAATGGAATGCGTTACCGAGCCGAGCCACTACGAACGCTGCCGAGCCGCTCGCTATCTCTCTCTCTCTCTCTCTCTCTCTCTCTCTCTCTCTCTCTCTCTCTCTCTCTCGTTGAGTCGTTCGCTGTCTTTGTTTCAATGATCGAATGCACTGACTAGATCTGAATACTTAATATGTAGTTCGTACCAATCAACTTAATGATAAAATTTTTATAATTAATACTATTATATCGGGTGTTTTTTTTTAAATTTCACCTCATAGTAGGCTGTGGATAGTGTTTGTGAATTAGGCATTCCAACGACCTGTCAAAAGTAAATCCAATATGGCAGTTGGGGGCAAACAACTTGGTTATGTCATCTGTGACTATTGATCGAAAAGTGTTCCATTTTATGTTTTTGAGAGTGAGTTAAGTTGTTTTTATATTTTTAAAGTGTACAGTACTGTTTTATCGAGCAAAGATGCTCTTGTATGCTTTCATTTGTGCTTTGCTGTAGTAACTATGGGTTAAAACTAAATATGAAACGATATCCATGTTGGCATGCATGTTGGTGACAGGTGACAGGCGGAACTCCGTGAATAGAATAGTCCAAATCTTCAACTTTCAATGTAAATGGATCTACATTATTGATTAACTTCAGCTTCTTTAGATAACTGCAATATATATATATATATATATATATATATATATATATATATATAGAAATGCAAACACAAAACTTTAGTAAGTATTTTCGAGCTTACCGTTCGCCAACATGGCGATTTTCCAACAATAATGTCTTAAATAATGTCTGCATCTTAAAAAGTATATAAGCACTAATAAAACCGATAAAATTTTCTAAAAATCACATTTTCACCAACAAACAACACAACCCTGAACACTCTCTTATGGCGCTGTCAAACTGTCAAACTTTGTTTGCCCCCAGCCGCCATATTGGACATCACGTGGTTTGGAATGCCTAATGCGCCTTGAATGCGCCTTGCTGAAGAATGTCAGACTTACATAGTCTAAGATGTCAGCGATGTCAGAATTGACATAACCTCACTTTTTTAATAAAAATTGAAACGGCTCCAATCGGTTAATAGTGTCTTGAATAAGACAGCTCACTCATCTACGCCTAATTAATAGAGCCACGCTGTCTTTTTCAAGACACTAGTAACCGATTCAAGCAGTTTAAATTTTTATTAAAAAAGTGAGGTTATGTCAATTTTTTGACATTTTTTAGTAAGGCGCATTCACAAACACTATCCACAGCCTACTATGAGGTGAAATTTAAAAAAGAACACCCGATATGTTTTTGTTAAATGAAGATTCATCCAGAGTAAAATAAATTTTTATATTTATATGTGTGTATATATTTATTGATTCAACACATTGGGAACGATATTCCATTGCCTTACTTATGCTGTGTATTATATGCCCGTCTTATTGTCGCTGTTTCACGTTAAACATTACAGTTTTATTAAGAAATAATTTAAAAAAATGGTTATTAATTAAAAGGAACTAAAGTTCCTAACCCGTGTCCCGCGACACGTTTCATGTTTTTTTTTTTTTTTATTGTGTATTGCACACCGTTCTACAAAGAAGTCACGTAGGTATGTTTTAGGAATATGATGAACCCATGTATTACAAGAGTCCTCCCACGTAGCACCATAAAGGTGTTTCGATATTACACCGAAAAAATTTAATAAGTTTTTTAACTGAATTGGTAAATATTTAAAAAAGTTACTACAACACTAGGTCCGAAATAGTTTAGTTTCCAATAGTATATTGTGTATCTAGGAGGCGAAGTAGGCCTTTTAACGCCGAGCGCGATGTTTTCAGTACGAGTCGTAGCCGAGCGCGCAAAGCGCGCGAGGCGAAGACGAGTACTGAAAACATCACGCGAGGCGTTAAAAGCCTTCGCCTCCGAGGTGCACACGACTATTTATATAACGAAACCACGTTTCCGAGCTTGCAGACTATGATATTCAGATTTAATTGAAACTTTTTTATTCACTGTGGACACGTGTTTGCTGGGATTCGTTTCGTACTGTCCTGTCCTGAAAACATCCGATACACGATACACGCACGCCCAAACGACACATGGCAACAGCTCTGCTCAACGGCGTACAATAATGTACGTGTCGCGTGAGTAAAGCGCATGCGCAGAGGCTTTAAAAGTACACTTTTAACGCCTAGGAGTTAAAAGTGCCGTTTCTCGCACCCCCCACCACTACTCGACCGCCACAGTCGCAAAAACGCCTACTTTAGGTCCTGTAAACACGCTCGAAAAGCGAGGAAAACGTGGTTGCGTTATATAAAATACATTTTGACTTTACTTAAGATTACTTCATTATATTCGGTATAAATATTTCTATTGAAGGTAACTGGGTTTTGAAGTATGAACAAAATAACTCAATCATTATTAAAAAGGATGTTTTTAAGTTATTTTTTTTTGGGAACTGATCATATTTCAATTCAGACTCTACCTTAGCTACAAAGTTTTTTTTTTAAAAAGACGAAGAAGCGAAATTGAAAGCTAACGTAATGCTAAAAACATATTAGTTTGAGACATTTGGCGCAGTGCTAGTTATTTTGAACAGTAGAAAAAAACGTTACAGTAGTAACTCCTTTTGTTGAGGCTTTTGAGTCATTAGATGATGATTTGTTACAAGACTACGTCCAGGTTATATTAACTAACTTAATTAACTATCTATAATTACTAACTAACTTAATTATATATCAACTAATTACAGCGATCGGACCATTTAAAATTGTCTCACTCCAGATGTATTGTATGTTGTCTGTCACGTCACCAAGGAAATTGATCTATACAAAAGGACTGCTCAGTTTTAGAGCAGTCACACGCTTAAATATTGTCAATAGTTTACTCTTCTCGCTTGTGCTGTAGTGGATTCATAAACGTTTTGGACGACTGGACTGGATCTCGCCTTCTCCTCCGACGACTCGAACACGTGTCTTCACTTCAGTCTTTTCTTTCACCAGTGTTGGCGCGGTTTACATCACCGAGACAGGTTATAAAGGTATTTTGTTTGTTTTTAAGTTAATTTCATAATTATATAATTTTCCGTTCGTTTTTATATTTATAATAATGATTAATTGTAATCGGAATGGTGTTTTGGAGACCATGGGCGACAGAAACAGTGCGAGTTGATGTGGAAAACGTGACTACTCAACCTGAACGAAAGTGTGCAATGATCTCTATAGAAGTGGACTGTATGTAGATATCTCTTTGGCTCGTGGGTGGCTGCGGAGATAAATCTTGTCTCCAGGTTGTAAGGCTGAAGACGTTCTTGTAGATGGAGATCAGGGCGTGTCGTAATCTCCTTGAAGTTCTCGTAGGTTGAGATCAGGGCTTGACGTGATCTCTTGAAGTTCTCGAAGTTCTCGTAGTTTGAGATCAGGGCTTGACGTGATCTCTTGAAGTTCTCGAGGTTCTCGTAGGTTCTTGTAGTTTGGGGAGAGGACGTTACGTACTCTCCGGGTTGAAGTTTTGTTAGGTTTTAGGTAGTCAGGTTAGGTGGCGTGAAGAAAGATCACACACACTGTCGTTAATGAGCATACTAGGGTATACTGGTTTATTACCAAAAATTCACAAGCTTTTATACATCTTCAAATTACATTGGCAAATTAAGTTTTGTTATCTTTCGGCGTCCTAGATTGTAATTTACCTGACCTAGCTGTGTGCTTGACCTTACGGAGCGCGTTTGTTATCATATTACGAGACTGGTGTTATGCTTGCGTGACTGAATATTGTTGTAAGATTTTAAAATAATCACTTTGATCCGCGCCTTTTCGTACACCTAAGCGACTCAGTTGTTTTGATACCTTCTTTAATAGTTATTAATTACTTAATAATTGATTACCTTATCAGTCAGCGCACTAGATTATTTTCCTGACTTAGTTGTTCTAATTAATGTTTGATTACTTAATTTGCAAGTGGAATTTTCACCTAAGATGTTTTTAATAACAAGTTGTTCTAATTCCCTATTTAATGGTTATTAATCCCTAATTGATGATTATGTTCCCTGAATTCTTTATTAAATCCCTACAAGATAATTATGTTCCCTAAATCCCTATTTAAATCCCTACAATTCTACTTAACTCTCTTTAATGTTGATTGGAGAGTCAACATCCTCTTGCTCTTCCTCGTCTCCTTCTTGGGAGTTTGCAAATAAGGATTTCCATCCTCAATTACAAACAGTAATTTTAAATATGTTTAAGCGCCTCCAACAAAGACACCCCGAACAATCGGTTCGCGGCTTAATTTTAGAAATTTCAGACTTGACATTAATTCCATATTCTTCAATTTATAAAATAATTCAGCGAGGAATTGTAGATCATCATCAAAATAGATTAGGTAAACAAAAGAAGTTCAAAGAATTAGATGACGCTGCTAAAGACGTTATACGCAGAACCGTTTACGATTTTTATGCTAGAAACGAGGTGCCCACTTTACTATCAATTTTTCAAAAATTACAGTCTTTTGAGGAATATAAATATAAATCTTTAGACACTTTAAGGTCAATTCTGTTAAGTTGCGGATTTAAACACAAAAAATTAGATTCTCGAATGGTCATCATGGAGTCACCTCGTATTGTTGCTTTGCGTCAGGATTATTTAAGACAAATTAAGTCATTTTGGGAATCAGGGAGCAACATTGTATATTTAGGCGAAACATGGTTTGACACCCATGAAGTAATTCAACGTGGTTGGGTTGATGACAGCAACAACTGTAAATTAAATACACCCAGTTCTAGGGGAAATCAGGTGGTAATTTTACATGCAGGAAACGAAAACGGTTTTGTGCCTAAAGGTACAATTCCGAACACGGCGGCAGACTGCAAACCACAGACGGCAGACTGCAGCGGCAAAGCGCAAGCGGCAAGCGACAGTACCGGTTCTCCTGTATTTATACGAAATACATTCCAAACACGACGTCACTGTCGCCTGCCGCTGTTGCCTGCCGCTGCCGCTGACCACATTACCGCTCCGAAACCAGTAGTGTGGTCGACCGCACGCATTTTGGATCCAGAAATGAAATTCCCGGTGGAAGAATAATACGCTCTAAAGCAAATTGAGAAATATCTAAGTTACAACTAAGTCTTACATCTACGTTACAAACGTTTGACAACTACATCAAGAAGGAGTTGCAGTTATCTTAAAGACAACCAAGCTGTTCCTCTGGAGTTGAGGAGTTGTTGAGTTACTCGCGATACTTGTAATTCCTCCCAGTTCTGATATTCCAAAGAAAATTTAAGTTTCCAAAGAATTTTGAAGGTTCTAATGAACTGCAATTAACTCAAAAAGGCATTGAGTTCTTGACTGTTATTATTGTTAAGGAGTTTCCAAGACAATTACAAATACTTGTCATAGATGGTGGAAATGTCAGACACTCTTTGAGGTAAAAACCACTGTTTCGCCTTTAGGTAATGGAACTGCAAAGATCTGTTGCCGATAAATTGCAAATGAGAACTGCCGCCGCGTGGTCGCCTTCGGAAGCATAGTAACCACAATCGGCAGCAGCACTGTGGTTGTCGTCTGCCGCTTACAGTTGACGTCGGTCGCTGTCGCTGTGTTCGGAATTGTACCTTAATGCTTTGCTTCTTTCCGCCAAGAATATCGATAAGAGTTTCGCCGATTATCATCAGGATATGGATGCCGAATTGTTTGAAAAGTGGTTTAAAGATAAACTTCTGCCCAATATTCCTAATAATACAGTTATAGTTCTTGATAACGCTTCATATCATTCTCGTCAAATTAATAAAATTCCTAATAGTAGTTCCAGGAAATCACTAATCATAGAATTTCTTCTCAAAAAATATTCCTATAGCTTCAAACATCCCTAAAAAAAAAACAGCTTCTTGAAATTGTTAAATCGGGTACTTTCAAAAAGCAATATGCTGTTGATAAGCTTGCTGAGGATAAAGGTCATTGTGTTCTTCGACTAGCTCCCTACTACTGTATTTTTAATCCCATAGAATTAATTTGGGCTAGCGTCAAGGATCGCTTACGGAAAACAAACCACAGTCCTACTTTCAATAACATTGTTTTTGAGAACATTGAAACAGTCTTTAGGGATGATTCTTACAAACAAATTTTGCAAAATTGCGTTTCGCATGTAATTAAAAAAAGAGGAAGAATATCACGTTTTACCACCTATTAACCCCATTGTCATTCGTCTCGGCTCCGAATCTTCTTCTGAAGATTACGATTAATTATTTAATGTTTAAACACAATTATTCTTTGCAGGATTATATTTTGTTTCTTACCTTTTTTATTTCCCATTATTTATTTATTTTATTATTTATATATTTTATTAAACCCCTAAGTCCTATTTATATTTTTGTTTATTATTACTCCCATCCCAAATCCTTTCTTGGCAAAGGTTACTCACACCTCCTCGCTGGTCTTTGCTGGACAGTAAACTTTCCTAAACAGTAAACACTATTCCACTATTCTATTATGTTTACCTATTTACTTTTTTTTATTATTTTACAATTCATGTAAAATTATTCTATGCAATTTTACTGACTAAGTGAGTAAAAAATATTCCGCGCGCCTATGGAGGCGGCTCGTTTATGTTCCCCTTTCTCATCGGCAGTCCCTTTGTTACACTGAATTCGTAAAGACTATAACGTTTTTACCACAGAGGTTTTTACTATTCCCTACAACTAAACACTACGCGAAATATCCTAATTAATTTATTTCTGCAAACACATAAACAGCACTTAACTTACAATTTAATTTATATTCAAACACAGATGTTTATTTATTTATGGCACACGGTCACTCATTCGTCGCTCGAATGTTTATGTTATTCGCAATAGCCGAAATCGGCCACTGCCCGAAATTTTTACCCACAACGCGTTGTGGGTATAGTAGTTTACCCACGATGCGAATAGAAACATTTTTTCCGAACAGTGGGTAGAATGAATTACCCACAATGCGTTGTGGGTAAATTATGCTACCCATGACACAAAATAACGTTTCGACGCGCTTTTGTTTTGCATTGTGGAGCATTTCTTTCGTTCGAAATTCATGAATCCGAATTAGTTACCGACACGGAACTACATACTGAAACAGAAAATGATTGAGACGATAGGAGATTGGAGAACGAAAATATCAGTAACACTAAATGTTTTGTTTGTGATAGCATGTATATCCCTCAAAATGTGTGCATTGAATGCAATGAACCATTTCATACGAAATGTGGTGCTGATGTGGATTTGCCTTTATGCAAACTTTGTGGTAATAAAAAAGCAACTGATACAGAAAGAAAAGGTTGCCAACAGTGACTTGAAAAACAAGCTGATAAAATGCTTACCCAATCGCATTGCAAATTCCCATCTGTTAACATAGGTGACAAAGTTTTGATAAACATATCAGAGGTAGATCGTGGACGTCTAGCTCCTCGAAATGTATTAGCAATCATTATAGAAAAAACTGATCGAGGTTTGTATATTCTCGGCACTAAAAATGGGAAATTGAAACGGTCATACACCCGAAATGAGTTTCAATAATTATCGCCTTCGATATGTTTATCATTATCTGAGATCCCTTCATGTCATTCTGTAAACGTGCGTGAAGAAGCCAAGTTGTCGTCTGGGTCTAAGTCTAAGCAAGGATTTGTACGATGTAATTGTAACAAACTAAATATTAAATGTTATTCAAAATGTCATAACAGCTCTTGTAAAAATAAGTGATGTTTGTTTTTTGAGCTCGTTTCTCTATTTCTAGTTTTATTTGTGTTGTTTTTTAATTTTTTTGCGTTTTTTTTTTTTTAAATATACTAACATATAATTTATGTTATATGCGTTTAAATAAATATTTAATTTTTATTCACATTCACAGGTTTATTTGAAACGTGTTCTTAGTAAACTACAATAGCCAGAACACGACGTGTGCAAACAAAAATGCAAAACAATGGCGCGTGGAAAGTTATTTCGTGTCATGGGTAGCATAGTTTACCCACAACGCGTTGTGGGTAATTCATTCTACTCATTATTCAGAAAAAAACATTTCCATTCGCATCGTCGGTAAACTACTTTACCCACAACGCGTTGTGGCTAAAAATTTCGGGCAGTAGCTGATTTCGGCTATTGCGAATAACATTTACACTCCGATTCTTCAACTGGTCCCCATTCGGTCCGGGGTTCCCTTTATACGGCTGGTATAATGCTTCTGGAAGTTTCTCGATAGTTGCAGGAAGGCTCCTCGGGTTTTCGGGGAATCTAAACGCCTCGGCTCTTCGAGAGGCTTCCTGACCCAATCTATAATTTTTAGAATAACGAATTCGTCGATCACGGGCAACTCCAGATGTGTTAGTTTGGCGGCAAGCCGTTTCGTTACACTGCCCCCTCCTTAAAGATATTTCGTCCCGAAACGTGTTCCTGACAGGCCCATGTAGAATCCTACAGTTGGTCCCCTATCTGCAACGCGAGGTTTGGTGGAAATGACATGCTACGGTCTTCTTGTGGGGACTCCTCTCAGGATTCCGACAACACACCAAAATGTCTACCCAGGTGAAGCGAAATAAGACCTCCAACATATTCCTGACGAGTCTCCAGTCCAAGTTGTCCAATCCACACGCCAGTTTCGGAATAGGTAACTTAATTAGATCTTCGCTAAGTAGGGTATCCCGTATCCCTAAGGTCACATAGCGCGTCCCACAGGTCCAAATAGGTGGGCTTGTGAAAGGAGCCTTGTAATCAGGTAGAAGAGCGGCCTTCGTGTTCACTCTTCCTTAATCCTCAGCGTTCGCCCATCCGACGGTCCCCGCTGATGGAGTTCGTCCAGTTTGACAAACTTCGTCCGTAACTCCGCGGCAATTCCTCGGGACATCCATAGGTCCTGGGCCACGCAATGAGGCAGCGAATACCCAGCCGGTGTTTCGAAAAGATCCCGTTGTTCTTCCCTGGTCACACCGCATCTGGCCTTCCCGGTCCCACCATACGCAGCCATAAATTCAGCGGAGGGTTCATCCTCTTGGGCCGTAGTTTGCGCACCTGTTGATCATGGTCAAGGTCTCCCTCGAAAGGTGCTAATCGATTGTAATGCACGACCCTCGGCTATGTATATAAAGTTGGCGCACCACCCTCCTCAGGCCGGCAAAACAAAATAGTGGAGATTTTGTGTCTTTTTTGTAGCTTTTTTGTAGCGAGAAAACGAATTTTGTAGCTTTTGACCAGCCGGAGCTACAAAAGGTGGGCTTAATTTAAACTTAGGTTAGCGGCCACCGCTATAACTCATTCACGGAATGTAATAAGATGATCTGATTTGCGCAGGATTTTGTGTCTTTAGAAGTACTTGAATGTCCCGGGGTCAAAAAATGTTTTGGACACATTTGGCCGATTTTGGCCAAAAATGACAAGAAGTTCAATCATCACTCGCTGTTCAATTTCATGATATGGTAACAATCTTGAGAATTATTTGGCACTGGAAAACATTCTGTTAATTGGTCGAAAAAGCGGGCAAAAATGGCCAGATATGGCCAAAAATTCGAAAATGACTTATTTCAGCCAAAACATGGGAAATCCTGTATAAACGTCGACAGGTCGAATAAGTGGTACACAAAGAGTTTAGAAACGCTAGCAGCGGGTCAATAAAAAATACACAGAAATTGCCAAATATTCTAAAATGACTTATTTCGGCCAAAGCGTGCTTAATGCTGTATATTCTTGTAATAGTTCGAAAATGGAATTTTTCCGGAATTTTCCGACACACTGTCGGAGGCTACAATGGATCCTTCTAGCCACTGAAATTCACCTGAGACTGCGGGGCTGTGGAGCTACAAATTCTAAAATGACTTATTTCGCCCAAAACGTGCTAAATCCTGTATATACTTCGATAGTTTGAAAATGTGGGCCCCGGAATTTTCAGACACACTATTAGATGTTCGAATGGAACCTGCTAGCCACTGGAATCCACCTGAGACTGCGGGCCTGTGGAGCTACAATATCTAAAATGCCTTATTTCGGCCAAAACGTGCAAAATCCGTTATATAGTTCGACAGTTCGAAAATGTGGGCCGCGGAAATTTCAGACACACTGTCGAAGGATTCAGTGGATCCTTCTAGCCTCTGGAATTCCCCTGAGACTGCGGGCCTGTGGAGCTACAAATTACATACAATTAGCGCAACTGGGTCACCACCCAAGCTAAATCAGCACGGAGGTGACTTAAAACCGAAGGACGTTACGTGACTCGCGGACTGGCACCAGGCACGTTTGTCAACGAAGAGTAAGTATTTATACGGATCGATCAGATCGATCCGGAGATCAGTCATCGAGTACCCCGTCACGCTGCCCATCTGAGAGTCCATCCTTCGACATGATGCTAATTGGAGGAGCCTCGCGCCTGCTGCCCTTCGTCACACCCAAGTAAGCAACAACCTCCCTTTAACCTTTTCTCACTTCATATATTTGCTCATTCGCCTTAAGATTTTGTTTCCGATGTTCTCTCCCCTGTTAGACTAGTGACTAAATAAACATTTTGTCCATATCGTCATTGTCTTTTACCATCTCTACCTAGCTACAGCCGCCAAGAACGCTATCTTACAGGGCGATCTGCCTTGCGTCCAGCCGGCCGCCAAGAACGGCAACTTACAGGGCGATTCGCCCCGTATCCGGACGAATTCCAGTCGCAGGCGACCATCACCGAGCCCTTCTTCTTCGAGTGTTGTGATTCACGTTGAGTGACAGGTATTTTCCCCCTTAAAGGCCTTTAAGTAGTGAACTTAAATCAATCGATTTCACCCCATTAATTAGTAACAAACTTTAGTCCCTTTGTATTTCTACTTCTTTGCGAACTTTTAAGTATATTAGAATTTGGAGTCTATATGTAGACTAGTCAATCTGAGATTTTGGGATATGAATTATTGGAAATAATATTTTAAAATTTATTAGTTATTGTTTTGGTTTTTTGACATAATCAATTAAACAGCTATAATTTGACTTTGATATTTCCTTTCGACCACACCTGAGTAGTTTATTAGTTTGAGCTAGTCGGCCGAGGAACACCTAAGAAATACAATCAGTAAGTACCAATTTTGCATGCGTTTCAATTTGTCAAAGAGCGAAATATGCTCGTCATAAACCATAATATGTTCCACTATCTTTAACCGAAACTCCATCTAAACCATTTGAATTACTTCATATACACTTTTGTTTTTAACGCAAAAAATTATCTTACCTTAGTAGACTATTTTTCTAAATTTGCACAAGCAATACCTATAATTGGAAAAACTGCTATCCATATCTGCGAAGCGTCATCTAAACATTTTGCAAGTTTTGGTATTCCACAGAAAATTGTCGTAGCCAGTGGACGTGAATTTAACAACGATACAGTAAAAGAATTATTAAATTTACATACAATTAAAGTACATTTTACCACACCTGGCCACCATGAATCGAATAGTATTGTCGAACGTTTCCATTCCACCATCATAGAACATTTAAGAATAGCAAAAGAAAAACATCCTAACGAAGATGATCTGATTAATTACGCCGTGCTAGGATACGATATTTCAAAACATAGTTCCACTGGCTTCACGCCATTTGAGCTCGTATTCGGAAATACAAACTCTCGAAACTCCGAAGAAATATTCACCACCAAAGAATTATTTTCTTTACTAACAAAAGCTGATAGGCGTGTATGAGAATGTCAAACAAAAATTAGAGCCACGAAAAGAAAAAAAAATCGTATGTGAAATGAACATTCAAATTTCTTTGTGTAAGGATCTCTCAGAAAAATATTCAAATACTTTAGAAACCATAATTAGAAATCAAGAATATAATTCTAAGTACGCTAATGACTATCAACAACAAATATATAACATCTCCAACCAATTCTATCGATATTCAGTATACCTAGGCAACTTAAATGAATTGTTTCTAAATGCACATTTAATCATTACCTTTTTAGATAATTTAGAAAATGAGTGGTGTCTACCCATAGGTCCCAATGAGTAAAACGAGTTCTGGTCGAAATGCTTCTATTGGTTAACCAATTACACGTATTAACTTATGTAAAAGTGAAGTGAGTTGAATAAAGGTGAATACATGACTCTTCTGATGAACATTTAGTAATGAGAATAATTGTAGTTATGTGTCGTTGTTGTCGAGAAACCTAATTGGAACAATAACAATTACAAGTATCGCTGGTGGAGTAATACGACATCAGCGATATTCGTATTGTGAGCTCAACATACTTATGTATTATTTAAATGAAAGGTGAGCAAAATGATGGTGATAATGGAAGTAGGTGATAATGATTAATGTTGATAATTAAGTTATTGCCTTACGCAATCTGCTACAAATGCCATAACATTCGCAAATTTACATGTAACTCATCCTGACATTCGGACAATCCCGAATTTGAAAGATATTTTAAAAGAACTTCGATTTTTTAATGACAAAGAAGAGATTTTAAATATAGATTCATATTCCTGGTATTCGACCATCCGCTCAAGTTGTTACTATCGCAAGAATAAGATAATTTTCGCCTTAGAGATCCCTATATTCTACCCTAAAACATATCAATACTTTCACCTTTTACCAATTCCTACCACCAAAAATACCACCAAAGTATCGGAACGTGTTTGTGCAGCTCTTGGTATATCCAAGAATACTGTAACGAAAATTCGACAGGAAGGTACTGAAGTTAAAAAGAGCGGAGGGACCTTTGTAACACCACCCAATAAAAAACAAAACCATGCACGGTGACCAAAGTTATCACTGACATGGAAGATTTTCAACGGCGACATATTTATAATTATTATAAAATCAACAAAATTCCGCCAACAATAGACCGTTTGTTGATATCCATGAGAGAGGACCGTCCATTTGAAGGCAGCAAAACATCTTTAAAAAAAGTTTTAAAGAAACTTGGGTTCAGGTAATATTCAAATGACGCACTCGTTTTTCTTCGCCGAGTTCTGCAATAATTTGCCTGCGTCTATTAAAAGCTTCAGTAAGTGAGAGAGTTGTAATGGAAGCAACTAAATATTCAAACTTTCTTTAAACAAATTTGTTGACTTCTTTAAATACTCTAAAGTGTGCAAGTTAATATTTGCATCACTTATTGTTAACTACAATGTGTTTTTAACAGCTGAATGCCTTTTCTGTATTATTTATCCAAATTTTTAAGCAATAATGTACGTGGTTTGTATTGTGGTAGGTATGTATACAAATTATCCCATCTAATAGACACAATATTATAAACTATTACAAATTATAATAAAACTTATTATAGTATTGCTGTATCATTAAATAAACCTACAATTAATCGAAACAGCAAAAATAAACGTCAACCTCAACGATATTTAACTATATATTTTATTTACTTTCATTTTGCATGATTTAATTTCCGAAAAGTTGTACCGCTACTGATGAGAGTGAACAGCTCTTACAATGTGCGCGAAGGATTCATATTTCCATTTTTATGTGGCCCAACCTCTAACTGCCTTGGGTCCCGTGGTCCCCGTCTCTCGAAGTTTCTCGATCTTTTTTAAACGATTTTTTTTTTGAAACCTCTAGAACCACATTTATTAACTTGTAAAAATTTATTTTTGTTCGTGTATCTGATAACAGAAGAATAATAACAGTAACATCTGTCTGGATCAGTTTGACTTAAATTCATATGTATTAACGGATAACTCACAGCGATTGCAGACATATCTCCAAAAAAAACAAGAAAACAGATATTGAAATACATAAACAGAAATGTTTACAATCTGTCTGGGTATAAAAGTCCTTGCTTTGTAATTTTGCTGAATATATTTGTATTGTCACAATATGTCGTCTGCTAATGCAAACACCGTCCATTTAGCATTTTTTTGCAATTTTCATTTTGATCGAAGCTCAGTGCGGTGATGGTAAGGACACTATATTATTAAAAAATTCGCTGTTTGAAACTGTTTTTAAACTTAGTACTTTTGGGGGGACTGGACCGGGCAATCTCCTAAAGACACCTTTGAAGCTGGAACTCATAACGATGAAACGATTTACGTAGTGCAAGCTTACGTGGAAGATCATTGTTTGTTAATCGGTTATGCCAAAGAGAACAGAATCGAATTAGTGTTAATATAGACTCGCCGGTCGTGCAAAATTTTACTGTTAATGTTGCAGAGATATTAAGGTGAAGAACAAATACCATGTAACTAACGTCAAGCATTTTTGAAAGTTTGCTTGTAATTCTCCTAAACCGTGTTTCTGAAGAAGCATTCAATTTTCGACAATTGAGAACTTAGCAAATGTTTCGTAACAAAACATCTCGACTTCGATTCCAGGTACTTTGTACGAGAGGCGAACCTTTCAAGGGGCACGCGTCATCTCGTACGGTAATCCGTACCTAAAATTTATCCTTACCGAGACAGGTCAACTTGTACGGGTGTAGATACCTCTCAAGATAGATAAATTCGTACCTATGTGATTTTATAAAAAACAATGTATCGAACTTTCGGAAATGGTAGCACATATTACCTCCCGAAGTGGGCTACACTATTTTCGTTCTATTCGCTATCGCTTGTTAAAGGGCAAGGATAAACAATTGAGGTTTAGTAAAAAGTAAAACGAACAGAACCGATGACCATCTCGTCTCGATACTCATTTTATACTCAAAAATTTACCTGAGAGGAGCGAGGAGCGGTACGAGATGACGGATCGAGCGGTACGAGATGACGGATCTTAGGGTTGGGGATAAAAATTTCCGTACGAGATGACCGCCGCCCCTTTCAAATGGGTCTCCATCACCTTAGACGACATAGACTAATTGCTACATAAGTATAAAGTGTTCAACACAGGTTTCGCTGAACACGTGACCAAGCCAAGCCACGTCGAAAGGAAAAACGAGACCGGAAATTCCTCATTGGAAGCGTCTACTATGTTTTCCTTTTGTGTTATTCCAACACCACTTTGGGCTTGGAGACTTTCCAATTACGAGATTCTTGTCATCAACCACGATTACAGGCTTGCTGTAAAGAAATAATCTTATAATAAGAATAGTTGTACACAAGTGATTATTGGACTTTAGTAATTCTTAAGGAAGTTTTAACTCTCTTTTTTTGTAGTAACTATAGAAAGGAAAGTTGATACGTATTTTGGTAAAATGAACTCAGATTTGGATTGATATATGTATTTCTGATGATAAAATGATCCTAAAATCGAGAGATTGAGAATTCCGTTTAAACAAAAAATGGATATATTTTTTCTCAATTTTGTTTTTGGCTAACTAGCATATAAATAAATGTTAAAATTGCATGCCTGTGTTGATTTTTCTATTCTGAAAATCTTTGAGGACACGAGAGTGAATAGCTTAAAAGGGGATAAGTAGATTTAAGTTTGTTCAAAAGAGAATGTTCATGTCCAAATAAGCTCAGATTCTACCTACTAGACTTAAGAAAGTAAAATTGACGTCTTTGTAACGACGTTAAATTCTTGACCAAAAATGGCTTTACTTTCAAATGGTCACTATTTCACTTAAGTTTATTTCAGGTCAATTTGAATTTAATTAAATGTGTGAAATTAAGTTTTTATATTTTTGTCAGCTCAATTTTGAAATTGAACTTGGACCCGAGTGTGACACACTCGAAAGAAAATTTGTTATATTGAATTCTCTCGGGGCCGATCTTGATTTGACTTAAACTTAAAGACATTTCCATATTTATTCTATTGTACCAAACTCAGAGTGGAACAGATGAATTTTGTGAAATCGAAGTGTTTTCAATGTTTTTTCATTAGAATTGGAAAACTTCGCTCAAAATGGACGATTTCACCGACACTTCACATCAAACTTCGTCTTTCACACCAGTATTCAAGGGAGGAAACACCAAATTTTTCTTTTAGTTTTACACCTAACTATCTCAATTGAATTTTAAGGAATCTGTAAAATATGTCGCTATTGACATAAGTATAACAATTTATAATATCACGTATAATTACCTAGTCATTAAATGGAAGTTTAAGTATTTTAACTATAACTAAATTTATAAAAATAATGTCCGATATTTGCATTTCTTTTTAAATTGAAATCGTGCCAACTCGATTTATAATTATGAAACGAATTATGTTGTCTGGGTCGTGAGAAATTTAAATTAACTTTGAACTTTAAATTGAAAACACAATGTTCAATGAACAATGCAAGAAGAGGTGATATAAGTATGAAAACTTTCAATTTTTTTCTAGTTGATTGGTTTCACCCTCCAACCTACAATCAAGTTTGCTGTGTAAGTTGTCGCATTTTAGATAACTTTATTAAATTGAATAAGGATCTACCCATTCTTAATTTTCATTTTAAGTTGCGAAACATGTCCGAGCAATCTGGTAGTGAGCAAATCGAGGAAGGTTACACGAACTCCTCTTACGAGCTAGGAAAATTCCTGTCTCATGCTCCGCCTGGAGAAGAAGTAGTCATCTCAGGTCTGTTGACAATCAAATTTGAAATTATTCACTGCTGGTTGTAATTGTTTAAATAGGAATCGCTGGAATGTTCCCCGAATCGAAAGATGTCTACCACTTCATGGACAATTTATTCAATAAGGTCGACATGGTGTGCGGCTGTAGATGGGACTTAAACCACCCGGATATCCCACCGCGTTATGGAGTGATTCCGAAATATGACATGCTGGATATCGGGTTCTTTGGTAGGTTTTTAACAACAAAAAAGACTAGTAATCAGTTAATCTATTGGAATCCATTTCTCTTTCATTAAAATTAGGTTGGCATTTTGACGTCGACAACATGGAACCATCGGTCAGGCTCACATTCGAAAGAATTATCGAGGCAATCTACGACGCCGGTTTAAATCCAACAGACATGGAAAATACCAGGACTGGCATTTTCAACGCCGCTTGTTACAACGAAAACGATTGCTGCATCGTTTACGGGATAACAAAAGTGGAAACAATTTTCAAGTATGGAACATATTTTAATTTAAAAATGGCAAGTAACGCTCAAGTGGTCAAGCTAATGGCGGTCACCATTTGTGAATTTGTTATAAAATTCGCTATGGGTTTTCGACGTATATGAACAAATTTACTATTCTTTCTTAATGTTTTTCCTAAGTGTCCCTTGCAATTCTCCCAGCTTGTTACGACATTCGAACCACGATCGACGAAAACCTAAATATACAATTTCATTGAAATTCATTAGACGATGACACATTGAAACCACCTCCGGTAAAACTTCTTAAAGAGTTCAAATTTGTTCTTAAATTTTAGCACTGGCAAATCTCCTGCAATGAACAAGATTGGGCAGTATTTAAAAACCATAGGACCAAATATTTCAGTAGACACAGCTTGTGGCAGCTCACTTTATGCCCTAGATCATGCCTTCAGAGCTATAAGAACTGGTGAAATCGACGCAGCAATCGTCACAGGAACAAACTTAATCCGTCACCCGTACAACACCATGCAATTCAATAGGTACTAATTTGGCTTAATAAACCAAGCTCCAAGACCAAACATCGGTAGGTACATTTCTGATGTTTGGTCTTAGCTTTCCACTCCCACTTTCATATAATTAGGAAACCGTTTATTTTTGAAGGTTGGGAGTCCTATCACCAGATTCCGCTTGCAAAGTTTTCGATGATAGAGCTAACGGTTACGTAAGATCTGAGAGCGTATGTGCTCTGTTCCTGCAAAAGAAAAACGACGCTAAACGGTTGTACGTGGAGATCATCAACTCTAAAACCAACTGCGATGGTTTCAAAGAGGACGGGATAACGTTTCCCTCGGGGAAAATGCAGATGGAGCTCCTACAGGAAATTTATCAAGAGAGCGGAATCGATCCTCACCAACTAAGTTTCATAGAGGCTCATGGCACCGGTAAGTGTTTTACTAATCCTGCGAACCAACTTAACGGCATTCTTGGAATTAGGTACCCGTGTTGGTGATCCAGAAGAGACTAGAAGCTTAGACGAATTTTTCGCGAAGAAAAGGAAACAGAGTCTCCTAATCGGCTCGGTCAAATCCAACATCGGTCACACCGAACAAGTGTCTGGGATTTGTTCGATAGTAAAGGTAGGTAATCCCGTGATTTAACTGTACCCACGGTTTCAAATCAAAGTAAAATCGCAGTGTATCATCGCAACTGAAACAGGTTTCATCCCGCCAAACGGCAACTTTAAAAGACCAAATCCGGCCCTCGAAGGTATCGTAGAGGGTAGAATGACGGTAGTCACTGAGAAAACTCCCTTTAAGGACGACAGAGGATTGATTGGTAGATTATTGACAAGACGGGATATATTAAAAATCTAATTTTTGGCACGAACTCTAGGAGTGAATGGCGTCGGTTTTGGAGGAGCCAATTGTCATGTCATTATCAAAAAAAATTTTAAAGAGAAAAACATGAACGGCGATGCATCAGAAAGTGATTTACCCAGATTGATCTGCGTCAGCGGTAGGACCAGGGAAGCTGTTGACTACCTACTCGATTCACTTATATTTGATGTTAATTATATCGCATTACTTCACAACATATTCAGGTAATATACCTATTAAACACCTTAGTAACACAGGGCGTGTAGTTTTAACCCAGTTCACGTCCAGTATGTCCAGATGTATATTTCGTCCGTCCGTGGACGTACAGTGGACGTCCGCTTTTCTTCGGAGGTGTCTAGCAAATTTTGGACGTCCATTGGACGTCTAACGAAAGGGTATTGTGAATGTCCAATTGACGAGCCAAGAATCTAAACTGGACATATTCTGTACGTTTAATGGACATAATCTTAATCTTAATCTTAATCGCGGAATCTTAAATGCACATAATACGAATCAAAAATAAACCTAAGGCGGACATATTCTGGACGTGAAGTGGACTTAAGCTGGACATAAAATGAACCTATTCTGGGTGTCCATTGAACGTCCAAATGTGTGAACTCGAACTGTCCATGGACGTCAATTGGATGTCCTGCGACCGAACATAGACGTACATCATACCTACTTCTGAACTTATCTGGACTTCCAATGGACGTACATGTGTTAGTAAGGAGATCACGAGTGGTTTGACACGTGGTATCACTTTTAAGGAAAAACGTTCCAAGTCACGTATATAGGGGCTATGCCGTTTTAGATAAATTAGGTGAAGTTAAAAGGTACTCGCAACCTTACTTCCAGTTTCCAAAGCTGTTGTACGTAATTTTCGGAGAAATTAACAATTTGGTTGACATCGGGCACCAGTTGTTCCCCATGAAAATATTCTTTGAGGCGTTCCACGAGTAAGTGCATTCGATATCAGGTTGGTAAGTCATTTGTCGATTTTCAAATTTGTTTTAGAATACAACATTATCTCTCATCGTCTGGTATTAATATTGTGGAAATGATTGACCAGAAATCTGAGGAAATCCATAAACATCCTATTTTGTTTAATATAGCTGTTCAAATAGCGATTGTCGGAATTTTAAAAGTATTAAAAATAAACACCAAAGAAGTGTTTGGTTATTCCTACGGAATATTAGCGGCTGCGTATTATAGCAATATTATTACACTTGAAGAAGCGTTGGATTGTGCACTATTATTCGATAACCTACAACCCAACAATTTGATAATTAATGACTCACCACATACCACAAACGGAAATACAGAAAACATCAGTAGGTTTTTCAAAATCCATACATTAAATTTGGTAATACTCTCATAATTTATAGGAGAAAGACTTACGGTCGGTTTGTCTCACATAATAGCCAAAAACGGCCCTTCTCCTGAGTATTTGTGCGATTACATTTTAAACAAAGAAGACTTAACTTGTGATATCTTCGATCTGGGCTCTCTGGTACTTAAAATCGGAGACGTTTCCTTATCGCACGTCAACGAGGACGTGAACATCCAAACAGCATTCTCAAACAAAAGTCAAAACCATGCCCTGAACTTACTGGAACTATTAGGAGAGTAAGTTGATGGTAACAATTATAACGTTCGAGAAAAATAATGCTGCAATCACTTTCAGATTGTACTGCGAAGGACACAATCCACAAGTACAAGAGTTATACCCGAATATTGAATTTCCAGTGCCAAGAGGAACCAAAATGATCTCGCCGTTTATTAAATGGAACTGGAGCAGGAAAATGTTCACACTTGTTTTCGACATTAATACTATTTCGTCAATGTGGAAAAGTGAAACTAAAACTGTCAAAATTACCAACAACGCGGAATGGTCCTACGTCACCGGCCACGAAATCGATGGTTCGAAATAATTTGTATGGTTTGTAATTTGTATTCTCATTTTTTAATATTATTAGGTAGAAATCTGTTCCCTGTGACTGGTTACCTTTGCTTAGCTTGGGCTTTATTTGCCGAAAATAACACTGTCGAGATGATTAGTACGAGGGTAGTGTTCGAGGATTGTAGATTCCTAAGAGCTACGACAGTACCGACCGAAGGGAGCCTTCAATTACGAATCACGATTTTGCGTAACGGTAATTTCGAAATCACCGAGAAAGATTCTCCGATCGTTACCGGTAAAATAAGTCTCGATTTCAATGAAAGACAATCGAAAAATATCCCTTTAATCACGAATCCACTGGAAATCCAATCCAAGGATATTTATAAGGAGTTGAGTTTGAGAGGTTATAATTACAGGTAAAGCACTGATGTTGTAATGGTTGGTTAATTTCGTGAAACAATTTCAGCAAGGGATTCAAAGGGATACATCAGTGTGATATAAACGGCGCCCAAGGTTTAATTAAATGGGAGGATAATTGGGTAACGTTTATGGACAACATGCTACAAATGAAAATCCTACAAACCGACACTAGGTCCCTCTACGTACCAACTTACATTGCTAAGTTGAGTATCGACCCTCTCAAGCACAAAGAGTGGATAGCTAACAATTACAAAGAAAATAATGAGATTATTTTACCTGTATTCGCTAATCCTAAGACCGATGACATCAGGTATATATTAAAACTCTGTGTGGTTCCCTGGCGTTGATTTCAAAATCTTTTAGCTGTGGATACATAAAAATTACGGGCTTGTTAGCGACTCCCATTTCTAGAAAAAAAGATTTAATGATTCCCGTGCTGGAGAGTTACCAGTTTGTTCCGAACTCTGCGGATTTGGAACTTACAGAATCTGTAAGAGTCAATTCCCAAATCATATTGGAAAACACGTTAAAATACGACATCACATCTATCGAACTTATTGATGAATGGACCGCTAATAATTGTATTCCGTTATCGCCGATCATTAAGGAAGTTTTCGAAGATCAACTAATGGTTATTCCAACGATTAAGATATTTAGTTACATGGAATTGGACGTTTCTATTCCGATTGAAAATGACAATATTGGCAACGCCTCTGATTGTACACTAATTATCGCGTCCAATTTACTACAGCGCAAAGAGGTTAGAATGCCCCGAATAATCAACAAAAATCACTACACTATCATTTTTTAGGTTCTGGATCAAGCCATTACGTCTCTCCAAGACAATGGATACATCATCTCGAGAGAGTCTATCGACTCGTCGGTATCTGACGTAAACGACTCAAGAGTAAGTGTAGTGACGAATTATAAAAATTCTCTAGAAAGGATTTTTATGTTAACAAAGAACAAAAAGTCCTCAGAACCGTTTGCGATAAAAATTAGTGCTGATGACAATTTCGGTTGGATCGACAAAGTGAAAGACGTCCTTCAATCGAAAAAACGCGACGACGTCATACTTTATGCCGAAGAGGAATCGGACAGTGGTATCCTCGGCCTCGTAAATTGCCTGAGGAGGGAACCAGAAACGTCACATCTTCGGTGCTTCTTCATAATGGATAAAATCGAAATGTTTAGGCCAAAAGCGCCGTTTTTCAAGCATCAGTTAGATAAAAATTTTGCCATCAACGTCTTCAAAGACGGATGTTGGGGAACATACAGACACTTACTTTTAAAGCAACCGATCATGACGGAAAGCGAACACTTTGAAATTAAATCGTTAGTAGTGGGCGATTTGTCCAGCCTCAGATGGGTCGAACGAACAATACCAGCTTCATTAAGTTTTACTTCAGGAAATGTCCCCGTGAAAGTAATAAATCCATAATATCCTAGGACCTAGGAACTCACTTAATGTTTTTAATTTGAAGGTACATTACTCTGCCATCAACTTTAAGGACGTCATGGTCGTTTCAGGAAAACTTAATAGCCGTATTGTATGCGATGACAGATTGTATGAAGATGATTTGTTAGGATTCGAATATTCCGGAGTCGATATTAGGTATAGTTATTTAAGTCACAAGGAATGTAACGACGTATTTACAATCGAGGCAAGTGTGCACGATCCGAGGCGAAGCCGAGGCTTGTCACTTGCCGAGGATATTAACAGTCGATACATTCCGTGTTACTTATTACATTTTTCACGCTGCCGTTGAAAATTTCCTTATAATTTCTCAAGAAATGAAATGTTTGCTTTAGTTTGGACGTACGTCACTCTGACATGAGTTGACTGACATACGTCAGACTGTCATAATATGTTAGTCTGACATATGCGTAACTAGGGTTACCCGATGCGACAAATTTAAACAAAAGACAAACAAAACATCCTCGGCAAGACAATAAATCAACTGGATTTACTCTTTTGATTTTCCTAGGAATGTAAATGACAGTATTTACATTCCGTCGTCAAGGAAAAATAATACACGGATGTTATGTGCCATTTTCATGCTACGTATCTATGCATTTAAGAGCTATTTACGATAGCGGCAGCGCGCAGCGTGAAAAATATTTTAATTTATCATAACCGTAAGCACACCGAGATTAAATTAAACTCGATTCAGTTAGGATGAATGAAATTTTACACATTTACAAAAAAAGTTCCAAAGAAAAATCGTGTATCAAATTTTATATAATAATTGTAATAACGTTTAAATTTTATATAACTAAATGAACGCGTATATTTTTTCAGCGGTAGAAAATTAGCCGGTATAAATGTACCTGCGCTCTCAACAATAATAATAGCGGATAGATACTTAAGCTTTCGGGTACCGGACAGTATGTCCTTAGAGGAAGCTGCTACTATTCCTGTTGTCTATGGCACTGTTTTATACGCCTTTGTTAAGGTACATTGAAAAAATCTTAGTTTTATAAATAATAACTTTAAAAGAGAGGAAGCTCACTCTGTAAGTGTGATTTGCATAATTTACAGAGAGCACACATAAAACGTGGATGTTCGATATTAATCCATTCTGCGACTGGAGGAGTCGGACAGGCGGCCATTATAATAGCACAGCACTACGGATGCGAAATATTCGTCACACTTGGAACTGCCGAAAAGAGAGACTTTCTCAAAAAGAATTTTCCGAATATTAAAGGTAAGCCATCAAATGAAGTTCGGCCAAATCTACATATTTACCATCTACATATCTTCTCCAGATTCGCACATTGGAAATTCTCGAGACAGATCTTTCGAACAAATGATTTATAAACAAACACGTGGCCGAGGTGTTGATATCGTCTTAAATTCTTTAGCCGAAGATAAGCTCCTTGCATCCGTCAGATGTCTAGCGAAAAGGGGAAAATTCCTAGAAATAGGCAAATACGACTTAAGCATCAATAATGATCTGAACCTGCTATTGGTCCAGAAGTGCGCAAGTTTCCACGGGATAGTGTTCGACAACTACTTCAACGCCACGGCGGACAAAAAAATGGAAATCATGAAAATGATCGAAGACGGCATTAGAGACTCTGTTATAAAACCTCTGAACAGAACTGTTTTCGATTATCCTGAAGTTGAACAAGCTTTTAGATACATGATGACTGGTGAACATACGGGGAAAGTGCTTGTTAGAGTTAAACCAAACGAAACAGATTCACTAAAAAAACACCCTTGCTTCACAAGGTTAGTAACGAGCATCAACATCAACTAACCAATAATTATTTTAGTCAACACTTTCTAAATTGTTATGCAAATTTTAGATATCGTTGTGAAGCTGATAAAACTTATGTCATCGTTGGAGGTTTGGGAGGTTTCGGATTGGAACTAGCAGACTGGCTGATCTTAAGAGGGGCCAGAAAACTCGTACTAACCTCAAGAAAGGAAGTAACAAACGGTTACCAAAAGATGAGATTGAAGTAAACAATTTCTCATTAACACAACCAAACTTGTCACATTACTCATTTCCAGAATTTGGTCATCTTACGGAATTCTTGTGGAGATCTCACAAGTCGACGTATGTACACGTGAAGGCTGTGAGACACTTTTAAGACAATCTGAGCAGTTAGGAGCTGTGCACGCAATCTTCAATTTGGCTGTCGTATTGGCCGACGCTGTTTTTGAAAATCAAACGATCGATAGCTTCAAAACATCATTCGCTCCAAAAGCCGTTGTGACCAAACATCTGGACAAGCTTTCCAGGAAATTATGCACGTCGTTAAGGTGAATTGACTGGTGGTTAAGGTGAATAATTAATTATAAATTGTCGTAATATTACTTATAGAGATTTCGTCATATTCTCCTCTATGACATGCGGAAGAGGCAACTTCGGCCAAACTAACTACGGCATGGCGAATTCCGTTATGGAAAGAATATGCGAATTGAGAAGAAAAGAAGGATTCTCGGCAGTGGCAATTCAATGGGGAGCCATAGGAGAAGTACTCGCGAAACATCAATTCACGTAACTAAACAATCGTAAATCTTACTTATTTCAGGTAGGATTGGTGGCTCAAGTGCAGGAAGATCACAAAATTTTAGAAATCGGTGGCACTTTACAACAGAAAATCGCCAATTGCTTGAATGTACTAGACGTACTTCTAACCCAACGGAAATTCGCGATTGTCTCCAGCATGGTAGTAGCTGAGAAAAAAATAAGAGAATCAAGAGCTCTGAACGCAGTCGAAACAGTCATAAACCTAATAGGTTAAATCAAATTTCAGTAAAAACGTACATTACATTTTGTATGTATTTTAGGTGTCAACGATCTAACCAGCATTAGTCACCACGTAACGTTACCTAAACTAGGTATGGACTCCATGATGGCTGCGCAAATCAAACAAATCTTGGAACGAGATTTCGGCACGTTCTTAACGGCAAAGGAAATCAAGATCCTAACCGTAGAAAGGTATATTAACATGAAAATATTTTGTTGTAGACTTTACGACATCAACGTTCATATCTCATACGTTAATTATTTCAGGTTAAAAGAAATCGATGATAGTGTGAGCAAATTCGACGAAAGTTTAGACGAAACCAATGGGAACCCGTTCGGATATTCTATTTTCAGCAAATTTTCAGATGAGTATAGTAGAGATGTTATTATTACAAAGCTGCAATCTTCAGTAGAAGGAGATACTTCCACTGCTGACACCGTTTTTCTTTTTCCCGGCATTGATGGCAATCCCATAGTACTTAACGACTTTGCAAAAAAAATCACAGCACATGTTTATTGTTTGGAGTACTTAGCGGATATAGCAGCGACATCGATTCATGACTTAGTAACACTTGTTAAACCTGTAAGAACAACTGTTACCTACTATACACTAGTAATGCTAATTTTTGTCATTTCCCAGCTCATCAAAGAAAAACTTACCACTAAATCATACAAATTCGTCGCTCATTCCTTCGGTGGTATCGTAGCTCTTGAAGTGGCTAATATATTAGAATTCGAAGGTTATTCTGGTAAAATATTCTTAATCGACACTTCACCTCCGATGCTAAAGAAATTAATGTCAACTGTCCTACTAAAATTCGGAGCAGATATGGAAACCTCAATCTTATGCGCAATGTTGCAAATATACTACCCTGCTGGAGAACTAGTCTCCCTGAAAGTAATAACTTCCTCTGAAACAGAAGAACGTTTTATTAATTCGATTTGTTCCAGGACACTCTTCAAAATTGCGGCCCGGAGGGTAAACTTAAAGTATTTACTGAGATGCTCCTCCAGAAATCCTCATTCGAACCCAAGTTCATTCACGACGTCGCCAAAGGTGTAATCCAACGAGCCGAGTTTTGTGAATCATACCAATCTTCATTTGAGAAGATTGGATGTCAACTAACTTTGATCAGAGCGAGTGAAATGGAAATTATCTACCACAGACATGATTATGGATTGGCGGATATATCACAATTACCTGTGGAGGTGCATGTGGTCCAATGTAACCACTCCTCTATTTTGGAAAATGATAATACTGTTCAGTTATTGAATGATTGGATATTTCGGATTGACAATTAATCGATGGTGTTTGATGAAATATTTTAGATATCAATGAACGTGGTTAATACTATTGCCTTTTGAATAGTAATTTCTAAATAAAATCACATGCTGGATTAGTTTGGGTAACAATTAGAATTAAAAGCTCCTCACAAGCAACTCGTATTCCTTACTGTCCATCCCGAGGATTCCGTTGGAGTAGTACCACCATAAATCAGAATGGACGCGACCAATGAAGGTATCTTTAGCCCCGAAATACCTGCCTACGTACACCACTCGTTGTATTCCACTTTTGCGATGCCACACCTACCAATGTTAGATAATATTCCAGGATGGTATCTATGGTGTCCGTATCGACTTGGATCCAGTGGACTGGGTCGCCTTGCACGCATAATGCCTTAAATTTTAAGTCAGTGATTCCACTTTGAGCCATTTGAATATGATATATTTCAACACGCTCGATGTGTTTAATGGAGACTCGTTTAAATGACCAGTGTTAATTGTGATGGTGGATTTTCCTTCGCTGTTGTAACCGATGTAAAAGCCCTACGTAAGCTTGTGCGACGTAAATACTCCCGTTTTGGTTTGTACCAACGATGAGTCCATCTAGTGGAGCTGTACCGTTCTAATCTCTCCAATAATAGTCTGAAAATGATAAAAAAATTCTTTTAAAGTTAAGACATCATATTTGTATATGACAATTTACAAATGTGACTATATTTACCTCTTGCGGTCTAGGTAAAATCAGCTAGGAAAGCTGATTTAGCTAGAGCTAGACAAAAAATTATTTGTAACAGTGTCGTATTTAATGCCTTATAATGAAATGATTATAATGACATTAACGTAAATCGTATTTTTTAGATAAGATAGATATGTAATTTAATGTTAGGGTAAATAGTAGGTAATTGAGACGTATTAATTTTATCGTACCGGACAATAATTAAATTTAATCACATCAAATTCGAATCGACAGCAATTTTCTTAATGACAAATATATTCCTATGCTGAGGTGATGTTCTCTATTCCTATGGAATCAATACATTGTTTCTTCGATAAATGTATATTAATGTGGTTGGATGTCGAAACAAACACCCATCCATTTCATTGATCGCGTAATGGAAGACACATCAAGCTTAAAACTGACTTTTCATTGGAAGCGTACCAGGGAAATTTCCAAACAGTTTTACGTTGCACAGAAAATTTCATTACGCTTTGGCATTCCTCTAGTTGTCAGTTTCATGGTTACTCGGAATATGCGGAACCATCTACGAGGTGATGAGAGGACCCGATTTCTTCTACTACATGATACCAGTCATATTATACGTCGAATGGTTAATATTAAATACGATTTGTGCTAAGAACGCCATATAACAATCCAAAGAGTGGAAAAACGTCTTCTCTGTATTCGCTAAGTACGACAGGATCAGTAAAAATGTCACACCGTTCAAAAAGGGGAACGTATACAGTATGTCTCAGTAAGTTGGAACCATATGGAAAACGTTTTTATTGTTAATTTTACGAAAAAAAGTTATTTTCCATAAAAAGCTCTGCATGGTCTAAATCCTAAAATGCAACTATCAGATATTAAATTTTTCCCAGCGTATACGAGATTTGTCATCAAATATGAATTTTAAGTACCTTTTTTTTGACAGTGTAGAAAATTGTTAGTAAAGAAAGGTGATCAGAACTAAAAACCATTTTTAAATATGCAGTTACATCCATTTACGATGAAAAAAATAGGTTTTGTTATATTTTAATAACACTTCTGCATCATTAATTCATTATGAATGAACATTTATCTCTTGTAATTATTAAAAGCATGATAACCTTTGCGTTTCTTAATTTTATCTAACAATTTTGGAATTTAAACACGTCCGTAAGTAATGCATATGCATTTATTGCAAATAAGAAAACAAATAACAAACAATTAACACAATAATAATACTAGAAATAACAGATATTTAATTTTCATTCATTCTAATGCCTCGACATATCCACCCTCTCCTTCATTACATTTCATAGTCATATTGTCAAATTTTCTTAATACCTTCCTTATCATTTCTGAAGAAATTTCCCGGCATGATTGTGTAATTATCCTCTCCAAATGATTAACATCATGGAAAGACCATTGCTGGTAAACTCTTTGTTTTAAGTAACCCCGTAAGAAGTAATCTAGAGGGGTTAGGTCTGGGGATCTAGCAGGCCAAAAAATATCTGAATATCTGTGCATAACTTTTCTGTCGAACAAATGTGCAAGATATGCCCTAACATTTAATGTACTGTGGCATGTTGCACCGTCTTGTTGGAACCAAATACATTGACGTTCTTGTAAACGTAGTTGGTCCATGAAGTCACTGATTTGATTTTGCAAAAATTCTAAATAACCTTCGGCATTCATAGATTGGTGAAAAAAATACGATCCTATTTTGAAGAAAATGTTGCCTCATAATCCCTTTCTTTCAATGTGTGAACGATTTTTGGTTTGAATGGTCTGAATTTATTTTGTTTTAAAATTCTTCCCACTGTATCTTTACTTACATTTTGTTGTATTAACGACTTCCTCTTGCGCAAGGACACTTTTGGATGTTCTACCACAGACATTATTACTTCTAATTCAGTGTTCTCATTGACAACCAGTTTTCGACGTTTTCCATTAAAGTTGTTTAAATTTCCAGTAGTCTTAAATTTATTCATTATTTTTGTAACAGTCCAATGATTAATATTTTTATTGAGATGTCTATCATTAAAAATAATTGCTGCTTCTCTATGCGTTTTATAGTTTTCTTCCACAATTAAACAATTTCAATTTTTTCTTCACAAGTCAATATCACAATTTTTATGTACTTTATAAATTTTAACGCGTTTTAACAGTCGCTGTCAAACATTTCTTGCTATCAACAATTTATTTGTTTCAAAACTTCCGTTGTTCTCTTGTTTTACGTGTTTTTAATGAATCGAAACGTTTCATAGAAAGTTTCGAAATTTACATCTTTCCTTTAATCTCTTGCGAGTTAAGTTAGCTGCGATCGAGTGAAGTTAGCTGCGATCGAACGTGATTGGAGACACTTAATTAAAACTATTTTTACTTTTAAGTTATAACTACCTACCTAGTTACTAGTTTAAGGTAACTTAAAACAAAAAGTTTACCAGCAATGCCTTTTCATGATGTTAATGATTTGAAGAGGATAAAATTACACAATCATGCCGGAAAATTTCTCCAGGAATGATAAGGAAGGTATTAAGAAAATTTGCCAATAGGACTATGAAACGTATTGAACGAGAGGGTGGATATGTCGAGGCATTAGTGGAATGAGTGAAAATTAAATTTCTGTTATTTATAGTATTATTATTGTGTTAGTTGTTTGTTATTTGTTTTCTTATTTGCAATAAATGCATATACATTACTTACGGACGTGTTTAAATTCCAAAATTATTAGATAAAATTAAGAAACGAAAGGTTATCATGTTTTAAATAATTACAAGAGATAAATGTTCATTCATAACGTCGGACCGTTCACAATACGCGAAGAAAGTGTGAGGTCAGAATTTTGTAACCATGGCAATTGTTTCTACACCATTTTTTTTCTTATGAGAGATTAACATGGGAAAATTTTCAAGCAGCTGATAATCTACATAAACGAAATTTCTTAACTGTCATCTGTGAAAAATAAGAAACATTGAAGTATGTAGTTTTTTTGAATATAAAGGAATACATGATACGTTATGGAGGAAGCAAGAAAAAAGGTATTTATTTCGGAAACGCGCTATCTGTTTGGTGGCAACTCGTGTTACAATTTGGTTGCCTCGGTTGAACTCGGTTGCCTGCTCTAGGGGTGGCGATTGTGGACTGAACCGGAGAGCGGCTAGCGCTAGCTAATCGTTTCTGTACATGACGTATATATATATATATATATATATATATATATATATATATATATATATGTGGTACGTTCCACGCCGAATTTAGATTTTTTTTTATATTTGGCCCAAAATCAACTAAAACGGTCCTTTTGGGCCCCCGAAACTCCCCCTAAAATTTTAGGGCCCCAAGTGGAATAGAATTCAAGTTATGGAGAATTGAAAATTGAAATTTTCAGGATCGGCTCCAAAACCAAAAATTTTCAACCATCCATAACTTGTAAAAATACCCATTTTTATGAAAAAAGTTTCAAACAAAAGTTGTTTGCAATGCTTTAAGCTTTCTGAAACCGCTAAAAAAAGTTCATCCGACTTGGTTCACTATTGATGAGTCTTGGCGCCATTAGTCGTCAGGCCGCAAAAAAAAACATTATCAGCTTTCCTGACCAAAAAAATCAGGAGCGTAGCTGGATTCGATACAAAACTTTTCAGCACCAACAAAAGTTAGCCAGACCTAAGGGCTCCGAGAAAAAAAAATGGTTTTCAGGTTCAGCTTCAAACCCAAAAATTTTCAACCATCCATAACTTGTAAAAATACTCATTTTTATGAAAAAAGTTTTAAACAAAAGTTGTTTGCAATGATTTAAACTTTTGGAAACTGCTAAAAAAAAGTTCATCCAGCACGGTTCACTGTTGACGGGTCTGGGCGCCATTATTCATCAGGCCGCCAAAAAAAAAAACATATTCAGCGTTCCTGACCAAAAAAATCAGGAACGTAGGTGGATCCGATACAAAACTTTTGAGCCCACACAGAAGTTAGCCAGACCCAAGGGCTCCGAGAAAAAAAAAGGTAAAATCCGGCAAAAATCCCTTGATATCAAAAAAGTTCCATTGAGCCCCCAGAAATCCACTGTTTGCCAGTCAATATCAAACCATGAGCGACATTTTTTCGAGATGTTTTTTTTTTGGCGGCCTGACGACTAATCGCGCCAAGACTCGTCAATAGTGAACCATGCCGGATGAACTTTTGTTTAGCAGTTTCCAAAAGTTTAAAGCATTGCAAACAACTTTTGTTTAAAACTTTTTTCATAAAAATGGGTATTTTTACAAGTTATGGATGGTTGAAAATTTTTGGTTTTGAAGCTGAATCTGAAAACCATTTTTTTTCTCGGAGCCCTTAGGTCTGGCTAACTTTTGTTTGGGCTGAAAAGTTTTGTATCGAATCCAGATACGCTCCTGATTTTTTTGGTCAGGAAAGCTGATAATGTTTTTTTTTTTGACGGCCTGACGACTAATGGCGCCAAGACTAGTTAATAGTGAACCATGTCAGATGAACTTTTTTTTAACAGTTTCCAAAAGTTTAAAGCATTGCAAACAACTTTTGTTTAAAACTTTTTTCATAAAAATGGGTATTTTTACAAGTTATGGGTGGTTGAAAATTTTTGGTTTTGGAGCCGAACCTGAAAATTTCAATTTTCAATTGTCCATAACTTGAGTTCTATTTCACTTGGGGCCCTAAAACTTTAGGGTAAGTTTCGGGGGCCCAAAAGGACCGTTTTAGTTGATTTTGGGCCAAATCTAAAAAAAAAATCTAAATTCGGCGTGGAACGTACCATATATATATATAAACAAAATAGTAACGGGGATGCAGCCTTATCTTGGGACTTTTTTAAAAGAACACTCTTATTCCTTTAATACAGGAGCTTTCGACAATGTTTATTGTCTTTATCAACTGCAACTGTGAACATGGTATGTTTGTTAAAAATTATACAAAGATGAAAATTATATACTTACAGAAAACGAGATTGCTGTTAAAACTATATAACACATCAGATCCAGATAAAAATTCAATATTGGAGTGGAAGAGGCAGGTTATGTGTTCAGAGACGTTACAAAGATATTTCAAAAATTATTTGACAAAATAATAATAAATAATAAAATAAGTTGCAGTTGATAAAGACAATAAACATTGTCGAAAGCTCCTGTATTAAAGGAATAAGAGGGTTCTTTTAAAAAAGTCCCAAGATAAGGCTGCATCCCCGTTACTATTTAGTTCATTTACTATTTAGTTTATATATATATATATATATATATATATATATATATATATATATATATATTATATAAAGCGATGCTTCTCCTCTCGGTCATTCCCAGAGTGCCTCATTTTTGTGTTTCACTTTGTATTTTAATTTTCTTACTTGTCAGTTTAGGAGATAAAACCGAAACAAAATAATATATTATTATACTAGGTAGTTATAAGACGGAGTATTGCCACACGAGAGTTTTAAAGCACGACGAGCGAAGCGAGGAATGCTTTAATAGAACGATTGTGATAATACGTCTTATTAAACGGGTGTAATATACTATTTTATCTACTTTGTTTTATTAATTCATTAAATTTTTGCTGTTCAAGTTTTCGTATTACACTAGGGAATTTTGCGTGGGTTGGTTTCACTGACGTCACTGACATGGACGTTTCATATTTGAATTTGAAAATCTAGTAGTCCTAGGGCAAATTCAGTAACTACTTACTTACGTACGCGAAATTGAAGACAAAAATGTAGAATTGACCTGTACACCCCCAGAAATACGCAAAGCTGCTCAAGAAATTTATTGAAATACTAATAATTTAACCTTGACGTCTACGTGACAGGCTGACTAACAAAACTAAAAGTTACCAAAAGTAGTGTAATAATTTGAATATTATTACACTACTTTCGGTGTAATAATTAGATCATTAGTAACGCAAAGTAGATAAACGTATTTGTTTCGTGACAGTAGGTATTATCGTCTTATCAATCCCTCGTAAACTGTTTTCATATCTACGACCTTCGACTTTACCTTCGTAAATGTACAAAGCAAAGAGCAGTGCTGGAATTCGACTTAGAAACAATAAGGTTTAATGGAAAAAGATTATCATTATTGATTAATTATAGATGTATTCGTATTACCTTTCATCGCATTACATATTATGTTTTGTTTATTGTTCCCGAACGATGTCGAAATTCACTGCCAATTTCTAATTGATTTATGGACGGAGATCAATTTAGCCAATATATTATTTGAACAAATAGTACTAACAACAAAATCGCAAATCTCCCAGATATTTAACCTATTTATAGTAGGTAATATTTACTTTGAGATCTGCATTTAAGCATTTGATACACAATTATTGGAGCAGAACATGGCGCTGGTTAATAGCCTACCGGGATGGAAATTCCTAACACCAGTCTAAGCGAGTGTTATTTTGTTAAATTGGTAAAGCAGAATTTCTTCAGCAGCAGATTTTGCTGGTTCACCATTTGCTCCGTTTCTTTTGTTCTCGGCGGACAAGGGTCCCATTTAAGCTAATATTTTACAAACTTCCGATTCTACCTATCATAGAATACTACTGGAGAGAGTGGAACGGTACTGCTCTAGAAGACGCTTTTATAGCTGGGACCCACGGAAATGAGACCATATATACATAGTACAGGCTTACGTAGAAGAGAGGGGCAGATTCGCAACTTACGCCCGCGAGAACGAAACCGAAGTTTATGTGAACACAGAGGTTCACAACCATGCCCCTTTGCACACCTCAAGTGAGCCGAAGGTAAGGCAGTGAAGGCACCTTCAACCACTATTTGTGTTATCTAGGAAATCTTGATTTAAAAGCATCGTTGCGTTGTTCAAGGAACAGTTCGAATCCTTTACGAATCGATCGAATTTCTGACTCTTTCTCCAGGTCCTCTGCACCCACGGCGATCCCTTCGAGTGGATCTTCATGACGATCAGCGACGTGGTGTACATCAAGTACTACTACGACCTCTTCGTCGCGGGATTCGCTGACCACGTGGTGAATCCCACGATGAACGCTTCGGTCCACGTGGGCAGGGTCATTTTCAGTGAGGACTCCTTCGTCGGTAGCGTTTACTGGGGCTACCAGCTCCACTACTCCAACGCCTCTCACGGGATGCTGAGCAACGCATTCGAGATACTAGTGATGAGAAAGGATTGTTATATAGGTTGTGATAATAACTGAGATGGGGTTTGGAGTGCGACCAAGTCCAAGCAACCTTTCTGGTACTATAATGCCAGTATTGGTACTAACCCAATTGAAGTATATAAGGCTTGTACCTGCCATGCCATTTATCTTCCCTGGCTCGCGCAACCGTTGATACTGCAATAATTTAATGTCAAAACTAATGCTTTTATCACTGATAACGAAGTAAAACGATTAAATGTTATCTGGTTGATATTTCATGTTTTGTAACGTTTTTACTGTTCGAAAATCACTATACTACGCGAAAGAGGTAATAAGAGGTAAGAGGTAACCGCAATGTTTTTACATGAATACCTCGGGAATAATACCTGGAATAAGGATTGACTTATCCTCCATAGCGCAAAGTTATAATAAATGAATCCTGTAAATTTCGTTTCGATTGGTTTATTAGATTTTTCACAATAATTTTGCAATCCAGAAAAATCGAAAAATATTGAAAATTTTCAAATGTAGTACATACTCCCTCTTTTAATTAATTGGTAGAGCATAAAATATATATAAATGATTATATTGATATGTAATTAATAGTAATAATAATAAAGTAAATGAAGTATAGGCACTTGACTTGTTTAATAAAATAAAAAATGTCTGTGTGGGCCAGATGGCGAGGGGTCTTAGGTTCGAGACGACTGCACTTCTGGAACAAAGAAATAAAAACGACTTTGAGCACTTCATTCTCTCTGTTAATTTATAGACAATAATAAACTCTATTACTTTATACTTGGTGAAATTGTAGAATCATGTAATTAGAACAAATATTCAATGCAGACAGTATCATAGTTTATCGTTTTTCTCTCTATTTTCTTCTGGCTTGTGCAATGGGTATTAGGGGAGTAACGCGCAAAATACCCACCAGACCTCAAACACACTAGAACTGGGCGTGCAGGGGGTACTAAGGGAGAGTCGCGCGAAGTACCCGCCCCAGCTACTAGGAAACACCAATATCATAAACATCTAGGGCCGAGTGTGCAATGGTACTAAGGGAGAGACGCGCGAAGTACCACCCGAGATCCTAGGAAAACGCAATACACTAGTACTGATCGTGTAATGGTACCAGGGGA
The DNA here is from genome assembly GCA_946251905.1 of Cryptocephalus moraei. NCBI lineage: Eukaryota > Metazoa > Arthropoda > Insecta > Coleoptera > Chrysomelidae > Cryptocephalus > Cryptocephalus moraei. Next base: position 32,438,944 of record OX276454.1, on the reverse strand, counting down.
GGGACGCGCAAGGTACCCGTCACCTACTAGTGGCAATTACCCCAAGAACGTGCAATGAGTACTAAGGGAGAGACGCGCGAAGTACTCTGTCTTGAGATAAAAGGCGGCACCGTGTCAACAGTGACTGACTATAATGTTTGGAATACCAAATAGAGACAACTACGAATATTTCTCGTTTCTAAATATCGACGGTTAATTAATTAAAAAGTTGGTTAGTTAATCAACAGTCTAAGAATGAATGGCTCAGTGATAAACTCACCAATTAGTGGCTTCTTCCAATTACTCTGCTCAATACGAATGTCTTTTGCACAGTTAACTAAATGTCACGAAACAACACCAACTCTCATGAACAAAGATATAAGACTAACACGCCTTTTTTTTTTAACTGTAACGTAGGTACTCATAATATTCCCTTTTCCCGTTCTTAGGGATGGGCAAAACACTTGAGTCGTTTAGATAAAATTCCACTCGAAGAGCGGAACGTCGAGCTTATAGACCAAGAGCTGGGCACGAGATTTCAACATCATCAGTAATATGGAATTCGTAAACAGGAATAAATTCTATTACCATCAGTTATTAAAGTTCCGAGCAGGCGGACAGCTTACTGGTTGCGAAGGGTAGTTATAAGGGGTGAAAGTGATTAATTTTTAGGGGAAGTTTCGGCATAGATAATAAGCTTAAAAATCTATGTAATGATAGTTCTTACCATACCTAAACTAAATTTCAAGCGGCGGACACATAAGTAGGTGCAAAGGGGGTGGCGGACAATAGTAAGGGGGTGAAAACGCGAAGAGCTAGAGCCGAAATTTCAACGTCATCGTCATCAATAATATGGAATTCGTACACAGAAATAAACTCTATTACCATCAGTTATTAAAGTTCCGAGCAGGCGGACAGCTTACTTGTTGCGGAGGGTAGTTATAAGGGGTGAAAGTGATTAATTTCCCCGAAAAATTTCCCCGAAAAATTAATCACTTTCACCCCTTATAACTACCCTCCGCAACAAGTAAGCTGTCCGCCTGCTCGGAACTTCAATAACTGATGGTAATAGAGTTTATTCCTGTTTACGAATTCCATATTACTGATGACGGTGACGTTGAAATTTCGGCTCTAGCTCTCCGCGTTTTCACCCCCTTTACCATTGTCCGCCACCCCCTTTGCACCTACTTATGTGTCCGCCGCTTGGAATTTCGTTTAGATATGGTAAGACCTATCTTGACATACAATTTTAAGCTTATTATCGATGCCGAAATTTCCCCTACAAATTAATCACTTTCACCCCTTATAACTACCCTCCGCAACAAGTAAGCTGTCCGCCTGCTCGGAACTTTAATAACTGATGGTAATAGAGTTTATTCCTGTGTACGAATTCCATATTACTGATGACGGTGACGTTGAAATTTCGGCTCTAGCTCTCCGCGTTTTCACCCCCTTACTATTGTCCGCCACCCCCTTTGCACCTACTTATGTGTCCGCCGCTTGGAATTTAGTTTAGGTATGGTAAGAACTATCATTACATAGATTTTTAAGCTTATTATCGATGCCGAAACTTCCTCTAAAAATTAATCACTTTCACCCCTTATAACTACCCTTCGCAACCAGTAAGCTGTCCGCCTGCTCGGAACTTTAATAACTGATGGTAATAGAATTTATTCCTGTTTACGAATTCCATATTACTGATGATGTTGAAATCTCGTGCCCAGCTCTTGGTCTATTAGCTCGTATAAGGCGAACCACGTGTTACACTTTATATATTTTTAGAGTGTTGTTTCTTCAGGCGAAATATAAATAAAAATTTGAAAAGCAGGGAGAATGGAAGTAAAAGAGGACGAAAGTAATAGATAAATAAAATCAGTCTTACACAAAATTGTTTAAATTTTTTTTCCACGATTCGAGTTTAACAAAACTGGATGAGCATATATAAGAGGGAACATGCTTTCATGTGCTTTTTTCATAATTAGAAAATATTTATTATAACGGTCACAGTCATTGTTTAAAGTTTGTGTCAAATTTAAAAATTTGTCAAAATTCGAAGCGAGAAATTTTGTAATGTAAATTGCAATCCTTTTAATGTAAATTTTAACCAAAATATTATACTGGTGACTGTGAGAAACAATTACTTCTTAAGATATGAGAAAAAATACCAATTTTAAACAATTATTAACCGTTATATTAAAGACTAATCAATTTTGAGAAGTTATATCTCAGAAGCTAATGAACAAAATAACAACTTGTTATATATAAACAGAAATGCCTTTTCGAGTACTTTCCGGCTATATTTTCAGAATTTCATTTAACAAAAAATTCACCGAGTGTTGACTCTACGATCAACATAAAAGAGAGCTAAGTGGGGTTGTAGGGATTTAATAAGGGATTTAGGGAACATAATCATCAATTAGGGATTAATAACCATTTAGTAGGGAACTAGAACAAGTTGTTATTAAAACATCTTAGGTGAAATTTCCACTTGCAAATTAAGTAATCAAAATTAATTAGAACAAACTTAGTCAGGGAAATAATTTAGTGAACGGGCTGATAAAGTAATCAAATATGAAGTAATTAATAACTATTAAAGAGGGTATTAAAACAACTGAGTCGCTTAGGTGGACGAAACAGCGCGGATCAAAGTGATAATTTCAAAATCTTACAACAATTAATTAATCGCGTAAGCATAATACCAGTCTCGTAATATGATAATCGACGCGCTTCGTAAGGTCAAGCACACAGCTAGGTCAGGGAAATTACAATCTAGGACGCCGAAAGATAACAAAACTTAATTTGCCATTTAACCAATGTAATTTGAAGATGTATAAAAGCTTGTGAAATTTTGGTAATAAACCAGTATACCCTAGTATTCTCAAACGACAGTGTGTTGTGATCTTTCTTCACGCCACTTAACCTGACAACCCAAAACCTAACAAACTTCAACCCGGAGAGTACGTCACGCCCTCTCTCCAAACTACTAGAACCTCAAAACCCCGGATCTGCACGATACGCCCTCAGATCCAACCCCAGAGATCACGTTACGCCCTGATCTCCGCCTACAAGACCTTCAAGAACTTCAAGAGATCACGTCACGCCCTGATCTCCGACTACAAGAACTTCAAGAACTTCAAGAGATCACGTCACGCCCTGATCTCCGCCTACAAGAACTTCAAGAACTTCAAAGAGATCACGTCACGCCCTGATCTTCAATCTACAAGACCGTCTTCAGCCTTACAACCTGGAGACAAGATTTATCTCAGCCACCCACGAGTTACGAGAGATATCATATTTACATACAGTCCACTCTCTAGAGATCATTGCACACTTCGTTCATGGTCCTTCGAGCCCTTCGAATCCAGCGACCCAAGAAAGCTCCTGAGTAAGTCAAAAGCAACTTTACCAGGACACCAAAACTACAAATACTACAAGTTCGAAAAGAGAGACCACTTCACACTTCGTTCACCGAGATCATCTATTTGTTTATATGCAAAAATAACGACACCAATTTTAAACAATGACTGTGACCGTTCTAATAAATATTTTTCAATTCTGAAAAAAGCACATGAAAGCTTGTTCCCTCTTATATATGCTCAGCAAGTTTTGTTAAAATCGAATAGCGGAAAAAAAATTTAACAATTTTGAAAATTTCCAATATTTTTCGATTTTTCTGGATTGCAAAATTATTGTACAAAATCTAATAAACCGATCGAAACGAAATTTTCAGCATTCTTTTATTATCACTTCAAGATTTTCTACCTGGGATATGGAAGTTCTAACTTCATTTTAAAGTCCTTAAAATAATAAACATAGGAAACCACTTTTTTGGGCCGATTTTTTTTTGTTTATTGCTATTTTGCAAAACCGCTAATAAATTTTTGGATTTCTAACCTATGCCACATTATGTAAAAAGCGATTCTGCAACTATCGTCTCTCTTTAACTTTCTTCTAAATTCAATACTTAAAAAGTTAGAAGCAAAACAAATTGGGAAAAAACGCGTTTTTTTAATTTTTTTTTAAATTGTTGAATTTTAAACAATGTTCTCGACCTTTGCGCTTTGGAGGATAGATAGATTTTTTGGCCAATTAGCATTTAAATAAATGTTATAATTGCATGTCTGTGTTAATTTGTCTATTCTGAACCTCCTTGAGGACCCGAGAGTGAATAGCTTAAAAGGGGATGAGTAGACTTAAGTTTGTTTAAGAGGGAATGTTCATGTCCAACTAAACTCAGATTGTATTTAGTACACTTAAGAAAGTAAAATTGACGTCTTCATAAAGACATTAAATTCTTCACCAAAACTGGCTTTACTTTCAAATGGTCACTATTTCACTTAAGTTTATTTCAGGTCAATTTGAATTTCATGAAATGTGTGAAATTAATTTATAATATATGTCAGCTCAATTTTGAAACTGAACTTGAACCCGAGTATGACAAACTCAAAAGAAAATTTGTTAGACTGAAGTCTTTTGGGGCCGATCTTGATTTGACTTAAACTTAAAGATATTTCCAGATTCTATTGTACCAAACTCAGAGTAGAACGGATAAATTTAGAGAAATCAAAGTGTTCTCAATGCTTTTTCATTAGAATTGGAAAACCGCTCAAAATGGACGATTTCACCGACATTTCACATCAAACTTCGACTTTCACACCAATATTCAAGGGAGAAAACACCAAATTTTTCTTTTAGTTTTACATCTAACTATATCCATTGATTTTTAAGGAATCTGCAAAATATGTCGCTATTGACATAAGTATAACAATTAATAATATCACGTATAATTACCTAGTGATTAAATGGAAGTTTATATATTTTACCTGTAACTAAATTCATAAGAATAATGTCCGATATTTGCATTTCTTTTTAAATTCAAATCGTGCCAACTCGATTTATAATTATGAAACGAATTATATTGTCTGGGTCGTGAGAAATTGAAATTAACTTTAAATTGAAAAAAAAAACAATGTTCAATGAACAATGCAAGAACAGAAGTTATATAAGTACGAAAACTTTCAATTTTTTCTAGTTGATTGGTTTCACCCTCCAACCTTCAATCAAGTTTGCTGTGTAAGTTGTCGCATTTTAGATAACTTTTTTAAATTGAATAAGGATCTACCCATTCTTAATTTTCATTTTAAGTTGCGAAACATGTCCGAGCAATCTGGTAGTGAGCAAATCGAGGAAGGTTACACGAACGCCTCTTACGAGCTAGGAAAATTCCTGTCTCATGCTCCGCCTGGGGAAGAAGTTGTCATCTCAGGTCTGTTGACAATCAAATTTGAAATTATTCACTGTTGGTTGTAATTGTTTAAATAGGAATCTCTGGAACATTCCCCGAATCCAATGATGTCTACCAATTCATGGACAACTTATTCAATAGAGTCGACATGGTTTGCGGCCGTAGATGGGACTTAAACCACCCGGATATCCCACCACGTTGTGGAGTTATTCCGAAATGTGATATGCTAGATATCGGGTTCTTTGGTAGGTTTTTAACAACAACAAAAAACCTAGTAATCAGTTAATCCATTGGAATCCATTTCTGTTTCATTAAAATTAGGTTGGCATTCTGACGTCGAGAACATGGAACCGTCGGTCAGGCTCATATTCGAGAGAATTATCGAGGCAATCTACGACGCAGGTTTAAATCCAACAGATATGGAGAACACCAGGACTGGCATTTTCAACGCCGCGAGTTTCAACGACAACGATTGCTGCATTGTTTACGGGATAACCAACGTGGAAACGATTTTCAAGTATGGAACACATTTGAATTTAAAAACACTCAAGTCGTCAAGCTAATGGCGGTCGCCATTTGTGAATTTGTTATAAAATTCGCTGTGGGTTTTGAACGTATGAACTAATTTAATATTCTGTCTTAAGCCGGAGACACATTTATGGGACGGTACGCAACGCGACGCGACGCGACGGGGTGCAACGCCAATCTAAAATCATACTTTCCGTAAAAGGCGAATTTACACGTGTATAGTAGCTAAAGCAAGTTACTAAATCAAGTAACTAAAATCAATTTGCTTGTGCGCTAGTGTGCGTCTATACATACTTTAGTATTGTCGTTTAGTACTTATTTAAAAAATGGCTGCAAGTACAGTTGTTCGCGAGTTAATGACAAAATGTATACGAGATATATGTGGCGAATTAATAATAGAAATAATAAATTCTTAATAATAATAATAATAAATAAAATAAATAAATCCATAATTTTCTTTTTTTTCTTAGGAATACGTCGATCTCAACGCCCGTATTTTATTTTTAATTTCAAGCACCCCAAATCCTTCCATTCCCATAATCTCTTCAATTTCTTTATATGCTGATTCTCGAGCTTGTTTATTTTTATAAATGGCAGCCCTAATATCCCACAAACAAGGTCTTTCTCTATATTGTTGCACAAATTTTAATATGGTTTCTTCATTCCAACGAGGCATCTTAAAAGTCGACACGGCACCAACGAATACAAACACACACCCTCTGCACAATTTATACTAATAAACTTTCCTAAATTGACTTGTCTACATGTGTTTAGTTGTCGAGTTTAATTCGCCAAAATTGGAGTGGGGGACGCGACTTGCTCAAGTAAATAGACATTGTTTCTATTCACTTGACTAAACAGTCTACTAAATGCACCACTTGCTCAAGTACTAAATCAAGCGGTTTATACGATGCATGTAACTAAATTTCTTTACTTGATTTAGTAACATGCTTTAGCTACTTTACACGTGTAAATTCGCCTTAAGAATGTACTGATCTCGAACGGATGTGTGCACATTTGTTGGACGCGACGCGACGACACACAAGGCGACGCGACGGAGATCCAACCGTTTAGATTAGATTTTCGTCGCGTTGCGTCGAGTCGCATTACACCGTCTCAGTTGAATGTACACAGTGAAGAGGGTAGTAGGTGAGCAACAAGATGGACAACACTCTGCTAATTGAAGCTATACGTCACTATCCCTGTTTGTACGACATGAAGTCCAAGTTCTTGTTTTATTAAGTGCGTGAACCCAAACGGTTCGTTCCGTCGATTGAGTGCATACTGCAACTGTTACTTCTTCCATTTCTTCTTCAAACTCACTTGAACTCATTTCGATGCTATCTGTTTGAAAGTTACGGAATAACTACTTTTGTGAAGGTACATAGGTACATCGCATAGAGTCTTGTCGCGTTGCGTAGTGTATATGTGAGCAGAGTTTCCGAAAAGTATCGACGTTGCAGAAACGACGGGTTTGCCATTGAATATGTGTTTACGTTACAAGAGAGGTCCGTAGAGGGATCTCGGTATTTTTGAATTGTAAGAGGTTTTTCAAGAGCATTCGCACTCTAACATTACCTAACGAGTCTCGAAGTAAAACGGATGTCTTTTTAAATCCACCGTTTTATTTTTAATCAAAATTCAAAAAATCCTCAAAAAAGGGGAATAAACTATCATCAGAAGTGGGATAGGGCCTGAATAGTGCCTGGATAAGTCCTGGATAGTACCTGCAATAGTGCCTACAGACAGATTTTCGCGAGTGCAGTAAACAATGGATGAGTTCGCGAAAGTTCTAGTGGAATCACTCCGCGCGTTTAGAGACGAATCAACCCATGCAGTGGAGTCAACAGCGATAAAAGTTCCGACATTTGATCCGAAACACGACAACGATGGTGTTTCCGTTGGTGTTTCTCAGTGGTGTGACGAACTGGAAAAGCTGGGAGAACTGTTTGGATGGTCCAACTACGAACTGGTTGTTCGAGGGTCCAGCGGCCTTGTCGGCGATGCATTGGAGTGGTACACCGCCTGGAGACCAGGAGCTACGGAGAAGACTTGGGAAAACTTCCGGTCAGAGTTGTCCAGCTTCACAGACCATTAATATAACTAGACCCGGTGTTCCCATTAGAAACTGATCTTTGTTTACATGCCAACATAGCCGATAGGCGCGGTGTAAAGGGGGAAGAAAATATGGCCGCCTTTGACGAATTTTGACAGCGTACAAAATAGGTACCCATAGGCGTATCAATAATAAGGGACAAAAAGGAAACAAAATTAAGAAAATAATTTATTTATTATTTAGATCAACGGGCAATGAAGCCCTTTACATGCTAGGTAACAAAGGTGCGAAATAAGTGACAAATGATAAAGAAGGACATAGATTATCAAAATCATCATGACAGTAATAATGCATATAATAAGTATAGTCCAAGACCCATCTGTCAGAAATTTGCTTTAGATCGGCATAAGAGGTAACCGCAATGTTTTTACATGAATACCTCGGGAATAACGTCTAGAATAAGGATTGACTTATCCTCCAAAGCGCATCGGTCGGGAACATTGTTAAAAATTCAACAATTTAAAAAGAAATTTAAAAACGCGTTTTTTCCCGAATTGTTTTGCTTCTAACTTTTTAATTATTGAATTTAGAAGAAAGTTGAAGAGAGGAAAAAGTTGCAGAATCTATTTTTACATAAAATGGCATAGGTTATAAATTCAAAAATTTATTAGCGGTTTTGCCAAATAGTAATAAACAACAAAAAAATCGGCCCAAAAAAGTGATTTTTTAACTTATTATTTTAGGCACTTTAAAATGTAGTTAGGACTTCCATATCACGGGTACAAAATCCTCAAGTTATAATAAAAGAATCGAGTAAATTTCGTTTCGATCGGATTATTAGAGTTTGCACAATAATTTTGCAATCCAGAAAAATCGGAAAATATTGAAAATTTTCAAAATTGTTTAAATTTTTTTCCACTATTCGATTTTAATAAAACTAGCGGTCATATATAAGAGGGAACAAGCTTTCATGTTCTTTTGTCAGAATTAAAAAATATTTATTAGAACGGATACAGTCATTGCTTAAAGTTGGTGTCGTTTTTTTTGCTTATAAACAAATAGATTATCTCGGCGAATTTTTTGTTAAATGAAATTCTGAAAACATAGCAGGAAAGTACTCGGAAAGACGCTTCTTTTTATTCATAATAAGTTGCTATTTTGCTCCTTAGCTTCTGAGATATAACTCCTCAAAGTTGTTTAGTGTTTAATAAAATGGTTAATAATGGTTAATAAAATTACTATTTTTTCTCATATCTTAAGAAATAATTGTTTCTCACAGTAATCAGTATAATATTTTTGTTGAAATTTACATTGAAAAGATTGAAATTTAAATTCAAAAAATGTCTCGCTTCGAATTTTGACAAATTCATAAATTTGACATTTCTATTAAACACAGTTACAGGGTAGAAATTAATTACCTTGTAGTACTTTTAGGTCCAAAAACTTGATGCATCGGCAATGAAACAGCATCTCTCTTTAAATATCTAGCATTGTCGGATGCACCTATTTTAGACACAAAATCATCTTTACTGAAATGTTTTGAGCAAATATAGGACGATTTTGTTATGTTATCATTTTCGCTAAGTCCCAAAACAGAAATCCAAATATTTCTTTTAATCGGATCTACTGGAAACCTAAAATAATAACACTGATAGAACGCCACTGAGATGATACATAACCTCAAAAAATTTCATTAATAAATCTCCTTATTTACCTATGAAAAGAAAATCCCGACGCTTTCCCTGCATCGCTATAAACGTTGCATATCTTGCACCTATTAACCATTGTTAAATGTTTCCTATTTTTATCAAAATTACTCCCAGTTAGTTTTGGTTTGGTTAGGTTAGCGTGTGACAGACTATGACGCGATGTTGCCACGTTGCCTCTCATAACGAAAGTCTATATTATTTTAGATTTACGTACAACTGACCTACCGCAGGCGAAGTAGGCTGGATGTATAAGCAAATCGTAAGCGAGAATTCTTCATTTGCATTCATGCAACAGACCAAAAAACGCTTAGAATGTGCTAAGATCTTGTCAATACATTATTTTGTAAACAAACGGGTCTAGTTATATTAATGGTCTGTGTCCAGCTTGTACCCGCAGAAGCGCAACCTCAGCGATAGACTACGACGAGCGAGTTTATACACCAGCGAAAGAGCCGAGTCCTTTTGTGAGTATGCCAGAAAAAAGATCCACCTTTTAAATTCGTTCAACTTGAAACAATTTAACGAATACTGACAGAATGTGAGCAAGCAATGATTGAAAACTATTATTGTTTATTTGTTTAATTAAGTCGAGAGTATTGCAATTTGAGTAATTATTGCCGTCTCGAAAGTAATGATTAGTTGAGAGATATGTTGGCTTAGTAGAGCCTTGGTTAGTTGAGGTATGTTGGCTGTAGAGCAACATGACCTGAGAGAATCTTCTAGTGATCAACAGTAGCACCGAGAACTTCTAGTGATCAACAGTGACTATAGAGTCAAAAGTTTTGTACAGTGAGTACAAGAGTTAGAGAGAATCTTCTAGTGATCAACAGTAGCACCGAGAACTTCTAGTGATCAACAGTGACTATAGAGTCAAATGATTTGTACAGTGAGTACAAGAGTTAGAGAGAATCTTCTAGTGATCAACAGTAGCACCAAGAACTTCTAGTGATCAACAGTGACTATAGAGTCAAATGATTTGTACAGTGAGTACATGAGTTAGAGTTTGTACATTGAGTACAAGAGTTTTGAGATGTAACCTCTGAGCTGAGCATTGCTAGACACGTTACGAGTTGAAATGTAACCTCTGAGCTGAGCATTGCTAGACACGTTACGAGTTGTTGTTGTCTAAGTAGATAAGTGTTTGATGAGCTATAGTGGGCTCTGAGAACAGTGAGACCTGAGATTATTTTGAATATTTGAATTTCGTACTCTCTGAAATACTTGTTTCCTAAAAGTTTATAAATGTTATTAGTAAAATAACAGTCTTCGTTCGTCGTATGCTCACATTTAAAACAGTAAGATGTGTCAAGGGACATATTTTGGTTCTTGATATTTGGTTACAGGTTCGAGGTGATGCTTTGTTACTACTTCCGATAATTCGAGAGCGAATTATTGTCAGGAATGGCCGTGTGAGCAGAGTTTCCGAAAAGTATCGACGTTGCAGAAACGACGGGTTTGCCATTGAATATGTGTTTACGTTACAAGAGAGGTCCGTAGAGGGATCTCGGTATTTTTGAATTGTAAGAGGTTTTTCAAGAGCATTCGCACTGTAACATTACCTAACGATTCTCGAAGTAAAACGGATGTCTTTTTAAATCCAGCGTTTTATTTTTAATCAAAATTCAAAAATTCCTCAAAAAAGGGGAATAAACTATCATATATGTGTACACTAGGCGTTTCAACACGTCGCGTTGCGTCCCGTCGCGTCGCGTCCCGTCCCATAAATGTGTCGCCGGCTTTAATGTCTTTCCCAAGTGTCCGTTGCAATTCTCCCAGCTTGTAACGTCATTCGAACCACGATCGACGAAAACCTTGGTATACAATTTCATTGTTGGCACGGCAGACGATGTCACATTGGTTGCATTCAGCAGAAAAAGCTGCTCACGCTACTTCAGCGTTTCTTTATACATCCGCTACAATAGCGCTTGGTGTTCTGCTGTCTGGTTGTTTTGAGTTTAGAGTGTTTTGACATAGTATCAATTGTCAGATGCAAAGGTCAGATGTCAGATGATTATAACCTAAATAGGTAGGTAAATTACAACTTAATAAATAACTTATTAATAATGATATAAATCTTCTCAACATGAAAATGTAACATTCACTTAAGGTGTATACCTGTATTCAGGTGGGGGGAACTAGGGGTGTAATTCAATGCCGGTAGGGCCGGGGTATTTGCCCTCGAAGTAGTTGTTTCCCTTAGTTCCCCAAAAGTCCTTATTCTTTAAATACCTCTCAGTAATGTTTCTTGTTGAAAGGACACCAAAAGCGAAAATGGAGGATGATGGCTTTGACCTAAATGTTGTGTTGGGAATCGCAGAAGTTCTAGCTCAACCGATTGAGTGATTATACATAAACCAACATGTATACTTTCAGAATTTAACTGTGGTAGTTGGAAATACCAGGCCTGCTTTAAGAAATGCACGCATTGATCTGAACAAAAAATTGTTATTTACAATTTGGATTTTAGCCAAGCAAGAAAGTTTTTTAGCCTGTGGTGATAGGTTTGGGTTAGCAAGGAGTACGGGCTATTATATTCTTCAGGAAGTAATGGAAGTTCTCTTAGAAATAATGCCCCGATACATTACATGGCCCAATGACCATCGGGCAGCTGTTAATGTAACTATTTTATCTAATCAAATTAACAGATTACAGCATACTCTGAATTATAGATTTTCTACGAACGCTATAATGGTTTTCCCGGAGTTGTAGGTGTAATCGATGGTTGCCATATTAGAATTAAGCAGCCTGCACATAATCCCCATGATTACTACAATAGAAATAAATATCATTCAATTATTTTGCAAGGTGAGATAAAGATATGTGGGCAATATTTATTATTTTAATTATATTAATAGTTGTAGGTATTGCAGACTACAACCTTAAATTCGTTGATATTTATGTGGGGCTACCAGGTCGCATGCATGATGCGCGTGTATTCAGGAACAGCAGTATTTATGGAAGAATGACAAATATTGAAAATCCATTGTTATCCCCAAATTTACACATCTTGGGTGATTCAGCCTATCCTCTGATGCCTAATTTAATGACTCCTTTTAGAGACAATGGCCACTTGACAATAAGCCAAGTTAATTATAACATTAAATTGAGCTCCATCAGATCTGTAATAGAACGAGCGTTTGGAAGACTGAAGGGAAAATTTCGTAGATTAAAAGATTTAGACATTGGTGATCCTGATACCGGTACAAACATGATTGCCGCTGTATGTGTTTTACATAATTTCCTCATCGATAATGCCCATGATGTGGACGAAGTTCTGGAAAATGATAAAGAAATGGAACAAGAAATGGACAATGATGTCCATGAAATAGAGAATCGTGAACAAGCAGCAATAAATAGAACAAATATAATGAACATCTTGTAACAATAACTGAAAACAATACACAAATTTACAAATACTAATGTTATTCAATAATGTCTAAAGTAATAAGTATAAAGTAATATAAGTATAAAGTAATACAAATGTTCTTCATTTATTAATTTATTTGTTGGTCAACGCTGTTCAATACATTTCCTTAAAATTTCGTTTCTCTCTTCTTGAATAATATTGTTATTTTTAACTGCTGCACGTAATGATTTTATTTTATTGACTCTCGATTCTTCAATTTCCGATTGTTTCTTGCGGAAATTGTACATCGCACGATTTCGAATTGATTTTTCTTTGTTGGTATTATTTTTCCTAACATATGGGTGGGTGAGTGGTGAGTAGAGTTGATGGTGATGAGCTCGGTGAAGATACACAAGAATTGTTGCTTCTAGTTGACAGAGTTGGTGAAGGCTTTGGTAAAGATACACTGAGAGTGTTACTTCTGTTTGGCAGAGCTGATTGTTGAGGTACACTGAGAATGTTATTACCTATGTTTGGCACAGTTGGTGATGATTTAGAAAGAGAGGTATTTCCTAAAGAGCACGCGTTATTCTCTTGAATGTATGTAGGTAATGATGCGATTGTATTTGGCATATTAATGGTCCTGTCCTGACGGTAAATTTCTTCGAAGTACTCAAAATATTCCCAAGTCATTCTTCCTCTTCCAATCCTTCGTGTATTGTCCATAATTGTGGTGTAAGTTTTCTTTAAATTACGCCACTTTCTATCGAGTGCTGAACATGATACAAAGTACCCCTTTTCGAATAACGCTTCTTTAATTTCATTGCACAACGTTTTTTTTTAATTTTTTGATCTCGAAATCGAGTGGACCTATCCATATATTCATTTACTAATAATAATGTCGTGGCTCCGCTCCAATTAAATTTTTTTTCTAAAATTTCTCCTCGTCTGCTTTCAATAGCAGATCTCTCATTAGGGTAGCTGTTATTACAAACAGTTTCAATCTCAGACATATTTCTCACTACATCTGTCTCGACTTTGGTCGGTTCCTTGATGATGTAATAAACCACATTATCTAAAAAATAAAATTTACAAATAAGTATTACACTTTTTTTGAGGTTATGATAACTTTCATGAGTTTCATGTGATCAAGTAATATGTATCTTCTCAATATTACTTTCTCTTTATACTTACCATCATTTTGTGCATTTTCATCCTCCTGGTCATCCTCATCTCCTGTATAGCTCGTCAAATTTCCAAAAGTGGCCATTTCCCGCTATTTCATCGCTTGACAGCTTAACACGTTCCAAAATTGTAGCACGAATATTTTACACTCTAAAAAATGGCGTCCGCTCCACAACATGTGTTGTAGCGGTTGGTAGCGCAAACGTTCAGCAGAAATTGACTCAGTTGAACAGTTCCGGAACTGTTTGATCTGCTGAATGCGACCATTAAAACCACCTTTATTAGGACTGCTTAGAGAGTGCAAATTACTTCTTAAATTTTAGCACTGGCAAGTCTCCTGCAATGAACAAGATTGGGCAGTATTTAAAAACCATAGGACCTAATATTTCAGTGGACACAGCTTGTGGCAGCTCACTTTATGCCCTGGATAATGCTTTCAGAGCTATAAGAACTGGAGAAATCGACGCAGCAATCGTCACAGGAACAAACTTAATCCGTCACCCGTACATCACCATGCAATTCAATAGGTACTAATTTGGCTTAATAGAGCGAGCTCCAAGACCAAACATCGGTTAGTAGTCGTAGACCAATTCTGGTGTTTGGTCTTAGCTCTCCACTCCCACTTTCATATAATTTAGGAAACCGTTTATTTTTAAAGGTTGGGAGTCCTATCACCAGATTCCGCTTGCAAAGTTTTCGATGATAGAGGTAACGGTTACGTAAGATCTGAGAGCGTAGGCGCTCTATTTCTGCAAAAGAAACGCGACGCTAAACGGTTGTACGTGGAGATCATCAACTCTAAAACCAACTGCGATGGTTTCAAAGAGGAGGGACTATCGTTTCCCTCGGGAAAAATGCAGATGGAGCTCCTACAGGAAATTTATCAAGAGAGCGGAATCGATCCTCATAAACTAAGTTTCATGGAGGCTCATGGCACCGGTAAGTGTTTTAAAAATCCTACTAACCAACTTAACGGCATTTGTGGCATTAGGTACCCGTGTCGGTGATCCAGAGGAGTCTAGAACCTTAGACGAAATTTTCGCCAAGGGAAGGAAAGAGAGTCTCTTAATCGGCTCGGTCAAATCCAACATCGGTCACACCGAACCAACATCTGGGGTTTGTTCCATAATAAAGGTAATCACGTTACTTAATTGTAACCATGGTTTTAAAACAGAGAAAATCGCAGTGTATCATCGCAACTGAAATAGGTTTCATCCCACCAAACGACAACTTTATTCGACCAAATCCCGCCCTCGAAGGTATCGTAGAGGGTAGAATGACGGTAGTCACCGAGAAAACACCCTTTAAGGATAACAGAGGATTGATAGGTAAATTATTTTGACAAGGTGGGATATATTAAAAATTTTATTTGGACATGAACTCTAGGAGTGAACAGCTTCGGTTTTGGAGGAGCCAATTGTCATGTTCTTATCAAAAAAAATTTCAAAGAGAAAAACACCAACAACAATGCATCTGAAGGCGATTTACCAAGATTGATCTGCGTCAGCGGTAGGACCAGGGAAGCTGTTGACTACCTACTCGATTCACTTGTATTTGATGACAATTATATCGCATTACTTCACAACATATTCAGGTAAAGTACCTATTGAGCTCCTTAGTAACACAGGACGGCTAGTTTTGACTCAATTCACGTCCAGTACGTCCAGATCCATATTTCATTTGTAATTAGGTATTTTCATATTTTTTGAAAACTGGCTAAATGAGAGATTATATGCCTATAAATCTTAGGTTCATATTAAAAAAACTAAATCAAAAGCATTCAAGCAAAAAAAGTCAATTGAATTTCAAACGCTAGGAATTGGCGTCAAAGCGCCGTTTGACGTATATAAACAGTGTAGTGAAAACACTATTTTACGACGCGAATAATACAAATTACTAGATTTGGTCGCAATTTAACTCCTACACTCAAGCGGAAACAAGAATAAAGTCCAAAATAAAGTCGAAAAAATCTATACACGGAGTGACGTCACGATGAGCGGTCGTTTCGCTGGTCCTTTAACTTTTCGCACATTTACTGCTTTTTATACCTGGAATACTTGGTGCTGGGTCTATTACATAACTTTTTATGATTATAAAATTTGTCTCAGGGTTCGTCCCTATGAATTTAGATATATTTCGTTTAATTTAAAATATATGGCGAATACCTTATTGGACGTACAATGGATGTCCGATTTTAGTTAGATGTGTTTGTCTATGTTTGTGTCGTCCATTGGACATCTAACGACAGGGTATTGTGAATGTCCAATTGACGAGCCAAGAATCTGAACTCGACATATTCAGGACGTAACAGGAACGTTAAATGGACATAATAGGAATAAAAAATGGACCTAACACGGATATATTCTGGAAGTCAAATGGATGTAGAATTGGACCTGTTGTGGATGTCCATTGGGCGTCCAAATCTGTAAACTAGTACCGTCCCAAGGACGTCCATTGAAACTCTAGCGAAAGCACATCAAATATCAAATCTACTTCTGCATGTAACTGGACTTCCAATGAACGTATATGTGTTAGTAAGGAGATTACGAGGGATTTGACACGTGGTATTACTTTTAAGGAAAAACGTTCCAAGTCACGTATATAGAGGCTATGTCGTTTTGGATAAATTAGGTGAAGTTAAAAGGTACACGCAACCTTACTTCCACTTTCCAAAACCGTTGTACGTAATTTTCGGGGAAATTAACACTCTGGTTGGTATCGGAAAACAGTCGTTCCCCATAAAAATATTCTCTGAGGCGTTCCACGAGTAAGCGCATTCGATATCAGGTTGGAAAGTCATTTGTCGATTTTCAAATTTGTTTTAGAGTACAACATTATCTTTCATCGTCTGGTATTAATATTGTGGAAATGATTGACCAGAAATCTGAAGAAATCCATAAACATCCTATTTTGTTTAATGTAGCTGTTCAAATAGCGATTGTGGGAATTTTAAAAGTATTAAAAATAAACACCAAAGAAGTGTTCGGTTATTCCTACGGAATATTAGCGGCTGCGTATTATAACAATATTATTACACTTGAAGAAGCTTTGGATTGTGCACTATTATTCGATAATCTTCAACCAAACAATTTGATAGTTAATGGCTCACCGCATACCGCAAACGAAAATACTAACGAGGTAATTTCCAAATTTTTAAAACAGTGGAATAAACGCCGTATTGTATTTCCTCTTTGATATTTCAGTTAAACGGATATAATGGAGTAAGCAACGGAATTCATAATGGAAACGACACCAAACTTTTGAAATCGGATCTGCCAGAAAACATCAGTATGTTTTTGTAATTCCACACATTAAATTTAGTAATACTGTCATAATTTATAGGAAAAAGACTTACGATCGGTTTGTCTCACATAATATCCAAAAACGGTCCTTCTCCCGAGTATTTGTGCGATTATATTTTAAACAAACAAGACTTAAGTTGTAATATTTTCGAGCTGGACTCTCTGGTACTTAAAATCGGAGACGTTTCCTTATCGCACGTCCACGAGGACGTGAACATCCAAACAACATTCTCAAACAAAAATCAAAACCATGCTCTGAACTTACTGGAAATATTGGGAAAGTAAGTTGATGGTACTAATAATTATAACGTTCGAGGAATGTAATACTGAGATCACTTTCAGATTGTACTGCGAAGGACACAATCCACAAGTACACGAGTTATACCCGAAAATTGAATTTCCAGTGCCAAGAGGAACCAAAATGATATCGCCGTTTATTAAATGGAACTGGAGCAAGAAAATGTTCACACTCGCTTTCGACCTTAATACTATTTCGTCAGTGAGGAAAAGTGAAACTAAAACTATCAAAATCACCAACAACGCGGAATGGTCCTACGTCACCGGCCATGTAATCGATGGTTTGAAGTAATTTGTATGGTTTGTACTTTGTGTTTTCATTTTTCAATATTATTAGGTAGAAACCTGTTTCCTGTGACTGGTTACCTTTGCTTAGCTTGGGCTTTATTTGCCGAAAATAACACTGTCGAGATGAATAGTTCAAGGGTGGTGTTCGAGGATTGTAGATTCCTAAGAGCCACAACAGTACCCACCGAAGGGAGCCTTCAATTACGAATCACGATTTTGCGTAACGGTAATTTCGAAATCACCGAGACAGATTCTCCGATCGTTACCGGTAAAATAAGTTTCGATTCCAATGAAAAACTATCGAAAAATAACCCTTTAATCACGAATCCACTGGAAATCCAATCCAAGGATATTTATAAGGAGTTGAGTTTGAGAGGTTATCATTATAGGTAAAGCAACTGATGTAGTAATGGTCGGTTAATTTTGTTGAACAATTTCAGCAAGGGATTCAGAGGAATACATCAGTGTGATATAAACGGAGCCCAAGGTTTAATTAAATGGGAGGATAATTGGGTAACGTTTATGGACAACATGCTACAAATGAAAATCCTACAAACCGACACTAGGTCTCTCTACGTACCAAGTTACATTGCTAAGTTGAGTATCGACCCTCTCAAGCACAAAGAGTGGATAGCTAACAATTACAAACATAATAATGAGATTGTTTTACCTGTATTCGCTAATCCTAAGACCGATGACATCAGGTAAATATTAAAACTGAATGTGGCTCTCTCTGACGTTGATTTCAAAATCTTTTAGCTGTGGATACATAAAAATTACGGGCTTGTTAGCGACTCCCATTTCTAGAAAAAAAGATTTAATGATTCCCGTGCTGGAGAGTTACCAGTTTGTTCCGAACTCTGCGGATTTGGAACTTACAGAATCTGTAAGAGTCAATTCCCAAATCATATTGGAAAACACGTTAAAATACGACATCAAATCTATCGAAATTATCGATGAATGGACTGCTCATAATTGTATTCCATTATCGCCGATCATTAAGGAAGTATTCGAAGATCAGCCAATGGTTCGTCCAACGATTAAGATATTTAGTAATATGGAATTGAACGTTTCTATTCCGATTGAAAATGACAAACTTGGCAACGCCTTTGATTGTACATTAATTATCGCGTCCAATTTACTAAAGCGCAAAAAGGTTAGAATGCACCAAATAATCAATAAATATCACTACACTATTATTTTTAGGTTCTAGATCAAGCAATTACGTCTCTCCAGGACAAGGGATACATAATCTCAAGAGAGTCTATTGACTCGTCAGTATCTGACATAAACGACTCAAGGGTGACTGTAGTGACAAATTATAAAAATTGTCTAGAAAGGATTTTTATGTTAAAAAAGAACAAAAAGTCCTCAGAACCGATTGCGATAAAAATTAGTGCTGATGACAATTTCGGTTGGATCGACAAAGTGAAAGACGTCGTTCATTCGAAAAAATGCGACGACGTCATACTTTATGCCGAAGAGGAATCGGACAGTGGTATCCTCGGCCTCGTAAATTGCCTGAGGAGGGAACCAGAAACGTCACATCTTCGATGCTTCTTCATAATGGATAAGATCGAAATGTTTAATCCAAAAGCGCCGTTTTTCAAGCATCAGTTAGATAAAAATTTAGCCATCAACGTCTTTAAAGACGGATGTTGGGGAACATACAGACACTTACTTCTAAAGCAATCGATCATGACGGAAAGCGAACACTTCGAAATTAAATCGTTAGTAGTGGGCGATTTGTCCAGCCTCAGATGGGTCGAACGAACAATACCAGCTTCATTAAGTTTTACTTCAGGAAATGTTCCCGTGAAAGTAATAAATCCATAATAACCCAGGAACTTACTTAAAGCTTTTCATTTTAAGGTACATTACTCTGCCGTCAACTTTAAGGACGTCATGATCGCTTCAGGAAAACTTAATAGCCGTATTGTATGCGATGACAGATTGTATGAAGATGATTTGTTAGGATTCGAATATTCCGGAGTCGATATTAGGTAAATATTTTAATTTATCATAACCGTAAACACGCCCGGATTAAAGTAAACTAGATTCAGTTAGGTTGAATGAAATTTTACACTTTTGAAAGAAAATTTTCAAAGGATAATCGTTTGTCAAATGTTATATCATAACTGTAATTACTGTATACATTTTGTATAACTAGATGAGCGCTCCAATTTTGCAGAGGTAGAAAACTAGCCGGTATAAATGTACCTGCGCTTTCAACATTAGTAATGGCGGATAGAGACTCAAGCTTTCGGGTACCGGACAGTATGAGCTTAGAGGAAGCTGCGACTATTCCAACTGTCTATGGAACTGTTTTATACGGTCTTGTTAAAGTACGTTGAAAAGAATCTTAGTTTTATGAAAAATAACTTTAAAAGAGAGGAAGCTCACTATGAAAATGGGGTTATCATAATTTGCAGAGAGCACATATGAAACGTGGAAGTTCGATATTAATCCATTCTGCGACTGGAGGAGTCGGACAGGCGGCCATTACAATAGCACAGCACTATGGATGCGAAATATTCGTCACACTTGGAACTGCCGAAAAGAGAGACTTTCTCAAAACACTCTTCCCGGAAATTAAAGGTAAGTTATCAAATGCAGTTCTGCCAAATCTACATATTTGCCTTCTACATATCTTCTCCAGATTCGCATATTGGAAATTCTCGAGACGCATCTTTCGAACAAATGATTTATAGACAAACACGCGGCCGAGGTGTCGATATCGTCTTAAATTCTTTAGCCGAAGATAAGCTCCTTGCATCCCTCAGATGTCTAGCGAAAGGGGGAAAATTCCTAGAAATAGGTAAATACGACTTAAGCATCAATAATGATCTGAACCTGCTATTGGTCCGGAAGTGCGCAAGTTTCCACGGGATAATGTTCGACAAGTACTTCAATGCCAAGGCGGACAACAGAATAGAAATTATGAAAATGATCGAAGACGGAATTAGAGACTCTGTTATAAAACCGCTGAACAGAACTGTTTTCGATCATCATGAAGTTGAACAAGCTTTCAGATACATGATGACCGGTAAACATATGGGAAAAGTACTTGTTAAAGTTAAACCAAACGAAACAGATTCCCTAAAAAAATACCCTTGTTTCACAAGGTTAGTAACGAGCATGGACAACAACTACACCAATAATTATTTTAGTCTTTTTCGAGTTTTTTTTTAGTATTTTAACACTTTCTAAATTGTATGCAAATTTTAGATATCGTTGTGAAGCTGATAAAACTTACGTCATCCTTGGAGGTTTGGGAGGTTTCGGATTGGAACTAGCAGACTGGCTGATCTTAAGAGGGGCCAGAAAACTCGTACTAACCTCAAGAAAGGGAGTAACAAACGGTTACCAAAAGATGAGATTAAAGTAAACAATTACTCATTAACACAACCAAACGTGCAACATTACTTTAACTTCCAGAATTTGGTCATCTTACGGAGTTTTTGTGGAGATCTCACAAGTCGACATATTTACACGTGAAGGTTGTGAGACACTTTTAAGCCAATCTGAGCAGTTAGGAGCTGTGCACGCAATCTTCAATTTGGCTGTCGTATTGGCCGACGCTGTTTTTGAAAATCAAACGATCGATAGCTTCAAAACCTCATTCGCTCCAAAAGCCGTTGCGACCAAACATCTGGACAAGGTTTCCAGGAAATTATGCCCGTCGTTAAGGTGAATTGACTGAATTATTATTTATAGATTGTCGTAATATTACTTTTAGAGATTTCGTCATTTTCTCTGTGGCGTGCGGAAGAGGCAACTTCGGCCAAACTAACTACGGCATGGCGAATTCCGTTATGGAGAGAATATGCGAAATGAGAAGGAAAGAAGGATTCTCGGCAGTGGCAATTCAATGGGGAGCCATAGGAGAAGTACTCGCGTAACATCAATTCACATAACTAAACAATCCTAAATCTTGAATATTTCAGGTAGGATTGGTGGCTCAAATGCAAGAAGATCACAAAATTTTAGAAATCTGTGGCACTTTGCAACAGAAAATCGCCAACTGCTTGAATGTACTAGACGTACTTCTAACCCAACGGGTATCCGCGATTGTCTCCAACATAGTAGTAGCTGAGAAGAAACTAGGAGGATCAGGAGCACTGAACGCAGTCGAAACAGTCATAAACCTAATAGGTTTAATCATATTTCACTAAAAACGTACATTACATGTCTGGATGTATTTTAGGTATCAACGATTTAACCAGCATTAGTCACCACGTAACGTTACCTAAACTAGGTATGGACTCCATGATGGCTGCACAAATCAAACAAATCTTGGAACAAGATTTCGGTACGTTCTTAACGGCAAAGGAAATCAAGACACTAAACGTAGCAAGGTACCTGTATTAACATGAAAATTTTTTATTGTCGACTTTACGACATCAACGTTTATATCGCATACGTTAATTATTTCAGGTTAAAAGAAATCGATGATAGTGTGAGCAAATTCGACGAAAGTTTAGACGAAGCAAATGGGAACCCGTTCGGATATTCTATTTTCAGCAAATTTTCAGATGAGTACAGTAGAGATGTTATTATAACAAAGCTGCAATCGTCAGTAGATGAAGATACTTCCACTGCTGACACCGTTTTTCTTTTTCCCGGCATTGAAGGCAATCCCATAGTACTCAACGACTTTGCGAAAGATATCACAGCACAGGTTTATTGTTTGGAGTACTTGGCGGATATAGCAGGGACATCGATTAGGGACTTAGTAACACTTGTTAAACCTGTAAGAACAACTGTTACCTACTAGACTAGTAATGCTAATTTTTGTCATTTTCCAGCTCATCATAGAAAAACTTACCACTAAATCATACAAATTCGTCGCTCATTCATTCGGTGGTATCATAGCTCTTGAGGTGGCTAACATATTAGAATTCGAAGGTTATTCTGGTAAAATATTCTTAATCGACACTTCACCTCCGATGCTAAAGAAATTAATATCAACTGTCCTACTAAAATTCGGAGCAGATATGGAAACCTCAATCTTATGCGAAATCTTGCAAATATACTACCCTGCTGGAGATCTAGTCTCCCTGAAAGTAATAACTTCCCCTGAAACAGAAGAACGTTTTATTAATTCGATTTGTTCCAGGACACTCTTCAAAATTGCGGCCCGGCGGCTAAACTCAAAGTATTTACTGAGATGCTCCTCCAGAAATCCTCATTCAAACCCGAGTTCATTCACGACGTCGCCAAAGGTATGATCCAACGGGCCGAGTTTTGTGAATCATACCAATCTTCATTTGACAAGATTGGATGTCAACTAACTTTGATCAGAGCGAGTGAAATGGAAATTATCGACGACAGGCATGATTATGGATTGGCGGATATATCACAATTATCTGTGGAGGTACATGTGGTCCAAAGTAACCACTCCTCTATTTTGGAAAGTAATAATACTGTTCAGTTATTGAATGATTGGATATTTCGGGTTGACAATTAATTGATTTAACTTAACAGGATTCGAAATGAAATATTTTACATTTCAATCAACGAGGTTAATATTATTGTCATTTTAATAGTAATTCGTAAATGAAATCACATGTTGCATTGGTTTTGGTAATAAGTTACAATTAGAATTAAAATATCCTCACAAGCAACTCGTATTTCTTACTGTCCATCCCGAGAGTACCGTTGGAGTAGTTCAACCTTAAATCAGAATGGAAGTTACCAATGAAGGTATCTTTAACGCTGACGTACCTTCCTATATACACCACTCCATTATATGCCAACTTGGCCATTCCACCTATCAAGGGTAGATAATATTCCAGGATGGTAACTACGGTGTCTGTATCGACTTGGGTCCAGTCGACTGCGTCGGCTTGCACGCACAACACCTTAAATTTTAAGTCAGTAATTCCACTTAGAGCCATTTGAATTTGATATACCTTCAACACCCTCGACTTGTTTAATGGAGACGACTCGTTCAAGCGACCAGTGTTGATTGGGATGGTGGTTTCTCCTTCGCTGTTGTAACCAATGTAAAGACCATAGTCTTCTACGTAAGCCTGGGCGACGTATATACTCTCGTTTTGGTTTGTACCAACGTTGAGTTCACCTAGTGCAGCTGTACCATTCCAGTTTCTCCAATGATAGTCTGAAAATATGAAAGAAATCCTTTAAAGTTTAAATATAAATAATTTTTTTAATACATCCCGTCCAGAAGATTGGGTAAAATCAGCAACTGATGTAACGCCTAACGCCTTAAAATGAACTAATTAGAATTCCATTAATGTACTTTTTAGGTAAATCTTCTTAGATAAGATAAACATCATTTGAATTTTTCCTGTCAAATCAGCATAATATTTTACTAACTGCCAATAACATAAAACTTAATAAGACTCTAACTTACCACTGGCGTCGTAATAATACTTTAACATAAGCGAAGAGTACAATAAGAATTTTGACATGAAGTTTATTTCCGAAGCTCCGATTTGCCTTTGTAAAAAGTTTTATTTTACAAACTTAGAAAATACACGATGTGTTCATGACAAGGATACAAAATAGACTGACTAATTACTACTCTACTCTGTTCACTCTATTTATAATATAAAGTTAATATGCTGACGTTAGCTGCATATGGTATCTTCTTCGGAAGATAACTCCTCCCCCGGTAGATCCAGCTTGTGTCGAGCCAATGAAGTAAGCAAATTGCAGTCTACACAGATGTTGCAGCCGGAAGTTTCAGTACATGGATTAGGCAAAAAAGGATATCAGTTCAGTATCAGAAAATCAAATAAGAAAGTAGATGAGAAGGCGTGCATCTACTGTGGCGCGAAGCATGTAAAAGGAAAGTGTCCGGCATTTGGGCAGTTTTGCAGAAAATGTCAGAAGAACCACTTTGCAGCTGTTTGCAGATCATCAAAGCAACTGACAGCATCATCCA
Source organism: Cryptocephalus moraei (assembly GCA_946251905.1). Classification (NCBI taxonomy): domain Eukaryota; kingdom Metazoa; phylum Arthropoda; class Insecta; order Coleoptera; family Chrysomelidae; genus Cryptocephalus; species Cryptocephalus moraei. The sequence continues at coordinate 32,414,096 of OX276454.1, read as the reverse complement.
GTGAAAGCAAAAAGAAGGTTGTGCATGAAATTGGCACCCAGGAAGAAGCAGACGAGCAAGATCCACAGGAATACTACATTAGTGCTTTGGAAAAACAAGTGGATGCTGTGCAGGAAAATGGTGAGCATATGTGGCTAAAGTGTGTTCAAGTGGAAGGTAAACCGATCGAATTCAAATTAGATTCGGGCGCAGAAGTGAACGTATTACCAGTAGAGTTGTGTAAGAAGAAACTTTGTAAAACTAATGTAACATTAGTAGCATATGGTAGTAACTCATTTAAAATAAAACCAGTTGGACAGGTTATTTTAGAATGCAGAGTCAGGGAGCAATCGGTTAGAATACCATTTGTAGTTGTAAACAGTCCAGGGCAAAGACCTTTGTTGGGACTAAATGGATGTTTAGCACTGAACTTAATAAAAAGGGTAGACAGCTTGATAAGTAATCAATTTAAGACTCTTGAGGATATTAAAGAGAAGTTTTCGATAGTTTTCGAAGGCGTGGGCGAGTTTCCAACTCCACATAAAATTATTTTAAAGAAAGACGCTGTCCCACGTGTGCAGCCAATACGAAGGATCCCACAGGCATTGCATTCTAGAGTAAGACTTAAATTGGATCAGTTGGAAAAAGATGGAATTATAGCTAAACTCGATAAGCCAACAGATTGGTTGAATACGTTGGTTATCGTAGAGAAAAAAAAACAAAGATTTGAGGTTATGTTTAGATCCTAAGTATTTGAAGGATGCAATAGAGCGTGAATTATTTATTATTTCAACTGTTGAGGAAATAGCGGGTAAGCTGGCGAATAAGTCATACTTTTCTGTGTTTGACATGAAAGATGGATACTTTCAGGTTAAGATCACTGAGGAAAGCTCGGAATATTGTAGTTTTGGAACACCTTTTGGGCGCTATAAATTTTTACGCCTGCCATTTGGTATTAAATCAGCACCAGAAGTGTTTCAGAAAAAGAATTATGAGCTGTTTGGAGATCTTGAAGGTGTAGGAATATACTTTGATGACATTATAATTACAGGATCAACGAAAGAGGAACATGAGAACAATTTGAAATTGGTTCTTGAACGGGCAAAGAAATTCAAAATCAAATTCAATAAACATAAGATTCAGTTCAAGTTGAGACAAGTTAAGTTTATGGGCCAGTTATTTTCAGAGAAGGGCACTGAGCCGTGTGAATCATATGTAAAAGCAATCACGGAAATGCCTGTACCTCAACAGAGGTCGGATGTTTTAAGATTATTGGGAATGGCAAACTATTTAGGCAAATTTGTACCCAATCTTTCGAAGGTAAAAGCGCCACTGCGAAATTTAACTCGTTTAAATGTCGATTGGTCATGGTCAAAAGAACATAGTGAGTCTTTGAAGCAGCTAAAACATTTGTTGTCTCATGCACCTGTTTTCGCATTTTTTAATCCAACAGTTGCAACAGAAATTGAAACTGATGCATCCAAAGATGGCTTGGGGGCGTGCCTTTTACAGAATGGTCACCCAGTAGCATTTAGTTCGCGTAGCTTGCCAAAAATGAAATTAAGTATGCTCAAATTGAAAAGGAAATGTTAGCCCTTGATTTTGCGTGCAAAAAGTTTCATTATTTAATTTATGGTGTAAAAAATATTGTTGTAAATACTGATCATAAACCTCTTGTATCTATTTGTAAGAAAGACCTGTACAATGTAACAACTAGATTGCAACGTTTACGTCTAAGGTTACTTAAGTATGATATACATGTGCAATATAAGCCTGGAAAATATTTGTATATAGCGGATACGTTATCAAGAGCATATTTAACCACTCCTGATAGTCTTGATCACGTTGATCCATATCTAGAGCTTGTAGTACATACCCTAGTAAACTATTTGCCTATGTCCATTGAGAGAAAATCAGAACTGAAACAAGAAACCATGAATGATCCTATTTTAAAAGAGGTCAAAAATTTTGTTAACCTTGGTTGGCCAGATAAAAATAAAATTCCATGTCACCTTCGACAGTTTTTTAGTTGAGAGATGAATTATTAGTATGTGATGATCTTTTGTTCTTTGGAAAGAAATTAGTAGTTCCTGAAAAGTTAAGACTGTTAATGTTAAAGAAACTCCATGAAGGTCATATTGGTAAGGAGAAGATCAAATTAAGAGCAAGGCAGATATTTTATTGGTCCTTAATGAATCAAGACATTGAAAAGCTCATAAGACAATGTAAAATCTGCGAAAAATTTGCAAGAAAAAATATCAAAGAACCATTATTACCATATACAGTACCAGATAGACCATGGCAAAGAATTGGAACTGATATTTTTTCTTACGCCAATGACATTTTTCTTGTAGTGTTTGATGCATACTCAAATTAGTTAGAGATTCAGTCATTAAAAAACAGGTCCGCTTCAGAAATAATCAAGAAATTAAAATCAATATTTGCAAAATTTGGTTGCCCGGATCAAATGACCTGTGACAACATACCATTTGGTAGTTCAGTTGTAAAAGATATTGCTAAAGAGTGGAACTTTGAATTAGTAACGCGAAGCCCTAATTACCCACAGTCGAATGGCTTAGCGGAAAAGGGAGTAGGCATAGCAAAAAGTATAGTAAAAAAATCTCGTGAAGAAGGAAAAGATGTTTGAAGCATTACTTCAATATCGAAACACTCCTTTAAAGTACATCAATTACTCTCCATCGCAATTATTAATGAGCCGCTTGTGCAAAACAAAGCTTCCTACTTCGTCAGATCTATTACATCCTATGTTGTGTGAAAATGTTAAAAATAAATTGGAACATAGGTTGGCTCAAAATGAAAAGTATTTTAATAGAGGAACGAGATCTATTTCAGAGATCCCCTCGGGACAAAGTGTAATAATGTTTAATCATGTCAAATGTTATTGGGAACTTGGGCAAATAATTAGCCAGCATGTAAGCCCCAGATCATATAATGTTGTCAGAGAATGGGGAAGTAGTGAGAAGAAACAGAATTGATATAAGATAATCTCTAAACAAATTCGCTATCAAACCTGATTGTGAATCGGATTTGATGCAATCTAGTAATAGTCCCCATGTAAGCAAAGGACCTGATACAAGTTTTGTGATGAAGTCTAATTCAACAAATATGAATCACAAGGCTGGTGGAGGGTCCTGTTCTAAACCAGTCTTGAATCAATGTAAATTTACTCGTTCGGGTAGAACTGTTAAGCCTGTACAGAGATTAGATTTGTAAACTAAAAGGGGAACGATGTAATATATATGGTAGTTGGCACGACTGACCACAGGACTGACGCTGACAGTTGACGGTGGTGTTCTCGTGTCGTGAGTTGCTAGGCAGAGGCCTGTAACGGAAGACTCACTTTTTCTAATAAACTCTTTCTAAGTATTAATTATTCTTTTAATTAATCGGCTGTTAGTCGTTGTATTCACACGACTAATACAGTCAGAGAGGTATAAACATAGATGGCTAGAACCTAAACAACTTACGGTTGCAGATGACAATCTAGAAAAGTCGGTCTTAATATCAATATGTACGTCAAAAAAAGTATGATAAATCTTGTTCCCCGCTGTAGCTTGAAGATTGGCGGAGCTGAAATCCAAATGGTAGATAGATATGTGTACCTTGGCCATGAGGTCAGCATCTCAAGATAACCATGACATGTGAACTAAAGAGAAGGCTCACTCTCTCATGGGCAGCTTTCGGAAGACTTAAAGACGTTTTCAAGAGTGACATTCGCGTCAATCTAAAAGGAAGTGTTTTCGATCAGTGCGTGCTGCCGGTGATGACACATGACTCAGAAACCCTAACACTAACAACAGCAACAGCTAAGAAACATATAGTTACACAGAGGAAGATGGAGAGAACCATGCTTGGTGTGACCTTGAATGACCACATAAGAAACGAAAATTTGCGAGGAAGAACCGGTGTTAGTGATGTCGTTGGAGCTATTGCGAAGCTTATGTGGAACTGGGCCGAGGGCCGGCCATGTTGCACGGATGCGGGATGATCGATGGGAAAAGAGGCTTCTTGAGTGGAGACCTAAAACTGACAAGCGAAGTAGAGGAAGACCACCTACGCGTTGGTCGCACGATATTAAGAGGACCCGCAGCAACTGGATACAAACAGCAGAAAATCGATTGGAATGGAAAATGATTAGGGAAGGCCTATGTTCAACAGTGGACACAGAGAGCTGAATGATGATAATGATGATGATGATGATGATGATGATGATGATGATGACGACGATGATGATACCGATCATGTTAAATGGCGAATGGTTGGTGCTGAATGGGTTTTGTGCCAAGAACGCCGTCAAACATTCAAAAAAGTGAATAATGATGTTTTCTGCATTCACCAAATACGACAGAATCTGTAACATCATAACGTAAAAAAGAGAAACGTGTATCTATTCACCACGGTGATATTTTTAATCGACGTTGATCAACGTATCGTTAGGTGTGGGGCAAGTCAAGAGGAAGTTTTATTAGATGTCAACTATTAAAGTTCCTGTATTGGAGTTATAACATTAATGTGTGCGACATGTTGTGAGCTGTTATTTACCAAACATTATCGCTTTTGGATGAGGGGTACAGCCATGGGAGGTCGGATATTTCTACTTGGGTACCGTCGCGGGCAACCAAAAACAAAATAAGATATCTTATGGTTAGATATGTTATTTTCAACGAAATCACGGACAATTTCAACGATATGTTCGGTGGAGTTATGCTGATGTTGACTCTTAATTCGTTTTTTATAGTAAACTATATAATTGACCTTTTTATAATGCTAGACGAAAAAGGGGATTGGTTAATCTTTATTCATCTGTTGGTGCAATGCATTCTATTCGCGGCTAGTATCGTTGTTGACGGTGACGTCAATATTATTTAAGGACATTTTTGGATTAATAAATTGTAATTTATTGTGAGCTAACTAATTGAGAGAAATTTTACATTCATATTATCGAAACACGCATTGTTTTACAACAAAAAATAGCACTGACCCGACGTAATAAGGTCAATAGTGTACCACTAAGTAAGGTGCAGAGTGTGGGTGTCAGCATATAATACACCTTGGCAACGTGATCGCAAATCCGCGTCGGTAAGGTCATTGAAAACAATTCTCGGACATTGGAAGATACCATTTAACACAATTTAACGCGGTTATCAGATAATTGGAAGCAAAGGGTAATGTACCATTAATGTAACTCAAAATGTCCCCTAATCTTAAACCGATCTGTGAGACTGCATTTCGGGAGGCCCTAACTTCACCCTGACTACTATCCAGTAACACATCTCGTGAGACCTACGTCACATGACCTTGAGTGAAACCAGATGGACCTTTGCGGTACCAAGAGGAAAGAGGAAACTGATTCCAGTGGCGGGTAAAATAGTTTCTTGTAAATAAGAAATTGTTGCAACATTTATCGCCAAAAATAAATTAAGGTAAACTGGTAACTTTCCACACCACCTATGAGGTATTACCATGGCGCCTTGCCATTTTTAAAGGGATGACTCGCCTGCAGCCATACAACCGAAATAAAATAACTTTTCAACAAAATAACTTAAATAAATAAACAAGTCCTTAACAAAATAACAAATAAATAAATTCTCAACAAAATAAAATAAAAGATAAATTCTGTAGGTATAAAATAAATGAATTCTTTAAAAAATAAATAAACTCTATAAAGAAATAAATGCACTGCGTCCCCATATGACAAAATAAAATAATATAAACTCTGAAAAATGGACTCAACCTGATAAAATGTTTCTTGGCATGCTGTTCGTGTACGTAGTCGGGTTTGGAGAAGTTTTTTCGGGAGACCCCGAACTTGACGTATCATCAGAATCGCTATCATTACCAAAAGTAATAACAATCGGTTATATTACTCTGTCTATTCGTGGGTCTAATTCCAAAAAAATTTTCACCTTCTTTGACAACGTGTTGAATACATTTTATCCATGCATTAGCTGTAACAGCACTTACCGCATTTTCTAAAAGAAATCTTTACATCAGCTATTTTAAATGATACGTTTTTACGTGCGACTTCACTTTTTATTTGGGCCCAAATTAATTCAATAGGATTTAACTCGCAGTGATACGGTGGTAATCTTAAAACCGTAAACCCCTTTTCCCTAGCGATTTCATCCACGACTAATTTTAAATAATTTTGTTTGTATTGACGAGCAATTCGAAGCAACTCCGGTTTGAGCATGGTATCGTCGCAAGCTATATTCTTTGATTGTAACCAATCGAATAGGTCCGCTTTTCTCCACTGTGATGTTGGAAGTGGTTCTGCACGACGGCTGTGGTAAGGCGCATTATCCATAAGAATAAGTGAACCAAGTTCCAAGCGTGAGAGAATGGATTTGAACCACGTTTCACATACGTCCGTTTCAAATACGTCCGTTTCAAATACGTCCGAATTCATATCTTCATGATAATCACCGGTTTTTCGTGATCCGAAAACGTTTAACCCACCCTCCACAAAACCTGAGTCACTTCCGATATGTGTAATTATTAACCTGCGTCCCTTACCCGACGGTGATCTTAACCCGGTCGAAAGCCCTTCCAGAAAAGCTGTTCGATGATCTGTAACGGACAAATCTTGCCACACTTTGGAAACCGTATGCCCCTCGTTTATCCATGTCTCGTCCAAATAGTAGATCTTTTTCTCGCCGCAAAATTTTCGAATTTGTCTCAAATAATCTCTACGCCAAAAAACAATGTCTTCTTTCTCTACCACCGCGCTGTTACGTTTTCTCTTGCAGTATTTAAAGTTCATTTCACGCATATGTTAAAGCAGAGAGCAGGTGTATGGTGTTTGCAATATCGTTTGATATTGCTCGATAATGATAACGCCTAGAGATTCGATACTAATCTATTATCGGTGATCAAAATGACAGCTCATGATACAAGTGACAAATCGAACAATGATACAGAACGTTTACAAAACTAGATGTGTCGCGTCGAACGCGCATAGATGTCTTTCTAACACTTCCCCTCGCGGTCGTATACGCGCACTCTATGACATCTTCAATCCGATCATTTCTAGGATCTGGAAATGCCGAGGTCCGGGTAATGCCTTTGTAAGGATATCAGCAACCATTCTTTCGGTAGGCACGTAGTGAAGGGCGATGATCTTCTCTTTAACAGCGTCTCGTAGAAAATGGTGTCTGATGTCTATATGCTTCGTACGGGCATGGAATACGGGATTTTCGGCCAATTTGAGGGCTCCCATGTTGTCTTCGAAGATCGAGATTGCTGATGAATCCTCCAGTTCTAATTCTCTGAGGAATGATTTCAAGTGTATTGCCTCTTTGACGGCGTCGGCCATTCCCATGTATTCTGCCTCTGTGGAAGATAGGGCGACGGTCCTTTGTTTCCTGGAATCCCAAGATATAGCGGGTTTCCTCCATACATGAACACAAATCCAGTGTAGAAACGTCGGTCAATAGGACATCCACCCCAATCTGCATCCACATATCCCTTGGTGGATTCGGTGTGTCTACTGAAGGTCAGTCCTAGGTCGATGGTTCCCTTCAGGTACCGAAGCACACTCTAATGTTCCGTCGAGAAACAATTGTTAAACTGTCCGAGATAACTAACCGCATAACTAATATCAGGACTAGTGCAGACAGCCAAATAGGTCAATGCTCCTACAAGTTCCCGGAATGGGATATCTTTAGTTGGTCCTTTGTCGTTCTTGGGCAGCTTTGTCCCGGCACTGATGGGAATATTAACTGGTTTTGCGTCGCTCATTCCGAACCTATTGAGGAGCTCCATAATGTATCCCTTTTGGTGTAAGGATATTGTGTCCTTCTTTCTTCGAAACTCCACTCCCAGGTAATTCTTAATTTCTCCAAGATCTTTCACTCCAAATCTTTTTGATAAGAAGTTAATAAGTTCTTCTGGTGCCCCAGGTTTTCTTGTGACAATTATGATATCGTCGACGTAAGTTGCTATTAGGATTAGTCCGGATCCTTTACCCATCTTATAAAGGCAGGGGTCACCACTTGTCGGCGATGCTCCATACTCCTTCAAAACATCGCTGAGTTTGTTATACCAGCTTCTTCCAGCCTGCTTTAATCCATACAGTGCCTTTTTCAATTTACAAACTCTATCTCCCTTCTTAAATTCTTCAAGCATGTCTTTCGCTTTCTTTCCTAAATCGTCCTTCTCTAACTGGACCCTCTCAAGAAGTTGAAACAGCTGTTTTGGGGGTTCCATGAACAGCTCTTCGTCTAGTTCACCATTTAAATAGGCGCTTAGTAACGTCGAGTTGCCTCATTTTCATGTCGAACTGTACGGCAATTGAGGTCAGGAGACGGATGGTACTTAACCTGACTACAGGGGTAAAGGTCTCCTTAAAGTGAACTCCTGGCTTCTGGTTAAACCCTTGAGCTACTAGCCGAGCTTTCCTCTTTACAATTTCTCCATTTGCTGCAAACTTCAAGGTCATGCGACTCCCAATCGTTTCACAATTGGTATGACGTGGAACGAGTTCCCAGGTTTCATTCTTGATGATAGATTTCATTTCTTCCTCCATGGCTTCGTACCATTTCCGGCTTCTGGCGAATTTAAGGCAGTCGCAATAGGTATTTCGGAAACCAAAGCTTCTTCACAGTTCCCTGCTTCCTCGTCTTTGTACTGATACTCCTTTCTCGGTCTTCCCCTCGTTCCAGTTCGAATGATCCGAGGGCGGCCGGCTCCCTTTCTTCGTTCTAGTTCTTCGCAGTCTTCTTCCATACTTGGATTCGGTGAAATTTCCACGAATCGTGGAGGAGACGTCTGATTACTTTCATCTTCCACTAGATTGTCGGGTAAAAACTCGCTAAATTCCCCCACTGCTTCTGATTTTCCTTCGAGGAATTTTATATCTCTGGAGATTTCGACTCTTTGTTCCTTTGGCATCCATACTCTGTAGTCTTTGCTTTCATCTGAGTAGCCTAGTAGAACACCCTCCCTACAACGGGTATCGAATTTTCCCAGACCAGGTTGCTTCCTCAAACAGAACACACGACATCCGAACTCTCGGAAGAAACTTACATCTGGCTTCTACTGATTTCAAACCTCGTATGGTGTTTTTCCATTCAGGCTCTTGGAAGGACATCGGTTTCGTATGTGGTTTGCAGTATTTATGGCTTCTGCCCAGAACTTCGTTCCATTATCTGACTGAAACTGCTTTATTCTTCTTCCCTTCTGGTTTTCCACCATGGTGATAAATTCCCTAGTGGCCTGTAGAGCTTCTCCTTTTGACTTCAGAAATCGTGCCTCGCACCATCGAGAGTGATCGTCGATGAACTCTATGAAGTAACGTGATCCTTTAAGTGATTCGACGTGCATCGGTCCGCATACGTCCGAGTGCACCAATTCCAGTAATTCGCTTGTTCGCTCCGACTGCTTTGGAAATGGTGTGCGAGTCATCTTCCCCTTAATACATATGTCGCACTTAATCGTGTCCTGTAGATTCTTCAAGAGATTTAACGATTCAAGACATCTTACTGAACTATTGTTGATAGCTTCTGTTAGGTCCCTGATATTTAGATGACCTAAGCGTCTGTGCCATGTCTCTAAATCCTGAGGTCGTTCCACCATGAGTGCCGAATTTCCGTTTGACCGTTCGGTACTATCGTTCCCTTCACAAACGTAGTATAGATCGCCTCTTCGTTCGGCGATTAGTCGCACTTCGCCCTCGGTGTCGACGACTAAGGGTACGAACATACCGAAGATGTCGCGGTCGATGTCTAAAACAAAACAGTGCTTTCTTATGAGACCGCACATACCAAAGATGCTTTCATCATCGCACCCTCGCGGCTTACCTAAAGGAAATGCATATTCGGTATGTTCGCCCTCACATCGACATCGACCGCGACATCGAGGTATCTTCGGTATGTTCGTACCCTAAGGCTTCATGCTTCCTAAAAATTACTTCACACCCTTTGTTCGTAATTTTCCCTATTGACATCAGGTTTGTCCGCAAATCTAGAACATACAGGGCATTGTTTAGTTGAATGTTTCTTGTCTTGCCAAAAACATCGGCCTTTAGAAGAGCTTTTCATTCGGCTGTTATTGACGTTGTGGAGTTATTTGCAAGGTTGAGCTTCCTATTCTCAGACTTCAACTCAGAAAAGAGGTTTATATCGCTGCACAGATGTGACGAGGCCCCGCTATCGAGACACCAGCTTCCGCTTCTTTTGCCACGACCATTATCGTTCAAGTAGTAGGACTCATCTACCGCATTGTTCGCTGAAGATCTGCGATTCTCCACGTTCTTGCAATCGCCTTATGACCTATTTCCCTACATCTGTGACAACGGTACTTGAAGACGTCTTTGGTTCTGTTTTTCTCACTAGGAGGCTGTTTCTTCTCTGAATTCCCTTGTTTTCTCTGATTCTTGTATCCGTATTTACTTTCCTTACTGAATAACGCTCCTTGTGGCCTCTGGGTGACTTCGACCTTCCTGGCATTACATTCTTCAACAATCTTAATGCGTAGGGACTCAGGGGATGGTAGTTCGTCCCTGGACTCAATGGCACAACGAAAATTCTCGAAACTGACTGGTAGGCTATATAGCAACATAATTGTTAGCAAATCGTCGTTAATTATAACTTCCATCTCGTTTAATTTGTCCACCGCATCGAAGAACTTCCTGAGGTGTTCTTGCACATCGCCCGATTCTTTCATCTTTTGTAGGGTTAATTGTTTCAAAAGTGTCGCCTTTCGAGCTGGTCCTTTGGACTGGTAAATACCTTCTAGTTTCAGCCAAACTTCTCTGGATGTTGTGCATCCTTTTATTTGCTTCAACTCACAAGGGCTTATTCCCAGTATAATGTCAGACTTGGCCTTGCTGTCGTTTCGTTCCCAGATTCTTGCTGCGGCAGGTTCCTTATCTTCGTCCGGTTTCTTACACGCACCGTTCACATAGTTCCATGCGTCATTCTTGATTAATAACGCTTCCATCTGCATTTTCCACGTATCATAGTTTTCTTTGTTGAGGGTCTCAATACGCGTAGAGCTGGAGGAGGACATCTTCAGTGTATGGTGTTTGCAATATCGTTTGATGTTGCTCGATAACGATAACGCCGAGAGATTCGATACTAATCTATTATCGGTGATCAAAATGACAGCTCATGACTCATGATACAAGTGACAAATCGAACAATGATACAGAACGTTTACAAAAACTAGATGTGTCGCGTCGAACGCGCATAGATGTCTTTCTAACAGCATAGTACGAATTAAAACTCGTCGCGATATCTTAGGCAAAGTATCGTCATTTTGTGTATCGAGATGAATTTTCGTTAACGTCGGAATTTCGTTTCGAAAGAAGAAAGTACGGATTTTTCGACGAATAGCACATTTAAGATAGTCATCTAAAATGATTTATCGCGGATCCGTTTTTACCACTTTTCTATTTCCGGCCGATATTTCCCCACGCGAAGGGTGTCCTCGTAAAATCCTAAATATTGTGGCTTTCGATACTTTTGTAAAATCTGCACAAATCTCTGTTCGCGTCGTGAACCGTTAAAGCGGGAAAACGCGCGCGAATCCCTTCATACACGTTCTTCACTATTTGCCGCTCACCCTGAGTTAATGTTGAGAGTGCTGCTACAGCTAGGTTCACATTCATTCATTTTGTTACCTGGTATTCACTATTCACTGATATTAATACACTAATATTTTCGCGAGATAACCACACAAACACAACGACACCGCACCACTCCACCAATGGTTTTCGGCGCACACTTCACAGGTGCAGCGACGATGCCATTTTTTCTCGGTATTTACTGGTTCGGTGCGGGAGGAAAAGAATAAGACGGTAATACTTGGCAACGCCAAGTAAACGCGCGAGGGTTTTCTGGGATGTTGCCGTTCGCACAAAAAGAACCTATCATAGTTACGCGTACATATGATTTTAAAAGATTTTACGTGTTGCATTGAAAATTAGAAAAAAAAATTAAATCTACCATTGCAATACCTAAATGTATTAACTTGTTATTCCGCAACACTTATGTTTTTGTGGCGTTTTGTCATTGAACATATGTTCCAATATGAAATTTTGTGTGATATATATGGATATATTAATGATGTCGGTCTCACGAGCCGTGTTACTGGATGGGCGTGTGCATTTAGCACCAGCGGATTAGAGAGGTAAAGGAATAAACGATAAGAAGGGACCGGCCGGTCGGTCGGGTTAGGATCGGTGCCTTTACCTGCTTGTATGAGAATTTTAAAGAATTAGTTTACTGTAATAATGTACAAATATTTAATTATGATTTACATGAAAATGTTTTTACTGAAATCGTGGTGTTTTCCCCTACATTTTGATATCAAACTCGAAGTATTTCAAAATCAATAAATTTTAGCATAAATTATATAATCAACGAGGAGATTCCAACTCATTATTAATCCAGGCGCTGGCTGGCTGGTGAAATGTACATATCGGTATTGTAACGTTTTTACTATTGACTAAAACTAAAACACTACGCGATTATCCTAATTTATTTATTTCTTACACTACTCTTATAAATATACTTAACAATCACCTTAAATTCATATTCGTACATGGAGATGTTTATTTATTTTAACGCGCGCGGTCTCTCGCTCGGATGTTTACACACCGGTTCTTCAACTGGCCTGCCTCGGGTCCGACATTCCCTTTTTATGGCAGGTAGAAGCTTCTCGTACTTTTGGGATAATTACTAGAATGTTCGATTTTCCAGAAACCCGTTATCGCATCGAACTCTCTCGACTGTTCCCGTCGTCCTTCCCGGAATCGCAATAAGGCGAATTTGTGTAGCTCCCGGCGTGTTTATGTCGCGGCCGGCGAGCCGTTTCGTTACAGTATTATACAAGTAACTTAAAAACCGAATTAGATGCGTCGAATTAATACCAGTAACAATATAATTTTTACCACATTTAAACTGCTGGTGTTATTTGTTCACAAGAATTTCTTTTACCTAGAATATTAGAATATACCCTCGCCAGCCTGAAAACATAGATGAAACATTAGAAGTTTTGGGCAACACAGAATTTAACACTGTAAGAGACGAAAATTTTCTTCTTGTTAGTGATGCTCAATCAAAAATTGCTGTATTCGGATGTCTGACAAATCTTAGAGCGATGTGTAATTCGCCTAAAATATATGCCGATGGTACATTTACGTATTGTGCAATTTTTTTTTCAAATGAACAATTGAACAAATAACACCAGCAGTTTAAATTTGGTAAAAATTATATTGTTACTGGTAATAATTCGACGCATCTAATTCGGTTTTTAAGTTACTTGTATAATACCGATATGTACATTTCACCAGCCAGCGCCTGGATTAATAATGAGTTGGAATCTCCTCGTTGATTATATAATTTATGCAAAAATTTATTGCTCTTGAAATACTTCGAGTTTGATATCAAAATGTAGGGGAAAACACGACGATTTCAGTAAAAATATTTTCATGTAAATCATAATTAAATATTTGTACATTATTACAGTAAACTAATTCTGTAAAAGTTTCATACAACCAGGTAAACGAACTGGTGGCCGTCGGTCCCTTCTTATCGTTTAATCCCTTTACCTCTCTAATCCGCTGGTGCTAAATGCAGCCGACCTTACTGGATAGCTCTCAGCTCTCACGATACGCCCTGAGATTTTCACCGGAGATCACGTTACGCCTTGTCTCCCACAACGAGAACTTCAAGCTACAAGACCTCTAGCTGCAAAAGAATTAATCTTTAAAAGAATTTAAAAGTAGTAAATACCTTATACAGGGATGCTATCTAGTACCTACACTTTCAGGATACATTGTACATCGAAGATGCATTAAATAAGTGGAAAAAAAGTAAAAACATTGGTATTAATTTAAACAATACAACAATATGAACAGTATATGAACATATATACAATATACCGTAGACACGTGTTTCTGACTGTTGGTCGTCATCAGTACGGTGCAGCCAGTTCGAAAGAGTTTGGAACAAGCGATGGAAAACAAGCCATAAGGACATCACACAAGGGGCCAACCGCACATTTGCGGCTTCGGCCAGACAGCCAAGGATTGTCGGCTTGTCACAGCATCACCGCGGAGGCAGTTTTAGCCAACCAAGGTGATGAATCCTTACCCAGGAACGATCAAAGACAAAAAGTGATCATGGGATGAAATACATTGGACAGGAAATAGTGGGCAAAACCGCAGAAAGCGTGAAGGGGCAACCGTAGACACGTGTTTCTGACTGTTGGTCGTCATCAGTACGTTGCAGCCTGTTCGAAATGTTTTAGAACAAGCGATGGAAAACAAGCAACAAGGACACCACACAAGAAGTGTGGTGTCAACGTTTTCCATCCATCCAATTGGGTACGTATAATAACAAGAGCGCCGAAATACCAATTTAAATAAAATCGTAAAATCCAATATTTACATAGGCAACTAATTTACATATCACTCGTTTGAACGAATAAGTTCACTTCGCCACCAGACACATCAGTTTAGCTGAAACTAAATTATACAAACGTTTGAAGAAGTAACTGACTTAATGTCTTAAAATTATCAACAAAGAAATCTACTTAAGATAGTCTTGATTTAAGCGGTAATCGATCAATTTTGCACAAGTTAGTTAAATAATAGGCCTATTATTTTGAAAAATACCTGTCCCTTCACACAAGCACTAAATTCGGAGTGCAAGGACGCTGGACCGGGGACTGTCGGGAGCATCTCACGTCGCTGACGGCAACGATTGTCGCTACTTATTGTGATAACCACACGCACACTCTCGTGGTTCGATATTAACGTACCTCACGAACTGATTCACTCACGAATCGTAGCAATTCCTGTCGGCACTGGGATCCAATGCACTGATTATTCGTTGACACTACTTTAACAAAGGGGGCCCCTCAAATTTTGGGGTACACTAGTCAAAAGTTTGTCAAAATGCTAAACCGTCCGCCCGTGATTAAAGTCGCTGACCAACTCCTCACTCCTAACCATTTCTGTCCCTAATTTCCCTTTCCCCCATCACCGGAAATGACGTATCACCAATAGCGGAGTCTCAGCTCTCTTCTTCTCTAGACTTCAAACCAATCATCATCGTTTTAATTTCCCCTTCCTGATGACGTCAGTAACGTATGCTTCTCCTCCTCCGTCTCTGTTAAGAATGTGGCGAACGGAAGTACTCCATAAAAAAATTCAAAACTTCAAAACAAAGTGAGACGGAATATCACATTTGCAATAAGTGCACACACATTAATAACGACCAAACTAATCGGAGATTCGTATTCAAATTTACAGGCCCTAAACTCACACATCATCCCAACACTCGCTCAAAATCTCATACTTCTTTCTTGTGTATTTTCGTCACTAGCGTTCCGGCGACATACTGTCGCGGTCGTTCAAATAAAAGTCTCTACACGTAAGCTTAAATACAGAGTGATCAAGAAATACTGGTTAAGTTGGCAATCCTACCTGGGGGACTTTTTGCCTAAGGGTTTGCAACGCTACACCGGAAATGTCTGCACTCTGCATGACAGCGACAGCTAAATAAACACAACACAAATAATTTAGGTTGGAACGTCGGTGGCCGTGTGGTTTAAGGAGCTGGCTTTGAGTCAGGCGGTCACTGTCGTCGTGGGTTCGAATACCACGTAATCCATGGATGTTGTGATTGTTGCGGGAAGTGTGTAAAAAATGTATTCAAAATCCCGTTCCTATTCACGCCGGTAACCAGGCCGGATAGGATCGGATATCCTGTAGGAGGGCGGGACTAGGATACACACACCCTGAGTCGGTAGAGCACGGAGTGGGTCAACTGGGGTGAGAGCCATAGGGAGTACAACCGAGCTCGAGGACCGTGGTTCGGAGCCCACGTTAAGCAGTAGGTCCCGTCCAGTTTAGCCTTGCAGCAAAAAGGAGAAGTTAGCTACTCTCAACAACTCTCTCTCAATAATTTAGGTTATGTGAATTTATTTACGATTAAAATATCACACCAGAAAAAACTTCAATATTTAAAGGTACTGCTCGAATTGAGCACCATTATGTTCTACACATAAATTCACTCTCCGTTTTAGGCTCTCGAAGACATTAATTAATATCCGAGGAGAAATATTTGCAACTTCCTCGATAATGCTTCCAGTTCTTCACGTGTATGTGGAACATTACTAAACACCTTGTTTTTAAGGTGCCCAAAGAAACAAAAGTCTAGAGGTGTCAGGTCTGGTGACCTACTTGGCCAGATTCCCGTACTTATGACTCGATGGCCAAAAACTTCCCGCAAATATTGCATGGTGGCACGAGCCGTATGTGCTCGGGCCGAATCTTGTTGAAAGTAGCCATTTTCGCGCTCCTCTACGGTTAATTGGGCAACGAATAGCTGGAGAATGTGCTGAATGTATCGTTCAGAATTAAACTGTGAAGTTTAAACACACAGGACCAATTACTCTCTGTCGTGATACAGCCAGCCAAACACCAACTTTAATAGGATGTAAAGTTGTTGTTCTAATAGCAAGTGGATTTTCACCTGACCAAATTCTGTAATTTTGAGAATTACCATAGCCATTGAGATGGAACCAGGCTTCATTGGAAAAAAAAGGTTTTATCCAGGATCTCATCATTGTTCATTTCCTGATTGAACCAATCAGGACGATCAAACGAAATCAGTAGATAAATCTTTGTGTTATGGAAAGCAACCCGTTTTATGGTGAAGGTGGTTTAGGTACTATCCGCGTTGTTAAATTAATGAACAACGTCAAGCACTTTTGCGGTTTTGACTTGTTGGAGAGGTCGAGAGGTGTAATTTAAACCGTGATTGTACTTAAATGAATAGGACTTTATCACTTAACTGTTAATAAATGCTTTAGTTACTGAGATTGCAAATATTGACTGATCTATGTGATGTTTCGTAACCGACTCTTTTAACAATTAAAAACCGGCGGGTCAGCCACTACCTGAACCGAAATGGTTTTAGGTAAATTCGGCACCGAATCCTGGATTAGCGTGAAATGTTACAGGTAAATTGGGCACAAGCCGCCTACTGTCCATTACTAGTTGGAATGAGGGCAAATTCAGTAAATTAATACTTACTTAAATTAAAACCTACTTATTTCATTACTATCGTACTGTTGAATTTGTACCGTCGAAATGTTCAGTTAGACCACTTATGTCCCACAGGGCACTCGGTTGATCCTTGCCCTCTTGCCCTCTTTAATAATATTTTGTATCTGTTATAAGGGTCGGTGCCCAATTTAGAAACAGATTAACACCGGTCGGTCGTAAAAAATTGTGAGAGATTAAATAGTGCCTAATTTACCCACGTCAATTAAAAACCAAACTCACTTGAGCAGTAAACACACTTCACAATTTCAGGTCAATTTTCTTCGTCTTCAGAGGGTTGTCGAACTGATCGTGGGTGACTCATAAATCTATAGTTGAAGTGGTGTTTCCTTTGTTGACAAACTACAAAATTTAACATTCCGAACAAAAAAATTAAACCGATTATGAATACAAATTTACTTCTCAACACTTTGTTTTCGTTTAATGGTTACATCAACGGAATTGACTCCTTAAAATACTTTTCGTCTCGGTGCGCTACTGATCGCTCCTGTATCGTCAGCACGTAGACTCCATTTCACATAAGAAGAACCGTGGCCTTGAGTTCCATGCAGGCCGCATCTCCGTCACGAAGTCGCCCGATCGGCATCTGGACAGTAGCGATCCGAGCAGTAATCGTATTTGGGGATAATGCGGGCATAATATTAATTCGTGTACTGTTAGTTGCCTATGTTGTGTAAACAACAAGAATAATTTAATCTAAATCATTTCGCTTTAGTCAAAATACACAATGCACAACGTACAAAACTGTAATAATAATAAAATAAACAATGGGAGAATGTTCTCGGGGAGCTGAGATAAAATCAGAAATGTTCTTGATAATCCCCAAAATAATAACAATAATTGTATAATATTTCACAGTGCCGACGTTTTGTTCAGTATTCTGAACATATTCATGGCTATGTCATTAAAATAGAAAACTTGACATGTTTAGTCAAGTTTTGAGTCAAGTAAGGAGTAAAATATCCTGTTCTAATGTAAATAGGTAGTACCATTTTTATATTTTTATAATAAAAATTTGAATCGCCGCTAAAGTGTCAATGCTGTCACTGTTAAACGTCGAAGTAGCTGTCAAGCAACCGGAAGTGGTTCCAGTTCTACCATTTTAAAGTAAAATTTAGGATTGCCAACTTAAACAGTATTTTTTGATCACGTTGTACTATCGTAATCTTGCTAAATAAGTGCGGTAGCGCCACTCGCGGTATGACTCTGAAACAGTTTTTTGTAAATAACTGAAATCTTGTTTCTTTTCTTTGGTTTATTTTTTTTATCATGCCTATATATAACCATACCCTAATACCATAAAACCTCTTTGGAAATGACAAACAAAACAACATGATCGCCATTTAGCATAGTAACACTGTATTTAGCACATAACCAGGTGTGCTAAATTGACCAACTTATTTCTATTGGAATATTTAGCATGCTATTGCTGAAACTCTACGACTAGCACAACTAGCACGCTATAGCATGCTAAATGAAAGATTGTGAGTACCCCACATGTATTTGAAATGCTACGCCACTGGAGAGAAAGATTTCTTACAGGAAGTCGGCCATATGCAGAAGCCACTTTGGTCTGTGCTTTGGTCTATTTGTTCCAACCACTTTTGTTACCTCCTCTCAGTCCTCTCTCTTTTATCTCTATGCTCTATGCGTGACATGGTCCATGGTCGACGTTTTGTGTAATCGACCATCGACCAAACAAAACATCAGCCATTTTCCCGGTGTTATATTAGTTTGATATTAGTTTGTAATTGTGCCCAAAAATGAAAGTCGAAGAAGTGAAAAGTACCGTGAAGACGCAGAGGATCAGCGCCCATAGCCACATTAAGGGTTTGGGCCTCGACGAGAATGGATTCGCCATACCGGTCGCTGCGGGGCTCGTTGGACAGGAACAGGCCAGGGAGGTTAGGAATTGAGTTGATTTCACTTATATTTCCTTGTACTTGCGAAAAATTGTTTAAAAGTGTTAAGTAATGTAATTTATTGCGTACTGAACGAAATTTTAACGACCACATTTAGTGTAACATAACCTCAACGTCACCTTAAATTTTTCTGGTTTGGCCTCCTGTTTTAGGCCGCCGGTATCGTGGTCGACATGATCAGGAGCAAGAAGATGGCCGGTAGGGCGGTCTTGCTGGCAGGCCCGCCGGGCACGGGGAAAACAGCGATAGCTCTCGCCATAGCCCAGGAACTTGGCAACAAAGTCCCGTTCTGCCCAATGGTTGGCTCCGAGGTATACAGCTCAGAGATCAAGAAGACCGAGGTGCTCATGGAGAACTTCCGGAGGGCGATCGGACTCCGCATCAGGGAGACGAAGGAAGTGTATGAGGGCGAGGTTAGCGAACTGAGTCCAGTCGAAACTGAGAACCCCGCTGGAGGTACGATAGATTTCGTTCGGTCATGATAAGAGATGTAATATATATGTTAGGCGGACCTTACACGTTCAATCTACCATCAATTTGATCCAATTCTGCGATCCAGATTGACGAAATACTGAGCGAATTGACGGACTGACGGAGTGGATTGATGAGTATTCTAACTGAATAAATTTCGTCAATCCGGATTGAACTGACTGCAAATTGTCCGTGTGATGCGTTCACGTCAATCTGGCGTCAGTCACCATATATTTGATTATGAAGTTGTTTCATTACTCTTTGCAACTATTTAATATTTTTTAGAGAAGCATTACACATTGCATTGTAAAAAACAATATGTATCACTCCACGGGTTTTTTTTTACATTTTTCAAAAGTAAACAATATTTTAAATTAATTCAAAATTCAAAAAACTTTGCCAACCCATTTTTGCTTCTATAAAATTTTATCCTGAAAGATCAGGTCTCTTTTCCTGTGGACAGTCAGATATTAAAGTTTTATTATACTTACCTTAATATAAGACTGAAGAACATAAAGTAGTACTTCACATGTGTACAATATGGCCTCACTAATAGCAGCTGGTGACATTAAGATCGAAAACTTTAAATCTTCAAAGTTTCTTCCAGTAGCAAGATATCTTAACGTTGCAGCCAGTTTTTCTTCGGCTGTTATCGACTTTCTCATGCAAGTATCTTTTTTAGTTAAATATGGTTTCACCACATTCAATAGTTCTTCAAAGCAGGTTTTTTTCATACGATAATAGTTTTCGTAATCTTCCCATTCGCCCGTGTGTTTAATTTCATTTATTAAATTTAAATGCGTGTATTGTTCTCGTTTCTTCAGCCACCCTTTCACCCACTTTTTCCTTCTAACGCCTCTTTTACTTGCCAAAGTTAATATTACTCCAATGACACATTTTTGAAAATGGTAATAATCCATTTTCTCCTTCGCCTTCACGTTCGGTGGGAAGATTGACACTGGACGAACAATCTGGATTGAACGTCTAATGCCGTCCGTCAGTCCGTCAGTCTGCCATCAATTCATCATGATCAAGATCGTGGATTGAATTGACGGCAGATTGAACGTGTAAGGTCCGCCTTATAAAGATTGTTTCTGTAAAAGTCGCAGCTCTCAAACTACTTTGCTTCTAGGATATGGTAAGACTGTCAGCCATGTTATCATTGGCTTGAGAACGGCTAAGGGCAGTAAGCAGCTGAAATTGGACCCGAGCATCTATGAGGCGCTCCAGAAGGAGAAGGTCGAAGTGGGCGACGTGATTTACATAGAGGCGACCAGCGGGGCTGTGAAGCGGCAGGGCAGGTCTGATACTTTTGCCACAGAGTTCGACCTAGAAGCCGAGGAATATGTCCCACTGCCCAAGGGGGATGTACACAAGAAAAAAGAAGTAGTACAGGTTAGTGATTGTAGTTTCATAGGGAACGGTATCCCTCGATGGATGTTAGCGTAGGTTGAGTGTATTAACAAAACAGTTCAAATAGACTTATTTAAATCTCTCAAGAGATGACTCTTTTTTGGAGGTTTGACTAGGTTTGACTATATCTTGACATTTATGTAGGGAGTGAACTGTATGTATCTGTAGGTATGCTTCTTTTAGTGTGTGACACTCACAGTTTGTATGCGTGAATAGTGCTTATGATCAAATCCTGTATAATTTAAGCCTCAACAAGGTAAATATTCCCCTATTTGACCAAGTCACTTCTGTTATATATAAGACTTAAATTTAAGGACGTCACACTGCACGACTTGGACGTGGCCAATGCGAAACCTCAGGGGGGCCAAGACGTTCTCTCCATGATGGGTCAGCTGCTGAAACCAAAGAAAACTGAAATAACGGACAAGCTACGTCAAGAAATTAATAAGATTGTCGATAAATACATCGACCAAGGCTCCGCCGAGCTCGTCCCAGGTGTTCTCTTTATCGACGAAGTTCACATGCTGGATATTGAAACGTTTACTTATTTACATCGAGCCCTGGAGAGCGCCATTGCTCCGATCGTAATATTCGCTACTAATAGGGGTCGATGTCTGATTAGGGGGACGGATGATATCTACTCGCCGCACGGTATCCCTCTCGACCTCTTGGACAGATTGCTGATAATCCGGACGATACCCTACAATAGGTAATGACATTTTTAAGATAGACGTGCCAAGCACTGTCAACGTTTGTTAGAGGTAAAAACTATAGGCGGATATGTTCTCTAGAAACTGTACTTGGAGTACAGTTTTCACATTAAACATTGAAATATTGGAGAAGTTACATTCTAAGGTGCTATAAACTATTGTAAATGTGCCATGATTTGTTCTAACAAAACTATTATTATAGCACTTCCCCTGAATCAGTGAAATTAACTAGTTCTATTTTTTTCAAGTATTTAAAAAGATTTCCAAACAGACTGTATACTTCATGAAACCACCAATCATACAACTATGACTATAAACCAATGTGGTATACCATATAACCTTGTTTCAAGATTTTAGGTTTTATGGCTTGTATTGTATTCCTATATTTTAATCTAAAACTAATTTATATACTTATTACTATACTATAAGACCTACCATGATATGGTAGCTATTAATATAGTTGTACAAGTGTAAAGAAACAAAGTAGATGTCTAAATGTATAATTATTTACGTTATAAGTCCAGTAGGTTATTTGTAACAGGATGAATCAGACATTATGGACAAGGCATAGTCAGGAGCCGAATCAAGAGTGCCTAGACGAGTACTGTTACAAGTACTACAGTCGTGTGTCATAATGAATTTTATCATACTGTCTGGTAGATGTTCGCTTACAACATCAATTTGAGTCAAAAAATCACAGTTTTTGAAAATTGCATCACCTTTCGTCCCGTGGCCACGGTTTTGTTATTATTTTACATTCAATATTTATCACTTTAAAATGAAGGCCATGAACTGTTGCTGAGCAGCACTTACTGGCTCTGATGCTGTTATAACTCATCTATCGGACTCAAATTGATATTGTAAGCGAACATCTACCAGACAGTATGAAATTTATGAATTAATGAAAAGTAATTTCCACTTTCTTATATGAAGAACTTGTGCAGTAGAAATGTTGTAATCGGGTCGATTTTTCCAATTTAAGTTACTGACATGTCTAGGCTTCTAGTATGTCCAGTTGTGTTTCTCAGGAAATTTAAAATCATAAACCGTTCAACTTTGTATTTAGACTTTGTACCATCTATACCAGGACCTCCCAATAAACTTTGTGTTTAATTGGCTGGAATAAAAGTTCTTACTCTTGTTCTTTTTCAGTTAATGGATTTTTTTTCAAAATTCATTCCAATATTGTTTCGATTATTTATTCTACTATTGATCATGTGTAATGAGGTTTAATAACATATTTGGCCAATTTTTCTCTAAAGGATACTTACACTTGTCATTTTTCGAACTTGGAAAATTTCTCAAAATCCGCTCCACGTTTTTTTTCAACTGATTATTCTTCTATCGAATATGTATAATAAAGTTTAATAGGACATTTTACACTTTATTTTCAAATTTTTAAAATCGTATTGAAGTCCGCTCTATGAATTTTAGTTCTCCAGATTAATGGTATTGCATAAAGAAATAATTGTCTTTATAAGTTGATTAGCTATCACTGTTACTATTGTTATTTCAGGCCTGATATGGAGCAGATTTTGCAGTTGAGAGCCAACACTGAAGGTTTGGAAATTGAACCGGAGGCTATTACCACTCTAGGCGAAATTGGCACCAAAGCCACTTTACGTTATGCCGTGCAATTGCTCACCCCAGCGTATCTTACGGCTAAAGTCAATGGTAGAGGTAACATAACACAGAGTGATGTCGAGGAAGTCGGGAGCCTGTTCTTGGACGCCAAGGCTTCGGCGAAGATTTTAACAGAAAACAGGGACAAGTACATGACTTAGGACTTAGATATTCGAATTGTGTTGTATTTTTATAAATTTGTCATTTGATTAAGTTAATTTAGGACCCACGGAGACCATACTCGGATATCGAAAAGATGAAGATACTTTCATTTTTCTTTTTAGTACGATTCGCAGAGTTCTTTTTTCGATAACTTGAGTATAGTTTTTCTGTTTACCTGTGTAGCAAAAAAATACTGTTACAGTTTAGGTTAATAAAAGTTCCTCATATTACATTTTTCCCTTACCATAATTTGGTTGGTCATTCCTTTTTTTATTATAGGTGATGAAGTCGGCTTACTTTCAAAACAACTTTTTTCTTTTATTACACCTCCATTTAAATTTTAATATTACAAAGTGTTTCTAAATAAACCGGGACATTAAATAGCAGTACCTTTCTGACGAATATGTATAATTATGATAGCGGTTACGCGCTTGGAAACCAAACGAGCATTAAACGCCTACTACATAGAATTTTTTGGTATTAGCACAGAATACAAATTACGAATACGTATCGATTTCGAAGTTTGAAAAATTGATCTTTTGCTTGAAATTAAATTGAAAGCTTTATATATATGGCCATTTTATATACAGTAACCGCTCGATTATCCGAAATAATGTGGACCGAAACCATTTCTGATAACTGAAAGTTCGGATAATGCGGAGGTTAATTAATATATTCCTGAATTCATCATTAAAATAAATAAACCTTTTTTACATACGGTTTCTTGGTTTATTACTTATATTTATATTTTATGTTTACGGCCAAATCGTTCCATTGATAGAATCAAGTTGACACTGGCAAAATCCCGACTGTATTCGGAGATCAAAACAAAACCAATTTTTATTTTATTTAAGAAAGCATTAGGTTTCTAAAAAAGCATAAGGAAGAAACACGTGCAATTTCGGAAAATGCGGCGACAAGTTGCAACCATTTGGGATAAATACGGCGAAATCGCTATTTAATTCCGTTTCCGGGCGGGATAACCGGGCGGCTACTGTAATATGATACGTTCCACGCCGAATTGGGATTTTTTTTAGATGTGGCCCAAAATGAGGGAAAATGGTCCTTTTGGGGCCCCGAAACTCCCCCTAAATTTTTAGGGTCCCAAGTGGAATATAACTCAAGTTATTGAAAATTGAAATTTTCAGGTTCCGCTTCAAAACAAAAAATTTTCAACCATCCATAACTTGTAAAAATACTCATTTTTATGAAAAAAGTTTCAAACAAAATATGTTTGTAATGCTTTAAACTTTTGGAAACTGCTAAAAGAAAGTTCATCCGACGTGGTTCACTGTTGACGGGTCTGGGCCCCATTTGTCGTCAGGCTGCAAAAAAGCGTCATCAGCGTTTCTGACCAAAAAAATTAGGAGCGTGTCAGGATTCGATACAAAACTTTTGAGCCCAAACAGAAGTTCGTCAGACCTAAGGGCTCTGAGAAAAAAAAATGGTAAATAAAAAATTTCATTGAGCCCCCAGAAATCCATTGTTTGCTAGATATCAAACCATGAGCGACATGTTTTCTTGAAGTTAACTGGGGATCCATATCACTAAGGTTGGCATGCTATTTTCGTATAAGTAGAGCATTTCCCAAGTTCCCGGCGGCTCCAAAACTCATAATTCCTCAAAATACTTGAATTTTGAGCCCAGACGACTTCGCTTGACGCAATTTTTTATCCAAGAAACGACTCACCCAAATTGTTGCTTTTTTTGATGTTTTTGAAGTTCCACAACGGTTAAAGACAACGCTGAAGCAAGCTTCCACAAGAATTGTGCTGAAAATTTGAATTTTCAACACAAATCTTCAAGTTTGGAACCAGCCCTTAGGTCTGGCGAACTTCTGTTTGGACCCAAAAGTTTTGTATCGGATCCAGCTACGCTCGTGATTGATTTTTTTGGTCGGGAACCCTGGATATGTTTTTTTTTTTGGCGGCCTGACGAATAATGGCGCCCAGACCCATCAACAGTGAACCGTGCTGGATGAACTTTTTTTAGCAGTTTACAAAAGTTTAAAGCATTGCAAACAACTTTTGTTTCAAACTTTTTTCATAAAAATTGGTATTTTTACAAGTTATGGATGGTTGAAAATTTTTGGTTTTGGAGCCGAACCTGAAAATTTCAATTTTTAATTGTCCATAACTTGAGTTCTATTCCACTTGGGGTCCTAAAAATTTGGGGGGTGTTTCGGGGGCCCAAAAGGACCATCCGGATCCTCGCATTTCTTGCATCCTAAGCGCCATTGTTTTTTATCTTGCCACTCGTTTTCCGTCAGTCCTCTCATTTACATAGCTTCCTTGACTGCTTCATTCCAGTCTTTTAAAGGTCTTCCTCGTTTTCTTCTTCTCTTCGTTGGGATCCATCTCCACACTCTTTGGGGCCATCTCTTTCTGTTTGTATCCATTATTCGTAGGTGTCCATGCCACATCAATCTTCTTGTTTCTATATTATGAAAGTTAAAATGGCTATGAATGTTTGTTTTTTTGCAATGAAATTTAATTTTCACTTTTAAGATTCAAGCGATGCTTAAAACTTTTTGGATTTCAGCACTACAAAAACATTAGCATTTTTAATTTTGGTGCTGTGAAAACTAGAACATAATTTTAAAGTTCGTGTTATTCTTTCTAGATTCTAGAATACGACCCCGTATTTGCCGATTAGAGGCGCTTGGTTCAGAAGTCGACACTTTGTATTCTACCTATTTGCCGCGTTTCGGAATGCGTATAAAAGTTGGCATCGTAACATGTAACGAAACAATAGAATGACGGAAATGGTAGGCTACGTTGTTATTTCACCATAATATACATAAAAAATTCCGAAAGCGATTTTTCTACTTCCTTCTTTATAGGTGAAAAACGTTCGGTGTGAATATTAATCAGCTATCATTCCGACGAAAAAAAATATATTGAGGTTATTGCGTGTGTGCGTGTGTCGCTTTTCGGACTCCACGAATCACGTTTAATACGTTTCGAATAAATATTAATTCGATTTAATGAAAATACTCCGTCGATTACTAATCACGATGTCCGAAGGTGTCACTCTGTGGCACTTTTACTTAATAGCTTTGAATTGTTATATGTACATAAAATTTATTTTATTTCATTTTTTGATTTATTTACAATCCCGAGGGGCCATTTTCAACACAGGTAATTAATAAAAAAATAATATAAAATTACGAAATGTTTACCAGCAAGTTTGCTTATAGTATAAAAATTCATAGGAACATAGAAAAGACTTAATATAAGGTATAAGTACGTAAAAATGAGAATAGGAACAATTTACAACTTTAAAACTTTATAGCCTAGCGATGCTTTATAGTTACTGATTGTATAAGTGTTTTGGATAGGAGTTTTATTCACGCAATTAAACGTGAGAGCGCCAGCTCGATAAATAATAATTTCGGAACCACAAGTTCCGAAACCACACTGAAACATACTATAAATGAAAAATGGTGTCACCAGGATTACATTCTTTCAATAGAGTGGACGATATACCATATACCGTCTGGACCTGGTCTCTTGTATATACGTAAACCTGCAAGTTTCGTAAATACTTCCGAAATAGACACTGGTTTACAGAAATATCGAGATTCCAGGCAGGAGCGGGAATTTCAATAGTATTAATATTGATATTACTATAAGTCGTTAACAAATCATTAGCAAACATCCGCGATAGCCCCACGAGATGACGCTTTAGTCATCAATCATACATTATTTCACTTGGAAAGTCTGGTTTACTACGGTTCAAATTCACAAAATTCCAAAAATGTTTTAGATTCGAGAATACATTGTGTTCAGTTGGTATAAAGTTATATAAAGTTAATAAAGTTATCGTAAGATATCTTAGTTAATTTAGTTAGTTAATATAATACAATCATCTTGTAACGCCCAAAGCTGTTCGTTCGATCAATCGATGATCAAGCAAACGGACTTCCTCCTGACCAGTAATAATATGCAGAATATTACAATGACGTAGGTCAGTACGTTAACCATACATTCTTTGAGCTAAACTAGTGGAACTGTCCTGATGTCACTTTTTTCTTAAATATAGGGTGTTCAAGTTCACCTTTTATTATTTTCATTGTTTTAAGATACGTTTTTTCAATATTGGTGCAGCTTTTATTTTTCTTTAAGCATACTTTCTGTGTGATTTTAACCAAAATACTCAAAGAAATATTACACAAATATGGGGATTAGATTTTGAGGAACACCCATGAACTTGACATCCCTTTTTAATAGTAAGCTGATGGTTTATCTAACTGTTTTCACTCTTGTAAAATTTTGATTGGATGCTTCCTTTGAGATATTATGCTCTGTGTTGCGATTTTTTTAATAATCTTATTTATTTTATTAAATAAGATAAATCCATATTGTAACGTTTATTTTCTAATTTATTTACACTAATACTAAGTGTACACTAGACACTTACTTAATTTATTTACACTATTACTAAACTAATTTATATAACAGACTTAACTAATTAATTTATATCACACTCTTAATCGTTAATTTATTTCACTTCAATCGCTTTCGCTATTTCGCTTGTTTATTTCGCGAGTCAAGTAACTAACAATAGGGTATTCACAATCTTTCCTTTAGCATGCTATAGCGTGCTAGTTGTGCTAGTCGTAGAGTTTCAGCAATAGCATGCTAAATATTCCGATAGAAATAAGTTGGTCAATTTAGCACACCTGGTTGTGTGCTAAATAGAGTGTTACTAAGCTAAATGGCAGCCATGTTGTTCCTGTTTTGTTGTGAACACCGGATGATCCTTTATTTCCTCTAAAATTGTTTGGAACTGAAAAAAAAAAATCACTCTTAAGAGTGTCTTAAAACGGTTCTCGTCCAAATTTAGTAAAACAGATTCATACCAATCTGCAGATTTTACCACCGATCCTAATTGAAATGGTACAGAATACCTACAAGAGGAAACGGCAAGAATCCTATCTAAACAATCCTCACTGACTTCATCCTCTTCTTCTGCAGTTTCACATGACAGAATTTCTAATAAAGTCATTCGCCAAAGTTTCACATAATTTAAATTTTTCACTACTCTTCGCCATGATAAAAGAAATAAACTAAAGAAAAGAAACAAGATTTCAGTTATTTACAAAAAAACTGTTTCAGAATCATACCGCGAGTGGCGCCACCGCACTTTTTAGCAAGATTACAATAGTACTTACCTTGGGTCACTCATAATTCTAATTTTAGCATGCTAACGATTTAGCATGCTAAATAACATTGTGAGTACCCTAAATATCTCATAAAGGAAGCACAAAATCAAAGTTGTAAAATCGTCAGTGAAGTTGGATATACCATCAGCTTTTTACAATAAATGGATGTCAAGTTCATAAGCGTTCGCCAACAAAATGGAAAGTTAAAGTATACCACATCCTCCAATTATTTTCTAATGCTTTTCTGAGTGTTTTAGTTAAAATCGTAAAGTGTGCTTAAACAAAAGTAAATTTACTAATTCACTTAAATAAAAATAATGATTAATAAGTTATTAATAAGTTAAAAATAATTTACTGTACTAAATTTGAAAATAGTATATCATTATACTAGTCTAATAAGACGGAGTATTGTCACACGAGTGCATTAATAGAACGAGTGTGACAATACGTCTTATTAAACGTGTGTAATATACTATTTTATCACCTTTGCTTTATTAATTCATTAAATTTTGGCTGTTGAAGTTCTGGTATTACACTAGAGAATTTTGCTTGGGTTGGTCACACTGACGTCACTGACATGGACGTTTCGTATTTGAATTTGAAAATCTTAGTAGCCCTAGGACAAATTCAATAACTACGCTCTTACTTATGTGCGAGAAATGGAAGATAACTGTAGAATTGACCTGTACAGCATATTTTCAGGAGAAAAGCAAGACAAAAAAGTCTTCGACGTTCTGGACATCGTACTATAGCATGCTGAGAGCATGTCTAAATGCTTATAAGAACGCAGATATATCGAAGTTTTCACGACTGCATGCTTTTCTCAAACGGCAGTCTCAAGGTTATCAGCCTAAAAAATCAAAATTTTTGGATATTGCTGAAATAAATCAGTTTTTAAGTCAAGGCGACGATCTTCATTATTTGGCAATTAAAGTAAGTTTGTTTTTTTAAAAATCATGTTTCATTTGTTACCTGTTTGTATTGTTTTCGTTCAGGTTATACTCATAATGGGATATACTTATTATACTTACGGGCTTCATCTTATTAAGAAATATGTCAGCCTTCGACCAATCGGTATAGCTTCAAAACGCTTTTTTCTCACATACCGAAACGGCCGATGCATCACTAACTCTATAGGGATTAATAAGATTAGCCAAGTGCCACGCATAATTGCTACGTTTCTGAATCTTGCTAATCCGGATCAGTACACGGGGCACTGCTTCCGTAGGTCCAGTGCATCAAACTTGGCCAATAATGGAGCAGATTTAATTACTATTAAAAACCATGGGGCCTGGAAGTCTTGGGCAATAGCAGAGGGGTACATTGACACTTCGTTAAAAAGGAAAAGAGATGTGGCGGATATGCTAAGATCATCGACATCTACTTCTACTTCCGTCAATGCACAACCAATGTCCGAGCCAGAAGAGCCAGAACCCCCTAAAACTGGAACTATAAACAATATCAATTCAATCACAAATGAGACCAGTTTCGTACGAAATATTCAGGGAAATACTAACTTTAATCACCCAAAATGTCTCTAGCATTAGCATAAATGCCCAAGCCAGAGTAATGTCGTAGTTAAAATTTTCACTAATTGTACATTAGCTACTGATTAGTTGTTCGTCTTTTGGGTCATACCGTCTTCTGTACCTTGTAATGCATTTTGTACTAGAATAATCTAAAATAATACCAAATAATACATTTTTTATGTAAATTTTAAAGGTTATGTTTACTAATAATTTAACCTTGACATCTACACACGTCTCCATGATAGGCTGACATACCAACTTAACAAAACTAAAATGTTACCAAAAGTAGTGTAAGAATATGAATATTATTACACTACTTTCGGTGTAAGAATGAGATCATTAGTAACGCAAAGTAGGTAAGGATCTTTAAACAGCCAAAATAAAAAAAATATTTTTAAAAACTTTCACACCTATATTGAACCTATATAATGACACTTTATATAAGTATCACATATTAAAAAAAATGTTCACATGAAGAGTGACATAACAAAAGCCCATTGGTTTAGCCCAAAGAATGTGTGTTTAACGGATTGACCCACTTTCTTGTAACACCCCGTATATACCTTGTTGATATGGATGGCGAAAAATACTGGCCGAAAATATTTTATTCTGTTCTTTTTCAAAATATCATTAATGCTTACTACTTTTGTCATATCTTAAATGTATTATAACGGCAAAGAAAATAAACAATGTTGACCAACCTTCTCGGATTCTCACTCATGGTTATAATTGACGTACGAAACGTAATAATTAATAAATGAAATAATATTTGTTTTTTGTAATTTATCATATTTCGAACTGATTTAAAGGCATTTTATTTTAATGCATATTTATTGGAAGGCTTACAATAACATTTGGTCATAATTTAATCAATAATTATCCTGTGAGGCTTAAAAACTTTAGAAAAATCATAACTTTTAAATGAAGTAAAATTGTCAAAAATTGTTAATAATTTTTTTAGATAATTTATTTATTTGATAAATATTCAGTGTAACGTTTCAAAATGTTTCGAATTTTAGCTTAGGCGGACACCATAGTTGCAACATAAAGGTTTGAGACTGTGATGCAAACGAATCCTAAAAATGCGACATATTATCGACATTTTCATGGGTTCAAATACCACGCTAATTATGTACATAATTAATTTTTTAACAATAATTAGTGCTGCCTAACACCTATCACTTAATTCATTTAGACTATTTATTTACGTTTTCCGTTAGACTGTCGTTTAACTGTGCTGGTATATACCATGTTTTCGGATTATACTATAGTAAATCCACCGAGAAGAAAACTTCCATGAAACACAAACGTCGAAATTCAAAGCGCGCGAACAGCTAGCGAATAAGTACATGGTCGCATTAAGAATGATCGCTTTGACTATAACTTATCTTTTACTAACATTTTACTAAGGAAGTTCATTTCTTTCTTTTCTGTATACATTTCAAAAAAATGGTTTTCTCGGGTCAGCTTAAGTATGTTCCAGGTCTCTTTTTGGGAGGCGAGCAGGGAAGGTGTCTCCATAATTGCAATAAATCACAGAAATATGTTTAAACAAATTGATATCAAAAACCTGAATAACAATAGGGATACTTACGTTAAAATAAACTATCAACTAAAAGTCCACTATCACCGTCAACGACTTTCCTGAACGCTTGTAAACAGACAACCATAGATCAGACAACTAAACTTGTTAATTTCACTGAACAGACTCTGTACATCAACAATTCCCGCCAAAAGTTTTATGACTTTCCACCAATAGCAAACGACGTGTATTAGGTGTTGTCTAACTTTACTACCTTTTCTCGTTTCGTGGATGTTTTCTTCTCAGTGGATTTACTATAACCACCCTCACTTGATTTACTTGATTACGACTGCTGTGAAGTTCGTCCCAGTTTTGGTTAGTCTGCGTACGAAGCTAAGGCAAAGTAAGCGTTCTAATAAAAATTAGTCTTCATATGATATGAAGGCGTTGAGGTTCCCCACCGTCTCTTGTTTCAATGGAGAGACAGACACTGTTGCCCAGTCTTCAAGTAATAATGAGATCGAATATAAATAACCTTAACCTCACTTTCACAGGTAAATAAAGGTGCAAGTATTCAGTAATCAATTAACAAATATGTTCATAAAAGAACAATTGATAAACTCGACAAACAGGTTTATTGATTATATTTAGCGCTATCTATAAAGTAAATTCGAAAACGATAATTTAAACAAGATCAGCTGTTTCGGAAATATGACCGATCCGGGCGGTAATGGCAACACTACTCCACGTTGCCAACATAAAATATACCCGTGAATTTGAATCTTCGAGTAGTATACCTACCACCTGCTACAGTACAGTTGGTTGTATATGGTCACCTAATCACAAACATCGAAAGTTGTTTTACTTTTTCTATATGTACATTTTTTGTAGCCTTTTAAACACACAAAAGTACTTTGAATTTTAGGAAAGTCGTTTCGATAACGAAATTATAGTTCTGGAGGAATATAGTTCACATACACTCTCTTTCTCTCTCTGCTTTGACTTCAACTTTTTTCCTCATCCCGTCGGAAATATTACTCAAACAAAAAAATTCCTGCAACATGTCCGACATCGCCGCCGCCATGTTTTCAAAATACTGCGAGGCGCAAAAAAGTGCTCTCCTGGTACAAAAAACTGGCGTGAGAAACGCACGACGGTTACCTGAAACCCCGCAGGAGGGAACTCCATTAATCTAGAAACATATTTTTTTCGGGTGGCTTTTTTGTCTCGGCGGTAAAAATATATGTATTTCCGTATTTTTAAAAGGGTTAAGGGTTTGTTGAACCCCCGGGCGCGGGATATTTTCGGAGGAAGGGTTCCGTTTGGAAGGGGGAGGGTTTTTTAAAGGATCGACGAGAGTGATTTTTTATGATACATATTTTGTGTAAATTTATAACACACCGCTGTACTTTGGAAACGTTATTAACGTTAATGAGCTTGAAGTTTGGTAACTCTGTCATGAAGTAAAGAAATAAATGGTCTATTCTAAAATAATTCATTAAGTTTCGATTAGTAATCTTATCTTTGTTTTATTTCTTCATAAGTGGTTCTACTCAATTTTTACTAACTTTTTTTTTAAAATTTGTCTTGTGTTCAAAAAATTACTATATCATATTCTACCGTACGGCAACTTCTTTTCTATCAATTGCTTTCCCAATGAAGTCATTTCAAGAAGTGTTGATTGGTAGTGTCAATATTTTTAAATTCCTGTACGTGCTTTCTCTTTGCAATGTTTGCCGGATGTTATATTACGAATCTGTCCTGTTTTGGGATTGACTGTCTCAGTCTACAGAGACTAATTGTTTTAGATTAATTACTTTTACAATGAAATAATTATATTAAGTATACTGATTAGTGGTGTTAATATTTTTAAATTTCTGTAGGCGCTTTCTCTTTACAATGTTTGTTGAATATTATTGTTTCTGTATATGTCGTCTGTTTTTTTGGGATTTACCGCCTTATTTAAACAAATTATTGTTTATTAAGTGCTGTACCGATGAAGTCTTTCATCACGTATTGATCGGTGGTGTCATTTTTTTAAATTCCTATAAATGCTTACTATTTACATTCTTTGTTACATGTTATTATGAATCCACTATGTGTTCTGAAAATAACTTTCTCATATTCTGCAGTAAAACGAAGCAACACAAAAAAATAAATTAATTCCGACGAATGTTCCTCTTTACAAGGAGTCTGTGTAACTTCCGGTTTTATAACTCTTTCTTTCCATCTGCGAGCCTCGGGGAGAGTATAAAAACCCATCGAAAAAAATATATATATGAA
Source organism: Cryptocephalus moraei (assembly GCA_946251905.1). Taxonomy (NCBI): domain Eukaryota; kingdom Metazoa; phylum Arthropoda; class Insecta; order Coleoptera; family Chrysomelidae; genus Cryptocephalus; species Cryptocephalus moraei. The sequence continues at coordinate 32,380,214 of OX276454.1, read as the reverse complement.
ATATGCCATATGGTCTCCCTCATTTCACCTTAGAGGGAAATGCACTCGATTAAAAATATGAGTTTTATTTTTAACGTTCACTCGCGGTATACGAAAACACAAGAAGGGAATATTAATTCGTGGCTCCGCGGGGCCATTTCTTATTTTCGATGGCGCAAATGGATTCTCTAGATGGGGAAAAATAAGGTTTAATTATAGAACTGGAACGGATAGTGGTTTGTGAATTAATGTCGAGATTAAGGCGAGTGTATTATTATTCGTATGCCTGGAATTTATTACAAGATGCGTACGCTCTTCTATTTATATACGTTTGGGATGAACGTCAAAAAATTTTAGAGGTGGTGTTGATTAAAGTTTTATGCAATATTAAAGTGAGTGTCACTTTTTACAGAAATCCGCAGGATATCCCATATTCGGGTGTATAAAGTCATGTCCCGTGTGGGGTTGTTAGATCCCCCATCGGGCGCCTCCCCAGGTGGCGGATAGGGGAAAGCCTCCCAGATATGGGTGGTACCGGGGAAATGAAATACCCGGGGCGGACCAAAACTAACAACTGGACAACGGCAGCTGGTTGTTCAAAACTGGACACAGGCAAGAAATAAATGGCTGTGTATCAGATACTCGCAGGCGAGAATCAGGATGATTTAACCGGCTGTGATACAGCGATGAGGAAAGCAACGGGAAACTACCTCATTACAACTCCCAAGATATTAGCATGGCAGACACAACTGAAGAAATGGCCCTTAGTCCCCGGCAGCCCTTAAATGGGCAGAGGGTGCGAAGAATCCCCGGGTGGTTTAAAATAGCAACTTGGAATGTTAGAAGTATATATGAAAGTGGTAAAATACACAACGTCGTCCAGAAAATGAAAAGGTTGAGCATACATATAATGGGATTGAGCGAAACACGGTGGCCGAACGCGGGAGAGTGTATAGTACAAGACCAAACAGTATATTACTCAGGCAACAGCGATCCAGATCATAGAAATGGAGTGGGAATAATCATAAGCAAAGAAATCAGGTCTGCAGTGAAATTCTTCATACCAGTGTCCGACAGAATAATTATGGTCAAGCTGCATGCTTTTCCACTGGATGTGAATATAATACAGGTTTACGCCCCCACAGCGGAAAGTGATGAAGAACTGGCGGAGGAATTCTACTATCAGTTGGAACTTCTCATGAAACAGAACAAAAGTAGTGAAATAACTGTAGTAATGGGAGACTTCAATGCTAAGGTGGGTCAAGGAAAATACTCTAATATAGTTGGTAACTTTGGTCTGGGTACGCGCAACGAGAGAGGTGACAGACTGGTTCAATTCTGTGAAGAGCACAAACTGGTTATCGGCAATACTTTATTCAAACTTCCCCCTCGTCGACTGTATACATGGAAGTCCCCGGCTGACGCATCAGGCAAGATAATTAGAAACCAAATAGATTATATCACTGTTCCAGAGAGATTCCGCAATGCAGTCAAGTCAGTAAAAACTTATCCAGGTGCTGACATAGACTCCGACCATAATCCGGTTGTATGTAGAATGGAGATCAAACTGAAAAGAGTTGACAGAAAACCCTCAGGTAAAACAGTTGATATAAGTAAACTACAAAAACCTGAAGTTAAACAGAAGATGCAAGAATCAATCAGCAAGCTTTTTACTGGAATTGACGCTCAAACCGAAGACTACTTAGAAAAGTGGAACAAACTTAAGGAAGCTATTCAAACATCAAGCTCCGAGCTTTTAACCAGAGAAAAAGCAAAGAGAAAAGAATGGATGACCGACGAAATATTAGAATTGATGGAAGAAAGGAGGACTTATAAAGGCAAATGTCAACAGAAATACCTTGAGACGCACAAACTCATCAAGAAGAAGATAAGGGAGGCGAAGGAAACATACCTGTCGGAAAAGTGCAGTGAAATTGAAGAATACGAGAGGAAGTACGATTATCACAATATGCATAAGAAGATCCAAGATCTTACATCGAAGAAAAAATTTAATCGCCGAACAACGAGCCTCCTGAATAAAAATGGAATTTTAAAAACAGAAGTAGAAGACCTACTTGATATTTGGAAACAATACATCGAAGAGCTGTTTAATGATGAGCGACCCGACAATCATGATCCAGGTGAAGTTACAGTTGGACTACCAATCTTGAAGAGCGAAGTTGAGAGGGCCATTATGTCCATGAAAAATAATAAAACCCCAGGTCCAGATAGTATCCACGTTGAGATCCTTAAAATTATGTGCGAGACGATCCCAAGCTTCCTCGATCTGCTAACAAGCCTATTCAACGGAATCTACGACACTGGCGCAATACCTGAAGACTGGATGCACTCCACATTTATTGCTATACCAAAGAAACCAAATGTGAAAACCTGCGACCAACATCGACTGATAAGCTTAATCAACCACTTAACTAAGATCTTTACAAAAGTGATACAGAACAGAATCTACGCAAAGTGTGACTCTGAGATTGATTGTTCGCAATTCGGTTTTCGTAATGCACTCGGCACCAGAGACGCCATATTCGCCTTGCAAGTTTTAATTCAACGCTGCAGAGACACAAATAAAGATGTCTACATCTGCTTCATTGACTTTGCAAAGGCTTTCGATAGCGTCAAACACGAATTTCTCATATCCATACTAAAAAAGGTAGGACTTGACAGTAAAGACATAAGAATGATAGCCAACCTCTACTGGGGACAAACTGCGTGTGTGAAAGTAGGTAACTCCTCTACTGAAAAGGTCCAAATAAAGAAAGGTGTACGCCAGGGTTGCATATTATCTCCCCTCCTGTTCAATCGGTACTCAGAGGAAATCTTCAGGGAAGCATTACATGATGCTAAAGTGGGCATAAAACTAAATGGTGAGCTAATAAACAATATTCGATATGCCGACGATACCGTAATACTTGCCAGCAGTGTCGATGAACTTCAATATCTACTGAGAAGGATTCAGACCATCAGCGAACAGTACGGTTTGAAGCTTAATGTTTCAAAAACCAAATGGATGGTTATCAGTAAACGACAACAACATGCAGAACAGCTGATACTTAACACCGAACTAGTGGAGCAGGTTGAGAAATATTACTATCTTGGATCAGTAGTGAACTCTAAATGGGACCAATCTATAGAAATAAGAGCAAGAATTGAAAAAGCTCGTACAGCGTTCAACAACATGAAGCCTTTATTTACCTGCAAAGATATATCTTTGAAGACCAAAATCAAATTAGCTAAGTGCTACATATTTTCAATCCTATTATATGGGGTAGAGGCATGGACGATGACAGACCGAATGATGAAGAAATTGGAGGCCTTCGAAATGTGGGTTTACCGCCGCATTTCAAGAATATCCTGGACCGACCACATCACCAACGAGGAGGTTCTGCGAAAAGTCGGTAAACAGAAAGAGATCTTGTTCACTGTTAAAAAACGTAAAATGGAATACCTTGGGCACATAATGCGTCATGAGAAGTATCGTATCCTGCAGCTCATCTTACAGGGCAAAACAGACAGCAAAAGAGGACCGGGAAGACGAAGACACTCGTGGTTGCATAACTTGCGCAAATGGTACGGACTTACCTCGGTGGAACTGTTTCGGAGTGCAGTGAATAAAGTTAAAGTGGCCATGTTAATCGCCAACGTCCGCAACGGATAGGGCACCACGAGAAGAAGAAGAAGAAAGTCATGTGGTTTCAAAAGAAATGATATTGAATTTCAATGCAATTACAATGTTTGTGATGCGTCAGTTTTCGGAAATATACAGGGTGTCTCGTTAAGGGTGATACGGTAACATATCTCAGAAAGTGATAGTTCGAGAGCTCTGAAAAAAAATCTGTTACGGAAAGTGGCCAAGAGAAATAATTTTAAAGTTCCTAAGTTCTGTAAAAAATACATTTTTCTGGAAAATATTCCCATTAAAATTATTACACTGATAATTTCACTAGAATTCTATATCGTTCTGGGTTAACATTGCTGTAAAATGTAAGAAGAAGAAAAAGTATTGCATATGTATGTTTTCTCCATAGCTTGCCAGTTTTTCAACGGCTACATTATCGTATGCTTTAACCAGATCTATAAACAGCATCTAAGACCTTGCTGCTCGAAATCCACATTGTTCTTCCGCTTCATAATTATCGCATTCTTCTTCTATAATTTCTCGTATTACCCTCCCATATAATCTTCTAAATGTTGGTGTTACAGTAATTTCTCGATACTTATTATGAATTCGCGTGTTTTCTTTTTTATGTGTTATATGTCCAATTTTCCATTATAGAGGTATCGTTCCGCTGTTCAAACATTTATTGAAGTCATCATTCGTAGTTATCATTGATAACATTGAATGATCATATGCCTCCTGGTCCACTTGTTTCCCTGTTTTTCAGCGCTCTAATGGCTTTTGAGATTCTTTTGACTGGTATGTCATGGTTTTCTCCGCTTACATATACCTACATTAATTATTTTTTCCGTTGTCATATGTCTGTTTTCCGTAAGTAAATCTTTAAAACACCCTTCCCATTCCTTTTCACTTATCGCTTTTATTGGTATTTGCCTTTTATCCTTTCTTACACTAGTAATAAATCTCCAAGTTTCTGTACATCGTCTTCCTCCAATATATTGTTCTATTTCCTGACATTTTCTATCCCATGTTTCTCTCATTGATTCTGACACTAGACTATTGACCTTGACTGTCACTTGGCTCCTTACTGTTGGACCATGTTAAATATAATTTTTTTTCTTTACACTTCCTCTCATATACTATCATTCCACCAAATAATGCAGCTCTTATTTCTACTGTCCGCGAGGCTTCCAATGCGGCTTCGCGTAGGACTTCTTGTAGTTTTACTTCTAGTCTCCACTGATATAGTATTCGAGTACTTTTTTCCTGTAGTTTGTAACGAAGCCTATTTTTTGAGGGTCGAGGGTAGACAACACACCGTGCAGTTAACCGCGAAATCAAACCTATCTCAGATAGATGGCGGCCGATAAGGCAATGTTTAATCTACCATTGCTTAAGTATTCAGACGAAACTTGGTTAGGCAAACTCCCCCCATCCAGGGTCCTGTACCTGAGTTAATCCAAGGTCAGAACCAATACTTGTCTGTGACAAGCCGTACGTTATCCGTTGCGTCTGATATCCGTTTCCGTTCTACCGACCGATACATGTCATTGTGAACGTTACCGACTGTTAGATTTAAACCGACCGAATTATTCGTTATTTGGTACGTAACCGTCCGATTGTGAACGTACTACCGACCGATAAATGTAATTGTGAACGTTACCGACCGTTAGATTTAGACCGACCGACACCGTCCGACTGTGAACGTACCACCGACCGAATTATATGTAACTGTGATCGTCTCTCCGAACCGCTATGAGTTAATTTTTCCCTCGTCGTGTTAGGGAAGAATTAATTCACCACGATCTTCCGCTCGCTCTCTCGCTCTCTCCTAATGTAACAGACCGAATTACCGAATATTAGACACTGCACGTTTTCCTATCGTCTCCGCATTTAGCCATTTCTCTTTCATTGTGAACTTGTTAGGATAATTTTCCGTTTTCGCATTTTCAGTATTAAGATGGTTTTCTTTTTTCGTATTTCAGATCTTAATTGTTTGCAACAGTATTGTAAATTTCCGTTTCCGCATTTTTCGCTTCGCTGAACAATTTTCGATCTTTCCGATTTTCTCTACGTAAAGTAATTTTTATTTTTCGTACTTTCCTAATTGTATTTTCTTTCCGAAATATATAAATATTCGTAAATAAACATAATTTTTTTTACAATTCTCCGGTCTCCGATCTCCGAAACGCCAGCAGGTGTTTGGCGATACAGTGTTGTCACTTTCATTTAGAAATAAAATAATTTTGGGATTTTCCATTTTGAGTGTGTGTTTCATTTCTACGGACAACCCTGGTAATTTCCTGAGTTCGTAAACTACCCAGACATAATCCCGAGGGAGAAAACCCTTAAAAATCTGGCGCCCGAGCAAAACCGTAAAACCGACCTTAAAACCGTTAACCCAACTCCGTCTAAGCGCCAAATCACTCCAGTAACCCCAACAAGCGCGTTACAAGTTCATCTATGTTATATTTGTTCTCAGTCATTATTTCCATTTCATTCTCCTTCTGTTCATTTTCTTCTATAGTTATCTGCTGCTGTTTTCTGAGTGGGAAATGTAGTCTGGTTTTCTACTCGACGATATACTCTTGTGTCTAACGTTGTAAATGATGTTGTTTGTCCAGTAATTGTGTAGTCAATTATAGATTTCAGTTGTCTACTTGACTGTCTGCACGTATATTTATGTATGTCTTTATGTCTACAGTGTCCATTAGTTGTCTTCAGTTGGTTCTACGTTCTAGGTAAAATCTATTAGACGTTCTTCATTATTGTTGACCGTATTTTCTCCATTTGGCCCGACTACTTTGTCTCCAGTTTTTGACCCTATCCGCGCATTAAAGTCTCCTATAAGGATTTTCTGTCGGCTGTCTCCAATTTCATCTAACGCGGTTTGGAGTTGTTAATAAAATTCGTCTTTTTTTTGTTCACGTTCCTCTTCGCTAGGTGAGGTTACTCATCTCATATGTAAGTTTAGAATATTTTGGTTTATTGCTTGGAAATTTGTAATGTCGTATCTCTTAAACTTTGATTAGGAAAGCTCTTTGATTTTTTTAATGAGATTGTTAGTCCTCCCCTCCTTCCTTTCTCATCCGGGCTTACACTGAACGAAAAAGGTGCGTGATAATAATAAAAATAATAAAAAAGTACATCAAATCAATGAACGTCGACATTAATTTCGGGCCGATGACGGGTGTTGTTGATTCAATGAACGGTCGTACGTAAATTTCTATGTTTATTAAGTTAGGATTGCTGTACCTTGAGTCAATGTACAGTAGACATGGATCTATGTTGGCGGTTATTAATGTGATGTTTGCTATGTGTTAAACCAATGAATTGTGAGCATAGATCTAAGGTTGCCGGACGTTAATATTATGTACGACATACATTAGGCCTATGATTGCTGTAAGTTAAATTAATAAACAGTGAACATGGATCTATATCGCCGGTTATTGATATTACGAACGATCAACATTGGCTTATGATTGCTGTACATTAAATCAATAACTGGTGTTGATAGACCTATGACCTCCCATCATTAATTGCAGTGACTTTTGAAAAAATGTTGCATGCAGCGTTTCAGAAGCATTGGAACGCGGAAGGAGGAAAATCTTACTAATACATACCACTTTCTAATTCTTCGCAAAGGGATTTGCAGAATAATAGGCTTTTTTATTAAGTACATCAATTTTTTATTGCATCAGAAACTCACAAATCATATGAACCTTTGAGCTCTCACGCGACACGTCATGTTTATAAAATGGCTTTTCCATTTGGAACAAAACTTGGCCGATGGCACCAAATATTCATGGATCGCCAATCTGAAAAAAAGAAGGGGAAATGGTAAACCAAACCTAGATTTACGCTTTAAAAAAATGTTCATTTTATGGCGTTAGAAAGTAAAATTGAAATTTTATAAACACCTTACGTTTTAGAACATTAACAGTTGTGTTTATAACTATTTCTACATAAAACAAAGTCCGAGCACGATGTCAAGCACAAAAAGACATATTACAGTTATTTAGCAACGAATATCCATTATCTGAAACAAGGATTTAAAGGAAATGTTTTTTAATGTGGAAGGTTTATAAAAAGCAAATTTTCTTTTTTTTTAAATATGTAAAATAGAACTTACTTTCTTTACAAGCATCCTCAAACGCTTTATTTAAAAGGCCTTTACTAGTTTTATTTTTTATCGGTCCGTCTTTCTGTAGAAATGTCACTGTGTGGGGAAACCATTTTTCCCAATTATTTAAAAGTAATTCCCAATTTCCGAAAGCATCTCATAGTCTATACTAACCTAAAAAAAATAAAAGTGTTATAAGTAATACTGTAACGTTTTTGTTTTTACTATCGACTAAAACTAAAACACTACGCGATTATCCTAATTAATTTATTTCTTACACTTAACACTTATCATTTATTTCACAGCGATGTTTATTTATTTAACGCGCCCGATCTCTCGCCCGAATGTTTACGCACCGGTTCTTCCACTGGCCTGCCTCGGGTCCGACATTCCCTTTTTATGGCAGGTGGAAGGCTCTAGACGTTTGCCGGAATAATCCCGAAGTTTCTGAAGATCATTCTAGAATTCGCGGAACTTATTATCGCATCGAAGCTTCTCGAGCCGTCGGCTTCGTCGCGTCCTTCCCGGTATCGCAATTCAGCGAACTTGTGTAGCTCCCGGCGTGTTTATGTCGCGGCCGGCGAGCCGTTTCGTTACACTGCCCCCGCCTTAAAGATGTTTCGTCCCGAAACGTGTCCCTGACAGGCCCATGTAGAAATCTGCAGTTGGTCCCCTGTCTGCAACGCGAGGTTTGGTGGAAATAACATGCCACGGTCTTCTTGTGGGGACTCCTCTCAGGATTCCAACAACACACCAAATTGTCTACCCCGGTGAAGCGAAATACCTAAGACCTCCAGCATATTCCTAACGACCCTCCAGTTCAAGGCGTCCAATCCGCAAGCCAGTTTGGGGATAGCTAACTTAGTTAGATCTTCGCTAAGTAGGGTATCCCTGAGGTCATGTAGTGCGTCCCACAGGTCCAAATAGGTGGGCTTGTGAAAGGACCTCCTCTTGGTAATCAGGTAGAAGAGCGGCCGTTGTGATCCATCTTCCTTAATCCTCAGCGCTCGCCCGACCGCCGGTTCCTGCTGATGGAGTTCGTCCAGTTTGCCGAGCCTCGTCCGAAACTCCGCGGCAATTCCCCGGGACATCCGCAGGTCATGGGCCACGCAATGAGCCAGCGCATATTCAGTCGGTGTTCCGAAGAGATCCCGTTGTTCTTCCCTGGTCACACCGAATCTGGCCTTCCCGGTCCCACCATACGCAGCCATAAATTCTTCAAAGGAGGGCTCATCCTCTTGGGCCGCAGTTGGCGCACCTGTTGATCTTGGTCGTGGTCTCCCTCGAAAGGCGCTAATCGATTGTAATGCACGACCCTGGGCTTCCCATTCGGGACTTTGCTGATCCGGTAGACATCATTTATCGTGGTCTTCACTGTATACGGCCCTTCCCAGGCTTTCTGAAGCTTCGGTGGTAACCCTCGTCTTCTTTGCGGGTTGTACAGCCACACCAGGTCTCCTACTTTATACATGCCGCTGTCCGCCCGAACGTCATACTGATCCTTCATGCGGTCGCTGGCGACTTGGAGATTTGTCCGTACCATCTCGTGAACCTGGTCCATCTTTCTGCGCAGCTCGGTGACGTAGTCTTCCCCAGCCAGATCTTCTCCCGGTTTGCAACCGAAGCTCAGATCGCAGGGAAGCTTCATCTCCCGCCCGAACAGTACCCTTGCTGGTGTCTGGCCGGTGGACTCGTTGATGGCAGAACGGTAGGCCATCAGGAAAAAGGGGAGATGTTGATCCCAGTCTCGTTGGTGTTGAGACACTACCTTCGAGAGGTACTTGCCCATGGTGCGGTTCATCCTCTCCACCATTCCGTCAGACTGAGGGTGCAGCGCCGTTGTTCTAGTTTTGCGAATTCCCAATTTTTCGCAAACTCCCTGGAACAGCTCGCTCTCGAAGTTACGCCCCTGGTCGGAATGCAATTCCAACGGTACTCCGAAGCGGCTCACTAGCTCCTTCACCAGGACATCCGCGACAGTTGCGGCTGCTTGGTTGGGAATCGCGTAGGCTTCCACCCATTTAGTGAAGTAATCCATCGCCACCAGGATGTACTTGTTGCCGCAATCGGTTTCAGGAAATGGCCCAGTAATATCTAGGGCGATCCTCTCGAAAGGACTTCCCACATTGTACTGTCTCATCGGGGCTTTCGGCTTGCGGTGCGGTCCATTGCTGGCTGAGCAGACTGTACACTTCCTGCACCATTCGCGAACAGCCTCAGAGCAGCCCACCCAATAGAAACGCTCGCGCACTTTCTGCAGGGTCTTCTTTACTCCCAGGTGGCCTCCTGAGGTTCCGTCATGGAGGTAACGTAGCACCTCCGCCACCTTGATCTTGGGCACGATGAGTTGGAATCGCCTTTCTGCGCCATTATCGGATTCCAGCACCCTCTTGAGCAGTCCAACCTGTATCACCAGGGAGTCCCACTGTGCCCAGTATGATTTCAGGGTCCTAGAGGATGGGGCCACTTCCTGCCATTCCGGCCGACGTCCCTCTTCTTTCCACCTCAGGATCCGTTGGAGTTCAGGGTCGCCTTCCTGCGCTCGCCGCAGCCCGTCTGGTGACCAGTCCTCGTCGGTGACCGTCGTGCGGCAAGTAGAAGCCTCCTTTACTTCTGCACGACTGCAATGGGAACATCCCTCCGGACACGGTCTTCTTGAAAGAGCGTCAGCATTACGGTGGCTAGTTCCTGCTTTATGTTCGATGTCGACACGTTTGGATTTCTCAACCCTGGGGCGCTTGCGGTCCCTTCTAAGACGGCCAACTTCTCCACATGGGCAGCACTTCGCTGGTTCCTTTTTGCTTCCCTTCAGCAATCCCTTGAGGGCGTTGACAACCTGCTCCAAGGCGTCCGCCCTCCGTTCGGCTTCTACGCATGCGTCGTCTCCGACCACCGTCCCGACGCTGCCACAGATCCTCGACGCCTCCGTCGCAGCCTCATATTCCAGGGCCATCGAGAGGGCTTCCAATGTGCTCTTGGGACGCAAAAGCCGTACCGCCCGCTGCATCTCCACATCCCTCAAGCCGTCGATGAAGGACGAGACCGCGAGACTCTCCGTCATAGACTCCGCCGCTTCCGGGTAGGCGAATCTAACTAGTTTCATGATGTCGGTTTTGAATTCCTGAAGGCTCTCTCCTTGCTTCTGTCGTCGGGTCTTCATTTGGCATTGGTAGACCTGCCTCAGGTGTGCGTGTCCGTATCGCGCCTCCAGCCTCTGGACGAGTAGCTCGAAGTTGTCCAGCTCCCCCCGTGGAACAGTTTGCAGCACGTTGAGGGCGTTTCCCCGGAGAGCGACCGTCAGAGCCACTGCCTTATCCCTTTGCGTCCAGTTGTTAGCTTTCGCCGCTGCCTCGAACTGCCGGAGGTAGTTCTCCCAGGGGATTTCCCCGTCGAAGGTGGGCGGCTTCACTCGATAGCTCGCAGTAGGGACTGCCTCGATCCTGCTTGCCCCCGAGTCGTTAATCGGATTACCTGGATTGGACATGTTTTGCCGACTGGGCTGGAAATGCATGGATTCTAATCGGGTCCCCAATTCTCGCAGTTGGTTCTCCAGTTCCAGTCGTTGGATTTTCTCGGCATGAAGCGCGCTGTCAAGGTTTCCAATTCGACTATCCAGCTCACCGTGGAGTTCTCCTAGATTGTCCAATTCGCCGTGGATTTTTCCCATTTCGCCGTGGAGTTTTCCCATTTCGCCGTGGAGTTCTTTTATGTTGTTATCCAGCTCACCGTGGAGTTTTCCTATTTCGCCGTGGAGCTCTTTCATGTTGTTATCTAACTCTCCGTGAAGTTTTCCCATTTTGTTGTCTAACTCGCCATGAAGTTCTTTCATTTGGATATCCAACTCGCCATGGAGTTTTCCTAGTTTGTTGTCAAGGAGGCGCTCACCTTCTTCCTCGAAACCGAAAGTTTCAGTGTCGTCTCCATTGGCGATTAAATATTCCCCCAGACGTTTCTGCAGGACTATCGGTTTATCGGTCCAATGTATGAAGTCATAACTTTATGACCAGAAATCGTTGTAACGATCACCGATTCATAATATTAATGTTCACAAAATTGACGACGGCCGTTCATTGATTTTACGTACGAAATTATTTTCTGTGTAGGACAAGCAACGGCGGAGTTATTTATTTTTTCATATCTCATTAAATTAAATTGAATATTGTTAGTTAAAATTTTTTCCGTTAATCTTTATGTACCATGCCATGAAATTTAACGTATTATATGCAGAGAAGTGCCCTCTTTCAAAGGACGCTTTCAAATATGTGTGTCGCTGTTTAAAAAAATACTAGTGACGTCATAATTGTCCCAGTATTATTAATGTTAAAACGTGCATCTTACTGAATATTAAACTGACTAATTCATGCAATTTTTTTCTTCTCGCCCTGTAAAAACTACTGAATTTATTTCAACCTGTATGTGCTCAATGTGTAATTACATGTAATTAGTAGTATATACGTATTATAAATTCTAACCAAATTATATTGTTTGCCTTCCAGTGAATGTGACTGAATGTGAAGTATCCTTTAATCATTTCGAAATCCAAAAAATTATAAGGAAAAAATATTTTTCACGCTGCCGCTATCGTAAATCGCTCTTATATGCATAGATACGTAGCATGAAAATGGAAAATAACATTCGTGTATTATTTTTCCTTGACGACGGAATGTAAATACTGTCATTTACATTCCTAGGAATATCAAAAGAGTAAATCAAGTTGATTTATGCCTAGTTACGCACTGACATATGTAAGTCTGACGTATGTCAGTCAACTTATGCCAGAGTGACGTACGTCCAAACTAAATCAAACATTTCATTTTTTGAGGAATTCTGAGGAAATTTTCAATGGCAACGTGAAAAATCTAATAAGCCACACGGAATGTATCGACTGTTAACATCCTCAGCAAGTGACACGCCTCGGCTTCGCCTCGGCTCGTACATACTTACCTCGAATGGTGAAACGTCTTTACATCCCTTGTGGCCTAAATAACTATTATATATTACTTAAACGTCATGTAACGTAATTGTATGCTCAGTTTAGCTCATACGTGAGTGTTGCGGCAACTGTGTTCATGCATTTGTTCAAGACGACGGCAATTGATCTTTGTGGTAATCTTGAAAATATTCCAAACTGTGTTAGAAAATATTCCTCCCAATGAACGTTTCAACAGAGCATATATGATATTGTTACTCGTCACGAAAGGGTACGTTTGGATCAATCACTGTTCGAATCGAATGTCAGCTGTGGAGGTCGGAAGAGGTAAATTTAAAAAACTTATTTTAAAGTAAGAGGAAAGGAAAACGAGGAGTTTTGGTTGTGTTAGGTTAGGAAAAATTAACGACAGACATATCTGAACATTACTCATAAATGACTTCAAGTTTGGTAAGATAAGAATACATTTAAATATTTTGACTTAAAACTTAATCTAGTTAATAAGTTAAAAACTCAAGTCCTTCACATAATTTATAGGTTCTAACGTCTAATGCCGACGAACACAGGAACAGTAAAAAGCTTGATCCTACTATATTGCAAGGTTTCCATAAAAATACACCGATCTGAGAGCTAGCGCAGACAAGGTGGGTTTCATTCCTTCTACGAAGAGTCTACGACTCCTCCCCAGACTACGATAAGTGCAAGTTGGTAAAGTATGCATAAAGTGGGTTGCGATGTACATCGACTTTGCAGCTATCTACGATGTATTACCTACGAGTCTTCGATGTGTCGGGAACGAAGCCGAAAAGAAGATAGAGTGGAGAAAAAGAAAAGTGTGCGATAGACTAGTTAAGTTGAAGAATTTTAAAAGAATGCATAATACCGTTTAATGTGACAAGTTTGGATAGGATAGGATAAACTTAAAATTTCTTCTATATCTTTATATTGTAAAAAAAACTTTTAATCGCCGAATCATTGTATTGTCAGTTATAAAGTTCACAATGTGAGACATGTTTTTCTGTCTGTTATAAATTGAAGACGCACTTACGAATTCATATCCATTTCAAGTGTTCACATTGTGATGAATGTTTCTATAACTCTTAAAAGTTCATTTATACATTCTTATCAGTAACAATCCTTTTAAATGCTCTATTTTAAATACTGTTTTCACATTGTAACAAAAGTCTTTCCACCTACTAGTATATCAAGAGATATTTGTTTATTCACAAGAGTAACATAGCTTTTGAATCTTTACATTGTGACTACTGTTCTACCTATCATGAATTAAAGAGACACTTTCCTATTACACAGGTGTGACAAACCATTTAAGTGTTCACATTCAAACAAATGTTTTTGTTACAATGTGACACGTTTCAATGATTCGAAGACATATTTTCGTATTCGTACAAATAGAAAATCTTTCACGTCCTTACATTATGATAAATGTTTATTGAACACACAATTGCATATGACTGCAGGTGACTAGTCTGTCAAATGTAATATAGCAGAAGTTTTCTTCTTCTTTTATTTTCACCAGTCACTTAAGCATTCGTACAAATCAACATTGACAAGTTTAATTTTGCTAGTATTACCTGTTTATGGAAATATTGTATCTCCATCTATTATATTATAAAAAATAAATATTTTGTACAAATTTCTTGAAGGTCCTGTCTTTTCTAGAAACAATTAAAATGGAATGAGGAATAGTTGTAAGCTAATGCAAGTTAAGTAATGTAATGTGTAGGTCAAAATTGACAAAAAAGAGGATCAACCCCGCTAGGGGTTGATGGTCGCTCTGAATTAAGTTTCTTCCAACCCTGAAGCATATGGGCGTTTCTGTGGGGGCCTCTTTTCCGATTAGTCTCGGTGTCGGAAACGTGTCCCTAAAAATAAGTAATATAAGAAAATTTATTATTAAATTGGTACCTCTTGCTTATATAAATTTATTTTATTTTCTATTATGACAAGTAGCCATCAAGGGCGGTACAGGCCATCTCGACACTTTACCTTTAAGGTAATAAATGTTAATACGCCAACTCAACACTACAAAAACAGGTAGTCGCAACTAATGGCCTTAACTGACGGGCCAAGTCGACACTAAGGGCTTAAACGCTTTAAACCGATTAACACAATTTTCTAGATACAATATACAATACACAATATATTTTCTACACATTCTACAGCAAATTCTCATGATGCCTATTAGGCTCAGTAAGTACATGTTTATCATTGCCCCCCCCCCTACATGTTTGATCCTTGCCCCCTTGCGTTTCCAACGTACTTTCGAGCGTGTCACATAACGTTCACGTATCAGAATAAGCTTCCCGAAACTTGTCTGGCCCACCTGAAATCCCCCGAATCTTCATGTAACCTTCGGATACAACTCGATGTCGAGATGGTGAATTATACTTTACAACATCTTCCTACCTAGTGCGGGATAATAAAGTGTCGAGATGGCTATGCCGTGGTGGCGAGTTGGCCTGTCGGCGTAGGGTGCTCAGTGTCGAGTTGGCGTATTAAGCTTTACAACACTTTCCTAGAGGTCGATTACTTAGAAAAGAAACACCGTCATACGTGCGCAGAGACGAATTTTAGTTTGTTTACCAGGGTTGTCTAGCAACCATAACGTCACCACTTGACCTTCATGCTAGAATAATAATTCGGTTTGTGGAAGTGGCGTAGCGTAATTAGTTTGGAGTGTTATTTTTCGTTTTATTTGCTGGTGTTATTATTTTTTGCGATTTTGGATTGTGTAGTGCTTAAACCTTGATTTAAAGAAGAACATACAGAACTGTTAAAGGTATGGTATAGCCCCAAGTATATTTATTTGAATTTATTAGATCCCTAACCTTTCATTCAAACATACGCCACTGATGCTGGTAAAGAGAGATAGCTGTATGGTGTGACGTATACCTGCGCGAAGTTGATGACAGTGTTTCTTCTCTAAGTAACAGACCTTTACCTAGGGGTGATAAAGTGCCGAGATGGCTTTGAATTGTGATCATTGAAATAGTTATATCTCCGAATTGTTAATGATAAATAAGAGAGACGCACTTTGACTTATGTCGAATACACTGTTCTACTATTCAGTCAGTAAAGTTTTGCAAACAGTTTTAAACACTTTTACCACTTGCTACTAAGGGTTTAATTTTTTATAAGTGAAATACAATTAAGAATTAAAAATGTATTTCATTTGCAAGATTTATTGTTTTTTTTAAATTTCAGTAACCAGAATAGTTTACATATTATTACAACAGTACAATTACACATATATTTGTTTAAATATTTGCAACTTTAACGAATCCACTGTTATTTTCAAACTTTCAAGGAACTTATTCGAACTAAGTTGAAATGCTTTTCTCTTACGTATTTCCTATTAAACTAACTAACAATTGAGGTAAGACACATTAGTACTAGAAATTTACACCACAAAGGATATTTTACCAGTTGTTTTGAAGAAAATTACTAATTACTAAATTCCGCGAAGTGGTGCCATTTTCATGTCGGAAATGATAAGTAAATTTGGTAAATTTCTGTCCTGAGGTTGTAAGTGGTCGACGACCTATTCGATTACTAATCCCCGCACTACCATCATATTCAGTAAACACTCATCTTCCCAGTTTGCGACTGACATGGAATTATATATCAATTTGGGACAAAAAATTATGTCGTGGTGAAAATTAGGAATGGTATCCTAAATTTATACTTCTCGTCTACATCAGGAATCTTAGTTATGTAGAAATATTTCATACACTTGTAATTTAATTAGATCAACGTAACCTCGTAAACCCGTATACACAAGAATACGTATACAAAAGAAAAAAAAAACAAACTAAACTCCTATGTCAAATATGTTGTGTTCTTGAAACTTAGAGGAAGTCCTTTTTTAATTTTGAAAATATAATTATTCTGCAATTCATTGGAAATATACATTCGAAATATTGTTTCACTTAAATTACTTACAGGTTTGAAAGCACCTATTGAGATAAATAACTTATAGTAGTAAAATAACTAACTTTGACCGCTTGGCCACAATACATCGTGCCAGATTACACTAATTAGGCAAAAAAATACCTTTTGATGTAAATTGACCACACAATTAGTGAAATATTAATCTTCGACTAATGTCACCTATTAGGTGGTGTTCGTGACACCTACTAAATTAACTTAATACGTCATATAGCAAAAATGTGACCCAATAGGTGGTAGCTTACATATTCTGCTAACTTGTTTTACTGTAGGCATCCTAAAGTTTTTAGTACCTACCATTGCAATATGTAAAATATTATGAACTCTATTGGTACCTGGTACTAACCTAGAAGTGCTATGGGCATGAAAGTAACACCTAGCTCACATGGCATTGTTTATTAATTTTGAGGTTCAGATCTAAATTTTTTTTTCGCTAATGGTTCAACGCCTATCTACGTGGGCAAAAATATGAAAGATATAAATATTTTTTTTATTGGTATTCTACTGGGTGATCAAGAATGACTGTTTGAGTTGGCAAGACTGTTTAGAGAATTTTTTACTTGTTCTTTTGACAACACTGCAACCGGATATATTTATTTGACAAAAATTTGACATAACAATCAGCGATAAGATTGTAGGATATGTGAATAAAAATTAACGCTTAAAAAATGAAACTCGAAATACAGAACAGTAATAATTAAACAGCTAAAGGTTAAAGGTAATGCTCAAAATGCCCCCCATTTTGGTCCAGACATAAATTAACTCTCCTTTTTAGGCTCTCGAAGATTCACCAGCATATTGAGGGTAATGTTTGCCACTTCCTGAACTATGGCCTCTTGCAGCTCTTTTCAGTATGCAATATGTTCCTAAAGATATTGTCCTTCAAGAGCCCAAATAACGAAA
Organism: Cryptocephalus moraei; assembly: GCA_946251905.1. Taxonomy (NCBI): domain Eukaryota; kingdom Metazoa; phylum Arthropoda; class Insecta; order Coleoptera; family Chrysomelidae; genus Cryptocephalus; species Cryptocephalus moraei. Next base: position 32,362,676 of record OX276454.1, on the reverse strand, counting down.
AATCTAATGGAGTGAGATCTGGTGACCTGGTTTGCCACATGCCCTGACTATTTACTCTGTCGCCAAAATTCTCTCTTAAATATTCCATAGTAGCACGAGCCGTATGTGCCCTTGCAGAGTCTTGTTAGAAATATCCAACTTGACGCTCTTCGTCTGTTAATTGGTTTATAAAACGTCTCAAAAGGTATTGGATATATCTCTCCGAATTGACGGTAAAATTAAAAAATATCGGCCCATACACCCGCGTCCTTGAGACTGCCAACACCAACACCAACTTTAACCGGGTGCAAATGTATCTCTCTGATAGCATAAGGATTTTCACCTGACCAAATTCTGTAATTTTAGTTATTCACATAGGCGTTGAGATGAAACCAGGCTTCGTCGGAAAAAAAGGTATTGTCAAGGATATCATTATTATTGATATTATATTGATATCATATGATTATATGATATATTGATTGCCATTGAACCAATTGCAAAATAAAACTCTCTGCGGGTGATCAGGAGGGGTTAATGACTGGACGATGGAAATTTTGTAAGGATGGTGGTACTTTCATTTCTTTTTAAGCACAGTGGAGCAACTTCCATATGATAAACCTGTAAAACCGTGGAATTAGAACAACACGGAAAAGTGGAAGTCTTATGGGTAAGAATGGTTGAATAGGGCCATAAGGACCAAACCTGTTTGAAGGGAGAGCTTTCGTAAGGATTTGCTAGGACTTGTTTGCATTCGAGTTCTGATATCCTCGACAAATTCCTCGTTTAGAGTAGAAGGTCTACCAGTTGATTTTTGTTTGCTTACGCTCCCTGTGTTTAAATAACGTTCAACTACTCGCATGGAATGTTGCTGAAAGACAGCAAAAGTGACCAAAGTCTACGGAAACTACTCCTGAAATTGCTGGTATATCGCTTCGAGAGAGTACTGCCAACCAGTAATTGGGTTATAAATCCTGCTTCGAAAGTACGCCATTCCAATGAAAATTTCGTGTTGTAACGTGAAAACCATTTTAAATAAATAAATTTGAAAAGAATACCAGAAATTTTAATTTGAAATAGCAAAAAATAGCTGTCAGTGTCACCAACCGGATGTTACCCCAGTTGTATCATTTAAAAATGAAATTCAGTAATGCCAACTCAAACAGTTATTCTTGATCACGCTATATTTTGCCTATTTCAAACACGCTCTAACGTGCGTGAATCGGGCTTTTTAGCACGCGCGTTTTGTAAAGTTCCCATGGAAACGCATCAACAACGGCGAAATCAACCAATAACAGAGCGTTTTTGATCGTAGTGGGGCGAGCCGATTGGTGGCACGAGGGGCGACGGGCCTGCACCAAGCCTCCCGAGTGTCGTTCAAATTAATTATATTGGGTTTGCATTTGGTTTTTACACTATTTATGATTTCAAAGGTAGGTACCAATAAAAAAAATCGCGTAAAGTATTCGTGGATAACTTGCGCATGTTTGAAAGAGCTCAATATCCACTCATACTTTAATATCACAGTTAATATACTATTGAAAGTTTACACAGTGAGCAGTGTCGTGCCAAAATCGATCATTTATTTAATGAGAAATCCGTAAAAATCTGTGAAAAAAATGCCTAAAAATTATTGCAAAAAACGGCTGTAGAGCTTTAAAAATATCTTGAAAATAGCATGTGTTGCACTAATTACGCAGGAAAAATTTCAGTCTAATTTGTGTATTAGTTTATGAGATACTGTAATTGTTTATCACTGAAGGCATTATTTTGAAGTCAAATTCTTCACCATTAAGCCAGATAGAGATCTGAAGGTCATCTTTGCCTTCTTAAAATCTTTCTTCGTGGGTTCATGCTTGAAAGAAAAGTACTATACTATTTAATTGTAAAATAGTGGTGCTATAGAGACAACATTTCACTTGCTTAAAAAGAAATTAAGTAACTCCTACAAAAAAAACTTTGCTTTGTAAATTGTCATTTTGGTTTTGAGTGTAATTCTGTTAGACCTATGTATTGAATTCAGAATTTGTACACTTTTCCCACCTTGCTGCACTATGTATTCGATATCACGATCTGTTGTTCCTTTACTAGAGATGATACTTCTTAAGTATTTGTAATCGTGGCATCTTTTTATTTGTCCCATTTCCAAATCTGGGTCTTCGTCTTCGGTACCTACTCGCATATATTCTGTTTTTATCATGTTCATGCTCATCACCCATTTTTCGTAATCATTTCTGAGTTTCTTCAGCTCATAATCTACATCTTCTTCGCAGCTTGCAGTTATCACCTGATCATCCGCGCAGAACAGCGTTGTCAAATCGTGGTCATTATTATTTAGTCCCGTTCTCGCGCACTTCTACTTCATTTGTATAGTACTTCTTGGATATATACTTTAAATAAGGTAGGAGAAAGACAGCATCCTTGTTTGAGACGCTTCGTTACTCTGAATGTATTTCCTATTTTACCGTGCTCTGAAGACTTTTATAGATATTTAGCAATGCTCTTACATATAGTTTACTAAGGTTCGTTTTCGTTAGAACATTAAATAACTGTTTCAAGGGGATTGTATCGTAGGCTCCAAGTCTATGAATACTAGAAACGTAGCGAGGTTTCGAGCTGCTCGTTTTTCAATTACCTGTTGAAGATGATCTTCCTGCCCTGAATTAATTCTGTTCTTCAATTTTGTTACACTCCTCTTCTATTTTTCTTGTCAATATGCGACAGTGAGCTAGTCACACTAATTCCTCTATAATTTCCAGGTTCCTTTCTATCTCCCTTTTTATATGTTATGGGCTAATGTACGCCAAATTCTAATCTTCTGGAATATTTTGACCTTCCACCAGGCATTAACTGACAATGTCTACTGGGGCTCCAGAAGAGCGTCCGGTTCGTGTTTCACCAGCTTAATGAGAATGTCACCAGGTTCCGAGGCGTTTCCATTCTTCATTTGTGTTCACTATTTTTTTCAATTATTCTTTGTTTATTCTCTGTATCTCTGTGTTTTCTGTCATTGTGACGTTGTCATGGCCCCATAAAAATCAGGTGTTATACTATTTAATACAGAGTGATCAAGAAATACTCTTTAAGTTGGCAATCCTACCTGGAGGAATTTCGGCACTGCGCGATTCTCGCCACACCGAGTCCTGATAGCTGACATCGAAGAGGACGCCATCTTGGGAATGGACATCATGAAGACCCATGGCTTCGCACTCAATTTGAAACGACAAGTGATGCAGGTCGGCCCAGAGGAAATATTTCTGCACACCAAGGGTGAGACGGTCCATCAGATAAGGCTGACGGAAGACACGACCCTGCCGAGTAGGAGCGAATCGATAGTGGTGACCCGACTTCAAGGCGTCACCGGAAAAGGGAATCCTGCCGTAGTGGAACCTTGGAACCACGACGTGGAGGTGGGCCGAGGCGTTCTAGTGGGGAAGACTTTGGTGACGCTGGGTGATGAAATTCCAGTCCGGCTCATCAACATCAATGACTACCCAGTTACCATCCGCAAGGGGACCAAAGTGGGAACCTGCTCACCAGTGACGTCACTGATCCACCAGGTGACGGGGAGCGCTGGCTGAAGAGTCGCGAAAGTGGAGGAAGCTCTAGTGGACGCCTGCGATTCTCTCGCTGGAGTCGAAAAGAAGAGGCTTATTGAGCTACTCCGTCGATATCGATCGATTTTTGTGTCTGACAAGGGACCTTCTGGTAGAACGAGTATTGTTAGGCACAAGATTGATACGGGGGGCGCGAGACCAATCCGCCAGTCAGCGAGGAGGTTGCCGCAGGCGAAGCGGGAGGTAGGGGAGAAGATCATCCACGACATGGAAAAAGAGGGAGTCATCGAGCCATCTAGCAGTCCTTGGGCATCTCCTGTAGTCCTGGTAAAGAAGAAGGATGGAGACACCAGGTTCTGTGTAGATTATCGTCTACTGAACAACGTGACGAAGAAAGACAGCTACCCTCTTCCCCGGATAGACGACACCCTGGATACTCTGGCTGGATCGAAGCTGTTTTCCACCCTGGACCTGAAGAGTGGCTACTGGCAGGTGGAAATGGACCCTGCAGACAAGGAAAAAACGGCTTTCACAGTAGGATCTGGACTGTGGCAATTCACTAATGCCATTCGGGTTGTGTAATGCGCCTGCTACTTTCGAGAGGCTCATGGAGAACATACTCAGAGGGCTCTCCTGGAAAACGTGCCTCGTGTACCTAGATGACATAATCGTCGTAGGGAGGACGTTTGACGAACACCTGTCAAACCTGGAGGAAGTCTTCAAGAGACTCCAAAGGCTAACCTGACGCTCAACCCAAAGAAATGCCATTTGTTAAGAACAAGAGTACACTATTTGGGTCACGTGGTCAGCAGTAACGGCGTCTAGGTGGACCCTGAAAAAGTACGAGCAGTCCAGGAATGGCCAACACCGAAGGACAAACATCAATTGCGGAGTTTCATGGGTCTTTGCACTTACTACCGTCGTTACGTCCGAATGTTCTCTGACATCGCAAAGCCGCTGACACGACTAACCGAGGAGAAACGAGCCTTCCTTTGGGATAAAGAATGCCAAGCAGCCTTCGACGCCCTGAAAAGACGCCTGACGACGGCCCCTGTTCTTGGGTTTCCGACCCAAGAGGGACGCTTCATCTTGGATACAGATGCAAGCAACGACGGAATCGGAGGGGTTTTGTCACAACTGCAAGATGGGCAAGAGCGGGTCGTTGGCTACTTCAGTAAAGTCCTGTCCAAGCCCGAAAGGAACTACTGTGTCACCAGAAGGGAGCTGTTAGCCGCTGTGAAGTCAGTAGAACATTTCTGCAAGTACCTGTACGGGAGGAAGTTCCTGTTGAGAACGGACCACGCGGCGATCAGATGGCTCCTGCGATTCAAGAACCCGGAAGGCCAGGTAGCTCGGTGGATTGAGCGTCTTCAGGAATACGACTTCGACATCGAACATAGAGCAGGAACTAGCCACCGTAATGCTAACGCTCTTTCAAGAAGACCGTGTCCGGAGGGATGTTCCCATTGCAGTCATGCAGAAGTAAAGGAGGCTTCTACTTGCCGCACGACGGTCACCGACGAGGACTGGTCACCAGACGGGCTGCGGCGAGCGCAGGAAGGCGACCCTGAACTTCAACGGATCCTGGAGTGGAAAGAAGAAGGTCGTCGGCCGGAATGGCAGGAAGTGGCCCCATACTGTAGGACCCTGAAATCGTACTGGGCACAGTGGGACTCCCTGGTGATACAGGATGGACTGCTCAAGAGGGTGCTCGAATCCGATAATGGCGCAGAAAGGCGATTCCAACTCATAGTACCCAAGATCAAGGTGGCGGAAGTGCTACGTCACCTCCATGACGGAACATCTGGAGGCCACCTGGGAGTAAAGAAGACCCTGCAGAAAGTGCGCGAGCGTTTCTATTGGGTGGGCTGCTTTGAGGCTGTTCGTGAATGGAGCAGGAAGTGTACAGTTTGCTCAGCCAGCAATGGACCGCACCGCAAGCCGAAAGCCCCTATGAGACAGTACAATGTAGGAAGTCCTTTCGAGAGGATCGCCCTAGACATTACTGGGCCATTTCCTGAAACCGATTGCGGCAACAAGTACATCCTGGTGGCAATGGACTACTTCACGAAATGGGTAGAGGCCTACGCGATTCCCAACCAAGCAGCAACAACTGTCGCAGATGTCCTGGTGAAGGAGCTAGTGAGCCGCTTCGGAGTACCGTTTGGAGTTTGCATCGCTACACCGGAAGTCTCTGCACTCTGCATGACAGCGACAGCTAAGTAAACACAAATATTTTAGGTTATGTTTATGGTTATGTGTGTTATTTACGATTAAAAAACCACACCAGAAAAAACTTCAATATTTAAAGGTACTGCTCGAATTAAACCTCATTATGTTCTAAACATAAATTCACTCTCCGTTTTAGGCTCTCGAAGACATTAATTAACATCCAAGGAGAAATATTTGCAACTTCTTCGATAATGGCAGTTTCCAGTTCTTCACGTGTATGTAGAACATTACTGAACACCTTGTTTTTAAGGTGCCCAAAGAAACAAAAGTCTAGAGGTGTCAGGTCTGTTGACCTACTTGGTCAGATTCCCGTACTTATGACTCGATGGCCAAAAACTTCCCACAAATATTGCATTGTGGCACGAGCCGTATGTGCTCGAGCCGAATCTTGTTGAAAGTAGCCATTTTCGCGCTCCTCTATGGTTAATTGGGCAACGAATGGCTGCCAGCCAAACACCAACTTTAGTAGGATGTAAAGTTGTTGTTCTAACAGCATGTGGATTTTCACCAGACCAAATTCTGTAATTTTGAGACTTAACATAGCCATTGAGATGGAACCAGGCTTCATCGAAAAAAAAGTTTTATCCAGGATGTCATCATTGGTCATTTCCTGATTGAACCAGTTACAGAACAACGCGTTGTGGACGGTCAGGAGGATTTAGAGATTGGACCATCGAAAATTTGTACGGGTGGTATTATTTCAATTTGCTCTTCAACACAGTGGAACAACTTCCATATGATAAACCTGTAAAGTCACGAAACGGAATACGGGAAATTAGGAATAAAGTGAAAATTGGTGAACTTTTGATAAGGATCAAACCTGTTTGGAGGGAAAGCTTCCTAACCGATTTGCGAGGACTTTGTTGCAATCGGGCCCTGACGTCTTGCACCACATTTTCAGTGAGTACGGAGGGTCTACCAGATGGCTTTCCTTTTTTCACATTGCCTGTATTCAAATATCGTTGAACTACGCTTAAAAGTTACGCTCGTTTAAAAACGTCGATAGTGAACACAACTTCAGGAAACATTTCTTCAAATTGGTGCAAAGTGGATTCCAAGGAGTATTGCCATCCAGAAATGGGGTCATGAACTGCACTCCGAACAGAAGCCATGCCAATAAAAATATCTTGTTTTAATGTAAATAGTACCATTTTTATATTTTTATAATAAAAATTTGAATCGCCGCTCAAGTGTCAATGCTGTCACTGTTAAACGTCGAAGTAGCTGTCAAGCAACCGGAAGTGGCTCCAGTTCTACCATTTTAAAGTAACATTTAGGATTACCAACTTAAACAGTATTTCTTGATCACGTTATATATATAATATGGCGACTTATTAGAAATCTTTTTATCCCAAATTTTCACTTCACTTATTTGGTTACCTTAAATGACCTCACCTAATTCAATGAAATATAATTTCATTTCTATATAAATGATAGACTGACTTTGACTTTTGTAAAAAAAAAACACATAAATTGTTAGCTGGGAGTAATTCAAAGATATTACGATTTCTACGAATCCTAGAATTGCGTGTTGCGAAGCGTCCACTCTGTATGGCTGGTTTAAAAAGTACCTATTCATTCTAATTTTTCGAAAGTTCAGAGAGTTTCTGAGATAATTCAAGGTTTTTTGGAAAAGGCGACAATTGGTAGGTTGCAATAACTGGTTTTGCTTATTTCTTCATAAATGCGAGAATATTGGAAGCTTTATGTGTTCATCCTAGGACATTGAGATGTTTATGAGGTTGTAGAAAGTCGTTTTATGTTTTGCGAGATACCGACGATATCCAAGTGGCACACCAATATTGGAATATATTGTTCTTAAATGTTGGACTATTACAAAAATTTGATCATTGGGCGTCAGGACTTACAATTTTGACAGTTTATATTTATTTCTATATTGGCTACATATAACAACATATTGGGTCAATTTGTTTCGCCAAATTGCGTGTTCCTCGAGTATTTACTTCACTTTTGTTTATTGATTTCTTTAAAAACTTAAAAATCTGGAAGTGTTTCTCTGTGCTGAATTTTTGCAGAAAAGTGTAGAGAACACAAATTGTCGTATCAGATCTTACAGAATAAAGTACATATTTTATTCTAAAAATTCCTCTAATTATTTGTAAGACAAAATTGATAATATTGGAGCGAGTAAATGTTTCGGTGGCGACACTGGCAGAACTGGAGGTCCGCACGGGGGGATCCGCGTCCGAGAGCGCTCCGTAAAAAAAGAACAATTTCCGAGAAGGCAATCTCTTTCTTTTTCTAACTTGAAGGAGAGCTTATCGGTTTGGACAGATTTTATGGCTCGGCATTTTTATTGCGGACAAGTTTAAAAATTCAAAAAACAACCGAAAATCGCAGACAAAATAAATCATAAAGCCTCCGGTTGGGGAATTTGAAAAATGAACAAAAAATCCGCGTAGACGAATTTTAAGGTCGTTTTAATTACATTTTTAAATGAGCCCGCTTTTAGGGTACAATAGCTGAATTTATATAGGTTTATTAAATTTTAATTTGTTTCCACCCGTCAAAGAAACAATAAAAAAACTTATTTTTGAGTTGTTAAGCGACTAATATTCGCGGCCCTCGCTCTCTTCCTCTCCGTCCCTTTCTTTTCTCTTTGCTTCTCTTTCTTCGTGAAATACTGCGGATGGGATACTTTCCTCCTTTTATTCCTTTGAGGTTTTTGGGCGGAATTTTAATGGCTCCTCTTGCGCTCGTTCTCTTTCTCTTTGCACTTTTTACTTACTAACCGGCCATATTCGGGCAACGACGATTCTTTTTCGCGAATTTGGAAAACTTACACCATCAGCCTCCCTCCCTCCACATAGGCCAATTAACAACCAAATCGGTTATGGTCGACCCTGTAATTACCTAGTTAACAGGAGTATAATTAGAAATGCGCATGTGCGTGTAAAAAATGGCAAGGCAATTTTGTTGTAAAAATACGTTCCAGGTGGGTTTTAGAATGTTTGATCGATTTTGGGTATTATGTGCAATTTCTACTCGAGGTTGGTTAGTTAGTAGCCTAGTCAAATAAAACACAAAGTATAAAGTCATTCGTTTTAGGATGAGACCTTTTTAATCAGAGTTAAGGTGAAAAGAAATGATATTTTTCAACAAGTATCAGTTCAAAATGTCAAGATCATTGTTTAAACATTGATAAAATGGCGAAAATTGCAAAAAATTAGTTTTTAAATGAATTCAAAAAACACGTACAAAAAGAAGTATTAGACTTTTTTTCTTCTTATAGGTTTTTGAAAAGGGCTTCATTTTAGGCCTGCTAAAAAAAGTACATATAATTTATTTAAATAATTGCATAAACCCTTCGAAATTTAAATTCGCAATAAACAAAGAAAAAAAACATAAATTATCTGGAAATTCGCATAAAAAGTTGCCTTTTGCTATCCTTAAGAATCCCTTAAAATTTGGATAAAAAATATTAATTAGTGCTTAAAAAGTGCTTTTTTCAACCTAAAATACGCGGTTGTTGCTGTCATAGTAGAGAACGTTACAAGGGCTCATTTTATTCATTTTGATCTATATTTTCTATATATATAGTAAGGTAGTGTTGGGTAATAAGGCCCGGCGGTTAATAGGGCCCATCGTCCTCTTTCGTGAAGACTGGTAATTTTTTTCCAATTTGGCTACATGGTCACTACTTGGTTACATCATCCAAGTGGTGAAGCTATTCGACAAGACCGTTGAGTTTTTAGGCTGCGCAGGTTATAAGTTCGCAATAAGACCTCTTTTCTAATACATACAATGATACATGAAAGAAATAAAAAGTACTCCATCATTTACTATGACATTGGTACTACCTTTTGCACCAAGAGAAAAATCAAAAGCAATGTTTATTTTTCTGTAAAACGAATGTTTAAAAAATAGTGCTCGCCCGGTAATAAGGCCCAACCAACGATCGCATTATAAGGCCCGCGGGCCTTATAATCCTTTATCGGATGTAATAATTATATTTTTTCACAAGTCAATTTATTTTGTGCAGGTCTTAACATGGGAAAGATTCGAGCAAAATGGTCTGAAGAGCAGCAGCAAGCGGCTTTAACAGCCATACGAAATAATGAATCTCAGAGAAATGTAGCACAAAGGTTCGGAATTCCAAGACGAACTCTAAGGAATCATTTGCGATCTGGAAAAACAACAAAACGTTTGGGCCGGACCGCAGTGCTCACCCGAGATCAGGAAACAGAATTTGCATCGAGAATTATTCGCTACTGCAACATTGGCATGCCACTTACCCCTTCAATAGTACGCCATCAAGTGTTCAGATATTGTGAACTAAACAATATTAAACACAGTTTTGATATGCGCAAACAAATGGCAGGAAAGAATTGGTTTTACCGATTCCAACGAAACCCAAATATTTCAAAACGAAAAGCTCAGGCGATGAATCCTGCCAGAGCGCAAACATTAAATAAAATAATTGTTGACGACTATTTTAAAAAGGTGGAACAAATTATTAATGACCTGGAATAAAATCAAACCCACAAAATTTGTTTAATATGGATGAAAAAGGATGCCGGTTGACTATACATCACCAGCAAAGTGTTCTTGCTCAGAAAGGCACAAAGCGTGTGCACCTGGTCGCCTCAGAACATGCGAAAAATGTTACTATCGTTGGATGCTGTAATGCTATCGGTAACTCGATTTCTCCAATGATCATCTTCAAAGGCAAACGCTTAAAGCCGGAATTCTCGGACGACTTACCACCATGAAGTATCGTTAGGATGGCACCAAAAGGAAGTATGACGACACAATTATTCATCGAGTTTGTGCGACATCTCGCGCGGTACAAAGGCCCAGACGCTATTTTACTTGTCTTTGATAGAGCAACATGTCATCTCGACTATGATATTGTTGAAGCCGCAGAAGAACATAACATAAAATTGCTTTGCTTGCCTTCAAACACAACCCATGAATTGCAGCCACTGGATAAGTCGGTGTATCGATCGTTCGAATCGCATTGGGACCAAGAGCTACTTCAGTTTTGGGATCAACATCCTGATAGAGTGCTGACCAAAATAAGGTTTAATGAAGTTTTCTCCAAATTTTGGCCTAAATGCATGACACCAGAGAATATCATCAGCGGATTCAGAGCAACAGGGCTCTATCCATTTAATCCGGAGGCAATTCCAGAATACGCTTTTGCGCCTTCTATCCCAACTGAGAGAACTGCTCCAACAGAAGAAAATCAAGATATGGGTGTGCTAGGACCTATACACTTCAATAATTTGTTGGAATCTAGTAATGACGGATTTTCAGATGAAGACTTAATTCCACTGAAACAGCTTGCCTGCCTGCAACCCTTAAACGAAAAGAAAACTGTAGAACAGGGAGAAACAGTACTGATTGAAACAAAATCGCCATTGAAACTCGATGCCCAAGCTGAACAACAGTCCAATGAAAAGACCAACATGTTCTTTACAGAATTACTACCAACACCACATGTGAAACGTAAACCGAAATCTACTCGACGAAAAACTTTGAATTATAAAGCTCAAACTGTTACCAAGGATCTCTTTAATCCACAGCCATCGACCTCAGGATTGGCTATAACGAAACAAAATGGAAAAAGTGTAGTTCCAAAAAATCTGAAAGTTGGTTCTGCAATGTCTGTGAGACTGAAGCTGAGTTGGACATGCGAATGTGTGGGAAATGTGAAACTTGGTTCCACGAAACTTGCGTAGGACTGACGGCTGAAGATGTTGAAGATTTTTACTGCGGTGAATGTTCTTAAAATGTTTATGTATATTTTTGTTTCCTTTATTTGTTGATGTTTATTTTTATTTTCTCTGTAGGAGTTTTATTAAGTTTTTTTATGTATATATGCACTAAATAAACAAAATTTTGTATAATTTACTATGGGCTTTATTACCCTACCAATGCGGAAAATTAGGCCCGAGAGCAACTTTTTACTATTTGTCTTATTTAGATTACCAAGGTTTCAAAGAATACGTATTTTGATGTTAAAATAGCAGTAAACATTGTATACAATTGTCTCATAAAGTTCTGAAATTTTTTGTATGGCATAATTTTTTTTTAAAAAAATTACAAACCTTAAGTGTGCCTTATTACCCAACACTACCTTAATTGGAAATTCGAATTTCAAAGATCTTTTCCCCCAAAATGAATTTTACACCACTGTCTAATTTGTTTATAAGGTTTTTCGTTAATTACATTGCGGGGAATAAATTCATTTCAATGTTGTTTTGATATTCGTGTTCCTGGTAATTCACGAATAAAAAAAATCGAAAAAGTATATTATTTTTCAGAAATTAACTTAATATTCAGATTAATACAAAAATTTAGCTTGTATTCTAATACAATTTTTTTAATATGCATCAGTTATGTATTATCAATAAATAAAATATAATAAGCATTTACGATTGTCAATTTAAATATTGAATGAAATTAACTGTGATTACCTACGTATACAACAACCCACAACGAATGTATATAGTATTGCAATAAACGAAATTTTGTTATGTTTATAATAAATTATTTATTTACAATAACGACGATACTGTTAAACATAAAAAAATTCACTTTCAAAGTGAATAATACAAAAGTGATATTCTGCAAAAAAAAATCTTAAACTGTTTCAACATATGAATTGATTACTTTACAAGTTTAACATAATGCAAATTGTATATTCGTATTGTGCGCAATAAAACTAGTACGAATTACAAATTTGCGATGTGTCCATCGGTCTACTTTCTCATATTTTATTATAAATATTCGATAGTACAATGAATGTACAAAGTTTAAATAGTATTCAAGAATTCTTTACTCGAATATCGAGAAAATTTTGAAAAGATCGAAAAATGACAAAAGTAGAGTGCTTTCCAAAACCGATTTGACCAAAAATGTTCTACACATTTATTTATACACATTCGATAGTAGAATAAATACTAACGGTTAAAAAAAGATTGAAGTGGATTTGGAGAAAATTTCCAAAAACCTAAAAATGAGAAGTGCAACGTGCCCCGTAGAGAAGGTATAGCCAAAAATGTTATTAAACTTTATCATATATATATTTAGCAGTGAAATAACTATAGAAAGCTAATTTTAAGAAAATTTCAAAAAACTGAATAGTGACAAAGTAAACGACCCTTCATCCTGGTCGATTTTAAGTTTCATAAATCGTTAGAAATTGTTTCGAAAAGAGTCTAAAACTCCTTGAAAAATTTGCTTTAAATGTAGGCAATTTAATAATGGTTGGGCATTTTTTCCAATGTCCAATGTTAGATAAGCTCATTTAGACACAATTGGATTAAGCATTAGGACGGGAGATAATTTGGAAGTTATTTGTACTTTCTATGTCTAGACTAACACTTATCTCTAGAGAAATTTGTTTGAAGAGCAGCCAGTAAAATTTAGTAGAGTTTAATAGAACTCCAATTAAAGTGGAAGTAGTTTGAAGTGTCCAGGCACTATCAAACAATTGATGAAATTTTAGGTCATTTAGCAATTTAAATTGATAGAACGATCCCCCTTCTTTATAGAACAGATTTGAAATTTTTATCATATATTGTGCACCACAAGAATTTACTTTTTGCCAAAAATCGTGATGTGCTCATATCACATACTCACTCACATTAATTAGTTTAGCAATATTACATTCTACAGAGTGATCAAGAAATACTGTTTAAGTTGGCAATCCTACCTGGAGGATTTTTTTGCCTGAGGGTTTGCAACGCTACACCGGAAGTCGCTGCACTCTGCATGACAGCGACAGCTAAGTAAACACAAATATTTTAGGTTATGTGAATTTATTTACGATTAAAAAACCACACCAGAAAAAACTTCAATATTTAAAGGTACTGCTCGAATTGAGCTCCATTATGTTCTAAACATAAATTCACTCTCCGTTTTAGGCTCTCGAAGACATTAATTAACATCCTAGGAGAAATATTTGCAACTTCCTCGATAATGGCAGTTTCCAGTTCTTCACGTGTATGTAGAACATTACTGAACACCTTGTTTTTAAGGTGCCCAAAGAAACAAAAGTCTAGAGGTGTCAAGTCTGTTCACCTACTTGGCCAGATTCCCGTACTTATGACTCGATGGCCAAAAACTTCCCGCAAATATTGCATTGTGGCACGAGCCGTATGTGCTCGAGCCGAATCTTGTTGAAAGTAGCCATTTTCGCGCTCCTCTATGGTTAATTGGGCAACGAATGGCTGCCAGCCAAACACCAACTTTAAAGGATGTAAAGTTGTTGTTCTAACAGCATGTGGATTTTCGTCGTCTTCGTCTTCACTACAAGTATTAGGCACTTTGCCTGTTACGGTACCCATCTATTGCGTGGTCGCCCAACGCTTCTTCTCCCTTTACATCTGTATTTGAAGGCTTTTCTTGGCAACCTGTTTTCATCCATCCTGCGAAGATGTTCCTTCCAGTTTTCCCTATATTGTTTTATCACATCATTAACACTATATATATTTAATTCCCGTCTGATGTCTGCATTTCTAAATCTGTCTCTTTTTGTGCATCCTTTGACTCTCCTCAGAAACTTCATTTCTTGCGTCTGAATCCGGCTTTCTTGTTTCTTTGTTGTTGTTCAAATTTCGCTGCCATACGTGAGGGTTGGCACTGCAATAGTTTTGTAAAATTTCAGCTGTGTGTCTTTTCTCGTTTTATGTTTTAGGCATCTGCTAATAGTTCCACATATTCTACTAAATTTGTTTAATTTTTGTTCTACGTCTATACTGTAGTCATACGATAGATCACATCCCAAATATTGGAAATGTTTTATTTGTTCAATTACCTTATCATAAATAACTATTTTAGATCTTATTGTATCTGTCCCTAAGAAGGCCATTGTTTTTGTTTTCTTTGTAGATATTTTCATGTCATATTCACTACAAATGTTTTGGAGTTGGTATATGCCTCTCTGTAGTTTATCTTCTGTTTCTGCGATTAGTACCATCAGCGTACTATCAGCCGTGACCATGACTATGACGACCATCAGCGGTCGTCAGCGTATAAAAGGGAGTTAAAGATTGTGTCTCTATCCAGGTATATTCCTTCGTCGTATCTATTTTTCCATTTGCGCATTATATCGTCTATATATATATATATTGAAAAGGGTTGGTGAAAGGCAGCATCCCTGACGAAGTCCTTTATTGGTTTTTACTTCTTCTGACAGTTTTCCATTTAGTTCTAATAATATTCGAGTATGTCTATATAAACTCTTGATTTTCACCAGACCAAATTCTGTAATTTTGAGAATTAACATAGCCATTGAAATGGAACCAGGCTTCATCAGAAAAAAAGGTTTTATCCGGGATGTCATCATTGTTCATTTCCCGATTGAGCCATCGAAAATTTGTACGGGTGGTATTTCAATTTGCTCTTCAACACAGTGGAACAATTTCCATATGGTAAACCTGTAAAGTCACGAGACGGAATACGGGAAATAAGGAATAAGTGGAAATTGGTGAACTTTTGATAAGGATCAAACCTGTTTGTGAGGGAAAGCTTCCTAACCGATTTGCGAGGACTTTGTGCGGGTGAGCGCCGCCACTGAACGTCGCATCGGGACCACGAACCGCGCAAGTTGGTTGTCCGTGCATTTCGAGGTTCCACGAGTGACACCGGCGAAATGCAGGACGACGTGCGC
Source organism: Cryptocephalus moraei (assembly GCA_946251905.1). Classification (NCBI taxonomy): domain Eukaryota; kingdom Metazoa; phylum Arthropoda; class Insecta; order Coleoptera; family Chrysomelidae; genus Cryptocephalus; species Cryptocephalus moraei. Next base: position 32,347,268 of record OX276454.1, on the reverse strand, counting down.
GCGCATATGTAGAATAGATCAACACGCTTGTGGACACGCTAGTTCATATGTATATATGTGCATATCGTTCGACACACGCCATTGTATTTATCAGTATAAACCCAATATAAATCCATCCAAACCGACTACCGTCTACATTTGTTGCAGTCGGGCCCTGACGTCTTGCACCACATTTTCAGTGAGTACGGAGGATCTACCAGGTGGCTTTCCTTTCTTCACATTGCCTGTATTCAAATATCGTTGAACTACGCGCATGCAATGTTGTTTAAAAACGTCGATAGTGAACACAACTTGAGGAAACATTTCTTCAAATTTATGCAAAGTGGATTCCAAGGAGTATTGCCATAATGGGGTCATGAACTGCACTCCGAAAATAAGCCATCCCAATAAAAATATCCTGTTCTGATGTAAATAGTACCATTTTGATAATAAAAATTTGAATCGCCGCTCAAGTGTCAATGCTGTCACTGTTAAACGTCAAAATAGCTGTCAAGCAACCGGAAGTGGTTCCAGTTGTACCATTTTAAAGTAAAATTTAGGATTGCCAACTTAAACAGTATTTCTTGATCACGTTGTATATATGGTAATTTTACTAAACAAATTGTATTGAAAATGTTAGGTAATTTTAATATATCCATTACTGTATATCTGTAGTGTAAATTTACAATGCGGTTCATTTTGACTAACAAAACAATACAAAATTAGATTAATAATTTTACTATAGAGTTTACTTGTAAACTTATTAAAACAAATCATTCTCGAAGTGTTTAGTAAATTTAACATATTGTGCTGTAATTTACATTACCCAATTTATTTCAATTGGGTTCTAAATAATAACAACACATTTGTTGTGACTGTACCCATACGCCAGATACGTAATTTTCCTCCGCCATGTCCCTCTACCTACCAGATATACAGAATAGGGTTGATTGCGCTTTTCGCGAAATGCGACATCTAACGGAAGACTTTATAACGGAACCGCACGCAACGCTCCCTCGAAATGGGTGGACCGATATGTAGGCAATCTGCGATACAAGAGCTTGACAAATGTTATCTGCAGTTTGTCCAACCATTGATGACATGGCTTGTAAGCCTTTTTCAAATGCCATATAACAATTTGTTGTGTCAACGCCGATAACGGCAGTAGAGATCGACACAAGTTTTACAATACGTTTAAAAGAAGTTAAATGTTTTAACAGAGTTACAGAGCAAACACTAGAAATATTTCTTAACTTTCAATGACTGTATGGTAATATTATTACTATTAAAGTCACATCACAAAGAATGTTTGTAATTTTTAAAAACTTTTGATTGGAAATCGACCAACAGTTCGGTAAAATTACAATACGTTTATTATCACCACATAAAAATTGTAAAATTAAAACTTATTTTAGTACTTTCCTCACATGTGTTGCAGAATTGCTTGAATTGTATTGAATTCTGTATTAAGATTTTTAATTTTGATAATCATTTTGTTTGAAAACTATTATAATTTTAATAAAAATTTTAACAGTGTACATCACAGTCTCCAACATGTTGTATTTTGCCCATTTTACTGTATTAAATGACTTTGGGAAGAGCGTAGGTATTGTACTGTTCGACGTTTTTTGTTCGTAGTGCAATTAATATGGCACCTAAGGAAATTAGTTTCCTTTATGGCGCATCGGTGACCTTATGGATTACTTGCGCGTACGTCGTGTGCTAAAAAAAAACAAATAAATAAATTCCGAATCCAAAAATGTCTCAAGAGCGTGCGCCTACCAAATCCGCGCGCGTTAACGTTACTAAATAACAACCGACCATATAAGTTGTTATTTTTTTCGTATCCTTTCCGTGATTTGTATTCAACTCCTATAACCTAATCGATATATACAGGATGTGGTGCGTAATAAAAATGGATTATATAGGCGTAGATATATGGATATGCAGTGTGCATTCACATAATTTCAATTAAAAAATATTACGTATTATTACTTCTGTTTAGGAATAAGGCGACGTTTACCGAGAATAGAGAAATAAAAAAAATATGTATGTATACAATGATGATAGAGTCGCTAAGTTAATGACGGAAAGTTTCCGATGATAAACGCGACGTGCCAGGGAAAATCAATTTCCTTCGTCGCAGCATATGTGTTTCCACTGAAATATACCAAAGATTTGTAGAATAACAAATGAAAATTTTATGAGAAACCGTGATGTTCACTTGACCAACCCCTATATCCACTGAAAACGAGTTTAATTGTGAAAGTGAAGAGAGAAGCCTTTTTTCTGATTATGAAAGTCTGTCCCAAAGGATTTTCCTGAACTAGTACCGATTCCATCCTTCAACCATTGAAACATCGTAGTTTTAAATCGCGCGAAGAGTCAAATAGTCTAGTATTAGTTTTGCACGTATGTTAGAACACACAAACCACTAAGAAATACCTGCAAATTTATGAATTAGAGTTTCTTATCCTACTGATAGAATTTAGACCAGCTGCAACCGATAAATTTTTAATGTCGAATAACGCAACTAGTCATATAGGTCAGAAAACTTTTGTGAAGTGTTGAGAAGGGTCTGTTTGGTCAAAATTCACGGCTCCGTGCCACGAGCGGTCGTGCCACATGCGGTCACGGTGAAAAATGGTGCCAGATGCGGTCACTCCAAAAGTATTTCTACCTGATATACGGGTGCATGGTATGTGATATGCTCGAAAGTACGTTGAAACGCGAGAGGCAAGGATCAAACACGTACTGTTGCACAGTTACACTGTACTAATTGCAGGGACTTGCAAACAAGTACAGCCTATGGCTCGTAATATTTTATTATGTTTTCATTGTTCGATTGTTGGCGATCTTTTGTTCTTAGTATTATTCACAAGTAGGTGGGCAACAAATTAACCCAATCGAATTAGGATTTCACCTTTCAAAAATTTTTGACAGCAATTTTCCTTCGGAATTATTTAGGGGGGGTCACTGGCAGTTTAAATTTAGATTGCCGGGGTACCAGACCCGTTGCGTCATCCGCCATCTTGAATTTAAGGGTGAACTTTTGTTTATTAAATAACTCGTTTTTTTCAATTTTAAACGAAAACTAGTTATTACAAAAGTTGTTTGAAATTAAATTTTCTACAATTTTGGTTCCTATCATTTTCTTCCTAGGATCGATATTTTTCGATTTATACCCGAAAAAATTGAATTTTTGTTTATTGAACAACTAGTTTATTTTCAATTTTACGCGTATAATTGTGATAGACATAGTTGTTTAAAATAAAATTTCCTACAATTTTGGTTCTATTCATTTTTTTCCTAGGATCGATATTTTTCGATGTATAGGTACTCGAGAAAAGGAGGGGGTGAAATCTTATCATTGTCTTTTCACGTTTATTGTCAATTTTAGGAGAAAAATTGTCATCAACAAAGTTGTTTAAAATAAAATTTCCTACAATTTTGTTCCTTATCAATTTTGCCGTAGAATCGATATTTTTCGATTTATATCTGAGAAGAGGTGGGGGTAAAATCTTACCATCGTATTGTCACGTTTATTGTCAATTTTGCGAGAAAACTTGTTATGACTAAAGTTGTTTAACATCAAATTTCCCATAATTTTGGTGCTTATAAATTTTTTCGTAAGATCGAAAAAAATATGAATACGAAAACATCAATATAATAAACGCGAGAATACAATATACTTATATAGGTTCACCCTCACCTCTTCTCAGGTATAAATCGAAAAATATCAATCCTACGGCAAAATTGATAAGGACCAAAATTGTAGGAAATTTTATTTTACACAACTTTATTCATCACAATTTTTCACGTAAAATTGACAATAAACGTGAAAAGACAATGATAAGATTTCATCCCCTCCTTTTCTCGGGGATACATCGAAAAATATCGATCGTAGGAAAAAAATGATAGGAACTAAAATTGTAGGAAATTTTATTTTAGACAACTTTGTTTATTATAATTTTACGCGTAAAATTGAAAATAAACGAGTTCCATAAACAAAAATTCACCCCCACGTTTTCAGGTATAAATCGATAAATATCGATCCTAGGAAGAAAATGATAGGAACCAAAATTGTAGGAAATTTAATTTTAAACAACTTTTGTAATAGCTAGTTCTCGTTTAAAATTGAAAATAAACGAGTTATTTAATAAACAAAAGTTCACCCTTAAATTCAAGATGGCGGATGACGCAACGGGTTTGGTACCCCGGCAATCTAAATTTAGACTGCCAGTGACCCCTCCCCCCCTAAACAATTCCAAAGGAAAATTACTGTCAAAAATTTTTGCAAGGTTTGCCCCTTTTTGGAGCTAATTCGATTGGGCTAGATCTTGTGACCGCATAAGGCATTACCGCTCATGGCGAGCCGGTACCGAGTACCTACCCCGATAAATTGGCCTGTCCTGGGATTTCGAAACTATTGACCGCACACGGCACTGACCGCATCTGGGAAGACATGAAATTCACGACCCTGAATTAACAGGCAATTGATTACAACCAATGTGATATCTTATTTTTGAGTCAAGTCGTTTAGAAACGGCATGGGCCTGAATTTAAACTAGTTCCATCAATGATACGTGATTTGCCAAATAGTCCAGTATTATTTTGTGACGTGTGTTGACAGAAATTGGACTAGTTCTAACCGATGGACTAATCACGTGAAACATCCATAAAATCCTTGAAGATCATTGAAGTTGTCCATAATTGACGACATTTTAGGGAATGTCGGTGTTGTCAAAGACTAACGTTTTAGGCCGCTTGAAATTGAAAACTCTAAAAATTTGTAGTACCTGCCTACAAATAATTTTTAAAGAATGCAAACTGTTCCTTGTGAGAATATTGAAAAGAAACATTGATGCATACATGTTGAAACGAAAACATGAAAATTAGGTAACCACTCCAAAAATAGATTCACTACCTAAGTGGGCAGTGAAAAGATCCCTGATTTTTTTACAGTTTGTTTCATTGCAAAATTCCCCTAAATTTCTGAGATACGAAAAAATGACATTTCATAATGGATATGAGAATATAGGATGATATTCCAAAAAATCTTCAAATTTTGGAGATAAGTTCCTAAATCATTAATGGATATATCGTTGATCATTCTATACTATGTTTCGTAGCAATACTACCGTGGCTTTTCAGGATACATATTAACAAATTGAAGTTTCGAAAACTAAAATCGGGAAACTTCTCATTTCATACAACTTCAAAATGAAAATTTATAAACTGGTGCACATAATTAAGTAAGTAAGTAGGCTATTGTCTGATTAATCCACACCTTGTTTTATTGCAAGCCCATAATTACAACCTCAGATTTGTAAAATTTAAATTCCAAAATCTTTATTTTATTTGGACTTTTCGATTCAAGTTTCTAAATTTATTGGTATCGAGCACATCTCTTATTAGTCCACAGATTGTTTCACTGCGTTTAACTGCACTATTCCCCTAGTTTCCTAAATTTTCGTAGGTCCAAATAATTTCACTACACTCATTTTATACATAATTAATTTATTCGACACGAATTATTACAACCTAACATTTGACACTTAATTTATTTGACTATGTATTTCTTTATCTTCACGCTTAATTAAACTCACAAATCTCTCGTATTTCGACTGTTCTCTCTCTATCGCTAGCAGGTACTTTTATTTCTCTCGCTTACGTGTTCGAAATCAGTCAGGAATGGAATCGATGTCTATTCTGGGACTGGCTCCTCGACTACAGAAAGCATCTACCTCTAGGCTCGCCATATTCGTCAATAGTTTCCGTTACAGTATGATGAAATGAAATTTTAAAATCAATAAATGAACAAGAGATTGCTTGTTTCACAAAATATTTCAATTTGGAATTTTGAATTTAGGTAGGTACCTAAATCGTTAGTAGGCAAGTCGTTGATTTTTGCTACTTACGAAAACACTAAATGATAGAATATATTATTAGTTATAGTAGTTATAGAATACATATGTGCATTTATTAAAAAATATAAAATTCTTCAAAAAAATAAATTATTTGTAATGTACATGAAACCGAAATGTGTACCATCATCGAAGAAGAGTAAACAATTTGTTGTTCATGTCAAATTAATTTGTCAATGTCTTTTTTAAACTCGTTTTTACATTTTACCCTTTCCCCACACCAACCTTAAAGTTGCTTATTAAGACTAATTGTTTTGAACCACCAAGTTTTTTCTTATTGCTAGTGTAAGTGCGAGTGTACCTACTCCCGTTTAGTAATAAATCGCAGAGCAAATTTGTCAGTGGTAAAAGCAGTAAGAGCATCAACTTTGGTGGATGAGGGATATTCGATGTGTCATGTTGCTAATGTGATAGGAAGGAACCAAACCAGCATAAGTCGCATGGTTAGATGATTTAACGAGACAGGTTTTCATTACGAAGGCCGGGACAAGGGCGAAAACGGTGTACTAATCCAATAGATGAGCGTTTTCTTAGACAATCCGCTCTAAGAAACAGGGCGACTAGTACCATCCTACAAAATGAGCTCGTAGCTGCTCGCAATCTTCTTGTATGTTCTCTAACGATTAGAAGGCGTTTAAATGAAGCTGGATTAGATAGCAGAAAACCGGCCAAGAAACCCCTGCTCACCAGACAGCACAAATTTCCAGGATTGCGTTTTGCGATACATCAATATTGGACTTGTATTGATTGGAAGAGGCTTTTATTCTCGGATGAAACAAGAATTAGCCTTAAATCTCTCGACGGACGTGAGCGTGTCTGGAGAAGGCCAGGAGAGAGATTTGCAAGTTTCAATATCTCTCCAAGAGTTCCGTTTGGTGGTGGCTCTATAATGTTTTGGGCAGGCATCTGTTTCGACGGCGGCACGGAATTGGTCTCTATACGTGGTAGGTCGATGAATGCGGATTATTATCAGGAACACAAGGAACACAAGGAACACAAGGAACACAAGGATTATTATCATTGTTGTTGACCATGTAATGCCATTTGCTCCTTTTTTGGGGCCGAATTTCTTGTTTATTCAGGACAATGCTCGTCCTGATGTGGCTAGGTAGGTTATTCTCTACTTAAATGATATTGCTATTTCGTTCATGGAATGGCCAGCCAAGAGTCCTGACATGAACCCAATAGAGCATCTATGGGACGATATTAAAAAAATGATTCGACGTCGTACACCACCACCTGCCAACCTCAATCAACTGGTAGATACAGCAATTCAGGAATGGGAAAATATTCCTTAAGAACTCGTTCACAATTTGATTTCCAATATGCCAAGAGGCATAGAAGCAGTGATTAAGTTTTTAATTTAAGCAATTTTCAAGATAAAAGTTCTTTAATAAAGAATGGTTAGAAATAACACTATGATTCACTGATTTCATTTAGTAACTACTAGACAGTATCTAATTATAAGCTTTTATGACAATGCTATTGCAATATTAATTTCGGTATAATTATTATAAGTTTAATTGTGTGGTGCGTTAATTTTGTCCATGAGTTTACAACAAATAGTACATGTAAATGTCAAAAGATACTTTTAAAACAGAGCTAAATGATTGTAGAAGGGTATGAAAATTCTACAGATACTCCAAATTACTTGTAGTTGCTAAGTCACGGAAGTATTTCAGTTTAAACATGATGTTGACATAAGAACTTTGAACGATACTAAGGTAGATTGAAATAGCTAAATACAAAAAAAACTTGCATAATTGAATTTGAACTATATTTTAGCAAATAGTAGGTATCTCATATCGCTAATATTCTCTTTAGTTTGGTAACAGTTTTAAATTCAATAAGAAATGTTCATAATGATATTCAAAGTCCGTTGTGGAGTTTCAGTGATTTCTCGTTGAAGTGTATGTATGTAGGCATGTTACAGTTTCGAATTTTCGCCTATAGTGTACCGATATTCGGTGCGGCTGCCCGAAAACCGGTTTCCCTCAAACACACAATAAAATATTCTTTTAATTAGCGTATGTAGAACGGGTAATCCGAGAAAAAGGGACACACTCAATGTATCACCATTACCATAAATCATTATTATTGTTATTATCGGTCCGTTGCTGGCAGAGACTGTACTAGGTCATGCGTGGGCTGACAATGTACGGATTGTGAGGGGACACACCTTCCACAGGTGACAATTCACTTTATGAATATCGGAATGTCTGCGTGTGCATTTTGTACTTCTCGTCGTCGTCGTCGTCGTCGTCTTCGTATTCATAGGTTGCCTCGCTTATATTCTCTTCTCTTCGAGACTCGAGACCATTGATTTCTTATATTGTAAACGTTTATAAGCCGGTACACGCATACCAAAGAGAGACAGACGTACAAAGCGATAAATCCCTTTTCGTTACATCCGATACACACATACAACACACCGATCTGCTACAATTAACTAAATTCCTTTCGACGATCGAACGAGATATCCTCCGATGGGATCTTTATTTGTAACTTCTTCCCTACCTAAACGGCGATTCGGAAGTTTCGACTGTTCTGCATCGAAAAGTTTTAAACTTTAGAGATGAGTGAGTCACATTTCGATAATGAAGTACATCAGAATTAAACTAAATGTAACTAAACTGGTGAGTTCCTACCTTCTATGTATCCAAAAATGTAACATTACTGTAAAATCACGATCTATCTATTTCGGATTCTATTACTATAGTAATTAAGCGATATGAAATTTGGTGTTTTCTAAATGCCACAAATTTGACTTGTCCTACCAAATTTTCGAATTCTATCTTTAGTCTAAATCGATAAGGAATTTCTTATTTTGTACAATTGCAATATATCTTTACAAAATGTAATCGAACATGTCTCGGGTCACTAGTACCCTCCATCAGCTAATCTATGCTAAGAGAAGAATATATTAAGTGAAAAGATTACGTAAAATTAAAACCTAGCTACAGAATTCCTGACAAGTAGAAATTATAACGTGCCTACTTTCTAGAAAAATGCATTTTAGACAATCAATTTAACAGTTAGAAAAATTGAAATAGGGACATCGCTTGATTTACCTATATATTATTATAATAGTTTAAGAAATTGGAACAGATCTAAATTCAAAAATAAAACTTACAAGTGTGTTCCTGACATCAGTAAATTTCTGTAAAAGTGTCGGAAGGAAACTAAATGTAATAGAAAAAAAAAAACAACGCTAATGACTTTTTTAAAATAACGCGAATTTAAGATAAATAATGAAAGCAAATATTAGTTTTTACATTTTTTAGTTGAAGTTTATAAATCTAAACAAATTAGATAATTGAAAAACTAAATGAGGCACTCCGGAAATGACCGAAAGAGAAAACATAGCCTTCTTAAAGCAACTACACTACAAGTTTCAACAAAACACAACATAATTTCAAAAATAAAAAATTCGATAAGAGGTGTATGTGCTAAGAAGTTCTGTTCTGATACTCTCTTGAAAATAAAATGTCAATCCATAAACTTAGACACAAAATTTGGCGTCTGCCAATTGCAACAAATTTGACTTGTATTTCACAAAATATCCCGTTTTGCCTTTATCATACATAAGGAATCTGTAAGAAATTTTGTAAATTTCTCAGATTAAATTCGGACTGAACTGTTTTTAATTTGGAAACGAAGAGATACAATAAAAGTTTAGTATGCAGAAGAGTTCGAGCTGTTCTGGTTATTCGCTTGAACTCAAAGTGTCAAGTTATAAACTTGGACAAGAAATTTGGTGTCCCTTCTAGTTGCAACAAATTTGACTTGTATCCGACAAAATTGTCCGTTTTGGATTCGGTTTTTGGTTCTGTTTTGGATTTAATGGTATGAATTGTCGTTATTTCTAAATGTGAAATTGCTGACATTTTCTGTTTGTTTCCGGTTTAAAGGTAGTACAAATTAATGGATAAGAAATGCAGCAAATTTGACTTTTTTGCAACAAAATTAAGTAAACTCCTCTGATGAAATTTTATGATTTGGACTAAATTTTGTCTCCAATTTTGAAAATAAAGAAATGACAAAATAATTGCATGCAAAGGAGTTTGTATTGATCCGGTTACTATTTTAAACATAAAGTGACATGAACTTTAATGGTGATCTTGTTGCTCTAAACATTATTTTCCATAAATATGATATGCAGAAACGTGTTTGTAAATCGTACTTAGAAAATGGGGTTGGAAATCATTTTAAACCGTTTTAAATATCTATTGCATGATTTTCATAAAAGAATGATATTTAGGACTAATTACTATAAAATGTTATAATATTTTGAAATACACAAATCTATCAAAATATTTTATTTCTGAAGGTTTTTTGAGATGAGTATGGTAACAAATTTTAAAATCCCTATTTGTCTTTATTTTATTAGTATTAAAATCTTAAAATTTAAACGCAATACTAAATCCTAATTTTTTTTCATATTTTTGTCACTTTCGTGAATAAGTGACAATATTTTTTTCAAATTAATTTCACTGGGGATAAGAAATGATTGTAGTAAGCTTCTTTCTCATAAATTACATGTGATCTTCAAATGCATCATATGTATTTGGATTGAAATTTTAAATCGTTGAATTTATTATAAACTAATAAAAAAACTAACCCATCATTTCGCAATTACCTCTCCAAGTAGGTATTATCGTTTAATAATTTCTGAATATTTCCGTTATTTCTCGAAATTATCGTCTGTCTTGCCTTCACATCCTACGAGCCGCATGTATTCCTTTAGAAAAGGAGTGACTGAATTAATAATAGCATATTTACGGTGTAAAAATGAAAATTAAACATGTTTTATTACGTCGATACAACTATCAATTAAAGAGACAATGTTTTTGTTGAATAAATTACTTTTTTCATTAATTTGTACAGGCGAGCGTGACGTAATGTTTATTAAAAAAATGATCGAGTATCCACAACGTTCAATAATTATGAATAATAGAATTATGTACTTGATATTGGGTATTTATTAATTTTACTAGATTAGAACTTCTTAATTCTACGGTTTACCGTTAGACCGTTCTGGTAGCTTTCGGTTTATACAATTTTTGAAATATTAATATTTTAACTATCTCATTTTGTATTACTCGCTTCTAATCTCGTTTGATGCAACTAAATTAAAACCTGCCCTGTTTGCCTTTGGATTTTTATTTTATGAATATTTTTTACCGCGTTCCCCGAAGCGGAAGCTGAAAGATAAATAAATCGCAGAGCGAGCGATAGTTGGAATTAAAAAAAATGGAGGGCTCGTTCAATAAGAAATTATGCAAATAGTGAGAGAGAGAAGGTCTCTCCCTCGTTTCCACCCTTATTTAAATACACTATCAATCATCGCGGGCGCATAGGGAATGGGAAAACTCGAATTACCCCTTCGATATAATTCCGTATGGCAGAAAAGGATTAAAGAGGAACGAAAATAGTAGAAGTAGTAATGGTAATAGTATGTGTCATTTTTCGTTCCGACGTTCTATGTATGTGTGCGATTTATAATACACAAAATATGTTAATTCGAGGTTTAGAAATTCGTTACCGACGTCGACTAAACGTATTCAATGAATTTGCATACAATAAAATATGAAACTGGCATTCAAATTTCCATATTGTTGTCGATTTTTTAATGTAAATTCATTTAGTAACGAAATTTTACATACATACATACATACATACGCTCTCTCTCTTTGTGTATGAGCGTATGTATATAGGTATATGCCCATATGCCTTAGGTACTGCCTCTCTTCTTGGAAACTTATTATTTTAACATGTTCACTTTCTTCGTCCTTTTTTTTGCACAATCTCTCTCCCGTCATGCATTCATTATTGAGATTTTACGCCTTTCTTCGGTTTTTGCGAGATTAAGACCTATTTTCTTGGTTTTGTTCGCCTTTTTAAGCCTCCTCTTGTAGAAGAAAGAACATTTTTTTCGACCTTTCAAAACCTGTTTTATTTTAATACAAATTCCGCTAATTTGGTAATAATCTTGAAATTCCTTTTTATTATTTTTAATTTTCATGGAAACGGCAGATTTCAGATCTTTTAGCAATAAATTCAGAAAAGTTAAATAACCAGACTTAGGAATTAAAAAGATATTCCTAGAGTTGTAGTAAGAATAGGTACTTTGGTACGAAGAATAGGTTAGAATAGGTACACATAAACTTATCTTCTGTCGGTATGTTTATTTACTAGTATTTAGCTTGAGTTCAAATGCATTCATCTTCTCATGTTTGCACGAATTACCATATTCCTAAAGGTAAAACCATATGGAACTCCAAGTAAGATAGTTCCTTATGAAATGAAATAGCATACTAGCTACTATACATACTACTATACTCACTAAGTAGGTACAGTTCTTTTTCATGGCTCAAAGTTCTTTTCTGAACAACAATTTTAAATTTCCAGTTACAGAAAGTAACAAGCCACACTAGCCTGAATATAAAATTTGAGAAAGAAATTTGATCGTTTGATCAAAGATAAATCAATCATTGGTTGGAATCAAATGGGAATTGGATTTTATGAAAATTAGTTTATTGAGATAGACACAATTTTGTAGCTGGTCAACGTATATTAATTTTAATAAATTTCGAAGCAATTTCAATCATTGGTGCTGTGAGCAAAAGCAAAATGGAATAATATTTGAGGTCAAATTAAAATGTGGTGATTATAGGAAAATACAGGAAACAGTATATTTGTTTAAATTTTTTTCTAATGAAGATTTACTAAAATTTCAGCCAATGAATTGAAAGATATTGGTCTATAACGACGTTATATTAGTCTAAATGTAATTTAATTGGGTAAGTTTTATAGAAAATACAATAAACAGCATACGTTTGTAAAGTTTTTATTGATTCCAACAAACTAAGAAATTTCAATCAATAAAGGTTTGGTCACTTGATCAAAACCAAGGCGTTGCATTGGTTGGAATCAAATTGACATTGAGTCGAAATCATCAGTTCTATTATTTTTGGATAAAATTTTGGACTAATTTTAGCCAACAGAACACAACTGTCTGGCCACTTCATCAAAAAGGTAGATACTTATATTGGTTGAAATCTAATTGAAATTAGTTTTAAATCAATGAAACTTCGTTTTTGCGGATTTCACAACAATCGTTGGAATAACAGTTCGATGCGACTGCTTTCCACATTTTTTGAACTGTTTCAGCCAATGGAGTGCTAGATATTAATAGCTTCATCAAAAACAAGACGGTATATTGGTGGAAATATATTTAGAAGTTGTTTGAATTCAGTTTATTGAAAAATAGAGCAAACAGTACATTTTTGCAACGGGTTTATTCATGTTAACACATTTCAAACTTATTTCAACAAATAGAGTGGTGTCGTCACCTCATCGAAACTGCAACGTTACATTGGTTGAAATCAAATTGAAATTGGGTCGAAATGGCATTATTGGAAAATATAATAAACAATGTACCTAGTTTTGGGACGTTTCTATTGATTTCAATCTCAATGAACGAAGTAATTTTAGCCAATGGAGTGCAAGATGTGCGCACTTGATCAAAATCAGGGTACTTTGGTTGAAATCAAATTGAAATTGGGTTGAACTCAGTTCTACCGTTGTCCTATTTTGGATTGAGAAATTATTATTTTTTCGTTGTTCTGTTGATTTGATCTGATTTCAGCCAATAGAGTAAAAGAGTTGGCCAGTTCATCAAATATGTACATTGGTTGAAATCCAATTAAAATTAGTTTTAAATCAGTTTATCAGAAAATACAACAAAGAGTTCACTAGTGGAAATATGCAATAACATCAATATGAAATCAATAGATTTCAACAAATTCTGAACTAATTCAGCCTATATAGTGCAAGGGTTTGGTCAAAGATGCAAAGATGCAAAGATATATGGGAATAGACCTAAAAAGTTATAGAAAGTTATCGAAAAGAATAATGGATAATAAAGATGGCTCACGAATAAAGATACCAGAATAAAAGAAGCTCCTTGAGATTTTTTATCAGAACCAAGGATTTTAAATTCTTTTTGTAAATTGTTAATAATTTTAATTCAAAGAAAGTTTAGTCGTGAAGGAATTAATGTAAATAATCTTGGGATCATTCCAATCAAATAACTCTTCATAATGCAATAAAATTTCTAGTCTTCATTTATAAAACTGTCAAATTATTAAACTCTATAGCTATAGGGTCTTCTCGTCTTTTAGCCAAATTTAAACTTTTTAACTTAAAAATCAATTTCTATTTTTACAAAAGAGAATAAAAATCAAACATTTCATTGACGAAATTATATTTAAAATTGGATCAAAGTCAATTTATAGGAAAACACAACCAATAGATACACTTTCACAATGTTTCCATACATTTCAACATATTTAAGACTTTTTTCGGCCAATAGAATGCAAGAGTTTGGTCACATTATAATTTTATCAAAAAAGTGTACTTTTGTAACGTTTCTGTTGACTCCAACATATTTCAGACTGATTTCACCAATTGGAGTGCCTGACTAGAAACAAGGCGTTACATTGAATTAAAATTCAATTGTGTTAAAAGGTGTACCTATGCACTTTCTTGTACAGAGATTTTATATACCTTTATTTTACACTCTTTAAAGTCAATAAAATGCAGGAGTTTATAGTTGCTTGATTGAAAGGGACTTCACATTGATTGAGGTTGATTAAAATTTGAATTGATCAGTTTACTCGGAAGAATATTGAACAGTTATTTTCAATAAAGATGAAAGAAATCCGACAGTTAGTCATATAGCTTGACTAAGTTAACAAGTTTTAACTTTTCTGCTTTGTGTTTTAGTTTTAAAGTAACAATTTTGAGTCCCAATTGTGTAGAAATGTAGAAATTCTTTCGTATTTCTTTTTCATCAAAACCTAGAAACATTTAAAAATAATGGCAAACCAATACTAGTGCAATTCTGGGGGTTTTCTCTTTTTTAATCACATTTGAAACTGTACAAGGCCCTGCGTTTTACCTTGTGATACTGGTAGACCTATCGTTTTACGTTTTAATAAAATCATGAGTTTAAACCTAAATTCAAAATATTTCAGTTACAGAAAGTCAGAAAATATTGAATACTTTTATTAACTTAAAAAAAATTAACTGATTTTTTAAAATTAACAACTTAAAAACAAAAAAAGTCAAATAGTGTCTTTGACTGAACTTGGAAAATTGAAACTTAATAACACTTATAGCTAATACAGATAAAGGCATTGCGATTACTTTTGAAATTCCAGCACTCACAAGTTTCGAAATAGATTAGTGAAAGTGCGGCAGCAAGACTGAATAAAAAGTTTCCAGTAGGTAATCAGAAAGTGTTCAAAATGGTTCTTAGGCTCTGCTTTGAAACTTTTAGACTGAACACTTACGACTATAGGACTAAAAGTTAATTTAGACTAGTCATGAAACTATCTTTTGAAATCCGAATCCGAGCATTCGTAGGTTTTGAAGTAGACGTGTGGATATAATTAGAGTGTGACGATGAGGATATAGAGAATGAAGTCGTCAATAATCGAAGATATTTTCAAAAATTATTTTAGACTCTACTTTGAAGCTTTGAGACTTAAAACTTAAAGTTGATTGAAACGAGTTGTGAAACTATTTTTTGAAGTCCAATCAGGATCTAGAAGAGAATGACGATGAGGATATAGAGAATGATGTTAATAATCAGGAAGCTGAAAGAAAGAAGATGATATCTCTCAATGCTGGAGTGCAGGGTATTTATCGTGAGGATTGTGTTGAAGTTTCTTCAACAATATTTAAAACAATTTAGGAACAGGTCATGATCATGATGTAGTTACTTCCCAACCTCTCACGAATGAGGAAGCTCACGCTTTTAGGGCTTGATCCATGTCCTGAAACAACTTTATGTAGGTAATCTTGTTCGATGTGTGTTACTTTCTAAGTTTTATTTATTTTAACTGTGTATGTCAACGTATTTGTTTTGTATGTGTGACGCCGCACACTTCGAACAACAGGAGCCCTAAAACAAAACAACTTGTTTGCGAGCCTGAAGATGGCTTCTATGAAGCCGAAACCGGTCGCTCATCTTTAATAAAGCAGTTGGTTAAGACTTGGTGTTTTCCTTTGGTTAAAAGGTCATGATCCTCAGCGGCGAACAAATATAAAAACTGAAAGGAAAACGAAAAATTGTGAAAGGTCATTCTGTAGATGCAGATCAAACAACAGATGTTAAGTTTAGAAGTATATCAAAGGATAGGAGTGAGATGGTGAGTTAAATCTATGGGAATGTAAATATTACAAAATATAATTTTTAATTTCTATAATATTTTCTAATTTTTATACTTCCCCTATATCTAACTTAACAACCCCTATTTCTATCATACGCTTTTAAACCTCACATCTATTGTTTGACCTACCTTTTATAATTTTGTTCGTTTCAATTTTAGATTCGCATTTGTTCGCTACTGAAGATGTTTCGTTAACAGTGCGAAACGTTTGGCATCACGCAAAATAAAGCGGCTTCCACTGTGATTGCTTAATTTATTTAAATATTGGCTAGTCTTGAAATCTCACGATAATCAGTAAGATTTTCAAAAAGTATCTTAGACTCTACTTTGGAACTTTTGGACTGAAAATTTACGACTTTAGGACTTAAAGTTAATTTAGACAAGTCATGGAATTATTTATTGAAGTCCGAGCAGTTGCAGACGTGGATCTAGTGAGAGTATGATAGTGAGGACATACAGTCATACAGAAGGAAGTCCTTAATAATCTGGAATGGTGTTCAAAATGAATCATAGACTTTGAAACTTTTAGACTTTACGAAAAGTTAAGTTAAACGAGTCATGAAACTACTTTGTGAGTCCAAGCATTCACGGGTTTTAAAGTAGAGGTCATCTAACCAGATCTAACCAGAACATGACGATGAGAATATAGAGAATGAAGTTCTCAGGTATCGGAAAAGTTTTCAAAAATGGCTTAGACTCTTTGAAAGCTTAGGTTTCAAACTCTAGATTTTAGGACTTGAATTTAATTAATTTAGAAGAGTCATGAAGCTATGTTTTGAAGTCTGTAGGTACGGTCTCACGTTTTAAAGTTGACGTGTATCTAGTGTGAATGTGGCAGTGAGGGTATACAAAATGAAGTCCTCGATATTAGGGAGAGATGTTCAAAAAGTACCTTAGACTCAACTTTGGAAATTTTTAAGGTTTAAATCTAATTTAGGAGTCATAAAACTAATTTTTGTTAAAGTCTGGGAAATCTCAGGTTTTAAAGTAGATGAGTGGTGAAGGAGAATGAATCGAACATGCCATGTTTTCCCCGCCAAAACCTCAAATCACGTGACGAATACCGCGTGTTCGCCAAAAAATCGGCGAGCGTTACCCGCGAACAACCGAACGTACAGTCAACTCCGGTACCGATGTACGTGTAGACAACGTTCTCTCCTCTCTCGCTTCCACACGAGAGACCGTCCGTAGAATTGTCCCCGGCACGGAATGTACGCAATGGCGTCTGTCTATTGGTAGCCGTCGACGTTATGTATCCACCTCGTACGGCTGTGGGCATCCGCCATTGGCCCGTAAGGGGAACATTCTGAACGTTCCACACGGTATACGCAACTCTATACACTCTCTCTGTAGAGGTGTAGCGTACACATATACGCGAACACACGGTGTATACGTACGCACGCATGTCGCGGCTCGTCCGAAATAATTGCATAATTCCCTCTTTTGGTGCGCAGGAAGAATTTCGTCACGATTGGGCACTCGCTAATAATAATCTGATAGTACGTTCGATTCGGCTGTGACTCGATTCTTAACGAGGGGCGACGCTCATCGACGACCAATTTCGGGAGCCTTTAGTTTCACGCGCTCATCTCTCGGCACGTTAAAAATATTCACACACATACGCCTCTGCAAATATTACTTCATTCATATTCTTTCCAGAGTCCCTATTGATACAGATCGTCAGTTTAGAGGACGAGAATTTACTATCTCACAACACGAGAGTGGGATCGTGGCGTGTTTGGTCGACTGAAATGTATGCTGAAAGGTTTTCACTTTTTAAATTGGGTTTGGAAGAACAATACTGGAGTTATTCGACGACCATAAATTACCCTTTTTCGAGCATTTCGAGCTATAACTCAAACTTTCTAACTGGAACGTGTAGGTAGGAGAGACTGGGTACGGTTGTAACAATTTTCCTTGATATGTCAAGAGCGCAGCTATATTACAGCTATGAGCAGCGATTAAAGTATTTTTGATGAAAGCAAAATCATTTATCTTTAAAATAATGTCGAAACCAATAGCTCAGTTATAACAGTTTGGCAGGAATATGTAATTTTAATGAGTGTGTGCGATTGTTACAACCGTCCCCATAGCAGGGGCGGTTGTAACACCAATGGGGGACGGTTGTAACACTCAAAAATAATACATAAATCAGGCATTTAAAAAGAGTTTTATTACTGAAAAATACTGAAATGTACTTAAAACATATTAAAAATATTTAAGGCATGTTTAAGTAGATAATTGTTAAAACTAAACTAAAACAAGTCAACAGAAATAATATTCTTTCTTTGGAGTGTATCACTCGAGTAGTTTCATAATTAGACGTGCCAAACAAAAAGCATCTCCAAATATTAATTAAAAAAACCTAATCAACAAAATCTAAATTTAAATAAAATATTATTTCCGTGTAATATTTACTTAGACTCATCGCAGCTATGGCATATACAAAATTTACTCCCACCAGTACAAGCTACGTGAGACCATTGCTTGCAGCCCCCTTGACACTGAATCCAACTCCTCCAGATCGTCTCGCTGAATACGTCTCTTGGCAAAGAAGGCAATAATATTCTTCTTCAGATAATTCTGGTGGTGTGTTAGTCTTCTTTTCTTTGCTTTCCCTTTCTCTTTCCATTTGTTTGTCTTTTCAGTGGATGTTTGAAGTATTTTTTCTTCGATTGTGTATTCTTCGATCGTTTCTGTCGCTCTTCATACTCTTTTCTAACAGTTTCCCTTTCAGGAGTATCTGTGCAGATCGCAGGCTTTTTGATCTTTCTACCTCTGTTTCCTAATTTCCTAGCAGAAACTTTAGGGTAGGGCCGTAACACCTCAGGCGAGACGGAAGAGGTTCTGGTTGCTGACGTGAAACAGCATCGCGAGGAGAGATGCCTGGTTCTAGGTGGGATGTAGAAGCTTGCGACTCTTGGGTAGCTTCTGGAAGTGTTGGTCTAAGCGGCGTTTTTGTTATTTGGAGCTCGGCGATTTCAAGTGGTGTAGGAATTTGACCATCAATAAATGTTTCGTTTGCATATCTCATGCTAACATTTTGTACAAGTTCATGGTCATCTTCATTCGCGGCATCCCTCTTTCGCTTATATCTCATGAGAGAGACATAATTAACGCCGTACTGTACAGCAGCTCGTCTTAATGAAGTCACTAATTTCACTTCATCGTAGGCATACTTACACGACAGCATGTCACTTTCACCTCTCGTAGTCTTTCGTATACGTTTCCTAGGCATCTGCAATAAAAAATATTATAAAATTACTGTTACAACCGTCCCCAAGCAAAATCGTTACAACCGTCCCCACCCCCACTTTTTGGTAATACGGCTGTCATAGTAACGAGATAACACAACCTATACAAAAACGAATTAGCGTATTATAATGTCAAAAATACGACGATTGCGTAAATATAGTTTGAAATACAATAATAATATTAATATTTAAGCTATATCATAAATAAACTCGCCAAAAATACTTACTTTTGGTTGACAACAGACAATAATAGGACTCCTTGTAAACGCACTTACCGCAAGACAGACGAAGCAACACTGCATGGAATCATGGCGGGACTTGCTGCCTGCGTACAGCACTTTTGTACCTCGCACCTACCGTGTATAGTTTCGGTAATATTCGAGTTGTTACAACCGTACCCCGTTACAACCGTACCCAGTCTCCCCTACCTCGGTTTCTTTATATTTTAATACAATATAATTTAATTTGTCACATGATTGTTAAGACATAATTTAAGTAAAAGTTACTGGTATAACCCAGATTTACTTAAAAAATTGTAAAACAACCCAATAAGTTTTTTTCTCTGATCATTTCATACATGGTTTATTACGTTTTCAATAAAATAAATATTACAGCAAAACTCTTAAAAGTCTGTTTATTGTACAAAAGTATTAACTGTATACAAAAACATCTTAAAAGTGTAAAAAGGTCTTAAAAATTTAAAAGATACATATATTACACATAAAAGAAACTTTAAATCGAACATGTATTTTTAAAAAAAATGAATTTATTCGCTGGGTACAAAATCTTTGCAAGCATCAGAAACTATACCTATTGAAATTCGATTGGCGATTGGGTGTGCTGTGCACGTAAAGTCTGTACTTCCACCAAATACAATATTATCTCGTATGCTATTATTACCTACAACTCTGTTACAAAACAAGAATACTGCATAAGTGCTTGCACTGGCGCCAATGTTTAACATTGATCTTAGACGACGTTATCATTGTTGAAGTGTTGTTTTTTGTAGCTTAATTTAATATAAGTCTATAACATTATGTCGAATAAACTGGGTTAAATTTGTGCCTTATAACGCCTATTCAAATTATAAACGGCAGAAATGGGAAAGCAAGTCATTTTTTAGAATACCAAAGTATCCCAATCTGTTAGTGGAGGAAATGACTATTTTAAAAACGAAATGTATTAATATGTAATATTTCCATTTATTTATAGTTTGAAATCATGAATTGTTGCCTGTAAAAAGCTAGATTTAGATTTTGTACTGAAACCAACGGAATCTGACTACTTTTTTAAATCATACGTTGTTTATTCTGATTAAAAAAAATTATAGAAGTCCTATTTCTTGCAATTCTAATAATCATTCAGTGCGAAGAACTGAAACATTATGAGTAACTTAAAAATGTTAAATAAGAAGGCCCTTAATCCCCCATTTCTTAATTGATGGATATAATATAATATCAATGACAATAGTACCTACTTTATAATCTTCTATAATATATATGCATTAAAAGTATTATAGGGATTTGACAAATAACTTCTTTTTACAAGGAAATGATCTGAAGATTGCATTGAAAATTTATTTTGGATAATCAGATCGTAAAATGGCAATAACGTTACGCATGATTGTGTGAAATTTTGCTATAGATTACACTCGATTATTGTCACTCAAGTGTTGCAGGTAGTACTAGCACAGTCTATGATACTATATATCTAAACTGTGGTACTGGTGAGGTTGGTGCTTCCAAATTTCTTTTTCGAAAACAAGAAATGAGGAGCAGAAGTTTAAACTTTGGGCTGTTTTGCAGTAAATTGCCGCACGAGACTTGCAGAAATAATTTATGCATTAAAAATAACTATTTTATCCTAAAAAATACACAAAGAGTGTTAAGAATGTAAGTATGCACAATCCTCATGATTTTTCTTTCCTAACGTCATGGGTGAAATTGTTTCAGAAATTTTAAATAATTCATTCGAAAATTGTATCAATATATTTCTTACACAAACCGTTCACTCTGTTTGGTCGAGATTAATATTAAATTGTGTGACTAATGTTAAAGACAAAATAAAAAATTTCTTGATTTGTTTATTGTTGTTTACGTAAGTAATTTAATGTTTTTGTCAAAGCATATCTAAATAACCTTGATGATGGCAGTACAAATACTCCGATATTTAAAACAGGATTTTTATTTCCCTTTTTCCTAATCCCTAAATTTATAAGTCCTGCATCAAGTCACGCCTCTAGAGACTCTAGATGACACTACGGAACTGAATTCTTAATAATTAGTTGACAAAACATTGGAGTTGCTCGTATTAATACTCTAGTGCATTTTACTTCCTTTGTTACAAAGGCCTCAAATCCACTTCGAGCGGTGAACACATTTGATCCACTCTAGTCCTGCGATAAAGTCTTTCCAGATATAACAAATCCCACATTTTAGATACATTCGTTTCACTTTCCTTTTCTATTTTTCTTACGTTACATCAGTACATCCTGGTACATCGTCTCGTTCTAATGCTTTAAGAGTTAATAGTATGATTACAGGGACAGTTTCAATAGTTTTATCTCTGACGTCTGTAGAAACATCTTCATTAGTTATGGCTATGTTCTTACTGGGCTGAACTGTTTTTATTTTATTTCCTCATTGCCAATTCATCAATGTTCTCTTAAAAGAATAACTAACGAAGCATCAAGAGATCTGCCAATGCTCGCTTGATTATCTGATATTAGTAATCCACGTGGTATCGCTCGTCAAGAATTTTCGCCTGATCGTCGTCAGGATTAAGAGGAAATTCTTTGTCCGGAAGCTATCCTGGACATCAATTTTACATTTTCACATTGTCTAAAAATGGTTTCCATCACTTTTTCGAATGACCAAATGCAACTATATTAAATGGCTACATTAGATGAGTGATAATTGCAAGGGATGGAGTTATGTAAATGTCATATTTTTTGCAGAATTGACTGTAGATGAAAAGCGGCGCAAGATTATCGCCAAAAGTAATTAGCAACCGGCTTTCTTTTGTGTGTAAGAATTACAGGTCTCTGTCAAACCATCCAGAGAGGCTGCTGGCATAGTTCGTTCCAATATGGTCGCCTTACGTCAAGGGCGGGTCCAGAGGGGTGCGGTGGGGGCGACCGCCCCCCCCGAAATTGAAAATTCTAGTTTTCGTTCTCCGATTTTTGTCTTGACTTCAATATTAAGTTCAATATTATTCTTTAAACCTTAGTGATGAACCTCGACAAACACGAAAAACGATTTGAACTGACACGAAGGGTATCCCCAAATATGTGTCTAACAGTTCAGACACACTTCTTCACAACAGTATTCAGGAATTATAGCGATAAAAATTAATTTCTGAATAATCCTGTCATAAACAGGAGAAATAAAAATTCTGTATTGTATTCGTTACTTGTTACCTACCTTATCTTTTTTCTAGAAACGACCAGTTATTTCACAATTTTATTTATCAAGGATTTTTCCAAACGAGGGTACGCTATCGGTTATTCGTTTAAAGGTGATTAAGGGCATCCGGCGGCTAGCTTAATCTCCCCAGGTAGTAATCCGGCCGGCCCAGTAATCCTATAATTCGGGAAATTTTAACAACAAAATCTTGTTTAGAATTTAGCTACCTGTAAGTGTTAAAACTCAAAAACAATCATTCTGGTCAGTCTGGTCGCGACCGAATATCAGTCAACAACAAACAAAATTTTGTATTTTATATTTCTTGAAATTTGAAAAGTTATTAGTGAATTATTGAGTGCACTTCATCATCATGATTCCTAAAAACACGGAAATTTCAAATCCTACGAAAAAAAGGATGAGAATAGATTCATTTTTCGCTCCAGTGCCAAAAAAATTGTGTCCGGCTCCTGAGCCCCAGGAGCCCGATGAAAATTTGAATTCTAACATTCAAATTTCATTCACGAAAGGGTCTACAAGTGAACCAGCTGCACGAACAGAAATTTTCAAAAATGTGAACAAAGGAAGTGATATTTTGAACTCTGTGTATGACGTCGGAAACTACATTGGCAAGAAAATCAGTGATTTTGAAAAAATAAAATTACTCAAGAATCATTGGCAACCACCGAAAAATTATGTGTTCCCCTTCTCGGAACATGGGCCCAACAAAGAACGTCGATTTGCCAGGCAAAATCATTTGGACTCCATAGATTGGCTGATTTTATCGCATGTTGGTGGAGGATATTTTTGTAAGTTCTGTCCGTGGTTTGTCCCTCATTGCGCCGCTGGAAAGGGCAAACACGAAGAATTGAAGAGTTTGGTCACAGTTCCTTTGAAAAATTTCAAAAAACTTTTTGGAGCCAAAGGTGCTTTGATTGTTCACGCGCAAACGAAGTATCACCAGGAAGCAGTGCAAGCAGCAAAAGCGTTCCTTCGAGCCCAAGAAGAGCCAGAATCATCTGTCGTTAATCAAGTCCACAATAAAAGGCTTGAGGAAATTAAGGAAAATCGTCGTCGACTCATCCCTATTGTGAAAACGATACTTCTTCACGGCCGGCAAAATATTCCGCTGCGTGGCCATAGGGACGACGGAAATTTATTGGTGAGTGATCCTAATCAAATGATCAACGAAGGTAATTTCCGTGCCTTCTTACGATTCCGGGTGGACAGCGGGGACAAGGATCTAGAAAATCATCTCCGAACAACGTCATCGCGAGCAACTTACATCAGCAATACTACGCAAAATGAACTAATAAAATGCTGTGGAGACGAAATTTTAAATGCGGTTATAACTCGAGTCCAAAGCGCCACTTGTTTTTCGATAATATTTGATGAAACTACTGATCTCGCGTGTATTTCACAAATGAGTGTAATTTTGAGGTATGTCCATAATAACGCGGTACGTGAAGATTTTATTAGCTTCATTGATCTGTTTACGGAATTTGAATCAAAAAATAGTCAATGTACCACGGGAAGTGACGTGGAAGAGTTGAAATTGAATGGAAAAAACTTGGGAGATATTGTACTAGATCTTTTAAAAAATTTAAATGTTAATATTGACAAATGTGTTGGAATTTCAACTGATGGGTGCAGTACTATGATTTCCGAAAGACGTGGGGCAGTTGCCGTAATTAGAAAAAAGGCTTTAAATGCTGTTCACTGTCCCTGCCATAATCACATTTTAAATTTAGCAATTGGAAAATCGTCGAAAATTCCCGCCGTTAGAAATGCAGTTGGTGTAATGAAAGAGACAATAGCGTTTTTTTCCCATTCCAGTAAACGAACACACGTTTTAATTAAGAACATGGGTCGTACTCTGTCAGGGTTGTGCGAAACTCGTTGGGTCGAAAGGCATGATGGCGTTATGCAATTTCGCGCATGTCTTGGAAAAATTGTCCATATATTTGACGAAATTAGTTCCTGGAATGTTATCGGAACTAGTTCTAAAGCTAAAACATTGAGTAATGCTCTCTGTTCATCAGAATTTTTGGTAGCCTTAGTGTCATTGTCTGACGTACTGCAGTGTACTTTGCCGCTTAGTCGCGCTTTTCAAAAAAAACAAATTGATATGCGATCAGCTCAGAATTTGTTGAGAGACTGTCTGAAATTACTGGAACAAAAACGGAAGGATTGTGACACCAAATTTGCTAATATTTTTAATGAAGTCAATGCGCTAGCAGAAAATGAACAAGGAACTCAGTTGACAATTCCTCGTAGAACAGGGCGGCAGATGCACCGAGAAAATTACCCAACCAATGATCCCTTATATAACTTTTATAAGCAATCAATTTTCATCCCTTGGATTGAAAATGTTTTGGAAGATTTGAAAGACCGGTTTTCAGACGAGACTTTGGGGTTATATAACCTGTCATTACTATTCCCGACTAGTAAATTTGATGCCTGTGAGTCCACCATACTTGTCAAGGACATTGCAAAAAAATATCGTAGTTTTTTTCCAAATGTATGTGAATTTGTTATAGAAAGAAATATGATGGCCGAACTAGAAAGTTGGAATTTGAAATGGGAAAACGAGGCCTCTGATGCTATGACTGCCCTGGACTTATTGCCGCATTGTGATCCCGATATCTACCCATTTTTGCATACATTGTTCAATATTTTTGTATCCCTCCCTGTATCGATAGCATCAGCGGAAAGAAGTTTTTCAACTTTGAAAAGAATGAAATCGTGGTTAAGGGTAAATATGATGGAAGACAGGCTGACGGGACTAGCACTGATGAACATTCATCGTGATATAAATATAGATGTAGAAAGAATAATTGATCGTTATGCTAAAATTCGGAAAAATCACCGACTAGAATTTGCTTTGTAAAAATGTAAGAGTCTAAAATATGTAAACTTTTCGTGCAATTTTTCTAAATATATTTGTCAAATAGAATTTTAATGAATAAAATAATTTTTCCCCATAAAAATTTCTCCAGTGTACTTTTTTATTTCCCCAATAATCCCTTTCCTTTCCCAGTTCCTCGAATCAGGCAAAAAATAATAACATTATTATGATTGTTATTGTTATTATTATTGTTTTGAGCAACCGCACCCCCCGAACGTCATTGCTGGACCCGCCCTTGCCTTACGTCCAGTTTTCGTATAAATTTTAAGATTTGTAGACGACCATACAACGCAATAAAATCCCTTTTGCATTTCCACACCACATAACGTTAATGGTTGTACAAGTACAAGAGTGGTTCTGAACCATAAGAACTTTTTTGTTGTTTCTGTGGGCCACCAGTACCACGTTCATTTCATGATAATTGTAAATGTTAAAATCATTTGAAGTTTTATTATGTTGGTGAAGAAGTTGAAAATATTTACACGGACGACAAAGGCTCTCTGGATCTTTTTATATTAGATGCATAATGAATGAATAGATAATTTCCTTTGACACACGAATCGTGAAAATCTTCCCCGGGGTTGTTTTCTTTAAATACGTGGACAGTTTTGTAGTTGCACTCACCGTTGTCGTATCCAATTTGGTTAAAAGGGAAAGCTCTCAAATGACCACTCCAAGAGTCTATACTGGTGGAAAGAACTTTTGGATAGCCCACAGCTCGAAGATTGTGTCCAAGAATCTTCTTGGTTAATTTTGTTAAAGGTTGCTATTAGATTACTGTGGCTCATGTTTTCCACATTCGCATCTCACCGCATGTATAGCTTTATCGAGATTTTCTTGCATATAGTCCTGGTAGCACCTTTAAGCCGGGGGTGTTTTGGTGGTATCGTACAATTTTTAGTCAGCAGTTATACTATGTCCAGCCACAATTGGAACACCAAAAGAAAAACACTTAATGGCTTTTTAAGTAGTGAAGAGCGATGCCGCCTTGTCCTCCATGGGCGTCCAAATCGCACAAACAAATGGCACACACATTCAGACACCACTGCTTTCTCGAGTATAAGTGCGGAAAAAGACATCACAAGGAAAGCACACGTGGCCGCTGTGTTATGGTCCAGTAGACCATCCAGTATTTGTAGAGTCTCGCGTACTTCCTCGTACACGATTTCACTGATCGACTGTACACCTGCACTTTAGAAGAAGAAGAAGATACAAACGAGGTGCCGCTGTCGTAAAAAAAAATTTGCGGTCCAATGGACCCTCTAGTTCTTTATCTGTACATATCCATACATTCACATATATGATTTCACTTGGGCAACTGAACACCTGCATTTTAAAAACACCAGTGCGTTTCTGAACAAGCAAAAAGATAAGTCCCATGGTTTTGTATAGAGACAACGGGCTCTTTTCGAATGTCCTCGGTAAATTCAGATTTTACTGAGTGTTCCAATTGCTACTGGTTAAAGCTTACCTGAAACTACTAAAAGGGATCTAAAGTCCCATAAAAAAATAACCCAATCAAAAAATAGGAAATAAACAAAAACGTTATAAGTGGCCAAGTTACTACAGGGTGGACCAAGTGGACCAGGGTGGACTAATTTAATCATGATGAGAGATTCAGTTTCAGTTGTTTCAGAACACAATAGTGGAATCTGATGTTTTTGGTTGGCCATAATGTATACTAGTTTAGCTTAGGTTTTGACTTCATGAACTAGGTTTGAACGGAGAGTACCTACCATAGTATGACGGGCACAATTGCTCTCGCCTTCTCCATGTGTCTACCTGGGTGAAATAATGTACTTGGATCGAGCAATAAATGAAAACTGAAAGGCATGATAACTGATATTTCTTCGTTATTGTGATTAGAATACAACCCCTACATATAGGTGTAGGTGGCCCCTTTAGAATACCACTGCTGAAAATAAGTTGATAGAAACTTTCAGGAATTTTAGTTTATTTTACATTTTTCTTTGTTTATTTTACCAAATACAATTTGTTACTACTTGTGGTACCTTCTGAGACACATTTTACGCATTACTTAATTGAAACTGATCGAGTTGAAGTATTAATGATGATGAGGCGAACAGTCGATAGGAAATTATTTTCTAATTAGAGTAAGGAAAAATATTAATGTAGATATAGAACAACGACCGAGAGAGTGCGCTAAGAATCACAATACGTCACCAAAACGGGACTGCCAAGAAAACGACAGCTATATATGTAGTTACAACATTTTTTTTTATAATTTGGGTTGTAGAGTTTTCAGTGCCCCCTACTTATAAGTATTGAGTTCAGTATACCACCAATCTATTACGGACGTGCATAGTAAGTCAAACAGGAAACTCAGTTTGAGGAAAATGTCGGTCGTCATTTTGGTGATTTTATATTTTCATCCTAAGCTTGAGCCATTACATGAGGACTTTACCATACTAGAACAAAACCTCAGTATCGTCTCGATCTCGCAACGAAGTCTGAGACAAAATTGCAGAACACCACGAGACTAACTGTATCGCTGTGTAGGTACACCAATTGCGCACCGAGGTCAGTTTTTTTACACTTGGAAATAGGTCACAGACCGATTGCGCCCGAGACCCATAAGCGGAGGGAAAATACTTATACCTACCAAACATAGAGCAATATCTTCATATTAACGAGGTAACGAGTAATTATTTCGATAAAATATTTCCCCGAAATTAATTCTGACAAGGTGTATATGAAACAAATGTAAGAGATTTACGTACAGTAAAAATTGTACAGCTTCCATATGTGTTGATTAAGCTAAAAACATGGAATTAACATAATAACCGCTGCAATCTATTCTGCTAATGCTAATCTACATAGTAATGGCAAAGGTAAGATAGTATTCCAAAATTTTAAATTTTTTCTGCTTTTACAAATACGGGTTGCACTATCACTATCTTAACGTAAAAAACTGAAGCCATTTCGTCTATTGCATTATATAACCTAACCTAACCTATGTATAAAAACGATTTATTAAAGATTTATAATATATTGTTCCTCGAAATGACAAAGACATACTATGTGCAGGCTGTTTAGTTAATACCTACATAATTATATTTCGCAACTTTTCCCCAGAAATGTGGGCTTTTGTAGAAATTATGCTATTAATGCATATAAATATTTTCACAGCAAATTCAATTGGCATGTCTATATTTCACATCCGGGGACATTTTTAAATTTCTAGATGTGTTAAAGATATACAACTTAACACGTATGTAAAAATGAATAGTCTCCATATGTACGACGAACAAATGTTAAACACAAAACCGTATAAGATATATAAACACCATAATTAATACGGAAAAAATGACTAATATTAACATATTACAATTTGTACAAAGTATGTTGTGACTGCAAAAACATAAAATGTTGGTGCTGTTAAAATGACTTATTCACATAGCTTCACTAGTTTCGTTAAACACGTAAGTATATACGGCTATCCTCTATTGATGGACAACGATGTCAGGTAAATACTAGACGGGATCCCCACTCAACGCAATAACACTTTATTGGGTAAAGACGAGATAGACATCAATCAATACCTATGTATGTATATAATAGATATCAGTTTACGTTTTTATGTATTGGTCTTACCGAATGGTTTTCTTCCGTAAGAGCAATAGTAATGTACAGTTGTATTTTAGCACTGCCTAATTATTTGGGACACGTTTACAGCACATATATAATAGCTAAAGTTGTTTTTGTTTTTTTAACTTTTTTAAATTAAGTGTTAAAAAATCATTTCGAATATTTTTGTTTAATCTAAGTTGGCATATTTTTTAAATACATTTTTAAATTGATAAGGTTATCTATCGAATTATAATTTAATAAATTTATAATAATTATAATAATTCGGAACCAACTGTAAAGCTCGTTAATATTTAAATACAGCGAAATTTCCATTGAATAAAATGGATTGATGATCCTGAACCGTTAATATAGGTGGATATACGTTTTAATAATTTTTAAAATGAATACATCACAATTTTAGTATCTCGTGATTACTTTACTTTTATTGCAGATTTCTGCAGTTTTACTGACAAAAATAATGGCCGATAGTAAAAAAATTTAGTTCTGGTTAGAGCGAGGTCGATACTAGGACAACTCTCTGTATTGCCTCATAAAACCTTAATATTATTAAATTTTTTTTTTCTTTTTCAGCTATTTATTTATTCATTTTTATTTATTTCTTTAACCAAGTACATATAGTATATTAATACATAATATTGAAAGATACATATGATTAAGATCCGCAAGAGGTGAGTTTTACCTGTACACGGACTTGGTACATACAAAAAAAAAAGAAAAAAGAAATCTTATATCTAAAATCTTAAAACTAAGATTAGAACTACTAAATTCTTTCAGGAATCAGGAATTTTATATATTTTGTGCTTCTCATTATTTTTAATTACTCTTTAACTTATTGTTATTTCATTAACTTTTTTAGTTTAGAATTAATTGTTTACTCATTCAATGTTGTACATCCACTATTTATTTTCTTTTTTATCATTTTTGTACCTACAGTCAAATTCTTTAACTCAACTGGAAGAGTATTGAATAATTTTGTTGTATTATTGTATTACACGTATGTCTCTTTTTTCCAACATTCAATAATACCTTAGGTAAAATTATCGATTTATGCCTAGTGCCACTATCAGAATGATAATTAATTGTAATAAAAATTAATACGAAAAACACCTTTCTCGTTAGACAATGTGTTTGTGCAGTCAACGCCAAAGGGAGCCTTTCGGTTTTAAATTCCGGAAGTGATTTTGTCGACATTGATCATTTGTAAATTATATAAGACCGTTTCTACAGAGTCGCATGATGTTATAAACATAAACATAAGAGCGAAAGAGAGGCCATATATTTCTCGTTGGATGAACAGAGTAGGAACTTTTGCGATGTTGCTAGCTGGCGAAACATCACAGTCATTCGCTCCGCACACTGTACCGCACACATCCGAAAGTGTAAAGGCGCATTTACACCAGCCGAGCATTGTTTGCGAACGTTCGATAACGTTTGCAACCATTTTCGAACATTCAAAAGCATTCACAAACATGCAGGAGGGGCTCGCATTCACACTACCTGAGCACGTCTACGAGCAGTTGTTCACGAACATTCGACAAAGTTCCCAACATGGCACCTGGGTTATCAAAACTTTCTATTTGTGCTGCGTCGATAGTGATACTATCAGAAATCGAGAAACGCCGCCAGACGAAGAAACACAGAATGTGGAAATCTTAGTTTTTTAAAGGAAGAAATTATGTGCAACTGCTAGCAAATTTAAAGTCGGATGAAACGGGACTTTTCAAAAATTTCAGCCGCATGTCATCATCGGATTTAGATTTTGTACTTAACAGAATTGAAGAAAAAGTGTCAAGAGTCGATATTAACTACAACAACTACTAACAACACGCAAAACAATAACAAGTTTAAATGAAAACCACAAAAGTTTATCCACTTAACGGCCGCTCGAGTTCTCTTTGGATATGCCGTTCACACTGGACGCGCAATGAACACTTAATCCCTTTGACCATTCGTCAGTTTACCGACAGGTAGCAGAACGCTTGAGAACGTTCTAGAACCAGGGTTCGCAAACTCTGTTCGGCGCGGGCTAGTGTTTACACTAAGCGCGCATCTTGTTCATGAACGTTTGCAAACAGTGTTCGCAAACAATGCTCCACTGGTGTAAATGGGCCTTAAAGCGATACGCGACCACGATACGAGTTGACTTGAACTGCCTGCTCGGCCGGCAACGTTGCAAAACATCCTTCTCTGTCGTACTAACGAACTACCATAAGTTTCTCTTTTGCTCTTGTTGATTTCAGGACACGCGTTTCAATAGAAAAGCTCCGTATAACTTATGTGTAAAAATATGTACAGTAAAACCTCTAATAACGGACACCTCCCAATAGCGGCTCCTCTACATAACGGACAGTTTTATATTTCCCGATTTCTTAATAGGGATTGATACATATTAACACCTCTCAATGACGGACCCTCCAAATAACGGACACGGACAGTTAAAAACTACCATTTCCTATACAATTGCTAATAAAGTTACCTCTTAACAATGGATAATAACTTTTGAAATCAGATGTGTACGAAATATACCTCTTAAATAGGAATTCAAATTTTAATAATTATCTCCTGGAATCCGTTTTACTAAGCAGTTTAAATAACGGACACCTTTCATAATTGCATTCATAATTCCCTTAAGTCTCTTAAATAGGTGTTTAAATTTGCAATCATCCTATTCAGGAATTCCAGATATATTTCAGAATAAAGACGCGTAGTCTTATGTTGATTCCGTGGTTTCTGGTAAACAAACTACTATTGACAAATTTTTCAATAAGAACTATATTGCAATTTGAAAGTGTAGTATTCTGAATTACATTTGTGCATATATCAATTTTTGTTTTTTTTTATTCAATCCTTTCTTCCCAATAGCGGACACCTCCTTATAACGGACAAAATTGTGGTTCCCGTGACTGTTCGGTATATAGAGGTGTCACTGTATAAATATGTAAAAAATATAAATTTGTATTTGTAAAAGTTTTACAATTTTTCGTCCGATTCGTAAGACAACAGACATTATCGTCTGTTTGTATTTTCTTGATTTTTACGCTCCCTAATGATTGCTATTATTTCAATTATTTAATTGCTTAATGGCTTTTAAATATTTTTGAGTGCAAATTTTGTATTCTCAATATTGTTAAAATTTTAGATACTATTGTCTCAGCTAAGTAACATTGTTTCGTAGCAGAGGTAGCGAAAATGGTGAACATCTTGGCTGAATCGAAGAAGCAACTTGGTTCTGAAGGCTCATTTTATAAAATAATTTTATATTCCACCGATATTATCATGCTTCAGTGTGGATAGCATTCTTCTTAATATTTTCTTCAGGTATCAGAGTCACATTAGAAGCAATTAGCCTTGGTGGAAACAGTTCTTTCAAGGTTAGTGTTTCTTATTTTACATTTACGTCTGTTTAACTTTTCTACAATATTGATCTTTTATTAAAATTAATTTGTTTGCAATTATTTGGCTCCATCGAGGTTTCTATCTAACGCAGTCTACGAAAATGAACAAAGTTCATCATGATCAAAGATCTATCTGCTATTAATTTTTGAAATTTCATTAAAATTTAGGGCTTCATTTCCACAATCATCAGCGTTTTAGAGGATACGTTTTTCAGATTTCCTTTGGTTAATTGGAACAATTTTTATGATTTCATTTTGCGGGTAAGCGCGTCGATTTCCGATTTAGATGCCGCACCCTCGTCGATCCTAAAGCATATCTGTGTATTTCCTGTAATTGAAAATATCAAATTACCGGCAATTAGTCAGTTTCCAGTATTAATAACGGCTCAAGTGGGCGTAATTCGAAGGGCGCGTCGCGTCGGCACATACTCGGTTTTCGATGAAACCGTCGAAATACGAAGTAATTTCAAGCAATCCGAACACAATGGCTAATAAATGCCCGTCTTATTTACTGAACTATGACTGCGTCTTTCTTTCGGTTTATAATATAATATCCTCACATCGACATCGACGTTAGTACTAATAACAGGATATGGGTGAGTCTCAAATGGCTCCGATTTCTCATTTTAATAAACCCTTTGGTTAATAAATCAAAATGACTGTCACTTACGCCGTTCCATTGTTCGGAACCACCAGGTAAAGCGAGTAATTGAAGCGTTTATCTAATTTTTTTTCGTCGTTTAATGGGAAAACGGAACTACAATAAATGTTCGGAAATATGTTTAAAAGTAATTATTGAATGGAGGAGGTTTTAAATAAATGTGATAACTAGTCTGAAGTGACGAAAAGACTCGAACAGGAAGGAAGTTAAACGTTCAAGAGGGTTTTAGAGGATTTCTTCTAAAATTGTTTCTAAACTGTTCCCTTTTTTTTGGGGAACATATCATTATTTGGTAACAATAAAATTATCCATAACATTAAATAATAATTTTGCATGAGAACTTATCCGAATTTCTCGAAACTAGATGTTTCGTAATAGAGGTTCCGAGGGAAACAATAATAATTGAAAATATTTCATAGAAATCGAAAAGAACATTAATGACTATATTCGACGATTTTTTCCATCCAAAAGTATCCGATTTGATCAGGTATACACGCCCGGACCGATTCCTCTGTCTCTTTCTTTCTTATCTCCGCTTGTCCGACATCAATTTTTATTGTTCCCTCGGAGTCTATAATTTCGGATTTCGAAGATTTTAAATGTATTCCTCGGTCTATATTTATGACAATACGTGAAAATATTACCGAGTCATTTCGTATATACATATATCTTTCTGTGATTCTTTTTCTCTGTCTTTTCTGGCCGAAACGGACGACGAAATTAAACAATCCCGGTTCTGGCTGGTCTCTTTGTTTTGCCGAGGGACACGGGATGACGTCTAATTGGATTCGATTGGAATAATATTCACGTTCACGTATATATCTCGTTATTTTCGGAAATATTTGCATCGTCTGGCTTATCTGTGATCTGCGAAGGTTGAGAGATTGGGAGATTTTTGACGAAGGTGTAAAAATATTGGAAAAAATACATGACTTAATCATCGTTTATCACGCAGTTTAATTTTGGTTAAAAAAACAAATCTCGTATTATTAAACACAAATTGAAAGTATGATGTATTTTGCAAGTATTCCATAGATTGGTATGATAACTATATAAAAATCCTCTTTACTTCACGAGTGACTCATCGCCACAACAAGTTGCGAGCGGCACACGCAAAACTCATAAAATCACATCCCTAGTTCGAGCGATTCGCCGCTTTAGCAAATTTTCAACGTAAAGAGAGAGAGACAGAGAGAAGCGGAGTTGCCAAAATTTAAAAATCCGCTCTATAAAACATTGGTCGAAACCCGTAGAATGGCAATATGGAGAAAGTTGTTTATAAATGGAACACGTGTTCGGAAAACAGTATGGGCGCCCGGCAAAATTCGCGCTAGACGTGTGTTGACTCTACGATCAACATAAAAGAGAGTTAAGTAGGGTTGTAGGGATTTAATAGGGAATTTAGGGAACATAATCATCAATTAGGGATTAATAACCATTTAGTAGGGAACTAGAACAAGTTGTTATTAAAACATCTTAGGTGAAATTTCCACTTGCAAATTAAGAAATCAAACATTAATTAGAACAACTGAGTCAGGAAAATAATCTAGTGTGCTTGCTGATAAAGTAATCAATTATTAACTAATTAATAACTATTAAAGAGGGTTTTAAAACAACTGAGTCGCTTAGGTGGACGAAAGAGCACGGATCAAAGTGATAATTTCAAAATCTTACAACAATAATCAGTCGCACAAGCATAACACCAGTTCTCGTAATATGATAACAAACGCGCTCCGTAAAGTCAAGCACACAGCTAGGTCAGGGAAATTACAATCTAGGACGCCGTAGGATGCCGTTTAACCAATGTAATTTGAAGATGTATAAAAGCTTGTGAAATTTTGGTAATAAACCAGTATACCCTAGTATGCTTAAACGACAGTGTGTTGTGATCTTTCTTCACGCCACTTAACCTGACAACCCAAAACCTAACAAACTTCAACCCGGAGAGTACGTCACGCCCTCTCTCCAAACTACTAGAACCTCAAAACCCCGGATCTGCACGGTACGCCCTCAGATCCAAACCCGGAGAAGTACGTCACGCCCTCTTTCCAAACTACAAGACCTTCAAGAACTTCAAGAGATCACATCACGCCCTGATCTCCGCCTACAAGAACTTCAAGAACTTCAAGGATATCACGTCACGCCCTGATCTTCAATCTACAAGACCGTCTTCAGCCTTACAACCTGGAGACCTGGATTCATCTCCGCAGCCACCCATGAGCTAAGAGATATCTATATACAGTCCACTCTCTATAGAGACCACTTCACACTTTCGTTCAACGTGTGATATTCGTCTTTAAGCTCATTAACAACCCATTTTGAAGCGTAAATAACAAAAGGACTTACGTAGATTTTATAAGTTTTATTTTTCATTGGTCAATATTTCTTCCAGTCATCTGATTTCTGTAATAGCGCTATAATTATTTCAATATTATAGTTGCGAAAATAGAAATCTAGATAACGTTGTTTCATTCAATTCAATAATATAACTTCGATTATTTATATTTCGCAGACAAAATGAAACATACACGCCCCTGTTTCTACTTTCTTCTCACTTCTTCATCCCGCGGAGGTATATGGGATGTGGGATATGGGAGGTATGGGATTCTAGGAATTTACTCCAGAATGAATCGACACTCGGGTATAGTTAGTAATATTGTCGGTAGTAATAGTAAGGGAGGATAGGGCAATGGCGGTCACTTGACAATGATGGTCACGCACATAACTAAAGCATGAACAGTCTTTTAACCTTATGAAGTATATTACATCTCGCTTCTTGCTGCCCGCGAGCGAAGAACACTCTACATCGTCATTCCACGGGCGGCGTTCGTACAACGGGAGTGTTTGTTGTTTTCACGCCAACTTGATGTACGTTGCAACAAATTAACAAGGTAAGCTGTCAAATATTCCTTAATCCACGTAAACGCTGTCTTGTTATTTGAGACTGTTCACCATTATTATGTAGTAATGCTCATTTCGAATCAAAATATGTATTTGTATTATAATTTTTTTTTCTATGAAAGTCCCTTGCGGGTAATCGTGGTCAACTGACCACTATGTTTATCTTCCAAAGGAAACAATATTCCCTTCTCTTTTTTTGGAATGGCTTCAACATTTCGCAACATTTGCCAGACCTTCTGCAGAAGAACCAGTCTTGTTGATACTAGATAACCACGCAAGCCACATTTCTCATGATATTTACAAGCACTGCAAAGCCCACAACATTCACATGCTGTCATTACCACCACACACGTCCATTGAATGCAGCCGTTGTACGTGACGTTTTACGGACAACTTAAGGCTGCTTACAAAAAAAAACTGCCTGCTTTATGAAGAGCCATCTCGCAGAACGAATAACTCCATACGATGTTGCATCGTTGTTCAACAAAGTATATTCTAGCGTTGCTTCTATAAGTAAGGAAGAGTCTGGATTTAGAGTCACTGGTATTTTTCCATTGAACTCAAATATGTCCAGTGATGAAGACTTTTTAGCTGCCGAAATACTGCAAGACGAACCAGTGGTAATTCAAGGTAACGAAAGCTCTTTTCCTCTTGAGACAACTGCAACTCTGATATCCCAAGAACCACTGACGATTGCATCAACAAATGCACAAGAAAACCTGGTGGTTGGATCATCATACGTACAAGAACCCCTGGTAGTTGCATCAACGTCTGAACAGAAACCCCAAGTGATTGCATCAACATCCGGCCAAGAAAAACTGGTAGTCGCATCCTCATCTGGGCAAGAAATACCGCCAAAAATACTTCCAGGGGTTGAAAACTTTATCAATTTGCCTACCAAAACACTATCTCTCAGTACACGACTAGGTCGAAAAAAGCAACATTCTACCATTCTAACCTCCACGCCAATTAAAGGCAATCTTATAGAAAAGGAAAACAAAAAGCAGAATAAGATCTTAAAAGAAAAGGGAAACCAAAAACGCAAAGGGAAGGCCAAAAAAACCAAAGAGTACAAGGAAAATCTTAAATAGGTTAAAAGAAAAGTTCTTCAGGAAGACAATGACTTTTCATGTACTGATGTAGATATTGATGACCTCTGCGTAGATCATCATGATGAGAACCCAGAAAATCTTTGTCTCATACGCGGAGAATTCGGCCGAAACAACGAGGTATGGTACTGGGGCACTTCCTGTGGGCTTTGGGCTTACTCTGCTTGCACTGGTTGGGATTTGACTACACGATACGTATGTGATATGTGTTAAAAATATTTGACCATCATTGTCAACATCATGACCACCATTGCCCTCACTTGCGTACAATGGTGGTCAAAGCCATTATTTTTTATTTTTATATCTATCAGATGGACACTTCAAAGATGATTATTTTGATCTCAAATTTGAATAGTCCTAAGCACATTTGCTTAATGCTATGTTATGTTCCTAATAAAGCTGTGATTCATATTTCAAGTTTTATTACAAAAAGTGCTTAACTGACCGCCATTACCCCATTCTCCCCTAACAGAGGTGAGTCATTGACTAATTTTTAAAAACGTCAGATTTTAAAGTTCAAAGGTTTTAAGTATATGGATAGCAGGTAGATGTTTGATTATCAGATTATCACGAACTTTACTGGAGAGTAAAATCTTCAAATTTTCAACTTTTTTTCGATGATTTCTCTCATTATGCGTCTGATATTATCACGTTTTATGATTAAATTATCGCTTATTACCAAAATAGTTGTTTCTAAACACTGCGACAGTTAGTTGGCAGAGATACGTACCGTAACATAAACAAAAGAGGTCATATTGTCCAATTATTTGTAATTTTGCAAAAATACTCGTTACTGTGAATGCTAAATCTCCATTGAATTCAACCAGCTCATATCTCCAGATGTACCATCCATATCCACCCATACGCATATTTAACATAGGATTTTTTTAAGATATTAGATTTAAACTATCTTACTGTCTCTATAATACATGACTTCACAATTTGGATAGTTTCATTACCATTGAAGTTGTAGTAAATATTTAGCAAATTTTTTAACAACGTCGTTACGTTCAATCCAGACATCTCGACAGGACTCGAAAAAAAAATTGTATCTCAGAATTTTTTTATTGGCGAGTTTTACTACAACTGACGCCGTTTCTCGCATCCCAATCTTCATTTTTGTGCGTCCCGGCAATCAATGTCTGTCAGTTCTCTGCTTCCCGTAGCTTCATCTATAGCTGTTTTCCAAGACCGCCGCGGCCTTCCTCTTTCCTCCTTGTGTATGGTATCCATTCCCATACTCTTTTGGGCTCCATCTTGGGTCACTCATCCTTGTTATATGTCCGTACCATTTGAATTGTCTACATTCAAATGTATCTCTGTTATAATCGTTATGTTTACTCCCATTTGTTCTCTGATTTGTTCAGTTCTTAATCTGTTCATTCTGGTCAATCTGCAGCATCGTCCCAGTAGTCCATTTCAATTGCATTTATTCGTTTTTCGTTATGTTTGTGCATCTCCCATACCTCTGCTCCATATGTACCTATACTTTCCACGGTGGTTTTATAAATTCTTATTTTGTTCTGCTTTGTGATTTCAGGGCTCCACAGCAAATTGTTTAATTGTCTAGTGGCATTTCTAACTTGGCCCGTTCGAGATATAATTTCTTCATTACTTCCTCTGTTTGAAGTGGGATTTACATATAAGTGTATGAATGTTCTAGTAGCTTATATTTTTTCGATGCCTATATGAAGATCGTGAGTATCTTTACCTGCGACTTGGGTATTCTATCTTTTTGTGTTGATTGTTAGACCCCACAAACTGTATCCTTTATACAGCTTTTCTAGCATATATTGTGTATCCATATCGTCTTCTGCTATTATCGCTTGAGTATTGGCGAACTGTATGCTAAATAGTTTATTGTTACCTATATTGACACCAATAATATAGTATTTTCTGCGCCACAATTCTAAGGCCCCATTTACATAAATCTTGAACGATGTGGGTGCTCTGCAGCATCCTTGTTCCAGGGCCTTACTAATTTGTATTTCTTTGATAATTTCCGCCCATTTTTTATATAGGCTGACATGTTCATATACAGTTTCTGAAGGGCACTTATGTATATTTTACTGATTTTCTGAAGCTCCAATGCCTGTCACAATTTGTTCAAAGGTCATAGGCTGTCATAGGCTTTGCTTATGTCTACATAGACGACATGTGTAGAGATACTTTTCTATTACATTTTTTATGGTACATATGCTACAACACAGGACACATTTCCCAGCCCGAGAACCATTTTGCTCTTCCACTTCGCACATTTCCTCTTCAATTCGTCTTTTTTATAATTTTCCCGTATATTCATGAGAATTTTTGAATATAATAAAATGAAGCTTTGTAAATTTCTTGAATGAGGCTAATGGTCTATTTCCACATAACCTACTGTGCTGCTGTCATGCTTCGACTGTGCACCAACCATGCTATTTCGAGGGCAATTCTTGACCGGTGACAGAAGCACGACAGTAGAACGAAAGGTTCCGTATGCTAGGTGAACACCGGCAAATGGGTCGCCGTAAGGTCTCACTAAGGGTGCTTTTACTATGCATGTATCGTCGGCGAAAAAAGACACACACACCATTGCCAGAGGTCACGTAATTAGCAGACTTTAACCCAATTTTTGTCTTTATTTACAATTTAATATTAAAATCTGATAATTATGTGACCAGAAAATACACAGATATCGTAGAAGCAAGGTCATACTCCTGTCGATCGCGGTATTAGGTGGAAATCGACCCTGAATGTACAGTTCTGCACAGTTTCAATAAATTTTCGGCAATATTAGTTAGTTAGCAACGTACTAATACAAGTAATTTAGGTCACAATTTTGCCAGCTGCCTATCAAGATTGGAATATAAGTCGTCTGGGCCAAAGCGCCTAAACTGCATTTGAACTTTGGAAAAGCCTGGCATTTGTTGCTTTACTTTTTCTCTCTAATAAACCTTTGTGGTCGGGAAAATTTTTTTTTTTTTGAGAATTACGGCGATAAAGATTTGCTTACATTTACCCAAAAAGTATTTCCAAACAAATGTCTTTGTACTTCCTACATGATTAGAATATTTCACGTCTACACAGCGTGCTTTCAGACTTTGGGAACCCTCAAAATAAAAAGCACCATTAGTTCTAAGAAAATATTTTATAAAATTCAAAAACGTTAAGAGGCCGTAAAATTGAACTTTCAATACTTTTGTTTCATAAATTTTTTACTAGTGTGTGTAGTCTTTTCAAATTTGGCACTATTATCGTTAATACTCGTATTTTTCCAAATTTGAAGTGAATCCGTTGTTGAATTTTTGAACAATTTGGCAAAGTTACTCGTCATTCTAAGTAACAGAATTTCGATTACACTCCACCAGAAGGTCATATCTAAAATATTTTTTAAGATATCGCATTGAAAGTTTCTTATTCACGCGATAATTCGCAATTTCGGAAAGCTTTGTCAAGATGGGAGTTGTATATATTTATAAATTAATAGAAATATGTACAGAAACGCAATAGTGCTCGCAAAAAGGGTGTTTCTTAGAATTTCCTTGAGATAATAAACTCAAACTTTCTAACTATATTCAATTAGGCTTAATCTATAATTCTGTAGCGCAGATGTTTCGACGTGATGTGAAGAGAAGATTGTATCTCAGAATTTTGTTTAAAAAGAGAATGAAACTTCCTAAATAGTTTGAAGGAGGCCTAATCTACAATTCTGTACGATTTCAATAAATTTTTAGCAACTTATTAGACCTGTTACTTTTTGTTGCTACTTACTAATACGCTATTACTTCTGCCAGGATCTTGAAGTGCCTATAAAAGTATAAAGTGAAATTTAATACACCTGCGTGGTAAGCATTTCAAAATTTTTGTAAAAGTGTGTTGATTCCCTCTAGAAACTCTCAATTGATATCCGATTCTTTGTTTAACGTCAAAGCAAGAATATTTTCTCGATTTCCATTAAATCTTTCCTCGCCCTTTGGCATTTCAATATCGATTATTTACGTCCCCTGTCACGAGATAAGTAATAATTCTCTTTACCTCTCTCTATCGGGTATACATACCTACATATATAATATTGTATCACCTGCGAAATATTAAGAAAAAATACTGTCGATCCATTAAGTGGGCCTCGAAGTTGTTCTCCATCATCATCATCATCATGGTCTTCTTCCTCTTCGAAAAAGATTATTATTGGAACTAGAATATTCAAACACTAATAAAGATTGGAAGATTCGATAAACGCGCGCTCTCTCGCTCCGAGATTTATTAATAATTATCGAATAGGAATATCTGTTCCTTTGTTGCTTTGTTAAGATCATCGTTTTTTGACAAAGAGAGCCCCAAAAGAGAAGAGAGAATGGAGCACAGTACACCCGCTTGCCTAAACTGGTTTTTTCCTCAGAATTTTTAAACATAATTCAAGATTTAAAATAGATGGATTATTGAAGAAATGTTGGGTAGACTGTATAATTACTAGTCTGGTTGTGTCAGATATGATATATAGGCGGCCAGAAAAGAAAAGATATACAATGCCGGCCAGTGGATTAGAAGAGTGCCGTCGACTGTGCGTAGGTTGTCTCTGGTATTTTATTTATATAGAAACTCTGTTTCACATGATTTTTATTAATGCGCCTGGGATACTGCTCGTAAAAACTCTTTAATGGACGATTATTATTAATATCGGGGCCTTCGAGACCAACGACTTTTTATTCCAATTATTAATTGCTTTTGTGTTTAGTTATCCTCTCTCCTCTCTCTTTCTCCCCACGTTTATTAATGAGCTCCTCCTCATTGTACCGGCTCATTTTCTAATTATACATAAATCTTTAGTTTGACGAGAATTTATATTTGAATTTAGTGAATTCAGAAAGCACCACAAGCTTTCAAATGCCTATTCAGTTTTTGCCTTGACCAAATTGTAAATTTATTGATGTTTTTCTCAACGTCATGCACTAAAACGCAAATTTAATATTTGACATCATGAGAAAAAGTGTAGAAATTTACCCTATAATTTTTTTTCAAAACGTCAACATTCCTGAAACTCTCCAGAATTATAAATAAACCTTTTTTTTAAACTTAGACTCGGACGATCAAAATTTAGAACACAGAAAATAGAGTTTTGGCACTTTTTATACATGCCACACGATTTACTTCAACTTACAAGTATGCATGCAAAAGGATATTAGCGATAATATTATCAAATATTTCAAATTAGGAAAGAAACCATGTACTAGCACAAACCTAATTAATAAAAAAAATATTTTCATCGATCACATTTTGATAATATGTATCTGTATTTATATATGTGAAATAGTTTGATGAAGATTTTAAATTGTCAATTTTAGAGACTACTAACATTTGTCAAAAATAAATTACAAGTTAACTGGTATACATGCAAGCAAATCTTTAAGGCCGTTATTGTCGAAAAAAAATCGTTTTATCACATAATATAATTCATGTTGTATCATTTTATATTTTAAAATTGGCCCTTTTTGGAACAATTCGAGCAACAAATTTAAAGCTTTTTTCATAGTTCAAATACAGCTTAAGCACTTAAATACTCACGACTGAAGATTTCTGAATTGCAACTTTTCTTTGCGTCTTGTCAGGCAGTGGTGGGCACGAGGTCGAGACTTGTCTCGATCTCGTGTCTCTTCGTGAAATTCGAGACGAGGCGAGATTAAACGTTGAAATTTCGATACGAGACGAGATCTAATGTTGGTCTCGTCCCTAAAAATCTCGAAGTCTCGAATTTGTGATAATTCTAATTTTAATCTTATGATTAAATTGTTAAAAATTATGATTTTCATCTTTATGATTAAAATAATTTATAGTAAAATTTATTTCCAATTTTATACCGGTTCTCCATTATCTAATTTCTTTCATTCGATTTTTTGGAAAAATTAAATACTTATCCGAACCAAAATATGAAATCAACAATAGGGTAATTTCAGTCCTACAGGCAATTTTACTGTATAGGCACTTCAAGAAAATCAGTAAATGTTGTCAAGAACATATTCATTTATTTCGAGATGGAGACGAGACGAGGTTAGACTTCTTTCAGGGCGGAACTAATCAATTTTAAAGATTTTTCGAAATCGTCACCAAACCTTGTCATTTACCGTTTCGTCTCATCTCAAGTCCATCAATTATCGAGCTTTTTTTACCGAAACTAACGATTCGCTTGAAGATATGTTAAAGATTTACTTCCCAAATTTATGAACTAAACAATTATTAAAATGGTGAAAAGTTGTCTGAAAAAGTTTTTGAGATATGACCATCTGGTTGAATTTAACCGAGATTCCGTAACTTAGAGTAACCAGGAATTTTACACCCAAGCAGCACACCAATATTGTACCAATATTATGACAATGTTGTGTTATAATGGGCCATTGTAGGTATTA
The DNA here is from genome assembly GCA_946251905.1 of Cryptocephalus moraei. Taxonomy (NCBI): domain Eukaryota; kingdom Metazoa; phylum Arthropoda; class Insecta; order Coleoptera; family Chrysomelidae; genus Cryptocephalus; species Cryptocephalus moraei. The sequence continues at coordinate 32,303,497 of OX276454.1, read as the reverse complement.
AATATTGGGCCAATAATAACTGTGAACATTTAACAATATTGCCCGAGGTTGTGAAACAATATTGGTTAAATATCGTATTTTAATATTGTTACAAAATTGTTTATCAATATTGGTCCAATTTCGATGTACCACATTCTGCCAATATTGAAAAGCAACATCGGACCAATATTTTTTTACATGCTTGGCGCAATATTGCAAAATGGTCAAATTTTTATTGGCCCAATATGAGCAATATTCTGCCAGTATTAAAATGCAACATCGAATGAATATTCATAAATAATATTTACCCAATATTGATGCACAACCTTGAGAGAATATTGCAAAATGTTCTCAATTCTTATTGATCCATTATTTAAAAACAATAAAATCAGTCTATAGGTACTGAAATGTAACATTAGAATAATATATTTGTGACATGTTGACATGCGCATCACAATGAATATCAGGAAGCTTTCAATTAAGCTTTTCAATTTTACTGGAACTTGCGTAACAATATTTTTTTAAATTTTGGTAATTTATCTTCAGTTCAATATTGACTAATTTTATTAAACCGAAATTGGTCCAATAATCTTGATTTCATATTGGCTACATCTAATGTAACCATATTGGGTAAAAATTGGCAATATATTTTTGGTTCGATATTGGCTACATCTAGTTTGCCAATATTGGGTCAATATTGGTACAATATTGGAATAACATTCTATATTGGACCAATATGTTCCCAATGCTCTGCCAATGTTGTGTGCTACTTGGGCACAATTGTTTAAAATACCTATATTGGAAGTCTACTGAATTGTAGTAGAAAATTTATTTAACTTCGGAGTTAGTAACTTATCTTCGCGTCTTGTCGAGATTTCTGGACTGAAAATAACGATTGAATTCGAAAATTTGTTATAGTTACACGTTACACTACAAATTTCAAACTTGGTGCAATTTCCCAAAACAATGAACTCAAATATTTTTAAAATGGAAAATGAATTTGAATCTGAATTGAACTCGCAATATTGCTGAAAATTCATCAAAACTTTCGTTTCAGTGAAACTTTTCAGAATTTTACATTAAGCTTCCTTCAAGAAAGTTTTTAATTGTTCGTATTTTGTAATTAATCGTTCTTACGCTTACGAGGCCTAAAATCGGAAATTCATATTTCGAATCTGCCCCAAAAAGAAGAAAAGATTCCGTACAAATTTCCATCGACAGCGAAACCTTTTCGTCTTTTGGACCTCCCATCGAGCTCGGCGAGCGTAAACCGTAAGTACCCAAAAATTTTTGCGGTCATATGCAACGGCGATTCCCTCACACGTTCCCGACTGTTTAGTCTGTGGACGCCGAGCGAACGATATTGAATATCGTCGACGGATTCGCGTATATAAACATTTTCGAGTCCTGGGACGTGATCTTGCCGTCTTATTAGATGTGGAAGCCGTGTTAAATAACAACGGATCCGTCGAAAAACTCGAAAGGTCGAGAGGACCGTTAAAAAAATATTCTCACAGTCTTATTTATAATCGCACTCGAAAACCCCTCTCGTGTAGTGTGTAGTAAAATGAAGTGAGAGGAATAGAAAACGATTAAAACGTGGAAGAGAAAAAAACCAATCGATCATTTGTAGTTAAAAACTATTAACCTTAAAAAGAATGGAGCCCGTACAAAAGCAATACGAGAAACTACCCTTTTGGTTTCTCCTCTCGTTGTTTACGGTACAGGAATCGGGGAGATTAAACGGGATTCGGTCACTTATGAAACAGTGTGGATAAGGTCCTTTTCCCCTGCGACTTCCCCATCCGACAACAGGTAGACAGCATCCGAAGTTCCCGGGGTGTTTTTTAGGATTTTTACGCGTCGTGTAGGGGTTGTGGAAGGTAACACGACACCCTGTTATTCTGTTAATGATATTATGTGATTGATGATAGGTGTGATTGATCATTTTTCAATTTCCCTGATAAACTGTGAAAGGAGTCGGAATCGAGCAATTCCTAATTTTTGTGGGAAAGCACTAAAACGACAAGAGAAGAAATTAACGGTTGTATCTTTACAGAAATTTTCGTGGGTAAATTTGACGCCAAAAAATGGAGTTTGGCTTCAATAGACCGCGCAACATTCAATTTTCATTTTTGTAAGGTCAGCAGAAAAGTTAGCTGGACAATTCGGCAACGCTTTTAATTAACGGCTTAAAATTTCAATTGAGAGTTCTAAAAATAAATAAAGATTTTGTAGCTTCCACGTCAAAACATAAACGTTCATGCCTCAAAGACGTTACATAATAGAGCAAAGGCTGTAATTTTTTGCATAGGTATGTGAGCGTACGCAATTTGTGGAACGTACGCAATTACTACTTTGTACGTAATATGACACGGGTGACCAAGAAGTCCGGGAACAAAGGCTTCGGTTCTCCACGTGCCGTGATGTCATGCTTACTTCAGCATGTTTGGAATCGTAACTTGGTACTCCACAAGGCGCAGAGATCATTATTATTTAGAACACTCTACAGAACAGTTTATTCGTAATAAATTTTGAAAAACTTTCTAAGTATTATTTTAGTCTAAAAGACATTTAAGCCACTTTGGCTCAAATCAGAAGTGGGATTGGTCCACTAGAAGAACCACAATCAATCATCGAGTTTGTGAGATAAAGCAGCACGATGGAAGAATTAACCCAGGTGTTGGCGGAAACAGTGAAACAACTCCGAGATGGTGCCCGAAGCAGCTCCAATGCTTCGATCGAACTTCCCAGATTCGACCCCATGGTGGCCGACGATGGAGCCAGAAGATGGTGCGAAGCAGTGGAACAACTGGGCGCGACATTCCATTGGGGAGAATTTGAGCAACTAACACGAGCTGCGAGTGGTCTCGTCGGTGACGCCAAAACTTGGTTCTGCTCCTGGCAGCCGGTTCAGAAAACCTGGGACGCCTTCAAGACGGAGCTTGAAAGCCTCTACCCGCCGAAGAAGAACCTAAGCGAGAAACTGAGAAAGGCTAGCCGTTATTCTAGCGACGATGCAACCTCGTACTGTGAGTATGCCAGGAACAAAATAGTTTTGCTAAAAGCTTTGCAATTTAATTTGACGGATGATCAGTTAATAGAGCTTGTTATTGGCGATATCAGGAATATTTCTGTGAAAACTGCTGCGTTCAACAGCAATATTAGCCAGATTTCAGATTTGTTGAGTCTATTAGGTCAGTATGAAATGGGGAACCGTAGTGGGTCATTGCCATGCAATCTAAAACGTAAACGGTTTGATACTGTTGCAACTGCAAGCCCTGCAGAAATATCGTGTTATAAATGCCTTCAACCCGGTCATATTCGTCGAGACTGCCCGAAAAAAACGCCCGACGAACGAATAGAGACAAATTTTATTAGAACGCGATCTCACGTTCGGTGTTCGTTTTGCGGCAGGGAAGGCCATGTCGCTGAACGTTGTTTCTTAAAATTTAAACGCGAGAAAAAGCTCAACGCCGAGAAAAACAATTAAAAGTTATTGCTTACTTTTCGAAACGAGCGACGAGCGTTGAAAGTAAATATCACTCGTTTGAACTTGAAACGCTAGCTGCTTACTATGCGATAAAATATTTCCGTGTATATTTGTTAGGAATTTCGTTTAAACTAGTAACGGATTGCAATTCTTTAAAATTAACAAAGTATAAAAAAGATCTTTCTCCGCGTGTCGCCCGTTGGTTGGTGGCTTTACTTACAATCTTTTAATTTTTCCGTCGAATACCGAAAGGGAAACTATACTCCACACGTAGATTATCTCAGTAGAAACCCGATACCCTCTCCGGCGGTTCTTTCCTCGTTTAAAATCACGACGGATAATTGGATTATTATTGCGCAAAAGAAAGATGCTGAAACGCAACAAATTAAATCACGACTACTGCAAGGTGAATTAACAGCTGAATATTTCTGTAACAATGTCATTCTTTATCGAAAAATTAACCCAGGTCAGAATCCTCCCATTTATCGAGCATTTGTTCCTAAGGGAAGTCGTTTGGGCGTGTTGCGAATGTTTCACAATGAGCAATGTCATATTGGATGTGATAAAACTTTCGGAAAGATCAATCACTACTTTTGGTTTCCGGGAATGGCAAAATTTTGATTGCTAAGAGTGCACCACGCGGAAACGGGCAGGTTGAGCGGTATGTTTCGACTGTAATAGATTTGCTGAGAGCCGAACTTGAGTTAAAGTCAGAATGGGCGAGCGCTTTACCACGGTTGCAATTTGTATTAAATAACACAGTTCAAAAATCTACGGGGTTCTCACCTATGTATTTATTGACTGGAACGGAAGCTGAATTTCCGGATCAGCAAGCTCTAGTAACTCATATTCTACCCACAATTCCAACAGAAAAAAATTTGGAAAAAGATCGTTTACTGGCATACGAACGTATGAAACACAGCGCAGCGTGTGCTAAACGTTTGTTCGACCGCAACCGAAAACACCTTAAGGATTTGCGACTAGGGGATGTCGTCTACCACCCGTCTGGCAATTCGCACTTATCAAAGTTGGATCATCGATATGAGGGTCCATTCAAAGTTGTACAGCTGCTGCCAAATGATCGAGTGGAACTTCAGGGCATGGCCACCAACAGAAAGCGAGTTGGCGCCAGGGAAACGTTGAGAATATGGGCTGGAGAATTATTGTAGACCTAAACATTTTTAGGGGGTGAGTAGTTGCTCGTGTGAGCTTTGATTATAAGGTTTTGAATAAGGAAGATTTGAAACTTGAGGTTTTGCGAAGAATTGAATAAGGAAGATTTGAAACTTGAATATTTTTGGGAATGTCAAAAAAAAAACAAAAAAAAATTGTTAAAGTAACTGGGTAAAACAACATAATTGTTTTTGATTTTGTTTTGAGTAGTTGATTTGAAATTATGGTCTTGACAAGCTGTTTAAGCTTGGGTTTTGACAAGCTGTCTAATAGCTTGGGATTTAACAAGCTGTATAAGCTTGGGATTTGACAAGCTGTCTGAGCTTGGGATTTGACAAGCTGTCTAAGCTTGGGTTTTGACAAGCTGTCTAAACTTGGGATTTCACAAGCTGTATAAGCTTGGGATTTGTCAAGCTGTCTAAGCTTGAGTTTTTACAAGCTGTGTAAGCTTGGGTTTTTACAAGCTCTCAGGTGGTAACTTCCTGTAAGCTTGGGTTTTTACAAGCTGTGTAAGCTTGGGTATTTACAAGCTCTGTAAGCTTGGGTTTTTACAAGCCATCAGGTGGTCATTTCCTGTAAGCTTGGGTTTTTAAAGGTGGAAGCCATCAGGAAGCTGGGTCATGTAAGCATGTTTTTGCCATCAGGCGGTTATGTGTTCTGTAGGCTCATGCTGGAAATAATGTTCTGAAGCCATGAGGCAGCTTTCCTGTAAGCTTGGACCAGGAATGTAAGAAAGTTTGTGAGTTATGTGTCTGTCGTTAAGGCCATTACGATGACGAGTTCGTATAAGCTTTAACGGATGGATTAAATTGAGAATTGTTGATATCATTGAAACCTTAGAGATAGGTACCTTTGAAATGATACCTGAGTCAAATTTCCTTTATAGGAGTGGATGCCATGTTGTGGAGTACTGATGTGGAGGTGCTGTAAGAACTGAAGGGATAAGAAGTCGAGGACGCCTTCATCTGTCAGGATTGGCCGTGTGAGCGTACGCAATTTGTGGAACGTACGCAATTACTACTTTGTACGTAATATGACACGGGTGACCAAGAAGTCCGGGAACAAAGGCTTCGGTTCTCCACGTGCCGTGATGTCATGCTTACTTCAGCATGTTTGGAATCGTAACTTGGTACTCCACAAGGCGCAGAGATCATTATTATTTAGAACACTCTACAGAACAGTTTATTCGTAATAAATTTTGAAAAACTTTCTAAGTATTATTTTAGTCTAAAAGACATTTAAGCCACTTTGGCTCAAAGGTACGTTTTTTACTTTCTCATATATGAGGTACTCATATAGTAAGAGAAAGTACCTTGTGTACTCGTGTTGATTTTCGGAATTTAAGATATTGGCATTTCTGGACGTTTTGAGGTGGTGAGTGCGAAAAACATGTTTTTGGAAACATGTCTGTGTATGTGTATGTATCTATGTATAAATATATGTGGTCAGCGTTTTCTCAGAAAGTATAAATAATGGAAAGTTATAATTTTGTATTTAGGCTGGCGACCACATAAATTTTATCAGAATCAGTCTACTCTTGTGAATTTTCAGTTTTTCTGAATTTTCTCCAAAACGGTTTTACCGATTCTTACCAAATTTTAGATTTGAACTGAGCTAACTAATGGATACAAATTTTATTTGAGACATTTTTTTAAAACCTCCCTTAAGGGCACTTTTCTCTTGAACATTTTCAATTTTTTTTTCAATAAGTCTATGAATGTTTTCACTAAACTTTATGTTTGAATTAATATATTAAATGTATACAATTTTTATTTTAAATATTTTTTCCTAAAACTGCCCTATAAAGAGCACTTTACTCTTAAGAATTTTTATTTTGTTGTACAATTTTCTTGAAAACGGTTTAGGTGATTTATTCCAGATCTCATAATAGTCATAACATAAATTAGCTGTTTAATGCCTATACGTTTTATTTGAAAAATTTTTATCTAAAATTGCCCTAAAGGGCACTTCTTTAAGTGCATCGGTTTACTGGCACATCTCCATTAAATAAAATTATTTTTGTTTATTCCAATTCGATGAGTGGATTTTTATTTAGAAGCATGGACATTGAAATTTGTTGTTGTTATATTACATTGTTGTAAATTTATTTGTCGTTTCGATAAAGTTAGTTGTATTCAAAAACATTTTTCAGAAACCTGTGTCATCTAACAAATAAACAAAAAAAATTGCCAATAAAAGAAAATGTTAATATTCAGTTTTCACATTTCAGACAGGCTGACGATGTTACACATCGCGATTTTTACGTCTGAATTGGGATTTTGCTCATATGCGTTAAGAGAAGATTTTGAATATGAGTTATTCTGTAAATTCCTGTTACACTGTTAAAAAACTGTTACAATTTTATAACTAGGAATTGGGATATCTCTGCAACATTCACAATTTGTTCTATGGGCTAAAGTAAGACATAACAAGTGTTAATTATGTCATGTAAATTAGTGTCCGGCGGGTCCAAATTGGGCACTAACTACCTGAACCGAAATGGTTTTAGGTAAATTGGGCACCGAATCCCGGATTAGCGTAAAATGATACAAGTAAATTGGACACCAGCCGCCTACTGTGCAATAAGAGTTGGAATGAGGGCAAATTCGGTAAATTAATACTCACTTAAATTAAAACCTACTTATTTCATTACTGTCTAATTTGTACCGTCGAAATGTTCAGTTAGACCACGTATGCCCCACTGGGCACTCCGTTGATCCTTGCCCTCTTGCCCTCTATATTAATATTTTGTACCTGTCATAAGGGTCGGTGCCCAATTTGGAAACAGATTAACAACGGTCGGTCATAAAAATTTGTGAGAGATTAAATAGTGCCCAATTTACCCACGCCCATTAGTGTCTTGATGCGCCAGTCAATTATTTGACAATTCGACAAAGGAGTTTTCTTTAAAAAAAAAAATCAGGGACCAGATTTACCATAAAAAAACTTAACGCATAGATTTATTTAGAATTTTCTCAGACGTTTTGATAAAAATATTTCTGATTTCCGGAAAAGAACCCATGTGACAAAAAGCAATTTTTGAGGAATTCCAGAAATGAGAAATTCTTTATTTTTATCACTTTCCGCAATTTTTTTCTAAATCTGACATTTTTATTCGATTCGTTGCAGTTTTTTACATCAAAAATTCGTTCTAAAAACAATGGGACTCCCGTTATTTCACACCAAGCGCTTTTCTTTGCGCACTCGACGTCTGGCGGCGGTGCACAGTGCGCTGAAATAGAAAAAATGTTTCAAAATCAAATTCGAAACGAACGAAAAGTGCAACAGTCATTCAAAAGTGGAGATGAATGCGCACTGAGGCTAAAAAGCCGTAATGACCTTTTGACCGTGACAAAAACATTGAAAGCAAAGAAAGTATAAAAATGTCGTTTTTATGTTCTTGGGGGTATTAGGTATTTTTACTAACATTCAAAACTGTATTTGTATGCTTGCAATAAGCTTGATATTTGATATGTTATTTTCAAAAAAGTGTTGTTAAATTTGTTTTTGCTGATATAACCCCAGTAGTTTGAAGACTCTTAGACTGCCCATCCAAATGAAACAACCACGTAGGTCGATAGGTCGAGACATGTTTCGAACATCTAGTGCCCATCATCAGTCCATTACCTGTGAGTAATTCCGATGTAATACTGGTAGAAAAGTGGCTCCTGGAGCCGCTGGGGCTCAGTTTAGGTCTTAACATGACTACAACTAAGCTTTTAACCTGTTATTTGTAATTGTGATGTTACTGTGTATGTGTTTTAACTTTTGACATAAGCCTACTTTTACATTTGTAAGTACTATTATTTATGACTTTTCTACCACTATTACATCTGAATTACTCATAGGTAAAGGACTGATAAAATGGGCACTAGATGCTCGAAACGTCTCGTTTAATTAAAGAATAGCTGTCCTCCCATCGTTGAGTATGGACTTCTACACTAAGATTTAAGCCCAACCTTGGCAACAGCCACACCTGAAGGTCTAAAAATTTACTACTAGTCCCTTTTATCGTGCATTATGGAAAAAGTAGGTGTCTAAAAAATTCCACAATTTTTTTTATGCGTAAATAGATATTTTTGTATTCTCTTAAGTTATCCCTGCTTTTTGCACGATCAAAACGTCATTACCGCATGTTCTCACTATTTTTCCTAATGAGCGCATTCTACTTCCCATTCAAATGAATCTTTGCGCGTCTTTGTTATTCTTTAGTCTGTCTCAAATTTCATTTTGTAATAAATTTTTAGTGCACTGTGCGTCTGGTGCGACTTGGCGCGCGAAGGACAAGTCTTGAGGTTCCCATTGTTTTATAATGAATTTTGATGCAAAATACTGCAAAGAATCAGACAAAAACCGATTTAGAAAAGAGTTTACGGAACAAGCTAAAAATGAAGAATTTTTAAAAAGGGTGTCTTTTACACTTGTGGTCTATTTCGGGAATCAGGAATTTTTAATCGAAAACCTGAGAAAATTGGAAAACCTGAGAAAATTGTACATCGATTTGTTATTGAAAATAAATAAAATTTAACCTAGTAAATCTTCTCCCCAAAAAAAATTTAAGAAAAACTTTGTCAAATTGTCAAAATTTTAATATGCGCTAAGTGAAGGTTTAAAAAGTTTTTGCCTAAAAGCTCCAAGCAGCTTACGCTTTTTAAAATATTTTTTCTTTTTTTAAGTGTTTTAAAGTCTCAGGCCAAATTAAGAACATTTTTGAATTTTAAAGAATTCAGAATTTTAAAATTTTCTCCGTAAGATGAGTAATAGTATACTGGGCGGGCGCCTGCTAAAATAAGATCAATCTGATAACCATATTATATTCTTTGAGCAAAAATAATATGACTTTTATAATGGCATTTTTCATTTTAGTTCTTATGTTTGTTTCCATAGACAGGGCTTCAAAATTTAAATTTGTCAGTTGGTTTTTAAATAACTTGAGTAGTATTTAATAATCCAATTGCTAAATTGATCGAGAAATTACTTCAATACAACAATTTACATCTTTTGGGGAAAACGTAATAAAAAGTAATTGTCACATAATCAAAATATGAGGAGTTCAGTGCACAATGACCCCATCCGTATTTTAGTTCCTCCGCCAGCGACTTCAAGTTATCTTTTTTAAAGTTATTTATTGTAGAAAAATTTGTATCTGTCATAATTTTAATTCGTATCTAAACTAAACAGAAACTCATTATCTGCTTATCGGATTATGATAATGAAGGGATGGTACAGTTCCTAAACGCTCCAAATGAGTAACAGAGAAATTCCTAATTCAGACTACTGATCGAGTAAGTAATTACGGAGTATTTACTAATAAAATGGTAAAGTGTTGCGACAATATATTGTAACGGTAATGGGCAGTAATGAATTGTCGCGCGATGAATTGACTCGCAATGGATTAACTGGCTTATAATTGATGTAGAATCACGTGGCTGTCAGTTTCCTGTATTTTCAAATAAGTTCACTTCAAGTTCAACTTCAAGTTACCATCGCGAGGTTAATATGTACACGGTTACATTGTTTAATGTTCTATGTTGCAATTATGTTATTATTAGTATTATAACCCCATGAAAAATCACTCAAAATTAATATACTGCAAAGAATATTGCTTGAATTGCTGTATGACAAATATAGAAACGTATCACATTTTACTTATTTCTTAATTAAAAGTAGTTTGATTATGGCTTCGTGAAAAATCATAGAATGTTAATATGCTGCAGAAAAAATATCTCAATAAAGAATAATTTTATCGAATATGTGATCAGTAATATCCAAAATAAATGATTATTTTAAAAGTCACTTGCAAGTCACTGGCGCAATATTAAGACATAGGGGGAGTTTCTCATAAGGTGTTACGTTATTGTAACGAAACGGCTCGCCGAAACCAAATAAACACGTCTGGGACTGCCCGGGTTCCGCGAATCCGTTCTAAAAAGAGCGGGAACACTCTCGTAAGACCGAGTCGCTTCGATTCGCCGAAAACCCGAGGAGAAATTCGTGGAATAATCCCGAAAGTACGAGAAGCTTCTACCTGCCATAAAAAGGGAATGTCGGACCCGAAGCGGGCAGAGTTGAACCGGTGTGCGTAAACATTCGAGCGAGAGACCGTGCGCGTTAAAATAAATAAACATATCTGAGTGAAATAAATTATAAGTGTTAAGTGTAGTTAGAAATAAATTAATTAGGATAATCGCGTAGTGTTTTAGTTTTAGTAAACAGTAAAAACGTTACAGTGGTGTCAGAAGTGGGATTAATTAGTGAAATAAATTAAGAACAATGAAGAAATTACGCGAGTTAAAAGTGACGGACCTCAAACAGGAGTTGGAAGAACGAGAACTTAAAACGTCAGGGTCGAAAGCAGTGCTACAGAAACGCCTGGAGGAATATTTAAACGACAATGGAGACGATCCTGAAACTTTCTGCTTCGAGGAAGAAGGTGAGCGTCTCCTTGACAACATAAAAAGAGAACTCCGCGGCGAAATAGGAAATCTCCACGGCGAGTTGGTCGACAAATTAGAAGATCTCTACAGTGAGCTAGATAGCAGAATTGAAAACCTTAACATCGCACTGCAGATCGAGAAAATCCAACGATTGGAGCTGGAGAACCAACTAAGAGAATTGGGGCAACGTTTACAATCAATACATTTCCAGCCCAGTCGGCAAAACATGTCCAATCCATGTAATCCGATTAACGACTCGGAGGCAAGCAGGATCGAGGCAGTCCCTACTGCGAGCCATCGAGTGAAGCCGCCCACCTTCGACGGGGAAATCCCCTGGGAGAACTACCTCCGGCAGTTCGAGGCAGCGGCGAAAGCTAACAACTGGACGCAAAGGGATAAGGCAGTGGCTCTGACGGTCGCTCTCCGGGGAAACGCCCTCGACGTGCTGCAAACTGTTCCACGGGGGGAGCTGGACAACTTCGAGCTACTCGTCCAGAGGCTGGAGGCGCGATACGGACACGCACACCTGAGGCAGGTCTACCAATGCCAAATGAAAACCCGACGACAGAAGCAGGGAGAGAGCCTTCAGGAATTCGAAACCGACATCATGAAACTGGTTAGATTCGCCTACCCGGAAGCGGCGGAGTCTATGACGGAGAGTCTCGCGGTCTCGGCCTTCATCGACGGCTTGAGGGATGTGGAGATGCAGCGGGCGGTACGACTGTCGCGTCCCAAGAGCACATTCGAAGCCCTCTCGATGGCCCTGGAATACGAGGCTGCGACGGAGGCGTCGAGGATCTGTGGCAGCGTCGGGACGGTGGACGGAGACGACGCATGCGTAGAAACCGAACGGAAGGAGGACAAGCTGGAGCAGGTTGTCAACGCCCTCAAGGGACTGCTGGAAGGAGGCAGAAAGGAACCAGCGAAGTGCTGTACGTATGGAGAGGTTGGCCGTTTCCGAAGGAACCGCAAGCGCCCCAGAGTTGAGAAATCCAAACGTGTCGACATCGAACATAGAGCAGGAACTAGCCACCATAATGCTGACGCTCTTTCAAGAAGACCGTGTCCGGAGGGATGTTCCCATTGCAGTCGTGCAGAGGTGAAAGAGGCTTCTACCTGCCGCACGACAGTCACCGACGAGGACTGGTCACCAGGCGGGCTGCGGCGAGCGCAGGAAGGCGACCCTGAACTTCAACAGATCCTGAAGTGGAAAGAAGAAGGACGTCGACCGGAATGGCAGGAAGTGGCCCCATCCTCTAGAACCCTGAAATCGTACTGGGCACAGTGGGACTCCCTGGTGTTACATGATGGACTGCTCAAGAGGGTGCTTGAATCAGATAATGGCGCAGAAAGACGATTCCAACTCATCGTACCCAAGATCAAGGTGGCGGAAGTGCTACGTCACCTCCATGACGGAACATCTGGAGGCCACCTGAGAGTAAAGAAGACCCTGCAGAAAGTGCGCGAGCGTTTCTATTGGGTGGGCTGCTCTGAGGCTGTTCGTGAATGGTGCAGGAAGTGTACAGTTTGCTCAGCCAGCAATGGACCGCACCGCAAGCCGAAAGCCCCGATGAGACAATACAATGTGGGAAGTCCTTTCGAGAGGATCGCCCTAGACATTACCGGACCATTTCCTGAAACCGATTGCGGCAACAAGTACATCCTGGTGGCGATGGACTACTTCACGAAATGGGTAGAGGCCTACGCGATTCCCAACCAAGCAGCCACAACTGTCGCAGATGTCCTGGTGAAGGAGCTAATGAGCCGCTTCGGAGTACCGTTGGAATTGCATTCCGACCAGGGGCGTAACTTCGAGAGCGAGCTGTTCCAGGGAGTTTGCGAAAAGTTGGGAATTCGCAAAACTAGAACGACGGCGCTGCACCCTCAGTCCGACGGAATGGTGGAGAGGATGAACCGCACCATGGGCAAGTACCTCTCGAAGGTAGTGTCTCAACACCAACGAGACTGGGATCAACATCTCCCCTTTTTCCTGATGGCGTACCGTTCTGCCATCAATGAGTCCACCGGCCAAACACCAGCAAGGGTACTGTTCGGGCGAGAGATGAGGCTTCCCTGCGATCTGAGCTTCGGTTGCAAACCGGGAGAAGATCTGGCTGGGGAAGACTACGTCACCGAGCTGCGCAGAAAGATGGACCAGGTTCACGAGATGGTGCGGACGAATCTCCAAGTCGCCAGCGACCGCATGAAGGATCACTATGACGTTCGGGCGGACAGCGGCATATATGAAGAAGGAGACCTGGTGTGGCTGTACAACCCACAAAGGAGACGAGGGTTATCACCGAAGCTTCAGAAAGCTTGGGAAGGGCCATATACAGTGAAGACAAAAATAAATGACGTCATCTACCGGATCAGCAAAGTCCCGAATGGGAAGCCCAGGGTCGTGCATTACAACCGATTAGCGCCTTTCGAGGGAGACCACGACCAAGACCAACAGGTGCGCCAACTACGGCCCCAAGAGGAAGAGCCCTCCTTTGGAGAGTTTATGGCTGCGTATGGTGGAACCGGGAAGGCGAGATTCGGTGTGACCAGAGAAGAACAACGGGATCTCTTCGAAACACCGGCTGAGTATGCGCTGGCTCATTGCGTGGCCCAGGACCTGCGGATGTCCCGGGGAATTGCCGCGGAGTTTCGGACGAGGTTCGGCAAACTGGGCGACCTCCATTAGCAGGGACCGGCGGTCGGGCGAGCGCTGAGGATTAAGGAAGATGGATCACAACGGCCACTCTTCTACCTGGTTACCAAGAGGAGGTCCCTTCACAAGCCCACCTATTTGGACCTGTGGGACGCATTACATGACCTCAGGGAGAGCCTACTTAGCGAAGATCTAACTAAGTTAGCTATCCCGAAACTGGCTTGCGGATTGGACGCCTTGGACTGGAGGGTCGTCAGGAATATGCTGGAGGTCTTATTTCGCTTCACCGGGATAGACATTTTGGTGTGTTGTTGGAATCCTGAGAGAAGTCCCCACAAGAAGACCGTGGCATGTTATTTCTACCAAACTTCCCGGTGCAGACAGGGGACCAACTGTAGGTTCCTACATGGGCCTGTCAGAGACACGTTTCGGGACGAAACATCTTTAAGGCGGGGGCAGTGTAACGAAACGGCTCGCCGAAACCAAATAAACACGTCTGGGACTGCCCGGGTTCCGCGAATCCGTTCTAGAAAGAGCGGGAACACTCTCGTAAGACCGAGTCGCTTCGATTCGCCGAAAACCCGAGGAGAAATTCGTGGAATAATCCCGAAAGTACGAGAAGCTTCTACCTGCCATAAAAAGGGAATGTCGGACCCGAAGCGGGCAGAGTTGAACCGGTGTGCGTAAACATTCGAGCGAGAGACCGTGCGCGTTAAAATAAATAAACATATCTGAGTGAAATAAATTATAAGTGTTAAGTGTAGTTAGAAATAAATTAATTAGGATAATCGCGTAGTGTTTTAGTTTTAGTAAACAGTAAAAAACGTTACATTATGTTGAATTCGGTGAGAAAGGTCGCACGGACTTAATAAATTTTTAAATGCTTGAGTTAGGTGTTTCTAAAAAACCGTTCTCAAATTCACACTTTAAAAGCCCGCATATCGAGCATAGAGGTCTAATATAAAAAATGGCATGAGAAAGTAATATTATTTTTGATTATACGATTTTTGATGTTGTATTATATAGGTTAGGTTAGTACGAGTATAGTTTCTAGAAAATCACTTGGATTTCAAAGAAAAATGTCGACATACCGAGCGTTTTGAGGGGCGATAGTAAATGTTTAATATTATTATATCATTGCCTAATTATTAGGGGCACATTACAAGCACATGATAGTCAAGGTTTTTTGCTTATCTTCTTTTACTTTTTTAAATTAAGTAAGTACTATTAAAAATTTGTTTAGAATGTTTTGGTTTATTTTAAATTTTGGCACGTTTTTTAAACCAATTTGCAAACTGAGTAAGTTATATATTACATTTTAAAGTTGCTTACCCTTGAAAGTATTTTGCTTCTTTGCATACATTCCATTTTTAATACAGTGGAACTTCCATTTAGTAAAAATGATGATCGCTAACAATTAATGTAGGTATATGGGTAGATATGTTTCTTAATCATTTTAATAGAAAATATTAAAATCTTGATTTATTTTTATTAGTGATTTCTGCAGTTTTCATTATATAAACACCCAAGTGAGAGTACTGCGAGACCGAGACAAGAGCAATTATTATTCATTTTTACTCTCGGCGGGACCGAGGCCAACATGGAAAATTGAGTCTCGGCGAGAGCGATACCGAGACTAGCGCAACTCTCGATATCGTCTTGGTCTCGTGAAGTCGTATATATTCTTGGTATACTCTTTAATTGTGACAAATATTTATTCCATGTTTTTCTTGTTGCTTGCTATCATACTATCTATGTCTGTGCTACTATTTATATGTATTTGTTGTTTGTTGTACCTCTATTTGCTATTTATCTCATGATGTAAACAATAGTGCAGTACATTTATCTTGCTGTCGTATTCCTCTAGTGATTTAGGGCAAGTTTCCAAGTTTTGAGTCTTAACCATACTTTACATTGTTATTTCGTTTAATTTTCCTAAATTGCTTAAGTTTCAATACTCTCTAAACTTTCCATTAATTTTTTTTCTGTGTATTGTGCCAACCACTTCACCACTTGATTGAAAACAATAAATGGCATGTTCGTGAATTTCACTTTTATTTGTTCCATTTAGTGGATTCCATCTGTTACCGATTTTTCCTTTTCTGTATCCAAAGTGCTGGTTTCCCATTATTGTTGTCTAGTCTTTGATTTACTATTTATCTCTACTGTTATTACTATTTCTATTATTTGTACATTTGCTTTTATTTCCCTGTTATGGTGTCGTGGTCGGTATATTTCATTACCTCCAATCGTCAGACATCTTGTGCCCAAACTTTTACCATTAGGTTGTATATTTTGTTAGATATACTTCTTCCGAACCCAGCTGAGGCAGCTAAGAAACCCGTTAATAGTCACTTAAGCCTGTAAAAGATGCCACCTCTACACCTGCATGATTTGCACGCGTTTTATCGACTCTTGTGACTCAACTCTAATAGTCGACACAGCTGTGTGTCACTTATTGCTTATGTTTCGTGTGGACGAATGCAAAGGTTTGCCCCAAATTATACGAGGTCGTTTGCACTAATTATTGTACATAAATACTGTGCTTTGGTACAGGATAAAAAGCACTGTTGTTGTTTCTCTGCTGTTGCTCAAACGAGTCTAAATCTTCCAGGTGTAGAGGCGGCGTCTTTTAGAAGCTTAAATGAGTATTGACAGGTTTTTAGCTGTCTTAACTGGATTTGAAAGAAGATAGCTCGTTTCGTCGTAGCATCAGTAGTTATATACATTCTTTTACACTCGTACCCTTCTTCATAGGTCGATTAGTCTTATAACCTATCTGTGATTAATACTTAGTTTCCAAAATACATACCGACGTTTAATCAAAGAAAAAAGAACTTGTACCCGATGTAGATGGTCGTAATATGTACGTACTGGTTAGTGTCTTTGAAGGGTAATTTAAACTTCACCTCTGATTTTCGCTTAGTGGTGCTGAAATTTCAAGTATGTAGCCACATCTTTAACTCCAAACTTTGATGTTATTTCACTGAAACTGAGTGTGACGTCTTCCAAGCCCGAAAGGTGTAAATCCTGATTAATGTTCCGTCATGCCCGCATCTGTTAAAAAAAAAAATACAAAGCATACAACACCTTTCCCTTTCTATACCTCTCATCTTCTCTCTCTCTCCCTCTCTCTTGCGCGTACCCTGCACCTCCACGCATTTCAATATTTGTGCAAAGTGTTAAGAAAAACTCACAAAAAGGGTTTTTTAGTCTCCTTTCCTTTTTTCTCTCTTCTCCCCATCGGCCCATCGGCAATCTTGGCCGTGGATCGGTGTGCCGTTCCCGGCGACCAGTCGACTTGATCGACTCGTATTTTAGGCAGGTAAGGTTCCTTTCATGTATACTTTTTTAAATGATCCGAGACCGGCAGTCTCATATTTGAAATCTGGTTTCATATAGATTTATATCAATGCCAAACAAATAAAAGCATACCTCGAAATTGATTCGTCTTCTATTGTCCATTGTATTCCGAAGTTTCTCTCCTCTCCTCTCCGCCGCTCTCCTCGAGAGATTCTTTGGAGATTTGGAATCGTCGCGATATGATGTATGTAAAATCGGAGTAATCGCGTTCATCCGCGTAATTGAAGGGGATGTGAGATCATTCGAAGATTCGATTTAGGAATTCTCAGTAATCGATAACATGTTCCATTTATGGAAAGATTGTATTTCGTCGATATGCAGCACAAATGCTGTTAGGAAATTTCTCTCACTGAACCGACTGCGTGGGTAGGTTATACATACACATTTTGATAATAATAACAATAAGAAGGTTTATTTAAAGTATACTGTTGCTCAATCTCCATTATGTTTCTGCTGGTAAGTAGTAGTGAGGTATTAAGATCTCACATATCCTTGGGCACCATTTAAATACTAACTGCTAAACGTCGACTTGAGAGAAACTACTAGGTCAACGGTCCGCAACAGGCGGACCGCGGTCCGTATCCGGACCGCGAAAGGTTGAACTGCGGACCGCCAAATATACTTTTAGTCTTTTAAGACTATAATAATACATAAATATAAGACAAGTATAGATACTTTGTTAGTATAATTGGTTTTTTTTCTGGACCTCGTTAAAATTTTGCTATAGTATTCGGACCCTACCTAAAACTACTTGCCGACCCCTGTACTAGGTTGTAGTTTTATTAGACCGAATGTTTCCATGAGATTGTTAACGACACGATATTGCGTCTTGTTATTTGTACAAAATTGTACAAAAACAGATTTTTTGCAAAAATATGTACATATATGTAGTTTTTTTTCACAGCCAGTAAATAAATATATACAAACATAATTGCATACTGGCAAAATTCTTTTGAAAACGAAAAAATCTGAGTTTTAAATGGTACAGGAAAAGAGTAAACAAATAAATTGCTGGTTTTTTGGATTTAATGGCTTTTAAAAAGACCTTCGAAAATGCTAAGATTAACTCATTTATCACCAAACTGAATTTTTGTTACAATAGTCGAAAAGTTATTACACCGAAAATTTTCAAATCCAAAACTACTGCCATATAGTGCACAAAATTGTGCACTTAGTCAAATTGTTATATCCTTTAACTCTCCCATAACCTAAAAAAAAATCTAACGTAATTCTCATTTTATTGCGTTTTTCATAGCCTAAGGTGTAGTATTTTATTTAAATAATTTTTGGCGCGAAACTAATTTTTTAGAGAATTTTTTTTAAACTTTTTTAGCTTGTAACACATGGTTAAGGATGGAAAAAGTCGCATTTTTGAAATTTTTGGGAGCTTTTTTCCATTAACCTTAACAAATGGTTCGATCAATTTTTTTCTTACTTTTTATTTTTTGGTGTAAGTAGGTATGTACAGTTGGAGCTGAGAAATGCCATGAAGAAGATTAAAATTCGTAGTTTTGGTTACTTGTTAAACTTCTTTTTCTTCTTCTTTTTCAGCCCGTATTCATCCACTCCTGGATGTAGGCCTCTTCCATATTTTTCCACAGCTTTCTGTTTTGGGCTTTTTGTATCCAGTTCTTTTCTGCGATTTTCTGGACATCGTCTCGCCATCTTTTCTGGGGTCTTCCAACACTTCTTTTTGTTTCTCTTGGACGTCATACTATTAATCTGTTAGTCCATCTGTCATCCTTTTGTCGTGCTATATGGCCAGCCCATCTCCATTTCAACTGTGCTGTTCTTCGCACAACATCCGCCACTCTTGTTCTCCTGATTTCGTCATTTGGTACTCGATCTCTCAAACTAATCCTGAGCATGATCCTTTCATTGCACGCTGTGTTACCTGGAGGGTGTGTATTGATCTTCGGGTTAAGGACATTGTTTCCAAACCATATGTAAGAACCGGAAGTATACATGAATCATACACCTTTCGTTTGAGATTTATCGGTATATCACATGATCCGAGAATAAACCTGAGTTTACCAAAGGCTGCCCAACAAAGTCCCTTTCTTCTAGAAATTTCGGCCGTTTGATTTTCCTTACCTAATTGTATTTTATGCCCGAGGTATGTGTATTCAGTTACATTTTCTAGGGTATGATTTTCTATGCTTATTTCTGTTGATAAAGGGCTCATTATTTTAGTTTTGCTCAAGTTCATTGTTAATCCTACTTTTAGGGACGCTTGATGGAGTTCTTTTAACATCACCTCCAGTTCTTCAGTAGTATTACTAATCAGAATGATGTCGTCTGCGAATCGTAAATGACTCAGTCCTATTCCATCTAACTAATATTATCTATTATATTATAGCTATAAATATTATCTAATTATATTAATTTAATATTCTCGACATGTCAGCTGTCCTAGTTATTCATTTCTCGTAAGTTAGTAATATTACCAAACATGTTGGAGATTTTAAAAACATATTTTTTGAAATAGTGAGGATGAAATAGAAATATTATATCAAATATTAAAGTAAGTAAGATGAGGTTCAATTTAGTTAGAAATAATACTAATTAAAGTTTAAAAAAAAAATAGAAACTTGAAAAACCCATTTGAAAACGTACAACGATGAGGAATCTGTAAAATAGGGCTTTATGCTAATCGACGCAAATATTTTTATAATTTGTTTCTTTTATTGTTAACATTGCTTTATAGGAATTTTAACTTGCGGGAGAAACGGATATTTCTCAATTTGTTTCTGGACACTTGTTAATCCTTGGTCATCCAAGAGACATGAGTTGTGGATGTAGCCAAATAATTTGTTAATTTCAAAAAATCCACTTATTGAAGATTGAAATCCAAATATTTTCCCAACTAATCACCTAATATTATGCTTAGTAACGTCGCAAATGGTTACCTAATTTTGAAGGATTATCTATTTTGTAACGCTTGTCTCATACAAAACCATGAATGAAAAATAAAAAAAGTTAGAGATTCATGGTAATTGATTTTTTTTAAATAAATTTGTAAAGTTTTTACTATTGACATTAGTCTACAAAGATTTTCATTTACAACATAAATGGAAGGATACGTTCTGATTGTCCAAAAACTTAAGTTGTGAATACAACCAAACAAATTTATTATCAGTGCAAACAATAATTATCAACAGCTTGAATGAATTGCTGGTAATATTCTGTCAAGTCGCTTTACATTACTTAAAAATAAAAGTGAAAAGTTTCTGGCTAGATTTATTCCGCGAAAAGGTAGTAAGAGAGAGTTGTACCTTGTACTATTTGAATTGATATTCATCCATAGAAATCCATGAAAAATAAAATATATATTTTTTAATGACTTTTTTTCATTTAAAACAAAATGAGAACACTACAGAAAACTTCGAAGTGCGAAAACAAGCGAAAATATTTTTCTGAGGTGTTGTTACTTTGGTTTTATAGGTTATATCATCCAAGTACCACCAAAAGGAGTTTTTTTTTATCATGGCTAGTTTATAATGTAGAAAGGAGATTATTCTTAAACAGGGATATCAGGAAATGTTAAGGCTCTTCTCAATTACCTGGGAACTTGGAACTTTGCACAATTAAGCACATACAGTTTCATAGTTTCGATAGCGAATAGTTAGATAGAAAAAGAAGATAGCGATAGAAAATCCGGAAACTCCGATTTTCCTTTAATTCCAAAGGGGTCAAAAATTAAAGTGAAATTTATTTTTCTTAATTTTTTAATATCTCCTTTATTCTATTATCATTATTCTAATACATTAATTTATATTATATTTATCTGTTTATCTTCTATTAGTTATTTTGTTATTGCAATCTTATTTTATTGCAAAATCTATTTTTATTTTTTGTTAGTTTTGAAGGTACTCCTCAAGTTGTTAGAAATTTTAAACTCTGCCTGATTAGAGGAGTACTCTGAGTACTTTGAAAAAAAAACTGTTTTCAAATTGAAATAAATATTAAGAAATTTATTACAATATGTTTTAGTAATTCCCTAAGTTGCCTCAATTTAGTAATAATAAAACTGTTTGTTACTTAATAATAAAACTGTTGTTTATACCAATTTCCGTTAAATATGCGTTTTTAATCACATATTTCGAACTGTTAAATATTTGTTAAATCTCATGCATACCTACATCATGCATACTTTGCATGCAAATTTGGTATATTTTCATGCATATTTGCCCTTCTGTCAGCAATGTAATATGCTATGTACAATTTCATTTATTGGTTGTGAAGAAAGTTATTAATGTTTACGTAGGAACTTATGCAACAAGCAGTTTTTTCCCAATTTTTTCGAAACTTCTGTTCTATTCTGAAAAATTAACATTCACTCTGAAGGAGTATGTATTTACTGTAACGTTACTACTGTAAGTTGTTACAAAGAAAGTATTGTTTTTGAGCTATTAAAAAACATTTTTTCGAAATTCAAACATTGTTAATAACATAAAAACTTATAAAACCGCAGAGAGATACTTCATTATGTAGATGTCAAAAATAGATCTTTTCTCCCAACGCCTCTCGCTCCAATTATAGTACTATTTCGGGTAGTGGAGCAGGTATTAAGACCTCACAGATCTTGAGGAAGCATTCAAATAGGTGCGTGCCGTCGACTTAATAGAAACTTCCTAGTTTGTAAATTTTGTGATATTGTTAAAGACGCAGTGTTAATCCACGTTTAGGTAAAAAGAAATGTGAGATACCTTTGGAATTTAATTTAAGGGTTCTCGATAATCGATTAGATACAAACTCTTTAATAATCCCGTCTATACACATACACTTCGTTCTTTTTCACCGTCTTTATCTTCTCCTTCTTCTCCTTCAATATTATTCCTTTTTTATGTATAACTCTTTCGAAAAGCGAACGCTGTCAAAGAATTTTGATATAGGTAGTACCCGAACATCGTTCGAGTATATTCAAGCCGTTTTTCAAATGGATCTTTCCCTTATCTGATTTAAAAAGATAATTAGTATGTATTGAAATTTCCGAGTCATCCACAGATATTTATCGAAGAATTTAAAGCGCTTTACGATTTGCTCCACGTAGCGCACTCCTTTTGTTTTTTCAAGGCGGAGCGCTCTACGTACGGCATTGTTTCTAATTTTTCGTTATAAAAAGGGGGATTTTTACGAGAGGAGGGGACCGACGGTTTTTCCGAATCAACTAATCACCTCTTGTAATTGTCCGGATGATCGAAATGTAACCGAGAGTCATCTCGTTTATTTTCTATTGTCTCGTCGATATATCGATTTATCGTCTGAAATCGATCGATCTCCCGTAATCGATCCATTGTACGCGAGTAGAGAATAATTCGGGAAATCTCAATGAACCTCGTAACAATTTGATATTTGAATTGAGGAATGATTGAACAATTATTTTGACGCAACTAAGGAATTCTGTATATCTTCTATTAATTACGTTTCCTTAAATGAAACCAATGAAAGTTATGAAAGAAACATTCAATTCAAGAATTCGTTGAAGCACATTGTTTTTTTAACAATTAAAAAAAATCAAATTAGTATGTGTCTATATACCCAGTTTCACAACGCATGCGTTAGACAGAAACAGATGCTCACTTGGATTCTCTCTCTCTCTCTCTCTCTCTCTCTCTCTTGCTTCTACTCATTGGCTTTGTAAAACAATGGCCAAATCGAAAAATCAAACCACAATCTGTCGCTGGCTCTCGCATTATTACTATTAAACTGCCTCCTTGCGCGGAAGATACTGCGCAAGCTGGCAATGGGGGCGAGTGAACATGTTTTTCTTCCTACCCCCACCACATGAGTTGATAATCCTGTATAGAGTATTCATGATGATAATCTTTGTTTTCAAATTGGAAGTTAGGTTATAATGTGCCACGGAACGTTTGTAGCGATTGTTTAAGGGAAACTTTATTTTTGGAATGTTCTGTCATGTCGGCAGCTTCAATGACCTCTCGACACACACGAAAGTCAGCGTATAGCTACAGAGAACCTAGCAACAGGAATAGCTTCCACTGGATTTTTCTAGAGTAGTGAAAAGCCTCGTGCACACGACTCGCGGGCAGAGTTACTGCTGTGACTCGGTTTGAGTCAATATGTTATGGGCCTCATATTTAAAATATTTTTTAGATAAAATTAATTTTTAAAGTAGTAATTGTTTCCTATTTAAAAAAATTACATTTAAGAAGATAATATTTTGTCATTTTTGACATTTTTCTAGGGAAAGCACTGCTTTCCTTGCTTCCATGGACCGCACGCCACTGGTGTAGGGACATTTGTGAATTAGTCCCTAAGGCACAAAAGCACGTTGAAAATGCTTTAACACGACGTTTTTTGAACATTTGATGTTGTTACATTAATAAAGTTGGTATGTTTGCGACATTTGATAGTTTTGAAAATATGTAGAAACTAGAAACCATATGCGATTAAAAAAATTCTAGGTTAGGTTTGGCCTTCTAAAAATCTAAAATTTCTTATCCATAAATGCGTCTCTATTAGAGCCGTGCGGTCCATGGAAGCAATGGAAGCAGTGTTTCCCCTAGAGAATTTTCAAAAATTACCTTCTTAAATATAAGTTTTGAAATAGGAACGTTTTTATGATGACGTCATTGACGAATTTGCAAAAAGTGATCGAAGAATCAAATTACTTACAAAAATGGTGAGTTTTTAACAATTGCTTCTTTTTACTTGAAATTTCACAGCACTCCGCCAATAGTAGGAGAGCTGGTGTCAGGAAAAAACGACCGATCTGCACAAGTTTTGAATGCTACTCATATGCGAGAACAACACCTACTATTAACAAAAAAAAGTTTCTGCCACCCCAAATCGGTGCCGTTTTGTTAATAAACAATCATCAATATTGCAAAATAGGGGAGTAATTTGACCGATCTGCACAAATCCCAAAATTTGAATACTGCTTCTTTTCATCAAAAGAAGGCACCCCGAACTGTTCTACCATGTCTGACTGGTCGGAAAATCGTTCTGTCTGGGGTTTTTCAACGGAAAAATTTTGACCAATCTGCACAAGTTCCAAAATGGTAAACATGAATTTATAATGTTAAACAAAGTCTTATAATACCATTCTGCCACCTGGAAATGGTTTGAAAATCGTTCTGCCAAGCCATTTTCCGAGAAGAAAATCTGGAAAATTCAACCAATGTGCACCAGCTCCAAACTTTACACACGACATCGTTATGACATGACACAGAAACCTTATGCGAACTATTCTGCCAACCCTTTTCGGTCGAAAAAGTGTTCTGCCAAGTAATTTTCCAGTAAAAAATCTTGAAAATTCGATCAATTCGCACAAGCTTCAAATTTTGCACACGACTTTGTAATTACACAGGAAGCTTATGCGAACTATTCTGCCAGCTTGAAATGGAACTGAAAGAGTGTTCTGCCAAGCTTTCAAAATTTATCTGGTTCCGGTGGACCCCCTGCAGTTACATTTCTACCATATTCCCAAAACTCGACAAAAAAATTTAAGATTAGATGTAACTATGGAAATTTGCGTTGCGGCTGAGTTCCCACCACGAATTAAGGGTTTGCTAAAACAAAGGGTGAGAATTGATTGGTCAATTAATTAATTTTGCTGTGACTGGATGTCAAAAAAGTAAAGTTGGCCAATCAAAAAAGTGATTTCATCCAACTTTACTTATTTGACGTCTACTCACAGCACAAGGAACCAATCAATTCTCACTTATTTATTATATAAAACTACCCATTCGGAGTGGTAAAAATAAAAAGAAAAATAGTACATTTTTTGGGTTGCATTTATACAAATAGGTAATTATTACATTATTAATTATTAATGTCATCATATTATGTTGTAATATGATAACAGTCGTAATATAATTAAATATAAACATTAATAACGTAACGTTACTTCTACAATGACAATCACAAAAGAGTATCAACACGTTATACTGAATATGGAAAAACCTATGCAATTTTGACACGTAACAGTCGCTGAGCTTCTTAAAATGTTATCTGCCTCCATTGATAGGTGAAGTCAAGCTTTTTTTTTCGTCAATCCCCTTTGTTGGAAGCCATAACACATCGCCAAATTCAACATTTCAAGCACAATTTAATATAATTAATGTAACATAAAGGAATTAGGTAGGCATTATCATGATGTTACTCGAATTACTTAGAATTTCTGTGAATAAATTTTACTGATACCACGTTCTGACTGAATTTTAACGAAAAAAGTAGAGGGATGAATCTCTTCAAATTGACCAAAAAATGCGGGGAAATTGCCAAATTAACTTACAAATTCGAGGTGATTTGTAAGAATTTCGTGGTTTTCTATCCAACACTTGCTTGGCAGAACATTTTTCGGACCGTTTCAAGCTGGCAGAATAGTTATAAGCTTCCTGTGTAATTACGAAGCCGTGTGCAAAATGTGAAGCTTGTGCGAATAGGTCGAATTTCCAAAATTTTTTTACTAGAAAATTACTTGGCAGAACACTTTTCCGACCAAAAAGGGTTGGCAGAATAGTTTGCATAAGGTTTCTGTGTTATCACGATGTCGTGTGTATAGTTTGGATCTTGTGCACATTGGTTGAATTTTCCAGTTTTTCCTCTCGGGAAATGGCTTGGCAGAACATTTTTCGGACCATTTTAGGCTGGCAGAATGGTATTCGAGGACTTGAGTCAACATGACAAACTCAGATTTACCATTTTGGAAGCTGTGCAGATTGGTCAAAATTTTGCCTCCATTTTTCCATCGAAAAAACCTAGGCAAAACAATTTTCCGACCAGTCAGACTTTGCAGAATAGCTCGGTGTGCCTTGTATTGGTGAAAAGAAGCAGTATGCGCATTTTGGGGTTTGTGCAGATTGGTCAAAATTCTTCCGTTTGTTACAACCGTTTTTCTTAAATAACAATAAATATTTACCAGCCTGAGGTGGCAGAAACGCAATTTCATTAATAAAGAGGCATATTCCATCATATGAATGAAGTTAAAAACTTGTGCAGATCGATCGACTTTTCGGACATCAGCTCTCCTACTAAAATGTCTATGATGTTTTTTCATAATCTTTGAGTCAGTTACACTCGTGAAAAATATTGTCGGAAAAGGGGACTTCTGTTCTGTCCACAATTTTGTGTAACTTTTCGGGCTTTGTTTCGCGATACCTTTGGCCTTTGGATTCATATCGAAGGGGTGTATTGAAACACCTGTGTCTGTGCTTTAGAACGATCTTTTTCTTGGACAATTTTTTTCTCGAGTGCCATGTGTGCGAATTCAAAATCATCTCTGATTGAACTTCCATTAAGTAATATTTTTATAAAATGTGTAACATAGTACGTAACTGGCTTAAAATGTATAGGAAAAGTAAAATAACTTTCAATACATCAGACCCAAGCGACTTCATATACATACTAACTGTAGCGGATGCAATTGTTATGAAGATTCAAATTCGCGAGCATAGTTTATGTTGGCAACATGGAGCAGTGTTGTCTTATCGTCGTAGAATTCAGTCAGAAAATCTGTTAAATTTACCAAGTGTTCTTTAAGGAGCATATTTGTGAATCGCCTTTGAATTGATTGAATACTGAATACGTGTGTTTTTATTTCCCTGTGAACAGTATAGTTAAAGTTATTTATATTCGATCTCGATATTGTTTGAGGACTTTGGATAACAATGTCTCTTCATCATCCGCCTCTTCGTGCATCGAAAGTTATATTTTACTTGATCTGTATATTCATATCAAATCGTTGAGAAAGAGTTCAAATAAAAGGCATCTAAGTGATTTGTAAGGGCAATTCCTTAATTATTTTTTCCCATTTACAAATTGCGTGACGCGTCTAGAAGGAAAGAAGGGAGTATCTGAAATCAGCCCTCATTGTTAAGCAGGGGGCAGGGGGTTCAAACAAGCCGTCATGTTTCGTTCGAAGTTTTAAAATTTTATAGTTATTTATTATGGTTAAATAGTCTCTAAAATGTTTCGAGGGGGTTCTTTGGAATTGTCACACAATTTTGAGGGAAAAAGTTGGAACACTTGTGTCACTCTATTACTGTGGGTGGAGGAATCAAAAATGTGTTAAACCACCAAAAATGTTTAATTTGTAAATGACCAACTTAGTACAATAAGTGCCAATTCAAGTTCTGAATTTCCTTTAAACCAATATTTCGAGAAAATATATAATTAGTACTTTACCAGCTTAAAAATGGCGATGCGTCCATTGGACTACTTTGTCATATTTTATTACTAATATTCGATAGTAGAACAAATATTAAAGTTTAGAAAAAAATGTTAGAATGGATTTTGAGAAGATTTCTAAAAACTGAAAAATGACAAGTGTGAAATGCCCTGTAGAGAAGATTTAGCTAAATATTTCATTAAACTTTGTAATTCAAATTCGATAGTAGAATAAATGTTCAAAGTTCATAAAAAATATTGTAGTGGATTTTGACAACATTTCTAAAAATCTAAAAAAGACAAGTTTAAAGTGTCCTTTAAAGTACATTTAGTCAAAAATATTATTAAAATTTATTATGAATATTCGACAATATAATAAAATATTGACAATGGTAAAAATATGCTGAGAGTAAATTAAAAGAAAATAAAAAATCGGAAAATGACATTAGTAAACGAGCCTGTACCCAAATTTATTTTAATGAGAAGCATATTGGGAGATCCTGGTGTAGGAGAAAAGATCTAAATTTAAAGTTGGAACCGTTTGTGGTTTTTAATTTTGGAAAAAGAAAAACGTTTCCCAGCCATTTTCTCAAAAACATAATTTTTGGACTCCGGGGACCTTAAAACGCCTGGAAATGCTAATAACTCAAATTCGAAAAACACTTAATGTATGAGTTTTTCGTATGAGAAAGTAAGAATATAAGTTAAGCCCAGTCGTTAAGACAATCGAAGTTATCCAAATGCTTTCCCATCAATTATCCCTTTAAGTGGTATAAGGCCAGCTCAAATTATCGTCTGATTAAATTTCTGTTAAATATAATGTTTTAAGAAATATGGACGTACTTGGTACTTACCAGCGTAGATAAATCCAATCATCAGGACAATAGAATTAATTCAAAGCTGTCTAAGTGTCTCCCTCCTTTATCAAGTTTTCCCCTCACAAGTGCTAATACATGTTCATGTTCGTTCGAATTTCATTTAAATGCCGATTTTTTTGAACAAAATCCGCGTTACTCTCAACCAGCTTAAAACTTGTCTGTTAGCTCGACTCGTTAAGACAATAGAATTAAATTTAAGCGTTATCATTTGGATCTTTGTACAGTCGGAACGTATCCACCGTTCATTAAATCGGGCTATTAAAACGCGATAATTGGTAAACGTCTCGCGCATAATACCAAAGTCAAATCTTAATATATTCACCACCTACCGGGAAATCAAGACCGTTCACTTGTAGTCCGCCGTTGAAGTGCACTTCTAATTAATAGGATTTTAGCGGAGATTGAAGATATTTTGCGTATTTTGAATAAATCGAGTGGCCCGATAGTGCGGGGGCTCCTAGCTCTAGCGCTAATTAAAAAAATGAGACGCTTTCGCTCTTATCGGCGAATGTTAATTCTACGGTTCTCGGAAAAAAGGGCAATTGTAACCGGGATTTCGACTCGGGGGGATATCTGATTTTTATTTCTTAAGGCTCGTGTGGGAGGGAGAGGGCTTAGACAGACCACCTACCGGATGACGAGTATCCCTCTCTCCCGATCGAGTAATTGTTATTAAACGCCTAAATCGATTTCTGTAATATTCCACGCGCTCACAGATTCCACCGTAAGAGAAATATCCAGTTTCATTCTCGGTAAGTGGTTAGTAAAAAGATTTTTTTACGAGATATTGTACATCGAACTGGCCGGAGGATGATTTTTCAAAATCAACTCGAATGTCTCACATCATTTATTAGGCTTTGCTCCTCTCTCTCTCTCTTTCTCTCACTATATTAACGTCAAACGAGTTTTATAATATTCGATGCATGTCCCGATGATACTCAGGAAATAATAGTTATTGTTCTCGATTCCCAACAATGGGCACCCTGTCGTATCTAAGATCAATCAGGATCTTCACGAGATTCGATGGACGTACTCCATTCGAATACGGACAGACGAGGAAACGAAAGGGAGAAACGAGACGTTCAAATGAGGAATATAATTGGGTTGTAGCGCGGAAGATCCGATAATGTGCGTACCGTATGTGTACTCTTTCCAGAGTACACTTGCCCGAAAACGTTACGTCTGTAGAACGCTTGATCAATCCAGTCATCCAATTGATGAAAAATTGCTGCGACCAACACTAGAGTTTGATCCGCTGGGGCGACCACTTGCACACATAGGAAACAAGTGCGGTTACTACATTCTTTTGTCGGTACTTTTTAGGAAGATTTATGAGTTGGGAAAGGCTCAGTATTGAGTCGACACATTACCAGACCGAACAGCTCACATACTAATGGCCCCTCTACACATTGTGTTGGGCACAGCCCAACAACTAGTCGGTGATGGCCCAACAATGATGGTCTCTCACTTCTATAGGCGTTTTCAACTTATAACTAATTAAAGATTTATGTATTTAAGAACTCTCATCTCAGCGATTTCTAGTGTTCGGAACTTGATAAAAATAAAAAATGAGCGGGGTTCATTCTGAAAAAAAAACTACCCAAAAAAATGTTTATTT
Organism: Cryptocephalus moraei; assembly: GCA_946251905.1. NCBI lineage: Eukaryota > Metazoa > Arthropoda > Insecta > Coleoptera > Chrysomelidae > Cryptocephalus > Cryptocephalus moraei. The sequence continues at coordinate 32,273,769 of OX276454.1, read as the reverse complement.
AGCCTGAGCTAGAAGCTCTTAAATTTGATAACCGATTGACACGTAACTAATTTATTTATCATATAGCTGTAGATTTGGCAATTTTTGAGATATGGAAATTAAAAAAAAGCACAATAATCTCTATACCCTTTCCCAATAAGATAGACGCATATTAATGAGCTGGTCGTCAACAGAGGGATTTTTCATGTACCGGGAGAAAAAAAAATTCGTAGTTATCGTAAGCATTATACCTGCATTTTTACCTGTTTTTGTATAATTTTGAAGGGGCCACCCTGTTTAGTGCTATCAGAACAAAAGGTCCAAAGGTGAAGAAGAAGAAGAAGGTAAGCGATAAGCAGAAATCCGGTGAACGGATGTTGAGATGTCAGTGGCGTTTGCGTTTTCGACAGAAAGTTCAGAATAATGCATAATGCATCAAAATAAATTGCTAGGTATTCAACAAATCTGCGTACCATATCACTCGTAATAATTCTCGTTACTATTAACCCTACTCCTATATAACCTTATTTCAACGAAAAATACCATAATTATTGGTACTCCGTTATTCTAAATGATATTGTTACCTGCACGCCTATGACCTTGACGGACAGCTCATTAATATGCGTCTATATTGTTGGGAAAAAGGGTATAGGCTACAAGAAGCTAACGATCCCAATAATTTTTTCTGAACTATTACATTTTAAATAATGTTGAGAATTTTGCTCGAAACAGGATGTATTTTGCTGATGAAGAGGGATAGCTTTAGTAATTTTTTTTATTTCCTGTAAATTAACCTAATTCTTTATTTAATAACATGAAACGCGTTTTTCTACGCAATTTTCTAGCCCCTGGAGAGCAATCTGGCATCTCGCAATAGCTTACTCTTTTGACTAACTTTTACTCTAAAATCACATGAGAAACAAATGATCATCTGAAAAGTTTTTGATCCGAGATTTAGTTTATAAGCTACTTTCCTTTTTCGGAAAATACCTCGATTTGTTCACTCTTATTATTATAGTTATAGAACAGATAGTTATAGAACGTTTAACTTTAACACTGTTTTTACGTCAAAAGGAAAAATATATTCTTATTCAACATGATGTTCGAAACCTATCCCAATAAAACAAAAACAGCTTTCTACACGCAATGTTAGGTTAGGTTAGGTTAGGAAATAATACAGGAAAAAATAATATAGGAAAACAAAAGTTCTTGATCTGATCTAATTTATGAGAATTGTTAACCTGTAACCTAAAGGTTATTGCGTCTTTTTTTTAAATTTCGATATCTCAAAAAACTCATAGATAATTGCTTTACAAATTTGACAGCACATTTGACAAACATTTCTCAGTAAACCTTTTTTCATTATGAACCTTGTTCATTTTTTATTTAAACCAATCCCGAAAACCAGAAATCTTTCCAGCGAACATTCTTGAAGTTACTCCATTTGTTTATTAAATTTTTAATTATAAAAATAATTTGTCACGCGACGCTACCATTAATGGTCCATCATCGGCCAGTTGTTGGGCCAACGAGCAGAGGACCATAAAAAAATTGTATTGTTTCACTCTGGCACAGTTTAGTTTAAATCAAGTTTAGTGTTCCAGAAAGTCTTTTAGTTCGGGAGGAGGGGTGGGAGTATTTTTCCCACATTCCCGCGGCTCAACACGGCTCCTTGATTTAATAATATGAATAATTTAAGCGATTTTGAAATTAATTTGGGATCAATTTTAGAGTAGAGTATAATTAAATCCTAGCGGTTTGACCTTAGAAATTCATTTAGGGTAGACTTTAAACCGTTACATCATTTTTAGCTATTGAGCATATTTTTAATCGAACGATTTCAGCTCACTTTTCATATATAAACTTTTCAACTTTATGGCGGTTTGAATTGTTTGAGCATATTTCCAATGGAGTCATTTGTGAAATTCGTTTCTGCTCAAATTTAGTTTAAAAACCTATCAAATTGTTGGTTGTTTGACCTGTTCAGTCACATTTCCAATTGATTTTTGAAATTCATTTTGACCCAACTTTAGCTCGAAATCTTATCACATTCCTCGTACTTTAAGCTCTTTGAGTGTATTTTCAATACACTTAATACACTTCAATACACTTTCAAAGTTAGGCATGACTGAGCATGTTTCCAACCAAGTGACTTGAAATTTGTTGGCTCAATTTTAGTTTGGAAATCTCATTAAATCCCTTCTCTTCTTAGTCGGTATCTCGTTTTCGAGAATCGTGCTTTTATGGGTGAGTCTCCACAGTGGTCCTCCACTCCTCTCTACCCTTAACCGTTCTAAATGAGCACACCAGGTTTTGTCTCGTGATTTTTGTAATTAAATCCGTGTACCTTGTGGATGATCTACCTCGCGATTTTTTACCATAATTATGGTAAATCAGTACAATCAGTACAGTAATCATCAGTATGGTAAGTCTTTCAAGACCATTTCTTCGTACCACATGTCCCAAAAATCTAGCAATGTTTTCAGCTATTATTGTTCGTAACCTCTACTTTAGTTTTAGTTGCTGTAGATTTATTCGCTAGTTCTCTTCTGTGTCCAACATATTCTCATCATTGTATACCAACAAAACAGCTGCAGAGCATCATTTTCTTTTTGTCAGCTTCCTTCAATGACCAACACTCTGAACCATAAAGAAAGACAAAGAAAATCAAACTCCTTACCAGCCTTACATTTGTTGTAATGGAAATTTCGTGACTTCTCCAGATGTTTGTTAATTTATTCATACCTTCTTTTGCTAGAAATCGTATTCCCTTGATCGCGTCACTGGAACCACCCTCGTTAGATATTAGCAACCCCAAATGTATTTTTATACATTTAGGGTCTTAGCTGTATTGATATTTCTTATTTTCTTTGTTTCTGGTCTGTTATCGTTTGCTCGTTCTACTATCGTGATTTTAGTTTTCTTCTTGTTTACATTACATTCACATTTCTCATTACATATCTGGTACTTTAAGTATCTACCTTTCCAATAACCGATTTTTTAATTTCATTTTGGATCATTCGTAAGTTGTCAAATTTCTATAGGGGCTTGAGCTGTCTGCGCACATGTCTCACCAAACCACTGTAAATTCATGTTTGCTTTGCTTTAAGTATTAAAATCTATTAAATTCTTAATACTTTGTCCTGTTTAAGCAAATTTCCAACCAACCCATTTTTGCAATTCATCTTGACCAATTGTTTACTCAGAACCTTTCCAAATTTCACTTTGAGCTGTTTGAATGCATTATTAATCAAGTGATTTTGAATTGTATTTTGGTTCGACTTTGTAAAAATGCTAGAAGTTTGGCTTGCTTGAGGACCTTTGCAATCGAATAACTTTTGAAATTTGTGGGATCAAATTGAAATTGGAAATCTTATAATATATATCTGGTGTACTTTGAGCTGTTTGAGCACAATTCAAACCAAACGATTTTTAAAATTCATTTTGGATCAACTATAAATTTGGAAGTTCTCAAACCCCTAATAGCGCTTAAACTGTTTAAGCAAATGCTTTACAAAACAATGTCTGAAATTCATGTTGGCTTAGTTTTAAACATTCACTAGCCAAATATTCAGGATCGTTCTTGATAATCCCCAAATATATTATGACATATGTCAAATTTTTATCTTGATGACATTTTTACAGCCATAATTATGTTCATAATAATGAACGAAACGTCGGCAGTTTGATATATCAAGAATTAGTTGTTTTTATATTTGGGGATTATCAAGAACGTTCTTGAATATTTGTGTCAGCTCCCCGAGAACATTCTCCCATTCACTAGCATTCCTTTAAGCTCATTTGAGCACATTTCCACTCAAGCGATTTAGGAAATTCATTTTAGTTTCGATTTCGTTTAGACCGTTTGAACATATTTCCAGTAGAACCCCTTTTGAATTCGTTTTTGCTCAAATTTAGTTTAGAAACTCATCAAGTTCTTAGTAGTTTGGCCTGTTTGAGCAGATTACCAATTAAGCGATTTGTACAATTCATTTTAGTTTTTTAGCTTCGAAACCCTGTTATCTTTCTGGATTTTGAGCTCTGTGTGCATTTCAAATCAAGTGACTTTTGAATTTAATTTTGGCTCACCTTTAAGTTATAAACTTGTCATAAATTTGTGGTAGTTTGGAATGTTTGAGCATATTGTTCATCGATTCACTGAAATTTATTGGTTCAATATAAGTTTGAAAACTAATCAAATTTTTGGTAGTTTAGCCTATAAGACCATTCCAATCAAGTGAGTTAAAAATCCATTTTGACTCGTTTTTAGCTTATATTACGTTTCTAGTACTTTGAGCTGTGCAAGCACATTTCCAATCAAGAAATTTTTATTACTTATTTTAGCTCATCTTTAAATTATGAACTGGTTAAAATTTGGTACTATAAACATTTTGAGCATATTTTCAAGCGACTTTTTTAAATTCGTTTTGACAAATTTAACTAAGAGACGTCACATTCTTGGTCATGTAACCTGTTGTAGCACACTTTCAATCAAGTGAGTTTTAAAATTCGTTTTGACTAAACTTTAATTCAGAAATTTGTTACATTTCTGGTAGTTGGAACTGTATGAACTATTTTCCAATATGACTTATTTTTCCTCAACTTTCATCTACAGACTTGTAAAATTTTTGGTTTGAGCGCGTCTTCAACCAAGCGACGTTTCAAATTCATTTCGGTTAACTTTAGATTGGCATTTTGTCAAATTTCTGGCGTTAAAGTCACTTGCAAACAATTTTTTCTTCCATTAATTTCCAGTTTAGTGATCTGAATTGCTGAAGTTGGTTCTCCAATTCTAGATAAACTAAGTATTTCTGAGTAAATAATAATACATTCTTCTTCTTTTATAAAGATAAATAAAAAAAAATAGAACTCTGTGTTGTAATCTGTGATGTGTAAATTTTTTTTTAAAAATTTATTTGTAATTGCTACGTTATTTATAAGCATTTGTTGTTTATTACACGTAAGTATTTATACTTACTTATAAGTAATGAATAGTGAATGAATGGATATTCATTATAGTGAACAGAGTGCATGGAGAATGGAATGAATAGTGAAGGTTTGTACTGCAGTTCGAGTTTGCTTTTTAATGATATTGACGTCGGAGGAGCCACTTTTTCTGTGGCGCCAAATGTGTAAAGTTATAAATAAAAATTGTCTTCGTTTGACAGTTTTGAGTTTTGTTTAAAAGTTGTACAAATTATGTTAAAAGTGGAGTATAATGAGGTAAAGCGAGTCCCCCGACAACTCCCATCCGCTCTTAACAGTCATTTAACGAAACAGCTATAAATCTCTCACAAACAGAATACACACATACCGTGTTAGAGCGAGAGGGAGGGAAGGCGCGTTATATATATAACGGCGAAGTTTTCGCGTTCGGAACTCTCTAAAAACACTATTACCATTTGTAGGATTTAATTCGACCAGGCGCTCATACAAACTGTTCATGTCATATTCGGTAAATAATGGCATCGCAAATTATCAAATGGGTAAAAAGTGGCGAAAATTTAAATGCGCCGCGGAACTCGAATCCATCATTGTCAACGACACGGACCGGCCGACATGCGCCGAGTCCTCCTAGAACGTGTAACAACTCTAATTAACATACGGATTTGCATAATTTTAAATTTACCAAAGACGGAAAGGACGCCCGGGACCGGATCGTTATCTCCTCTCGAGCCCGCACAGAGAAAAACAATTTGAAACGACGTCAAACTTCCGATCTTCCTTTCTGTATGTGAAGCAGCCTCATAGATGATCGATTGTCCTTTCTGAGACGTGCACGGTGTCCCAAAGTCTCACAGGGCAGCTTTAAATCAGTAAACCCACTCAAATTTTTAAATTTGGGTAATTTGTGCATTTTTTGAGGTTTTTATCATGATAGGTTTTAGTGGAATAGCAGCGCTATACATGATTTTGATTGAAAAACAAAATAAGATTTATGCTTCAAATCTTGGTCGATTGTCAAGTAATTTTTACGAAAGTTGTCCACAAATTATCAGATTTTCGGAAAAACTGCCGAATGTGTTTACTGTTTAAAAAGAGTTGCTTAGTTAAAATCATAGTTTCTGACATTAATTTCTTGGATAAGTTTCATGTGTGTTTGTTTCTGGACGATTGACTTCATTTAACTCGACTTTTGAATGAATCGGTGCTTGGTTAAAAGTTTAGTTTTTGGGAAAATGACCACAAGATTGGTTACTACGATTAAAGTTAATGTTATTAGATCTTACTCTGCTACTTCCGCACTTCAAGGATTAGGCTTGCAGCCTGTTCCGTCATCATGTTTCCCATCTTCTCATGGGCCTACCCACATCTCTTCTTCCTCTTGGTCTGTAGTGTACTACTTGTTTAACTAACCTATCATCGTTCATTTTCTCAATATGTTGTTTCCATTTTAATGAGTTCTGTTGTACTTTGTCATTCACTGAAAATATGTTCAATTTGGCCCTTATGTCTTCTTTTCCTATTTAATCTCTTGTTTTGCAACTTTCTGTCCTTAAAAATGTCATTTTAGCGGACTGTATCCGTAGTGCCCAAGTTTCATCTCCGTATGTCAATACTGGTGCTGCCGTCACTTTATAGAACTTTATTTTTGTTTCTTTACTTGTCTTGTTTTTCAGTGTTCTTTGTATGGTTCCACACATCAAGTGATGTTTATGTAGGTTGTTTGTTATATATTTTTCATATTCGTAGCTTATGTCACACCCTAGAATATTAAAATATGATACCTGTTCTATGGGCACTTCGTTTAGTGTAATCTTGGAACGTATCAGTTGTTTTCCTATAAAAGCCATAACTTTCACCTTTTTTTCTGATAATTTTTGATTATAATTCTTGCATATTTGATTTAAGCGGTGAATTATCTTTTATAGGTCATCTTCTGTTTTTTTGTAAAAGTATTGGGTCATTCGCAAATAGTATTGTGTTTATGCAATTATTAGTAGGTATCAGCCTTATTCCAGGGTTAGTTTCTTGTTTTCATTGTCGTGTGGCATAGTCAATATATGTATTAAGCAGGGTTGGTGACAAACTGCACCTTTGTCTAACGGTCTAACGCGTCTGTTGATTGTTATTGGCTCTGTTATGTCTGTTCCAGTGTTTATTATTATTTCTGTATTATAATATAAACTGCTTATCACTTCTATTAGGTGTCTGGGATTACCTCGACTATCCATAATTTTCCAAAAAGTTCTTCTATTTACCCAATCGAAGGCTTCTTCATAGTCAATAAAAGCAATATGGGTTTCTATGTTATATTCCCTCCGTTTCTCTATTAATGGTCGTACAATAGTAGTATTGTTGTTGCAGAATCTTCCTTTACGAGAGCTATTTTGTCTTCTAGTAGTAGGGCTTCAGTAATTATTTTTAACCTATTACTTATAATTAGAGCATATAATTTGTATGTACCATTTAATAAACGTATACCCCAGTAATTTCCACAAGAGTTTCGATCTCCTTTTTTATATAGTCATATTACTTCTGCCATCTTCCATTCGTGTGGTATTTTTCCCTGTTTCCAACAATCATTAAGTAGATGTAGTCTTAATTCTATTAGTAACCCATCATATTTTGTTAGTTCTATGTTTATGGTGTCAGGTCATGTTATTAGATTAGATTACATTATTTTGTTCCAAACTATTGAATTAGCTACCTACAAAAGTCACAATTTTGATTAATACCTAATTTTCGAACAATAAGTTAAAGTTCATTAGTCTTTGGAAAAAATATTGAATTTAGTGCAGAAGACAAATTTATGGATCAAATTTAATAAAAACATAAGTTAAGTTCTGGAAAATTGTGTGATGTTCATCAGATTGTTCGGTGATGTACAAAGGGCATCGCGTATAGATCAGTTGCTCAGTTAAAATTTGAATTTCTGTAAATTGACTGGAGTATTAGTTTCGTATGACCCAAAAATGTAAATATTTCTGGATAATTAATTGACTCCATTTAGTCTGACTTTGGGGAAAATACTGAAATTCGTTTAAATTACAAATCTATGAATCGGGTCCTGGGCTAAAGATTTGGGTACTGGAAAGCTGACTTGAAGATTAGTTCGTGCGACAAAAGTTATCAGTATTTGATTAGAATACATTGTACTTTTTTGCCAATTCTTAAATTATCTACCTACAAATGTCATAATTTTGATTAACATTTAATTTCCGAATAATCAGGTTTATTAGTTTTCTAAAAAATATGTCGAATTTGGTGCAGAAGACAAATTTATGGAGAAGATTTAATAAACCTGTAAAAATTCTAGTTCTGGAAAGTTACGTGATGTTGGTCAGATTTTTTGATCATCTTTCGTTCAAAAACCCCACGTGTGGATTAATTACTCAATTAAAATTCCGGTTTTCAAAAATTAATTTGAATATTAGTTTCTCGGAAAAGATACCTGTGAATTTTGTTATATAAATGATTCCATTTCGTCCGACTTGAGAAAGATACTGAAATTCATTTAAATTCTAAATTCACGAACCAGGTGCTTGTCTCTGGAAAACTGATAATAAAATTTTTTTAAGCGACAAAAGTTGTATGGATTTCTGTACAAAGTAACCGAAGTAGATTAGATAAAGTTTACGGCATTTTTCCAGAATGCGCTGAATAAGGTTCATGAATCCTGTTTAAAGGATAGGTTCTGGAAAATTGGCTAGAACATTAGTTAATCAACAAGAGTTTTGTGTATTAGGTTAGATTACATTTTTGTTCTGAAAATTATTGAATTAGGTCCTTATAAAAGGTACAATTCTGTTGAAAAATTAAATTGATTTTCAATTAATCAGCTAGAGTGCATAAGCTTTTCAGAAAATATGTTAAATTTAGTTCAGAGGACGTCCATACATCAAATTTAGTAAAGATGTAGAAGTTGGGGTGTGGAAAATTTCCCGATGTTATTTTGTTCAAAAGTCCCGCTTCTGGTTAATTTATTCAGTTAAAATCTTATTCTCTGGTAAATGACTTTATTATAAGTTTCTTGGGCAAGATAATGTGAAGTTTTCTAAATAATTCATATCATCCAATTTTTAGAGAAAAATACCGAATTTTATTTAATAAATTCATGAATCAGGTGCTTGGTTAAAAGTTTGGTTTTTCGAAAATTGACTAAAAAATTAGTTAAAACGACAAAAGTTACATACATATCTGAATAGAGTGGCTGGAATATATTAGATATTTCTGCACATTATTGAATTGGGATCAAAAGCCACAATTTGTTAAGTGAAATTACCCTCACAGTAATCGGCTAAAGCTCAATACATTTTTCGAATAAGAATGTGCTAGGTTTGGTTAAAAACAGATTTATGCATCAATTGTATTGTTAAAGGGTGAAAATATTTTGGAAAATTTGTGGAGGTTTCTAGGTCTAGGTGATCAAATCTTAATCTTACTTATAATTTCCGTTAAAATCTAAATGCATGAATCAGTTGGTTAAAAATATAGTTTCTGCAAAATTAACTAAAAGATTACTTAAAACCACAGAAGTTATATAGATTTCTGAATAGAGTGGCTGGATACATCATAAATAATTCTGTACATAACTGAATTGTGCCGAATTTGTTCCAAATGTAGATCAGTTTTTTGTTTTGTTAAAAGTAGGTGTACTTCTGGAAAATTGACTGTTTCCGTTGTTCAGTTAATTCCAGTTTATTCATCAAGATCCATGTGGATATTTCTGGATAACTGACTCAATGTAATCTGACTTTTAGAAAACAATTTAAATTGGTTTAAAGTCCAAGTGGTTGGTTAAAAGTTCTTCTTTTGGAACATTGTCTGGAAGATTATGTAATAGGAAAAAGTTATACCAATTTCTGAAAGAATATAAGATATACAAGAAACGCAGCATCCCCTCATAAAATTATTACCACTTGTCCTCATATTCGTACAGAGTTATGTTATGAACTATATTTTGATAAATTTAAATTCATACTCAATAGAAAATTGTGCCTTTTCTATCCAAGTAATGAAGTAATTAAAACATTGAAACGGACAACATAATTTGATTATCAAAATACATTTTTAGTCTGGAATTGGACTAAAAAGCGTTGTTCCCTTATTGTACATACAGAAATATTATATAAAAATAGGGAAAAAAACACTTTTCATGGGTACTTAAATAAAGCTGAGAAACGTTTGTAAACCAATCCTTATTAGAAATATGAAATATGAGTTTCACGTCTTTTTTATATAACGTTTACTACAGTAAGAACTACTGGGTATTAGTCTACTTGGACTGTATGAATTCTTTTTAATTCGAATTTTAACATTTCCGCAGATTTGCTGAAATAAGACGAAAAATTGCTACATTACACTAAGTACATGTGTCAGCAAATGATAAGACATGCAAAACGATAAACAAATTTTGATTTTTATTAATCGGAAGAAGTTAAATTTGGATATTTAACTAAATATTTCGACAAGAAATTACACTACGTAATTTATGGACGCTCTGTATAAGCGGTAACAATAGAAAACGTAGAGAAATAATGGAATTGATTTATTTCAAAGAAATTATGTAAGCACTCGGGTTCTTACCATACATAGGAAACCAGTTTCTCATACTATACGGCTTTCAGTTTTTACCGATCAATTTGCCCACCCAGTGAATTCAATCAAAACATGTGTTAGTGGAAATAGAAATATTCCTACGATGACAAAGTGATCGATAAGCTCGCTTATCCGAGTGGATTTAATCGAGTCTCGTCTTTTAATCAAAATACAAATTTCAGACAAATTCGAAATTTTGTTTCACTCACTTTGGGGTTTTGTCATTATTAAATTATGCATGTATGAACGCATATGTATAGACATTTATTCATTTCACTTTTTTAATATTCGAAATGGGCAAAGAAAGTAAACAATAAAAACCAGATTTGCCGTTTTATTATCGCAAAGAAATCCGATACATTTGAGAACATATTTTCTATAAAAGTCACACACACGTAATTTTTCCTCTGAACTTGATAAAAAAGGAATTTAAAATTTATGCAACGGAATAATTGCCTCCTTTATTACCGTTCGCCAAGTGAAAATAATACTTCGTTTGCACTTGTTTTACTTTTATTATTAAATAAACAATGTCGTCGATTGTCTGTAGACTTTTGCGGAGCGAAGCACTTTTTCGAATGTGGGTATGTGTAATATTGTAATAATCGGCCGGTATTGCGATTACTCGGAATTGTTTTATACAATTAATTAATACCTACGGAATTTTATTATCGAAATGAATGGTACTTTTGCATAAAATAGCATACTAATGTTGATTACTTTATATTTAAAAGCTTTAGGTTTCGGGTTTAGTGGTAAGTGTATTCTGTTCAAAATGTAATTTTGGATTGTTTGAAATTTGCCCATCGCTTCGATTTTGATTTTGTATTAGGTTCCTTCCCGTTAATGGCTCTTCAAAAGATGGATATTCTCTAACCACGAACGGGACAATACATTTTGGTTAAATATTACAATAGTAGTAACATTAGTTGATTTTCTTATGGTGTTTTAGGCAACCTGTCGGTGCCGTGCTGTCTGGGAATTTTGGCGAACGCTCAAGGAGCCTGCTGGATATATGACAGGATGAAAGTCCGCGGAGCGGCGATAGAGAACCGCTTCGGTGTAAGTAGTCAGAATTGATCACCCACAATAAACTAAAGGATGTAGTTATTAAGTGTGACTAAATTAATTTTGTGTGAATAGTTAATTGTGTTGTTATTAATTGAACCCATTGAAAACGGTAAACGTATCTTCTTCTTCGTCTTGAGATGCACACCTATTTGCGTAGGCGACTATCTGACTGCCAAAGTTCGTTCGTTAGCAGCTTGGCAATTTCAATATTGTTTATACCAGTCCAGTGTTTAATGTTGTGACCAAATCCTCTCTTGCTTTAAATTTTCCGTGAAAAATCAGTTCAGGTAATGGTACCTTAACCGTAATACCTTAGTTCCTGACATCTTAAACCCCTTAATGTGTGGTAACCTTACCATAGGTAACCCATCTTACGTTACGATTTTTAATTGCGTAAAAAAGTTCTTTATCCACCTCTACCCCTCTAAGTAATTCATCCATTAGATCCACCATGATATGGGGAGCATTCGCATGGTTGTAAAATCCACATTCAAATGCTTCGAATTGATTGATAGATGCTACTTTTAAGGTCCAGGATGGACCGTACATAACACACGTACCTTACTCCAAAAGAGTGGGTGGTGATTGCAGGGTGTAAATTTAAAAAATGCTTGTCGAGCTTGCAACTTGCAATATGTTATTTCTTTTGGATCCCATTGTCCATTTTGGATCGTTTCAAGATATTTACCTGATCTAACTTTTTCACGATTTATCATCGCCTTTAGTAAGCGATTTCTACTAACCACCATGACCTTCGTTTTAGATGCATTTCAGTCCGTGTCTGCACCTACATCGTTTCTTTTGCTCAGAAGGAGTTGGGGATCTTTTTCTTTATCCGAAATTAGGACGGTGTCGTCGGCGTAGTATTTATCGGAATTCCTTTTAATTTAGAATTTTAAATCTTCAGAATATATATCTTTCATACATATGTTACAGAGCATCCATGGCAAGATACATTCTTTTGAGTAGTACTTCAAAATCTTCTGAATGGCATGAGTAGTCCACCTGATATATACTTTGGTGCTCCAATATAGGTTCTGAATTACTCTAATGTCTTTTTATTCAATCTGAAGACTATGTAAGAGACTTATGAATATATCATGTTAATTGTATGAAAAGCCAATGAAGGCTAAGTATAGAAGCAATTTTGAACCATGGTTTTCAATCGAAACACGGCTTGACGAGTTCACCGTACTATTTTTGAAGCCAAATTGCATTTCACCATTCAATTTGTAGAATTTTCTAGAAAGTATATAAAAAAAAGAATATTCAATGTCCAGTACATTATGTGGCGTTTGGTGCTTTATGGAAGAAATCCCAAGTAGCACGTAACATTGGCAGAGCATTGGGAACATATTGGTCCAATATAGAATGTTATTCCAATATTGTACCAGTATTAACCCAATATTGGCAAACTGTATGTAGCCAATATCGAACCAAACATATATTGCCAATATTTACCCAATATGGTTACATTAGATGTAGCCAATATCGAAGTCCAAATTATTGGACCAATATCGGTTTAATAAATGTAGTCAATATTGAACTTAAGATAAATTACCAATATTTAATCAATATATTGTTACGCAAGTTCCAGTAAATATTGAAAGCTAGATCATTGGACCAATATCGATTTAATAAATTTAGCCAATACTGAACTATGTATTCATAATTGAATATTGAAGGTGGTTATTAGTGCTGGGAGAACGAAAACGAGACAAAAATTTAAACATATTTAATACTTAATGTTTACTTTATAATTTTTATTTTATTGTTACTCCTTGTAAATACTAATTTTTGTAATGAAATATTGTACACATCAAAATACAATCTTCTACTTTATTTCTTCTTGAATTATTCATTGTCATGAGCATGTCAACATGTCATAAAGATGTTACATTTCAATATAGACTAATTATTGTTTTTAAATAATGGGCGAATAAGAATTGAGAACATTTTGTAATATTCTCTCAAGGTTGTGCATCAATATTGGGCATTGTTGAGTCTTCCCCTGTGGTAATAGGTTCGTTTTATCGTCGCTTGAATGGATTTTATGTTGATATGTCTTCCTATTCTTGTAGTTCTTTTTCTCTGCTATGTTGTTTATATTTTTGACCTTACATCGTGTCGATTTCTGAACCTCCTTATATTTTACTTGATCTTACTTTAACGCTGCTCCATTCTACCTGAATTTCTATAATGATTCATTCAATCCTTTTTTTGTTTCCTCAATTAGGCTCTGGTTTCTTTGTCGGCTTCATATATCACCGTTTTCATTCCAGGGCAAATTTTTTTAGTATCTTCTGAATCTATAAGTTTTGAGTTCGTTGGTAGATTAGGGGTAAATCATTTTAACATTCTCATGTTTCATTAGTGCGTCGGTATCTGGTTAATTATATTTTGTATGTTTCCTGATAATAGTTCAAATTATTGGCTCAAAGTGTGTTTTGATTTGGGATTACGTCCCCAGTCAGTTTCCTCTGGATGACGTTACTTTGATTTCCCAAAAACTTTCTTCGTGTTCTCTAAACCCAAATAGTGTGCAATTAGTGTTAAATAAATGTTACAATCATGGTTACATCACTTCAAATTCTTGCAAGGAAAGTCTTTTTTGATCTGAAATTACTTCCCCAGTCAGTTTCCTCTGGGTTTTACGTTACTTTTTCCCATTAATCCTTTCTCTTTCGTTTCTCAAAGGGTTGCTTACCTCCTACGGATTGTCGATTTTTTTTCGGTGTTAATCAACCCCTTTTTCTCGAAAAGCCGGTTCTCACGGGCGAGCGCCGTCTCTTTTCCACCCGTACGCGTCCCGATATCTGATATACCGTAAAAAATAGTTTAAATATGTCACACACTTTGAAAAAAATCTACCCGACTGTTACTTGAGATCTTTTCACGAATTCACCCCTTTTCCTTCAAAACACACACACACACTCACATATGCAGGTAAAAAAATGCAAATGTTTTTTTTCCCTTTTTCTCCTGGTAATTCTACACCAGGTGCTCGTCAGGTATACGAAAGGGTAAAAAAGCGTAGTCTTTAGGATTTACCTCTTTGCGTAATTTCCTTGAGAGAAAACACTGAATTCCTGTTTTACCTGAGGTCTGCGATTGTGATAGAATTTTTTCCTTCCCTCACAACAATAACAACTCCGAGGTGTGGAATGTTAAATTATCCCCGCCATCTGTCTTTTCACTTTCTGAGGAAGGAAATGTTTGTCATTTACCTGAAATATGGAATCATTCGATACTTTTTACGACGATGCTTTTGTTGGTTTCCTATACCAAATGGAGCAAATTCATTTATCATTCTTTTCGAAAAGTGGCGCAATCCCTTGAAGGCCCACTGAGATTTTGAGAAAGTAATCGTAATGAGCTTCTCAGAGACAATAGAATTTGAATCATAGGTAGTAGCAGTAAAGTATTGATAGTATTGTCACTCACAAAATCGTTTTATTTTTAAGTAAGTGTTGTTTCCACACGTTACCACCCTCAAATTGGACCAAAATGGAATTGAACATGTTTTTTAAAGTGACTCGTGGTTACTTTAACCTCGGTGGTCACTTTTGGTGTATTATTTCGCATTATTTAAAAGAGTGCCTATCAGGTCTCTCAAGCTACTAGAAGGCAGATCAGTCTGGTAACTTATACTTTCTAAGCACCCTAAAACAAAACTTCACAGCTACCACAGACCAAAGAGTACATATATGGTGTGTTCTGATTTCAGTCGTGTATATGCTTTATGTACATGCAAGCTGTACATTTCCATAAAAATTACAGATAAATTTTATGAAATCTGAATTAAATTGGTTGACTTTGTCTGTGATTTTATAACTAGTATATCCAATTTATAATTTTTGGTGTCCTTTTGGGGTATTATTCTATCCATTTATATCTACATCTACACTATCTTTTTCAGTCATTTACATTCATATTATTTCTTAGTTCATACTCTCTACTTTTGTTGCTTGGTGTTCTTTTTGGCCGTCTTTCTTCAAGTTTCCTTTTTTTTTAACACCGTTATTGGTGAAATTCTAAGTGTCCATACGATCTGATTCTGTTGGCTTTTATTACCATAACTTGTCTTTCCAAAATTCATGGGGTATTTGCATTCTTCTTTGTGAGATCCACTATTGTTATAATGCTTTTACCCTCAAAAGCATATAGTTGTTCTTTTCTTATGTAAAACGTATTTTGCATACCAATGGAACTAATTTTATTTTGTAAATTAATAATTGTTACAAGTATGTTCAATGAATTTTTGCATTATTTATTCAGAAGTGACTTTTTGAGTAAAAGGGTCAAAACTGATTCCTACTTTATTCCGGGCCATACCAGTTACACACCGCGATCAGAAAATTTTTAGGATTAAGCCAGATGATGACAGCCGGAGGATAATATCAAAATGATTATTTTTTTTAAATAAGGCATTTCGAAAATAAAATGTGATAAGTGTTATTCGATCCCAATGTTTGTCAGTTACCCTTTGAACTTTTGTAGAAAAAGTGTAATGGTAATGTAGAAATTTCTGAAATTCATCAAATTAAAGAAAAAAAAAACAGATGAGAAACGACTGCATGGCTAAGTAGTGCGTATCAATTAATCAATTCTTTGTTTGATCTCAAATATTACAAACAATGAACTATATGGATGGACAAACAACAATGCAACATACAGAGTGGTAAAGCACAATGAATATTGAAACTACTTAATAGACTTTATTAAAAACTCAGTTTCAC
The DNA here is from genome assembly GCA_946251905.1 of Cryptocephalus moraei. Taxonomy (NCBI): domain Eukaryota; kingdom Metazoa; phylum Arthropoda; class Insecta; order Coleoptera; family Chrysomelidae; genus Cryptocephalus; species Cryptocephalus moraei. The sequence continues at coordinate 32,257,438 of OX276454.1, read as the reverse complement.
TACCCAATAGAATTACAATATTACCAATTTTTATTTAGTCTAGTTCCTCACATATATTACTATCGTAAAAAAAAACATTTGGCTTATTTACGCTGTCTTTAAAAATGTTAGGAGCTTATAAATAATCTTACCAGACATTTGCTGCTGTCTCAAGGTTAGGGATAGTTCATTCCAGACTTAAAAATATAAAATACTATTCTCGTTTAAACAAAGGTGCGATTTGTTTTCTTCATCCTTAGATTGGTTTTAAACCTTGTATTATATTGTTGCTGTCGCTCCTTATCCGAAAAAATATAAACATTTTTAAGCAGGTACTTTACACATTCAAGGATACAGAGACTGTACAAAGTAAGAGTACCTGTTTTCCGAAACACCTCTCTGCAACTATATTATATCATGTCAAGTATATCACGGATATATTTTTTGTAGATTAAAGATATTTTAGATTGAACAGCTTTCCCAAAATATTCTTTCATAGTTGATTTGATACTGAAACTAAGAATGATACGCTGTGGGAGTCTCCTGCTCCCCCCACCCCACAGTATTGTAGATAATTCGAAGAGCATAGCTGTACCTACTGGTTCCTGTTGCAAGCTGTTAAATATCAGACTTCCCATACACTGTCTGGTCCAATTTTATTCCCAGACAAGACACACTTTCAGCCGCTTCTATTACGGTTTTCCTGTATGTGAAGGCAAAAACAGTTTCAGATTGTAGGAAACGTACTAACTGTGCCTTGGACATTGGACATATTAAGGAGAAGGTTGTTTTCCACGAACCGGCCTTCCAGTGCATTCATAGACCTAGCCATCTAGTGATCTAGTCTGCAAATGCTTGTTAATCAGTTCCACTGAAGGTCAGAGACGTGCCATCGGCATAAAAAAACATACTAGTCAGTAACCTTGACAAGATCATTGGTGTATATTATGAAAAGTAGAGCACCCATGATAGATCCGTCTCGAGTTCCCTTGTTAATACAAATGCTATCGGATGTGATAGTTTTTCCAAAGTTGTTGGTTTCAGTAACAAATTGTTCACGTAGCTGAAGTATTAGATCCAATGTCACACCTCTGATTGTACACCGCTGCAGAGTATAGAATGATCAATACTCATAAACGCTAAATCAAGTAAGGCGGCTGTAGTTATTTAGCCATCATTCACAGAGCTTAAGATCAGCTCAAGAACCTGGCATATAGCATGAACTGTAGATTTGTTTTACGGAACCCATATCTGAGATTATGTGATAATCAAAGAATCCCATCAGTCTGGAATAGCTTACTAATGTTCGATGGCAGCGATACAGGCCTATATTTCTTAAATTTGTTTGCATCATCTTTTTTGTGGATTGGCCTTATCAGGACGTTTTTTTAGAAAATTCGGAACCTACTGGTGGACACAAGTCTCGATCTCGTCTTGTCGCGTGTCGAATTTGGAGACGAGTAGGATTAAATGTTGAAATTTTGGTATGAGACGAGATCTAATTTTGGTCTCGTCTCGAAGAGTCTTGAAATCTCGAATGTTATATCTGCGTTATCCTCTTTGTAAAACCCCCAGAGCCCATGAATGAGGAAAGTGCAGGTAAAGGGGTAACAAAGGCGTTGTCCGGTAACCTAATTCATCGGACCATTAAACCAGTAAGGACGGTAAATGCTAAAATTTGGTTCGTTTCGTTGTATTAATGGAAATATTTAAAATATATATTGTTGGCAAGACTTTGGGTTTTACTTTCATTCATTGACAGGGTAGTATCCCAAATTTGAAATAGAAATTTTGAAAAAGCTGAAATATAATTTCAACAATTCTGTTCAACCGTTTTTGATGAAATTTGACAACGGAGGAAGGGACGAATAAGACCCAAATTAGTGATTCTCAATTTTATTTTGAAAAACTAAGTTTAAATTAATTAACAATGAAACGGTAATTAATCATACCGCTTGCACACACAATAAGTTTACATTAATTTCTTATTTGTTCTTATAATTAAGATAATTAAAAATTTGGCTCGTAGTATCACAACAAACAATTTTATTATTAAAAGAGATTTTAGATTTTGTACCTGTTCCCCATAATGTAATACTTTCAAGAAATTAAATACCCTGCATCAAAATTTAAAATCAATAAGACTAATTTTTGTACGCTCAACTTTACCACATCTGTATAGGTACTTGAAAAACAGGGATTGTTAAGAAATGACAGCCGATTATTTCGAGATTTTTCGAGATCGAAATGAGATGAGACCATGCCTCATCTCGGCTCGTCTCGACTCGACTAACCTCACCAGTAGCGGAAACACTCTCATTGACAATATTAAACTTATTACATGAATCAGTGGTGGAACAATGTTGTTTCCAATATTCTTAAGAATAAGCAGTAAGGATATTAGTAAACATTAAAAGTAAGCGATTAGGAAGTGAGTAGGACAATAATTGTGGAAAAACACAAATAATGGATAGCTTTTTAGGGCGATTTATAAGATTCCAGTACTTGGTGAACTTTTTCTTAAATGGAATTTTATGTTCTTTGCTAAAATTTGAACGATAATTGACTGAAACGTATTTGTTTCCAAAAATAAGTATTTTGAACCTATCTAAAAATATATTTAAAGACATAACAAATTAAAGAAGCTTTAATAATACCCAAGCATTTGGTTGCAGACAAGCTTTTACTTGACGAATTAGCTGTAAAGGATGTAAGAAATATTTATCACGCACGTCGGTCTCTTCTTCCTCCATTACCAAACAGGTGTTGTGTAAGCTCGTGAAGCGTTAGGAGGTATATCCCAACATTATAATAAAACTAATTTTTATTAGAGATAATAATGACAATCATATAATAAATTTTCCTTGTTTTACAAATTTACGTTTTTTATGCTGAGTAGGCTTTATTTATTTAAACTGGACATTTGAATACTCTGCTTAATTTTTTTACTAATGTTTACGAATTCAAAAAAGGTCAATAGGTTCCATTAGTGTTTAGTTTACTTTCTTCTAAAACAGTTTCGACATAATTTACCAAAATATTTTGGAAAATTATTGACGAATGCAACAAACTTATTTTATTGTTTCAAATCTAAACAAATTGTGGTAGATTTCGAAGAAGCTATAAATATGTTTAGAAAGTCTTCCCTCTAACGAAATTTCAAGATTGCATTTTTCATCTTAAATAAGCTTGCTACATAAACATAGGTTAGCTCGGTTTATCTGAAACATATAAGAACGTTAAATAGCAAAATGGATAAAAGTTTATTTGGGTTACCACAACTGGAATCACGGTAAGTCAGTGACATATTGTTTTGAATTCATGGTTGGGCAGCCAGAAAACAAAATTTTGTGACTACCAAGTTAACATGTATATGATGAACAATCTAAAATCTTCTCTGATTTATGGGAAAAAATTTCATCCAACTAGTTTAACTAACTACGCCATTCTTCTTATATTTCCATATAAACATTTTTAAACTTATTTATGTACTCCTTTAAGTTGAAATGGAAAGAGACAAAAGAATTTAAAGCTGTTAAATCCAAGGATTTCCAAAAAGTTGGCCAAAAATGAATCTGTAAAAATACACTGATACCAAATTTTAATTTACTGTTTGATAATTTTTTTAACTTTTATTTCCAAACTGAATAAGTATCAAATTTTCCAAAATTGGTTAAATGTGTGTGAATTAGGATGTTACGTTTTGCGGAGATTTAGAGATAGAGTACAGCAGTAGCAGCAGTATAAACCTGTTAAAAAAATAACGATTACTTAACGTAGCATAAAATTTATAACAAACTTTCAAAAGGTCTAGAAAGTTTCAGATCTCCATAACTTAATTGAGTTGTTGCGTTATCTGTCAGTTAAGGGAGAATGAATATATTAAAATAAAATTTTAAACACTAATTTATAAAACAAGTATTTAAGATAATCACGTAATTTCAGAAAATGTCCAATAACTACCAATTACCAAATATGTATTTGTCCATGAATTGATTTACAGGACAGTCATTGTGCGGAGATTTAAGGATTAGTATATATAATATTACTAAACCAAGAACTTATCAAAAATTAATGGTTTAAATTAAATTAATGAAATGAAATTAATTAAAATTAATCAAAACAAATTAATGGTATTTGTTAAAATGGGTTGCGGGGTAAGGACGAGTAGGATACTTCTAGCTTCTTTGAAATCGTCGACGTTTCGACTTTTGTCTTGGATCTTTACTAATAGCCCAATCTGTGTAGATTTTTCACGACATTAATTCATAACCGGATGGGAATAAATTATCAATATGCAAAAAATGACCATTTTCAGTGGTTTTTTGGCATTTTTGCAATAAATATTTAACAAAATTAATCGTGCTGCAGTTCAAATTGTAGGGTTTCAAATTCACTACAACTTATATTTGAAACTTTTCTCGTCAAAATGCATACTTTGGCTTGTAGAATCAAAAAACTTGTTTTTGCTAACTTTGGACCCCTCCCATTTGTTAATGCACACTTTTGGATGTTTAAAACTATATAGGCATGATCAACTAATCAGAGCCTACAACATTTGACTACTCCCATCCGGTTATGAATTAATGTCGTAAAACGTTAAAAAATGACTACGTTGATTGGATTATAAGGCTTGTCAAAGTCGCTGAATTCATATCTAATGGTAGTAAAAATTTCTGAGGTCGCATCTATCTCAATATCGGGATAAATATGTTATTAATTAACATGAGACGAATAAATAAAATTAAAATAAAAAGAATTACTTTTGCAATATTTTTTATTTAATTAATAACGCATTCCTAACATTTGTGTTTTCTGAAATGTAGACTACCGTACGCACCTCATGACATCATGCCTCCCACTGCACTAATCCATCCTGTCATTGCCAACTACCCTGTGTTAGACGGGAAAAATGAAGGACCTTAAAGTTATTCTGACTGGCGGTGCGTAACTCCAATATGCTCATTTATTCAATAGAGCCAAAACTCGGTTAGGGCGTCTACTAAAATAATGCTTTATGCGTTTAAATTGATAGTCTTAAAAAAATGATCATTGAAACTTTCCATTACTTTTCTCCACTTTGTAAGGGCTGAAAGTATGTATGTGTCACAAACTTCGAAATATCATAATTTCTCATATAATTAGGAACCTGAAATTCGGCACACCTATATAGTACGAACGACCATAGATTCAAAAACCCCAAGTTCCACCTGGTTACCGAGATATAGGGTGGTTTACCTTCTTTATAACCTTTTTTTTTGCTAAGATACTTTTCGAACAGTCAGAAACTTTAAACATTGTACGGTTATAGATTGGGCACTAGAGAGGCCCGAAAATTTTTAAAAATCCCCTATTTCACTTACCGAGGAGGAGGTTAAAAGGAAAAGGGGGTGAAATTCATTCAATATGTATAAACAGCTAGGAACAGGAAATTTAATACGGTTATAGATTGGACTCCCAGGTGGTTAAGCAAAATGCTAATCTTAAATTTCACTTTTTGAGGGATTGAGAATAGGATTTAGATAAATCTGGCACCGGAGCGAAGCCCACGTACTTCTGCTAGTTGCTTATAAAACCATAAAATGCTTTATTCATATAAATTGATAGCCTTACAAATATGATCTATTACTGTTCCAAGATTGACTCGCCTAGAGTAAGAGCGCCGTAACCAATTCCTACTTTATTCAGTTGTGCCAAAATTCTGTCATAACTATTCAAACTTTTGCAAAAGTTAAAACTTCACGTTTTTCAATTTGACCCAAACTAATGCTAAAATTAAAAAAAAAACACAAATTTACTCACAATTCAAAACTGAAATTGGTAAATTGAAATTTAAATGATACTCACCACTAATTAGTTAGTCTCTACAATTACGAAAATCACAATATTTATTTTAACTTAATGACATTCAAGATGAAACTGCTCTACTAAAATCTGTACAATTCAATCAACTAAAAGTAAGAAGTAACTAAACCATTGCTTCTAGAAAACAAACAATTTTCAATAAAAAAAAATCTGATCACAAAAAATGCCTAAAGAACCTTTTCAGTACTCCATTTAATTCTAGAAAAATAGATTTATTACCATTAAGATTAAAATCTTGCTTTAAAAGATCAATCACCAACAAACATCTCTTAGAGTTTTCTATAGAACTCGATGTCATAATTTAGTTACAAGATAAATTTTAATGTTAGGAAGCATGTTGGAAGTGACATTTATCATACTTTACTTCACATCGATAAAAGTATTCACAAAACAGATTTCTCTACTTCCTTTCACAATCAATTTTTTTTTATCAACTTGAAAAGAAAATCGTCACCAGTAATTTTGTAGTTATATCAAAGCTGACAAAGAAAACTGCTTAGCCATTTTTAATAAAATAGTTAATTTTCTTAATAAGATCAACCACAACTTCATTGCTCTACCTAAAATCCTCGCAATAATTTTATCAGGAAAACAAAAAAAAATTTACATCATAACAAAGACTTCATTATTGAATTTATCAATTCCGGTAATTATTACTAATTAACCCCACTACAACTAGGCTATATGATTTACCAGAAGTACACAAACAAAACATTGCCATCAGACAAAAAAGCTAGTTACTATCTAGTTTCACTAAACTTTTAAAGTAAAATTACTTAAACAGTTTATTAACTTTGAAGATAAATTTAATATTAAAAATCTTGTGGAATTAGTTGGGAAAGTTAAAAATATTAATGTTACCAATCACTTCCAAAAATAGAAGCTGTTAACCTTACCAGAGATCTTCTAATTGTTAATAATATCATTAATAAAATTATCATCTAAACATTATACTAATCGTTTTAAACCTTCACAAGATTATTTTGCCTTTAACAACAATTATTTTTAAGAACCTAAAGGTTTAGCGATGGGCAACAACCATCTTTGTATTTTTTTTAGCAGACTTATTTATAAACCATTTAGATAATAATTCCCTATGTGATAATTTCAACTCTGAAATAATTCATTGGTCTAGACATGTTGTTGATTCTTTTCGTATCATTAATGGTCATAATATAATTGCCATAAACATTCTTAAAATAATATTCATCCTAAAGTGGTACACAAACTAAATAACACTTGAATTCTCAATATATAGAATACTTACGCAAATAGACCAAATTATTAATTTGAACTCCATCCACAAAACAATGAGTTTTTTACCGTTATAGACTGTTGTCAATTGCTTTGTTACCTTTTAACTATACAAAATGACGATGTGTTCATCGGAATACTTTCGTATTTTATTACAAATATTCGGTATAGAATAAATATTTAATGTTTTAAAAACAATTCTTCAAGTGGATTTCGAGAAAATTTCGAAAAGCCGAAAAACGACAAGAATAGTGTAGCCTTCAGAAACGATTTAGCCAAAAATGTTTTTAAACTTTGTTATGCTCATTCACTTAGAATAATTACTCAAAATTTAGAACAAAACATTGGAGTGGATTTTGAGAAAATTTCCAAGAAACAAATAGTGATAATTGTAATCTACCCTTTAGAGATAATTTCGGTAAAAAGGTTATTAAACTTTACTACATATATTCGACAGTGGAAAATTATTAACAATTTAAATAAAACCTAGAAAAAAAATTTAAGAAATATGTTTACAAGTCGAAAAATAACAAGAATAAACTACCCTATTTTTCTGTCAATTTCAATGAAAAGCTTATTGGGAGGTGCCGGTGGAGGACAAAGTCTAAATTCGAAATTGAATCTGTGATTTTTATTCCTGGAGACAAACGTTCCACTAACACACGTACCTACGCAGAGACAAAATATGTTTTTTGGACTCGGGAAACCTTAAAACGTCTAGAAATGATAATAACTCAACTTCAAAAAATCGGCCAGATTACAATATATCTCATATATGATTGCCTCGCATGAGAAAGTAAAAAGAACTTAATTTTATTAAACAAGTAGCCATTAATAATAATTATGATCTATTTTGATTGACACATTGTATCTATTGAATTTTCCGGGATTTTCCAATTTTCCACGGCGATGAAACTATGTTAGATGTTAATATTTCGTCGAGTTACCCCAGAATAAAAAAATTAAGGTTCTACGTTGCCTAGAAGCCGAGATATCGAAAAAAAATTTAGCGCGTCCAATTTGAAGTTTTGGTTTCAAAACGAACTGCTATCCCCTCCACTACGACATCGTAGACTTGAGCGAAAAGCCTTAACTTTAAAGGGCTATAACTTTTTTCAAGGTGCAAGATATTAAACCTATAAATCCTACATTAACATTTAAATCTTTATGTAAAACTATTATTGTCTGCATCTAGTGAACATTTAAAGGCCAACTGACATTAGTCTAACAAAAAACTCTTCTATATTACACTATATAACTTCGAAAAAGTTCAATAGTTTGGATTTCCTAGAATCATGAACTTAAATCTAACGTTAATTGCCTTAACATACAGACTAATTTAGATAGGAACGTCAGCTCTTCTTCACAGAAGACTTAGTTAGCTCCGTAATTCCACTTCTTTTTTAGTTGTTCATTTAAGTAATATCATTAGGTTTGTACACGTAACCTCCACGCACAAAATAAAATTTGCAGTCGACAATTGCTTTGTAGCTCGATTGGATCATTAATTTTATGTTAACTATTTTCCATGTTTCTAAACTTTATACCTACCTTCATGTTAACAGCCATTTTACTTGCTTTTTAATTTTATGAGATAGACCTCACCTGTATCTAGGAGGGTAATATATCGGGTGTTTTTTTTTAATTTCACCTCATAGTAGGCTGTGGATAGTATTTGTGAATGCGCATTACTAAATAATGTCAATATTGAAGTGGGTTGAACAAATCTGACTTTTTTAATAAAAATTGAAACTGCTTCAATCAGTTACTAGTGTCTTGAAAAAGACAGCTTGGCTCTATTAATTATGCGTAGATGAGTGAGATTAAAAAATATAAAAATCTTGTCTTATTGTCTTATTAAGTTAACGTCTCTTTTACGCTGCCAGGGCCAATTTGGACGGGACCTACAGTTTAACGTGGGCTCCGAACCACGGTCCTCGAGCACGGTTGTACCCCCTTAAGGCTCTCACCCCAGTTGATCCACTCCGTGCTCTACCGACTCAGGGTGTGTGTATCCTAGTCCCGTCCTCCTACAGGATATCCGATCCTATCCGGCCTGGTTACCGGCGTGAATAGGAACAGGATTTTGGATACATTTTACACACTTCCCGCAACACACACAACATCCATGGATTACGTGGGATTCGAACCCACGACGACAGTGTCCGCCTGATTCAAGGCCCGCGCCTTTAACCACACGACCACCGCCGCCCCTATAAAAATCTAAATGCGAGAACCTCTGTGAAAACAAACTTGACAACTCTTAACTCTCCCACGGAACAATAGTCTTCGAAGTGCTTGGAACGATTTGACTTTTGATAATGACATTTTTTAGTAAGGCGCATTCATAAACACTATCCACGGCCTACTATGGGGTGAAATTTAAAAAAAAACACCTGATACTATCCATTGTCTGTATCATTTTATCTTTTTCTGTTTTCTGTTATATTTCATAAGTTCAATTACAACCACGTGTCGACTTTTCAATTAATCTATTTTTTAATACTTTGTATTCAATTAGTTGAATGTGTAAGTAAGAATTCTAAATTTAATTTCTATAACTTTATATCTAAAAATTATAGGTATTTACAAAATTAATTTCTATTTCTGAATTCTATTTTATTGCTATAATTTAATGATGTAAGGATTTATTTGCTGATGATGGCTAAACCGCCGAAAGCTATCTTCCAGTGGACTCGTGTTATTCAGAAAGCCTAATTGGATTATTTGCTGAATATGAGTTCATGTCACCTTTTCCCTTTTAGACCCAAACCAACTTCCCTTCTTTAGACTTGTACTGTTATATGCTTAATTTTTCATTTGGCATTCTATTGATGGGCTTGTGTTTCATTTTTCTCTCGAATGCTTCGATTGCGATAAATGAAGGTAGCGATGAGGGATAAATATTAGTAATTTTTTTAATGTTTCATTGTACATGTCTTATAGTTATTATAAACAGGATCCTTAATTGAGAAGTTACTTAAGAGTCTATGAGTGCTTTATGCAGATTTTTGGGACAATTCAGCAAAGAAAACTGCATTTGACTGCATGGAAATTACCCCAAATCAAAACGTTCCCTCAGTTTCGCACCCCTCGCCTCGAAATATTTTTTTACGTTTTTTAGTCAACCGTCGATGTTCCCATGGCTTAAAAAACCTCTCGAATATTAAATTATAATATAATATAGTAATAAAAAAAATCGACGTTTCCCCACAGTCAGCTCCTCGCTTATATCTTCTCACCTCACGTGTATCCTTTGTGACAGGTAGCATTTATCGTCCTGACCATCGTCATCATTATCATCGTCACTTTAGGCCCCCATTGTACTCGCTAAGTGGCTGTTCAAATCTGCAAAAGACTTCCGGACAATGATATCTTCCTCTCTCCCTCCCTCTCTCTCTGTCTCTCTCTTCGGCTGGCCCCTCTTTTGACCGCACGCTGGGTCTGTTTACGTCTATTTGTCACCTAATAAGGCTAGTTTAAATTATGTTTATAAGGGTGGTTGTGGTGGATGACCTTCTTCTTATTCACCCGTCGGTCTTTTCGGTCCTTTTCGGCGGAGAGAGTGTAGAAAAAAATCGGAAATTGGGCCGGCGGGAGAGGGAGCAATTTCACGGATGACGGGAAGATCGAGACCTAGCATTTCACACTAAGGTTGTTATGTTTTTTATCCAATTTTTTTATTTATATATTATTGGCAGTGCGATTGGGAATATAGATTCAATCGAGTCCGATTAGGTATGTCGGTTTTCTGTCTGTTTCAATAAATAAACCATCATAACATGTGATGTGTCGATATGGCCAAGGCTTTTGACATAGTGCGCTTAAAGGTTAATGATTCTTAGAAATAATGAGAACAAGAGGTGTACACCATAGACTAATTAATTTAATATATGATATCAACACCCAGTTTAGAACAAAAATCAGAGTAGGACATATGGCAACAGAAGACATAAATGCAAACACAAGTATTAGACAGGGCGATTCACTCATATTCCCTTCATATTTAATACGAAGATGGATAAAATAATAGAAAATCTTCCTAAAACAGATGTATATAAAATGGGCAACAGATACGTACATACGGTTATGGTGACGATGTTATCCTTATTGCAGACTCTGAAGATGATCTCCAAAGGTTACTACACTCGTTTAACACTATAACAAAAGAACTAAACATGCTCATCAACATCGAGGAGACCAAATGCTTAGTTACATGCAAAGAACCGATAAGATGAAAGAAATTGTCTGGAATAACAAATACGTTAACACCGAAAGCAAAATCAAAATATATAAAACGGCCTAAGACCCATCATAACATACGGGGCAGAAACAAGACCAGACCCAAAGTAGAACTCTACAACTGATGAGAACAGTCGAAATGAAAACATTAAGTAGCATATAAGGCAAAACACTGTACGACATAATACGGAACGAAGATGTCAGACAACAATACGGAATACTGGACATAGGAAGGTGGGTAAGACAGAGATGAAGGCTTTGGAATATTGGAATAAACATATAAAGAGAATGGAAGACAGCAAACTCTTAAAAATGCAAAAACCCTGGGTGAATAACCCAGTAGGATAAAGATCGCAGGCAAGACCACCACAACGATGGGGAGAATGCTGGACCTTATCTTCCGTGAAAGGCATGTTGGCAATGAACAGGCAGTAGCCTAATAATATGATTCTCCGTACTAGGAAGAAGAAGATGAAAAGGGTTTTCTATCCATATGGAATCCTGACGCTATAGATTATCGGATTTATTCCAACTGCCAAACACTGTTTACTGGTCAAGTGTTTCATCGGCCGGAAAGCGTCCTATTTATCTTATTATCCTAATCGAATTTGTGCACTTCAAATGCAAGCGAATTGTCTTGTAGCTTCGATTTCTTAAAATTGTTTCGGGTCGAAACTTCTTTAAAAATCTTACTAAACACTCAGAAAACTACTATTTTCGACATCAAATCGCAATCGTGATCAATATACACCAAAAAGTAATTTTTTTGATTTAATTGGTGTAATCTGTCACGTTGCATTGTGACCAAGTGGTCAACTTATGAAGTATTCATTAAAATAAGTGCTTTTTATTAACTTCATTTATGTGTAATTTAAGTGAAATGTCACTCATATTTTGAAAACAGTATAGCAAGTCTACAATGTATTTTCAAACAATTTTCACTTAATTTCGAAATATTTACATTTTCTAAATTAAACAAAGAAAACAAAGAACTCCAAATTTTAAGAACACAATATTTGACAGTATTATTCGGCTTAAACAACATATCTAAGCACTAAAGTATTACAGCTATATGTTACACTTGATAATTAACGATTTTTTTTGAGACGTGTTGCTATTCTAAGTATAAGGTATAACAATAAAATTTCTTGCGTATACAAATTTACGACGTTCAAGTTGAACTAATTTAATTACATCAGTGCAGCGGCGTGTAGTGAAATTTCAAGTAGCAATTTTTAAAAACTTACCGTATATGTAATGTAATTCGATTCTTCGATCACTTTTTGCAAATTCGTCAATGACGTCATCTTAAAAACGTGGATGCCCTGACAGGCTTTGGAGAAGTTAATTTTCAATGGACAAAAGCGATATTTGCGAAAGTCTCTCCTGACTTGTTGAATTTCTCACGAAATTTTTTATACGTTTATGCCTTGAAAAATTGCGTACTATTGATGAACTTGTGGCAGGTATTGTCGATACTAATTCACACAAGTCTTCCAATACACTTCAGTGTAGACATCTTCTAGCTGCTTGTCTCTTAGAAATGACATTAGTTCTTTAGCGTTATTTTTGCTCTAACGTCATCAGTTTATCAAAATTGTAGAGCTCGAGGAATTTAAAATTACTGAAACTGTTAAATATGTAGTTTATTTGTTGCTGAATTTGATTGATTATTTATTATTATAATTATAAAAGAGACGTCGGTTTGATGTTTGAACATATCCCACCCTCTCTGTACACATCGATAACCGTTTAAACCTGCAAATAAGCTACTCCAATGATAGCTTCCACGTCCGCCTAAAGCACGCGACCGCGACTCGATGCATTCAGCAGGTTCAATGACCTCTCGACATACACACGAAAGCCTGCGTATAACAGAGAACCTACAGCGTGAATAGCTTCCATTGGATTCTTCTAGAATAGTGAAAAGCCGCGCACACACGACTCGCGGGCAGACTTTCTGCTGTGGTTCGGTAATGTTAATTTTAGTTATTGACAGTAATTATTTTTAATACAATCTAAAGTAATTGTTTTCTATTTTAAAAATTACATTTAAGAAGATGATGTTTTGTCATTTTTGACATTTTTCTAGGGGAAGCAGCAGGTTGGTTCCCGGGGAAGTAGGCAAACCAGAAGGGAGGGTATGGATGGTATGGATGGAATAGAATTTTTGAGAGGGGCTACACTGGAAAAATCTTTCTGATTTCTAGGGGAAGCACTGCTTCCTTTGCTTCCATGGACCGCCCGTCACTGCATCAGTGTATGATATATTTCTATTCCTGATACTGATGTCGACGATAAGTACAAGTTTAAGATACCATTCCTAATTTTCGCCATGAAGTAAATTTTTAATCCAAATCGATATATTTCTGTGAGGGTCGTAAACTGGGAAGGTTAGTATTTTACAAATATGACGGGACATAATTTCTACGTGAGACTTTACGTAACAAATTTTTGGTGACTAAATAATTATGGTATCAATTCACCATTCACCAAGTTTACTAATTCATTACGTAAATTTGACGTGAAAGATGACACCACTTTGGTAAAATTTCCGCTAAAAATACAATTGGTGAAATAACCTATATGACGTAAATTTCTAGTAATATCTCACCTAAATTGTTAGCTGGGAGTTGTAAGGATTTCAAAATTTGGCCAAAAGTATACTTTTGAACGTGCTACATGAAAGTACTTTTTTTTAATTGGGGGCGTTAGCAATTTTCACTATCTAACCTTCTAGACCCTTTGAAAGTTTTTAAGATGAAAATTCTAAAATAACTTGAAATTAGTGCTAGAGATTAATGCTTAAAGCAAATTGTTTACTATAAGTGTACACAAAAACGTTCCTTAAGATTTTGTTTACTTATAGGATTACTAAAGTCGGACTTTGTATACCGAAATCGTCCTTAGAACAAATGACTCAAAATAATTTTTAATTATGTTTTAAGTATAATATTTTTCGTACTCAGCAGCATCCATAGGCTCTTCTTAGTAAAAGTTTCTCTTACGTTTAAAAATTATTTAAGAAATATCGAGGTTCATAGAAGTTGTGGTTGTTTTAAAAATGTTTGAAGAGAACGAGGCAAGAACAAATTATCCGAAGGTAATTACTACAGAAACGCCATTTCCTCTCGGCTGCCTTTTTCCTAATCGACTGTCTTTTACCACATTTTACACTTTATTCTTTTAACGTCCTCCTTTCCACATATATCTTTCTCGCTAATCTGTATTGAATAGATTCACCATATGTATAATTTTCAGTAATGCAAGGCGTCCTTTTGCTATCACCATTCGCGAATTCAATTTGTAATTAACCCGAACCACCATTCACGGAGGCTCGAGGAATGCCTGGAGGTGACTTTACCTTAAATGAACCAATCATTGATCACGGTGATTGATGCGGGGATGAATTTACTCAACCCAGCAACTACGAACGCAAATTGAGGTTCATGACAAATATAAACAGTAAAAAATGTGTTATGCCAGGTTAAGTTTTTGAGGGTATTTGACACGGAACAAGGAAATCTAATAATGAAAAGGGGTGATATCGCCAACACCAGTTACGTAGAAAATTGCTTCCCTGGCAACGAATCGAGACCTGGAACTCTGAGCTGGGAATCGCGATGATTCAGTCTTTTTATTCATGTGTCCTGTCAGTATTATTTTGGTCATCCGACGTTGGCGATCACCAGTAAGAGTTGTCCTGCATTTCGTATCCCGGTCCAATCTCTAAGGTTTTTAAGCCAAGGAACTTGTTGTCTTCCTTCACCTCTTTGACCTTCTATTTTCCACTAATAATCAGCTTTAAGATCTGATAACGACTTTCTCTCAACACATTGCCCAGATAAGACATTTTTATATATTTCACAGTCCTTAGTAATTCCTTATCATTGTTGATTCTCGTAACACTTCTTCGTTGCTTATGGGTGTAGTGTAGGTATTTTAAGCATTCGTCTGTGTATCCACATCTCTAATGCTTCAATGCGATTCATTATTGACAATTTCAGGGTCTTCCTATGCCTTCACTCCATACAATAGAACGGACCAAACATAACATTTAACCATTCTTTGCCTTAATTCTAAGGTAAGGTGGTCATATAAAATATTCTCATTTTTGTAAAAGTTGTTTTCGTCATTGCTATTCTGCATTTAATTTCTACGTTTGGATCCAGTTGGCCCGTTATGATAGTCCCCAAATATTGGAATTGGTGATCTTTTTCAATTGGTATTCCAGTTGTGGGTTACGGCTAGAGATTAAGAATTTGGTCTTATTTACGTTTATTCTGATACCCATTTTTTCTCCCATCTCGTGGATACGATCAAGCATGATCTGAAACTCTTCAACCCTATCTGATAGAATTCCTCTATCTGAATATATGTCTATCTGATGTCGGGGACAGAACACCCCTGTCTTACTCCTCGTTCTGTAGATATTTCATTGGTCAGATCATTTTTACTTTTGCGGTTTGATTCTAGTACAGATTCCTAATGACACCTAAATCTCTGAAATACCTTTGTTTTCCAGTATCTTCATTAATTTGATGTGTTGGACTCTATCGGATGCTTTTTCGAAATTCACGAAGCACGTATGATCCTTTCTTTGGTCGCGGCATTTTTGTAATAAAACGTTCAGTGCAAAGAGTGCCTTTCTAGCTCCGAGTGCATTTCTAAAACCAAACTGTGTCGCTGAGTCAAACCGAGAAAATTGCTCCAGTATTGTACACTGCATTAGAAAGTTTTACTATACTCCATTCGAAATAGGGAGAGAGTAATAAATAACTCAAAATCGGAGGTTAGGGTTGTAACAAAGGGCGTACCATCCTTATTTCCCTGATTTTTAAATATAAATTAAATTCACCCATGGAACTGTTTCCATTTTAAAATTTCTTGAAGTTGTATCGTACATATAGTGATTAAGGATTGAACCTAAAAGGAATGAATTCATATAATTACCAATTTAATCGGTGCCGTTAACGAAATATACTATCAATGAATGATATTACTTGTAAATATTGAATACTTTTAGACAATTCGTCAACTCGGAGACCATTTTGGAAAGGGTCTTTTTTAATGTGGACACTTAATAATTTGTTCAGGCACCTTTACTCTTCCACTAAACTACTTAGTTAACTGTTACCAGAGATTTACCTGTAGGATTAAGAATTACCTGGAAATGGGGTCGAAAGTTCTCCCTCCGTTGAAGGAGGTATAAAAGGGAAATACCTGAATTTCGGTTATTCTTATTCTAATAGTCTTACTATCAAGAATTAAATATGTCAAGTCTTATGAACTTTACCCCGTGTAAGTTACCGAATAAGCAGGCGTTATCGTGTCGTGAAAAAGTGGTTGTTTTAAATGTATTTAACGGATTGAAACATCTACATCCTAAATCCAGCGTAGATGACCTAGTTGAAATGTGTCACAAAATGACGGGATATGGAAAATCAACGATATATCGCGTCAAAAGGGAAGAGAGGAGTGGAGAGGTGAAGGCTCCAAAATCTGCACCAGGAAGACCTCAAATGCTTGTTGATGAGGATAGCAAGAGACTCATTCGTCGAACGCTTCATTCCTTTTTTTTCAAACGTGAAATCCCAACATTGGATAAAATGTTACATGAACTGCCAGAAGACTGTATGACATTGAAAAGGACCAAGTTGTGGACGATTCTGAAGGAACTAGGTATTTGTTGGGATAAGCGAATTAAAACTTCTCCTCTTCGGGAATCCGATGAAATTATTTGCTGGCGAAGAAGCTACCTCAGAGATATTAAAAAATTTCGACAAGAAGGAAGGGCTATTTTTTATCTGGATGAAACCTGTGTAAACCAAGGATATACCGTGGGAAAAGTGTGGCAGGACAAAAGTGTGGTGAATCCGCGACAAGCCTTTTTAGAAGGTTTATCAACAGGACTAAAAGCACCGGCTGGAAAAGGTAAACGACTTATTGTTACCCACATCGGCAGTACTAGTGGCTTTGTGGATGGCGGCTTACTTCTTTTTGAATCGAAGAAGACGGGAGATTATCATGAAGACATGAACGCGGACGTTTTCGAGGAGTACTTCGTTCAAATGCTCGATCTCATCCCACCTGGTTCCGTAATTGTCATGGATAATGCGAGCTATCATTCCAGACAGGTCGATAAATCCCCGGTAATTTCTTGGCGGAAGGCTGAAATTTTAAATTGGCTGATAAGAAAAAATATTCCGTATAAGGAGGACATGGTCAAATCGGAATTGATATCAATTGTAAAGACCTGCAACTTTCGTAAAAGGTATGCAGTTGATGAAATGGCACAAAATCGCCAAATAACTGTGCTTCGTCTTCCGCCCTATCACTGCGAACTCAATCCCATAGAATTAATATGGGCTCAGGTAAAAGGCTATGTTGCTCGGGAAAATAAAACATTTAAATTAAAAGATGTTAAAATTCTTCTGGAAGAATCCATTCGCAGAACCACCTCTGAAAATTGGCAAAAAGTCATAAATCATGTTATAAAAGAAGAAGAAAAATTTTGGGAGTTAGATTTTATGATTGATAACGCCGTGGAACCCTTAATCATTACTGCACAGGATATCAATGAAGAGAGTTCTTCAGATGATTCTGAATATTAATTAATTTCAACTTGAAAACATTCCTGAACATTGCGTCTTTCCAAAACCTCACGATTACTCCTTTTTCTTTTGAACGTGTACCTTTTGTATACCTGAACGGATTCTTGTACGAGAAAATGAGATTTCTGAATATCGATTTAGGTATACTTATAGTTACCTATATTATTATTAACGTAAGATTTAAACCGTTTTGAACTGTTTAAACAAGATTTGTTATTCTTGTAAAAAAACGTTTATTTCCAATAAATATATTATTATTTTAAGCCATTTAGTTACTTCTTTTGTATAATTTGTGAAATTGTGCCACGTTCCTCGTTTTAAAATTTTTTTGTTTCTTATAAGCTTGGACAAAAGTGATGTTATGTATACTTTGTGCTTTTGATATATTAATTTAGTAAGTAATTAATTTGGATTGATGTATATTTCTATCCCTTATGGCATATGCCAGTGTTAGGTATAATATTAGGAAAAGTTCAGTTCTTTGAGTAAAAGTGAATTAATTATAGTTTCATTTCGACCTCACGGTATAAATTTATTATTTATATATAGGTTCCATAAATTCTAAATAAACAAATATTGCTTATGATTACTTTTTTTCTTTAAATAAAAAACCCCATGGCGTGACTCTGATGTGACGATTTCAAGTAAACGAAAACAGTGCGAAATAACCGAATTGGAGTAATAGAGAAAGAGCATTCAATTCTTCATAAGAAAGATAAAGACGGATTATATCCCTTGACCCGAACGCAGGTAGAAATTTGATCCGGGTGCTTTTCAATGTAATAGTTCCTAGGAACAGTACAGAGACGTATAACTAAATGCAATGTTTATACATATCTCGCCAGTACTACAGTTTTTGAGGATTTGCATTTATAATGACATTTTATTACTCTCTCGATTTTCCGAATGGAATATAGTACCTTGATGTTATCGTCGTCAATCAATTTTAACAATTCAGTAAGTATTTCATCCAGTCCAACAGCTTTTCTGATTTTAGCATCCCTTATCGCATGCTCTATTTCTGATTTCATGGTTTCTGGACCGTTAAGATAATATTTGTAGAATTGAGTTCTACTATTTCTGTCATCTTTAAACAACTCAGATATGTACGTTTCCCACTCTTTGTTAATTTTGTTTTTATCAACAATGATTTTGTTGTTGTCGTCAACTAATACAGAGGGAGCTTTGATTCTGAATATACCGCTTATGTTCTTTACCTTTTTATGTATGTTAAAGATGTCATGTTTAGCCATTATAGCTTCCATTTCTTCGAATTTTTCTCCCATCCATTTCTCCTTGGCTCTATTTCTATTTTAATTTTTCTTTGTAACTGTCTATATTCTACTTCTTTTGACTTAGCTAGTCTACGTTGTTACATCATTTTCTAAATATCGTCTGTCATCCAGGTTTTTTTTGACTTGTCTGTTATTATACTCAAGAATATTATTAATTCCTTGAATTTCATCTTTGAGTTCGTTCCATAGTTCTTCTGGATCTCTCAGTTGTTCTTTGATGTCTTTATATATATATATATATATATATATATATATATATATATATATATAATGAGGTTGAGGTTTTACAGATTAAATCCGTTTCTCGAATCTCATTCTCCACCTTCCCCTGTTTTTCAAATCCTCTTCTTCTAAATCTCTCTTTTCTATATGATTCCTTATTTCTCTTAGCCATTCTGATCTGGTCTTCTTCCTTTTTCTTAGCTGTACAGGTTGCCATTCAAAAGCCTTTTTCGGCATTCCATTTTTTTCCATGCGTTGTATGCAGCCATACAACAACAGTTCTTTCTTTCTATTTCCTCAAAAATGGTATTTTCGACATGTGTATATTTTGTGTAACTATTTCGTTTCGTACCTATATGTTGTATCTTTGTTATACCAGATACCAGTATTTCTCCTCCAGAAATCCATTTCTACAGCGAAAAGCTGGTCCTGAATACTTTTGTTTATTACCCAAATTTCCGCACCTTAGGTAACAAAGTTTTCGAATATCGCCTGGGACATTTGTTTTTAGTTTATTCATTTATAATTTTATTCCACAGATAGTGGTGTAGTTGCCTGATTATTGTTTTACCTTGCCCGATTTCCCTGCGAATATCTACTTCATCTCTGCCATCTTGCGTAATCGTCACCCCCAAATATTTATGTTGTATCGTACGCATTATTGTATTTCCTTAAAGCGTTCAGCTTGTACTTCCCCGATGACCATATAAATATTGTGTCTTCTCTAAATTGATTTAATTTTATGCCCATATTTTTACATTTCTTCATCCACTTATGGCTCCGTGCCACGAGCGGTCGTGCCACATGCGGTCACGGTGAAAAATCGTGCCAGATGCGGTCACTCCAAAAATATTTCTACCTGATGTACAGGTGCATGGTATGTGATATGCTCGCAAGTACGTTGGAAACGTGAGAGGGCAAGGATCAAACACGTACTGTTGCAAAGTTACACTATACTAATTGCAGGGACTTGCAAATAATTACAGCCTATGGCTCGTAATATTTTATTATATTTTTATTGTTCGATTCTTGGCGATCTTTTGTCCTTAATATCATTCACAAGTAGGTAGACAACACATCTGGGACGTTTTTTGATTGTGACCGCATAAGACCATACCGCTCATGGCAAGCCGGTACCGAGTACCCCGATAAATTGGCCTGTCCTGGGATTTCGAAACTATTGACCACACATGGCACTAACCACACATGGCACTGACCGCATCTGGGAAGACATGCCACTTATAGTCCGTTGCAAATTATTTCGGACGGGATTTCCAGGCAGCTGCCGTGGGGTAAACCTTTTTTTTCCCGACTTTAGGCCAATGAGGCCAACGCACTACCTCGGAAGCGGGCAATAAACACCGCCCCGGGTACTTATTCACCTGGGAGAAGCAGAAAAGGGCCTGCAGGATCCCCCTAGGCTCGGACGGTGTTAGGTCCGGATCAAGTCAGGTTATTGGGTTTAAAAACGAAGGGTGCGACCTGGTGGGATCATGCACAAGTAGAAATATCACCACCAGATACCCGAATGAAGGCAGGGGAAGGCGAACCCTTACGTTGTTCTTGTAAGGGGCCTGTGTATCCATCGAGTTTGGGGAGCCGCCCTACGTCCCCCTTCCCGGAACCCGGATTAGGGGTTCGGGCTAGAGCTACCCCACTTACTATGTCAGTCGATGAGTGAGCTAATATAATTCTACATGTTAATTCTAAGTGCTAATTCTGAGGGTTGTGGAAAGACTTGAGGAACAAGGCGGAGGAGTATAGAGGATTAAGAGGGAAGAGTAAGTATAGAAAAGAAGATGATAGAAGTAAGAGAGGAGTAAGAGTACGTACCACCACCTCACAGCTTATGAATAAGTGTGTAGTAGACACGGGATAACACCGACACCCGCGCCCCACCTCTTACCTATTTAGCAGAATTACTAATTCCCGTCTGGGAGTGATCTCCTGGCAATACTTTTCCCTCATGAGGGAGGTGCATGGTATGTGATATGCTCGCAAGTACGTTGGAAACGCGAGAGGGCAAGGATCAAACACGTACTGTTGCAAAGTTACACTATACTAATTGCAGGGACTTGCAAATAATTACAGCCTATGGCTCGTAATATTTTATTATGTTTTTATTGTTCGATTCTTGGCGATCTTTTGTCCTTAATATCATTCACAAGTAGGTAGACAACACATCTGGGACGTTTTTTGATTGTGACCGCATAAGACACTACCGCTCATGGCAAGCCGGTACCGAGTACCCCGATAAATTGGCCTGTCCTGGGATTTCGAAACTATTGACCGCACATGGCACTAACCGCACATGGCACTGACCGCATCTGGGAAGACATGCCACTTATAGTCCGTTGCAAATTATTTCGGACGGGATTTCCAGGCAGCTGCCGTGGGGTAAACCTACCTTATGGCATAGACTTGGAATCCCTTCTAACAAAACTGGCTCTTAATGCACTTGTAAATTAGTATAAATTTCAGGAATTACTTTCGTTACAGAGGTATTGTACTTAACTACATCAGGTAGTAGGTTGTATCAGGGATGCACTCCCAAACAGCATCATACGTACATAGTACGTACTTTACTAGTACATTTTACGCCAGTACGTACAGGACGTAAAATGTACGTACTTTGTACGTACATTACCTGTCCATAAAAGTACGTACATACTTGTACGACTTATGTATGTACATTAGACGTTGGTAATTGTATGTACATTATTGTACGTACTATGTACGTATATTAGCAGTTGTTAACTGTACGTACATTATTCTACGTACATATTACGTACATTAGCAGTCCATAAAAGTACGAACATACTTGTACGATCTATGTACGTACATTAGACGTTGGTAATTGTATGTACATCTGTGTACGTACTATGTACGTATATTACCAGTTGTTAACAGTACGTACATTATTCTACGTACATATTACGTACCTTAGCAGTCCATAAAAAGTACGTACATATTTGTACGATCTATGTACGTACATTAGACGTTGGTAATTGTATGTACATCTTTGTACGTACTATGTACGTATATTAGCAGTTGTTAACAGTACGTACATTATTCTACGTACATATTACGTACCTAAGCAGTCCATAAAAAGTACGTACATATTTGTACGATCTATGAACGTACATTAGACGTTGGTAATTGTATGTACATCTTTGTACGTACTATGTACGTATATTAGCAGTTGTTAACAGTACGTACATTATTCTACGTACATATTACGTACATTAGCAGTCCATAAAAGTACGTACATATTTGTACGATCTATGTACGTACATTAGACGTTGGTAATTGTATGTACATCTTTGTACGTACTATGTACGTATATAAGCAGTTGTTAACAGTACGTACATTATTCTACGTACATATTACGTACATTAGACGTTGGTAATTGTATGTACATCTTTGTACATACTATGTACGTATATTAGCAGTTGTTAACAGTACGTACATTATTCTACGTACATATTACGTACATTAGCAGTCCATAAAAAGTACGTACATATTTGTACGATCTATGTACGTACATTAGACGTTGGTAATTGTATGTACATCTTTGTACGTACTATGTACGTATATTAGCAGTTGTTAACAGTACGTACATTATTCTACGTACATATTACGTACATTAGCAGTCCATAAAAGTACGTTCATACTTGTACGATCTATGTACGTACATTAGACGTTGGTAATTGTATGTACATTTTTGTACGTACTATGTACGTATATTAGCATTTGTTAAGAGTACGTACATATTTACGTACATATTACGTACATTAGCAGTCCATTAAAGTACGAACATTCTTGTACGATTTATATAGGTACGTACATTAGACGTTTTTAATTGCATTTCGGAATATACTATGTTCGTATATTAGCAGTTGTCAATAGTACGTACATTTTTGTATGTTCTATGTACGTACATTAAGCAGTTGTATGTTTACGTAGGTATGATTTACAGGGTCCCGATTTTTACCTTAGTTTTGTCTTCTTTTAAGCGATGCAATTTTGTTACAGTAATAAATGCTTGTCATTTTATAACACGTACAAATTCAAAAAGAAACGTTAGGTAACACAATATTTTTACCTACGCTAAACTTGAAGACAAATGAAAAAATCGCATAAGAACATATATTATATTAGACTTTCATTTTTATATCATTCCATGGTATATCAAAAGTGATGTTTTTCATATCATTTATTGAACTTAATAAACAATAAACCATTGAAGAATATGCTTTTTGAATAACAATCAACTCATTTTTCGCGTTATAAGTTATGTTATAATAACGAATGCAATATAGTACATATATAAATATAAATCTGCTAAAAACAATCCTTTAAAGAAAAACAATTGACGAATTAGTTCAGGGAGAATTCTCACATCTGCTCGGAAAAATATTCAGATAAGATTTTTGTGCCATTTTATAAAAAACGGAATACCCAATCCCCTGGCGCTGCGAAATTAATCTACAAGTTCTGCACTGTTTATGAACAAAAAAGTGATATTATTTAAAGTAAAACTGTTTGTGAACTATTACACGTGTACAGATGTCGATGGTCAGTTGCAATTTTACAAAACTTAAAATATTAAAGCGGTGTACGGGTAGAACGAAACGGTCTAGGGTTTATTACATTTTTGGGAAGAATTCTAGGCAGGCTAACTTTAACATGTGGTCCATAAAGGAATATCAGGTACATAAACGAACCATTCTGCACACAATGACTATTGTGAATAAATGACCATTTCCCTGTAAAATTATTTAGTAATATATCCTTTGGGATGGCATTTTCCCGGCATTTTTCTTTCTTTCTTTTTGATTGAATTTTTACCAGGCATAAAAAGCTAAGACTTTACTTTAGGTACTCTCTGTATTTTTATAAAAAAAAATTCTGCACCAAACAAATTAACGAAAAAGTTATGTAATAATTAAATCGTCGAGATTCAAAAAATCATTACTCCGCAAGCATAATTAGTAATCTTAAGAGCTTAACTCTTGAAATGAATTATAATTTTTTTGTAAAGAACAACTGCACAAAATTTCAAAAAATCTGCACACTGAATTAAAACAAAAGTTCTTGGTGGAATATGACCCAAGTATATTTATAATACCATACACCTGGTGTTTGTGGAATGTGGACCACCCCTATAACTTTTTTATTATTAAAGATAAATAAATGAAATTTGGTAGATTGGTAAAATGCGTCAAAATTCATTTTTTCATGTTTTCAATTGCTTCCTAACTCTTCCGGTTTAACCGGAAATGCGCCTAAATTTCTTATTTTAAATATGACACCCGGTATATTTTTACTTATTTCGGTAAAATAGGACATTCTGAGTACAACAGCATGTCACTTTTTTCACTTTTTGACATTTCAAAATATTTTAATTTCTTTAATTTCAAATTTGAGGCTCACGAATATGTTAAAATAGTCAATTTTCAATCCAGTAGCCTCAAAAAAAAATAGATTTGTTCATTTGTTTTTTAAATCCTCTGAAACCTCGATTAAAGTTTACAGAGAATTGTTTTTATATAGCATTAACTCATTTTTTTAATGGAAATAAGGTTTTGGGCCACCAGCATATTCGAAAAGAGAATTTTTTTAACAACAATTATTAATGATACCACACAGTCGATGGTTCATTTAAATATTTTTAAGTAAATTATCATTTGACGTTTAAAATTATTTCGAGATTAATTGTCAAAAAGTGACAAAAGTGACATGCCATTGTACTCAGAATGTGCTATATGTTATCGAAATACGTATAAATTTACCGGGTGTCCCATTTAAAACAAGAAAGTTAGGCTTATTTTCGGTTAAACCGGAAGTGATGGAAAATAACTGAAAACGTCTAAAATGCATTTTTACACAATACTTACGTCCCAAATTTCATTTGTTTTATCATTAAATATAAAAAAGTTATAGGGGTGGTCCACTTTCCACAAACACCCAGTGTATTATATATGAATATATGCCCAATTATATACCGTCATTTTTAACAAAATTCTACGACCCTCCGCAAACAATTGAAATTGAAATATTTGTAACATATGATTAAGTTAATTATAAAGAAGTTTGACTATCCTTTCGACAGAACCCTGTGCAATTTTATTTGAATGTATTCTTGACAAAATTAATTAAAACCATTCTTTTTTTCGCTACTTCTTGAATAAAATGACTAGATTAATGAACATCAATGACGATAAATAAATTATTAATTATAACAATAGATAAAGTTAGGAATATCTAACTTACTGAATAATTCTTAATTATTATTGAATTAAAAGGACACAACACCGACAATTCATATTATAAGTATAGGATATACGACGGAAGACTCTCAATCTCAGAACGGCCGTATCTCAGACATCTGTTTCTACTTTAATCGAAATACACAATACCCGAAGGTCTCAGGTCAAAAACGAGGATGGATTTTTACCAATTCGTATATTCGAAAGACAACACAGGGATGAAAGTTTCACCAAAAATGCGCACTTGTCGTCTACGATTCACCGGCAACGCTTCCTCGTGAGAGTGTGTCTTTGGTTTGGTACCTACCTATATTGTTTATAAAGGTGGTAATTTCAACGTGAAGCAGTTGTAAGGTAAGTGAAGATAAATTTTTTTATCAAAATATTTAGATACACCAGAATCTAATTTTATTGCCTATTATTCAATTTTAACCTTTGATTCCAATTGGTTCAGGTGGCCAGTTAACTTTATTTATTAAGGTAGATTAACGGTTCCCCTATTTAAATATCAGAGATGTCTGGCAAACATAAGTTGAGCAAACATTATAAAAGCGCCGCAAAACAATTGCGGATGTTTAATAGTGGAACTCAAAGAGAAAGCATAACTAAAAATTGCAGTGTATCATGTCCCGCTCAATTAACCGATTATCACATTCGTAATTCAGATTTAGACCCATTCATGAATCTTGATAGAAATGATAGTGAAATAAATGATGTCAATCATGAAGAAGTCGAAATGACGAAATTCTGAAACAGCTATATTTTATAAAATCTTTCATTAAAGATTTATTATTAGAAATTGAGAAATTGAAGCAGAGACCTCTGGTAGACAATGCTCCGAGTTGTGCGCCCCTTTCTATTTTAAAGAAATTCAATCTTCCAATTGATAATGAATCGAAATTGTTGGAATTGGAAGGATTATTAAAGGATACAAACAATATGCAGAACCTGGTAAGATATATATATATATATATATATATATATATATATATATATATATTTTATATTATTGCCCCTTTTCTAACTATTTTATCTAAAATTTATATAATTTCAGGAAACTGAGCTGTGTCTATATGGCGGATCAGGACTCCAGGATTTTATTAAAAGATGTTTAGGGTATATCATCGATAACCAGATTGCCCTAAAATATAGTTGGCTCGGCAGACGCAATAAACTGCAATTTAGCAATATGGAAATTGCCAAAGTTATTCTAAGTAAGATGTTTTTTTTTTATAAGTACAATAACCATATGTATATAAGTTGGTAGATTTTCAATTTTACCTCTTACCAGAATTATTTTTTGTATAAGTTGCCACATTGATTTCACTTTTTTGTTTCCAACTGTGATGTATTTCGAAAATTGTTGGACTGTGACTATAATAGATATGTGAGAGCATTTCTATTAGTAATTGTACTATTTTATTGTTGTTTTAGGAGCAGCTATAAAATCAGGGAAATGCTGTAATCAAAAAGAGGCCGAGCAAGAAATTGCTCGGTGGTTACGCCGCGCACCTGACCGCCTAAAATTACGCCAAAGTCTAGTATAGTTTATTTTTATATTTAGTATATATATCTTTATTATATTATGCAACCTGTCGCGCCTATACATAGTTTTTCATTAATTAATATGATTATATAAGTAGTAAGTACTAAGTTTAAAGCGAATCGTTTGTAGTTTTTTTTGTAAACGTATTTTAATATAACAATAATGTTAATTAAGTATCTTTTTTTAATTACCACTCTTACTCAGTTTATTAATAATAATAAGTTTCTAAGCATTGGTACGTACATAGGACATACAATGTACATACATACCACTACAATTTTATTTTTGCACAAATGTTTGTACATAACACGTACACTTTTCACACAAATGTAAGTATATAATACGTATATTTTCAACAAAAATGTATGTACTATATACGTACTGTGTGTACGTACTATGTATATACTCTGTGTACGTACTATGTAAGTACTGGTTGTACGTACTAAGTACGTACATTATACGTACATTTTTCACAAAAATGTATGTACTATATACGTACTGTCTGTACATACTGTGTACGTACTGTCTGTACGTACTATGTACGTTCTGTGTGTACGTACTATGTACGTACTGTGTGTACGTACTATGTATGTACTGTATGTACGTACTATGTAAGTACTGGTTGTACGTACTATGTAAGTACTGGGTGTACGTACTAAGTACGTACATTATACATACATTTTCCACAATTATGTATGTACTATATACGTACTGTCTGTACGTACTTTGTACGTACTGTCTGTACGTACTATGTACGTACTGTGTGTATGTACTAAGTATGTACTGTCTGTACGTACTATGTAAGTACTGGTTGTACGTACTAGGTACGTACATTATACGTACATTTTCCACAAAAATGTATGTACTATATACGTACTATCTGTACGTACTTTGTACGTACTGTCTGTATGTACTATATACGTACTGTCTGTACGTACTATTTACGTACTATCTGTACGTACTATGTACATACAAATTTGTGGAAAATGTGCGTATAATGTACGTATTATGTACGTACTACATACATTTATGTACGTACACTGTACGTGTTTTACGTTCTGCCCGTACGTACTTTGTATGTACTATGTACGTACCCTTGCTGATTGGGCTTATATATAAAATAAGTATTTGAAGTTATTTTCGTTATATTTCGAGCTGTGTCTTCCAGTCAAGTGTATATTAATATAGTGTATAATAATTATTAATCACTAAAATTTAATGTGCATCCAAAGAGTATTAGTTGGTTACAGTACTTTTTTATATATTTCTGTACCACCCATTTTCGTACTAAAATGTAATCGGTCGAAACCTATACTATCGTGTAGGTGTAGAAGACAGTTCAGAGGTGAAAACCCACCTACCTTTTTGTCTTAGCGAAATCGGTGTTGGGATTTTATAAACAAATTATAGTGCAAAAATGCATTATTTTTGTTTTGTTTTTTAAGAATATTGCGAAAACTCATGAACATGAAGGGATTGTTATATGACACATAGGACTTTTGTAGGGAATCACAAAGCCTAAAAATTGGTTTGCTGTACAACACGATCGGACTATATTTCACTGAGAAAATCCGGGAAAACCGCTAAAAATTTATCTTTTTTGAAAAATTCATAATTTCGACAAATTTGAGGCTGGACAAACTATCTTTAGGGTAATGACAGGTAATAATGTGTAATTTATGTGTGTAGAAGATAGTTTCCGGCTGAAGCGCAGTTTTTGCACAATCGCGTTATAAACAATTTTCGCAAATTTTCTTGCAAAATGTGCGATTTTATGGGAAATTATTTTTTTTAATTCTGCAATTGCCATTTTAAATCAGAAACTAGTATCTTTAAAACGTATATTTTGGATTTTCACGTAAGAAGTGGGAAATGTACTGAAAAAGGCCCTAAAAGTTGCTCCGAACGCTCGAAATCGCATAAAATGCTGGCTTTTTTCCCCCACCACAGCTACCTGAGACTCTCTAGAAGCGATTTCGGGCGTTCGGAGCAATCTTTAGGGCCTTTTTCCATTACATTTCCCACTTCTTGCGTGAAAATCCAGGATACACGTTTCAAAGATACCTATTGGTTTCTAATTTATAATGCTTGAAGAATAAAGAAAAACTAATTTCCCATAAAATCGCACATTTTGCAAGAAAACATGTGAAAATTGTTTATAACGCGATTGTGCAAAAACAGCGAATTGGTCGAAAACCATTTTCCGCACACATAAATTACAAATTATTACCTATTACTACACCGAAGATAGTTTTGCCAACTTCAAATTTGTCGAAAGTACGAGTTTTTCAAAAAAGATAAATCTTTGGAGGTTTTTCAGGATTTTCTCATTATTCTTCTCGTTCTCATCTCGATCGTGTTGTATAGTAAACCATTTTCTAGGTTTTATGATTCCTTACAAAAGCCCCGTTGGTCGTATAACGTATAACTTTATAGACCAAGCAAATAACCAAAAAAATACCCTGTTTTTAACATCGAATCCTCTAGCAGGTGACCCGGATTTTTAGATAATATAGGCCAACAGAAACAAAACGTATAGGAAGACCCCACGAGACTATGAACATTAGGCATTGTTATTAACAATAAAACGTCAACAAATGAACTTTTTTGACTCTTTTTGTTCTCAATTAAAAACTCAGTTATTTTTGGGTAAAATGGGCTCACCATTCTCTAGGGAATTAAAAGTCCTTTAAAATGATTCTAAACCGACCTCGATATCTTCATTTCTTACTGAGAAAAATGGTATAAAGGCAAAATCGACAAATTTTTTGTTTAACACTTGTTATTGCGAAATTGAACCTGAGACTTTGTTATTTTGTAAAAAGTCGGGGATTATAGTATAGCTTAATATGCAAAATTCAATGTGTTTATATTTTTGCAATTTTTTTGTAATAACCATCTACGCACAACTAAAAAAAAAACGCGATTCTAAGATCATGGTGCCCTAGAGAAACATTTTCTCTATCGATATCAATTGTTGAATATGATAAAAAGCAGTTTTAAGATTGTTTAAAAAATTAAAGAAGAAAAACACTTTTCTTTTATTTTGGCACCTTATGTAATATATGCAATATCTCTGGAAATTATTGACGAATTTTGATGTTTCTTCTTTTAATTTGGGGTACCATTCTGAGCACATTACGAAGGTGCGATTTGTTTATTAATTTATTCATTAATTTATCACCTAATTCGTTGAAACAATTTTTTGGAAAAAAAAAATTCGCGAAAAATCCATTTCTTTGGTGCAGTTTTCATTGTTAAACATAGAAATTACTTGTTTAACTATAATACATGGCCACAGCAGCGAAAAAGAGACGTTAACTTAATAAGACAAGACAAGACAACTATAATACATAAATTATTGTCATTAAAAAAATAAATTTTAAATTTATTTATTGATAATAATATTATAAAAAAATACACTATGTTCATATCATTTGATATAAAAATAAAACAAAATATGTTAATAATATTATAATGGTACGTTTTATTCAATCCTTTTCCATGTTTAACAATGAAAACCGCAATAAAATAAAATTGTTTTTCTTCTTTAATTTTTTAAACAATCTTAAATTTGCTTTTTATCATATTCAACAATTGATATCGATAGAGAAAATGTTTCTCTAGGACACCATGATTTTAGAATCGCGATTTTTTTTATTTGTGCGTAGATGGTTATTGCAAAAAAATTGCAAAAATATAAACACATTGAATTTTGCACTAAACTATTTGATGAACCGATCTGAAATTTTTACCACATATTAAGCACTATAAGGTAGCTATCGAGCTACCTTGAATATCTCTTAAATAATTTTTAAATGTAAGACTAAACTTTACTAAGGAGGATTCAGGAATGGAATTCAGTGGGAGAATGACGTTACTTAAGAAATACTTAGGAATTATTTTAAGTTAAGATTTCTTTTTGCTAAGGAAGGTTTCTGAATACAAAATCGGACTTAAGGAACCATTTAGGTTAGGAATAATTTAAGGAGCGTTTCTGAATACCACCCTAAGGGTTGCTTCCATCATCGAATGGGGCTTTCCGGGTGTATAGGCGTCGATTAGGAAGTTTATATCAAGTGTTTGTGAAGACCATTTCATTTTCCTCGCGAAATTTGTAGTCATTCGCAATCCAGTACAAGAATTCAAGAGTCCAAGGACCCGAATCGAACGACTGACTGGTGGAGACTTGGGGGTTGGGGCATCCCCTGAAATTAGAGAAACGTGCGTCTCAATAGAGTAGGTAGGAGGGAGGGAGAGAGGTAGAGGGAGCGAGCGAGTAGTAAGTACGCGTGGTACAATATACAAGCCGGACGGACGGATTTTTTTCCGGGCGCCCGACCGCGTGTGCGTACGTCTCGCTCTCTGTACCCGATTGTACCCTATTTACGAAATCCACCAATCTAAATCCTCCGATTTACTGAAAATTTTTCGACGCCGTGGTGGGGACGAAAACGGCCCCGGCACGCCGCTCAAAGGGGGAGGGAGTCGAAGTCGGACGGGATCCGCGTTCAGTCGACTGACGACTTTCCGAGACGCTCTTCTACGAGAGCGCCTTACTTACCCACCTTATTTATTATTATTTTCTTTTAATTGTCATTACGTACCACACACACACACATACACGCTCGCTCTATCGCTCCCCCGCCCCTCACGCTCGCTCCAGATTTTTTTCCCGCTTCATCCCCTTCCACCCGCACATACGCTCGACGTTATTTTCTATCCCTCTCGCTCTGCCCGTCGGTGATTTTCCGTTTTCGTTTTTTGAATTTTCTTGTGCGCGCTGTGCTTACTTGGATTTTGAATTTGAAGTGACACGTTCCTTTTGACGCGAGTTCGGGTACCTACTACTACTCCGCTCCTCGTGGATGAACGCCCAGGATGACATAAGAGCCCCGTCGGACTGTCCGAAAGGTAAACCTTAACCCTCGATCGACACTTTTCCCGACTCGAGTTCCCAGAAATTCGGTCGAAGTTCCGGGAAAGTGCGAGCAGGTGGGGAAATTCCTACCTTCGTACTAACAAGTAACTACTTAACTTACTGTTGGGTTCGATCGTGACGTAGGATCGCATCGATTATTATTTCAATTAGTGATCGATTTCGCGAAATAAGTTTAATAAAAAAATCTAATGCGACGACTCGTTGCGGACTGTTTGGACAAGCAATACGTGTTTTCCCCAGAAAGCGAAAAAACGCACTAGTAACAGTTTTCAAGGGAAAATGTTAAATTTTTAAAATTGATTTATTGCAATATAATACATCAGCGCATTCTCATATTCCAGTTATGGTAATGAGGGTGCCATAAACCCGACTTGACCAAACTCAGAAGTTTCTGGAAACTTTTGGAAAGTAAGTTAAAAAAGTCAGCAGCTCTATTTGTACTCAAATTTACATTGTCTGTCATGAGAACATTTTATGTTCTCCGAGAACATAAAAACGCAGACTTTCTAAGACAAAAATGACAAATTGGACAGCCAGGAATAAATTTTCAAACTCTCGCAATTTCATTGTCCAGTATTTTACAGCCGATGTATGTATTATCGTACTGAAATAGTCCAATTTCAGTTCTACAAGTCTTAAAAAAATTTAAAATCAAATTTGAAACTTTCTAAAAACTTTCTACGCTTCCAACGAAGTCCGTTTGTAAATAATTTGTTTTAAATGTTCACGTCACATAGTCATATCTGAATTTGTCACTAGGGGCTTAAAAGCACCACTACGAACAACTGTGGATAATAAAAAGATAAATTGATAACCAGAAAAATTAGAATCGAAATAAGAATTTTCGTTTCAAATAATACTGATATTTTCATATCAAAATAGCCATATTCTCATATTTCAGTTTTTGTCTTAACCCTGCCTTAAGAACTTTTGAAGTTCAGTCCTACCCGGCCCGACTAAGTTTAGAAATTTCTGGATATTTCACATTAATGTGTTATTGATGTTTCAATCTGTGTATATTGATATTGAATTTTTATATTTTTCTTTAATCAATGAAACTAGATACCTGAAAATATTTTTAGTTGAAATTGACACAGTTTAGAAACTTCCGAATTAGTAGGTAATCGAGATCACTTCTAATAATCAAGTTGATGTTTCCAATATTTGTACAATTTGTATAGAATCACTTAAGTTAGCCATATTTCAAGTTTAAGTCCATGAAAGTTCCTTAAAAACATGCAAATAAATTCAAAATTCTCTGAAAATGTTAAACACAATTAACGAGACCAATTTTTGAAGAAAAAGTAATTTGAAATGTTTTACACTCGATCTAGCAGTTCACATTGAACTAGTCATGTTTCAGTTTTAAAGTGCCTTAAAACATTGAAAGTCCAATGTGACTCAGTCTGATTAAGTTTATAACTCTTGGAAACTTTAAAAACAGTTAAACAAACCATTTTTTACAGAAAGAGGTAATTAGAATCTGTGTAATCACTCATCTAATTTAATCTAATCACTCAAGCTGTGTAATAATTAAATCGATCTAATCATATTTCATGATATTTTTATTTTAAAGACGATCATGAAGCCTTGCAACATTTACAGTCCAATTTGAGTTATCCTGATTCGGTTTATATGACTCCTGAAAAGCTTTAAAAACAGTTAACACGATCAATTTTTTAAGTTGAAAGTGGTTTAAAAAATTTTACATTAAATCTTGCCATGGCCTTTTCATGTTTCAATCATGACCTTCTCATGTTTCAATTTTAAAGTTGATGAAATTGCCTCAGGTAAAATATTTAGAGTGCAATCTGACTTGGCTTGATTGGGTTTATAACTTTTGTGATAGGTACTTTAAAACAGTTGAATTGTTGAAGTAAAGGTTTGGAATATTTTACACTGGATCATTATAACCACATTGAGCTAGTCATATTTCAGTTTGAAATGTGATGAAAGTGCCTTAAAACCTGACGTCCGATCTTACTCAGCCTAATAACTAGATTTATAACTCTTGGAAAACGTTAAAAGCAGTAACAATATTGAATTTTGAAGGTGTCTTATTTGGATTGTTTAACACCTATCAATGCATTATCACATTGAGTTAGCCATACTTTACTTCAATTTTAAAATTGAAGATGGAGTTCGGTGGGTTTTATTGTCGTAAACACTGGGAGTTATAAACCAATTTTACAAGATCAACTTTTGAAGAAAAATTATTTAAAATGTTTTACACTCGATCTATGCAGATCGCATTGAACTAGTCATGTTTCAGTTTTAAAGCGCCTTAAAACATTGAAAGTCCAATGTGACTCAGTATGATTAGGTTTATAACTCTTCAAACCTTTAAAAAAGTTAACAAAAACATATTTTACAGGAAAAGGTAATTGAAATGTTTTTCACTAAATATGTGTAGATAATAATTAAATCGACTCTTAATCATATTTCAACTTTCAATTTGAGTCAATTCGGTTTATGACTCTTGTGAAGCTTTAAAAGCAGTTCACACTATCATTTTTTAAACTTAAATGTAATTTAAAGAATTTTACATTCAATCTTATAACTGCCTTCTCGTGTTTCAATCATGGCTTTCTCATGTTTCAATTTTAAAGGTTATGAAGTTGCGTTAAAATATTTAAAGTCCAATCTGGCTCAACTTGATTGGGTTTATAACTCTTGTGGCACTTTAAAACAGTTAAAACGATGAAATTTTGAAGGAAAAGATGGTTTGGAATGTTTTACATTTGATTATTTGAGCAAGACGATGGAAGTGTCTTAAAACCTTATGTTCAATCTGACTCAGTCTAAAAACTAGATTTATGAATCTTAGAACACATTAAAAGCAGTTAACAATATTGAATTTTGAAGGTAAGGCTTGTTTGGAATGTTTTATCAATATATTATCGCATTGAGTTAGTCGTACTTCAATTTTAAAATCGATGAAGATCCTCATAAAAATTTAAACTCCAATTTGACTCACCCTGGTTCGGTAGTTTTTATTATCCAAAACACTGGGAGTTTTAAAACCAATTTGCAAGATCAGCTTCTTTAGAAAAATGTTAATTGAAACGTTTTACACCTGATCTATATATTGTTTATATTGTATGTGTACGTATGTTTACTGACTAACGTTATATTAGTGAATATTTAATTTGAAATTTACCTATAGTACCTAAAACATTTAAAGTTCAATCCAACTATGCCTGAGTAGGTCTGTAACTTTCAGAACAATTAAAAGGATTATTTTTTGAGGGTTTATTTGTAATGTTCTACACTCAATCCATGCATAATCCCATTAAGTTGATCAATATTTCAATCTGAATGCCAATGAAGGTACCTCAAAACTTTTAAAGTCCAATTTGTCTCATTGTATTTAAAACGTTCTAGATGCTGTCGAAACGGTGTACCTACTAAATCATTTTTGTTAAATGGCTTGTTTCAAATAGTTGCTGCCTGTATATGTTTATGTCTAACACTGAAACATTGATATCTAACAATGATAACTGGTTACAATACATTAACATAACATTGAGCTCGTTAGTATTTCGGTTCAAAAGTCGATGAAATTGCCTTTAGACATTTAAAGTCCAAATGACACGAATCTAAAAGAAGTGAACCAGATCTGTTTTTAAAAAAATCTGATAGGTACTCTAATGTCCTATCTACATATTTTGCTATTAAGTATGCTATATTTCAAGTCCAATTTGACTAAGCTTAATGAGGTGTAGAATTTCCTATGCAAACATTGAATAAGACCTGTTTCTAAAAATGTCCTGTCTCCGTATTTTGATACTAATATAATATTTCAGTTTTATAGACAAATTGTCTCGAAAGTCCAATATGACCAAGTCTAATTAAATTATCAACTAAAGCTTTCTGGAAATTTTACAATCTCGAGCTTCATCACCTGATAAACCTATAGAAGATTTTTGACTGAAGCTGGTCGCTGCAATGTTAAATTAAATTTTTACTTAGACTGATAGATTTCTAGTTATTGCGATAGCTCGTCAATATTTCATGCCTGAAATTGGATTACAAACTAAAGTTAAACGGAATTGTTTACACTTTTGACTATTGCAATTAGCACAGGACGTTAAATTTGAAAAGTGTCACATGACCTTCTTTTATCTGTCAAGAAATTCTATCTTCGACATGATACCGTCACTGTTTGCCTTAAATGTACATTAGTGAATTTATTTTCCGGTTTATAGGATAGAATTATTGTTCCCCAGAAATTAGTCAAATTTCGTAATTTTACCCTCACCGGTCAATAGGTACCACCATTATTATTATTTACGTGGTCAATTAAGGCGGGGACCATCTTGTTCCTTCTCCGCCAACGGACCCCAGACCTAAAATTATCTACAGAGTGTTAAATCGGCCGAGGGAATAAATTCGGTTTTATCGCCGTATTGTCGTGTCGCGAGATAAATTTAATTACGTTCGCATTTCATTAACGCACGCGAAAATAATTATTTCATAAGGGGAGGAGAACGAAAAAGGAGGAGAGAAAGAATCCTTCGATAAGGCGTAAGACATTTTCGGGCCAGACTCGAGAGTGCTGTGCAGCGAACCAACAGATTTTTTTGGGAAAACTTGACTGTTCGAACTGTGCTTTTCGTCGTTTAGCACTCCGGATCCCGTTTTATCGGAACGTTTATAAATCGTCGGTTCTGACAATAAAGTACTTCGCTGTCGTAAGGTGTTAAATGCTGCGGTCACAAATTAAGCCGTATCAACATTCTTGTGTGTATGTATATTCAAACGTTGTATCCTTCACACGCCACAAACGATACACGCGTCATAAAATGAATTACCTGAACGGACGGCGTTTTCAGATTAAAAATGGATTTACGGAGAAATCAGGCGGGGCGGCCTCGCCGTCGATCAGAGAATAAATCCAAGCGCGCTTTTACGTCAAAGTTGTGACTTAAAGTGGTCATTTTGTCAAGAAAATAAAAATTGCGTTGGATGTTGACGTTGACTCATACCGACTGATTGTTTATTTGCCCGATTTTAGACGACGACAATTCTCGCGAAAATGGATAATTACTGAATTTCGTTAGGTATTTAATGGAAAGTAGCGGAAATTTATTTTATTTATTTTTATTTTCTCGAAAATAAAAAAATCTTACGTTTACTCTAGGTTTCTTTTCTTCTCCAGAAAAACAGATTTTCCCACTTTTGACCGACTGATGGATATTGACTGCTATACGTCCAAAACATGTATCTATACATACTTTGACATAAATTCCAATTTGGTTTTTCGACCTTTAAAAAGTATTTTTGAGCTGAAATTGTAAAACTCCCTCAAATCACAATTTTCGACGGGCCCATCATATTAGGATCAGCAGAAGCAGAAGTTCGGCACGTCTTCATTCCCCAATTATTTGTTTTAATTATTTGGAGACCATTTGTTCTATTTGTTCTTCCGTTTTACGATTTTCTTCTCTCGTCCGATTACCGTTACCTTTCCAAGTTAAATACGTTAATAATTACTTATCCAAACGGACGTTTAATTGATGTTAGATACATACGAAAAAAAAATTCATTTGCGTTTAGAAAACCATTAATTACCGTTAGTTTAGGTTAGGGGAGGGGGGCGGTTAAGATTTTTTTGGTTAATTCTGGTTAGTACAACGAGAACGAACTGTTTCGGTAAAACGATCGACGTGATGCTTGGCGCATGCGCAACGTTAAATGTGCGTTCCAGTAAAGTTCTATCGGTAATATTATTCCACCAGATGTTTGAAACATTTATACCTAAAACTCGAATATGCGAAATGTAATTTTGAACCGAAAGTCCTAACCCCATTTCCTCGTGACTTTAAAGAATCTAACCTAATGGGATTAATAAAATAAATTCGCAGTGCGTGTTGCGCCTGATTCAGTTCAACAAGAAATGTAATGAAAGTAACCCAACCTGGACCAAAGGAGCTATCCATGGTTTCTAACAGTAGCTTTGTTGTGATAGTACTTATAGGAAATGTAACTCAAACGTGATCTGGAGAATTACTATTGTTTTTGATGAGCGTCCAACTCTCCCGAACGTCCTAACCTAACGTATGTGGTACATTTATTAAGCTGCAATGACGCTTCATGTTTCATGTTCCCCCCAGCGGAATAGTTGCATTATTTGTCGCTAATTTGTACAGTCAAAATTGACTTTAGGTATAGCTTTAGTGATTTTGTATGTCTTTTATGGGGTACAATGTAGTTTTCAAAAATCCAACCCATTTTCAAAAGCTACCCCCGCCCCCAGTTCCAGAAATGGCCTAAAATATTTAATTCTGGGTTTCATGATATACCTGATGAAATATTCATCATATACCCTATGACGCCGATTAGTAGTAACTGACTGTCATCGTCATTCGATATAATGAAAATTTTATGAATCTTTCAATGCATTGCCACATTTTCTTTCAATTCGTTAAAAATATGAAATCACCTGAATAGCGAATTTTATACGCACATCGTCATGTCTGCCTTCGAACTATACCTAATGTAAGATTTTTTTATTAAAAATAGATCTTACCTTTTTTTCATTTTTTAGATAAATTCGTTTAAATATGCGTCAATCAAAAATATGTAACTTTCTTGTTGTCTAAACAAGTTGTGTATGATGGCGAATCATCAAACAAGAAGAGAGTTTCAGAGTTTCGTAACAGTTACGAATAAGATTTTATCCACCAAAATATGTACTTAGTATGAAAGATTCTGGATTGTTGAGTACAGTTGCTTCTATAAACTCCAGTAATGGTCAATTTTACTAATATTTTTAAATAATCAACCAAAACTACTTATATCTGTCTCTAAATTTGAATCACAGAACATCATGAATATGTTGTGTTTATTACACATACTTCCTAAAATGGAGAATAACGTAAACAATTTTGTGAGACGATGGGGAGAAAATGTGCTGTATACTCTTCGTTAAAGTCGCCGAAGGTAATACAAACATCATTAATAATGATAATAGCTGTTTCCGTTTCAGCTGCAATAGGCTTTGTTTCTCGAAAACGAGTAAAACTACAAAATAAAAAGAAATATGTAGTTACAAGTATGTACTACTGTATTTCGATTACTCATATCAAACGGTATCAGTTTTCATGAACTTTTGGAACTTGGGGATGACTTTTGAGAAATAGGGCTGATTTTCGAAAAGTACAATATATCTCATGTGAGAGCTGCAAAATAGCTAAAAATTTTATCTCTCCAGACCAGAGGGACGCAGTGTGGCTATTGCAGGTCAAACTCCAGTAGTCGTTGTTTTTCGGGAACACGAGCAGATAAACGGTACGAATTAGCTACAAATTATACCATTATTCCGGTGGTTGGAATATGAAATAGCTACTGTAGCTTATTAGGCTTCCTAGTTAGATTACTAAGGTGAACATTGCCCAATTTAATAAATACTATACACTTTTGACGGAATATGCAATTTGCATAAAATCCAAGCATATTTATAACATGCTGGCAACTACTTAAACATGTTTCCAACTATAAAACAAACCTACTAACGGAAAACCGTTGCCTGTACCGGTTATAGTCTTTGTACCTCCATCAAATTCAGTTTATAACTTGTATCACCTACATTAGACCGAATTTTCTGTATAAACTGCCTGCCTGGTTCTGGTTACTTACCTCTGGACCGTCCGAATCAGAGATCGAAAAGAGCGGATTAAAAACATCCCCACTTTTCCTTATTTGCTCTATTTCTTTTAATGGCGGTTTTGCGTATGCACGTTATCCGTCCATCTCTCAGTAGTAGCTCCGTACGTACACCCACGTCTCAAGGTAAGAGAGCGGTCTCGTCTCGAGATGCTCGGATTTTACCTGGTAATTATGTTTTCTCTTGAGGCGATCCTCAGTCGCAGTCAGTCGTAAGGAAGAGAATCGAAAATGGGGATTTTCTGAATTTTGAATGAAAAGTGGATTCGGGGAAAGTTCATCTGACTATCGATGCTTTATCGTAATATCGAGTCCTCAGTGGCTTTCTGGCGTTGAAGGAATTACCTTATTACAATCTCCTCATTTAATTTAGACGGAGTGACCTAATTATCAATTCTTAGACTGAAAGATCCAGCAAATCGTTCGAAATGCTAAATTCCAAATATATAGGAAATTCGCCACTTCGTTTCCGATTTTACACCGAAACCCCTGCTCGTCCATTAGACAATTATTTATGAATAGTTTTAATAGTTGTCGCTCCGCTGTATTACAACTAGGCAGAGTCTCACAGATAATTTCTCCCTGCCACAAAATAAATTATACAGTTGTCCACTGCTGATTTATTACCGTTGGGCTCCCTCTTCTTCTTAATCTCTGCAGCAGCTTCTGTAAGTAAACCTCCATTCGTTACGTGCGCCATTACCGTCCTCCTATAAGCGGAGTTTATAAGAAAATAGATAAATCATGGAAAATTAGATGACATGCTGGACCAAACCGGCGGATTTACATCAGGTGTTCAATGGAAACAGGAATTTCGGCGATTATTATAACTGGAAGCGGTGCAAAAACAAATTGGACATATATGTTGGATTTATTTCGTGTGTTCAGTCGAAATGGGAAATGTTCCAGGACTAAACCGATGGATTCCCGAATTAATATTAGGCGTTTATTGTATTATTTATATCGTGCGTTCGATAGAAATTGCAAGGTACAACAACGACTTGAATGACTGTTGAATTGTGTAGTGTGTTCAAGTGAATTTGGAAATATTCCTGGAACAAATCTATATATTGCTTAATTGATGTTGATCTAAATGGAGATTGGGACTATTATTAGATTTATATCCACTATTAGTGGATTCATATCGTGTGTTCAACTGAAATGGGAAATGTTTCAATACCAAATCAATATATTTCTGAATCGGTAGTATATGTTGTATTGATTGGGTCAATAGACCAATCATTGGAATCATATGGACCGTTTAACTGAAATGCAGAACTGTGCAAAAACTTCTTTGATGATTCTTGCATTTATATGTTGTGTTCAACTGAAATGTGAACTGATTTAGGTTCAGATCGATAAATTTCTAAATTGATATACGATATATTCTATAGAAATATGAAATAGTGCGAATATTTAACTTATATTTTGCGTTCAATTGAAATGGAGAATGTGCAAGGACCACTTGGACTATATATAATTATATATATATATATATATATATATATATATATATATATATATATATAGAAAAGGAAAAAAATAATGGGCCAAACCGCAGGAAGTGTGAGAGGGCAACCGTAGACACATGTTTCTGACTGTTGGTCGTCATCAGTACGGTGCAGCCTGTTCGATAGGGTTTTTTTTTTCCTTTTCTATTCATTTTGCCACATTATCACTTTCCCTATATATATATATATATATATATATATATATATATATATATATATATATAGATAGATATAGATATATATATAGATTATATATAATTCGAATTATATCGTGTGTTCAATTGAAATGTGAAATGTTTCTGGCCCAAACAATATATTCCTGAACTGATACTCTACATTCTATCTAAACAGGGAATAGGACAATTATTGTACTTATATCTACTCTGTTCGTGTTCAATCAAAATTGGAATCTGTGCAGAAACAACTTGGACGATTATTAGAGTTATATCGTGTGTTCGACCGAAATGTGAATTGCTTCAGTTTTGAATCCATAGATTCATAGAGTAATACCATTTGAAGGGTCCAGGGGAAAAACTGGCCAAGTCCAATAATTTTGTTATTAAACATGACACGCCATCTAGTAATGAAGTGCCAGCTCTTTCCATCCGTATATTCAAACAGGGGAATAAATGGATAGGTCGCAAGATAATGCCGAAATCAGAATTCATGTACGGGGCAAAAACGGTCTAAGTCTGAGCGGTACTGGCGAAAAATAAGCTAAGTCCATGTAATACGTATCAGCTCCGTTGCGTGTTTTTTCTTGTTTATCTTCATGATTAGACCTGTGCTCGCAGTATACGCGTAGTTATTATAAATTTGTCAATAAGTAATCATAAAATGGATGTGGATGGCAGTGGAAGTGTAAGCGATGCTGCTGGTGAAGTGCACGAAAGAAGAACCAAGAAGAGGATGACTTATGGTAGAATGAAGGAAGTAAACAAAAAACTGCGTCTGCAAACTCATGAGTTGGGTGATGAATGTGCGTGCAAACGGTTAAAATGCGCTGAGAAAATACCGCCCGCTGCGAAACAGAAACTTTTGCAAAATTTTAATAACTTATCGTCAGTAGATGAACAGAACTTGTACCTATGTTGCCTAATGAGTCTTGTTCCTGTACAGCGAAGCCGACCCAGGAAAAATGAAGAACTAGCGTCGTTGAGAGATTGTGTCGTCACTTACAAAGTAAGATATTTACTTAACGATGTAACCGTGGAAGAGGAGGTTTGTCGCCAGGAATTCATTGCTTTGCACGAAATCACAAAAGGAAAA
Source organism: Cryptocephalus moraei (assembly GCA_946251905.1). Taxonomy (NCBI): domain Eukaryota; kingdom Metazoa; phylum Arthropoda; class Insecta; order Coleoptera; family Chrysomelidae; genus Cryptocephalus; species Cryptocephalus moraei. The sequence goes on along the minus strand of OX276454.1, from coordinate 32,214,759 downwards.
ATCGAGCATTTGGTGAAGGCCTTGAAGGAAACTGGAACTGCCCCAAAAGACAGAAGAGGATCTCATACGAACCGTCCAAAGAAGTTAGCTCTTAGTACTAGGTACTCAAAATATAATGGATCACATTGCTTCTTTCAAAGGACGTGCTAGTCATTATAGTACCAAAGATACCACAAAGATCTACCTACCGGAAGAACTGGATTTAAAAAAGATGTTTTCTGTGTTCAAGAATAGGTATCCAGATTGTGTTGCGTCATATGACACTTACAGAACCATTTTCACAAGAAATTTCAACATATCTTTTGATTACCCAAGAACAGATACATGTAGCGAGTGTGATTCGTTTTTGGCCAAATTAAGGTGTTTGCAAAATGATATCCACAAGGCTGATGACAAACAAAAGGCTATTCTTAGCACAGAAGCCACTCTTTTGCGAACAGAAAATGATGTACACAAAAAGCATGCTCAACAATTCTATATAAGGAAGCGACAATCCAAGACTGCCAGCAGTCAAGATGAACTAAAGTTATGTTTATTTCCCGGTTTAAACTTGTCAATAATACGTATTCTGTAAATATTTTTTTTTTTTATTTAGAAACCATTTACTATGCAACAGGGGGAAAACTCGTTAAGTCACAGACATTCTAAGAAAAAAATTGAATTGCGCATACATCCTGTCACCCTGAACCCCCAGAATTTTAGAAAATAGAATTAAATATATGTAAGTTTTCGTTCTTAGCTTGTTATGGTCACACGATACACACAGTGAAATATATTAGATTAAAGGTTTAAAACGCGATTATCTCAAAACTGTGAATTTGTGACTTAGCCGTTTTTTCCCCTGGACCCTTCATTTGTTCTATTCATTCAATCAAATTGGGAAAGATGCCAGAAAAAATTTTGGCGATCGATCGCCATTGTATTGAACATTATATTGTGGGTGTTCGACTGAAATCGATATTTTAGGACCAAATCGATACATTTCTGAATTGACACTTCATGTTCTATAGCTATACAAACAAGGAATAACACGATAATTGGATTTATATGGTGTGTTCAATCGAAATTACAAACTGTTCAAAAACACTTGGACGATTGTTGGATTTGTATCGTGCGTTCAACTGAAATATGAATTGCTTGAGGTTCGATTCGATAACCATATTTTTTGTCGAAATGACATGTACCGATTATTAGATTTATATCGTGCAATGCGTTCACTCGAACTCATTGAAAAACGGACCATTGTTAGATTTATATCATGTGTTCAAGTGAAATTGGAAATGTTTCAAAACCAAATCGACATATTTCTGAATTGATATCATTTTCTATTGCATTAGTCAATAAGGCGATCATTGGAATCACATCTTGCGTTCAATCGAAGTGGGAAATAGGACAAGAACAAATTAAACGATCCGTGGATTTATATAGTCTGTTCAATAGAAATTGGAAATATTTCACGATCAAATCGATAGATACCCGAATTGCTATCAAAATATGAAATGGGGCGATTATTACATTTATATCGTGTGTTCAAATCAACTAGAACATAGGCTGAAAATGGACCGATTGCTATCCCGTGTTCGTTCAAAGTAGGCGCGGTGTGTGCCCTCTTTAGGGCTAGCTACATTAAACTTTTATTGTCTCGGTGTCTTAATGGTCATTTTGTTTTTGTTCTTTACTTTTTGCTTTAAATTTTGCAGTCAACTTGACGGCTCTGTCGTTCACAGTCTCGGTTTCAATTTTCTTGTACGTTTCAATTACGGAGTTCTCCCTTCCCGTAATAATTATTCGAGCAATAACAATAAATGTATATGTACGTGGTCCATTGTGTTCTCCGTGGTGTTGGTGTGTGTGTGTGTGTGTGTGTGTGTGTGTGTGTGTGTAAAGTAAAGGTTGTTTTGAAAAATCGGAATTCTTGTACTGATAGTATCCACCAAGGCGAAATGCACACACACGTATGTAAATAGTAATTGTTTCCTTGCCCACACAGACCAAATTTAAATAAAATAGAAATTAGTTATTGGGATTGGCTCTCTCGGATTATGAAATATTTTGTGATTATTGTTTCAGTAAAACGCTGTATACGAAATGAGAAGAGCCTGCCTTTCTTTCTCGCGAGCGATTTTGATCTCTCGGTCGCTTTCCCTCATAATAATTTAAGCATTTTAAGCGTGATCTTGTGTTTGTAAGTTAAAATCGAAAAATTTGCACTAACTAATTGTGTAACTTTAGTTTTCTATTTCAAGGGGGTCTATTCTCGTCAAAAGTTGGAAGTTTAGCTTGTAACTTAATAAGTGCTTAAATTGGTCGGTTTCTTTGAGTTTCATCAACTCCAACTTCACGAGGCAAATTCGCTTCCTGCTTCTTAAGTTTTACTTTTAATTTTTAAGTTCAACTTTATTTCGTACTCTCGAGTATATCGATAGAACTCAATTCTTCGACTTTAATTAACTTTTCGAATTTTCTTTTCGTTTCTTCGGTTTTGTGATATAGTCGTTTGATCCCGTTAAATTCTGGTGAAATAGATAGTCTTCATCGACTTTGTTTATATGCATCGAATTCGGAGGTTCTTTTAGATGTACTTAATTCCAGCTTCACGAGACGAAGTTTATATCTTCAGTTTTGAGCAAATGTTGTTTAATAGCCGCTTAATTTCTGGTCATTGTGAGTAATGTTCTTAGGCTTATTTAAGCCTAATATTATCTACGCCAACTCCATCAGGTGGGGAAATTTTGATTTTGCTTTTTGCTCCTTAAGTTTTTGTATGCCCAAAATTTCTGTGGCTTGTTCAACTCCACTTTGTACCCTCAATTTTATCGGTAGATATCATAAATGTCTTTGAATTTATCTACCTTTATCTAAACGAGACGTGAAATTTCGATTTTACTCATCGCTCGTTTGGTTGTGAACAATAATCGTGCGATGTCGAGTTGAATTTAGGTTAAATGAGCAGTTTCTTTAGCTTGCTTCACTTTACTTTGTGTCCTTCTTCTTCACTCCATTTCTTCTTCCTCCTTTACTAGGTGAAGTTGCTCCTTGCTTCTTCAGTTTTTAACAAATGTCTTTTGATCTTTACCTAATTTTAGGCCTATTCAACTTTACGTTGCATCCTCTTCAAGTGTTTTTCGAATTGGGTCCACGCCAATTTGATAAGTCCAAGTTTGAGTTTGCATTTTGTTCGTTCAGTTTAAGAAAGGTTTTCTTGGATTTGTTCAACTCTACTTCGCACCCTCCAATGCATCGATCGAACTCAAAGTTTTCGTTGAATGTAGTCAACTTCACGAGGCGAAGTTTCGATTTTACGGTATGACACTTCGGTTTTGTACAACATTCCTTTGATCCCCAGCGACTTTGGTTACATTTTTTTAACCAGCTTTTAAACTTTCTTCTGGTTTAGTCAATTCCAACTTCACGAGGCTAAGTTTGGATTTTCCTTGTTGGTTCTTCAGTTTTGAACAAACGTCGTTTGATCTAGAGTTGTATTATGGCATATACGTGTAAATGTTTGGATTGCTTTGTTTGAACCCTTACACTTTTCGTCTTGTCCCTCGTTGCGCTTTTCTCTCTTGCCTTGCCGGTTACCAGCCGCGGAAATTTTTAATGACCAATCCGCGATTCCCATACTCCTGACATCTGGCTTTCTTCGGGCGGATGGACTTATTGCCTTCCCGCTCACTCGTGCTCTCTCACTGTGTTCCTTCTCTCTTTTTCTCCGGCGATACTTAACATCGTAACAACTGAAAACTCAAAAGAATTTAATGTTTTCGTGGAATTCCGCTACGAAAACGCCGCATTTATTAGGTACTTCTCGGAAGCAACTAATATTAGACGCGTCGAACGATTTTTCAGGAGAATCGAATGGATATAGATCGGATGGAGCTCGAGAGTACGGTTCCCTAGAGAAGAAATAACGTTGACTTGAAGACCAATTGAAAATTGAGTTTTGGACGAAGTTCCAAATTGCCAACCGTGCCAGAAGCATCGTGTTGGAAATTAGGTCGAGGAAAATGTGGTCTTGGATTCAGATTTTTCTTGAATTCTGGATGAGAAAACTGAATTGGATCTCTGGTCGAGTTTTAAATATGGCTGGCTTTATCTCGAACATAGTTCTGGATATCTCTCGTCTGAACCAGACCCACCATTCTGGATTAAAAAGCATCAAAGCAAAGATTCTGGAGCTCTGATTAAAAAGCATCAACCATCTTTTGAGACTTTCATTTCCTTTGGCTGGAGAGACTTTAAGGTTTTCTACGATTGTCGCCACTCCGCCTTTAAGCACCATGGACTTCTTCTTTTCTTCATTCTGGATACCTACCATTTTAATGTTGGCTTTTGAATGTTAACCTGGAATTTCTAAGAAAGCAGTTCATTTCTGCCGGTTACCTAAATTACATTTTACAGTAGATATCAATACCCGGTAGGAACAAGACCATTGAGGAGACCGAGGCTCAGATAGCGAGACAACATAGTCAAAGACCTGAAAACTATGGAAATCGACGAGTGGAGGAAAGCCATGATGGACAGAGATGGATGGAGGTTGCAGCTAAACCCCACGAAGGGTTGTAAAGCTACTGAGAAGAAGATTAGATATTATCAAGACAAGTTAACAACGATCGTTCAGAGCGAGTTTTACAGTTTAAACAAACCAGTCAATCTAATATAATCTTTTTTCTGGTAGAACTGCTTCATGCTCAGCCTGGCTCTGGCTCTAGCAGAATTCGATTCTGACTCTAAACGTATGTCTAGATAAAATTTTCTGCTTGTTAGAAAAGTTTTGTTCTTTTTGGTTAATGCTTTCGTAATAGTGTGCGTGTACGTTGTATTTTTGTTTATAATCTCATCGTATAACGTCGTTATTACACGTTTTATTGTCCATAGCTCGTTTAATCCCATCTCGCATTTCAGTTACGCCGTACTTGTGTGTGTCTTGGTTGCGAAACGCGCTCGTAGTCAAATATTTGCGCGCCGAATTCGAAAAATCCTTCCCGCTATGTTTGAGCAAAGAAACGTCGTCGAAAACAGAAAAAGTAATAATAGTAATAATCCGCCGCCGCCGCCGCTCTTTTATGTTACCTTCTGTATAGTCGTAAATCCAGCTATCTCGAGATCTTCGCCAGCAAAGCCACGGATAAAGTCATAAAATTAAAATTAATTCTTAATTCTTCGTCAAAGCCCTTATTCAAATATACGGTAAGCTAATTAAACACCTCGAGAATTACCGGAATACTTTGGAATAATTTGTTTCGAAAACGTTTTTATTGGACGATGTGTTTGTCGAGCGAGCGAGAATGAAAGAGGAGAGAGATAGAGAGAGAGAAGAGAAAGAGAGAGGACACAACACCGGTGCGCGGCATGTTCTCTGTGTCTATTAAAGTGACGTTATGGGACTTTAAACGGATTTTTAATTTGTTACTCCGTTTGTCTTACCGGATTCTCTCTAGTCGATTACTTTATTTCTACCTGATAAAGCAAACAAATTGATTACCGCCATAAACCGGGAAATACTTAACCGGAGGATTCTAAAAGTTTGTCCGGCGTTTCGCAATAATTGGCCGACACCTCTTCTCGACCACGTACGAGGTTCCCTTAACGCCTTATAGATTTTGGCTTATCCAATTACACATTGTGAAACGCATACATACAGTACGATTGATTAAATTTCGTGTCCAAGAAACGTATCTTAAGAACTAGGTAGTTAGGTACTATATATAAAGTCGCGATCATTTTGGAGTCTTGAGGAGGCCAAGCTACGAGTTACGTTTCTTGTGTCGAAAAAGCCAACTATACAAGAAGCAGAACGTAAATACAGTATGATCGTTTAAATTTCTAGACCAGTAGAATCAGACACCTCGACACGTATCCACTTACCAAAGAACATCATGGTTATCGTGGCTATTTGGAATCCTGAAAAGGCAAACTATGACTTCATGTTTCTTATTTAAAAAAAAAACTATTAAACAAGAAGCAAAGCACAAATGGTCTGTATAAACCTTAGATGCAGTATGTTTGTTAAAATGTCTGATCTAGTAAACTTAGATAAAATAAGTCGTAAGTAATTACCGTATTATAGAACATCACATCGACCGCATCCAGTTTAAAGTTCAGAATAAGTCGTATGGACGTATCTTATCTTATTACCAAAGAACATCGGGGTGCACCCGAATTGCGGTGCGGATTGCCCTGCTCGCTAATACCCTACCCGAATTGCGGTGAAGAAATATTTTCTACCTGTTGCTGTAACCCGACTTGCGGTACGGATCCCACAGTTATAAACTCGGTCATCGGTCCTATTCGTTTTACCAAACATCAATTGTTTATCTTTGCCCCAACAAGCGATAGCGAATAGAACGCAAATAGTTCGAAAACAGTTCCATACATTATTTTTTATAAAATCACACAGGTACGAATTTACCTATCTTGGAAGGTACACCGGAGTTATTTAAAATTATCGTTAAATTATCATTCAGTAGGTAGAGGTATCGCCTAACTTGCCGGACCGCAATTCGGGTTAGGGTTTAACTCCCTTTTTCAGAACTGATATACCTGTAGGTCCTCGCGCCGCAATTCGAGTGCGCCCGAACGTCGTGGTCAGTTTGAAATGCTGAGAAGACAACCTACGAAACCACCAAAGAACATTATGAACATCGTGACAATTTTCTAAATCCTGAGAAAGCAAGTTACGACTTACGTTTCTTATATCAAATATTACTAGACTAGAAGCAATACCTACGTGTATTGTGAATCGTAAATACAGTGTGGTTGTTTAAATTTTTTGTCCAGAAAGCTCAAGCTGCTTGAAACATGCCATCTCACTCCATGCTCAAATATTAAATGTATATCAAATGTAAAAAAATTATGTCGAACTATACAACAAAAATATCTACTAGACAAGATGCAAAACGCGAGTGTTTTGTATTGTGATCCGTAAATATAGTGTGAGTGTTCAAATATCTTGTCGAGTAAGCTCAAATAACGTAGGTCGTAACTAATTATCGGAGAACAAGATGCCAATCGTAGCTAGTTTAATATTTTTAGTAGACGAGCTACGACATACGTTATACGTTCCTAATTTCAAAATGAACTATTATACAAAACATAGATCGCAAGAATATATTGTGAACAATTATGTTTTTTTTTAACCTTTTAATAACATGTTTGTTAGTTTAAAATTCTGAGAAGACAAGCGGCAACTTACGTTTCTTGTGTCGAAAACTACTAGACTAGGAGCAAGGCGCAGGAAGTTTGGGTATTGAAACCGCATATATAGTATGATTGTTTAAATTTCTTGATCAGTAAGGACAGATGACATAGGTAGTAAATACACACCATCGCCATGCTCATCATAATCATTTTTATATCCTGAGAACGCAAGCTACTACTTACGTTTTTATGTCAAAACTCCCACAAAACAAGAAACACGGCGAAAGCATTTGTATTGTGAACCAAATATACAATATCCATTTTGGATAGAAGAAGAAGACGAAATATACAATATGATTGTTCAAATATCTTACCCAGTTTGTTCAGATGCTGTAGGTTGTAACTAATTACCATAGAACATCCCCATCACAATCGGTTTAAAATTTTGAGATTCGAGCTAGGACTTACCTACTTTTCCTTATTCAAAAAACTTACTATACAGAAAGCTGAGTGAGGTGTTATGAAACGTTAATATAGCTCAGTAAGTCGCAACTAGTTACAGTAAAAAAATCATGATTCTGACGTCTGATGACAATCAGAACATGATTCTGACCAGCTTAAAGTAGTATCATGACAAGCTACATCTATAAAAATACCCTAATAGGTACAAGGCTTGGTATTTACCACCAGAACATTACAACCCTAGTCGCCATTTTGTGATGACAAGCTTTGACTTACATTTCTAGTATCGGTATAGTCTACCGGACAGGAGGTAGTGCAAAAAGTTTGTATTGACTAATACCGTATGATCGTTTAAATTCATTATAGGTTAAACTCCATCGGCGCGAAACGTAAGTCGTAGCTAGTTACTACACAACATAATGGCCATCTTAAAGGTGTGTTCTATATACGACCGACGTTTCTCGTGTTAAAAATTAAAGATACAGAATTAAAGTCAACTAAATCTTGTGACACCACAGTTATTGACCTACATTCCTCTTATCTCAACTTTATAAAACTTGTACCAAAGTCATTATAAACAGACTAAACAAACTGCTTGATGGGCACCAAGCAGTAGAGCAGGCAGGGTTTAGAAAGTGTACAGTACAAGTGACCATCTATACACCCTAAGGATCCTGATAGAAAAGGCCAATGAGTACAACCTATCTCCCTATCTGGCTTTCGTGGACTATGAGAAGGTCTTCGATAGTATAGAATGGTGGGCTATCGAAGAAGCATTAGTCAACAACCGAATAGACTGTAGATGTAGAATACTAATAAAGAATATCTATCTAAATACCAAAATGACCATACTAATAGATACGGATCTGAAAACCCAGCCAGTGAAAATCAGTAGAGGAGTAAGACACAATATTACCGAAACTATTTACCGTTGCACTAGAAGATATTTTTAAATCTTTAGAATGGGGAAACACCGGAACACGGAAAATACCTCAATCATCATAGCTACGCTGATGACGTAGTGCTAATAGCCTCGACGAAAACGGAATTATTATTACAGAACAGACATTACAGACAGTATTTCATTACAGAAGGGACTAAAAATGAACTTGAATAAAACAAAAGTCATGACCAATGAACAGGATAAACAAGCGATAAATATAAAAGGAAAGATAATAAAAATAGTCAACGAATATGTATACTTGGGTTAGATTTTCAAAATCAACAGAGAAAATCAAACAACGGAAATAAGTAGAAGAATAAGAATGGGAAGGGCTGTATTTGACATACTTTCTTATGTGCTTAAAAACCAAAAGATCCCTCCTAAACTGCGATCTAAAGTATTCAACTCATGTATAATATGTGTTCTTACGTATGTGACCCAAACATGGATATTCATTGAATCAAACGTAGTTCGAACTCCAAGAGCCATGGAAAGGCATATGTTAGGGATATCGTTAAGGGGACACAAAACAAACATGTAGATTCGCTACAAAACAAAATTAATTGGCGTTATTGGACAAGCGGCTAAGTTAAAATGGAAATGGGCTGGTCACAATGAACGCCTGGAAGATGGAAGATGGAACAAGGAAATTGGCAACTGGAGGTCCTACACAGCAAAAAGTTCGCGTGGAATACCTCAAATGCTATGGAGGAATGTAGACAATGGGGAGAGGCCTCTGTATCCAGATGTGGATCTGAGTAAAAGAAATGCTTAAAAAATCTTGTGAAGTATACATGTGGAACCTCCCTTCATGCAAGTTGTCAGGTCGTCAACAAATTAATTCACGAAGCCGTGAGAGTTCTCTCGGATTGTTAACAAAAATTAAATATGCTATGTTGCACAAGTGAGTTTTTGTTTTATAATAAATATCATGTAATATTTCTAATTGTTTCAAGATCCTATTCAAACTTCCGCAATTAGATGACTTGTTTAGGTTTTTACCTGACGATTTAACCGTGAAATGCTTATGAAGTTATCAAGGACTCTTCGTGTACGTAAACCGCGTGCATTTTCGTTTTAATATATTTTCCGTTTTCCGTTGCTCGGCAGAGTTTAAAGTTTCAAAGAGCGTTATATGAGGGGTTGTTTCGTGTGCGGCTGCACAGAGCAATCAATTTCACTAAATTAAAGAAGTAACAAAAGGGTGATAAAATCCATTAAAACGAAAAAGAAGGGCTGGGAACTTATCCGATATGTGATTTCGAAAGGGAGGCTTTTATTATAACTCGGAGAAGGGTCGCGTCTAGATATACAGATGCGCGTATGCAAATTCGCCACGTCCCCAAATTTAAATTTGAATGTGTTTCGAACGAGTTACCAGCAATACGATTCGATATTCTACGATTTTCAGACGGGGACACGGCGAGCACTCCGCTTGGTAAGCCGGCCTCGGCGTGGCAGTTGGTCAAATAAATCAGAACTTGATATTACAAATTTTTAATCATATTCATATGGGCCCAGTGTGCTTTATTTTTTTTTTTGTTATTTTATATTTCGTCCTTTTTTCTCTTCATTCGCCGGACCGACTGGTTTACGTACAAAGCCGGTGATTCTCCGGGATTTTCTGAATGTCGAATACGAAACGGTGGATGGAGGCACGTTTCCTCATTTTTGAATATTCCGATTCTTGTTATTCCGATTGTTATTGAAATTGTGCATACAACTGGATATTTCGGAAAGGACTCGCCCCGATTCAATCCGACAGGTCACCATTCTCCTCGTTCATTCTTTCTCCTCTAACATTTATAAACAATTTTTTTTTATTTCTTTAAGATAGCACAAATTAACAAAATTTTCATCCGTTACGATAACCGACTTCCGTAATTCCAAGTGGGTGTCAGATAGAAATGTTTTACTGGATTTATATCAAAACCGTTCCCATAATAACAATAATTACATTCTACTACGACCGTATCATCAACGTTTTAGCGAGTGTTATATCTTTCGTATTGTTATTATTTATTGTATTGTTTTAAGTGATTCCGTCGAATGTGCTGGCGTGGACGTTCCGTGCCCGCGATCGTCGTCGTGTGCTTATTAACGTTTCGCATTTTGCTGAGGTTTCTACAAAATTTTTAGCGAAATATTCCGTTCAGACTTCGCGCGGACAAAGGAGTCCGTCATTTGTATTACGAAGAAAAGAGAAAACGGCAGTCCTCGACGGTATTAATTCAAAATTCTTTGTATACATCAGGAAGGTCAAGAATCTAACCTAATTCTCCCGGAGAATACCTAAATACAAGATCGGAACCTGAAAAATTGAATTTTATCTATCGTTTTTAAAATGACTTGTACCAACTAAATCCTGAACCTAAATCATAATAGAGTCTAGTGTAGAAAGAAAAGAAGCTGAAATAAATTTTTACAGATATTTTAAGGTTCTAAAAGATATTTGGGGGGTGCCTACCAGATGACGAACCCGTGAACATGTACAGCTAATTTTGCTTAGTTTTTTTAAACAATGGACAAAAGTGAAAAAAAAAACTTTTGTTCATACGTTTTCTTTACGTTATTAAGACAAATACTTCAGATAAAAGTTGTAGCCTATTAAAAAACCTTTAATTTGGCGTTTTATACATTCAAATCGGTTAAGAAATGCCTGAGATAATGGCAAAAAACGCTTATTTTTGCATTAATTTCTAAATATCAATTAACTTGTTATTAACATAATAACATGTGATATAACTTTTTAAAAATGAGGCATTTGATGTGTTTTTAAGGTGTGCTAAATTTCAGTAAGATTAATCAAATAGTTTATAAGTTATTCTAATTGTTTATACCGGAAAGCAATTGTTTAAACAATTGTTCTTGCCTAAATAATGAATCTAGGTAAATTTTGAAAGTTGAAATAGATTTCTTGTGGTTTTAACTGTAGGACATACAAAAAAAAATGTATATTTTTTAAATTTATTATTAAAAATATCGTTTGAAAAAGGGGTTACTTTTTATCTAATAATCATTTAGAATAACCTTATTCGGTTAGTCGAAGTAGTTGTTTTTGATGGTATCTTCAACCTAACCTAAATGTTTGGAAAGGTTAAACAACATATTCAAGAGATGCTCATCAAAGTGGAATACAAATTTAGAGTGCTATTAATTTCCCTTATATTATCTTTCCGGTACGTTCTACTATTCCTGAAAATATTAGGTATGAATTGATCGTTAAACCAAATGATCTAGAAAAATTCTAGAATTATATAAATTATTCTTAATATTTATTATAAATTTTAAAAATAACACGCGTTAGTGGAAGGTATTAATTCTCGAAGTAGAATCTTCTGGTAATTTCTTCAGGACCTTCTATACAACCTAAATATTCTAAGTGGTTATTAGATCAAAACGTGTATAAAAAAGCTCATATACAGAAAAATGGAAATCTAGATTGATAAATTTCTTTTAGGGATTATTTTTGTAGTAGCTCTTCTACAATCCCAGAAATATTTGAATTCCTTAAAAAGACTTAGAATATATTAAATTGATCTTTATCATAGAGTATAGTTCCAATAAGGTGGTAACTGTGCAATCGCTCGTATGTCCAAACCTACAATATCATTGTATAATAAACGAAAAAATAGATCTTGAAATTTTAGCTATTAGACCTCATAACTAACATAGAATCGCAAAAAAACCTTATTCGGTTTTTGTTAACACTATCTTCGCTTTCTATTGTCAAAGAAGTTGTTTTTTAACATTTTATAATAAAGTATGGTTTTCAGTTTCTGGCGGAGGATTTTAAATGAATTTTTGAAAATCAGGTAGACCGTTTCGATTAAAAATATATTTTATTGTCCTTGTGGCACATTGTTATTACAATTTTTTCAGATCTTTGTTGATTGTTTAAAAGGCTCAATCAGATTAAATCGCTTCTTTTGGACAATTTTGCCGTTTTTATCCACATCAGTTTATCCACAACAGAAACTTCATTTAATTCCAAATACATTCAGAATGTAGCTATACGTTTTTGTCATGTAAAAGGGTCACATTTATATTTTTCAGATTTTTTTTAAAACGCGAAATATGACCTAAAACATGAATAAAGGCTTTTTTCTTTTTTACAGTTTTTCACCCATTTTAATGCAAAAGCAATAATGAAAACTTCTTATAGTTCAAGTACCTACTTGATGGCACAAGCAACTAGAAAAATAGGATTTTTATAATTAACATAGTCCATTTCCATTCATTACAAAATTCTAAAAAAATTTAGTACATACTCGAAACACAACAGAAAAAGGTTTCTATATGTACCAAGCATCACTTTTTTATTAATCATGTGATATTAAAATTAGTGAAAAACTGTAAAAGAGCCAGCAAAGAAGTATTTATTTTTATTTTTATCCTATTTCCTCTTAAAAAAACTTAAAAAATTATTTGTAAAGCTTTTTCGTAAAGAAATTATGGAGATATTCGGAATATATTTATAACCTAATGAAGTTGTTAAACGTGCCGCAATTTTTTATTTTAGTTGTATGTGCCTCAAAATAAATCAAAGACCGGTTAAACATGTTAAAATGCTTAAGAAATTAGGGTTTTTGACCCTGTTTCACCACCTACAAATATCCGAAAAACGTTAAGTTGATAGAAGGACAAAATATATTTTTTGGGCAAAACATTCAAACATTTAAAACATTCTAAAAACTTGCGTTTTCGTCAAAAATATTGAAACAAGTACCATAATTATGAGCGTCAAAAATCCCATAACATTCGGATCATGTAGGAATGAACTATCGTTGGAATTTTTGTTGAGGGTGTTTCTGGGTCTAATGAGCTAAAACTTATACATGAAGGTAGTTTTTGTTTAGCCTAACGAGCTGTAGTATATTTGGCCATCACAATGGACCATTGGCAATTAGAGACAATAGTGTATAATACTGGGTGATCAAGAATGACTGTTTGAGTTGGCAATCTTACCTGGAGGATTTTTTTTGCCTAAGGGTTTGCAACGCTACAACCAGATATGTTTATTTGACAAAAATTTTGCATAACAATCAGCGATAAGATTATAGGTTATGTGAATAAAAATTAACGCTTAAAAAATGAAACTCGAAATACAAAACAATGATTTAATTAAACAGCTAAAGGTAATGCTCAAAATGTCCCCCATTTTGGTCCAGACATAAATTAACTCTTCTTTTTAGGCTCTCGAAGATATTCACCAGCATATTGGGGATAATGTTTGCCACTTCCTGAACTATTGCCTCTTGCAGCTCTTCTTCAGTATGCAATATGTTCCTAAAGACATTGTCCTTCAAGAGCCCAAATAACGAAAAATCTAATGGAGTGAGATCTGGGGACCTGCTTGGCCAAATGCCCTGACTAATTTTTCTTTCGCCAAAATTCTCTCTTAAATATCCCATAGTAGCACGACCCGTATGTGCCCTTGCAGAGTCTTGTTGGAAATATCAAATTTGACGCTCTTCGTCTGTTAATCGGTTTATAAATGGCCTCAAAAGGTATTGGGGATATATCTCTCCGAATTAACGGTAAAATTAAAAAATATCGGCCCATACACACGCGTCCTTGAGACTGCCAACCAAACACCAACTTTAACCGAGTGCAAATGTGTCTCTCTGATAGCATAAGGATTTTCACCTGACCAAATTCTGTAATTTTGTTTATTCACATAGCCGTTGAGATGAAACCAGGCTTCGTCGGAAAAGAAGGTATTGTCAAGAATATCATTATTAGTTAATATGTCATTGAACCAATTGCAAAATAAAACTCTCTGCGGGTGATCAGGAGGGGTTAATGACTGGACGATGAAAATTTTATAAGGGTGGTACTTTAATTTCTTTTTAAGCACAGTGGAGCAACTTCCATATGATAAACCTGTAAAACCGTGAATTAGAACAACATGGAGAAGTGGAAGTCTTATGGGTAAGAATGAAAATTGGTTGAATAGGAGGCATAAGGACCAAACCTGTCTGAAGGGAGAGCTTTCTTAAGGATTTGGGAGGACTTCTTTGCGTTCGAGTTCTGATATCCTCGACAACTTCCTCGTTTAGAGTAGAAGGTCTACCAGTTGATTCTTGTTTGCTTACGCTCCCTGTGTTTAAATAACGTTCAACTACTCGCATGCAATGTTTCAGAAAGACAGCAAAAGTGACCAAAGTCTCTGGAAACAACTCCTGAAATTGCTGGTATGTCGCTGCGAGAGAGTACTGCCAACCAGTAATTGGGTTATAAATCCCGCTTCGAAAGTACGCGATTCCAATGAAAACTTCGTGTTGTAACGTAAAAACCATTTTAAATAAATAAAGAAAAGAATACCAGAAATTTGAATTTTAAATAGCAAATCCAAATTACCAGTTGTACCATTTAAAAATTAAATTCAGCATTGCCACGTCAAACAGTCAGTCTTGATCACGTTGTACAATGACACAAGTGGTATTAACTACTAAATTAGCGGTGGTTTCTTCAAAACCGTCTATAGAGCTTAACTAACATAGAAGGGTTATACATTTAAATTTGTACAAAAATGTACAAATAAATCTAGAAAATTGAATTTTTTTAGAGGTTATTATCGGTTAATTCTACTATTCTAGAGTCTTCTAATTGGAAAACAAATGGGGTGATATAGAATAGCTCTAAAATTGTTAAAGAAGTACAAAAATATTTAATGGTCTTCCTTGTTTATGTAAGGTTCTCCAAATTCCCCACGGGTGATTTTCCATGACAGAATATTATTTATTAGGTCACACCCGTGTTCAATAAAATTGAATTCATTTTAAATTTTGTTAGTAACTGGTGATAATAGGAAAATTATTTAAAATAAGGACCAGAAAGTGGATCCTCTTCTAAGTGAATATCCTCAATTCATAATATAGGGATTGATTGGATATTCTTTGACTAATAAACGAAAATTTTTTGAAACGTTCTCCCAAGTGGTTAGGTACTTGAAAATATGATTGAAATTGATATGATTTAGGTGAGGCTTTTCAAAGTGATTCTCCGTATTCGTCTCGATTCTAAATAAGAATTCGTTTTGTGGGATGTGGAAAATCGATCGGATCCGCGCTAAAATTAAATGAACTTTAAAATTCCTAATAGCCTACGAACTTTGTATTCGTTCTACGTAAATTAAAGCTGTTCCATATCAGAAATTTAGCTCGTTAACTATTTTTTGATTGGTACCGCGCGCGCGCGCGATAATCCGCCCGAATTAACATCAATTCCACTTTAATCCATTTTTTTATTGTTTCACTTCGTAACGACGCATAAGTGCTCTCCTCGGCACATCAAATTTGTGTCGATTCCGCCACCGGTTATTGTCTCACTCACTCTCACTCTCTCTCTCTTTCTCGCTACCATCGACGATATCGTTAAACTCGCGTAAGCAATTAAAATTTTTCGAGTCTCGATTGTCTTCATAAATATTTATTAGTATTCGTTAAAGTATTGTTCTCGGATATATTAGGGTGTGACCGAACTTACTACATTAAAAACATTTTATTGCATCCTATAAACGCAATTTCTACTGTTAGTGACCCGCTTAAGACTCGACAAGGAGAGCCTACGTGTACACGAACCGTTCAATATATAGATTTATATATCGCATATGAGGCGGACTTGGCGTTGTATGTGTCGTACTTATAGATGGAATATCGGTAGTAGACTCGCTAACCGAAGATTTTTGGTGTAAATCGACGTTTAAGCGGCAATTTCTGATTTGCTGAACCTCGTTTAGATTTGAAATTTGATTTTATGATAGTACAAGTCAAATCCCTCCTACCTCGTGTACCTCGATTTGCTTGTCATTTCGGAACGTTTTGGATTACTGAAACCCATCGTCAGTCTTATGGAACAAATAATTTTGTAAGTATTTAAAAATCATTTGTGTTATCCCCCTCTATCCTACGTTCTGATGATGGGTTACAGTGGCACGAAAGATGCGGAGTTTATAGCTACTTAGTGACACGTTTCCTAACCACTGAAACCCTCAAACTTACTGCACCGCCCTTACT
Source organism: Cryptocephalus moraei (assembly GCA_946251905.1). NCBI lineage: Eukaryota > Metazoa > Arthropoda > Insecta > Coleoptera > Chrysomelidae > Cryptocephalus > Cryptocephalus moraei. The sequence goes on along the minus strand of OX276454.1, from coordinate 32,198,193 downwards.
GTAGTAGTAAGTGTTATTCCTGCAGGCGAGTAGGCTGATGATGAATTTCAGCACCAGCACCCGAAACGTTTAGTGGGAGTGACTTATGAAATCTGTCGATTTCAGGATTCGTCTATGCAGTAGGTATTGGGTAACAAAGTCGATTATCTCGAAAGGCTCGTGTGTCGTTCTATTTCGCAGGTGATTAATCGTTAACATCGGTAATTCAAAAGAAAAAACGTTGACAACGACGTCGAGAATATAATTAAAAACGAGTTATTCGCCGATTAAAATAATCCATTTCCCAGATCGGCGCTAAATAAACTCGCCAGGGAATCGGATCGGGTTATTTTTCGCTGAAATGAAATCCGAAAAACGAAAACGAAAAGGTGAATAATTACCAGCCTCCTACATTTTAGGTGAAGACCGGGACCGATATTTTTCTTCTTTTCTCTTTTTCGACTTGTCTGACATGTTCTTAAAGGTTTTAAACTAACTTGTGGAATTTTGAGTCACTGACACCACACGTCCAGATAAAAGGCCCCGTTTTATGTTCGGATTAAAAAAGAAATATATAAATAAGTATAAAAATGGGAATTTTAGTGAGTCCATAAAATTTATACGGTTCGGGGTTGGAGAGGGGCGACGATAGAGGTAACGAACGCTACATAAAAAAAGGGGACGACAGATCGGCCAGATTTTAGCTTTCAGAAGGCTCAAAGGAATGAAATGCTACGGTTAGTTTATCGAAATTCAAACAAGTCATCAAGTGCAATATCAAATAAAGCTTTTAGTATCTTTTACGTTTCTTATTCATCTCTGGAAGTATCCACGATAGCCTTATGATCAGTATTTAACTCAGTTGGAAAAAGCTGAAGTAAACTATGAATTCGTTCGTGGAAGTTTACCAAGGCCAATCAACGACAACTTTTTCAGTGATTGTCAAATTGCATGGCTGAATTTGTTTCAGCCACTTGGGCAAAGTTTAGTAACGAATGACTTATCGAATGACTGCTATTGAATTGCTTCAACTCGATTGGTTTTTGGTTGAAATTCGTTCTATCTGTAGCGTTTAAAGTCTGACTATTGAGTCATTTGTGGTACCAACCAGACCAATCAACTTATATGTTTTTAGTAATCGCAGAATTACTTAACTGGATTTATTAAAAACCCTCGGGAGAAGTCTTGCAATGATTGCAATTGCAATCTATCTTGAACCCAATTGGATTCTGATTCACATTTCATTTAATCCATAGCGATACTTTACTTTACGTGTCCGGTTGAGACACTCATTTTTCAATAATTAGCAGCCGCTATTGCCCTGTCATTTCCAAGATATAAGTCCTCCATCCTGCAGGGCTGTTCAAGCATGGGGCAGACCTGGAGACGATTCGTGTCCCGGATTGCATCACAGTCGCAGCTTGTGTCTTCGTTGTCCGTGAGTAGTTCCCATCTAGCCATGTTCGTCTTGAATCTCGGAACTCCAGCTCTCATTCGATTGAGGGTCCTCGATACAGGATAAGGGCATCGGCTTCCGGAAGCAAGTTCCTCTTTTACATTTTGTGTATTGTTCTGACCAAACGCCTCCTTCCATCTCCCAACACGATTCTTCTCCGCCGGGTCACCTAGTGGTTTAGTTCGAAAAAGAAAACTTTTTCTAGACCTTAGACGTTTATTTGGTGGTAGGTGACCATGCAGAGGGTGTCTTTGATCGTTGTGTTGTTTTCTCTTTTCAGTATCGACAGCAACCTCACGTCGAATATGTGGTGAAGCAATTTCCATTAGAGGGTAAAATTTTTGAACAGGGGTGGGTTTTAGGCATCCACTCACTATCCGTGCGGGCTCATTTACGGCTATGTCGACTGGTTTTGCCTGTTTTGAAGCACTCAAGGCCGACACTGCATATTCAAGGCCCGCGCGGATGTGCTTAAGGTTTGTGGATCGGCTCCACAATATCTATCTGTCAGTTTCCTGAGGATGTTGTTGCGCGCGCTTACTTTGGCCTTTGTATTTATGCAGTGCTACTTAAAGCTTAGTGTACGGTCCAAGGTAACGCCTAGGTACTTTAATGGTGCTTTAAAATGTTGCAATTGGATTCCACGCCAGACAATGTTGATCTCTCGCCTTGCCTGTTTGTTGTTGAGATGAAAATCATAAATCTGCGTCTTGCTAGGGTTTGATATAAGGTGGTTGGAGTCGTAGTAAGCAGATAGTTCCTCCACAACCTCTGACAGTTTGACCTCCACCTCCTCAAAACTTTTGCCCTGAGCAGCTACAGCTGTGTCGTCGGCGTAGATAAACTGACTGATATTATTAACCGATAGAGGTTGGTCGTTGGTACATATATCATATAGTGTTGGCGCCAGCACACTTCCCCGAGGCAGTCCATTCTTCTGGTTTCTCCACCTACTGCTTCTCCCCTTAGACTAACATGGAACCGTGTTCTGAAGTAGAGTACCAATCATGCGGTTGAGGTGAAAACCCCGTGTTACTTCATAGATTTTCGTCAGCAGCTTTCTGTGATTAACAGTCATATGCTGCTGTAAGATCGATAAATACAGTACCAGTAATCTGCCTCTTCTCAAAGCCATCCTCGATAAATTGAGTCAAATTTAGTATCTGCTCGCTGCAAGACTTGCATGGCCGGAACCCAACTTGCTGTGAAATGAGCTTCCCCTGTAGTACAGCATTTGCCCTATTAAGAATAAGCCTCTCGAGCAACTTATATAGATGGCACAGCAACGAAACAGGCATGTAACTTTTTGATATTTTGGATTCCTTACCTGGTTTGAGTAACACAATTACTCTTGCCTTCTTCCACATTTTTGGTATTATAAGACTAATGACGCAAGTATTAAATAATTCGAGCAGCCATTTTAACGTTGTCTCGCCAAAATTTTTGATCTGTTCAGTCCTCAAGTCATCGATTCCAGATGCTGTATTAATCTCCATACCTTGTATTCCCGTATTGAGCTCATCTATCGAAAAGAGTTCGCGAAGATAGCAGTCCTCACTGTCGTGGCCGGCTCCCGCGTATCTTGCGTTTCTTAATAATTGTGTGGCTACCTGATCAGCCGTTACTTTAGTGAAACTGTCTTGGGTCTTCTTTGGGTCTCCACTGATATTTTTAATAAGTATTCACGCCCTTCTGCTATTTGTTTTTATATCAAGGTTTTCCATCATGTTCCCCCACTTCTGCGTTCTGCCTTCGACGATAGACCACATGCGATCCTCACTTGCTTCAATTGTGTCTTCAGCAAAAGGGTCCTTCTCGAACATTTTCTGGTAGCGATTAAGCAGCGGTTTGGTGTCTTTCGTTAAAACCTGCTATGTATTGAGTTCTGCACCCTCTTGATACACATTTTCGTGATATTTTTCGTACCAGTTCAATGGATAGTTCTCTGACCTCGGCATCCAAGTTTTCCCTGAAACTGTTTCAATCGGCCTTCTTAAAATTGAGTCATTTCTTGACGGGTACCTGTTCTTGCTCAGAAATAGCGGTAGACATACATATAATGGGTCGGTGTTCAGCCCTCTATTGGTCCTCCTATGTGTTTGGTATTCTCGACGATACAAATATTTTGTCTGGGTTGTAGCTTCTCTTTCACCTGCCACTATTTAAAGAGGATGGTAGCTTAGGGTCATGTATTAGCTGAAAGTCGTTTGTTTCAGCCCAAGATTCAAGATCTGCGCCATTGTTATCGGTTTCTCTGTATCCCCATGCAGTGGTTTTGCAATTGAAGTCGCCAAGGATGAAATTTGCGAGGTCGTTTTTAAAGTTTGCAGGTTTATTGAAGACGAATGGAATGTTTGGTGGCTTATAGATTGAAGTCACGCAATACTGCGGCGTTTCAACGGTGAAAATCTCAGTGTCATCCGTATCCTTTAGGGAGCCTGATATGATGTTAGTGCTTGGTCACGCTTCCATATTGATTATGAGGTCTTTCCAAAATCAACTCCATTTCCTCCTCCTTGGATCTGCATCTGTCGTTGCCTCTATAAGTTTCCTGAACAAAGAGGATATCGCAGGTATGCTCTTTACAGATTTCTGCCAATAAGATCTGATTATCTCCAGTTATTCCCTCTATGTTGAGTGAGGTCGTCACTTAGTGACCTTAAGAAAGACGAATTTGGTGTGTTGGTTCTGGTCGTCTTGTCTGAACTGGTGTTTGAAGGATTAGCTGTTGAAAGATCAACGTTTCCAGAGTGCGTAAAGTGTTTAAATCTGATTAATTTTTGTGATGTCAACAAGACCAATCGGCATACGTATTTCCAATTACCGTAAAATTACATAACTGAATTTGTTGCTTTTGCCATGTCGAGGAAGGAATACAATTTCAATTTAGCTTAGGTCCAGCTTGTTTTTGAATGCGTCATTGAATCGTAGCGTTCAATGAGGGTGTCTAATGAGTCATTTGTGGAGGTACCAACAAGACCAATTAACATATATTATCCTTCAATAAGCCAAAATAAGTTTCCAACAAGACTAATGAATTTACATGTTTACAAAAGGCAATTTCAAACTAGTTTGAATAAAACTGGTTGTTATTTGAAAGTAATTCGATCTGTAGCGTTTCATGGTACTAACTTGTAATACGATTTTGCTGGTACCGACGAGACCATTCAACGTTCATATTTCCAACTGCAGTGCAACTTGCAATTATTTTTGCAGTTTTGCTTAAGTCCAATTAGTCTCCAATTAGCAGTGCACTTAAGTTTTAGCGTTTAATGAGTCTGATTAATAGTGATTCAATTGTGAAACTACCAACAAGACCAATAAACTCAAGTTTTTAATAATTGCAAAAATATATACATGCAGTCGCTTGAGCCACTTAAGTTAAGTCTCATGAACAATGCAATTACAACCTGGATTGAGCTCAATTGGTTGTTGATTGAAAATAATTCAATCTGTAAATGTTTTATGGCACACGACGTAAGTAGTTGTAATACGTATCAGCAAGATCAATCAACGTACATATTTCCATTAATTGTAAAATAACATAACAGTTTTTATTTGTTGTTTGACTAATGATTCATGTGTGAATTTACCAACAAAGTATTACATATTTTTAATAGACGCAAAATTCCATGGCTACAGTTTTTTGAGCCATTTGAGTCAAGTCCAGAGAAGAATTCAATTTTATTGTGATAGGGTTTCAGCCCAGCTAGTTGATGTTGGTAATTAATTAAATATTTAACGTTTAATGAGTCTGACTAATAATCCATTTGTGGAGTTGCCAACAAGAGTAATCTACCTAATTACAACATTGTAGTTACTTGAACCAAGTCTAGCGAAAAATGCGATTGCAGCCTGGTTGAAACTCAATTGGTTGTTGGTTGAAATCCATTCAATCGGTAGCATATGAGTCATTTGTGGAGATACCGACAAACCCAATTATCGTACCAATCGTACATATTTTTGGATACTATAGTAAATCCACTGAGAAGAAAACTTCCATGAAACACAAACGTCGAAATTCAAAGCGCGCGACCAGCTAGCGAATAAGTACAGGGTCGCATTAAGAATGACCGCCTTGACTATAATTTATCTTTTACTAAGGTGGTTTTACTAAGGATGTTCATTTCTTTCTTTTTTGTATACATTTAAAATAATGGTTTTCTCCCCGCAGCTTAAAGTATGTTCCAGGTCTCTTTTTGGGAGGTGAGCAGGGAAGGTTTTTTCCATAATTACAATAAATCACAGAAATATGTTTATACAAATTTATATGAAAAACCTGAATAACAATAGCGATACGTTAAAATAAACCATCAACTAAAAGTCCACTATCACCGTCAACGACTTACCTGAACGCTTGTAAATAGACAACCATAGATCAGACAACTAAACTTTTTAATTTTACAGAACCGACTCTGTACATCAACAATTCCCGCCAAAAGTTTTATGACTTTTCCACCAATAGCAAACGACGTGTATTAGGTGTTGTCTAACTTTACTACCTTTTCTCGTTTCGTAGGTGTTTTCTTCTCAGTGGATTTACTATAGTTGAAATTCATTTAATGCGTAACATTGAAAATGATACTGACTTATTTTTTGACGGTATGACGGTTTTGGAGGTACCAACATTATAATACATATACATAATTAATGTGTACATATAATGTGTACACACTATCATGTGTGTTTATAATATATATGTGTATAATAATAATATATTATATTATATATTGTATTAATATAATAATGTATGTTTGTAATATATGTACCTACATAGGCTACATACCTATATTGCAAAGTTTTGTGACAGCCATTTTCGCAAAGTTTATTATAAAATGCAATTTAAAACAACTTATGCTACATACACTTTGCCCCAATTAAAATATATGAATTTAATTGCATTAGAGAATGTAAGCGGAATAAGTGTTCTCAAAAGTAGAAACAACAACAACAAAAATATCGCCTTGTCATGATAAATAGGCAGATACTGATCTAATTAGTGAATTCGGTTTAGTAAGGACTTAAAGGCAAGTTGGATGAATTTGATTGATTCATACCGGTCTTTGTTCTTTTCCGAAATTGGTGCAATTGGAATTTAAGGGAGAAATGGGTGAATTTGACTGACACACACTTTGCTCTATTCTAGAGTTTGAGCCCAATTGGGTTTTGGTCTAACGTTTAACAGTATATATTTATTAATAGTGTGATTATGGCGTGTGTGGAGGTACCAAAATATATATATGTACAATATATCAAGGTTCATATGTTCCTTACAAATAATTACAGATTTGCATGACTTTAGACCACTTTGGCAAGATTTGCAAACAATGAAATTTGAACCTAGCTTTGGGCCATATTGCCTGCTCATACAGGCCCAATCTGTAGCAGCGAATTCGCCACCTTACAGAAATTTAAAAAAAAATTGAAATCGCGGCATTCTACACCTGTGTCTACTACTATTGCAACTTCTTTGCATAATCACTTCGATTGAATATTCCGAAAGTGTTAGAAGTTCTGCATGGCCTTTTTGTCTGTTTCAGGAATGGTGTGGCGTACGTGCCCTCTAATATGGCTACCGTTACATCTGGCATCGTTTATTCTAACTCGTACGGCATGGATATAGGTGAGTATTATGTGTTTTATAATTATGTAATATTAAACGGCACCTCTCCAAACGTTTAATCGTCTAAATTTGCATTGGAAATTTCGACGTACCGGAAATCCCGGCACGAGTGAAGTGAGCAAAATGAATTGAATCGTAGGTACATAAAAAGATTTTCTATCGTCGCATAGTTGAGGAAGGGAAAAAAAGCGAATCCATTTGCGCATTAGATTGTAATACCAAAGCCATCTCTAGGCAACGAAATCCCATCCGAATCGTACGGATGAACCTGTAATTATGGTTCCTTCGCCCAATTTTAATATAATGGTATCACGATGGTCATCTCTCTACGGAGGAATCTCCGCAGCTGTTTCATAATGGTTCAGTAGCAGCCCGTGTATATTCTTCACGTTGGAGTTTTTTTAACGGCAAAGTAATTAGAATAAAAATGTCTTATAGAGGTTTGTTCCCCTGTTTTTTTTCCTGGTGTAATTGCACAATCTAGCAGTTGGGATGTAAACGAACTTGATCGTTTAAGAAACAATAACGGAACAACTGAATACGATACGTTTGTTTGTTTGTTGTGTCCTCTGTGTGTGTGAATTTTCGCCTGAATAACTTTTTCTGCCATCCTCTAAAATTCCCTTCAGTCTGGCACGGTTTTTGTTTAAATATTTCTACAAATGAATACGCAGTCGAACAGACGTGCATGGTTTAAACAAAATTTGATAAAAACTTGCAAGAATTCCGCGAGCAGTCTATCGCTCTCCAGGAATTGCAAACGTTGATTATTTAGGAAATATTTTGGCTTTTTAGTTATTTATGAGATGGAGGCATTCGCTTTTTGTCAGCCATTCGGGTCCGGCGAGGCTCGACCGCCGATGCCAATTTCGTATCTATCAATGAGGTGCACACTGCACACTCAAATACGTACGCACACACACACACACACACACACAATCAGAAATTAGCAAATAATAATGTCGCCCACATTTCTGCGAGCCGAATATGCGAGTAGGTACGCTCGGAAAAAAGTGAAAACGAAACATTATATGAAAGTCCAGTCGACAAATTGTTGCTGGAGAATTAAAATAGAAAGTCATGACACGTGTATTGTTATTCTACATATACGTTTATCTATTTAATAAATTATAATATCGACGCGTTCGTACGCCATTTAAAGAATAACAAGGATACACGTCGTTTCGGTTATTAATTATTCCTACTATTTGACATTTCGGTTTGTTAGCGACCGAAGTAATTTGCTATTGAAAGCGGCGGTTATGAGTTTTTTAACAATTTCTCTAACGAGTTACAACATATTTTTACTTAAGTCGGTCGGATTCGAGACGTCCTGCAGTTAGCGAAAATCGGTTGAGAGAAGATAGCAAAGTTGTTAAATTTTTGAAAACATGCCCTTAATATCGCGATAGTTTCATCCATTCCAGCACAGCAAATTTAGGGTACCTCAAGGTCCCCTTTCAGGTCTCGCCTTTCGCGATCCAATCACGTTAATCGTTGTAACAGCATTTGTATCGATCTGTGTTGGTGCTGTTGTTATTACTGTACTCTATTAGTTTTACATATAATGTGTGTGCCACTCCTCTCTGATTTCCAGACAATCCGAAGTACTTTTGAAAATGCCTCCAAGGGATTACTGAATCGATTGAAATCGAAACATCGACATTTTAAGTCTGCGTTTAGTTCACAACGGAACAAATTTATGAGGTTTTAGAAGTATTGTCTTTCAAAAATGAAACGCCATTTTCATACCTCACCTACTGCTAGGTTCCTGTATTGATCCCGGCTCAACCAAGTAAAGGTCATCTTTCAGGTCTGCTCATTCGTGATGTAATTCGTTCCATCATTGCAACAGTATGTATTTGAGTTTATATCTATGTTGGTACTGTTCCCTTACTACTCTTACTTACTTTTACTTTACTTACTTTACTTTACTTTACTTTACTTTACTTTACTTTACTTTACTTACTTACTTTACTGACTAACTTACTTTCCTCCTTACTAACACCTACCTTTTATCCAGACGACTAGAAGTAATTTGCTATTGAATGTTTTAGTCTTGAGGCTTAGAAATGCAAATTTTTTCCCTATTAAGTCGCTTGAACGTCTAAAGTTGGTTGAAAAACAGCAAGTCGTGAATTTTTGTATCTTTTGCTTTTGGCAAATAAAACGTCATTTTCCAAAACTCCGCCTGTTGCTGTAGGCTCTGCATTTATGTGAATATAAGCCCTCCATGATTAAAAAAGGTGCTGATATTACGTATACTTTTTTCTAAAAGAGTGAAAGACACTACCAACGAATTAAATATTGCTATTAAAAAATCACAAACAATTCATTGGAAACATATCTAATAAACTAAATGTGAATATATGGGAGATGATGTATTTAAAATCCTCATCACTAAATAAATCTAAAGGCTTGCAATATTCCCAGTGAGCAGAAACTGGAAATATATCACCGTTTCCTTATTCTGTTCAGATTTGAGTAAACAATTACAAAACACTGTCCAATATTCCCCTGATTATTATAGAAGAAGTGGCTGGCTGGAGCAGTTAGAAATATAAAACCTCCACGTACTACGGTTGTGGCTAAAATTCCTCCAGAGGCCGTGGTAGATGTAGTATATCCTAATGTTTTCCTTGGTAACTGTTAATTACTAACCTTTAAATCAATCTTTTCCAAGGGAACGAAATATCGCCATAGTACATATATTATGTTGTGGAATAGTAAGGACCTAAAGGCCATCTGCTTACTGACAAAAATGCTTACTGGCAAAAATATACGACGATGTTTAGCGGTCATTTGTGGCTAAACTGTTGGTGGTAATAAAAAATTAAAATGCTAGTGTTATTTTAACCGTATCATGAAGAGTACACTTTTTTATTTTAAACCTTTATTTGTAGCATATATATTTAACTATATTTTAGGGCAAAGTACCTAGGTGTTAAAATTGTATTACTACATGCTTCACCAAATATTTTATTTGCATTTTGATGTTAAAGGTACATTTCTTTTCAACATTTTTAATTTTTAAATGTTTGAGGTTATCATGTCAAATTCGTTTTCGTGCTCTTTTTTCTAATTTTCTAAACGTTCCTCATGTGCTGCATATACCTAATAGGGCCCTACCAAACACACTAAACCGTGAATTACATGTAGAATTTGTATGAATTCTACGATTTCGAATTGAGAATAGAACGAGATTTACGGGACAGCTATATTATAAAATAAAATACAAAACGGCAGTTAAAAAGGGATCATGGAAATTTTTCACAAATAGCCTTCGAATGTCGTAGTATATATACTTTTGCTGGCACACAGATCTTTTGGCACCCTTTTAACTAATTTTTCCAGAGTTAGTTTCTATAGAACCTAAAGTGAAATGCAAAATGGCAGTCAAAATTCACCAAAATATTTACATGATTTTCGAGCCCTGAGTTTTTTCTGATTTTTCTAAAGTTCGTCACTGTAGTCCTGCCATGTCAAATTATAAATTTGGTTCCCAAGTTGTCCCAAGTTGTCCAATGTCCCCAAGTTGAATTCAAAGTGACAACGAAATCCATGAAAATTTTGCACATATTCTGCACAGATAATCTTCGAGTATCATAGTGTACTTTTGCTGTGCAGTCAGGTCTTTGGCGCCCTTTCCACACGTTTGCTACTATAGAACCTCCTGCCATTTTGAATATGAAATTGAAATTATATTTTACAGTGAAATACAAAATACCAGTCAAAAATAGATGTTAATTTTTACATAATTTTCACGCTTTTAGTCTCTGCTTCTGAGACTTTCCTATTTTCCCAAGTTCGTCCCTAAAGAACTTTCTCCCATTTTAAATGTGAGATTTGGTGAATGCCCCGCGCTCAAATACCAAATGGCTGACAAAAACATTAGTAGAAATTTGCAAATATTTTCCTCTAAACTTTGCATTTATTTGTAATGTGAAAGTCACATTTGTTACCTGCCATTTTGCGTAAAGTATTTTATAACCTTAATTTCATATTGAGATTGATTTCAAGTACAAAAGAATCGGGGAAAAATCGTTAGAATGTTCGCAAAATTCTTCCTTAGGAAATAGCAATTCAAGCCAGCAACTTCTTGCCAGTTTCATAAGTTATTTATAGTACATATAATCGTTAATGATTTCGATTGACAGATTTAAAAATATCGCTGCGATTTTCAAAATTCTCTTTCAGGCTTACCCTTCATTTCCACCTTTTAGACCAATGGAAACGTCCTGCCAATTTTTAAATTCCCATTTTAATACAAGTATACTTTAATTCTGTGAAGTGCCAGACGAGACATAAACGTTGAAAGGTTCATAAGTTGTGTGCAAAAGAAAACCGATTTCCTATTTCCACGACATTCAAGCCGCGGTCGAAACCTCGCTTATATTCACCAACCGCTTCAAATTTACCACACTGTGAAAAAACACTTATCATCTTTATCAAAATAGCACTGAAGCTCAAACACTTATTATGTTTTACCTGTCGCTAGCTGACGGGTTTACTATGTTGGTCCTATTATGAGAGCAGAGCCTCCAGTATTCTGCTCTCTTGACCTGTCATACGACGTGCCTGTACAACTTCTCCCTTATTATTTCCAGACGGTCCAAAACCGACGGCGGACAACATTGACGATTTCCCCGGCTACCGTCACCACAACAACCACCATCACCACCGTCACCATCACCACCAGCAACAACAACAGCAAGAGCGGCGTCGCCATCACCTCCACCACCAACAGCAGCAGCAGCACCGACATCTCCCGGACTCCAACGTGAACAGCAGCGACTCCGAGCAGGACGGCTACGCTCCCTCGCCCAAAGACGAGCTCCTCCCCAAGAGGAACAAGAGGAAGAACTTCAAGCCGAGATGCTCGAACGTCAGCTACTCGGACAGCGAGCACCAGCAGCAGGAGAGCGAGGCGGCGCTCAACCTGAGCGAGTACAGGGAGAACAACAACATCAGGAGGAGAAAGACGACGTCGACGAGGAAGATCGTCGTCGATCCCAGGTAAGGCTCGCTTCCCCTTTGAGGCCCTCGAAATATTTAACTCCCCTTCTGAGTTTCAGGTTCAGCCCCATGGACCTGAGCAAGGCGAACGACAGCGCCTCGAACAGCGACTCGGAGTACAACGAGACCATGACGACTCAGTCAGAGAACGATGACGACGAGGAGGAGGAGACGAACGAGAACAGCAACAGCGGCTCGGACTCGAAGATACCGCAGAGCTTCTCGATACTGAATCTGTCGAAACCGCACGTGCCCGAGTCGCTCGCCGGGCAGGGCGCTCAGGGGGCTCAGAACCTCAGCCAGGACCAGGTGAGGGAGATGAGGCAGTACGCGGTCAACACGATGAGGGAGTTGCTCGGGATCTACGGGTTGACGGCCGAGGTCGCTGAGAGCATATCGAGGCAGCTGCCGATGGCGGCGTTCAACGGAGGTGAGTGTCTGAAAAAATGTCTTTCTCTGGGATGGCCTAAATGTTACGAGAAAGCGCTCCATAGCAGATAAAAGCTTGTGTGTGACAGGGGCTCTTAAACGCTCTTACAAGATTTTAGAGCAAAAGCTCTAGATATTTGTGTAGATCGGTTTTAATCGAGACTTTTAAGCAGCCTATTTCATGTAAATGTTTTCATTACACTTGAAATAGTTCTCAAGGCGCTCTAAAGCAAAGAGGACGTGCCTCGACGTTAGTTGTGATCGACGCTGTTAAATTCTTTTAGAGCCAAAAAATTATAAGTGCGATTTAGAGGGCATACAGAGTAACCCAAAGTTAGTTGCGATCGAAGCTTTTCAACATGTCCGTTAAGGTGGAATAGCATTGTCATAAGCTCGAGTTGGCACGAAGCTCATTGTTTATTATAAATTTATCACCCAAAAAATAATTTATCGCTGCAGCCGTTAAAAAAAAAGGCTATTCCAGCTCGATTGTTAAGCTGTACTAGCCTTAGCTAAATTACACTGAAAGAAATGAAACCAGGGGGTGGTCATAGAAGCATATTTAATTGCTAATTAATTGTTGCCGAATAATCTATTTGTCCATTCCCCAAACCTACCCCCGCCTCCCCTAGTTCACCCCTAAATTTATATCTCGAGAATGAATAGAAATCACTATGAATCTTTCTTCATATTTAATTGCTAAATTATTGCTGTCCAACGGATAATCGGTCGATACTCGCAACTACCCCCATCAACCCTCGAGTAAACCCCCTTGACCTGTTTAAAAACGTTTAAATAATTTTTTGCAGATTTATTTGTTAAACGGGTGTTCAATATCTACGGATACCCATTCCATGCAATATATTTTTTCTTGAATGATTGGAGCCAAACCGGTTGAACAATTCTCAAATTTCTTTCACTCTTCAGTACTTATCTTATAATACAACGCAGTGCCGTTACGGTTTTTGAAAAAAAAAAAAATTAGATTGTCTGTAATTTTGAGTTTAATATGGCAAATTAATGGAAATTGTTATAAGTTGCTTTTAATATCCCTAAAGCGATTTTAGCTAACGTGGCTGCACGAAGGATCAAATATTTTTTAGTACTAGTTCAGTCATAACTGAAAATAATTATTACTTAAATGATTTAAGAAAGGTAATTATTAAATATAATTCACACATTGAAGCCACACACATATTTCGAGATTAGCTAAATCAGATAACCCATATCACAAGGAGAATTAATTGTCTTTATGATTATATTGGCCTTCTGGGTGTAAGTTTTATTCTGTGTTTTGAGTACTCCACATTGATGTACAACTAGTGTTAACTGATATCGGGTGTTTTTGACACGGTAAAAGTGTTAATTTTACCCTTAGTGTCTCCTACACTGCAAGAGCTTATGCTGCAGCATTATCACATGCTAAACACACGACTAAAAAGGACGACAAAGAAAGTACTGAGAAAAAGTACCTACTTGTTAAACCTTAAATATGTGTAGTGTAGTGGTAACAAGAAGGATCTGTCATTTTAATTAAAAATGATATATTCAGCAAAATAGAATTTTTGCCCACTTGAAAAAAATAATAACGTTAAATTTTATCAAAAATATGTTAATAACAGTTAATAATAATTGATTAATCAAATTAAAATGCAAAATGTGTTGTTACTTTCTTTCAATTTTGTCTTTTGGGCTCTCTAATTTAATTTCTTACTAAATATGGTAAGAACTAGTTTAAAAACATTCATTTTATGTAATAGTTGTAATAGTTGTGGTGAAAATATTTTGCTTTATTCTATTAATATCACACTAAAAATCAAATAAAACTAAAACGTTGATTGTATCAACTCAAGATTTTCCAAACGTCATATTTGAGATTGTCAGAAGTCGTTTGTCGTTTGTTTCTCCAATAGATATTACACCTGTATTTTAATAAAAAAAAAATATGTTCGAATTTTGTTTGGGTTATAATTTTCCTGTTCAGTCATAGACGCGTCAAATACAACTTTTTGCGATCCAATTTATATTCTATTAATTTGATTTCTTCATAAGTCTGACATTAAAAAAATTACTCGTCATTTTCTCAAAATATACATAAAAACTACTTTACAAAATTATGTTATTAATGTATAAACGTTAACTGTAGAGGACTATATTACAAATTAAATTTTTTTCGTGCGTATGTCTTTAACATAAAATTAACTTTGAAAATTGCCCTATTTTATATCGTTTTAAAGTGCTAAAAAGCTGTTTTTGTTGAATAGATTTTTTTTGTAAGTTGCTTAATGGATTTTGGTAGAATTTACGTTTATTATATTCCACATTTTGTGGGAAATTCGGGCAGTTTAGAATTTAGATTTAGAATCATTGCAAAAATTCTTGGTAGTCTACATTATAATAAAATTGCAAGCACTCTATAATGAAATAAGATGCTTGCCCCTCTTGTAATATACGTATATAAATTACACATTTCATTATCGTATCAATTCATACTATATAAAATATTTGCCCGCATCCGCCACACTAAATGTTGAATTATATTGGAAGCATAGCTTTCTTATGGCGGGTTTCGCTCGAAGCGCTGAATCAGTGAGAGGCGAGATCGCTAAAAAAAACCGAGCGATCGTCACGGCCAATTATCGCGCCGCGGTAACTGTTTAGTAGCGACTCGTGTTACAATTGTTTTTGTATTGTCGGTTGCCTGCTCCATGGTGACGCTAACTACCAATCGTTTCTACCGCGATCCAAACAGTCGAAGGCGACCGTCATTTGTCCGTCTGGATGTCAGAATTTGGTAACCATGGCAACTGTTCCTACACAATTATTTTTCTTATGGGAGATTAACATGGGAAAATGGTGGTAATCTACGTAAACGAAATTTCTTAACTATCAGCTGTGAAAAATAAGAAACATTGAAGTATGTAGTTGTCTTGTATATAAAAGAATACATGATACGTTATGGAAGAAGAAAGAATAAGTGTATTATTATGCTAGTTTAATAAAACAGAGCATTGTCACACGATAGAGTGAGTGTGACAATACGTCTTATTAAACGGGTGTAATATACTATTTTATTTACTTCGCTTTAGGCTGTTCAAGTTTTCGCATTACACTACGGAATTTTGCCTGGGTTGGTTACACTCACGTCACTGACATTAAAGTTTCGTATTTGAATTTGAAAATCTAGTAGCCCTAGGACAAATTCAATAACTACTTACTTACGTGAGCGAAATGGGAGACAAAAATGTAGATTCATAAAATTTTAAAGGTTATGTTTATTGAAATACTAATAATTTAACCTTGACGTCTACACATGTCTACGTGACACGCTGATGTACCACTTTAACAAAACTAAAAGTTACCAAAAGTAGTGTAATAATATGAATATTATTACACTACTTTCGATGTAATAATGAGATCATTAGTAACACAAGGTAGATGAAAATGATTTATTTCTGAGCCGCGCTAACTGTTTGGTGGCAACTCGTGTTACAATTACTGTTTGTATTGTCGGTTGCCTGCTCTAGGGGTGGCGATTGCGGGCTAAATCGGTGAGTGGCTAGCAATCGTTTCTGATACATATAATATAAAGCTATGCTTCCCCTCTCGGTCATTCCCAGAGTGCCTCATTTCGTTTTTATAAAATATACAGCACTTTCTTGTTACAAACATCAAATTATATATTAGTCAAAATAATAAGGAACCAATTTGTGAAAAATAAAAGCAAAAGGGAGTTCGATACATTTTCTATACTTTCCGGTGGGTTATTTGAAACGAGAGAATTGTCAATCTTAATTTCTAAAATCTAAGGTGCCAAAAATTGATCAAATCTAAATATCCACAATATCACTTTTGAGAAGGTTTCGTAATAAAACTCAAATATTTTCTGCTCATTATCCCTTCATCCGATTGTGCTAATAATAAATGGGAAATTGTAGAGAATATTGTGACGAATTATGTTGGTTAAGTTAAATTGGGGCAAGATAACTTGTGGAATTGTCTGTATTCGTGAAGTATCGAAAAAACTTTTAACGTGCTTAATCACACTACTAATTTGTGACTTGGATTCTCTTACACCCTGTATAATCAAAGTCAAAGTTAAAGCCCCTTTAACCATTAGTGCCATTAATTTAGATTGTAATTTTGTCTAAATTTAAAATTGAGTAAAGTGAATTTAAGAGCTTATATATTGATTAGTATTATTTAACTCTTATACCGTTGTTACTGTATAGGTAGATAGTAGTTTTCGTTAAATTACTACTATTTTATAAGTTTTATTAATATATTGTGATCCATATGGGGTCGTACATAAAATAAATGAAACTTTCGCCACATTTCGCCCACGGATCGGCCTATCAATTCCCACGCCAATATTTCATCCTAGAGGCGAATTTTACAACTGAACCTCTTCCTCTCTTAATCCTTTTGAGAACCGACGAGGAAAAAATCCTTAAAGTGGTGGCTCGTATGCGTCTCTTTCTATGTGTGCGTAGGTCCCCGGGGTCAACATCTCACAAGGGTTAAATGATTTTTTACGCCTTTTAAGCTTTTTGTCAGGCCGGGGTTTCAGGTAACGCGATAGGGGCCACGCACAAAGGGAACGAGGCGAGCGCCCGGAACGGGACCCTCTCCCTGAAAAAGGATTTTTTATCTGCCATCGACGGTCTCTCCCTCTCGACGGATTTCCTAAGACGCAGTTTTTTTCCTCAATTAAGGGACAATATTCGAGGAAAGATTAGGCGGAGTCGGAATCGATGAAATCGCATTGACTCCTAAGTAGATAAAGAGAAATTCGCCATGGTCCCGTCCCTACATTCGATGAATTTGGAACTAAAAGAGTAATAGGCCAATGGGATTAGAAACAAAATTGGTATCGATTCTCGGCAGATGGTTTGAACATCTAATCCAATTTGTAAAACCGGAAACATTGTTAAATGTTCATTGAAATTGGCAAAAATCATGAAAAATGATTTTTTTAAGTAGCTCTAAGACCATTATCAATAGTATCCGTTTCGTTTATAGTGTGTAGGTAATCGGAAATGGTTAATTTGCCACCTTGTTGATTCAAATTGGTCTATTTGGTTCAGTACTGTCAAAATTATAAAATATTTTAATACGTCATCGACAAAAACTCTTACATCCTTGCAGCTTTCAGAAAATATCTCTTATAATCCTCAATTTACCAAAGAAAATATTCGTTAACGAGGAAATCTATTTGATCGTTGAAAACACTTTAAATGCTTAACGCAATTTAACTCTATTTCTGTCTATCGAAACGGCTCAACCAGGGCTAATTTTTTAGTAAGACTTAAATGTGATGTTACTGTTGTGGGATAATAAATTTTCTATATTCAGCACCCCCAAAATGGCATCAGAAGTATTATTTCTCTGGGGTGTTTCTTACGAATATCTTATCAACAAATGAAATTAATCATCGGCATAAAACATGTATTTAAATATTCGAGTGAATGGTACCTAATTTAACACACATTTAAAAAAATTACTCTGCCACATTTAGCAGCCAAGACAATTTTTTTTGTTAAATTTTGTATAATTTTAAATTGATATTACTTAGTAATATTGTAACGTTTTACTGTTCAAAATAACTTTGATTCCACTAATTAAATACTCAACCAATTTATTTAACACTGATAACTAACACTTATTACTTAATTTATATTATACATCTTTCGCGCACGGCGGCTCAGGTCAATGGTATTCGTCGCGTTCCCTGTGCATGACTACTCCTCTAGAGTCGGCGGTTCCCTTTTACCTCTGCCGCATGTCGCTTCAGGAATATTCCACTCGTTTTTCGAAGGATATCGTCCAACAATCTAACATTCTCCAACTACTTGTGTTTATTTTGTGGCGAGACTTCATACTGCAACGAAAAATTTGGTATATTTATATAATACACAACAAATGGAATGTTCGTTTTAATTCCATAACAGAAAAAATCGTATACAATAATTTATGTTAATACTTTTTTGGGAAATCCTCGAAACGTAAACTTTTTTTGATAATACCCACATACATCTAATATAACAGTTGAATTTCAATTTAATACAAAATGAGTGTTCTACAATGGTAGAAATTTAATTGTAAATGAACTACAGTCGCTGTAGAAGATGATGTTTGATCATAATGATAAAAAAATTTGTTGTATCTCTATAATATTATAATTAGAATGTTCGTTTTGTTTCAGTAACACACACATTTGTTATATTTACACTACACAATCAATTTTTTACTATTTTCTTGTCAATTCTTTGAAACGTACAAGTATACAAAAATCACAAAATTAAAAAATAGAATCCCTACGAATAAGAAATAAATACTAACCACATGTACTAGTTGAAGTTATAGTAAGCGATACATCGTACCTTATTTGAATACAATTTTGTTCTCTTGCAAAGTGGTTCACAATTCACTATCATCATAAAATTATTAACATAAAATTGTATAATAATTTCTTGTATTATTAAAAAGAAATAAACAAAATTCTAGTTATTATTATTTTTACGTGCTACCCCAAATTCAAAAACAGGTTGAAATTGAAATCTCAATTGGCGGAAATAAAACTGTTTTTCGTTGCGACGTGAGCTTGAACACGCTTGATCGAGAGTGTGAAGTCGGGGGACAGTGATGACTCATTATCCTCTCCAGTAACTATAATCAATTTAAAATGAATTTGTACCCTTGTAAAACGCTCTTTATATATTCAAATTGTTGGAATTGCGAAGTTCAGGTATTTAACTACGTAAATATATCAATTCCGAGCTTTAATGTTCATAAGTAAAACATTTGGCGAATGTAGGTAACAAGAAAAATGTTGATTTCGAAAGCTACTACAGCAATATTGTCAAGTGTCAAATTTTCACTCACTCAATTATTTCGCAGGTTTGAAATGGAAAAAATTGATTATTCCACCACAGTTTAACCAAATTTAAGTTTTGCTAAGACGATGAGCCCTGGATGAAGCAGTTTGGTTGACAGGAACAGGGGATTAGTTTGATAATATAGATATGCTAAGTTTTTAAGGTAACTTAAGCGTTATAAGGGACACATTTTCTGAAAGTTGAAAGGACGTAAGGGCTTCATTCCGAAATGTAAAACACTGTAAAATTTTTACAGTTCTGACACTGTTTTGTCATTATTTAAACAAATAATTACCCATTTTGAATCAACACGGTTTCAAATTAATCGCTTTTTTTACCTCTTAAAATAAAACCTTGTTTTTCATGTTTTTTACACATTTTAACTTCGATTTAACAATGTTCCCACCTTTTAAAATGGTATCAAATTCAAGGCTGTTCCTCACATCTGCTTATTAAACCACGTGGCTATCTATCGCGAATTAAGTCCAATTTTCGCTCATTTTGTGTCTAATTTGTCAAATTATGAATAACTAGGCTGCTTAATTCAATTGCAGCCTTTGGAAACACAAACCTTATAAAAGAAAATTCTATTTTTTGACTTGTGTTAGAAGTTTGGTTAGAAACGTATTCTAGACAATGAAACATTTTAATTTCGGTCTTAAATAGTAATTAGTAGTAATTAAATACCTTGAATCAACTCAATCTTTAGCCATTGAGACGGGCTACTTCAGCTAGTCGCAGTGATAGCAAAGGTCTTCGATATCACCAAATATCTACTTTTTCATTTCATCAGACAGAAATTTTATGGGATCGCACAAACTTTATCACGAAAACGAAAAATTATTACATTTGCAGTTGGTTATAAGCTGGTCCAACCCAATGAATCATTTTAATTATAAACATATATTACTGGTTTATTTCGTTGAGTCAGCTCAGTTTTAAGTCATTAAGAGTCAACTATAAACTGCTGAAACTGGTTTCAGTAGGACCATAAACTTAATCATGAAAGAAAAGTCGTTTTTCAGCCATTTTCTCTTGCATTAGGGATTTGTTTAGGAAGTGATTCAATAAAACATATCGATTTTGGTCATCTAGGAGTAGTATTTTGTTTCCTTGATTCAGCTCGATGTTGAGAGCGACTGCTTTTACTATAAACTGATTGAAGTAAAGCAAAGTTTAGTTTCAGCTTCAGAAATTCCATTCAACGATACAAATTTGTTCATTAAAGAAGATTAATTTCTTTTTGACTTGCATTAGGCACTGTGAACCATTTCCGTTAGATCATTTTTGGCCCCAAACTTAATAAGCCTGTGTTCTAGAACACGTGCAGAGCGTCAAAAATAATAAGGCTGAAATGATTTTATGAATATTTAAAAAGATAATATCTTATTAAGTTCAATCCAGCAAACACGTGATTTGCAGTCACTCGTGCATTTTCCATTCCAATTTATCGTTGACATTATTGTATGTACTAAATGAACGATTAGATTACAACATGTGTGTAACATGTTTTTTATTTGCCAAAAGTAAACCAACAATGACACTAACTTGCTAACAAACAAAAATGAAGTAATGTTATGTACTGGAGAAACGTAAATTTCAAAATAAAAAAGTTGCGTGCATAGATTTATTGAAATAACAAGATAAAAATATTTTTGAGGTGATTTTAAAAATAATGGTTTGGATATATTCGTTACAGAAAACATGTTACATACATGTTATTTCTACTCACTTACCCATTCTCCTCTGTTTTGTTATTGGCATTATTGGCGACCAGGTAGACCGTGGTTGTAATATGTTTTCTACCTACTGGAATTCGGACAATCTAAACCACGAAATCATTTTATTACCTCAAAAAGGGAATCATTGCCTTATTACCAAGGAAGTGATGAAACGGAGGCAAAAATAAATTACCTGACAATCCTATGATTACTTGTTGGTGTAATTACCGTTGTACCTTGAAGCCAATTTGGGTTCCAAACTGACGCAGGATAAAATGCCAACAAACTTCAATACATATTGCGTGTACGAAGCACACATTCCTGACGGCTTGTCTAGTGCACTAACAGTATTGTTAATATTCATATTTCACCTCTCTACTTCTTAGTTTAATGAGATATACTGAGATAAAGCGCTGGGGAGTACCTAGCTAGTAAGCAGTCGCTAATAGATGACATATCAACACATTTCTTTTTATGTAAATTGCAAAATGGGCTAGAATTATTAAGGTAGATAAGAAGAGTGAAGTTAATCAAAGTATTACAAGATTTCAGGAAAGTTAATAAATTTAATTAATGCGAGATTGCAAATGCAGAATTAAACTTTTTTAAACTTACGAGGCTTAAAGCCTTAAAGATTCTATATCTGCGACACTATTGAACCAAGCTTTATAAAAATGATTAAGACGAGGTATGTTTTACAACAGAACGCCCCAATGACATTAACATGTTTACGATGCCCCAAATTTTCTAAAATCCGAAACAAATTTCAATCTTTGCAGCAGTCCTTCAGAAAATCAACCTCAGTTCAATTTTTCCAAAATAAAGTTAATTTCATTTTTTCCAAAAAGCAAAGCTTAATTGAAACTTCCCCTTTTTCTGCAAAAAAAAGGTACCTTACTGAAGTCTTCTTCTGAAACAAAGTTCCAACTTAACCCAAAAAGCACTTAGAATTCAAAACTAATCTCAATATTTGGCCATTATTTTCCAGTATTTCATTATGATTTCAATTGCTGTTCTAAAATAATGGTCATTTTAACCATTTCCAAGAAGCAAGCTTAATTCACTTTTCTCCCTTTTATCTACAAAACAAGGTATATTTAAAAATAATTGTTATCTGCCATTTCTATCCAATAAACGAACCTGATTTCAATCTCTTTCAGAACACTAAGCCTTTTTCTCTTTTTCCAAAAAAGGGTAAGTGCAGTCTTCTTTAAAAATAAAGTTTCAGCCATCTCCCAACAAGCCTATCTCAAATTTGGTAAAATTGAAAATAAATTTTATCTTTCCGTTACTCTCAATAAAACGAACCTAATTTAAATGTTTTCCAGAAATAAAGTTCGCCTAGCCTTCACTAAGGATACAAAGCCTAACTCATACTTCTTTTTCCTTAAAAAGGACAACTGAAAATTCAACCTGTCGCATATTTTATAGGATTAAAAACAATTTATATCTTTACCATTGGGTCTCCATAAGACGAGTCTGGTTTCAGTCATTCCCAGAAACACAGTTCATTTACACCTTTCCCTGATTACGGGGCGTAATTCAAATTTTTTTTCTCCAGAAAACAAGGTAACTTCAGTCTTCTCCTGAAACTTTGTTTCAGGAGAAGACCTTGCCCAAACAGCGCAGCTTTTCACAATCTGCACCAAATTTTCTAGAATTCAGAACTGAATCATTCTCCTCTCTTTTGTTATTTGGTTATTGGCGACCAGGTAGACCGTGTTTGTAATATATTTCCTACTTCCTGAAATTAAGAGAATCTAAACCATGAAAACATTTTATTACCTCAAGAAGTAACCAAGGAAATCATGAAACGGAGGCAAAAAGTAATTACCTGATAATCCTACCTGTAATATTAATAATACATTAATTCCGAAACCGACGTCATCGTGGACGTTATTTCGAGAGCGACTTTTCATCGTGTATTATGTGTATGTGTGTTGATGTTAATAAAAAGTCATTTCGGGTGAAGATTAATTTTCCACTCATATATAAAATTAATGACGGGTACAAATTCCAGTTTGAGTGTATTTTCATGCTTGTTAAAGCGAACGATGCCGGGGAAATATGTTGCTTTAACGAATCGTCCCGTCCGAACTAAAGGCTTAAGTTTTTTCCCTCTCTTTCTCTCTCTGTCTCTCTCGGTCCACCTGAAAAGAATTTGGAATTTATGAATTTCGATAATTTGTTATTCCGTTAAGTGAATGAATAGGTCCCGATTCCGAGAAAGAGCCTAATCACAATAAAATTATCTCGCATTTGTGTTAATTCCTCATTTGGGCCGAGTTCGTTTGTCCCTCTCTTTTTCTGTTTCCGTCTCTTTCTGTTCCTTCTGTATCTAATAAATAATTCCAGTCGAGTCGCTTAGTAATTTTTAGACAAATGAAGGCTGCTTAAAAAACTGACAATCACTGCTTAAACGCACTAGATGGTAGATTAGAAAAACCGGATTTCATCAAGAAAAGAATGTGATTGTGTTTGGAATAAAGTCTCATAAATAATTTAAGGATCAAATTAAATATGGAACTATTTCAGAAATACCGTTCGGTGATTAACAATCTCGGGAGAGTTCCTTCAAAAATTGGGCGTCGTTTGAATATTTATTAATGGTCCTGAATTATGATTTATTCATTTCGGGAAGAATCGAGAGGGGGAGAGAGAGTGAGAGAGAACGATTTTAAATCGGCGCGCAACCCAACAATTTGTTAAATTAACTTTCGAAATTTATGTTAGTTTCGTAGAAGCACAAGGTCAAGGTCCTGCTTTACCCACCGACTCTGTTTATGTATATCTCGCTCTCCGCGTGTTTTCCTTATAAAAATCGAAACCGTTCTATCAATCGATCCTATTTCCTAATTAAACTGACGTTTATACCTTTTTTTTCCTCTCTACAAAATTCCTCGCTGCTTTCTTTTCCGATCTTTATCTACGTCGTTCACTCATTAAATTTATCGTTACTAAATTTGATTTTTAGTGTAGCATAAAATTTGTTTTATTTAATTCCCATTCAAATAAAACATGTGTTTTGTTTGAAGACGCCTTGTTTAACTATTTTCATAACTGTTCTTTCCCGAAGGTGAACAGATTGTAACAGCGTCGTAAATCGCCCATAACTTTATTGTTGTTATTTGACAAAAATTAACGTATACATATTTTAGCTCGTTGATTATGACTGAGGAAGACATAAAAATTTTTCCTCTTAGAAAATATAGTCTGATTGGCCGGCTCGGATTTGTTTACACGCTTCCTCGAAAATGGGTTCAACGTTTCTGGGCGAATTATAAATTTAAATAATTAATTTTGACAAATTCCTGCCGTTCCGATCCCAGCTGGGCGTACGGATGGGTCGTAATTTTCGATCTGACGTCATTAGAAAATCTTCGATCGTGTTTACTACACCTCGGGAATTCGCTAAATATTCCTCATAAAAGTTGAAGACTTCATTAAAGTTTTCAACAAGTTCGCGGACCGTTGGTTGATGGATTCCGCGTAACCGAGCGGTTTGATGGAATTTGCGGTAAATTGCGCAACGAAATACTTTTGAATTTGTCTTAAGTGTGAATATTTTATAATAATATCTGATTTAGTTCATAACATTTAATTCGCAAGATTCACTCCTCGAGTGAATATAATATGAAATATAATTAAAACATAATAATAAATAACTAACCTAACATAATTATGCACGTATGAAAATGGAAGAATAAAAAAGTAATTCTACCATACAATATAGATACATATATGTAAAGCGGATTGGACTACGACTGGCGTCGTTTCCCGCATCCTAGTTTCCACTTCTTTGGGTCTTTCCAGTAACCTTCTATTAAATTTATGCTCCCAAAGCTTGGTCGACCTCCTCTCTCCATGATCTTCGAGGTCTTCCTCTATCATCGTCTTTGAGTTGGAGTCCAATCCCAAACCTTCTTTGGCCATCTTTCGTCTGGCATACGTCTTAGATGTCCATTCCATTATAAGCCTTTTGCCTCGATTGTATCTCGAATATTCAGATCAATATCCATTTTCGCTCTTGTTTCGAAGTTTCGTGTCCTATCTTGTCTTGTTAGTCTACAGCACCTTCTCCAAAAGTTTATTTCCGTGACTAGTATTTTTGACTTATCTGCCTTTTTCAGTTCCCATAGTTCAGAACCATATGTTGCTATGCTTTCCACTATAGACTTATATATGTGTATTTTAGATTCTGTGTTATTTTTCACTCCATAAAATTCCATTTAATTGTCTTGTTGCCAGCCTTGCTTGCGTCATTCTGTATAAGATTTCATCGCTACTTCCTCCTTTTTCTGACAGCTTAACACCTAAGCATCGATACCATTTAGTATTGCGTATTGCTTATAGCCATTGATTCTAAGTCCAAGTTTTCGCCCTGTTCACAGACTACCATATATTCGGTTTTTGTTGGATTTATCGTTAAACCCCACTCTTCTTATGCTTTTGTAACTTCCTCAGCATGTAGTCTATATCCAACCAGTCTTTGGCTATAATTACCTGGTCATCAGCAAAATGTAGGTGAACAGTTTGTTGTCCCCAATTGGTATCCCCATTCACTACATTTAGGTTCCACTGTGGTAATGCATCATTTAAATAAATATTAAATAGGGCAGGTGCGATGCAGTATCCCTAGCTAAGCCCTTTACCTATTTGTAATGTTGTAGTTATACTATTTCCAATTTTAACGGAGGCAGACATATGTTGATAAGAGTTTCTGAATAGCTTTTGTATATAAATTTCTTTAATATTTTGTTGTTTCAACGCCTGCCTGCTACTATCGTAGGCTTTTGTAATGTCGATGAAAACTACATGGGTATTCAGATTGTGCCCCAAACGTTTATCTATTGCCTGTTTACTAGTAAAATACTGTCAATACAGGAGCGGCCGGCTCTGAAACCATTTTGCTTCCCAATTTCTTTAACACAAGTTTCTATTCTGTTTTTTAGTATTTGGCATTTTTAATATATAAATAATATAAAAATGATAAAAATACAACATAATACTAACATAATAACAATTCTAATTAGGTCGTGGTAATCGTAGAAATTGTATTAAAATTGACTTCAAATGGTAACTAAAGACCCTATATTTCATTTTTGGAAAATTTCATCTTTACATTTTATCTAACCTTATTTTTTAAACCTTTTAATTTGTATTAACTCTCTTTGGTAGCGATTATATTTCCTCGACTTCGGCCGATTATGCTTGGTACACTTGTATTGATTAATAACTTTTTAAGTTATTAATTTAAGTTATTAATATAATAAATTAATAACAATTTTCATTCAGCTCTATTGTTTGAGCATCACTTCGTAAGAATTTTTATTGATAACCACAGTTGAAGAGATCTAGATTAATGTAATATGTCAACAATTGATACGTCTATATTGATTGATACCTAACAAGTACAAAAATTTAAATACTCGTACCTAAGACTGTGTTCATCTATCAATCGAATTGAAATGACAACAAATTTCATTCAACTCTGTCCTGCATCAATTTGTAAGAATTTTCATTGATAACTACAGTTGAATACATCTAGATTGATGTAAAACCTAAACAATTGTTAAGTTTATATTGAATATTATGTAACAACCATAACAATTTATCCGTTGATAATTATTATGTGAGTACGTTCGTAAGAATTGAATTGTAATCAGCTAACGATGAGATTAATAGCTATAATAAATGAGGAGCATTCACGCAAAAGTAAACAAATCCATTTTTACCACAAAATGAGATACATATTGAATCGTGTAGAGATGATAAATCTCTACACGATGCAATATTTATCTCATTTTGTGGTAAAAATGGATTTGTTCACTTTTGCGTGAATGCTCCTCAAATGTTACGTGAGATCTATTCCCTGTTGTATAAGCAGTGTGCCCCCGAATTCCCTATACTTGTAAATTTTGTTATTTTTCACTTTTTCATAAAATGTCATTCCTTAAAAAAGTTTTGCTACCCTTGAGACGCAAAACTGGTTAAATATACGATGAGGTGCACAGGTGGTGTAAACAATTAAACAGTATTAAATTGGAATGGAGCAAACCGCGCTTACTTTTTATTTTCTTCGAAAATGTTATTTATCATAGTTGTTTAGAAATGAATAAAACGTATAAGTGGCGAGTTTTATGCTAAAATTACATAAAAAATAATTTTTAAATAAAACAGCTTATATACAGTTTTACGAACGATTATTAATTTCGAAGCGCAATAAGAAATAAAAATGTTAAAATTAATTCGAGCTTTATTAGTGACAGTGAGCAGATATCGTGTGATCATTCAGTTATTGATTGTAGCAACGAATTTATCTTATAAAATTCTACGATGTTGGAATCGTTCCATATAAATATGCAATGAATGAGTTAAGAAAATTATCAAAATGTTAATGTAACTCCCAAATCCGTACACAAGTTAAACCAGAAATTCGATTCCACTGGTGACGTAAGAGATATAAAAAAACAACAAAAAAAACAATAATATGATTGATACCGATGCCGGTACGTCTCTTCGTTTGGGTTTTTGTTTGACAATGAAAGACAGAATTATGATCAAGAGAAACTATTGTAGAAACATTTTATTTATGGACGAGTCAACTTTTAAACTAATTGAATATTTTCTACAAAAAATTACAGGTACTACTGCTGTAAAGAAATTACCAGTTTTAAAATTATTACTAATAGTCCAAAATTTAAAAAAAAAATACATATTTAGCTCTGCTCACATCAAAATTACTGGACGGGATTTTTTGAAAAGTTATATAAACCAACATTCTAACACGGATATTTTAGGTAACTGTTTTGATAATCTCGACGATGAAAATTTAGAGTGAAGTAGAAAAATGATATTTTAACGTGAGACTGTTATGCTCATTTTACGAACCTTGTGAGAAGTTCGTTAGACCATCACTTTCCAAATAAGTAGATTGGTCGATTCGGCCGAATAGCTTGACTGATCTCACTATGGATCTAACCCCGTTAAATTTCTTTTTACGGGGTTACACGTAAAACAGAATGTGTACGAAAATGGTGTTCATGGCGACATTGAAACATTAAAACAGAAAATAAGGGAAACTATAATAATTCTATAACAGAAAACACCATCGCATCTGTACCTATACGAGAATTCAGAAGAAGATTAGAAAAATGTGTGTTCATGGGAGGTGAACATGAAGAATAATTTCATGCTATTGTTATAATTAAAAATTCACCTCTTATTTAAGCGTTTTATTAATTTCTAAACTTTCTAAACATGAAGAAAATTAAAGAAAAATGAGCGTTCTTTGCGTAGGTTAAATTTAACAGAATACTCAGAATACAAAACCTAACCTAACCTAAATTTCAGCCTGTCCCAAATTTTATAGAATTAAAAATAATTTTTATCTTTACTACTGACTCTCCATAAGACGAATCTGAGTTCAATCTTTTCCAGAAACAAAGTCCGTTTAATCCGCCTCGACATTGAAAAGCTTAGTTCAAATTTCTTCTTTTTCTCCGGAAAACAAGGTAGCTTCAGTCTTCCCGTGAAAATTTGTTTTAGGAGTAGACCTTGCTCAAACAGCGCAGCTTTTTTTCAATCTGCACTAAACTTTCCAAAATTCAGAACTGATTTTAATCTTTACCATTTGTCAGAAAAAGAACCTGATTACATTCCTTTCCAAAAACAAAGTTCATATTAAGCTTCTTCAAAAAGCGAAACCTACTTCAACACCTTTTTCTTCAAAAGACCAGGTAATTTTAATATTCTCCTGAAACAGACTTTCAAATTTTCCCCAAATCGCAGCTTCTTTCAATCTGCACCAAATTTTCTAGGGTCAATAATAATTTTCATACTTCCATTCCTTTCCATAAAACAAACCTCATTTCAGTGTTATTCAGGAATAACGCTTATTTTAATCATTTCCAAGAAACAACTTATTCAAACGTATGTTTCTCCAGGAAACAAGCTAAGTAGGAAAACAAAATAAAATGCAATCTTCTGCTAAAATAAAGTTTCAACCACCCAGAAAGCGCAGGTTCTTTCATTCTATCATTCAACTTTCTAGAACTCAAAACTAATTTTAATCTTAGCCATTGTATTCGAGAAAACGAACTCGATATTAGTCTTTTCCAAAACTAAAGTTCCTATTAACCTTCTCTAAACAAAAAATTCAATCTTCTCATTTTTCTTCAGATAACAGGGTAACTTCAGACTTCTCCTGAAACAAAGTTTCAACCATCCCCAAAAAGCTCGGCTTTTGTTCAGTTCGAACCAAATTTAATAAAACTCAAAAGTAAATTAACTAAATTTAATCTTTGCCATCGTTCTCCCGAAAACTAACCTGATTGGTCTTTTTCAGAAATAAAGTTTGTTTCAACTTTTTCCAGAACGCAGCCCAATTCAATATTTCCCTTTTTCTTCAGAAAATAAGTAACATAAGAAGAAAACAAGTAACTCTTTCAGTCTCCGTCAAATTTTGTAGAATTAAAAACATGTTTTTGTCTTTCCCCTTGCTCTCCATAAAACGAACTACCAATAAAGTTCATTTAAACCTTTTTCATTATGCAAAGCCTAATTCTAATTAATCCTTTTTCTTTAAGACACACCCTAATCTTCCCCAAAAAGCGCAGTCCTTCAACACTCACCAAAGTTTCTAAAATTCATTGTTATCATTTCCAGGAAACAAAGCTTATATCAAATCTCTCATTTTTACCCAGAAAACAGAGTAAGTAAGAGAACCAAGGAAAATGCAATGTTCTCCCGAAACAAAGTTTGTCTTCACCAAAAAAGTGCAGCTTCGTTCAATCTGTAATGATATTTTTAGAATTTTTCGTTGTTCACCAGAAAACCAACCTGATTTCAGTCTCTTACAAAAATAAGGTTCATAAATCTTAATGCGTATCTGGATTCGGTCGTTTTCGATAATTACGACATGTACTTTCTGATAATTAAAGGTCAATATTGGGCATTTGAAGTTAACACGTTGGTCTGTTCGCTGTGAATATGGTTATTTAAAAATTACATTGCCAATTATTTTAGCTCACACCTTATTTTCATTCCTAGGGATCTGCTGTGTGTGTTTACGGTGTACTTACTTTCTGCTTCTTTAATCCCGAAAAATTTTTCATATTTCGAGAGGCCCTTCTTTCTTTTCCGTCCAAATAATAAACGCGTCCATAAAAGTGAGACAGGTTTTCTGGGAGTCATTCCGAGCACAATACGAATAAGTCCCCCTAATGACATCGGACTTAACACATTCTTCTTTCTTTCCTTTTCTTCGTTTATTCTTCCTCTCTCCTTCGTGTCCGTTCCGTGGTCGTTGTCGCGGTAATTCAAGGAAGCCCAGAAAAACTACTGTTCTTCGCCTTTTAATGTCTTCATCTGTACCGCGCACATATAAGTATGTTAATGCGTATTATAAAATATGAATACTAATTTCTCGATATATCGGCTCCGGATAACACACAAACATAGTATAAGCGGCCGTAAAAATTCGGGTTGAACGACCCATCGGACAATTGAAGAAAATATTTTTGCCCACATGCCACGGATGGAACGATGAAAAGGGGCCCTCTTTCTCTTTCCTTCTTTCTTTCTTTCTTTCTCCTCCACTCCATCCAAACTTGTTACTTTATTAACAGTTTTTCTTTGAACAACGTACGTACACATACACATACATACATATATTGGAATAATTAATCAAACCGTTGAGGCCCCGGGCACAATCGACCAGAAGCTTTTTGGTGTTGCTCGAAACGCCTGAGTAATGGATTTTGATAAACTATGAGAACATATGAAAGGAATTAATTGGAGTCGATTGAAGAATGAATCGTTCATTAGGTAGCCGAGAGAAGAGAGAGAGAGGGAGAGAAAAGAGAGAGGCGGAGGGAGAGAAAGAGAAGACTAGGAGAATAAAAAAACTTGTTTTGACGTTTAGAGAGTCCATCTAAGGTCTTCTCTCCTTCTAACGCCCGGGAAGGAAAAAATTCCGAAATTAATAACTCCATCTCCGATGACTTTACCGAATCCGGCCGATTAATTAACGCGATAAAAACGAGCGAGAGACAGAGCACCCCATCGACTGATAATGATAGCGATGACAATACATAAAATCCACGGCGTTGTTCGATTACCGCCGACGGACGATGCGAAACCTCAAATTACACGATGACCACGGAGATACGATCACCCTGTATATTAATCCCTGTTACGTTCGATCGATAACGACATCGACGATCGTAATAAGTACGTAGATGAACGTAGATTTTGCTGGATGCAGTTCATTCCATGATAGGTACCTACTATTTTATAACGTTCACATTACGAATTCGAAAACGTTACAAAATGTCGAAAAGTAATCGCACCACCAATTAAAACACTAGATTTTAAAATATTTATATAGTCTTTACGAAGCCAGTGTAAGAAGCAACATGCAAGCTTATACGGGTATCGATCAATAACAACATATACGGCATGCTCGATACATGATACGTTATTTAGCGAACTCGTCCTGTAGAATCCTCCCACTCCAGTTCCACGCCGAGCAAGTCACACGCCTAAATATTGTCAATAGTTTACTTTTCTCGCTTGTGCTGTAGTGGATTCATAAACGTTTTGGACGACTGGATCTTTCCTAGAACGTCTCGAACACGTGTCTTCAGTCTTTTACCAGTGTTGGCGCGGTATACATCACCGAGACAGGTTATAGAGGTATTTTGTTTGTTTTTAAGTTAATTTCATAATTATATAATTTGCCGTCCGTTTTTATATTTATAATAATAATTAATTGTAATCGGAATGGCGTTTTGGAGACCGTGGGCGACAGAAACAGTGCGAGTTGATGTGGAAAACGTGAGTACTCAACCCTCTTGCTCTTCCTCGTCTCCTTCTTGGAAGTTTGCAAATAAGGATCTACATCCTCAATTACAAACAGTAATTTTAAATATGTTTAAGCGCCTCCAACAAAGACACCCCGAACAATCGGTAAGCTGCTTAATTTTAGAAATTTCAGACTTGACATTAATTCCATATTCTTCAATTTATAAAATAATTCAGCTAGGAATTGTCGTAGATCGTCATCAAAATAGATTAGGTAAACAAAAGAAGTTCAAAGCATTAGATGATGCTGCTAAAGACGTTATACGCAGAATCGTTTACGATTTTTATGCTAGAAACGAGGTGCCCACTTTATTATCAATTTTTCAAAAATTACAGTCTTTTGGTGAATATAAATATAAATCTTTAGACACTTTAAGGTCAATTCTGTTAAGTTGCGGATTTAAACACAAAAAATTAGATTCTCGAATGGTCATCATGGAGTCACCTCGTATTGTTGCTTTGCGTCAGGATTATTTGAGACAAATTAGGTCATTTCGGGAATCAAGGAGCAACATTATATATTTAGACGAAACATGGTTTGACACCCATGAAGTAATTCAACGTGGTTGGGTTGATGACAGCAACAACTGTAAATTAAATACACCCATTTCTAGGAGAAATCGGGTGGTAATTTTACATGCAGGAAACGAAAACGGTTTTGTGTCTTATGCTTTGCCTCTTTCCGCCAAGAATATCGATAAGAGTTTCGCCGATTTTCATCAGGATATGGATGCCGAATTGTTTGAAAAGTGGTTTAAAGATCGACTTCTGCCCAATATTCCTAATAATACAGTTATAGTTCTTGATAACGCTTCATATCATTCTTGTCAAATTAATAAAATTCCTAATAGTAGTTCCAAGAAATCAATTATCATCGAATTTCTTCACAGCGAAAATATTCCTATAGCTTCAAACATCTGTACAAAAAAACAGCTTCATGAAATTGTTAAATCGGGTACTTTTAAAAAGGAGTATGCTGTTGATAAGCTACCTGAGGATAAAGGTCATTGTGTTCTTCGACCTCCTCCCTACTACTGTATTTTTAATCCCATAGAATTAATTTGGGCTAACGCCAAAGATCGCTTGGGGAAAACAAACCACAGTCCTACTTTCACTAATATTGTTTTTGAGAACATTCAAACCGTCTTTAGGGATGATTCTTACAAACAAATTTGGCAAAATTGCGTTTCGCATGTAATTAAAAAAGAGGAAGAATATCACGTTTTACCACCTATTAACCCCATTGTCATTCGTCCCGGCTCCGAATCTTCTTCTGACGATTACGATTAATTATTTAATGTTTAAACTCAATTATTTTACAATTCATGTAAAATTTTTCTATGAAATTTTACTTACTAAGTGAGTAAAAAATATTCCGCGCGCCTATGGAGGCGGCTCGTTTATGTTTCTCTTTCTCGTCGGCAGCCCGTTGTTACACTGGCCCCGTAAAGACTATACCATATGATTTTTGTTCCAATGGAGCATTCGGACGTCAAGCATTCATCATCAGTGAATACTAAGAAAGTTGCAACCATTCCTCTACGATCTGGAAACTTCCATTTTGAAAATTGAGTCGATAAAACAGAAATTGTATATGTGTTTGGATAGGGTAATTTTTAACCTTCGACTATTGATGGGTACTAAATGCCTAAAAATATACCGTTTAGAATAAAAAAATGACAATAAAAAACATTCATTTCTCATTGTCAATACGGCACTTTTGCCACAAAAAAGGTTATTATTTGTATTTTTTAAACCATCACTTCTTATCGTTAGTACAAACTTATTTCTGGACGATGAATGGCTTTGCGATAATATAAAGAAGAAGTATCTACTACGCATGCCCTGATGAATATAGTGATAGTGTGAAATTTATTTAGAATACAAGTTATATTTCAACTTCAAAAAGTTGTTATTAGTAATAAGTTGTGAACCATAACACCTTATCGTTAAAGCAGACTTATTTCTGGATGAATGAAGTGCTTTAAACCAATGTGAAGTACATTTTTTACTGCGTATGTTCAGATCGGCGGGCGTATTCTGTCCAGTGAAACTCGTTATTTACCTGGGAAAGTATAAGGGTTCGCTAATGCCATAACCATTCTGTCCGGTGTACGCTTTAATAATGATAACTGAGTAATAGTTAAGAAATCCTGGTAAATCTGGTCTGGTCCTTATTTCTAACTCGATCAGTTCTCCTCCCAAGGTGTTCCTGATTGTTTCATTTAATATACCAATATGGCAACTTTATTGAAAAGTATCTAAGGAAAAGACTTACTCCTCGTAGAAGGAGTTTTATAAAGACTGAATTAAAAAGTGGAAAAACGTTTTGGAGGTGTTCTCAAAGACGATCAAAATGTACAGCTAAAGTGTTTACGGTTGGTAGTGAATTAACTGTCAGCAGAAGTGACTTGTCGCATAATCATTCAATGGATGAACAAAAATTGTGCAGAAAAATAATCACCAATTCGTGCAAGCGAAAAGCTGAAGAAGATCTTGCAGAAAAACCCTCGAAATTAATTCGAAACGCCATTGCCTTCAGTTCCAATAGTGATTATGTTACAGTCAACGATGTAAAGATGATTAGAAGAAATATTTAAAACGCTCGTCGAAAACTTTAGAAGAAATATTTAAAACGCTCGTCGGAAACTTCTACCAAGCTTACCGAAAAATCAATAAGAGGTACATGAAGCAGTCCACAATTTTTCCGACAATATTGTGACAAGTAGAGGTGAAAATTTCTTGTTTATAAATAATTCTGATTTTAATATTTTAATATTCACATGCGAAACCAATATTCGCATGTTGTGCAAAATAAGAGTTTTGTATATGGATGGTACATTTTCCTACTGTACCAAATATTTTATGTTTATATTTTATATAATTATAATTATATATTATACTAGTTTGTTAGCGAATTGACATGTGAATAAGTTATGGTAAAATTAATAAAATATTTTCATGTACTAAGTCCTATAATTTTGACAAAGTAAGTATATTTTACAAATTTCTAACCCATAATATCAAATTCCTGTAATTTTTCCTTGAAAAGTAAGATATTTTCTTCATACACCTAAACCCACTTCAATTTTCAAAAAAGTGTAGCCACTAAAAAACGAAAAGAGAAATTTTATTTTTGTAGGTAAGTACTCGTGAACATTTTTACATGCTTACGTCTCGTCTTACTATACTATAGTATGTAGTTAAGATCGAATTGTACAGAATCGGTCACTGGACAGAATACTCCATAGAATACGTCCCTTTCAAAGGTCTGCCTGACACTTTACCTCCTGGATTAAGTACACCGCGAGGTTACTGGACAGATTACATCCGCCCGTTCAGATGGCTATAATGGTGTTAATTTAAATTTCAATATAATTTCAAGTATAACTCAAGAAGGTAATTACAAGTAAGTACTTTCATTGAGCATGTTCTGATGGTTAGGACTTAGGACGATGTTAATTTGGGTTCTAATTTGTTTTAAAATTACTCAAAACACTATTATTTGTATTTTTTGAACTATGACTCTTTATTAATAAGACAAACTGATTTCTGGATGAATGAAGGGCTTTAAACTATTATCTACTACGAAGTATCCAGTACGCATGCCCAGATAGGTAGAATGGTGGTTCTACAACCGCTGCCGTGTGCCGCATTTCGATCGCCACCTCTCCTATCTCTCCAGGTGTCTTCATCTACTGTCCTATCTTTTATAATTTTCCTAATCCCATTTATCCATGAGTGTGCTGGTCTTCCGCGTTTCCTTCTATTCGTTGAGTTGTACTCCAGAGCTCGTCTTGGCCATCTGTTTTCCTCCAACCGCCGTACATGTCGGTACCATATAAGCTGCCTAGCTTCTATTCTTTCTGACGTTTTATGTATTCTGTTGGTTCTTCGTCTGATTCCAGTATTAGGTACATGTTCTGTTCTTGATATGCAACAGGCGCTTCTCAAGTAATCCATTTCAACAGCGTCCTCTTTTTCCATTCCTTTCCGAGTCATTTGCTAACACTCCACTCCACATGTAAGGATAGGCTCCACAATTGCTTTGTAGATCGTCATTTTGGTTTTCAGTATAGTTCTGTTAGACTAAAGTATTGAATTAAGAATTTGTACACTTTACCTACCCTGCAGCACTCTGTATTCGATATCGCGATCTGTTGCTCCTTTGCTAGAGGTGATACTTCCCAAATATTTGTAATCGTGGCAACTTTTTATTTGTCTTATTTCTAAATCTGGGTCTTCGTCAGCTACTCGCATATATTCCGTTTTTGTCATGTTCATGCTCATCCCCCATTTTTCGTACTCATCTCTGAGTTTCCTGAGCATATAATCTGCATCTTCTTTGCAGCTTCAGTTAATACCTGATCAGCAGCGAAGAACAACGTTGTCAAATCGTAGTCATTAATCTTTAGTCCCATTCCCGCGCACTTGTGTCTCCATTCGTATAGTGCTTTTTGGATATACACTTTAAATTAGGTAGGAGAAAGACAACATCCTTATTTCAGACCCTTCGTTGCTGTGAATGCTGTCGAGAGAAGATATCCTATTTTAACCGTGCTCTGATGTGTTTTAAAGATATTTAGCAGTGTTTTTACATATCCTTTACCAAGGTTCGCCTTCGTCAGAACAATAAATAACAGTTTCAATGGGATTGTATCGTAGGTCTTCTCCAGGTCTATGAATACTAGATGCGGAGCGAGGTTTCGAGCTGCTCGTAATTTTGACCCTCCACCAGGCATTTATTGAAATTATCTACTAGGGCTTCCAGAAGAGCGTCCGGTCTGTGTTTCACCAGCTCAATGGGAATGTCTCTACATCCCGAGGCTTTTGCATTTCTCATTTATGTTAACTACTTTTTCAATTCTTCTTCATTTATTCTCGGTAT
Organism: Cryptocephalus moraei; assembly: GCA_946251905.1. Taxonomy (NCBI): domain Eukaryota; kingdom Metazoa; phylum Arthropoda; class Insecta; order Coleoptera; family Chrysomelidae; genus Cryptocephalus; species Cryptocephalus moraei. Next base: position 32,161,337 of record OX276454.1, on the reverse strand, counting down.
CTCTGTATTTTCTATCATTGTGACGTCGTCTAGCCTTCCTAAAAAAATCATATCTACTTTCTGTTAACAGTGATTTGTAGTATTCCTCCCATTTTTTATTTTGAATTAAATTTATATTTCCACCATTTTTTTTTTTCTTTCCTAAGGCTTCTTATAAATTTTCAGGCCTGCGTCACTTTCGTTCCCTCTAAGCATCGCTCCACCTCCTCTCATTTTTGTTCCCACATCTCATTTTTTCTCTAGGCCACTTCTTTCTTCACTTCTCTAGTAAATTTGCTGTAAATTTTGCGGTCTACTAAATTTTTCGTGGTGAGCTATGTCTGGTAGGCGCTGTTCTTGTTTTGTATTAATTTTTCTATTTCTTCAGTCTACCATTCCGAATGTTTTCCTTTGCACCCTTCCTGATATCCCAAAGCTTCTTTGGCCGCCTGATTGAGGCATATTTTTATATTTTCATATTCTTCTTCAGCAGTTTCTCTCCGGTTTGAGTTGGCAAGTTTTGAAGCTAGTCTTAATTTGTAAAGAAACTGTACCGTTCCGTGTTTTAGACTGTCGATGTTATTTTTTATAGTTGTGAATGTTGATTCGTTCTCATTTTGGCCCTTATTCTGTTTTCTTGTTTTTTTGTAGTGTACGGTTATTTTTGCAATCACGACAATCTGGGGCCAATCTGGAAATTCTGTAAAGTTTCAGTTTGATTTAAAATAACTAGATTATTACTCTGATTATTTTAACTATTACAGCTTATGGGGAGAACATTATTTTCTGGACCAATGAAGGGATTTTAAAATAATAGTAGAAATTTTTGCTACGCATATCTGATGGATATAATGGTGCTAATTTGGACGCCTTTCAAAGTTCAAATTTGATTTTACTCAACTGGAAAAGGACACTATTTTCATTTTGTGAAATAAACCGTTTCAGTAATACATACAAGCTTTGTTCTGGACGAATGAAGGATTTTAAAAAGCTGTACATTACATTTACACATGTTCTTATGTCTGTTATGCCCGTTTGCACCAATTCTACTTAAATTAGTAATACATAGCAAAGTGGTACTTAATGTTTAAACCCAGCTTAAAATTTTGTGACTTGCACCAGTTGCACTTAAAAAATACTTAGCTAAGGTACGGTGGAAGGTTGGTAGCACCACAACATTATCATGTTTCATGATTAAATTGTCAAGTGACAACTAGTCAGGTCGTGGTTTTGTGGTTATATTTGTTAGTTGTTGTTGTTATAGACTGTTAGAGCCAGACTGTTGTTCCTAATAAATTAATACAAATATGATGAAATGCCAACTAAACAATCAAGAAATATTTATTTTACATATTGTGTAAGATACTTACAAATCGCAAAGATATTCTTAATGTTCCTCAATTTCTTCCAACAACAAAAGTGTCGTTGCTTTCGAGATTAGAATCCTTTTATAGTAGGTAACATGATCAAATGAATTAAAATATTCTTCTCTGATGTAGATTCTACATGGTATTTCAAATTCTATTAAATTAACTGCATTTTATTCAAAAATATCTTCATCATCTTCAAATGTTTGCAACATTTCTTTGCTTCACAAAATAAACAGCACAAAACCGTCAAAACCTCTATACACAACAAGGTTAAGTCAGATTTAAACCGAGAATATTCTTGGCTTAGTTAAACCTCATAAGAACTAAGGTGAGCTTAGTGGTGAAATGTCACCATGTGCGAACCATTTTTGAATTAAGCTGTTACTTAGGGTTAAGTGTAACTGGTGCAAACGGGCATTAGTTTTTTCTGTGGAAGAAAATTGAACGAAGTTACCCCAACAAAAAAATATGAAATTACTTTACATGTCATATTTAAAGAATGAGGCAATATCTGATTAAATTAAGACAGTTACGGCGAGGTGAGCGATTTTCAAGTCATTGACTGTTTCCCAAGATCTTTGCGATCGATAAAAAATTTCTAAGTATGAGAGAAATGGCGAATTACGCCCAATTTTACGTACGAGAAGTGGATCGTGTGCCCGTTTCTAGTTCCTATTGACTCGAGTCAATTTATGAGAAAAAAATTACCTAAACCGAATTCGGCACGTCGGTGATTAATATTTCTGACCGGTGATTATTTAAATGTGAAGAATTACTCCTCGAATGCGAAGCGAGAGCGTTTATGTGTGTGCTAAAGAGGAAAAATTTTCTATCGCGCGTTTCATCAGTCCCCGAGTATATCGTGTCGCTAACGAATACGTCAAACATTCGTGCTAACAGTTTTTAGTGTGAAAACGGTAATAAAAATTTCTGTGCCTAATAAATGTGTATTTACTGAAAAAATATTCGAGAAATAATTGAAAACTTGAAAATGACTCTTCTTCGGCGAGTTGTTAGCTCAGCTGCATTATTAAAGACATGTGTTTTTTAAATGGGCCCTGAGCGAGGAGTCGTGTATAGTGTGTGTGTATGTGAGTGAGCGTGTAGACTCGAATGAGATTTAAATTGAAGAGATGAAAACCATACGGACGCGATTTTAACATTTAAATCGTCTTCCTTCATTCTGATGGTAATGAACCCGAATGTGACAACCTCTCCGGTTCGGCTACTCGTCTTTTTTATTCCCTCCGATAATTTCGATTATTTATTTAACTGTACGTGTACCTCCGCTATAACACGTCGCCGAGATACATACATAAATCTCTATCGCTGGAGATGGTAACGCCAGTAGTCGTCATTTTAGTTTTCTTGTTTCGATTTAAGTGGAAGCTAGATGATTATTATTTTATGGAACCCATGGAATTTCAATCTGTGCTAGAAGAGAGATCAATTAATTGCAAACCACCAAAGTGAAAATTGGGAGAAATTAGAAAATGGATTTTTCCTTCAAACCACACTTCAAGTTTTTCTTTTTTTTGTGAAGGTTTTCAAGGGAAAAATGCTTTCCCTGGCCCCGTAAATGCTAAAACTTTTTGGTAATAGAAAATTTGAATTTTAACCATTTATTAGGATTATATTTTAAAATTCATCAAAATAGCATTAAGTCGAAAAATAAATTTTTCCTTCGCGTGACCTACAACTTTTTTTTAAATTGCTCATTTGTACCCACGATCGATCCCCTGTCGCTAAATAAAGGCATTTGTGCAAACTGCATATTCGGCGTATTTTACATATTTGTTGAATGTTTTGTCATTTACATATTTATTCCGAAAACTGCATTTAATGCATAAAAAACAGAAAATTGTACCCCAATAACTTGCTTCGATTTAGTAAGTACATATTTTATTTGATCATGAGGCTATCCGGGCTAAATTACCTGGAAAACCCACAATTAATTATGGCATCTGTTTTACGAGCCAAAGAAATACTGAACAACTATTTCCTTAACAACAATGTTCATGCATTAATTGCAACTATACTACTGATTTATTCAAAATTCAGCCAAAATCATTAAACTTTTAACTTTCAGAAAGCATCAAAATAAGTGATGAATACGAATCAGCTTTTAAAAGTGCTAATGCTAAAAGTGGAAAAAAAAGTTAAAAAAAATTAATAACTACATATATCTTGAAAATGTGGTTATATACGATCTTCTTTAATATCTACAAAACTCATTAAAAATGTTTTAGAAAGAAGTAACGGATATGGGATTCTATCTAAAGTGAATGTGATGAGCCTACAATTACTGTTATTAATTTCTTCGGTTACTTTAATTTGATAATACTAATAATAATAGTACTATTGTTTGTAATCCAATTTTCACTAAATATATGCTTTTTATAATTGCACAGTTGGAACTGTGATTAGGTACATATATGTTTGTTAAATTTCATGTATACATATGCACATATTTTTGGTATATTTTCATGCATCTTTGCCTTTCTATACTATCACCTCGTTGGTTGGTTATTTTTACCTACTAAACCTCTCTTGACAATGTTTTAAAGCAGAAAAATTTCTAACATATTTTAATTTTTAGAATAAATTTACCAATTTTTATATATCTTTAAAATTGTATTCTAAATAATCGAATTTTTACGTAGTACCATTTTTAAATTCAAAGTAATCCTCAATTCTGCAGAATTCTTTAATTTTCCTCTATCGTAATCTTCATAAACCACTTATCATTTTGTTGGTGCATTTGTTTAAACGTCCTTAATTTATCTTTTAAATTTTATAAAGTTAAAGAGGAGACAATGCTTTTAAATATTTTTTAGGATGTAAATTTACTTTTTAATCGGACTTCTTTAAGGTGGAAGAAGTTCTCTAAAGAAGTTCTAAGAAAACAATAAAAGAGTTAGAAAGATTGAAAATCTAGAAATTCCGTAAAACCGAAAATGCATACGCATAAGTCATGCTTAATATCTAAACATCTAACCTTCCCACGGAATATTTTTATTGTATGTAACTTTTAAAAAGTTCATGAATCTTGTTCATGACTTTTGCATGTTTATATTTCAATTCTGTTGAAGTGCATAAGTTGTTTGTCTAATAGAATATATAACGATAACTTTCAATCGAACTAACTCCACAGTGTTTGCAGACAAATAGCATTAAATCGAAAATTAATATTTTACCAAATCATATACTCAAGTTCTAGGCCTCTCATTCCTGACAGTTTTTAACGGTTTGAAATGACATTTTTCATAGTTTTGTTTTACATTTTACCATTTTTTCAAAGTAACTTATCATTTTTATATTTATATTTCAATGACTAAGAAATTAAGAACTGCAACTAGAACTACTAGAAACAAGAAATAACAAATTTCAATCGAAAGAACTCTGAAGGAAGTGTTTGGTGATGAAAAATTTAAGCTTTTTGGTTATAATATTTTTACAGGGCTGTATTTCAAAAATCAACAAAGTAGCATTATATCGAAAAATAGTAGATTGTTTTACAAGTTAAGAAAAGTACGATTTTTGCAGCGGGTGTAAATGTTTAATCGACGAGGGAAGCGAGTCAATTAAATTTACATCAGCGTGCGAAAATCTATTTTCTATGGTGTATAACATGCAATTTTTCCGTATAGTTACATAATGGAAATCACAAATAAATACTTTTCAAAAATAATAATTTATCAAAACGTGTGCTGAGGGGCTGATGACTTGGTAAAAAAATATCTGTTATGAAGAAACATAACACAACTGCATGTTGTGTTGCTATGAAGAAAAGTGTAGCTAACAAGAAAACTACCATGTTTCTATACGTTTTTTATTTAAAATTTTATAATTTAAATTTTATCTTTGCTGTCGTGTCATTTACCTTTCTGCTCATGACCGTTTCCATAAAGGATTTTCAGCCTTTGGTTATTTCCAGTAATATAAATTGACTTGATATTGAAACCGAGTGGCTTAAAGTTGTCACTATTGGTACAAGTTTAATCTCAAATGACTAAAATGCCAAATGAACAAATTGTTCTATTACTGTTTTTAATCTTTTAAAACATATATTCCTGTTTGTTTCATTACGTTCGTTCTCGAAATGTCAATGGTTTCTTAACTTGTGCAATATTTCTTCACACCACATTCGTTTGGATCATCTCGCTGATTGATGATTTGAGCGTAGGTACTTAACTTGTTATTAATTTTTTGTCTCAATAATTAATCAAGTGGGAAATGTTTTGTTCTTCTATTATATTTTATAACAAAATGAAGCATTTTAATCAAACCGACCCCAGGGTTCCTTCAGCAGGAACTAGAAACCGTGTTGAACTACACACATTCCGATTTATGGGGCTAATGTCAGCACTTCGAAAACTCGACCGATTTTTCTAGTGAGGACAATATTTCGCGTGGAGATTTAATACTGCCTACTTTTGGTAAAGCGTTTATTTGATTTTTTTTGCTTCAACGGTACAAAGAAGAAATGTCTGTCATCTAAAATCAAATTTACTACTTAATGAACATTATTAGTGACTCGCTGTCAGTCTGATTGTCGTCGAATTAGATCTGTCAATTTCTCTCAGTTCGTAATACAATCTTGCCAGCCCGTGCAAAACTACTTCACAGCATTTCACGGCAACGGCCAACGTAAAACGACTAATCCCTTCGCCTATTTTTAAGCCGCGCACGTCTTCAAAGCCAAACGTGTTCCTTGGTTATCCGCGATTGATATTATTTTTAATTTTTCCTTCGGATTTCCAGATCGGGGTTTCATTAAAACGTCGGGCCGTAAAGTAAACATGTCCGTTAGATAAATCTGGGAATTTCTCTCTCCAGCGCCGCGGAGGAGGTTCTGCTTTCGATCACGTTACAAGTCGGGCCACTCGAGAAATTTTAAAAGCGATTAAACTGGAACACGCGGGCCACTTGAGCATCGCTTTTACGGGAATCGTATCGAATACGGAAACGGGCTATTTATTAGTTTCTCTCTCACGGATTGGGATTCCCTTAATGTCGCACATAACGCAGAGGTTAAATTACAGATTTCTCCCGCTCAACGTATTTTTCCATATATATATTCCCATATGGGCACCTAAAACCTTCCTCGGAGGGTGAGGCCTGCGTAAGACACCGATTAAACCGTATAAAGAGCAGATCGTCCGTGAAAGCGACAATAGGATGGGCCTTCCCCCTCTTTTCAGATCCGATGAAAAATTGCGCAATTTACCAAAAATGATGTTTTAACCCCAAATTTCTCATGGCTATCAACTGAATAACAACATCATTTAGTAATCCGGGTATCATCTTACAAAACACAGGTAAAAAAAATCCACCACTTTACTTTTCACAACCCCTTAAAAGTAAGGGGTAACGACCCCCCTTTCGTAGGAAAAAAAGCGGCAGCCGAGATTTCACACACTGAAAAAATGTTAAGTAGGGTATAAGGTGAGGGACCAAAAAAAAAAGAGTGCGGACGTCGAACGGATTTTTTGAGGGTTTCGGGGGAAAAAGAAGGCGAAAGCGCAGCTGGCTGTATACCCATCCGGGATGATTTAGTAATACCTCCACCGTATTTGTGGTAATTATTCTTAATATGCGGTAAGAGGATAAACGAGATATATAGAGAGAGAGATGGATGGGTTTCCTAACAAAATGTTTCAACGGATTGGGTGAAATATTTCGCTAAAGGACGTGAGAAACAACAAACACGTGTCGCATTTTGTTTGGGATACCATTAATTAACCGTGGATATAATTTATATATGCAGATGTATTAGGATTTCTTCGGAACTCCGTGACTTGGCGGAATTTTGAAAGTGTCGTAAGGCTCGTTGTGCGTTTGATTCAGGTCCCCAACCTTTGAATGGAATTAGTGACGGCCGAGAGAGGAATCGTGGGCAGAAACGTAAAGAAAGCCATGAGAATTAGGAAAAACGCAAAGAAAAGATTTTACATGAAGATTCATTTCGATTTTTCGCTCTTTTAAAATTATATAGTACACTTTAATATTCAACTTTGCTGTTCCAATTATATCGGGTGTTTTTTTTTTAAATATCACCTCATAGTAGGCTGTGGATAGTGTTTGTAAATGCGCTTTACTAAAAAAATGTCAAAATTGACATAACCTCACTTTTTTAATAAAAATTGAAACTGCTCCGATCAGTTACTAGTGTCTTGAAAACGACAACTTGGCTCTATTAATTAGGCGGTAGATGAGTGAGCTGTCTTTTTCAAGACACTATTAACCGATTGGAGCAGTTTCAACTTCCATTAAAAAAGTGAGGTTATGTCAATTTTGACATTTTTTAGTAAGGCGCATTCACAAACACTATCCACAGTCTACTATGAGGTGAAATTTAAAAAAAAACACCCGATATTTATACCGTGATATCAAAAATTACCTCGGTCAAGGGTGGTCATGGATTTTTAATTGATTGTCGCATCTCCCATCCTACATTTATGTCAATCATTTTTTGAGTGGTGTCAAAATCTGTCAAGTTATTATGCTAAATATGAAGCAATTGTAAGAGAATTTTTGAAAAACGCGTTTGTAGCCCCAGCCGGGATTCCGGCTGGGGCTACAAACGCCTTTTTCAAGGTTCGTATCCCGGCTGGGGCTACAAACGGCTTTTTCAAAAATTCTCTTACAATTGCTTCATATATACACTTTCAAAGATTAATTTCGAGAACATATTTCATTTATTATGCTAAAGTTTTCTAATCCTACGCAGTTTTGGAATTACGGATTTTAATTTTAATAAAAACGTTATTAGTATTTTATAACTTATAGTTCATTACTATTTTACAGATGAAATAAGTAGGTAACCCATTTCTAAGGTATTGATGATGTCATTGTAGGTTGACAATGACAAAATTATTTTAAAAGGATGATTTAAGCTAAGACAACCGTTTTACATTTCATGGTAACCCTTGACCAATATAATTTTTAATACCACGGTATGTTAGATTCTGTTATGTTTCATCATATTAACACAATGAGGCCACCGCTGGTCTTATTGTTTCCATGTCATTCATAAATTTCTTTATTGAGAACCGTATAATATGTAATAGCGTAGTTATTATAACATTGCAATGGGTAACACATGAACTCATTCATTCGTTTTAAATTCCAGAATTTGGGAACGAATTGGGAATGTTTGTTTTTGAACGTATGTCACTCGAATAAAGTACAGAATTCGGATGTGCCTAAACAACGGTTTGTCAAAGTGACAGGATTGAATTATCACAACTCGTGGAACACAGAATTAGTGGTAGACGCGAAATCTGTTTGTTTTGCTTTGTTTGTTTAAACATTGTTCATTTTAAATTCTTTTGGGACAATTGAGGAATGTCAGGGAACGGCAAGGAATGTGCTATTAACTTCTTATATTTAAAATTTGATGTTATACGTATATCCCATCGCTGCTTACATAATATACCGTGATATTAAAAATTGCCTTGGTCACGGGTGGTCATGGGTTTAAAAATGATTGTCGCAGCTCCCATCCAACATTTACGTCAATCATGTTTTGAGTGGTGTCAAAATCTGTCAAGTTATTATGCTAAAGTTTTCTAATCCTACGCAGTTTTGGAATTATAGCTATTAAACATTATTAGTATTTCGTGACTTGTAGTTTATTACTACTTTACAGCTGTAATAAGTAGGTAACACATTTGTAAGTTATTGATGATGTCAGTGTAGCTTGACAATTACAGATTATTTCAAATGGATAATTTAAGCTAAGACAACCTAACCGTTTTACATATTTCATCTCAACCCTTGCCCAAGATAATTTTTGATATCTCGGTACATCCTATCTCATACTATCCTAATATTCTATCCTATCTCAAATAACACAATACTGACATCATAATCGGTGCAAAAGTAATCGTTCATTGAACTAGTTCTTATCATAGCGCCACTTTTTTGGCAAGAGTGTGACACTGCGAGTGAGGAATTAAACGTTTTAGTCATAAAATACGTTCAAAAAATTTTTTCCCATTGGACTATTTGCACCAAAACGTTACAGGATTCATGGTTCGCATCAAGCAACAGCAACAAAGCTTAAATTGGAACAACAAATTCATCAAATTTGACATACTTGTTTTATAAATATTGTTCCATGTTTTTATACAAATTCCTAATTTGTCTAATTGAAATTTGAATACAAAAACAACCGCAAAAATATTCATAATCGTCATTTTATCAGTTATTTTATTTTCTGGAGGCGTAGCTGCTCTTGCTAAACAAATGTAAAAACTGACTTTGAAGCGATTTTAAGTACAATTTAAACTCTAAATTGAATTCCATTTTTTTAAATTTGTCGCTACAATTTTATATTTCTCATTAAAGTACAACTTCGGGTATAAATTGAAGTACATTTTATGAAATCTGCTGGTTTTTTTTTCACTTTTACGTGAATTTAATGAAAGAGTCCAAAAATAGAGAAAAACATATATTTGTGACAGGCGAATTACTTGCTATTCAAAAGTTAATTTTCTCAAATGCTACCACTCTAAATTTAAAAGTTTTTTAATTTGCGTCTTTTTTCACACTTCATTTTACATCAGTTTCACGAAAAAGTGTAGAATTCAAAATCTGCAACAGAAATAATATTTATAACCGCCACTTTATTTAATACTAAGAGACTCAATTGATCTTACTTAACTAAAGCTTTTTAACTCATCAAGACAATTTTAAAATACGATTTTGAGTCTAAATTGAAGTACAGTTTTTAAATTTCCGTCACTTTTTCACACTTCATTTTATATAAATTTCATAGACCAAGGTCTAAACCCAAAATCTACCACAGAAATAGTTACAACCGTCACTTAAAATGATAATCAGAAATTGGGGTCTAAATTGAAGTACATTGTTTAAATCTGCCATTACTTTTTCCTTAAGTCCTCCAAAAATTCAAAAATAGCAACAGACATGAATCGTTTGTCACTTTCCTTAGTTTACAAATTCTCGATTGTTGTTTTTCAGCCAATGTTAAAGCATTTGGCCCATTACATCAAATTTAAAGAAATAACTTTTTGTCTAATACTAGCCATATTTTTTAAATCTGTCGTTACTTGTCAATTTTACTTAAATTATATGGAATCGTGCAAATGTTGAACCCAAAATCTGTAACAGAAATTATACTATCCGTCACTTTATTTAATTTTCAGTTGCTCAGTTGTTGTTATGGAACATGTGTTGAAGCTTTATGATTTATCAAAGCAATGTTAAAATATATCTACCTTTGGATCTATATTAAAGTACATTTTGTAAATCTGCCGTCACTTTGTCACACTTCGTTTTACATAAAGTTCATGGAATAGGCCAAAGCTTTGAATCTAAAACCTACAGGAGAATTATTTATAACCGTCACTTTATTTGATATTCAGAGTCTCGATCGCTCTTACTTAACAAATGTTAAACCTTTTTGGGTGATCACATCAACTTTAAAGGCAAGTTTGGGTCTAGATTGAAGTACATTTTGTAAACCTGCCGTTATTTTTTTAATTTTAGTTAAATTTTATTCAACAGTCCAACTGTTTACACCCAAAATGTGCCAAAACTTTTCGTAATTTTATTTCATTTTCAACTGCATTACTCAACAACTGTTTACGGTTCTTGGCACATCATAACAAATTTAAAATAATGCTGAGTCTAAATTAAAGCAAATTTATTAAATTTGTATTTGTACATATTTCATAATATGTTTTACACAAATAGCATGGAAGAGTCCAAAAGATTCAAACAGAAATCTTCATAACCGTCACTTTGATACGTTTTTTGATAGTCAGAGGTTTAATTGCAGTTGCTCAACAAATATGAGACCCTTTCGACTCATCACAGCAATTTTAAAGTACAACTTTGGCTCTAATTGCGCAAATGTACATATTTATAACCGTCAATTTATTGGCTGATTAAATCTTTCAAAATTTACATGCTTTCCTCAACGAGTATTTGTTGTTTTTCGAAATGATTCGCTTTAAAGTTGACTTAAAGTATATCTCTTATCAAGTCACTCGAATTTTTGCGCTGTACCAAAGCACATTAATTATTTACGATACTTCGTGTGATCGCTCCTCCTATAATGCACGGGGCAAACGTGTGCAGTCGCCCACATAACGAAGAAACGCACAGCTGTGTCCACTATTAGAGTCGGGTCACAAAAGCCGTAAAACGGTAAAGAACGCAAAACCTGCAGGTGTAGACACGGTGTCTTTTCCAGGTTTGATTAGCTATAGACGTTTTTTTTTTAAGCTGTCTCAACTGAGTTTGGAAGAAAACATTTTATAATTACAGCGCCCTATGAATTTCCCGCCCTTAATTGTTGACAATAGTGGGACGGTTAAACGGCCGCCGGTAAAATTAAAATCTCGCGTTTAAACTTCGTCCGTTATGGATGTAGGTGAATCCCTCTGACGGTCCGTGAAATTGTAATATTCACATATTAATATGTATGCAATATCCCGTCTAGACTTTCAGTTCTCGTGTTTTATTTATATTTTGGAAATTGATTTGACTTGGAGATGCGGAGAAATGGGTACAAAAGTGACGTTAAGAATAACAGGAATCGATTAAAGGGAGATCGATTTGTATTACACATGAGTGACGCGCTCGCGCGCCGAAAAATCGAAAAAATAATAATTTTAACGGGCCGGCCGACGACGGGACGCTCGCGATGAGTGATATTCGAATTTATTTTTGTGGAAGGAAATCTAATATCTTGGCCACATGTAAATACCGACTACAACTAGTTTTATTAACAGATGTGGCGCATAGAGGCGTGGGTACACGATAAAACCGAACCAATTACATGTTTTTTCGTTCACCCGAAAATTTTATATTTTTCGCCGTTGGAGACCCTCTTATTCAATTTCCTCGACTGCCAATATGCATACGCATACATAACATATTACACACAGACATACTACTCTTCTCGTTCGCATCCTCTCGAGAATATTACTTCGCCATAAATCATGGACGGGCACTGCCTTTTTTCTCTTCGCATTTCAAACAACCCGTAGGTTAGTGCATACGAAATTTTAATTAGTTTTTTGGCAACTTCGACGAATTTCGAAAGTGCATCGCGAAATATGCATGAGGGCGGCCATAAAGTCCGGGGGATAATTAACTGCTTTTAGATTGTTTGCACTTTTTGCGGACGCCGAAAAATTAAGTCGGAATCCAATACGAAATTCATCAAATTCGAGTAGCACGTCGACATCTGTCGCCCGAAAATATTCTTAAGATGCTTCCAGGGACTGTCATTTTCTGCCTGTAGCCAAATTTGAAATTAGGTTTTAAGCTGTAAAATATCTCCGATATTTTCAAGACCTACTAATGCTTCTGGAAATACATTGAATAGTTTCAAATCCTTGAGTTTTCTTAGCTATTTATTTAACTCCCAAAGTTTTCTGTTAGCTATTTCTCAGTTGTTAAAGTTTCTTAGAGCTTCCACAAATATGTTAAATTATGTAAGATTTTTAGGAAGAATGTAATCATAAATCTGTTGTGGTGGTATCTTGAGGCGTGCATATTAGACACAATTACTAAATGCTACAAATTACAAGCTACAATTACTAAATGTAAAAAAGTGAGACGTCGCAGGACGCCTGGCAAATGTGAAAACATTTAAATTATTTGAAATTGAAACGGTATACTGTTTAATAATGAAATATATTAATGTACAACAGAATTGAGACTCTGTGAATCCACACTGTTTTAATTATTATACGCGTCATTAGATGCGTTCAGATCATAACGCATACTAGGAAGATTAGTAAGAAAAAGAGAAAGAAGACAGTATCACATTTTAAAGTCGCAATATATAAATGATACTTGTTTTAAGACGACGGTTCAGAGAACGACGTGCCACAAACAGCGTAGTCCCACAAACTGCGTCGCCATACTGTCCAAATACACCGTTTGTCTTCTGTGCACACATATACAATCCACACGTATATAAATTTTCAGAAACTACTAAATTCCATGAAGAAATCGGTTTGAGAAACATCCTTCCCCATAGATAAAATACCCGTTGTATGAAGCTTTGTTTGTAAGAGTCCAAGTAACAAGTTCTTGTGGATTGCTCGATGGCTGTTTAATACAAAGTTTACTAAATATATGAAGCGTACAGTGCCTAAAGTCCCGCAGAATATACCAAAAATGTCCTCCAAATAACAAAATAGTTACAAAATCCCAATGGCTCATTCCTCTGTTGCGCCGTTCCTTGTTTCGCTGTATATCACAAGCCACAAACTATTCCGAAAAAATTATAAAAATGTCTCATGTAAATATTACACCTCGACGTATTCCAAACATCGTTCGATTTTCGAACATTTGCAGGTGCATTAGTTACAGTCAAAGCTTCAGTTACATGTTAGATGGTTCAGTGCTATCGAACAGAGAAGGCTTGAAACGATTTTCAAGAGAAAAGGTCTTAGTAATAAGAATTCTCAATTCTGCCCAAACTATTACACTTCGAATATGAGGTTTATATAGAGTGGACTTATGAACCAGAGAGATTCTGAGATTCTAAAATAATCCGTGAGTTGAATTTTTTTAAAACTAGTGGTGGACACGAGACGAGACCAGTACTGGTTCGAGACGAGACGAGACATAATTTCGTCTCGTCTCGAAAAGTCTCGAAGTCTCGAATTTTCTGTTAAGAAATTGCAATTTAAGAATTTTCTTTCGTTTGTAAAATGAAAGGTACCAGCACATTTTTCTAAAATTATGCTAGGTAATTTTACTTTTAAAATTTGATAATTCCATCAAATAATACCAATTTCACATATAATATATAATATACAGAAAATATTAATTTCTTTTTTATCCTTTAAAAAATATATAGTTTATTTTATAAGTTTATTTAATAACTTTGTTTTATAGGTCGTATCCTAACAAGTCTATTTTATTAATGATATTTATTTTCAATTTTGTACCTGTTCTCTATAATCTAATTTCTATAATAATTAAAAATTTTCTAAAAATGACATATTCTTTATCAAAACATAACATCAATAAAATACTTTACCACACCTGTATAGGTACTTCAAGAAAATCAGCAAATGTTATCAAAAAAGTATACATTTATAAAAGTACCATCCACATACGTCTATTTATTTCGAGACTTTTCGAGACACGAGACGAGACGAGACGAGACCTGTACCAGATCGAGACGAGACGAGACAAGACATAATTTTTTCGGAATTTTTCGAGACGAGACGAGACCATGTCGTTTCTCGTCTCGTCTTGTGTCCACCACTATTTAAAACTCTGGTAGTTCTGTAAATAGCTGACGAACTAGGAAGATTAAAGAGTCGTTGAAAGGGTTTCGAAGCTCAGTTAGCTTCAGGCTTCAAAAATAGTTCTTGAGAACCTAAAAGGAAAAAGAAGAAACTGAAGAATTTTGAAAGTTTTCTCAGAAGCTACGAACCAGATGGTTCAAGGAGTCATGATTCCCGGGCTCATTAAGATTTAAACTTTAACATAACACAAGTTCGAGAAGAATAAGAAAATATGAAAGTGCTGTTACAAGCGCATTTACAAGGTAGATATAAAGTCCTGACAATAATTCCACTGTTGTAAAAGATTGAAGATTTATGTGTAATAAATAATACGTTGGAAACATTCAAGAAGCTCGAGTTTTACCAGAAAGGTTGAAAGAGGCTCCGTGCCACGAGCGGTCGTGCCTCATGCGGTCAATGTGAAAAATCGTGCCAGATGCGGTCACTCCAAAAATATTTCTACCTGATGTACAGGTGTCTTTCCATGTGCGGTCGTCATTTCCGAATTCACGGAATTTCTCCGTAAAAACCCTCGGCCGATATGGAAAATTGATTACTATGGTTTTCGATGTTTTGAGGCGTGAAAAGAGAATATAAGAGATTTGTTTTGTCCTGTAAAGCATGAATTACTTGCGAGAGGGCAAGGAAAAACAATGTACTTATTTTCAATTTGTATTGACCATTAATTAACCATTAACATAAGGTACCTATATGTAAAAGTATTTGTTACCTTGCGAAAATATTTTCGAGGGATCACATTTGAGTTTTTTTTTTATTGTGACCGCATAACGACGCTCATGGCGAGCCGGTACCGAGTACTCCGGTGGCCTGTCCTGTGATTTCGAAACTATTGACCGCACATGGCACTGACCGCATCTGGGAAGACACCACGTTGAAAGAACCCTGGAAATATTTCCTCGGCTCAACTAGAGGCTCCGTGCCACGAGCGGTCGTGCCTCATGCGGTCAATGTGAAAAATCGTGCCAGATGCGGTCACTCCAAAAATATTTCTACCTGATGCACAGGTATCTTCCCATGTGCGGTCTTCATTTCCGAATTCACCGAATTTCTCGGTAGATACCCTCGGCCGATATGGAAAATTGATTACTATGGTTTTCGATGTTTTGAGGCGTGAAAAGAGAATATATATGAGATTTGTTTTGTTCTGTAAAGCATGAATTACTTGCGAGAGGGCAAGGAAAAACAATGTACTTATATTAAATTTGTATTAACCATTAATTAATCATCAACATAAAGCATATGTAAAAGTATTTGTTACCTTGCGAAAATATTTTCGAGGGATCACATCTGGGACGTTTTTTGATTGTGACTGCATGAAACTGTACATGTATTGGGTATTGCTTACCGGCCAAAGGGCGAAATCTACGTTGTCACTTCATGATGCGTTTGTTTGTTGATGTTCTCTGAATTGATTCCATCCAAGGGCAGTATTTCAAAGACAAATTGAAAAATATTGTAAATCAAAGTATTATAAAATATGATAAATGTTAAATGAAATATTGTTTTAGGTGAAACAGCCGTTAATAACACTTCAGTAGGTTCAGAGTAGGTAATTTTTAAAACTGACTTATTATTATTTTTTACTTATTCAGTTTTTGCGTTTATTGTAAAATTGCCTGAATTTGTAATTTACTTCCTCTATAATCGATAACGACCTTTCCTCGTTCAGCTGCCGTATTAAAACGAAATAAAGTATACTGATTATGTAAATGGTAATTTGGTAATTTTTACGGTAAACCGAGGAATCCAATGGAGAGAGAATCCCGAAAATGATTCCGTTTCTAATACGAGCAGAAGTGAGACCCACATAATGACCGCCGAAAATTGATGTAAGGCGAAAGAGCCCCCGGCCTCGTATTCCTAACTGTAAAAAAATATATATAACGCATATAATTATAATCGAGATATAGTTTTTTCGTATGATTAATTTTTGGTCGGATTGAACATATTTAAATAATGTTGTATCGAGGAAATTTTTTTCTCCGGTTTCGATGTAAAAGGAAATGACTTAGGAGTGGTGTCGATTATAATTGGGTATTATGGAACGAACACACAACGCGGCGGTAACGTTATAATCATATTTCAATTTTTTGTGTGAGCGTGTGTGTGTGAGTGTGCTTCGTTCTATTTAATATCGGACGTGTTTTATTTATTTTTTTACAAAACTATTGTTCATAACTAACGCTTTATGCGACACGATAGTATTTTCGAAGAAAATTACAGCGAAGGGGTGGCTTCTAAATTTTCGCCCCTTTTCACTGAACCGTAGTGTAAATGTAGAAAATATACTCTGAAAATTAGTTTCTATTTACATTCACCGATCTGAAATCGAGTCACACATTCTTTACTTTTACGTTTTAACTAAGAAATCTGTTCGAATTAGATTTTCGTCTGGCATGTATGTCATTTTGTTAACGTTAACAGCTACAAGTTCCCCATTGTACGTTCCCTCACGTTCTGAATCGAAACAATAGATCCCGCAGTCCGATATACGGGTAGTTTTTAAGAAAATTTTGAAACACACACGCACAAAAGTTCATGTTGTAAGTACGAACTATCATCATCTCTCTTTCGCCTTTCTTTCTCTCCACTCGTTGTTGTCAGAGCACACATTAACTATTCCGCCGCATCTACAATTCAAATTAAGTAAGAGAAGAAAAGATGTAACATTTCAATAAGTAATATTAAAATAATAACCGAGTTGGTATTTATGAACAAGTATTGTATTGTGTGCTCTATAGCCACAGCATGAATACAAAATTACCAGTTTTCATATTTTTTATTTATCAAAACAATTGAACTCGAGACTTGTATATACACCAGAGAGATCGTCCTTTTTTAAAACTCTCGTTACTCGAAAAACAAAAGGAGTCGACGACGATGTGCGATTGTTCTTCTGACGTCCACCTTTAATGAACGTCGATTGTATAAATTTGTTACTTTTCAAAAATGAGACTAATTGGGGCGAATTCGCCAAAAACTCGAAACAAGCAATATGTCCACATTCTGAATTGGAACAAATGAAATTACTTCAAAGGCGTCATTTCGAAAATATTTTGAACAGTTTTTTATTTGGAAAGTTTATTTTATCTACTTTGCGTTACTAATGATTTCATTATTACACCGAAAGTAGTGTAATAATATTCATATTATTACACTACTTTTGGTAACTTTTAGTTTTGTTAGATTGGCACGTCAGCCTGTCATGGAGACGTGCGTAGACGTCAAGATTAAATTATTAGTATTTGAATAAATTTCTTGAGCAGCTATGCGTATTTCTGGGGGTGCACAGGTCAATTCTACATTTTTGTCTTCCATTTCGCGCACGTAAGTAAGTAGTTATTGAATTTGTTCTAGGGCTACTAGATTTTCAAATTCAAATACAAAACGTCCATGTCAGTGAGGTCAGTGTAACCAACCCACGCAAAATTCCCTAGTGTAATACAAAAATTTGAACAGCCAAAATTTATTGAATTAATAAAGCAAAGTAGATAAAATAGTATATTACACACGTTTAATAATATACTATTAAGGATCGTTACCGTAGGGGCTACCAACAAAGCTCCTGTTATTTCAGTCACACTCTCAATTCCATGTTGTTAACTTTCAGTTCAAATACGTTTTCAGATTTAGTTGCAAAATTTCAATTTCTCAATATTCAGATTCAACATTTAGCCATCACGTATTCAATCTCCAATTTTTACTTGAAATGGGACTCAATTTTGATTCGCTTGTAGTTCAATTCAGAATTTAGTTGTTATGTTTTCAAACCTAATTGTTAATTGAAATATATCTCGATTACATTTAGTTAAATTTAAACTCATTACATAATTTTTATGTGTTCAATTCCCAATTTTTAGTGGAAATGGGGCTCAATTTGGATTCGTTGAATATGAGTCCATATTATTCAGTCCATATAAAAAACCAAGCATTCCATTGGTTAAAACAATTCTGAATATTTCTTCGAATAAACATAGTTTTGAACTCCAATTAGTGGATTGGTTGACCGCATTTTCATGTTATACTTAATTTGAAACATTGAGGACTCAATTGCTATGCTAACATCAATATTAATTAGTTCAAAAGTCAAAAATCTTGGTCTCTTAATCTCAACCTCGAAATTTGAGATTAAGTAATTTCAAAAATTGAACCCGTTTCGTATAGGAATATGTGAGCCTGGTTAATTAATTAACCAACAAAGGGGACGAATTTCAAAAATTGAGTCTTTTCATATATTGTCCCACTACACTTCTGACAATAAATTGTTAATTTTACAAAATGAACCTGTTTACTTATGACCCCTTCCAACAGCGTTTTGAACCATTTGATTTACCGCAGCAACAAATTTTGAGCCTACATTATTTCAGAAATCTGCTTTCATTTTCGACAACATTTCTGTAACCCGAATGCGCAAATTGAGTTCGTTTACTAGATATAACTATAAGTACACAATTTTTGAAATGTTGCAACAACCTTCAGGTTGAACAGACCAATTTATCTAGTAAATTGCCGGATTTCAGAATATCAGCTTAGATACATGTAACCTGTTCTAACAACAGTTCTGGACATTTCGAACAATTGATACTTTTTAGTTATTGACCGTTCCAATAGTCACTTAAATCGGTTTAATTAATTTAACAACAAATTTGAAGCCTCATTTCAAAAATTAAGTGTTTGTATAATGGGTGCGTTTCAAAACTACTTCTGAATATGTCTAATTTCAATAATTGAACCTGTTTACATATAACCCTTTCCAACAGTAATTCCAGCCTTTAATTAATAGTCCAGTCATCTTAGGCCAAATTAGGTGAATATCTCGAAAAATCGACATACCCAGTATATTAACACGTGAAAACTTCTATTTTGGCATCCTAAAACTTTCCTCAAAATTCACATATAATTGGATGGCCTCAAGTTTTAAAGTCGGGGGTCAAAAGTCACAAAAATCGATTTGTTCTACATTTTTTGCAAATATCTCGTTTTCTATGGGTTTTACGCTATTTATATTTATTTTCAATATTCTAGAGAATCAAATTCTCTACAACTGTTGTATGTAACTTTTCTTCATATCTTGAACTGTTTTCAAGATAGAGGGCGGAGAGCGCTGGTCAGAGAATCATGTGAAGTCAACTGGTACTACTGGTAGTCCCGATCAAAAACTGGTAATATTAAGGTTATAAATTGTTGCTAAATATATAGATATCATTTTTTATTAACTTTTTCATTCAATTCATTTTGTTTGGTTACTTATCTATTTTTAGTTAAGTGTCAATTTATTTAATAACACTTACCTGGCCATGTAAGTAAAAAATTGTTGAGGAAAATAATTAAATTACATTTTAATTGTAATCTAATTTATACTAATAACTTTCTAAATAAATAAAAAAGAAAAGAATTAAATTTGTAATTAACGTTTTTAGTAAAAGTGTCATTTGATTAATTTAATATTGTCAAAATTAATATAAAAGAAGAAAAATTCACTTCTCCTTCTTCTGACTATAAATTTTTAAAGTTATGAAAGAATTTAAAAGTTTACGGATTTTAAACAATTATTTTTTACTTCAAATGCAATTAGTGTAAATAAGAATAAAATTAAAATGTAATTAAAGTATGTCCCTTAATAATTTTTCAATTACAGAAAGAGATTATAAGTGTTATTGAATTGATAAATTTTAGAATTATTAGAAAGAAAGATTGAATTTAATGTAAAAGTTAATAATAAATGCTAATTAAATATTTAGCAATAATTTATAACCTTAATATACGAGTTTTTGATCGGGACTACCAGTTAACCTCACATGATTCTCTGACCAGTGCTCTATCTCGAAAACACTTCGAGGTATCAAGAAATGTTAAATACAAAAGTTGTAGAGAATTTGATTCTCTACAATATCGATAATAAATACAAATAGCGTAAAACCCATAGAAAACGAGATATTTGCAAAATATGTAGAAAAAATCGATTTTTGTGACTTTTGACCCCCCTAATTTAAAACTTGCTGCCATCCAATTATATGAGAATTTTGGGGAAAGTTTAAGGATGCCAAAATAGAAGTTTTTACGTTTTAATATACTGGGCATGTCGATTTTCCTAGGTGAACCCCCTATAATGACTGGACTATAAACATTTAACTTAGCGGTAAATTTTCAGCGTTGTTCCAAAACTTTAGGTCATTTGCGGGTAGCTTTTTCCTGGCATTTCTTTGATCTGAATTCAAAAAATGTGTTTTTCGTTTACCTACGCAATTTGTGAAATGTTGCAAAACATTTATATTCGGACCGATCAGCTTAGCATATTGACCGATTTCAAAAATTCATCAGTACAAATTGTTCCGGCAATACTTTTGGACATTGCTCGATTTCAAAAATTGAGCCTATTCTCGTATTGCCCTTTCCAACTGTAATTTGAGCCAGTGAATTTAAATTAGAAAGAATTTTGAGCCTCATCTGGGAAATTTGGTTATTGAGTTCATTCATGTTACAACGTCATTTCTGGAGTCGAATTAGAAAATTGGGTCCGTTTATTTCCTCATGAATTCAATTTTTGAAATCTTACAATAGCACACCTAGTCGAACCAATACATTTATCTAAGTGAGTCGCTTGATTTCAAACATTCAGTTTATTTACATGTAGTCTGTTCCAACAACACTCCTGGGCATTGTCGAATTTCAAAAATTGAGCTCGTTTACTTATGAAGCGCTACAGCAGCAGTTTCAAACAGTTTATTAAACAACAAATTTGGAACTCAATTTTAAAAATTGAGTGTTAATATATAGTATGTGGGATGTTCGAAAGACCTTCTGGATATTATGTTTCACGTGTGGTTTATCCCAACCAACGACATTTGAGTCATTCAGTTTAACTTAGCATGCAACAAATTGGGCCAATTTTCAGAATCTAGTTAGTTTACATTAGCCTGCTGCAATAACACTTTTGAAATATCGTGCAGCCTTTACGGTCAGAAGTAAATCAATTTAACTAAACGGATTGCCTAATTTCGAAAATTGTGCTTACTGTAGCTGTTCTATGCCACTCCGAATGCAGACTTTAAGTCTCCGTTCGTTAAATTTCAATCCAAATATTGTTCAAATCAAACTTTTAATTAGGGTGTAACATGATTTCAGTTCGTTGAACTCAAATTCGCAATTAAATCTTTTCGTGTTTAATTCCAAGTTTTGAATTGAATAGTGATGCCCACGATATTCTCGTTCGAGACGAGACTCGAGACGATACTTTAAATTTTCCTTGCGAGACAAGACGAGATTTTCAAAAAGTCTCGTCTCAAATCTCGCATGAGAGTCTCGCAAAAGTCTCGAAGTATCGCGAATAAAAATGGCAAATATGAATTATTTATTATAATTGTCGCGAATGTTATTGAAACATGTTTTTTAAAGCCGCATAATAGCGAGCAGCCTGTGTTTACAATAACTGTTACGCAATGTTTATCTTTTTGAGCTTTCCGAGATATTGCCACGTGTACGACTATTTTATACTAGAGTTGAAGACTTACCTAGGGAATTCAAATATTCACTACATTGAATATTTCACTATTTTTGAATATTCACTATATTGAATAAAATACGTTTTTTCTGTAACGAGAAAAAAGTTTGACATTTTATCCCTGTTGACAGGAATTTTTTATTAAGCTTTATGATTGGTATTAGTTTTTAATATCTCTACGAGAATTTATTTTATATTCACCTACCTTTGGAGATCATCTACCTATTTCTCACCGGACTTCTCATGTTATAATCGACCTATAATAATTGGTTTATTTCAGTTCTTGTCAAAAAAGCAAATTTGATAAGCTCGCGAGATTTTGAGAGAAATTTGCGAGAATCTCGCGACGAGACGAGACTTTTATTGCGAGACGAGACTTTCCTTTTTTTGCGAGACAAGACGAGATTTTTTAAAGTCTCGTCTCGTGGGCAACACTGGAATTGAAATGAAACTCAATTTTTGTTCGTTAAATTAAATTTCAGAGGCTTTAGTTTTTACGTTTTTAGGCCTGATTATTAATTGTAACTTTACTCAAATTAATACAAAAAGCTTTCAGACCAAATTAGGTTGTCGTTCAACTTACTTCGTTAAATTTAAATTCAAACTTTAATGTTCGTTAAATTCAAATTCGGGTTCTAACTCAATTAGGTTCGTTAAATTTCACGTTTTAGACCTAATTTTTAGCTGAAATGTACGCAAGTTTAGTTATTTTAAACTTTCACTATTTCGATTCGATTTGCTCATTCGTCTCATTTGGGTCGGTTTGATTAACCTTTGATGTGATCTAATGCGGCTTAAAGTTTTATGGCGGAATCGCAATCATGCTGAAATGAGGTTTGTTTTCAGTTTTCTTTATTTGTTTGTAGTGTTTTTCTCTCCTTTATTTACTGTAATAAGTACACTCATTTATAAACGGTAAATGTAAACTATGGAAAAACACAAAAACCTGCATAGTAATGATATACAAATGTACCACGAAACAGTTGAATAATGTAACATTGCGACGTTTGATCGTTGTAAAATTGTAAGTAAATGCACAAGATTGGTACAATTGGTCAATTGAACGATCGATTTCGCACTAACGTTAATAGTATCGAATTCGCGTAGGCGCCCGAAAATAAGACCCTCGGAGCATTCGCAGGCAATTACGAGAGCATCTGCTCCGAGAGAGAAAGAGAGAACCTCGAAAACTCCGCAACGTGTATATCGATTAAAAATAAAAGAGTGTGTAAAAAGCGGAGAAAATAACTAATTTATCATTTATTCAAAGCAGAAAACAAATGAATTTCCAGAGCCGAGTTGATTAAATGAAGGATAGCGCGAGAGAGAGCGAGACGGGCGAAACAATGCCGCAGAGCGAGACGGCAAATCAAGTAATTCCGTCGAGTTCGGGCTAAATGAAACAAATGAAAGAAACCAAACCGGAGGAAGTCAGAGAGAGAAGGAGAGAAAGAGAGGACGGCGAACATTGGAAATGATTAATATTCAAAAGAAGAACCTTTACAATACAGTAAAACAGGGTTAAAAATTATATGGCCTAAAAGCAAGTGTATATTTTATATTCGAGAGGAGGAAAAAAAGGAATTTTCGAAATTAATGGACGTAGGGTGGAGACCGAGGTTTCTTATGGGATTTATTTCTTTCCTACTCGCGTTGTATAATTAGTTTTCCTGATTTTTAGATTAAAAATTCGTTCGTAAACCGCCCAGTTTTAATAAGCGCGTATCAGGCCGGTCAATAGAGAAAGAAAAGCGTGCGAATGAGTTGCGCCACGAATAAATAAAAGGATGGCCCATAAATGTAAATCGCACGATTTTAGGCAGTTCAAGATCATTCCCAAATATATACATTAGAGAGAAATATTATTTCAAAAATGTAGCTTGACAGTTACTGGCGCAGGTACAAATATTACAGGGGAGGGTCACTTTGGCGATTTGGCAATTGCTTTTTGTTTTATTTTTCGCAATAGATGTGATTTTCCTACTGAAGTATTGTGCCAGATTAGAAATAAGATCTTACTAAATACTCGAGTTAGTTACAAAAACAGTTGCCGAATTCAAAGTTTTTCGCCCAGTATCTAAATACTGACAAACAGTATTTAAGTCGACTTTAATAAAATAGTGCTTACCCTGTGCATCTTTACTTTAAAACGGAGATATTGCAGAGCACAATGCCAAGACAACCTAACCACATAACCTAGAAACCTAGTCAACAGCTAAGACGCGAATTTCTAGTACGTTATACTTTTGAAATCCTTTTTAATGTATGCAAAGTCGCCCGAAGTACATATTGGTACATTAGGAACACTAATCACGATAATAATCAATCGTTAATAGGTAATGGATGAAGTTCTGGAAGCAATTATTTTTGGAGGTGGAAATGATGAGGAAGTAGAACATTGTGACTCATTTTTTCTTCGACCACATTTCTATAGAATTAACTTTTTTTAAGTTTCATTAATTTGTTTAATTCATTTACCACACAACATACAACCACCAGCACATAGCACACGACCTGCATGATTACATCTTTTGATGAACTTTAACGATTATGCTATTCCATCCGAAGGTGATATAAGGATAAAAATAATGCTTTACCATAATTGTACATAAATAACGTTAAGCACTAACATTATTAAAGTATACGTTATCACAAAATGCAACTGCGTACACTCAGATGTCAAAATAACGTCCATTACTGTTTGACCATATTACCATATTACCATATTACTGTTTGATATTATGGACACTTGCAATATCTTCCTAATGACAAATGCCGTTATAAAAGTTATATTATTATTGCTTAAAGTTAGCGGATTCACTTCCTTTTAGCGGACACCCTACAAATTTTACCGCTTTCACTGCTTATAATCCGAGCCTTATCGAAGATTGTTATGAAGAATGACAAATTTATAAACCGTTTTCAAATTTGAAATCCGTTCAAAGAGGAAGCGCTATTTAAAAACGTGATCAGTGACGTAATAACCTCCCTTTATGGCGAGTTGTATGGAAAAATAAACTCTTAAAAAGCGCATCTAAAAATAATAAGTGTTTTGTACGAAAATAAAATTTAATTCAGTTTGTTGAATTTATTCCATGTTAAAGAAATACGTAGTACCCGGCAAATTACCGAGTACCTATTGTTTACATATTTGATAAAAAAAAGTGATTACGAGCACTAATATGAAAGTAATGGCATCTAAATTGATCGATTATTAAAACTAGATGCAATATACATGTAGTTTCGTTGTTATTAAACGCGGACGTGTCATTACAAAACTCGCACTTTGAATATTTAATCGTATTAATTCCTTAATAATCACTTTTTTTGTAACATTTATATAGGTTATTAAAGTTTAAATGTTATTGCAAATTCACACAGTGTTTATTCGTGCTGGAATTTCGCAAATGTTAAACAAAATCGTTGAAAATTAGAATAAGCTGATGGTTGATTTTTTTGTAAACGCGCTCACCGTCCCCGTCATCGATAAGATCTTCGCAACAAGAAAGAGACAAATAATTCCACTGGTTAAAGAATTTAATTGGCGATAATATCGTTGTTTTCCCATACTTTTGAGTGGTAACGGTGCTGTCCGGTCCCGATGAAATTTCGGATTGATTGACCGATTTATCATCGTCGCCTATCTCTTGTAGACAAGTGTCAACCGTTTTTTGCTCTCGCTCTATCTCTCTGTCTTTATGTCTGTGAGCGTTTCGTAATAAATGTAAAATTGTATTACGAAAATAGTTCTTTAAACTGGTCGCTTGGGAGTGATTAGCATCATTTTTCATTTTGGTCCGATTAACATTTATATTAAAATCGTCCGGAATTTCAATATTTATCGAATGTTAATTGGAAAAAAAGAGGAGAAGGAGGAGGAGGGGAGAGTGGCTAGTCGAAGGAGCCGGTCTCAACATTAATCTCGAGAACTTCCACAAAAACTAAAAATCGAGGATGCCATTCCTGCGGCCGTCCTTAATCCGCCTCGGTTTTAGTACGAGATTGGCGAGTCGAGCCCTCCCCGGCTCCCCAGGTGGCATCTATATGAATTTACCACCCGCGGTCGAAAAGTATTCAAATTCCCAACAATATTAATCAAATTGTCATGTTCTATTATTCAAAATAAGAACAATGGGAGCCGTATAAAAGGGTTATTTTTTTCATTTCGGCCACGATTATTCATTTTAGGTCGGCCGGGGCCGCTCTCGCGATTTACCGGAGATATGTTTTATGGTAATTTGTGGAAATGATATCGGCGCGCAGATAAGACGACTTTTCGGATTGCTTATTTGCTTATCCGGCCGTCCTCCTCTCGGTTTTTGGAGGATTTAATCGACCTACACCGCGCCATAATCCTCAACGACGTTTTCTCAAAAAAAAAAATCAAATACCAAATTTATAATTGGAGAATATTTTAGCGTTACCGGAAAATCTTAAACAATTCTCAATTCAAGTATCTAGATATACCAATCAAAGTTTCATGCATTCGAACTTCTACAAGGTGACCTCAAATACTACCTTCATTAGAGCTTTCACATGTTCCATGGGGCTAATAGGGTGCCTCCTCATTGTAAAGGTATCTGCTTTTGGAAGAAGTAAGAAGTTTTAGCATTACTTTTGAGAAAGAAAGGAAAAAAGGAAAATTCAATGTAGTAGTTATTCCAGAAATTAAATGTTGACTCAAGCTAAAAATTCATACTCCATTCTAGAAGAAGCCCAACATTCCTAGCTATTAACAGTTATTGCAAATTACAATATACCAAGGGCGTTACCGGTTTTCTTCGATTTGTACTTTGTCATATGAGATAGTCATGTAGTATGAAAAGTAGTGTAATTGGATGTATCTTTCGAATTTGAGTTATTAAAATTTTTAGACGTTTTGAGTTCAAAAAACACATTTCTAGCTTGTCGTACATCGGGACTTCCCAATAAACTTTTTAATAAAATAAGCTATGATAAAGGGGTAGTTTACCTTTTGTCATTTTTCGGTTTCTGGAAATTTTCTCAAATTTTATACTTTAATATTTATTTCACTGTCGAATATATAGTCTATTAACATTTTTGGCCAAATCGTCTCGAAAGAATAGATAGAAGTATGGTAGATATAGAGTAGAATTTAATATTAATACAATTAGTCAGGTGTATTTCGTAAAACAGAAAAACCACAAAAATACTCGTACCCTTCAGAATGGATTTAGCCAAAAATGTCATAAATTTATTATACACATTCGATAGTAGGAGAAGTATCTAAATTTAAAAACAATTTTTCAGGCGGAGATCAATATAATTTCGAAAAACGAAGTGTCATTCAGAAACAATTTAGCGAATAATGTTATTGAACTTTATTACACACATTCGATACTAAAATGAATACTCGGAAAATTTATTAAAAAAATTTGGTCGGGTTTTGGAGTGAATCGCATTGTAGAAAAACAATTTCCAAAAACCTAAAAGGTTTTTGACAGGAGTAAAGTACCCTTTAGATAAGGTATGGTCGTAAATCTTTTACTTTAATATGTGAGATGTATTCGACATTGAAATAAATCTTAAAAATTAAAAAAAACTAATCTTGTAGCAAATCTTAAGAAGATATCCAAAAACCGAAAAATGGCAAGAGTGAACTACCCTTCTGTCCCAGCCGATTTTAAGGACAAGCTGTGAGGTCTGGTGTCTGGTGAAGCCTAAATTAAAACTTAGAACCGATTAGGTTTTTTACTTTCGGAGAAAAACGTACCACAAACACACATCAACACATTCGTATGTGTGTATGTATACGGAGCTTTTCTATCGAAACGCATGGTGGGAAACCAACAAGAGCAAAAGAGAAACTAGCAGTAGTTCGTTAGCATGACAGAGAGGGACGTTTTGCAACGTTGCCGGTCGAGCAGGCAGTCCAAGTCAACGCGTATCGCAATACGACTTTCGGATGTGTGCGGTACAGTGTGCGGAGCGGATGACTGTAATGTTTCGCGAGCTGGCAACATCGCAAAAGGTCGTTCTCTGTTTCGCTAACGAGAAATATATGGCCTTTCTCTCGCACTTATGTTGATCTCATCCTGCGACTCTTTAGAAACGGTCTGTATATCTATGTATGTTTGTGTATTTGTATGAAATACATACACTCACACATACAGACATTCTTTCAAAAACAGATTTTTTTGCACTCGGCCTCGGGGGACCTTAAAACGTCTAGAAATGCTAATAACTCAAAATCAAAAAATCAACCCCATTACAATACTTCACATTATATGAGTGCCTCATATGAGAAAGTAAAAAACTTAATAATTGTTTAATCGCAACAAAATGTAGGGTTTCCAAGAAAATCCAGCATAAGCTGGATTGACACTCTCAGTATACGACCGCTCACAGCATCTACCAATATATATGTACAGCTTGTTCAAAATGTGATGAGGTAGAATTCCAAGAAAACGCGTAGCTACCTTTGTCGGTATCGAGGACTTTCGACAATCGACGGAGTATGAGCAGCGTTAGAAAGTCATTGACGGCGCGGTCGTATAGCATTTACCATATTAGCTTTTGTGTGCATTCGACATTGACAATAATGTCGAAATTTTTAAGGCACGCCTCTGTCGCGGTATATTGTTACAGTAGTTCCGATAAGAAGGGGTTTAGTAGTTCTTGGAATTCTAACTCATCAGATATCGAACGGGCTGTAGGTATATGGTTTCAGGACTTTCAGGAATTTCGAGAACAATCAGTGAAAATAAAGGAATTGCCCGTTAAAATTGAATAACCGTAATAATTTGATTTATGTTATATGTATATGCTTTTATCTCTCTCTCTCTCTCTCTCTCGCTCTCTCTCTCTCTCTCTCTCTCTCTCTCTCTGTCTCTCTCTCTCTTTCTTTTTCTCTGAACACCTAGTAAATTAGTTTAATTAGTCTAACGCATGACACCATCACGATACAGTGCAGACTTTCTCATGGTTGTGAGGGTTGCAGGTACATTTTGTGATATTGTGAGCGTCGCGACGCTTTCCCAGCGGACGTCTCGTTATTGGACTCCCGGGTGAGTCGGGATTGTATTTTTGAGAAAAAATTGAAGAAGTTGCGCACTTTAAATTTCTCTGAATTACCTTTATTCCTCTTGAGGTTCACACTAAAGGTGGCAAAATTTAAACTTACGCCATCTGAAATGTTGGTGGTATTTTTGGCGTTGCATTGTTTGTGGTGGAAAATCTGGTCGTTATATTGAATATATGATGGATGTAGAAGCAGATACACGTTACGAAATAAATTTGAATTTCAGTTCATGTTAAAGTGTATACTTCTTGTTTTTCACATTCATTAAAAACTACATTGATTTATAGAGCAGCAATTTTTTAAGAAATTGTTTTAGCTCGATCGCTAGTAGCGCTCGCTATATATGCTTCCAATCCAATTCTCAACTGTAATTTTTTTAAACCTGCTCCCGTGACCTAACTACACATCATCGGTCTCATATGATCATCAATTGTAAATTTCAATCGATTGCTATTTGTAGAACCGTTCTTTAAGTTGACCATCACTTTACTGTGCTAACTAAGATGACTTACATGCAAAATTGTTTCCTTACCTCAGTTAATAAAGTATGCTGTTTCTAGACTGAAATTAATAACTCGTCGACAATTTATTTTCGTATTGTGCATGTTGTCTCACAATAACTAAGTAATATCGGGTATATATCTTTATTTTTTTTGGAATATTTAATTATTAAAAATGGTTTTGCCAGTGCCACATGGAAAAGTTGGGGCCATTGTTATCTTCACATTTCCACCCTCGTGAGAGTGTAGATATTTTATAACCGCGAAAGAATTTCTTTCTTCCTTTTCTGTTATTGCTGAACACACACATTCCCTTCCATTGAAACTAAATATCTTGCCACTTACACCTCATTGTAATAATTTTAGAAATGCCCCCTCTGATGATTCGAAAAATCCAGTCTCGTTGAATCCCACTCAGGATGTTTGTGTTTCAAAACCCGTTCGGAAAATTTACCAAATCATTAAAAAATGTGCTTTATCATCAGAATTAATGTAGTAACATAGTCATAAACGAAACTCCAAGTATTTTAATAGATCTCTACATCAAGAGGGAGAAATGTAATTAGATGCTTTATAGCGCAATTAATAGTTCAATTTGAAAAAGCATATTTCAGTTAATTGTATTTTTCGAATAAAAATTTTTAATGCTTGATGGGGAAGATATTTTCCTTAGGCCGAACCATGTGTTTCATGTAATGTTCGTTTTGAGAGTTAATTATTACGTGACAAGAGCTGTCTTATTTGATCAAGACTCGGTGAGCGTTAAAAGTAAGTACAAAAAATGCCATCTGTACCGGAGCAGGTGTATAATAAAGTACCGGAGAGAAAATGTTAAATCAAAAACTACAAATTAAGCGAGGAATGTAAATGTTTCTTACCTCGTTTATATTTTGTCCAAGTTATAACTATAACAAAGAACATACCTTAAACGGCATACGGTCATCTTTTTTTCCTATCTGTCTCTCTCCTTCTTCCGTAACCTGTCATTATGATTATTTTTAACTCGAACGCCAACAATAGATATTGTCAGAAATTATGCACAATACACCTCTCCGTCCAGAAATAAATATCTTATTAAGGAAACTACCGAGCACATGAAATTTAAATAACAATAAAACTAATTAAAATTTCCCGTAATAGTAATGAATATTTTAAATAAATTTTTAATAGACAAGCACAGATGTTTGATGACTTTACATTTTTCAACAATGATTGAGTATTACCTCTTTTTTATTCCGTCGACGCGAGTCGATATTTCCATAAAAAGCACGTCGATCAAATAAGTCCCACAACGGCTATGATCGATTCGATTTGATTTTTAATTCTGGGAATTCGACAGGATGCCCGTTTATATCAAATAAATTAATCGACATAGCACATATTAAAAAAAGTACCGGCATTACTTGCAACAAATTGGTTTTATATATGGTACACTCTTTACCGGTACTATTACGGACCCGTTTCTGGAATATTCTTGTAGTTTTGTTGATAACAAAAATACAAAACTACAAACAGTTCAGATTCTCTCAGCAATACGTACTGTTGGTGTGGTTTAATATAGCCCCATCTTTCAGTTTCGTAATGGTGAAATATCATGGCGAGTGTTTGCAGCAATATTGCTGCTTCTCGTATCTCAAACCCATCTGTCCTTGTTATTCCAATCTTTTTCCTGCAATTTTTTTTTCCATTTTCCTAGTTCTGTTTATCCATTTCCTTCGTGGTCTACCTCTTTTATTCCCTTGTGCTGGAGTCCAGTTCCATACTTTTTTCGGTATTCTTTCGTCATTTATTCGGCGTAGGTGCCCATAACACTTTAACTGCTTTCCGTATATATTATTCACAATAGTATTGTTTTCTTCATGATTTCTTCATTTGTCACGTGATCCTGCAACGTTAAACCACAATGTCATTTCCAATATGTCATTTCTACTGATAGTAATTTCTAATTCAGATTTCTATCTATGACCCACCCCTCTGACCAGTCTGACTCATACGTCATAACTGGTTGTATTACAGTTTTAAATATTTTTTTTTGTTTCCATTGTTAAATTTTTATTCCACAGGATTGGATGTGAAGTTTTCGTAATATTTTTGCCTTTGCTTATTTTCTTCATTATATCTTTGTCGTCTCTCTCATCTTCAGAAATTGTAACTCCTAAATAATCGTAATATTTTACATTTTTTTATATTTCCACTTTCTAGTTCGATGTTCTGTCCACTTCTTCCTATAACTATATACTGCGTCTTTTCTGTGTTTATCTCCAACCCCCACTTATTAAACTCTTCTATCAGTTTATTAAGCATATACGTCATATCCTGCTGATCTTCGGAAATGACTGGATCCTCTGCAAAAAGGATAGTGTATATTAGGCTGTCATCCAGCCATATTCCTATTGCTCGGCACTTTCTGCTCCAATGTTTTAGAGCCGCATTTAAGTAAATTTTAAAAGAAGTGGGGAAAAGGCAACAACCCTGTTTTACACCTTTTGTTGGTCGAAAGGGTGTCGAGGTCTGATTTCCTATTTTTGACAACAGCTTGATTTGTAAACTTTATTAATGCCTACCTCCTCCGAGGTGGTCCACAGCTTTTGTATGGGGACAGAATCAAATGCTTTCCGCAAGTTTATGAAAGTAATACGAAGTTCTCTTCCTTTTACCAGGTTTTTTTCTGTTGGGAGTCTTAATGTGAATATGTTATCTGTGGACGATGTTCCCGGTCTAAATCCGCTTTGCTGTTCAATTTCCTTGGATTCTTTTTCTATTCGCGCTTTTAGTATCCACCCATCTTCTTACTGACGACGTTACGGCAATTCCTTTGTAATTGCTGCATTCATTTCTGTTTACATTTTTGTAAATAGAATTTATATATGCAATTTTCCAATCCATTGATATGTTTTATCCTTTTAAGCTTTTGTTAAACATGTGCAAAATATTTCTACCGCTCCTGTGGCATGCTTTAATAGCTCAATAGGCAGATAACCTGGCCCTGGTGCTTTATTATTCTTCACTTGCCCTAAAGCCTTCTTCATTTCTTTTTCCGTGATCACTTCTATTTCTATTCCTCCTACTTCTTACGCGTTTAATCGTGCTTCAAGATTGTCCCTTCGGTTTTCTGTTGGTAGCTTGTTATAATAGTCTTTCCTTAGGCAGTTTATAGTTTTCCGAGCTTCCCTAGACCTAGACCCTCCTATCCTTGAGCTAATTTGTCCACATTTATTGTCCCATGTCGAGTTTTTGCCTTTATTATTATTTTTTAACGATATATCTATACCGGTTATACTATTCGCGATCTTCTGCAACGTTTGTGATCAACCACTTGAGATATAACCTCCTCTTCTCTTGCACCAGGACGGTCAATTCGTCTGTCTACTAGAAGTTCCTCGATTTTCCTTCTCTTGTTCCTTCCGAGAGCTTCTGATGCCGCTTTATACAATTTTTCTTTTAGGTTTTCATACATCTTCGGCCGTGCCTGATAGCCCTCCTTTTAATTCCTGTGCTAACCGTATTTTGTAGAGGAAGCTAGTAGATTCATTCCTTAGGCCATCCAGATTGTAAGCTTTAACTTGTTCCACGTTTCCTTCATTTTTGTCTTTTGCCGTTTGTCCTCCGTACTTAATTTCTACTAGTAACTTGACTAGAAAATGGTCTGATCCACATTCAGCTCTTCTCCACACTTTTACGTCAAGCGTCATGTATATTTGCTAATCTCTTTATACTGAAAGAATCCATTTAGGATTCTTCCACCTGGAGCTCGATCCATCGTGATCCATTATGATTCACTACATGTTCTCAGTGTTTTCCAATTATTTTACTATCAAGGGCTTTGTCTACCCTCCCATTCAATTTTCCTTTGTGTTTCAATCTGAGTCCTCGGTAGGGGCATATATTCTAAAAATTCTTATATCTCTTCCATTTATTCTTACATCAACTGTTAAAATTCTTTCGTCTATTGGGTTCCAATTTATTAAATTCGTTTCCAGCTTCTTATTTATTGCTACCATTACGCCAGCTTTGTTTATCTTTGTTTACTCCACTCCAGAAGTATACGTACTCATTCTTTTATCTATTTCCCTGTCTCAGTTTTAGAGCTGACTCAAAATACTTGAGAAATTTATGCACAGATTTCTCACTTCTTCGGGAAATCAAGTTCTTTTTCGCATTATCTGAGTACATTCGCACGACTGTATTGTGTTGACGAGGAGTGCCCTTTTAATTTAAGTTTCTTAGCTTTCAATCAACACTCTATTTCATTTTATCATGCATTATTTTATCATGTTGTGCATTAGTCTAGAATTTGTGATCTAGGCAATATAAGGTCGACAAAAGATTGAATTTTTCGAGATAAAATGAAAGAAGACCTTCCCAGTCCTTTTACCCCAAAACCCCTAGGCGTTTGATCTCCAAGATCATCCGACCCAACAGACGCCTGGAGATTATGGCCCCAAGTCGCCCAAACCCTCCACATCCCAATATCTCGATTTGCAACGATAGAATTTTATTGCTTTGGAATGATCTTCACCTCTTTTTTTTTATTTTCTAGGGAAGTCCTCCGCGGACGCGCTGACGACCGCCCTGACGAGGGACGAGTCCGCCCTGTCGCAGCCGCCGACGCCTCCCTCGACGCCCCTCAGCCCGAGGTCTTCCGAGCAACAGCCGCAGCGACCCTCGAGCGCAGCGAACCAAACCACGTCTAGTCAGAAAATACCTCAGTCGCCCCTCGCCTCTGGTAATCCTGCCCAGAGCTCACCGCTGAACCTCGGCAAGAGGGCGGCCTCTTCCTCGTCCTCGAACGACGCCTGCTCCAACCTCTCCTCCTCGTCGTCTGCCGCCCATCAGCTGCAACAGCAACAGCACCACCTGCTGGTCGACTTCCCCTACAGCAGCGCCGAGCTCGAGGCGATCAGGAACAAGATCAGCGAAGACATGCTCCAGGACCAGAAGAATGCCTACGGTGGACGGGTGAGTTCCTAAAATGCATTTAGTTATCCTTGGCCCATCAATCAGTTATCCTAGCCCTTTGAAGTGCTTAGAGACTTACGGTAGATTTGGGGAAAATACGATGCACCGTCCTCTTATTCCGTGGTGTGTGGGTGACTAAGGATTCTAGGATATCTTTCCCTGTTTCTGTAATTGGTGTTCTGGAGACTGGGATACCTTTACCTCCATCGTGGACTTAGAGTATTAGGTTTAGAAAATTGGAAAGCCGCCTTTTTCGTCATTCTCTATATTCAGCGATCTAGCATGAAATCTAGAATCTTGTCGTTTCAGGCAATCTGCATTATATTAGCTTCGTTTCCTCTTGTTTTATTGTTGCCATTAACCCGAGGAAGTAAACCTAAACTTCGAGAATTTGAAATGTCTTTTCCTCTTCTCTACGTTAGCCACTTGATGGTTTTAGAAAATCTAGGATCTCTCTTCATTCTCTATTGTCAACAATCAGTAGCTTTAAGAAAGCTGAAATTTTTTCTCCTTCTATAATTACCAGTCACTATACTTTGGGTTCATGAAGTCTGGAATGCCTCTTCCTCCTGCTGTTGTATGGTCACGAGTCCTTTGCATTATGGATTTTGCCTCGTTTTCTTCTCTTTTTCAATAGTCATCAATTAATATAGAACAAATCATTGTGAGGAATGTACACTGCCTTTTCCATCTTTTCTTTTATAATCAGCAGTCTATGAATTTAGTGTTACTGATTTTAATACATCTGGAATATTGCCATTTTTTTCTTCCCCTTTTTAGAATGTTAACCTTCTTCTTTATTGCTTTCAGCCTGTAACGTTAAGAATGTTACAAACGTGTGAAATTTTTTGAAATTGACTAGTCCGTGAACTTGAGGTTTAGGAAACTTGCAATAACTCCTTTCCCTCGTGGTCTTCCTACTCCTGGTATTGCAGGGCCACGACTCCTTCAGCGTTACGCTTTAGCTTCTCCTCTTCTTCTGTAGTCGCCACGAGGTGAGCTTAAGAGTAATCAAGAATCTATACTGACTTGTATCTCCTTTTCTTCTACGCTCAGCAACCCATAAACTTAGTTACTGGGTTTACAGAATCAGAAATACTTTTTGTTTTTCTCCTTTATGTTAACTAACTGAAGGGTTTGAAAAACTGGAATACCCGTCTTCCTCATTCTCATTCTCGATTGTCACAATAAGTCTATGCTATTTTTGTGTCCTTATGCTTTTCAGTCCAAAAATGATTTTTCTCATTGGTACCATCGCTTTTAATCAGCTTCTGAATTGTTGCTGCAAACATTGCAGTAATTGGAGTAACAGTGGAATCCGAGTCGCCAATTATTGGATTAGTAAGAGCAGTTAAATTTAAATTTTATGTATGTGAATTCCACTTCAATTTGCTCGAAACAGCAGCGGATTGTTCGAATAGATCGAGTTCTAACAATGTATTTTACGTTTCTGTTGTTATGTTGTGGCGTGTCTTTCTTTAATTGTTATCTTCTTGTCGAAACATGAGCGTAATTCCCTTGGAATAATCGCGCGTTAATCATTCAGATTGTTCTGAAAAATCCCTCCTTTCCGACAATTAAACACGAGAGGACCGTTTGTTTTCGTACAAAAACGCGATAAACTCCGTTTTCCTCGGAACGACCGTAATTATAACGAAATTAAGAATATCCCAGTCTCTCTCACGATTACCTTTAATATCCAAACCTCTTGTTCCGTTTTGACGGTTAGATTTTAAGAAGATAATCCTCCGTAACAGAAATCCATAATGGGTGTACGTTTATTTGTTCCAGGGCATTTTCCCGGCCAATCTTCTTCCCTTCTGTCCGTTATCAAAGACTGATTCGTCCAGCCCCCCACCGATGGAACAGAGCCCGTTGAATGGTAAGTTAAAAACGAATATTTTCTTTCTTTTGGGCGCGCAGATTATGCATGCCACTTATACTAAAATATGTTCGTACTCTTTCCATACTTAATCTAAGGTATGTTACACGAACTTTAATTCCGGCGCAGTTTATCGATTTAGATGGGTCCCTATCTTATACTTTCAGTTCCGGAAAGGTACACAAAAATCCGAAAACCCAGAATTTCCCTTTCCAATGGAGCGAGGTTGGGAGTGAAATTTATTTTTACTGATTTTATTCTGAGGTACTTTTCTGATAATTAGACAGTTAAACTGCGCTCTATTATGGCTTGGGAATCAGGGTGACCCGAAAAAATTTAGAAACCCTGAATTTCACTCACCGAGAAGGTGTAATTCATGCAATATCTATTGAATATCTAGGAACAGGAAACTTGGCATAAATGGGTTCTCAAATGATTTGGTGATCCAAATCCAAATGGTAGTAAATTCGGTAATCCCACATTTCAGAGAAAGCGAAAATCATTTCTCCCTATTCCAGACAAAAAAAGACAGACATTGTCCAGACATTACATTATCTATAACAATGTTTGAAAATCGACAAATTATTTTTTAATGTTTCGAAAACGACACTCTACGTGAAAATTGATTCGCCCCTAAAATGAATTTTCCATGAGTTTCCAACACAATTTTAAAAAAAGCAGCTTTTTTTACAAAAGTATGTAAATATTAATAACTTTTTTCACAACTGTTACATACACATTCTACGTAGCATAATTTCATTACTAACTAATTCTCTAAAAAAATGTAAAATGTTTTTAATTTCCAATGAAAAATGGCCGAGTTATATCCAATAATCAAATAAATAATTGTTCACGTCGAATTAATTGTTGTTGTGTGGGTGCACATAGAATGACTTTTAAAATCGAATTTCGAAAGGGAATACCCGAGTACTACAAGTGCCTCATTTATCACAAACCTGAGTCTTGAGTCTTTGTAACAAATAGTCGAAAATGGTTTTTACATTATTGAAAATTTTGAAATTCAAATTTTTATTTAAAAAATAATGTTATATTGAATTTAAATGAGATGTTTCCCATGATTGAAGTAAAATTGTTGTTCTATTTTTGTTCTTTTGTTTTTAATATATTACCAACTTTTTTAAAATTCATTTTAAACTAAACGTTTAAACTATGTATCCACGCATTTTTTCATTAGTTATACAGGTTACAAAGCTTTAAACAATGTAAATACCGAGCGCAGAGTATAAAAATGTCTAGTAGACGTCCACACCAAATTTTACTGAATTACATGAATATTTCTTACAAGGCATACGTAAGACATTGCGACTGCCTTAATAATTATAATCCACTCTTCCTGATATTAGTTTTAAGAAAAACTTATGGAACAGTTTTTATAGATCATCTAAAAACCTTACGATTTTACCATTCAATACCTCAATATCTAGTGGTTTCGTTTTTCTGCAATTTTACCCATATATAGATTTCAGGCGTTAGAAGATATTCTAGAAGTTTTGGAGCTTTCTATATTAGTCATATTTATTGTACAATAACATCCTTAGATATCATCATTGGGGCTTTGAAGTTATAACGTTGATCTGTCCTCTGTGCCGAAGGTTGCTTAAGTTGCTCTGGCCAATTATCTTGTTTCGTACAATTTAGAACATTGTTCTTCTTCGTTTTTATGGCCTTAGATTGCTAGGACTGTTGGCCAGGGCAAACTCAGAACATGTAAAATTGCGTTAAAAGATGTTTAACTTTTTCCAAAATTTTGCGTGCTAAACTGGGACTAGCGGTCCCAGTATCCAATAGCAAGCGCGAAAAAACTGAGTAGACAAATGAAAAATTTCGTTTCCTCTGGAACCGGGTTTCCTTTAAGATATCTTATGATATAATGTGCTATATTCTAGAATTGCCTAGTAAAAGAATCTGGAATCTAATTGGTAACTGGAATGTACTAAATTATAGAATTCACTCAGGCTTGGAATATATATGCTGGAATCTAACTTTGACCGGCGTCATTCTTTCTAGAGGATCATTGCACAAAGCTCAAAATACTAGTCAATAGTTGTTACATGTAAGAAGCTAGATGTCATTGTGCCTGAAATATGCCGGCTCTGACGGGTCAATACGGTAATCTAGAAAAGAGGTAAGGTGTTAATAGGGGTATATCCTAGTTCATAGTGGAAGGATTTGGGATCTAGTCTGAAACTAGAACGTGCTTGGAAATAAAATTCACTTCAGCCTGTAATATCCTAGAATGTTACTTGGACACCTCAGTGCTACGTAATTTGGAACATCAATCAGTTGTCGGACATGTAGCTTGTAGCTTATCCTAAGGTTAAAAGTTAAAATTGTGTTATTTTGTAGTCTCAGCGGAAGCGTCTAAGTAATAGTTAGTAGTTAGTTGGCACTAGAATGCATGCTTGAAATTTGAAAAGTTCTAGGCAAGGTATACAAATGAGCTCATATACGACCAGAGTAAATACGACAAAATTAAACTTTGTTACATTTTTCCGTCCCGGGCAATTATTACCTAAGCCCTTTAAGAAATGGACTGCGCGGAGGCACGCGCAGTGATGCGCTTTACTTAAGTTTCTCTTCAGTGTCGTTATCATCCCTCGGGCAATAAAGTTTACGAGTTGTCAGTGTCGCCGCCGGCCGTTAAATTAACTCTTCGCTGATAGAAATTGTGTTTCGCGGAATTAATGGTTATGTGTCGTGTCAAATAAAACAATCGGAAAGGAATAGTTTTCCCTGAAGAGCGTCTCGAACTTGAGGGAAATCGTAAAACGAAAAAAAAAAGTACGCGTAGAGAGAAAAAGAGAGAGTGTATGTCTAGTGTTTAGTACTTCTCGGCAACTAAACGTTTTATAATATGTCGCGTACTGTGCCATAAAATAGGCATTATACATGGATCTGGGCATAAAGTTACAATGTATTTCTATAGAAAATTAAATTTTACGATATTATTTATTTGTATTTATTTACGGACATAAATTTCAATCAAAGTGGTGTACGTACGCGCTCTGCGGATATGTGCGCGCGTAAAGTTCGTATCAATGTAACAATTAATGGGCCCCGTTTCGCCCGACAAAAAATCGCTCTTTATCGTAAAGTATGTCCGTTACGACTCTTTAAAATCGAGATAATCAGCGACCTTTTCATAGGAGTCGGCTATAAAATAAATCCGAGATACCTACTCGCATCTTACATTGTTAACGGCAATTAAATCAACACTTGATTCGATGCCCCCCATGTACGAGACGCCGTGGAAGTTCATCATAACTGCAAAAATCGAAAATTCTCTTGGATCGTAAGGGATGGCCAATGACGCCCTTGGGAGCTCCTGTGATTTTTGGGATCGGGTTAGAATTTTTATTTCGCAACTTTTAGGTTATTGCGGTCATAATGGGTTCGACTCTTCTAAATGGTGGCTTTATAAATCGTTCAGATCGCCAATTCTCAAAAATGGCGTTTCTGAAATTGAATCAACACTTAATTTGATCATGATTCGATGAACGTCACACCATGGAAATTAACCATCACCGCAAACACCAGATGATAGACCAGTCGAACTGGGCGAAAACGAATTTAAAGTGTTGGATCGTCAAATAGAATTGCAGGTGGAGGAGGTGTGTGGATTTCGTCTGAAAATGCATTTCAAACAAAATAAAGTCACTGTCCGAATATTTTATTTTGTTACTTCAGTATCTCTTTAACCATAACAAAAATTTTATTGGAAAATGGCCAACAATAACATTTCGCAGATTATCATTATCTCTGATTAATTACTCGCAAATTGCTAAAAATAACAATGGTTTGAACAGCCCTGTTCGCAGTAATTATCAGAATAATATCAAATTTATTACAAAAAGTAGTTGAAACAGTCTTATCGATACTCCCGAAACTTGAGAGCTGTTGTCGCTCTTATTAGTGTGCGCCCAACTAATGTGTTCACTTTTGTCTTGTTTTTTAATACAGGAAATTTTTTAATAGTTCTGCATTAATAATTTTGATGAAATATGAAAGATGATAAATTGAATAACAATAATAACTTAAATCGGAAGTTTTGTTATTTCCCCCCTAAAATTTAAATGGTGTATAAAAATTGATTTTTATAGTTCTACATTATTGCTTACAAGTTCAGCTTTAAACGACAGAAGAAGAAAAATAGTTAGTGAAAATTACAAAACAACACTGTAAATATAAGTCTGAATAATATCGTCTTAAGGAGTATAAAGTAGACTGACTGTATAAAAAGATTGCTGGCAAAATTTTGCAATGATTAAAATCACAATTATACAACATTTTATCTGGAACATTTTTATATATCTGGTCTTCAATGTATTGTTTGGGACTCTTGAAGATGATCTTATTTACATTTTTAAAGTTAGCAATCTTAATTTTTTTTGTTTAAAATTGTTTTATAATTAACCTACTCTTATGGCAAAGGATTATGAATTTCTGTAGAGATTTCATCAAAATTTTTGTAAAACAGTTATTAAACTATTAAGATGTGTAGTACATAAATTTAGCTGTATTAAAGTCGTTGCAACAATTTATCTGCTATTGCAAAAAACATCAAAACAGCTGTTTTTGCTACAAATGTTTTGCAGGAAAAATTTGACATGTCTTGGTTAAACATTCGTTTATTTTATTTTTAGGGTAACTCGTCATGAAAATGACTGTACAGTCATTATACCTAAAAATTAGAGGCAATTAATCGCATTTCCTACATTTTTAGCCAATTTTTATGCACACGTTGGTCTAGACACGAATGTCCATTCTAGCGGCATTGCTTCACGGTGCTGGTCATACTGATACATTCGACCTAGAGAACTGGTCTAGACATTAGTGTCTACGTTTATACCAGACTGTACTGCTCTGATGACATCTAAACTCAGCTATCGGTACATTGACTGTTAGATATTTACCATATGCATGAAAATTTCTTATGAAAATATGTATGTTGTGGTAAATCGCTCACTTTCAACCAAATGTTTGGGGAAAATCAGTTTATAATTTTCTTTATATAACTCGTTAGTTTCTCGACGCATTTTACGTGCATTAGAAGCCGAGAATAGTCAAGTTTCTCTGTCGACTTGATTTTAAAGCGGCTCCGAGCCGCCAAGAGCCTACCCCCAATCCTACAATTTGTCACTATTAATTTCAAACGCAACGGCATACTACAGTTTAAGCCTATATTTGTAGAATTCTGTAAAAGAGAATTACCAACTTTAATAAACAGGCCCTCAACTTCTATCTATAGCATCCCGGGAAAATGACTTTCTAACTTTAATAAACAAGCCGTCAATAATTTTTTTATCTACTTTGCGTTACTAATGATCTCATTATTACACCGAAAGTAGTGTAATAATATTCATATTATTGTGTGTAATAGTGTAATAATATTCATATTATTACACTACTTTTGGTAACTTTTTAGTTTTGTTAAGTTGGTATGTCAGCCTGTCACGGAGACGTGTGTAGACGTCAAGGTTAAATTATTAGTATTTCAACAAACATAACCTTTAAAATTTCACGAATCTACATTTTTGTCTTCTATTTTGCTCACGTAAGTAAGTAATTATTGAATTTGCCCTACGGCTACTA
Organism: Cryptocephalus moraei; assembly: GCA_946251905.1. Taxonomy (NCBI): domain Eukaryota; kingdom Metazoa; phylum Arthropoda; class Insecta; order Coleoptera; family Chrysomelidae; genus Cryptocephalus; species Cryptocephalus moraei. The sequence goes on along the minus strand of OX276454.1, from coordinate 32,119,178 downwards.
AATTTTCAAATTCAAATACGAAACGTCAATGTCAGTGACGTCAGGTAATCAACCCACGCAAAATTCCCTAGAGTAATACGAAAACTTGAACAGCCGAAATTTAATGAATTAATAAAGCAAAGTTGATAAAATAGTATATTACACTCGTTTAATAAGACGTATTGTCACACTTGTTCTATTAAAGCACTCGTGTGACAATACTCCGTCTTATTAAACTAGTATAATAATATACTATTAAAAAAAACCTTCAACTTCGCTTCTATTGGTCGCACCGAGATTTTCAAAAGCTCAACATATGCGTTACTATTTGTGCAAAAACTAATGCATATTAATTTCATCTGCAACCTTTGAGGGATTACTTTATACCCTTAGAACCTTCTATTGGCGAATTATTTTCAAAGCACATCAAATTTGTACAGAACATTTTTTTTTGTAAAATCAATAGCTTTTTATATAGCTCGAGAAAAAAAATAGTTTTTCACTTCTTAAAATCTGTTAATAACGTTTTTCGTACAAAATTTTGGTAGAATTCATAGAAATATGTCATTTTGGCGTCAGGAGTAACCCCTATTTCATCGATAGTGGATTACAATGATTTCTGGTGAGACTACCAACTCTGTTAGGCTATTTTTAGCGACTATAAAAACTATAAAACTATATACAAAAAACGATGAATCACCGCCATTTATGTGGCTCAGTCATTACCAAGTAGCAGATGTACCTACCGGTCAGAAACGGAGATCTTTCAGGGATATGTAGTATGTAGTCCATGATATTTGTGACGTTATAAGGGCTCCGGCAATTTATCCTATCACAAAATCTGTTCAGCAGCTATTGTACTCACTTCTGGTGATATCTAGCCTATGGCACTTTTGGTTGAACAATCTGACGAGTAAAATCATCAGAGCCGTTAAGAAGCTATGGTGGAAGACACTTACATAGTGTGCATCTTTTCTTTCTTTTCTTTCTTTCTTTTCTTTTAGCCTAGTTTCTATCCTTCCATAACCGGATATAGGCCTCCCCTAATTGTTTCAAAATCTCCCTATTCCGAGCTATTCTTTGACACATCAGGCCTGCATGTCTGGCTATATCATCTATACATCTCATTTGTGGCCTACCTCTGGATCTTTTCCCCTCATAAGGGCGCCATTTTCCAATTTCTGAATTCCAACGATTGCCTTTTATACGTTCGTTATGGCCTGCCCATTTCCATTTTAGTGGTGCTGCTCTCTCTATAGCGTCAACAGTGTTGGTTTTCTTTCTTACCCTGTCATTACGTTTTCTATCTGAGCGATATTCCCAATATATGTCTTTCCATATCCCTTTAAGTTTTACGGATTCTGTCCAAATTTGCTTTGCTGAAGGTCCATGTCTGCGCTCCATATGTTAAAACTGGAAATATGCAGCATTCAAATACTTTGGTTCTGAAATGAAGAGGTATCCTTTTTTTTTTAAACATAGGAGAGTCTTCCGAACGCCGCCCATCCTAATCGAGTTCTGCGTGTTATTTCGGCTTCCTGATTATCCTTGCCCGCTCTTAAGGCCTGGCCTAAGTATATATATTCATTCACCTGTTCTATTTGGGTTGCATTAACGGTTATTATATGTTGTTCGTCCGAGTTTGACATTACTTTTGTTTTTTGAGTTTCATTTTTAAGCCTCTTTGGAGTGATTTTTCATGGAGGTCGTTTATCATTGATTGTAGCTCCTCCCAGTTGGATGCAATCAAATCATCTGCATATCTTAGATGATTCAGGGATACCTACTGCTCATATCACGGCTGAAAACAACCCTTTTTTCGGTCGTGTAACAAATCCGAAAAGTAATACATGTAGGATAAATAAATTCATAGCATTATCTTTATTACAGCTCCAGTATTACAATTTTTTTGGAAAATGATATTTAGAGATGAAATTTACACCATTCTCAAAAAAAGAATTGTGCTTTATATGAGCACAACATAGAAATGTGCCTACATTACCATTGATTTCAATGTAGTGCATCTCACGTGTGCTTCAACAGATCCATCTCTACCGATCGAATGGATGCTCATCGTTTTTAAAAAAACAAAAAAAATTGAAAAGTCAAAACTGTACATACACATTATATAGATTTTTACTATTCAAGGGCGTTTGTGTCTTTTTTATGCTAAAACGTAAAGTTAAGTTGCATTATATTGCCAGAAACCTGTTTTCATTTTGATTACTTAAATATGAAGAGTAATTCCGAGGTGATTGTTAACCTCATATAAGTTGGAATCCAAAGGGTAATAACGCAGTAATACTGTTTGGGCTTATAAGCAATAGTTTAAAATCGCAATAAAAATGTCTGGGTGTTATTGTTACTTCATCTCTTCCTTTCCCCATCGCCATTATCAATATAGAGTTGCCCCAAATTTCTGTATTGTCGTTACAAAAAATGGAAAAAGTTATTAACAAATTAATTTTGCAAGCCTGCGAACAATCATCTGCCACTATCCTGATATTTTCGATTTTCAAGTTGTTCAAAAAAGGGATTTTTTTCGGTTTTTTGCAATTTTGCCACCAATCCATGAGAGATACCTATATTTTGCTAGAAAAAAATACATTTAATTCCTTGTCCAATTCTCTACAACTTTTGTTACAATATTTTTCTTCTAAGATCCACACTTAAAAATATATTAGCGAAGAACACGAAAAATCTCTAATTTTCCAGTGAAAAGCAGTACTTTGAAGCAACAAATTAAAATACACGTACGATGAATTATTTTGTTTAAAGCGTATTTTCAGACGGTACACGTATGCTTTCAAATTCTTGGATTAAGTTGTTGGATTCAATTGGACTAAGTTCCTCTTAGGTGTGATCGCTGACGCTCTCGGGAGTCTTTATGGCACTTGTTCTACGGCACTTTTGTTCGTTGAAATTTTTTTCTAACACAATTTTCTAACACAAGTTAATGGAGTTGTCCCTTTAAGAGAAATCAATGAGATCGCCGATCCTCTACGGTGTCGTTTCGCCGAGATTCGAACAATTCCGAAGAATAATTTATTGAATAAAGTAGCACCTTAAAACGGAAGAAGTAACGGTGTTCCAAATAATATACGACATCACTCCGGTGCGAAATAATATCGGTGTTTTTTTCTTCTTCTGTTCTACCATCTCCTCTGTTGTCTTCGGTAATATCTGATCGTTGACCCATAATAACTATAATTAGAAATCGCCTTGTATAACAGAAATTCTGAACTAAAAGCAAATGTAAAATTTGATTAATAATACGGTGTGTGCGTGTGTGTGTGTGTGTGTGCGCTGTCATAAAAGTCGTAGTTTAAAAACTAGTTTTCGTCTCGTTGAAAAACCTCTCATCGAAGTTTAATGTACACTAAATCACATTTTATTATTATTTCAGAACATTTATAACATATCGTTTTATTTGTTCCATATATCGCTGGAATTACATTAAACATTGTATATAGCGCGACATTAATTTTTTAATCGGCCGTTCGGGGAACCCCATCATGTGAGAAAAATGTCGGGCCTCGTATTGTGGTATTATTCCGCGATATCTCGAATATTCGATGATAACTTTTAATTGGTGTAGAAATCGTATTACCGTAAACGGAATCCTACCGTTTAATTGATTGTTTTTCCGAAAACTTTCCAGAACTGAACTCATATGAACACAGTTTCGCTGCATATCTGTTGAGATGTCTGCGGTATTAATAATTACCAAATATTTGTAAAAAATCATTCGGAGATCAACATTCGCTTGAAACTTTAAGTTTATTTACTCGCTAACATTGGTAATATTTCTTATCTATAATAATAAAGCAAGGTCCTTTGATTACGAAATTTACTCTTCGAAGCTTCTTTACCAAAAACTATGTTAATTTTGGAGTATTTACAATAAAACTAAGTTATCCTCAAATTAGAGCAATGAAGTCATTCGTGGAACATAACTTGCCGCAGATTAAAAAAGTTGCTTTCGGTTCATCGATTGGAGCTGTCTGGAGACGAACACATACACGATTGACAGTTGACATCGTTTTCACAAAAAATATAGAGCTTCGGGGCGCGGCAGTCATTTTTCTCAATCATAAAAGAAACGTGGGGCTGCTGAGTTCCTTTCGATTATTTGAGGTTATGTTTAATTGGAAAATACGTGCAATTTAACTGTGCTGGACGCAAAACAAATAAAGTTCGCAATTTAAATGAAAGGGATGTAACGAATAGCAAATTGGTAATTTCCCATAACAATTGTGTATTAATTTATAATTGTTATTAATTCACAACGACAAAAGTGAAGATGGTTACATTACCGGAGTTACATCATATTAATAGTGGTTCCATGACATGTAAATGGGTATTGATGATCTTGAAATACCTTAGTTTTGGTCAGTAAGTGGAAATTCTTACTAGGCTTGTTTTGCTACTCCTATTTGTGCTCAATCCCGCTGGTATAAGAATAGAAGTGTAGGTCGGTTGTACTACCAGACTTAAGTCATATTGAATTACCAATATTACAAGTGAATGCCTATTCACGTTCTAGAAATATCTCAGTTTATAATCTGTGAAAATTCCTACAAGGGTTGTTTTACTACTTCTATTTGCCCAGAATCCTCTGGTAGAAGAATTGAAGTGTAGAAGCGTATAATGTCGGTATTATATCATCTTAAGTATTCTTAAGATATTCTTGAATAACTTGCTTTTGTGCATTTTTTGTTATTATTTAAGTATACGCGACATTAGTGTGATGTAAGCATTTGGAGAGGGGTAGGTAAACCATGACAACTGGTTCTACACTATTTTTTACTTTCTCATATGGGGTACCCATATAATAACGGAAAGTATTGTAATCGTGCTGATTTTCGGAATTTGAGATATTGGCATTTCTGGATGTTTTAAGGTCACCTGAGTTCGAAAAATATGTTTGTGGAAGCATGTCTGTAATGTATTTATGTGTGTGTGTATGTGGTCAACGTTTTCTCAGAAACTATAAACAGTGGAAAGTTGAAATTTTGTATGTAGGCTGGATTCCCTGAAAACTCGCGACCACGTAAACTTCATGAAAATCCGTTAAGGGCAAAGGGCACTTTACTCTTGTCATTTTTAAACTTTGTGTGTTTACTTTACTATTCAATGCTTATTGATTGCCGTTATCCTTATCTTGACTGATCTTCTGTGAAGGGCCCTTTACTTTTATGAATTTTCAGTTTTTCTCAATTTACTCCAAAACAGTTTTACCAATTCTTACCAAATTTTACAGTTGAACTGACCTGACTAATAGCTACATCTTGTATTTGAAACATTTTTTTCTAATTTCTAAAACCTCCCTAAAGGGCTCTTTATATCTGAACATTTTCGATTTCTCAAAACTCTTTTTCAAAACGGCTTTGAATGTTTTCACTAAACTTTATATTTAAATTAACATATGAAATGTATAAAATTTATATTCGAAATATTTTTTCCTAAAACTGACCTATAGGGCACTTTACATTTTTGTTTTGTACAATTTTCTTTAAAACGGTTGTGTTGTGGTGATTTATACCAAATCTCATAACTCATAACTTAAGTTAGCTGTTTAATCCCTATACTTTTTATTTGAAATATTTTTATCTAAAATTGCCCTAATGGGCACTTCCTTAAGTGCATCGGTTTGTAGAGGACTTATTGAGTCTAACTGATACCTCTCCATCAAGTAAAGTTGTTTTTATTCATTCCAAATTGATGATTGGGTTCTTATTTCGAAGTATGGACATTGAAATTTCTTGTTATTATATTAATCGCTTGTTTGTTATTAGTTATTATCGCCATTTTTTTGTTCGTTGAATTCATATGGATTGGGCCAAAAGTGTCTCCATCAAGTAGAGCCCGATCGGAACTAATCCCACAAAAAACAATCAACAACCATATCAACCCATTAACATACTTAACAATATGTTTGAATTTGGATGACATGCATAGGTATTGCTTAACACCGCAATTTTTGAGCTAGAAACATAAACGTGAGGACCAGTTTTAAATTGAAACTTACTTTACCAACTTAACTTGTGTGTTAACAAACTCAGTGCGATATGTGAGAAATGATAGAATTGCCACTCTCAGCTTGACTCTGGAAAACGAAAAAACCAACAAACCAAAACACTTCTAATTTTGAAGATGTACGCATGCGTTACTTAACACTGCTACCTGTGGGCTAGAGCTAGAAGTATAAGAAACCAGTTTTATAGTGGTATTGCCAAGAGAAGCAGTATTTATTTTATTGGTTGCACGGTAGAAAAATCCGAATTTGCCCAACTTGATTCAATTCATCAGCGTGCTGAGACCAAATTGAAATTTATTTAGGTACTCTATTTTTACTAATCTAACAGCAATCAATTCTAGTTGGGAACGTAAATGAAATGTAAATGGATTGTAGCCACTTTCGACTTAAATGTCCACGCCTCCTTCAGCCCGAGATTTAAAAATCGAACACTTGGCATATTCCATTTAAAAACGAGCCATCCAATATTATTAAATTTCTGTTCACTCTCTTACTACCTCTGGGACCGTTCCGATAAACGGACGATTGTTTTATTTAGGTTAATCGAGCGCAACAATAAAGAGTAATTGTAAAAGCTAATAGTGGCATAAAACGTTCTCAAAACGGCCGTTTTCCATACCAGCTCATAATGCTATGATTGAGCGGGTTTATGAAATTTTATGAATAATAAAAAGTGTACTAAATTGGTTAAATTGACGTTCAATTGTCGTGAGAGTACAGGCCCGCTATGATTTTATTGGATTCAATTTGTAGTGATTATCTTCCATCATATATTCAACAACATGCTACTCGAAAACACATACGAAGGGAGAGAGATAGAGAATGTGTGTGTGAGAGAGAGAGGGAGATTTCTCTCTCGCGCGCGTTCTCTTTCTCTCCCTCTCTTTCTAGGCAATCTGTATATGTGAACTGGTGAACTTAAATCATGGCGGCTAGTAGATTTAATATTTCCTTTTTTAGACAACGGCATGCTATATGTTTATACATCAAAATCAATTTAGAACGGTTGACGTTACTTAACTATAATGTTGGCGGTAATTTACGCTCTCCTCGGTTTATTTCCTGCGAGCTTTTATTATTTTTAAAAAAAAATTAACCACTTATTCCAATTACTATTTTAAATCACAACACAAGTATCGTCCGTCGGTCGATTCGTCGGTTTCGTTTTTTAACGCAAAACGTAATTATTAAGAGTTATGTGGAACTTGGCAGAAGTGCGAACGCTAACTGAAATAAACCGTTTAACCTTTTTCGTGATAATTTTAAATTTTAATTACCTCGGAGCGGATCGGAGAGAGAGAGAGGAAGAAAGAGAGAGAGATAGAGAGAGGGAAAGATAGGCGCACTTTTGTTGTATGTATCAATGTTTAAAATCTAATTAAAGAGCATAATACCGCAAGTTTGCGCCAAGTGAACGCGGGCATTTTTTTAATCTCAAATGTTAAATTTTTGGCTGCAGTCTGAGACTTGAAATTCTATTTGATCAGAATTTTCTCAACCGGTCTAAAATAGATTTTGTTCTAGTCGACTTTGTTCGCACTTTTCTCGAAATACAATATGCTGGCGCACTCTTCCTCTCTGTCTCTCATTCTCTCACGCGCAGAAGTTAGATAGAGACGCGATTTCCGGTTAAGATTTTCGACAAAATTACTTATCGTCAGCTTCCGTTTAGGATCGCTACGCCTGTTTTGAAATTATGTAAAAGCTCACAAGTTATCAATAGAGAAAAAAAATACATGAAACTAAACCGGAAAAGTGAAAAAAAGGGATTTTTCAAAAACTCGTTCTAATTTTAATTTCTAACGAAGAACTTTTACCGTTATGTTTGTGTGGCAGGTTAAGTTAATTACTGGATATTATATCACCTAATACCTACCTATAATTGTGATTTAGTTTACTAAATTATTTTAACTGGAGTTTAAATTAACTTGTTATTTAATTGCTATTAGTTAATTGAATAATGAAATACCAGCTAACACGTTTAGATAGTAAAGCTAGTCGGATGAATTTGTTCTGTATGTAAGTACGATTAATGATCCTTTTTTTTATTGTAATTAATTACACAGCTCCACCAGAATCTAAAATCTGATAACCGGACCCTTATATTCTTACATACTTTGACCGGCTGAATCCAAATGCGGCGTCAGCCGGGGAAGTAAAGTACAACTCAAAAAACCTTGAAAATTGTAGAATATCTCGTTTTTATGACATTGAAATTCATAGAAACTTCAAACTGTCTGATGTGCTGATTAGATGCATATACATATATCTATGTATTTTGACCTGCAGAATCCGAAGCTGATTACAGAATTTGACGGCCTGAGTTTTTTCGAAAACACAGAAAATAGGTTTAAATTTACGAAAATATTGTTTTAGAACTACTATAATAGAATGCATAAAAGCCATAATGACAGGATTGATCGAACAAGTCTAAGTTTTCTGGAAAATACAAGAAACAGGTGTAGATTCCAAACATTGCTATTATTGTTAAGTACAATTCATAAAACAAGCAAATATTTTGTAACTGTGACTAGCTCGATATGTTTATGTGTATTTTGACTCGCTGAATCCGAATCCAGTGACAGAGTTGGTCGAATAAGCCTAAGTTTTTTGGAACACACAAAAATTATGTCTAGATTTATGAAATCGCCATTTCTTGTTAATATAGTAGTTCAAAACCTAAAAATATGTTGATATGGTAACTAGATCCATATATATTTTTGTATTTTGTACTGAATTCGAATCCACTGATGGAATTGTCCAGACAAGCCTAAAATGTTTTGGAAAACGCAAAAATAGGTCTAAATTCGGAGATATTTTGTTACTGTGACTAGATTTACATGTTGTTATGTATTATTTCTCGTTGAATTGGAACAGTAACAGACTTGTCCGTTTTTAGACTACAAATGAAATGGGTCTAAATTTATTAATTTGTTATTTTTTTATAACGTTGATTATATTTTAAGAGTTCATTCAACCTCAATGTGGTGACATTTTTGATATGGTAATATATTTCTGTGTATTTCGACTCGTTGAATTTGAATCCGGTGACAGAATTGGCTGAACAAATTAGCGTTGGGGCGAGTTCTGCGGAAAGCACAAAAATATTCAAAAATAGGTCTGAATTCGGAAAATCTCTATTTTGGTAAATATTATTCATAAACTCACAAATGTTTTGTTACTGTGACTAGATCCGTGTTTCTTTGTATTTTGGCTTATAGAATCCGAATTAAATGACTGAATATGCTTGAGTTCTTTTAGAATACAAAAAAATGGGTCTAAATTTACATAATTAGTAAATAAAATTTATAAAACTCACAAATGTTTTAATGATGAAACTAGATGCATATATTTGTATGTATTTTGACTCCCTGAACCCAGCTCCAACAACAAAGTTATCAAAGTGAGATTGATTTTTCCGAAAAACACACAAAATTAGTCAAAACGACTTATTTTTTTAATAGATAAGTTATTCCACGTTCTTTCTGACAAATTTCGACTATCTCTGCCAGTTATGACGGATACAAATAGAGCCATGCAAAATAAATGGAAATGTTTCAATCCCATCTATCCTCTAGGTCAGAGATGATGTGGTTTTAATAAATTAGGTTTTTGCCAATTTTGCTCTGTTTTTTGGGTTTACAAGAAAACTGTAATTTGCTCGGGAAACTCTTATGTCGGATTCGTATTGCGACGGAAAGTCTCGCCTTAAATTAAACATAAGTCGGGAAGAGTCCTTTCGGCGAATCGATTTCAGTTCTTGGAATTCGAGACCGTTCAGGTCGCTCTCGAAAGTTCGATATCCTTCGAAAAACGACTTGAAACTTCGAAACGGCTACATAAGAATACAAATAAACAGGATAAATAAACAACTGTGATATGTAAATTAAGTAATAAGTGTTAGTTATCAGTGTTAAGGATTTAATAAGTGTAGTGTAGTTATTTTGAACCCGAAAAACGTTACACTATTCAGCTGGACAAAATTCGTAGACATATGGATCAAGTTACCAGATGAAAATATTTGTGGATTTTATGAAATCTAGTTTCAGCAAAGTAGTTTTTTCACTCATTTGGACGAATTGTTCGTAAACACACACCCACCTTTGCCAATTATGACTGCATTCGAATTCATCTGGCCAAAATACATGCAAACATATACGTCTAGCCACGGAGTTAAAACATTTGTGATTTTTATAAATCCTATTTTGATGAAAACAAGGTTTTCTGATTGTAATATTATTTTTTGACTTTTCTCCTAAATGAGGCAATAGTTTAGATTGAATTCTCATCAAAATACTTGTTTGTCAAAGAGAAACTAGCTTACCCTAAGATTATATTAATTAGATAAGCTGGGATTGTTTTAACTCGAGTTTAACTTAACCTAGTGACTAATAGAAGATTAGGAAATGCGCTCTTAAACTGCCGAAATAAACCAAAATTGCATGGGTTGGAGTTTCCTTATTTGTGTGATTTATATGAAAGTGTGATTTATATTTTCCAATTTGTATCGATACGTATGGTAATAAATAAAAGCAGTTTTGTTACGTACGCCTGCAACCGTAAAAGCCAATCCGGTTAATAATACAAATCTGATTTTGAAACATCGTATAAATAGAAAGTGAATTTTATATTTTTGATGTCAAAAAAGGTGTTTAAAAAGCGCGATTTTCCAACATTTTATGCAGACAATAGAATATCTGTCTTATAAAACAGTAACCTTGAGAGATAAGTTAAGTTCCTTATCAAAACCAAATTTGAAAAATGAGAACGACAGTTGAGAATTAAGTAGCTGTGAACGCGTCGTCTTTCCTCTGCCCTGACGACGGAATAAAAGTAGTTCCTAATCTATAAAAGCGAACTCACACACACGTGTTAAATTTAAATATAACAAAAAGCAGCAAAATAAAAGGGTTTAGAATTTCAAATTTCATATAAAAGGGTCTCGTAATACAAAAAACTACCTTATTTATCTTCTCTCTAACCCTTTAAAATATATCAAATAAAAGAGCTCACATACGTTTTAAGGATTTTAAGGGGCGTACACGTGTAGCGAAGGGTCCGAATTAATGGGTAAAGTTCGAAGGTACGTCTGGTCGACTGGATCGCGTACAGCTGCACAAATTAAAACGTCGCATTAAAACTTTGAAGAGACTGCGAATAAAGAGGCGATCCGATGCTTTTTTTTGGAATCTACGTTTAAGTAGAGCGGCAGCCGTTTCTCCAAGGGTTTATTTTAAATACGTAAACTGGGGGTACCCCGATGTTGCAGCACACAAAAGGGTTACGGACTACCGATTTTTTAACAACCTCAAATTTGTATTATTCACGTTCGGATCGGCTTTTATACGTGCGAATGGGCTCCGATCACAACACATCCAAAACGAGCCTACGCTTACGCACCGAAATTACTTTTATTTATTACTACTACTGCATATTGGTACAAATTAGACAATATAAATCACACTTTCCATAACGAAAATTCCACCTAACTTGTTTTTCGAGTTTACTGTATTATGAAACAGATTTACCGATCATAAGATACCTACATTAATATGACTGTGCGCCGTGTCATCTATGTTCCAATTTAAGTCAAAAATACAAAATTTATTTTCCGTAAGTGCCCAAGATAGAAAATGATCCGCATTGTTAACTTTCATCCAAAAGAAAAACGGAAATTTCAGGGTTTTGTTTCATTTATGAAGAAAAAAGAAAAATTCTCAGAGATTCAATACCCATACGATTAGGAAAGCTTTTTTCAGGAAAGTTCATGACACGACCGCACTGAAATTATTAACAGTACCAAAATTAGGACAATAATTAACATCATTTTAGAGAAATCTAAAATTTTGGACTCTCAACGAATTTGTACCAAATAATCATAGTATTCTTTTGGAATCCAATACCTGACAATTTGAAAAATTTGTAACTACTTTATTTCAATTATATTAGAGAGTTTCGTTACAACGGCAGTAGTACTTAAATGTACCATAAATTTAAAAAGACAACGCAACTTGTTTTCATCTTCAATTTTTCCAATAGAAGTGTCAATTTCAACCAATTACTTCTTCTTCGCTACTAGTATTAGGGCACTTTGCCTATTTTACGGTACCTACCCATTTTTGCGTGGTCCCACGCTTCTTCTCTCTTCATTTATATTTGAGGGCTTTTCTTGGCAACCTATCATCGTCCATCCTGTGAAGATGCCCCTTTCAGTTCTTCCTATATTGCTTTATCACATCATTGACATTATATATATTCAATTCACGTCTGATGTCTGCATTTCTAAATCTATCTCTTTTTCAGCATCATTTGATTCTCCTTAGAAACTTCATTTCTTGTGCCTGAATGCGGCTCTATTGTTGTTTTGTTGATGTCCAAATTTCGCTGCCACACGTGAAGGTTGGTACTGCAGTTGTTTTATAAAATTTCAGCTGTGTCTTTTCTCGTTTTATGTTTTACGTGTCTGCTAATAATTCCACACACTCTACTGAGTTTGTTCTTATTTGCTCAATTACCATCTTATTAATTACTATTTTAGATCTTACTGTATGTGTTCCTATTAAGGCCATTGTTTTTGTTTTCCCTGTGGATATTTTCATATCTCATTCAGTACAAATGTTTTGTAGTTGGTATGTGCCTCTTCTCTGTAGTTTGTCTTCTGTTTCTGCGATTAGTACCAGTTCGTCGGCGTATAGAAGGAAGCTAAAGATTGTGTATCCAGGTATATTCCTTCGTCGTATCTGTTTTTTTCATTTGTCAATTATATCGTCTATATACTGGGTGATCAAGAATGACTGTTTGAGTTGGCAATCCTACCTGGAGGATTTTTTTGCCTAAGGGTTTGCAACGCTATAACCGGATATGTTTATTTGACAAAAAACTTGACATAACAATCAGCGATAAGATTGTAGGTTATGTGAATAAAAATTAACGCTTAAAAAATGAAACTCGAAATACAAAACAACAATTTAATTAAACAGCTAAAGGTAATGCTCGAAATGCCCTCCATTTTGGTCCAGACATAAATTAACACTCCTTTTTAGGCTCTCGAAGATATTCACCAGCGTATTGGGGGTAATGTTTGCCACTTCCTGAACTATTGCCTCTTGCGGCTCTTCTTCAGTATGCAATATGTTCCTAAAGACATTGTCCTTCAAGAACTCAAATAACAAAAAATCTAATGGAGTGAGATCTGGTAACCTGCTTGGCCAAATGCCCTTACTAATTACTCTGTCGCCAAAATTCTCTCTTAAATATCCCATAGTAGCACGAGCCGTATGTGCCCTTGCAGAGTCTTGTTGGAAATATCCAATTTGACGCTCTTCGTCTGTTTGGTTTATAAAAGGCCTCAAAAGGTGTTGGATATATCTCTCCGAATTGACGGCAAAATTAAAAAATATCGACCCATACACCCGCTTCCTTGAGACTGCCAACCAAACACCAACTTTAACCGGGTGCAAATGTGTCTCTCTGATAGCGTAAGGATTTCCACATTTCCACCTGACCAAATTCTGTAATTTTGTTTATTCACATATTTCACATAGCCGTTGAGATAAAACCAGGCTTCGTCGGAAAAGAAGGTGTTGTCAAGGATATCATTATTATTTAATATGCCATTGAACCAATTGCAAAATAAAACTCTTTGCGGGTGATCAGGAGGGGTTAATGAATGACTGGACGATGGACATTTTGTAAGGGTGGTACTTTAATTTCTTTTTAAGCACAGTGGAGCAACTTCCATATGATAAACCTGTAAAAACGTGAATTAGAACAACATGGAAAAGTGGAACTCTTATGGTAAGAACGAAAATTGGTTGAATAGGAGGCATAAGGACCAAATCTGTTTGAAGGGAGAGCTTTCTTAAGGATTTGGGAGGACTTCTTCGCGTTCGATTTCTGATATCCTCGACAACTTCCTCGTTTAGAGTAGAAGGTCTACCAAGGGATTTTTGTTTGCTTACGCTCCCTGTGTTTAAATAACGTTCAATTACTCGCATACAATGTTGCAGAAAGACAGCAAATGTGACTAAAGTCTCCGGAAACATTTCCTGAAATTGCTGGTATGTCGCTTCGAAAGAGTACTGTCCACCAGTAATTGGGTTATAAATCCCGCTTCGAAAGTACGCCATTCCAATGAAAATATCGTGTTGTAACGTGAAAATCATTTTATATAAATACATTTGAAAAGAATATCAGAAATTTGGATTTTAAATAGCAAATTCAAATTACCAGTTGTACCATTTAAAAATGAAATTCAGTATTGCCAACTCAAACAGTCATTCTTGATCACGTTGTATTATGAAAAGAGTTGGCGAAAGACAGCATATTTGACGAAGTCCCTTATTGGTTTTTACTTCTTCTATCAATTTTCCATTTAGTTCTAATATTATTCGGGTATGTCTATATAAACACTTGATTGTACTTATTAAGTGTCTAGAGTTGCCTCTTCTTTCCATAATAGTCCAGAGATGTTGTCTATTTACATTATCGAAAGTTTTTTTGAAATTTATTAAGCAAATGTGTGCTTCTCTTAATTCTCTGCCTTTTTCTATTACTTGTAACGTGAAAATTCCGTCAACTGTTAGTCTACCTTTACCGAAACCCATTTGTTCTTCGCCTATTAAATGTTCTGTGATGTTCGTTAATCTATTATATATACTTTATAGGCGGAATCGAGAAGGCATTTCTATAGTTCTGGCATTTTTGTCTGTCACCTTTTTTATACATTGATAAGACTTCGGATTTTTCCCAATCTTTGGGGATTGTCTTTCCTTTCCAGCACATGTTGAAGAGGTTCATTAGTCGTAAATGGAGTAGTGTTCCACTATATTTCCAAAGTTGTGTATTAGTGTTATTTACTCCTGTTGCCTTTCTGTTTTTTGTGTTCTTTAGAGCGTGTATCGGTTCCTTCATATCAATATCATTTAATCCTGTTATGGCGTCATATTATATATTTGTTTCTTGTAAATTTTCTCTGTACCATAGCTGTTGTTAGTGCTCAATCCATTCTTTTTTGCCGATGTTGTTTATTTGACAATTGTCTCTTTCAGATAAGTTAAGAGTCTTCATAATATTATAAGCTAGTATTTGTCTTCCGTGCACGTCATCTTCTATTGTGCTGATGAAGTGATCCCAAATAATCTTAGTATTCTTATGGAATCCAATACCTGACAATTTGAAGAATTTGTAACTGTATTAACTTCAATCTAATTATATTAGAATGTTTCGTTACAACCGCAATGGTATTTGAAAGTACCGTAAATTTAAAAAGACAACAAAAGCTTGTTTTCATCTTCAACTTTTCCAATAGAAGTGTCAACTTCATTCAATTTATTATTACAAATTAAAGAAATAAAAAACTATAAAAGTCTGCGTCGGACCAGACGGTGGAAGTGAAACTTCTTTGGCCATATGCACACACACACACACGCGCGCGCGCACGCGCTCACCGACAGACAGGATATATAAATGAAATTTACGACGTCACTAACACGAACACGGCTCGTTACTTTGCCTATGGTCGATCATAGTTGTCGAGATGCTGATGCCAGAGCTTCGCCGTCCCTGCTAACCGTACCTGCAACAAAGTTCTCTTCTCTAAATCTGTCCAGTCGTAGATCGCCCCCAAGTTGTTCAATCTTGGAGAGCCATCGCGGTGTCCACACTGCTCTCCGGGCGCCGTGGGCTTTCATCTCTTCCGGTGTCTCCATGTTCTTATCTGAAGTGAGGTGAGGCACGACGCGTCCTCACTTTTCTCTATGTCATGTCACGTAATTAAACAATACAGCTCACCGTTTTTTCGCCGCTCGAAGTTATTGTTATTGTTTCTCGCCGTTTGAGGTTAGGTTAGGTATCAGCTGTCCGAAAGTCCTAGACGCTCTCCGGTGTTGCCACGTTGACCTCTTTGGTAGCATATGTAAACGATTTGGCGATCGGCTCGGTTCGCGGGCGCGATGGAAGAGGTACACTTTACGCGCATTCTGGCAACACGGCTTTGTCCTCGGATTACTTATCACGCGTGACGCGGTTTTTCGACCAACACCCCATCCCAATGTATACAACGTGCGCAAAGAAGTTTCACTTCAAAAATAAAAATGTATAGATATTATGAAATAAAACTGTACAAATCAAGATGGAGGATAAGACTTATTGCCTTTTTTGTAGAAATTTCACTGAAAGGTCCTCTCGTATTAAACGAACTTGATGTTATTAGAGAACTTCAATACTCATCAGATTAAAAATGCTATGAAGGTCAATTCAGGTTTCAGTCATCAAATTCAAGATTATCTTGATTAAATCCAAGTTCTAGGTAAGTGAAGTTTTTTTTAAAGAAGCTCTGTATTATGAATGGAATTGACCGCACCAGAAAAAGTCCAAATTATTTAGAGGGATCTATAATTTTCGAAAAAGGTAAAAATGTAACCAAAAAATCTAGTATTTAGTATTTATCTTAGAAATTCAGAATTGGCAATATGGAAAAAACTTATTTCAATTTCACTTAGGATTCAGATTTCTCTTTTACAACAATTCTACTCTATAATTCCCAACCCACTTAGAATGTAGTACAAGTTTTCGGAGAAAGTTTAGTTACAGCCATGACAAATTTGAACTTAACATTAATTAATAACAATAAATGTTTATTTTTTACAATACACTATATTTTTTACAATAGACTAATCAGGAAATAGGAAAGAAGTATTTCATTATTTTGCAGAAATTCGATTTAATTGTAATCAGTTATTTTAAAATTACCATCCGAAATTGATTTTATCTTGCAAAAATAAACATAATGTTCTTAGAGACATTAAAAACTCATCAACATCAACATTTTTAACTAAGTGCAGGTTTGGAAAAGTAAATCCTTTTTACAAAAACTCATAACTAATGTTAATCCCTTCTAAAATTTAAGAAGGAAATCAAACTATTGCAAAAATTTGATTTTCAACTTTCGGCGGATTCTAATCAAAAAATATTTTTGGAACTTAACACTCATCAGATTCAAAATTCTGACTTAGCTTCAAGATCAGAGAAGATGTATACCCTTTTGGCTTTTGGCGGAAGTTGATGGCATTGCTGGAGCTTTCCTCGCCAAAATTTTATAAAGGAACTTTGTAGGTACTTTGTTGAGAAATTTGAAATCTATTTGATAAATATTTATATATCGAATTTGATACTCGTCATATTTCAATTCTATATGAAATTCAGGGTTAGGGAAGCAATGTCTTTCTATGAATGCTCATTTCATCGGGGCATGAAATGCACCATAAGTTTATACAGAGAATTCAAAATTTTTGAGAGAAATTTGTAATTCTATTTTTTACCGATTTGTACCTAAAAACGTTTTTAGGGTTTGACACTCCTCAGATTCAAAATTTTGAATTAACCTGACGCCTAGGGAAGTAATTTCTTTTATGAAAGATCATGTCATGGCTGTATTGACGGCACCAGAAATTTATAAACATAATTCAAACTTTTTAGGGAAATTTGAAAATTTTCGACCTTCTACCAATTCCTACTAACAAAATTCGGAATTTGGCACTCGTCAGATTCATAACTGAATTAAATTTTTAAGTAGGTACAGGTTTCAGTAAGTTTTTAAATTGACCACAGCATAAATTTTAGATGAAATCTGAAACCGTAGTATAGGAATTTTAAATCTGTTTTCAATCAATTCATACCAAAAAATCTGTGGAAATTCCGAATTTTTACGGAAACTCATAAAAAAATCAAACATTTTTGAAGAAATTTGAAAACTTGGATACATCAGCTTTACAATTTTGCATTAAGCTGATTTATTAGTAAGAGTTAATGGTAGAGCCCTTGTACGGAAGCTCATTGCTTAATTTACTGTAGCAGAAATATAGGGAGGACATTAAAAAAATAAGGAAATTTTATATCTTCAACTTTCAACCAATTTGTATTAAAACAATTTTGAAGGATTCAAGAGTATGAAATTTGACCATTCCGATGAAATAACTCAGCTCTTCGAATTTCCTTCTGCAACGCTCCATTTTCACTCAGTTTGCAATAAACCATAAAATGCCACAAATGGTAAAACGAATTTGACTAATTAAAAGTGTTAAAATTTCAAGTAATTCTTCCTCACACGATCACAATTAGTTCTTCTGCCTCTCTCTTTGCTATGTATTTGTGTGCCATTAACGAAATATGTACATATATTCGATATTACAGGTGGCGAGTAGAGTAGCGAGCAAATACTAAAAGCAACTTTACATTGTTTGCCTATGCTAATTAAACTTCTCAAGAATAAACAAATACTTATTTCAGAGGTGACAACCGTTCATCTCCAACAGTAATGAATCATAATAGAATTTCATCGACGAGATTTAGAGGAGAAAAAAATAAATCGGTTATGTAAATAAGAGGAGGCATCGGAATTATTGTTTTTTGGTTTTGTTGAGTTTTAGGTCGCGTGTTAATCAACCAAAATTTGATCGTGTGTCCGTCCGTTCTGGCATAGATCGGTGTTAATACTTGCTTCATGTCCCCTTTAATTCCGTTTATTTTTACTTATTGGCAGTCGGTTCTTCAGCGCCGGTGAAGTATGACGGAACAAATAAAATCCATTCCGAAATTTATCATCGTTATTACCATTATCGTGGTGCGTTCCGCGCTGAAATTACACGGTAACGCGCTATCCAGCATATTTAAAATTATTAATAGCTTTCTTCTCGATTTGCGTGGATTAATTAGAATTCCCAGACGACTGTTTTGGCAACAAACGTCGGATTTTCTTTGTTCTTTGGCCGGCCTCAGTTAAACCTCAAATCGAGTTCTGTTATAATAATAACGTCGTAACCGCGCTCCGCTTCGAACGATTTTCATTTTACTAATCTTCCGGGTCTATTTGATAACACGTTTCTTCGACGGGAAGAGGAGATACCTCTGAGGGATAATCTTCGAATTCATCGACGCCACCGGCATCGCTACCGACGATAATGACTTTGTCAATCGGAGGAAATTGTTTAGTAATTTATAAAGCCCGAGTCGGATAATGAATTCAAAAGGTTAACGAATAGTTGTTCAGTGCGATGAAAGTAAAGAAACCAGTAGAGTTGGATGAAATCCAAATTGTAATCGTGTTAAGGGCATCTTTAGTACGAACAATTTTAAAAGCGAAATTGTAATATTTTTAATATAAAATTCGGATTTAAACCTTGTTTTCAAAACATCCTTCCTATTATTTTACAACTTCATGAAACAGTAAACTTGATAGATAAATTCAAGAATTGAAGGATACTCTAAAAAGTATCTTCTGGTCTAAGTTTAAAAGCCTCATTCGTTTATGAGCTGACATAAACTAGAGTGAATTTTGTATGATTGATATCAAATTTGAATTTGAAAATTGTTGCAAACGTTACGTATCGAATAGGACTGTATAAGGCTCTTTAACACCAAATATTTGTCGTAATACTTCGTAATGTAATGCTTCGTAATACAGTAAACTTAATAGGTAAGTTGGTTTCTTATGGAAAATGAATAAATTTCGAATTTACGGTATGCAAATGATCTAGAAAAATGTAAAATTACTTCCTGGATGAAATTTGAAAGTGTGAAAAATTCTGATTTCGAAATCAGAAATTGTTGAAATTGTAACGTTTTATTGTTCGAAATAACTTACACTACGCGAAGGGTCTATTCTGATTTATTTTCCACTAAGAAACTAACACTGAATACTTCATTTATTTATCACACACTTGATTTATCTTTCGCGCACGGGCGCTCAGGTCAGATAGTCGACGCGTTCCGATGTTTATAATTGCACCCTCTCGGGCTGGCCGATCTCCTTTTATGTTGCCGAATACAGATTGCGGAATACTCTCGAAGGATCTCGAATTCCAAGAACTCACATCGATTCGTCGAACGGACTATTCCCGACTTGTGTTTATTTTGTGGCGAGACTTTACGTTACAGTATTCAAAAAGACTATAGCAATACATAAGGTATTAGCGTATCGCAAATTAATAAAGCACAGCTCAAAACTTTATAGAGGATTATGGTACACTTGAAAAGAATCTTCTGGATAAAATTTGGAAGTCTGTCCAGTTTTGATGTTAAGCTATGCAAAAAGGCAGTAAATTTTGTAATTTTGAAATTCGGAAATTGTTTAAGAGATTTAATTTTTAAAGAGATTGCCACTGCCTTATTGATATCTCATTACAGGTAAAAATGTTTCACAAAACAATAAACCTAATAACTAATTCTTTTCGAAAATTAATGAAATTCAGTTATAAATCGCTCAAAGCAATATGAGAAACTTTGAAAAGAGCTTTTGAATTAAATTTGGAACTCCGGATATATTTTTTTCCTGGGCCAGCGTGTTAAACTGGAATAAATTTTATATTAGTATCATCAAATTCAAATCAGACGTGATTAAGAAGTACCAAGATTACATAAACCTCTACATTCATAACTACGTTTCTATGTTAGGATAGGTAAACCTGTTAAAAATTAAAAATCATCAGCTTGAAATTGTTTCAAGGATTGACGAAACTTTAAACGCATCTTCTGGAAAAGTACCTTCTGAATTAAGGTGGGAAAATCCGGATAATTTTTGATCCTGAGCCAGCATAAAATTGAAGTAAATTTTATATGGTTGTCTTCAAATTCGAATTTGGATACGGGTGAAAGGGAACTATTTTTAAAAACACTGCGCAAACCTATACATAACCACATTTGAATCTTATACTAAGTAAACCTGCTTTGTACCGCTACAGCACAGTACTACTGTAAATAATAATGGTAATGGTAATAACCAGGTTAATTTCTCATAAAAAATCAATAAAGCCTCGCTTGAAATAGTTCCGAGGATTAAGAGAGCTTTAAAAAATTCATCTGGATAAAGTTTGGTATTCTGAATAATTTTTGATTTTTAGTCATCAAAAAAGGGCAATAAATGATATATTTGTTGGTCTCAAGTTAGAATTTTGAAATTGTTGGAAAGGCTTCGTTTTTAAAAAGACCACATAGCCAATGCGACCCAGATTGCTAGCTTATAACGGGTAAACCTGCTTCATAAAATAATAAACCTAATAAATAAGTTGATTTATATTCGAAAATTAATAAAATTCAAGTTGAAACTGTGTGAACTGTTAAGGAATGCCTCAAAATAACCTGTAGGTGTAATCCGAAGTTCTGAATTTTGAATGTTATTGACATCAAATTCTAATTTGGAAATGGTTGAAATAGAACCATTTTTCAAAAAAAAGTACACAAACCTCTACCCATAACCATATTTCCATCTTATAACAGGTAAACCTTGCTTAAGACAGTCAATGTAATGAAATAGTTTCCTATCGAAGATTAAAAAAGATCAAATTTGAAATCGTGTCAAGGTTGAGGCAAACTTTAAGAGAATCTTCTTTATTAAATGTGAAAACTACAATTTTTAATTTTCAGCCAATCAAAAAGAGCAGTAAATTTTATATTCTTTGGAAATGACTGAAAAGTTCACAGTAACGGCACAGGTTTATTTAAACTTTATCGAATTAAAAGGCATTAGACCTATTCATAACCACGTTTCTATCTCATAACCGGTAAACTTTCTTCACAAAACAATAAATATGAGTTAGTTTTTGGTCGAAAACTAATCAACCCCAACGTGAAATTACTTTTAGAATTAAGGGAAACTTTAAAGGTTTTCTCCGGATCAGGTTTGAATTAGTCTAGACTAGAGAATTTTTAATTTTGAGTTAGCGCAGAAAGAAAAATTTCATATTTTTGGTAACAAGTTCGTATTTGGAACGTGTTGAAGAGATCTGTAGGTTTTAAAAGGCCCTACATATTCAGTAATTACCTGTGATCGATTTCATAAGATATTCAACTTGGTGGAAAATTTAGTCCCTTGTATAAAAATACAATGAATACATATTGAATGTACTTCGAACAACTAGCTGGAAAATACAAATTATTAGTTTAAGAAATGATCCGTTAAAAAGAGATGCCTTTTAGAAATTGCCATTTTGCGAATGAGGTTTTGTCTTGAAAATTCAAAAACTCACCAAAAAATCGTCATTAATGAATCGAAAGGCGTGAAAAACTTCTTTTTTCGCATTACTTTTTGGTTTTTTAGAAAAAAATAATTCGTGAATTACCACTTCTCGCTAGGGTGCACATTTGCAGAACTGTATCTCTTACTGCAATCATCGGCGGGTACTAATTTCTTTTCTACAACACGTTTGAGGTGTCCTCTGTATGATTTTCGCTAGATTTCACAAGACATTTTTGCGTTAACTCATCTAAAATATAATACTGTTATCATCGCATATTCTGAGCCCATTACTGCGACATTTTACATGGAACATAAAAAGTAGGTGATAGTATGTCAACCATTTGACCATCCAACCATAAAACAGTAAAAATTCGGCGGTGGGTAATCAAACGTAAGTACGATGTTATATTCGCAGTTTTAAGCAAATACTTATACGTAGAAGTCCAGTAAATATAAGTCAAGTGTCAATATAAGTAGTCAAGGATATATACTTGAATCATATCGAACGTAATATGCCAAATTTTCTGGACATCACTAAGGTACACTTTTTTTTTGTTTTTTCTAGTTTTTAATCGAAAACTTTACAGTTATATTATTATAATTAATTAATTAATTAATTAACAGTTATATGTATAACTATCACTTTTCAATTTAGAGTTTAGAAGAATTAATTTATTAGGAAAGGTCCGGTTTGGGCATTTTTGGTTTTATGAAATATATAATTGTTAACCAAATATATTCCTTAAAATGTTTCATGTTTTGTGACTTTTTTTATTTATATTCTTATTTTAACTAGCTGATTCGTTGGGTTTCATTCGGTATCTGAAGATGAAACCATTATTTAAATTTTTCTGGCCAGACTACCTAATTTGGAAGATTAGGATTTGTGTGAGTTTTGCTTGATATAACTGTTTTTTAATAAAAAAACTTTATTTTTTGCAAGTAGTAATATTTTATCGCAACATAACCTTCTTTTACCTGTTTTTGGAAAATTACATAAAAATCGGTGTGGTGTAAGATTCAATCCCCATTTTCACCAAATTCCAAAATAATTGTTCACGATGGTGTTTGGTGTTCGCTCATTTTCCGTATATTTTTGGTAAAATTCGTTGCATTCCTTGCTTAGATTCGTTGATACGATCGTATGACGTCATGTCGATCGTTTACACACAACTATTTCTCCGTTTTGTACAGCTGTCAGAAGAAATTCAATATGGCGGAAGGTGGAAAACATATCCGTTTTAAATCGTTTTTCCAATTATTTCCCCACATTGTTAGACTGAAATTTGAATATTAACGTGTAACTGAATAGTCAAAGTGCATTATTATCGTTAAATTTATAAAACTAACTTATTGGAACATTGAAAAAAAAAGTGGACAATCTTAGCAAAATGTTTCGGTTTTTATTTTATTTGCAAAAAGTGCTGATTTCCTTAACTTAGTATTACTTTTTCCAAGATACTAATAGTGTCCTCTGTCATTAAAAAAAACCGTTAAAATTTGCATTGAAAGTTTCATAGCAGGATAATTTAATAAATAACTAACTTACTAGTTTGACGCTTCGCAGCCAACTTTGGTTTTAAATTTATTCACTAAACCTCCTTAATTTAATTTTTATGTTCCAACGTCACTCGAGTCCAATTAAAACTCCCCACATCCGTCGACACCCTCGGGCTCGCCGTTGGAATTAAAAGTTTCCCATTTTTGATCATATTAGTCTTTACCTTAGTTTTAATTTTTCGTTATGACACATCCACAACAAATTTTCTGGAACTCTTACATATTTGTGGTCATTTTCGATCGCAAACATTGTAACTTTCTCCTCGCATTTCCACTAACTACTAACTTTCTAATTTTCCGAGGTGCATACATAAGCGACGCGGCGTCGGTCTTTACGGTCCTCGTCGGGCGAGGATAAATAAAATATAAGATGGTTTCAAACGGTCTGGGGAAAAAGAGAGAAAAGGAAAATTGAAATAACGCTCGCGTTCGGCGTAGCGAATGATCTTCGCGGAAACGCAATAAATAATATTCAGTTAATGTCAAAAAGGAAGAGCGGGGCGTAGTCGACGCGATTGTGAGCGTTTTTAAAAACCCGCGATTCCTGGAGATGAGATAATACGAGAACGGCTCGAGAGGCACGTTCGCGGTTTCCTTGAAAGTACGTAATTTCGTCTCTTTCGTCTCGCGAGCTATCATCTTCTACGACTTTTACCTACAGACATCGGTGGATCGCCACCTCGAGAAATCGTCGTGGGCCGTTTAGGGAAAAAGTTCTGTTTGAGTAGGGCGAGGCATGTGTCATGTGTCGTTTTCTAAACTGAAATTATCTTCTCTCAACTCTTCCGCGGACGGACGTCCTGCACTCTTGCTTCCTTTTGGTTTGTAGCGCGGTGCTAACTTTTGGTAAGCGAGATCCTCTTTCCAATGATTCTTTTTAATTTCTTTTTACTCGTTAAGGCTGGTTGTTCTGACAAAGAGAAACATCCCTAGTTCCTCCCTGATTTCGGTGGTCTAATAATCTAGTTTCAAATTTATTTAGCCCCGATACCGCAATAAGTTTTGAAAAAGTATAGTATGTAGGTCTACCAAATTCGAAATCCGAATTACCTACTCGGCATAGTTTTCTAATTTCAATCGTTTGTTCGAAAACCTGTCCCAAAGTTTCAGTATTAAAGTTTCTTAGTAAGTTAAAAAGTATCTAATTGTTTTACGTCAGGAAAATGTGCACTTCGAGATGGATAAATATAGGTACCATTCCGTTTTAGACACATCATTCTTACTGTCTCATATGAGGCACTCATATTAGAGGTTTTGCAATCGAGTCGATTTTTTAAATTCGAGTTATTAGCATTTCTAGGCTGAGGTGATTTTTCGCGATTTTTCACAGCTTCTGCTACCGGCCCCGAGAATATCCCACAGCATTTCTAGACGTTTCAAGGTTCCCCGAGTCAAAAAAACAAAACGCGAAATACACTATTTTCAGAGCACACGCACATAATTGATGACATTTTTCCGATGTTGTTTACTTTGTAACTATAGTTGTCAACAAACTTGATTGTTGTAGAAATTTTGTCTTTTTTGCGATTTCCGGAAAAATTTAATATAAAACACGTCAGTTAAGGGCGAGCTCGCGGGTCAGTTGAGAAGGCAAGTAACTATATGCCACCTACTGTTATTATTAAAACAGATCCGCCAAGTTACTGTCTCTGCAAGGATGGGCAGCTACTGAGTGCGAGTTACTTCAATATTTTTTGATTTTACTGGGCACTTGCCTTCCCCCACGAGACTGAAGTCAGTAGTTCGCATTCTATTCGCCTAATTTTAACGCATAGTACAGTACCTGGCGATTAAATTTAAAAGAATTTCGAACTGTGAAAGTGTCAATCGCATAACAGCTTGATATTCACTAGGGTCCTGATAATATAGCTCTCTCATAATCACGTTTGTAGCTCCTGATGATTTCTTTTGCTACCAATCTCCGACCCAAATTCGTCTGTTTCTTTTTCTTGTCAGATCATTTTCAATTTCTTTAACCAACTCATCACGCAAAGTTATGGAAACAGATTGTATTGCCTTGCGGATCGCAATTTTTCGTACTTTCGACATATTGCACTCTCTTTCAAGACCTGCAAGCTCAGAAACACAGTAGAGCTACTTACTTCGTGTAAACAGGTGAGCAGCTTGTCTATTTTGCCCCCCACTCGCAAAGTACAGCTACTGTCTACTGGCTAACCCAGTACCTCGCACTGTGTAAACTCGCCCTTACTTCGTGTAAATAGGGAGTAGCTTGCCTATTTCGTCCCTTACTCGCAAAGTACAGCTACTGTCTACTGGCTAGCCCAGCAACTCGCACTGTGTAAACTCGCCCTAAATCTCTTACTTGACTCGGAACTGTTAAATACTCGGCACAAAGTGCCTCGTATTTTAATTTAGCTCCCCTTCCGTAATGTGAGATTTTCCTGAGTTTTATGTAAATAACTATTGTTTTTGACAAAATGTCTGTCTGTATATATGTGGTACGTTTTTCTCCGGAAGTTAAAATAACAAACGGTCCAACTTTGAATTTAGAATTTGTTCTACATCAAGACTTCCCAATAAACTTTTCATTAAAATCGGACGGGGTAAATGGATGGTTTACTCTAACCATTTTTCGACTTTTGAATTTTTTCTTGAAATTTGATAAAAAAAAATTTTTCCGCTTTTAATAATTATTCAACTCGATTATATGTAATAGTTTGATAACTTTTTTGGCTATATCTAAAGGGCACTTCTTTCATTTTTCGTTTTTTAAAATTTTCTAAAAAACCGCTCCATTATTTTTTCTAAACTGTGAGTATTTATGTATACTCACATGTATAAAAAAAAGTTGAAAACGTTTTTCTCCGGATCTTGTTTAAATGACACTTTACACTACTTGTTATTTTTCTAGTTTTAGAAATTTTCTCAAAATCTTCACTATTATTTTCTTCTAAACTTTGAACATGTTTTTTACTTTCTCATATGAGGTACTCATATATGAGAGTATTGTAATCGGGTCGATTTTTCTAAATTGAGTTATTAGCATTTCTGAACGTTTTGAGGTCCCCTGAGTCCAAAAAACATGTTTTTGGAAAACCGTCTGTATGTATGTGTGTATGTGTGTATGTGTGTATGTGTGGCTGTGGTAGGATTTTCTCAAAAACAAAAAACCACAAACGGTCAAAACTTTGTATTTAGACTTTGTACCATACCAGGACGTGAGAATAAGCTTTTCATAAAAATCGGCCAGGATAAAAGGGTTGTTTACTCTTGTCATTTTTCGGTTTTTTGAATTTTTCTCGAAATTTGCTCCAAGAATTTTTTTTAAACTTTGAATATTTATTGTACGATTAAATACCTATAAAAAAGTTTCCTAACGATTTTGGCTAAATCTTCTGTGAAGGGCACTTTATACTTTTCAATTTTCGGTTTTTTCAATTTTTTTCGTAATCCACTCCACGAATTTTTTTTAAACTTTGAATATTTAGTCTACTATTGAATATGTATAAAAAAAGTTTTCTAACGTTTTTGGCTAGATCTTCTGTGAAGGATACTTTATACTTGTCGATTTTGGGTTTTTTGTATTATTCTCGGAATTCGTTCCAAGAATTCTTTTTAAACTATGAAAATTTATTGTGCAATTAAATATGTATAAAAAGGTTTGTAACGTGTTCGGATAAATCATCTGTGAAGAGCACTTTATACTTGTGGTTTTTCGGTTTTTGAATTTTTCTCAAAATTTGCTACAAGAATTTATTTTAAATTTAGAATATATATTCTACCATTGAATTAGTATAAAATAAACTTTTTTTTTGCTTAAATTAACCGTATCTATTTCCCGTTTGGATTTACCAAACGCATATTGAAACACCCTATATATGAGAAAGTACTCTGATGAACACATTACGATTTTTACTATCGAATGTGTATAATAAAGTTTAATAACATTTTCGGCTAAATCATTTCCGAAAGGCACTTTCCTCTTGTCACTTTTCGTATTTTTTTTTTAAATTCTCTCGGAATCAACCTATAGTAAATCCATCGAGAAGAAACTTCCATGAAACACAAACGTCGAAATTCAAAGCGCGCGACCAGCTAGCGAATAAGTACAGGGTCGCATTAAGAATGACCGCCTTGACTATAATTTATCTTTTACTAAGATTTTACTAAGGATGTTCCTTTCTTTCTTTTCTGTATACATTTAAAATAAAGGTTTTCTCCCCGCAGCTTAAGTATGTTCCAGGTCACTTTTTGGGAGGCGAGCAGGGAAGGTGTCTTTCCATAATTGCAATAGGTCACAGATATATGTTTATACAAATTTATATCAAAAACCTGAATAACAATAGCGATACGTTAAAATAAACCATCAACTAAAAGTCCACTATCACCGTCAACGACTTACCAGAACGCTTGTAAACGGACAACCGTAGATCAGACAACTAAACTTGTTAATTTTACTGAACGGTCTCTGTACATCAACAATTCCCGCCAAAAGTTTTATGACCTTTCCACCAATAGCAAACGACGTGTATTAGGTGTTGTCTAACTTTACTACCTTTTCTCGTTTCGTGGATGTTTTCTTCTCTGTGGATTTACTATAGAGAATTATTTTTAAATGTGAACATTTACTCTACTGTGGAATGTATAATGGGGCGTAGGTTACACACTGTTTTTCGATTTGTTTTGAAATATTCTTGAAATCCGATCCAAGGATTTTTAAACATTGCATATTTGTTCCACCATCAAATAGTTATAGTTAGGTATAATAAAATATGGGAAAGTGGTACGATGCGCACATCGCCATTGTTTTCCGCTATATTCTTGATTTCTTGAAAACTGGCTGGCACAGTTTTTAGAAACAAACTTAACAACGACCAGACAGTTCTAGATTAATATCAACACTGAAATTAGAAATTTTCAATATGAAATTTTCCCAAAAATCATTCATCTTTCCTTATGTTACTGTCAACTTTTTCCAAAATCTACAATGAATCGTCCTAACCTCGTTCTAATCGTCACTAGCTGTCATAGCTTTATGAAACACACTTGTTATCGATCAGAAACATGTCCTACATATGGGTATTGAAATCAAAAAATTTTTATTTCAAATTTTTCCAAAAATTATTAATTTTACTTGGATCTCTTTAAACTCTTTTGAAGATCTCTAACTGGCGATATCGACAGATCGGAAACTAGCTGTCGTAGTTTTTAGAAAGAAATTTTGTAATGATCATAACCATAAGTATGTCATAAAAGCATGAATTAATTTTTATTAATTGTCAGCCTTTACCCGTTGCGGCTTCGTCCGCTAAAATTTCAATTGTAAAGGTTACAGTTTAATTTTAATGATCCATTACTCATCCATGGCAAGGATTAAGTGTATCTTTGCTGTTTAATGTTATATGAAAGGAAGAACTTAACATTTAAACACTGAACAAATATATCTTTGATAACAATAAATACAAGATAAACCTATAATTTTAATAATACTTTTAATTAAGAAATGCCCACCTACATAATATACTACAGAATGATATATAATATATATAGCCTTACTGGTGTTTAATTTACGTGGAATTTTATCTCTCTTGAGAATTATGCATAATAATACTAAATTAATTCGAAATTCCATTTGACAAACGGTCCGAAACGAATAAATTCTATTGACACAATTGGCAGTAACCTCATTTTAAGGGCAGCCCGGTAATACTTAAGATAAGTTAAGGGATAACTAAATTAATACACCATTTTAATAGGAACTTACCATTTTACGTCTTCGTCATCATGTACTATGACCAACCTATTAACATTCGACATACACCTTGCTTAAACATTACAGATTAAATTATTTGGGAACCTACCCAAGTTAGTTTCCAGTTACCATTTAAACCATACATAAAGGTCAAGTAAATTAAGTTTCAATGCATGTCATCAATAAAGTGACAGACACTGTTGCCCAAAGTTTTCAGATCGCATATAAATAATCTTAACCTTACTTTGCACATGGAAATAAATGCACACGTATTTCGTAATCAATTCACAAGCAATTCACAAATATATTCTTTAAAGAACAGTTGTTTCAATTGTATTTAACGCAAATATAAAGTTAAAATCGACCAACGTAAAACTAAACAAGATCAGCGGATCGATGAATGTGGCCGAACCTAGGATGCGAAGACAACATCGCTCAATTTTGCCAACATAAAACAAGCACGTGAATCTGAATCTTCATATAACAGTTGTGTGCCTACCACCCGCTACAGTTTAATTGAAACTTTTTTGGTAGACAATTGTTATGGATATCAGTCAAATTGTTATCTCGCTCAATTCAATTGTTACCGCGGTAGTTGCAGAGTACAGTGTTAATACAGTTCAATTTTAATTGGTTACCATGTACCAATCATAAAACAACAATTTGCTTATGGTGAGCGAATGGAATTTCTTGATTCGAAGCTATAATTTTGTTGCCTTTTGATGTAGCTCAATGCACTGAGCCACGTTTGAAAAATAATTTTGTATCAAATTTTTTTTCGAATTAATATCCAGTAAACTCATGTGAGAAACGGATGTTTATGTGAATTATGTGTAATTCGGTTTTGTGTGTGTTTTCGCGAAAATACGCTTTACGATGTAAACATTCTTCTCTGTCGTTTCTCCGATAGAACCGTCGCCGAAGAGCCAATAAGTAGAAAATGATGTAATTACACGACGTTTTAGCGCAATATTTCGGTCCGTGTCCAAATATTAACGAACTCTTAATCTTCTCGCTTTCTCATTTTCCGCCAGAGTTGAACGGCATTATTTCTCAATTTAAATTTTCTGTCCCGAAAGAGAAGGAGGAGAAGAAGAAGAAGGAACAACGCGTTACAGATAAATGAGGATACTATAATTATGTTACATGGAGTTTTTTGTGATCCGCTTTTAAGGCTCGCCTCCGCGTAAAAAATCTCTCGAAAAGCGGATGTCTGGTGCTAGAAATGATCATTTTATTTCAAATGTGTGTTGTGTATGTGTGCGTACGAGGGACAGAGACAGAGAGAGAGTTTTAACGCAGAACAGAAATGTTATACGTCATAAATATGCTTTAATATCTTTTCGGTGTTTACGTTACGGATTTCGAGTATATTCCGATATAAAAAGTTCGATATTTTTACATTTCGATGACGGTTGAGGAGAGTTGAAAAAATTTGATTGATGACCCGCGCTTTTTGTAATAACAGATAATAACCGAGAAAAAAAATCTAGTTTCCGAGAATGTTAAAAGTCGCCGCACAAAATTATGGAAAAAATGCTCCTACCGACGTATTAACAGAATCGGAAAAAATAATCTCTTGCGTAATTATATGGGAGGAACAGTAATTAAAATCTCATTAAATCATCGCGTAATTTGATGTGGTTCCAGTGAATGGTTTAAATTGGAACGTATAAATCATTCCGCTATACAACATTTCTCTTAAATTCGTTTTCTGGCTTTAATGAACATACCAGACGATTTGTACTCGTTCGTCTGGCCGGATTTTCGATTCTTTCTTTTTTTAAATGGTAATGTGAAGAAAGAAACGAAATTTTAAATTCGATCCTGCGCTAGGCAATCAGTATTAAAATAAGACGAATTCATAACTTTTAAACAAAGTTGAGTAAATGATTTTCTCGTATATAAACATGCGATGACTTTTTTCTTCAAACTGTTTATATTAGAATTCCTATATGCATGGGAATTTTATTGATTTTGTTTAATAGGATGTAATTACTGTGACAAACATCCAGTAACGAGCATTAGCTGGAAATTTACATTTTTATTCTCGGACACTACTCAAGAAATATTTTATTACATCTACCTATCCTATAGTCCAGTCGGCTGAGGAAACTCACTGTATGGATCGAGAGATTTTTTGATAGTGTCTTAAGGTTAAACCCCGGTGGTCGAAAGGGAAAGCGTTCTGATCTAACCACAAATCGAAAATTGTAAAATTTCAGAAGTGCTTAAAATGCCTTCAAAGCATCTGCACTCCTAAGAGTGTAACAAATTACATTTGAATTTATTTTCCTAAAACAATTTCATCTCTCTTAACAGAGTCGTTGCCTCATTAAAGATTGAGTCTAAAGTCTAAAAATAGCCCTTATCTAAATGGAAAATGGAATCCTCTAAACAGTGTTATTGGCAATTAGGAATTTTTTATTGTTTTCATTGATGTCACTTTGAATCATGTTCGCCCTTAGAATATTAAAGTTGCTTTAAATTTTAAATAAACCGTCCAATAGTGGAGGTAATTGAAATTTTTGATAATTTAATAGAACCGTTTATCATTCTAAAATTTCATAATTCATCATATTTTAGGCCAATTTGACCAATTTCTTGTGAAAAGTCTTGTTGAATTTAAGTCTAAATGTGTCTACATCAGCATAACAATAAACTCCCCAACTTCCCTCACATCATCCAAATTTCTTTAAGTTGTCAATTAAGTTTCAGACTTCAAGCTTCTCTTGGAACAATTGTAACTCTTTTAAAAATGCAATCGTAACAACTCCTAAGCTGCTTTGAAATGTTAGATTTATGTGAAAAACTTACAAATTTCTAACTTGCATAAAAGCTGTCCAACACTTAACTAACTTTAGTAAGTACCTTTCGAAACTTTTTTTACGCCATTTTTTAGTGCTAAGGCACTTATTACGCTGCCCGCAGGAAATCTATAAAAATTTTAGAATTAAAAACTAGAAGTTGTTTAAAGGTTCTGAATAGTGATGGACACGAGATCGAGACATGTCTGGGCGAGATTAAGTGTTGAAATTTTGTGTCGGTCTCGTCTTGAAAGGTGTCGAATTTTACATCTGCTTTCTCCTGTTTATAAAACCCCCAGAGCAGAGAATGATGAAACTGCAGGCAAAAGGATAATAAAAGCGATGGTCGGTAAGGTCATTCATCGGACCATTAAATCAGAAAAAGTTAAAATTTGCAGGTCTTGTTGGTATAACTGCGCATTTTACGGTAATCACTTCGTTTTCTTACAATTTTGAAAGGGTTTATTATAGGACAGATATTTGAAAACTGGTGTGGATCGGTTGATTGAATTAATGGACATATTTACCAGTAATGTATTCATTCTTATTAGTGTAGTTTCCCAAGTTTTAACTACATACATTGTAATTCGATAATCCGGCGGGTAATGGCATATAACTGATATAACTGTTACTTTATGTGACCGTCCACATACTTTTGAAAGATAGCTTCCTTTTGAAAAGCTCATAAAACCTATCAATGACATGAGTACTTCAAGTCTTGCTACACCGGATAGAAGCTTAAATATAAAATTCATCAAAATCTATTTAGACGTTTTTGATTAAATTTAACCAAGGACGAATTTTATTACTCGATCGGACAGAGATAATTCCAGAGTAGGTTCTACCAATTTCTCATATTGACCTAATTAGTGCCTCAATTTTATTTCGAAAAAGTAAGCTTAGACTAATCGAAGATTAAACGATTATTATGTTAAATAATCTAATTCGCATACGATATATAGTTTATTGTTCTTATAACTAAAATAATTACGTTTCGTTCGTGGTATCCTAACAAACATATTTATTAATAAAAGAGATTTTTCAGTTTTGTTCCTGTTGTCCATAATCTCATTTCTTTACCTCAATATTTTCAAGAAATTAAATACCCTACATAAAATTATGAAATAGATAAGACTAATTTCTGTACCCTCAACTTTATCACACCTGTATAGGTACTCAAGTAGGAGAAAAAGAAGAAAGAACATTTTCATTTATTTCGACATTTTTCGAGACCGAGATGAGACAACACTTTCTTCGAATCGTCCGACCTATTCATTTCGAACATTTCGTTCGAGACTTGCAACTTCTTTAAAACGCCTTATAAACGTCTTTTATAATCGCCTCAAGTTTCGCGGAAACCCTTTGAATTTGGAGATATCAAAACTCCTTTAAAACTTTATGAGCTGCATTTTAAATGTATCTTGTTAAATGTTCATGTTATGAAATGTTACATTTCTTATTGTAATATACCAGCAACTCCTTTAAAAATGTCGTAGGATCATTAGAATTGATCTTAGAAATTCCTCAACTTCTTTCGAAGCGTCACACAACTTTATTTCAAACATCGTGTTTTTCTTTAGGCACTTCCAATTACTTTTAAAAAGCCATAAGTTCTTTATAATTGTTTCTTAAGTTATACGTTTCTTCTTGGAAAGGTGGAACTCATTTCAAAAACGCTGTGAGTTATCGTTCAAACATCATATTATCCTTATGATATTTAAAACTCCTTCAAAATTGTCGTAGGATCATTACAATTCTGACAAGTAACATCGAAATTTTTAACTTCCGTCAAAGCTAGTGGTGACTTGGCCTCGACTTGAACTCGAAGAATCCCTAAAAATGTCTCGCCTCGTCTCTTTTGGTTTCAAAAGATCGAAAAAGCTGAATCTTCTTAACAATGTAAAGTTAAGTATACACGAATTAGTCTTAAATCTGTTCTACATTCTGATGAAGGATATTGGAAATAGGTTTGTTCGGTTGTTTTGCAATTACGGGGATATCGGCACTTTCGGGACTATTCCGACAAGACAAAATTAAATTTCGTTTTAGAAAGTTCAAAATTTAGTCTCTCATCGATCTCGTCTAGAATTTAGAAAGGACCAGAGGCAAGATCGAGCATTATTCAAAGTGTAAGATCGAACCTCATTTTTTTTTTTCAAGACAATTGCAACTACTTTTAAAACTTCGTCTATTCTTTGCTACGAATTCTTGTTTCAAACGTTAATTCTTCAAAAGTATCTGAACGGCTTTAAAACCATTATAAGGTATCTTTCAAATTTCATATTGTTCCTTGTAACGTAGTGACTCAGTGATTACAATCAATTGTAACCAAGTATAGCTTAGAAATGACTTGCTTCCCTCGAAGCGCCTAACATCCTTGTTTCAAACGCTATATTTTTCTCAAGAGAGTTACAAATGATTTTAAACTGTTATCGCTTCTCTGTAATTGTCAAAAGTTTCTTGAATACTTCGCAACTCCTTTAATTGTTTCAGCACTTATTTAAAACCATTTCGTTACATTTTATACACACGCAATTCTAATCCTTTTAAAAATGTCGTCGAAATGGGAGAATTATGATTTTTTTTGGAACCGTTTTCCGCACTTACCTCCTTTAAAAAGTTCATGGGTCACTTTTTAAACATGGAAGTGGTTAGGAAGTCCTCAACTTCCTTTAAAACATCAGATCAGAAAATAACTAATTTTTTTTCTAAAATGTCATCAATACACAAATTCATTGCCATAAGTAACCTAGATCAACACTTAAACGCATTTTTAAGATATTACAACTGCTTTAAATATGTCGTCAATTAATTTCAATCCTCAAAAGTTACTTTGTAAATTTTGCTATTTTGGAAATATTAGAACATCTTATTTAGCAGTGAAACATGGGTAATGATAAACATTAACAAATCGTGAGTTCAAACAGCCGAAATGAAATCAGTGACAAGAGTAAAGGAAAGGTATGTTTCATATATGTATTGTTCCATGAGTTTACTAAGTTAATTTGAGAACTAATAAAAATCATTAATATATTTTTTTAATTTTCGTTTCGCAGTTTTGGTGTTAGAGTGATCTGCAGTGAGCAATACAATTGAAATGGACCGTGCAAGATTTGAAAAATTTATTATTTTTCTGTTGCTTTAATCGACGTTACAGTAATTTGACTGTCAAATTTGCAGTCAACAGTATTACCAATTTGATTTTTTTTGTTTTTCTCTCGTTACTTTTTCATTAATAAAACATTAATGGATAAGTTACTACATTATATCCACTTCTACAAGAAGTTGTGATTGTTTTGCAGATTGCTGTTTAAAATATGCGCATATATCCTTATTCCCGACCTATGGGATCCCAATTATTCTATTCAAACCAAAGTTCTCAACCCACTTTGGTTGCCGCGGTTGCTATACATATCCCGCCCGGAACTTTTTCGCAGTTAGTTTATCAGTTTATAACTTTCCTCCGTTTTCTTTGTAGCGATACTGGCCCAATCGATGGCGCCGACGTCGCGGGACCCGATGAACACGTCCGCCGGTATGCTGCTGAACAAAACTTCCCCCCAACTGGATTATTCCAAGTACGTCAAGAAGTTCTCCTCATCGCTGGAATGCGGCAATACCTACTGCAAGGATTTGAACTACAGGTGAGGGGACTTTTTTGAACTCTTAATCCTCCGATAAGGGAAGGATTAAGAGACCGTTTTATTGACTGAATGGGTGTTGATGGCAGACCGAATGCGATTCGACGACTTTGAAATTCCTTTAAGACGCTGTGAATAAGTCTGTGATTTTCACAGTTTTTGAATAATGTTCGAGGTAATTGGTTGGTTGGTTCTAAGAGAAATCTCAAACGGGTTACAATCAAGGATAAGTTTTTCGAGTATCCTAGGTCCTGTTGAACAAAATCGATTCCGAATTAGTTTTGGACTTCTGTTGGAATAAGCTTGGCGTGTTATGGTCATACAAAACTGTCTTTGATTGACTGCTTCATTCTAGTCTAGTGTAGTTCAACGAACGTGTCATAAGGTTATGTTTTATTGGCGATGTCGAAAATAGTTCGATATCATTAATTTTCTAATTTTGAGCTGATTCTGTCCACAAAATTACTGATTGGCACAGGCAAATTAGTCGATTTGTTCAAATTAGTATATTCAAGGAGACGTTTAATTTTAAATTCTTGATCATTTGATATTGTTCATTAAACGAAAGCCCTAGTGTTTTATGCTTTAGCAAAACTCATGAGTACATCATTCACATTTACAACTAAAATTAGCATGTAGAAAAGTGGCATGTTTATTTATTATAACTAATTATCTAAATAGTTGTATAATTAGACAACTAATTATTAAGACATCAATTATCTTCCCTTTTCCTACCGATTCACACTGTAATAAATATTTTGTAACATTAAATCCCGAAGTAATTTCTGCATTTCTGCAAACAAAAATCTTTTATTGGTACCCAAGGAAAAATTATTTTGGCAAAAAACGACGATTTTGCCTTGAACAGCTATAGGAACATGTGGTAATTAAGTAGCACGCCGCACAAACAAACTGTAAGCAGTAATTGTTACGAAATGATGTAATATTGTTGTATTATGCAATTATATTGCAGTATTTTATTCTGTTCACCTTACATTTTGCCGAAAAACAATTATTGTACTAGTTACACAGTACGCCACTTTTTGCGTTCACGGCAGTTTCTTGTTAATTTGAAGTATCCACTTTTCTCGAGATTTGTTTTCACGAGTTTATTTACTTTTTACGAGATCGTCCTCTCCATGTCCCTCCTTTCCACCTTAAAAATAGCCTTTTGGTCCATCTCTTATTCTACCCACGAGTGCTAATCAAAATAACCCTTTTGCCTAGATCATAGGGTTGATTTTCACTGGTCTTAATAGCTTCGTTCATTTTCCGTTAACAACTTTTAACAACAGTCCTTTGGTCCATTCATTATCCGTTCTTCTACCCACGTATTTTAACCAAAATAGCGGTTTTGCCTTGAACATCACACTGGTTTTCATTTGTCCATACATTTGGTTTTACCTTAGCAGTCCTTAACAATAGTTTTTTGGTCCATTAATTGTATGTCATTTTAGGTATTCCAACCAAAGTAGCACTTCTACTCTGACCGTCCGGCTGATTTCCACTTGTCCATATATTTCATTTTCCCTTCATAGGCTGTAACAATAGTCCTTCGATTCATTTCATTACGTGGCATTCTTCCCACATATCCTAACTCACGTAACCTTTTCGCTTTGACTTAACGTTACGCGTATCTCTACACAATCCATCAGTTTAATCATCCCTATAATGACAAACTACCCTCTCACAACTCGAGAGTGAGATCGTGACGTGTTTGGCGTTGTATAAGTTACGTCCTAAATTGAGTTTGGATAGAGCGCACTATATTGACTCATACAGTATTAGTCCTGTCTTTTGATGGCCATGAAGTGTTTTCTGCAAACGTTCTCTTCCCTATACCTTTTGTTTTCCCCTTAGGGAGCACTTCCACTGCCTGGACTGCAACTCCCGCGTCTTCATCAAGAAGGAGGAGATGATCCGGCACTTCAAGTGGCATAAGAAGCGCGACGAGTCCCTCCAGCACGGATTCATGCGCTACAGTCCCCTCGACGACTGCGGCGACAGGTTCGTCGACTGCACTCACAACAAGAAGCAGACCCACTACCACTGCATCAAGGAGGGTTGCGACAAGGTGTACATCTCGACGTCGGACGTGCAGATGCACGCGAACTACCACAGGAAGGACTCGGCGATCATCCAGGAGGGATTCCAGAGGTACAGGGCGACTGAGGAGTGCGGCGCCAGCTACTGCGCCTTCTTCGGCCAGAGGACGACACACTTCCACTGCAGGAGGACCGGCTGTCGGTATACGTTCAAAAATAAGAGCGACATGGGTAAGGCTAACTTATACTACACGCTTGTGATGAACTGATGGTCCTGATGGGCTCTGAGCTAGCTTAGATGTTCCGATCTGAAAACTACAAACGAGTCGATTTTTTGTAGTTTGCTCTCAAGGAGCTGAATTGCAATTGCAGTCAAACTTCCATGAGTTAAAATATCAATAGCTTTAAAATAAAAGTTGGAGTTGTGGAAATCGAGATGTAAACTCAAAACCTGTCTGAAGTCTGTAAATAAGTTATCGACACATAAGTATGTTTTGTCATTTTTCTCGGAAAGTATTGATATCAATTTTTTGTTAAGGTAACTGACAAGTTGAAATGCAGCTGGTATCAGAATTACAAAAGAAAATACCTTTTTGTTGTTTTGAGTGATGGATGTGTGCAATAATGAAGGGGTTCCCAGATTTGCTAACTGCTTTAGTTATGATACTAGACATCTTAACTTCATGAGTTTTTTGTGCATCACACATACCTGTTTCTCTTGTTCAATTCAATCCCAAACGCTAACACCATCTACAAAATAAACCTACTATGCAACGTAACTACACGTTCCTTCCATATAACATAAATGTGCAATTGCAGTATTTACAGCACTTCCTTCCTTCACTCACTTCTTGCTCTTGTTAAAGCAATATTTACTCTGACAAATTTGACTAGTAGAAGTTTGGCTGTATTTTGATGAAAGAATCCACCACTGCTGCTCCTTGTCCCATTACATTTGGACCATTTCATCCGAAAAACATGAAAATCACAATATAGGGGGGGTCAATCCGGAAGACAAAGAGTAAAACTACAGAAGAGGTAAAAAAAAGGCATCTTAAGTATCTTTGAAGAAAAAGTCTGATTATACGGTAGTGCTAGAATTTTGTAGTACCTCCAGACATCGATATTTGGGATTGACGTGTAGGTACAACATTCTTGGCATAACTAAGGGTCGGATTAGATGCAATGAAAGGTGTATGCGAAATATGTCTAAGATTTGGGAGTTTTGCCTTTGGCATGTCACTTATTAAAAGATGGATTTTATTCATTAACATATTTACATGAAAAACATTCTATTCAAATGAAAATTACGTGCATATCTAATAATCGAAACGAAATGCATTTTACCCAACTTCCCGATGTAAACAATACTAATAACAAATTTCCAAAATTTAAACATTCATGCAGATTGTAGCAAAATATGTTTTAATAATGAAAAGTAGCCTACGCATATAAAAATTACAGGAGCATATTTCAATTCCTTTTATTATAAGTGGTTGTATAAGTGTATAGTTTATACTTATTAGAGTGTATTAGCTTTCTGTAATTTTCTGTTATATCAATGGATTCTTTTAATCTTTAGAAAATAATTTTTCCTAGTTTCCACTCCTGCATGGCGTAAGATAGAAAGACAGATTTTGTAGTTGCATTGAAATTTTGGTACACTAGCGGGGTAATGAAGCATCTCCCTTCTAGTATAGAAGCAACAAAAATAATTTGTTGTAGTTTAACGTGGAACAAAATAATTGACGTCTTAGTGAATTTTAAATTACACCTGAAATGTCGCTTTACGAAAATTGTAAAAGATACCAGATACCTCACATATCTGAATTGTGTTAGATTTTTTAAGGTTATGTTTTTGACATGTTTAAATAGGGAGAAATAATACACATTTCAATCAGTCCGCGATCCAGCGTCACTTTAATAATAGCTATTTATAATACAAGTGTGAAAAGTGCATGTTTAGGCACACGTTTGAAAGTTTACAGAACGAATGTACCGAGATCTGTAATTCAAACAATTTATTGTTATTTTTCGCACTAGTGCGAAAAGTAAAACAAGTGCATTAAAATTGCACATTTCACACTAAAATGATAATCGAAAAGTACAACTTTTCAATCGTGAATAAGAAAAAGTTATTAATGACAGTCTGAATTTTCGTGAGTAGCTTAGTTTTCACGAGTCACCCAACTTTTCTATCTGCGAAAATTCTGAGTGTAGGTACACAAAGTACTGTGCAGCCGCTAAACAAGTAGATTTGTCGAGTTTTTGGATTTTATACACAACGTCTTGTTTGTCAATGAAATCGCAAGATTTATTATAAAAAAAAAAACCTTAGATTTCTAAAAAGAAACGCGTTACCAACATGTCCAAACGACGAAGTCCAAAATTTTATTCTTAACGGGCTGAAATTTACTTACTTTATTAGTTGTTTAAAATTTTTAAAATCGAATGGTTGAATTGCCCTACAAATTGTTATCACTACTTATTACTTATTATTACTGCTTATTACTAACAACTTAATTTTTCTCCATTTTACAAACGTAGTATACAGTTCAATAAAATTGGCCTTCAATCAAATAGGACATTATAAAAGAAATTATCAAATTGTAACTTTGCGGTAAACATTTTATTACTCATCCTCATCCATTAAAAATCAATGATGTCAATTTTATCAATCAACACATGACATGGGGCACTCATGTATTAGAAGCCACTACGCTTATGACCACAAAGGGTTAAAATAGCGTGCCCGAGATATAGCGAAACGGAGAATCCTATTGAGTATCTGTCCTCGTCTAGGCCGGTTGAGAACTATGTGTTAGACAGAGACAGATACTCACTTGG
The DNA here is from genome assembly GCA_946251905.1 of Cryptocephalus moraei. NCBI lineage: Eukaryota > Metazoa > Arthropoda > Insecta > Coleoptera > Chrysomelidae > Cryptocephalus > Cryptocephalus moraei. The sequence goes on along the minus strand of OX276454.1, from coordinate 32,078,534 downwards.
ATCCTCTCTTTCGCTTTACTATAGTACACGCAGCCATCTATTGACAGTCGTGCTGGCCTCCTTTATACAATATCATCTGTTCAACACCGTTTAATAAATTTGGTTAAACGCCAATTTGAATAATTGGAACTAAAAAATGGAACATTTTTTGATAGGGTCAGTTTTTTAGAAACTAGAAGTTGCTCTACGTAACAGGGAAGTGGCGTTGTCGATCGTTATATAGTTATTATGTAGGTATAAATAATATGTTGTACAGTTGTTGTGCTATATTGCACGGTATAGTTGTCCAGGCTCCAGGCTCGTCGGCACAGTATTTTGAACTGATCGCAATCTCCCTTTGAAAATAAAGACAGTACCTCATTTTTATCATGCACCGAGAAGTAGGTCTTGCGTGCAGATTAATAACAATGGGGTGGCACTGTAAATTTTAGAATTGTCATTTTGTAAAACATGGTCATTTTTAAAGTAGCATTTATTGCCTATAGTAATAACACGTGAATATATGCGCAATTGTAAATAAAACTTTTAACGCAGTAGTAACTATCGACATCAATGAATGATGTCATGATGTCTATTAGTGTATTATAGTGTATCGCTCAACAACGCCATCTGTTTTCAGAGAACCATATAATAGAGCTGGCATTCTGTGGGGTATATATTCGTTGAAATTAAAAGTTGAAATAGAGTAAAGCGACACAAAAAACTTCATACAAAAAAGCCAATGGCGGCTATATGTAAGCTATATATGTAACACACTATGTTCCACACCATATAAAACTGATGTAATTACTCCCTCATTCCAATTCGATTCATTACTCCCTCGTTCGCTTCCAGAGAAGCACAAGTCGTACCACATCAAGGACGAGCAGCTGTCGCGCGACGGCTTTAAGAAATTCATGAAGAACGAAATGTGCCCGTTCGAGAACTGCAGGTTCTCCAAGGTCTGCAACCACATCCACTGCATCAGGCCGCAGTGCAGCTACGTCCTCCATAGCTCAGGCCAACTATTCTCCCACAAGCGGAAGCACGAGCGCAAGGACTCCGAGCTCGCGTACAGAAAGTACAAGCTCGCCCAGAGCATGATCAAGACGCTGACCGATACTACCCAGGCGGCGGCAGCTGCGGCGGCCTTCCCGAGGGACTACGACGGGCAGATTGACGGCGGCGGGTTGAACTTTTCGACGTTCCCGAAAGTCGAGAGTTCGAGCGAGAGGAACTCCCCCGTCAGCTATGGCGAGCCCGAGTCTTCGCTTGCGATGGACCTGAGCGGGAACGATTACCAGGAGGACTCGTCGGGGAGGAGCTGCGAGGAGCACTGGAGAAAGTACTGCCACTTCGTCCCCGAGAATCAGTGCTCGAACGAGAGGTGCGAGCTCGAGTTCGTCGACCATTACCACTGCCTCGCTGAAGGTTGCGAGGCTGCCTTCAACGGCAAAGACTCGGCGAGGGAGCACGCGCGCAACCACGAGCAGCAGGAGCTCATCACTGAGAACTACTTCCTCGAGAACTGCGACGGCGGTGCGTGCGCGTACCAGGACAAGGAGAGGCATTATCACTGCAACTGGGAGAACTGCAGAGAAGTGATACTCGTCAACGACAAACCGTTCAGGAGGCTCGAGCACTACAAGATGCACGAGTACTCCAGGAAGCTGAGCCTAACGAAGGACTCGTTGACGGTGACGCATCTCTCGAGCTCGATCGACGGAATGTTCTGCAGGAAACGGGGCAGGCCGCCCAAAAACCGAGTCGTCGAAGTGTGGAACGATTACGTGAGTATTAACTTTGCTCCAGTGCAATTGTGAGGTCTAATTTTCCATTACCTATGTCCCTGTTTGTATGAAAACATATTGCTACATAACTTCTATCAACGTTGATTTCCGTAACTACTAGTGGAAATACAGTGGAACAAAGTATAACATCCTCTGTTCTCTTATCTGTTTAGAGTTCCATTGGCGGACAGAGCATCATGGACAGCCCCCAAGCGATCTTCACCAGCTTCAAGCTACCGAAACCTTCATCCACTCCGACACCATCAACCAGCAAGGATGTAGAACAACAAGACTCGTTCGACGACAGGTCAAGCACTCACAGTCCAAATGTAAGTACATGAGTTAATATTGTTACTTAACTAGTACTGATCTTAAAATGCAACACGTAAGTTTTTAAGATACTTATTAATTTTATCCACAATTACCTTATAATTGGACTTTTATTTACTCGTATGAACCATATTAACCAATATTTTATCCACGTGTGGAATAAAATTAGTTTATTTCACTAGAGACAATGTAATATAGTAACTTTATTCCATTGTTACAAAAATTGAAGTCTAATAAATGATACAACTAAATGAATTTTATTCAAAAATTACTTATTAAATGAACATCAACATTTATATCAAGGGTAACACACCTTAGCAATCAGCCGCGCATAGCATTCTGAGTTTCACCAAGCTTTAAAAAGAACGTCATTGAACAGAAATTTAATGTGATGTTTCAATAATTTTAATAATGTGGGCTTGTGATTGTGGATGAAACGTTATATTGCATTCGTGTTTTAGTCGCGTTTTATTCACGATTTATATAAGATAATTATGTTAAAATTGGCGCATATTTATGCTAGTTATAGTTATGTTAACTTATAATATGTATGTACATATATATGGTTGCACTTTCATGAATTCCGTCAAATCTGAAACCTTCTGCAACACACGTTGAGGATTTTTTGATCATACACTAAGATACATTACTGCGCATTCATGTATGGCATACGCGGATATATGCTAGTCTGTAGCGACCTTAAAAGAATAGTTTGATTTCCTTTTGGCCTCATCCGTAATTTGTTTCTTCTTGCGGCCTTCCAGGCGTTGCAGACCTTTGACGCCTATGACGAGACGACGAAGTGCCCCGACTCCTCGTGCCCGTTTGCCGGCGGCGCCCACTATCACTGCAATCAGAACCGTTGCTCGTTCGTCGCCGACAAGGAGGACGTCCTGCTGGTGCACGCGAGGGACTTCCATGACAACGTCGAGATCCTGGACGGTTTCGAGTTCTTCGACAGGAACGTCGACTGCCGCTCGTCGAAGTGCATCAGCAACAGGGTCAACAGGCACTTCCACTGCACGAGGCCGAACTGCAACTACTCGTTCGTGCAGTACTCGACCATGGTGCTACACAATCAAACGCACCAGCGGGACGAGGCGGCCGATAGGTTGCTCTGTAAGGTCGAGCCAACGGACCTAGGGGACGCCGCCAAGGCGGAGGGCGTGGAAGACTCCAGTGCCGTCAATTTGAGTCATAATAGAGAGAGTAAGGTATCAGGTGAGTGTATGTGACTTGATCTCGAATGCAAATTGTAGTATGACGTGATTTCGTGACCATTTGATTTTATGGGAGTAAAATCCCCTCACGAGGACGCTAGAATGTATTGTTAAAGTGACGAAATGACTTCATACTTTTAATTTTCTTATGAATTCTTATAGTATTGTTTTAACATTGTAATGAAAACTACATTGTAACGTTTCCTAGTAAAATATGTAAAAATAATTATGAATCCGTATAAATTAAAGCGGTTATACATAAATTGGTTCCGTTGACTTGATTCCAGCACAAAAAAAGGAAACCGACCATTTTGTTTACATCATGTTTGGTTTGATATTTAAATGAGATAGGTATTAATACACGTTTTTATAATGTAAATACAAGATGGAGTGTTAAGTGTAGTTTTTATGGCATTAGGGTGACTTGAAATGTTGCGTAACCGATAATGTGACATTTCAAGTGACCAACCTCTAATGTATTTTCGATAACTGTTGTATATAGAGTATGATTTTTCTGTCTCTTTTAGTGGTGAAGGCCTCAGGAACTTTCTATCCTCTATCTACATTGCCAACAGAACAAATTCAAAAATCACAAGAATATAAAAATATTGTTACAGGTACGAATGTACTAACATTCAAAGAAATACTAACAAAATATGTCCGTTATTGTACGGTAAGTAAACCACTCGAAGGGACACGACGATTTCATAAGTGTAAGGAAGAAGTTCGAAGGTATGACATCCATATAAGTCTACGCTACCCTTTTCCGAGCAAGTGTGGTTTACCAGAAGGGCATTTGTGTTTTTGATTTGATGTCTTTTGTGGATGTAGATTTATATGTAAATATAAATATTAATTATTGGTAATTGCTTAACGGTAATTATTTGAGGTCGTGAGTTAATAACACACTATACAGGGAGTTTAATTCAATTAGTATCATTACTTAATATTTGGTACCCACTTAGCATGGAAGACATTTAAAACTTGAAACAAAACTTAATAATTAACGATGTATAAATTGTAAAATTAATTACAAATTAAAGGCATATAAATTGGAATATTAAAACATATAAAAACAAAATATTTGTAATTCATTGTTCCAGAGAGCAATTTTCAGGCTGTTAATACTCTCCAAAATAAGAACAAACTTATATGGTTTCAACACGCATTTGGACTTCTCTCTCATACATATGGTTTCATCTTGTCTCATCGCCAGGTTTACCTATGGTATTCTAGTCTACTAACAAAATGTGATGGTTTTACTACATAAGAAATAACACTGTTTTGAAGGGGTTTTGAAAATAGTAATAATGGATTTTACCGTTAAATCCATTAAAGTGATGTGATTTTTGTTTGTGGGTACTTCTTTGAATATGTGTGCATGAGGCCATACTAACATTAGAACAGCTTTTTGTCTGTGTGTATGTTTGTTATATATGCCTTTTTCTAGAATCGAATCTGTTTTCACCTATCAATCTGCTTTCCAGATTCAAACCAATCCGATCAGCCAATGAAGCAGGTCCAGTTGACGACAAATAACACGCTGTATGGTCCAGAGTTTTGTTGCTCCAGACCGTTCTGCAAGTTGAAACGAAAATACCACTACCACTGCAATGCCTGCAACCAAGCTTTCAGCGAACTGGACCGGTTATTGGCCCACATCCCTAAGCACAGCAGTGGGGCACTCGGCAACCAGGAGGAGCAGAGCGAGGGGAATCACCAGTCGTCGCCTTCCCCTCAGGCTGAGCCAAAGATAACGGTCGCCCCACTACAGTCATTACAGAATCCGGTGTTGCTGCAGCAGAAGGAGCACGAGACATACCTTACGCCGACCTTCGACGCTTACACTCACTTCAATAACTTCCCTGCCAATCTACAGTTTGCATTGATATCGCAGCAACAGCAGCTGCAGCCGGCGTTCCTGCCGCCGAGCCTGTACCAGAACCCGCAGCTGATGTTCCAACATGCGCACCAGATGATCCAGAGCCCGATACTGACTACGCCCCCAGGAGGACCCTATCAGGGGGAGAATCTTACAAACCCCCTGGCGGCGATGGCCGCCAACTTAAACAAGCGCTCGATGAGCCCGCACGAGATCTCGCCAGAGGCGAAGAAGGCGCGCCTGCAGTCGTCAATGAGGATACTAAAGGACGAGCCGGTGCCCGAGGGCTACCTCAGGTTCAGGTTCAATGAAGACTGCCAGTACCAGCACTGCGGATACCGGGAGCACCAGACGCACTTCCACTGCCAGCGGCAGGACTGCGGCTACAGCTTCTGCGACAAGACGAGGTTCGTGCAGCACACGGCGAGGCACGAGAGGCTCGACACGCTCATGGGCGGCGATTTCCAGCAGTACAGAGCGAACGTCGCCTGCGGCAGGGCGGACTGCGCATACACCGCCAACCTAGGTAAATATTAGGTTGAAATAGAAAGTTGAGAGGATCCAATAGCCCAGTACTATAAGAATAAGATTGCAACAAATACATTTCATTTTACAATACAGTTACAATTATTATAATTTCTTGTTAGCATTGGTATGCTTTTTGCCGGGTGGTTCTCGGTAAAAAAGTGGAACAAGGAATATGTTCCTGCATTCCATTCTCCCACTGTACCCCTCCCAGTGATATTACTATATTCCTGCAGTGATGTGCAAGTTGTACAGTGGAATCACAAAAGCGCAACAGTTAGTCGAGTACCGGTTGGACTTAAATAGATTACCAGTCAGGTTTCAATATGTCTCAAAACAAATAATTACATGTCGTCCCACGTTGAAAATAGTCCAGGGAAGTTAGGAAATGAATCGGAAATTTTTAAAGCCAGCAGATATCGAGATGCGGTTATCTGCATTGTGTTCAGAAAGCACCCAGGAAAAAAGTCTATATCGTCTGGTTATGCCATTTTTCGAAAAATGCATTCTGGTGCAGTAAATGCATTTTGCAATTGCATAATTACTTGCAACAGTATAAGAACGACTGGAAACTCAGACAAATCGCTCTAAAACCGTTATTCGGGGGTTTTTTGGGATGCCTAGTTCAATTCTGGCATTACAATTACCCGGGGGCGTTCGGGGATGGCTCTGCGGGGGTGCCCGGGGGGGTGATTGGGGGGAAATTGCATTGTACATAAAAATCGCTCGAAATTCGTTACTCGGGGGTTTTCGGGGATGCCGATCAATTCTGGCATTACAAATTACCCGGGGGCTCTCGGGGGTGGCTCTGTGGGGGTGTGTCCGGGGGGTGATTAGGGGGAAATTGCATTGTCTATGAAAATCGCTCGAAAATCGTTACTTCGGGGGTTTTCGGGGATACCCAATTTAATTCTGGCATTAGAATTACCCGGGGGCGCTCGGGGGTGGCTCTGCGGGGTTGATTGGGGGGGAAATTGCATCGTCTATGAAAATCGCTTAAAAATCGTTACTCGGGAGTCCAGTTTCCAGTCGTTCTTATAATATTGCAAGTAATTGTGCAATTGCAAACTGCATTTATTGCACCAGAATGCATTTTTCAAAAAATGGCATAACCAGACGATATAGACTTTTTCCTGGGAGCTTTCTGAACACAATATGCAGAAAACCGCATCTCGATATCTGCTGGCTTTAAAAAGTTCATTATTTCGGTCGATTTTGATATAAATGCCCTGGACTAAAAGATGAACTAGAAATCTTGAAAAGTTTTTAACTTTGGCTCGAAATTCGAAAAAATTATGCTGGTCCCTTGCAGAAATCTGAGTTTTCCCCAAATGCTAGCGATCAAGATGTGGAACAAACGTGCAAATTACAATAGAAAAGAGATAAACCTAATGCACAAAGAAAAGGGCTGCAATCTAGAAGTAAATTTACACAAACAAAGGGTTATTGTTAAAAGTAGGTATGTGCATTCTGCATTGTTCTTATGGCAATAGTTTGCATACATTGTTCTATTGGAATTTCTTCGAAAATGAAATCTTCAGTTTTAAATACCCGTTTTTCTTGCTATAGAAGACGAACACCATTATTATATAATTATCTAAAATCATCGCTTCATTAAAAATTGTCTCACATCCCTTAAAAACTCCCATACTTTTCCCAAAGTGTCTGAACTCATTTGAAAGTGCTAATTGTACTTTAAGCCCGCTGCTTTTCTTAAGGCAATTGCAACTTCTTTAAAAATGTCATTATAGAAACTCGTATACCAAAGTATAAAGATTATACAGTAGTGAAGCTCTTGGTCAATCTCTTCCATCTCTCTCAAAACATTTTGGTGGCCTTGAAGAATAAAAAATTACTCTTTAAAAGTACTTAACCTGGGCCAGGTTTCCTTAGAGTGCGACGGGACAGTTAGAGGCTGTCAGAGCCGTATTTATTATTTTTTAAATAAGTTGTAAACTCCATTTAAACCAGAATAACCTTTTAAATGAAACTATAACTTTTAACATCGTTAAACATAACATTAGCTATCAAAAAATTATCTAAATAATACTGATATTAAATAAAGGAAAGAAACTATATTGACAAAAATACTTAACTAAAAATACACCTCGATACAATAAAATATTATTTTCTCTTTGGCATGCCTGTAACCAAATTTTGTCCCTATAAAGTAAAGAAACGTCTATAGTGTGTTTGTAATATGTATTATTAAGTTTAGAAGATTTAAATCAGTTTACAATAGTGATTTCAATCAACTGATTTATAATTTAGAAAAATCAGGATTAAAATTGAAGAAAAAAGGAAATCAGTAGGTATCTATAAAATATTTCAAAGACATATTTATTCATAAAACTAAAACTTTCAAATCATTATAATATGAAAGCAAAACATTAATTTAATTTTTTCTGAATGTTTACTGAAACCAATCTTCTGTAGGGAATTTAGCTGGTTTACACAAAACTAAAACTAAAAAAAATTTAATGACGCACGAAAAGACACTCGAAATTTAAAAAAAAAAAGAATACTATAGAACATTTATAATACCAAGAAATTATAATTAGAAATTAGGAATTATAATAATTAAAGAATAATTTCACTGGAAACGTATTTTCTTAAAACCATTTTGATGAAACAAGACTTCAACAAATAGAAGATCTGTATATGGTAAAAACTAATCCAAAATGAAATGTTTAGATAATTAATCAAAAAATGGTAAAAAACACAATTCAATCACACCTTACAGGATCCTTCGGAAAGGACAAAACCCATCATTTTTAGAGTCTTGACCATTCGGACAATTCGTGCTATACAATATCTCATTATTTTAAGAAAACGTAATCGTTTTGAAGAACGCCCAAAATTTGAAGCAAAGTGAGTGCCTACAATCAAAAATTATACTACTGTTTTCCAAAAATTCATACTGATTCCACTACAGGTTTGCCACTACATTATTGATCCTTACCATGCTCTTATGAGTTTACACTTAGGGTTTTGTGGTGCGCGCTATGGATTGCTCCTACAGAATTTGTAATCCCAGCTTCCTTACTGTTCAATCCTCATACTGTGCCTATACCTTTTTTAAAATGCCAATATTCGTTTAAAACGTTGTAAACGTCACATCTTAATATAATTGCAAGCGACTTTATTTAAAATTAATTGCTTAAAGATGTTAACTATCATTTCGACATTTGCATGAATAGACAAAAATAAAACTGCAAACATCAGATTTGTGTATTTTCGAAGCAACCCACATAATCCTCGGGATAACTATCTTTTCCAAAGTGATTAATATTCATCTGTAACTTCAAATATGACTTTATTATGACGAGTCTGACACATTCTGCATTGAAAATTTTTCGAAAATGAAGTTTTATTTCAATTCAAAATCGTATTTCAGTACTTCGGATAGTAACTGCGTAAAAAATTTGTCGGGCAAAGCTACTACCTATCCCGTTTTAATTGTTTTTATTAAACATTTCTTCAAAAATCTTGATGTTTTGATTTTGATTAGAGCAAAAAAAATGTTCATAAATTTTATACTTGACACCAAAGTAACATCTTTATTATGGGCATCTTGAAACAAAGTGCCCCATTTTCTATAATTTTCCGATAGATAATGTGGCAGACTCCTTATAATGAAGCCATATGCGAAGTTACAGCCTGATGTTATTCACTTTAGAAATGACACTCGACACTCCGGCCAGAGCACCAATGAAAAAATATCAAAACCATGCCAAGTTTTCCTGCATGCATGCAGTCTGCTTCAATATTCACCCCGTAGTCTCGTATACTTCCCCTTTTGGGTAAATGATCTGTTTCTTTTTACTTTAATTTTACCATTCCAGGTTCAACCCAGAACAAGGCGTCACACTTCCACTGTCTGAAATGTGACTTCGTGTGCACTGACACTAACAAAGTGGTCGCCCACAGGCGGCAACACCAGAAGCTGGATTCGATCCAGGCGGCCGGTTTCGAGAAGTTCACCCCCAGTCAGATTTGTCGGGTGCCTAACTGCCAGCACAGCGGCAAGCAGACGCACTACCACTGCCTGCAGTGCCAGTACGCCGTGCTCGGTCTCGCCCAAATGTCTGCGCACAAGTACAGGCATCTGGAAGGGTAAACCGATGTTATCCTGCTCTATATGTAGGAACATGTATAAATTTAACTTTTGTACGCGACTCGTCTCAAATGTAAATAGTCTCCTTTTTGTATGTACGTTACAAATTGTATATTTCCTGTAAATAATCGAGTATGTAGTAAGTTTATCTCTCTATACAAATGTTGATGAGAAATATTTAATTTTGTTTTTTGTAGCGAGGAGAAAGAGAATTTATAATTTGCAATGTTTAATTTTACACAAAAAGGAAATCGTACTTTTTGCAAACTCATTGGCACTGCGTCCTTTGGTAAAGAAATAAATTACAGAATTAGATTCTAAAAAATTCTTGAGACGTATGGCCCATGAGTCTGGATATATTATCGTAAAATTGCTGGTATAACTGAAGTGATTATTTGGCTCTTTGGAATAAAATTCAGCTTGCCAGACCGAATGGAGTACCAGTAATTTTACTTTACTTGGGAAAACTTTTATCGTTTTTAGGGAACAAAATGTAAATGAAAAAGACAACATATTTTAGGTTTTTAGTGGTAGATTTGTTAGTAATAGAGGCCTTCTTATTTAGATTTAGTGCCTTAGAAAGACATATAAAGTTGTGTGCCTTTTTGGTACTTTTTTTGGTAGAAAACAAAAATCAGGTTTTCAATAGAAATATGAATGTCATTCCATATACCAAATGTGCCATATTAAACAGTAATTATTATATATATATCTATATACAAATTAGCAGTTTTTTGAGGTTTAGATATAGTCTATATACACAAAGTAAGTTATATGAATACAATGTGTCATATCAGTTTAACTATTATTTATCTCTTCATCTTTTCATCATTATTTATTTTATACACTTTGTACATTTTACTTTTTGTGAATTTATAATTGCCATAAGAACACCCCTAGACTGCTCTACCTAGCCTCCCTTTTTGTGTTGTTTTTAGCTAGTCTCTTATTATTTTCTTGTATTTCTCTATTAAAACCTAATCATATAAATGATTTTAAATGTAAAGTGACTAAAGTCGATTTTTCCAATTATTGAATTATAGATCTGTATGTACGCTTATGTTTATTTCATGTATGAGTGCATTTTATGTTAATTTGCTGTGATTTTGTATGATTTTAAGAAATATCAGTATTTGTACTAGTCCTCGCTTTTTATTTCGCATCACATAAACAAGAATGGTATTTTTATAACTTTATTTAGAAATTGCGTAGGATACAATAAAAATTACAATAATGATCACATGCACTAAAATAAAGTTAGCTTACTGACTAAAAGCTATAATCATATTAAACAGTTAAAATCAGGAAACTGTTTAATATGAAAATATGATTAAAATCTAACACAAAGATTTAAAACGAAATAAAAACTATACAGTATAGTGCATTATTTCAATGTTAAAATTCAAAGCCTTTCTTTATGGGAATTACATAAAATGATTCACAGTTTTATTACAAACGAAACTGCAATCTTAATATTAAAATTAAGGCCTTAAAAGTTGTATGGATATTACATAATTATGATTCATTAAAACACAACACAAAAGTAAAAAGCCTTTTTAAAAAGGTAGAAATGGATATGGAAGTATAACACGATTTCGATATTAAAATCCAAAACCATTTATCGGAGGAAATCACATATAAACGTTCCCAATTTTGGTAGAAGTAAGAGATCGCAATAATATTGAAATTAAATTCATAAAAATACCAGTAAATAAAAACTGTAATCATATTACACAACTAAAATTCTTTAAAGCATTTCACAATAATAAAAATGGTTTGTGAAAAAAGAATTAGGGATGTAGATGAAATATAACATAGCAGTATTAAAATCCCTTACCCAGAGGAAATCGCATTATTCAGTTGTGATATAAATAAGACTACAATGATAGCGATATTAAAATTAAGCCCTTAAAAATTCATACCTTAATGATTACAAACTGTAATGGTAGTACACAATTAAAATTTATTAAAAACTAACACAAAAGTAAAAAGAATAATTAAGGAAGTAACGTAACACATTCATAGGTTTGACTGCAGTAATAATAAAATATAACCCCTAAAAGTCACTCCTTACAGATTAAAAATTGTATAATAAGTAAAATTAAGTAAAACCTGATATTAAAATACATTTAAAATCATTGGATTAAACTACTATTGGTGACCAGCACTCTTGGATCTCCTCATTGCTAAAGTATTCGAACAGAAAGCATGGTAAAATATCGGAAAACGCGATATTTTTCATATTTTCATCATCATCAAATGGGGTCGAACAACTAGTAAAATCCAGCAGTTTCAAAAAATTATTGCATTCGTCGGCGCTGTTCATAGGTTTGGTGCACTCCATTTTGATTTGACTTTCTGCGATGATTTTATCTAAGAGAAAAGGAAAATTTTTACATTTGAGGTAAAAAAGTAAATCGGTTATTATCTTTGAATATAGGTATTACCTGATTTCAATGTTTTGTAAGAAGTCCTGGTTGGTGAATGGGCCCAGTCCACCTTGATTTTCCTACCTGCCATCACCAGACCTATAAGGAAGTTGAAGTTTTATGATATGGGACAAGAAAATTAAGTATACTATTATGTTTAACTATAACAAAATGTAGCAAAGCTGAATTTTGCTGGGAAGAGTTTTTCTCATGTCCTTATGTCCTAGTGTTCTTATGTGTACACCACTGAAATTGTTTTGGGGGAATCTGTTTCCCTGATATGCATGGTGATTGGCCAGTTTTTTATAGCGGGTGTACAATGTCTCAGATGTCAGCTACTACTTACACCAACTGTTATGAAGGATCTCCCATAAAGAGTTCCTTTGTCGCCTAATGGTTTGAAAGTGAGCTCTCTATTGAAATTTTATCCGTGAGATTTATTTATGTTAGTTGTCAAGCCAAAATATATTAATAAAGGAGAGATTTCGAACTATTTAAAAGAGTCTAAGTAATCGAGGAACCATCAACGCCTTTAGTACCAGTTTACAAAGGTTTACTGGTTGTAAATTATTGCATATGGTGTTATTAAAATAGACAATACATGACGTGTAGTAAATAGTGAATTATGAAGGTTGTGGAAGTAAAATGTGTGGAATCAAATTATTTAAATAAAAGTACAAACCATTTAGAGCAACCAAAGCGAATTCAGCCGTGGCCCTGCTATAGAAGTCCAGAAATCCATAATGGGACATTTTGCGGATGTCGGCGATCACACAAGAGTCGATGAAACGGTTTATGTAGACCATGGCATCCTTAGCAGTGAAGTAGGTGGGAAGATTGGTCAAGAACAGCGTTGACTTCTATCAAAACATTATTTTACAAGTTTTAACTGTAAAATTACTGTTACACCATTTTTACCTCTTGATCACAGCTTAAGTCGTTGGGCAGGGGTACGCAGTTGAATGGGTAGAGGTACGCCTCTGCCCATTCGACGCGTAAATACCTTTTCCAAAACCTGTAATTCCTCAGGTCTCTTTTGCCCTTGTAAGCTAACGGATGGGTCTCGAACTCCAAGAAGACATAGCCTCTGTTTCGACGTGGGTTGTTGTCGCTCATCAACATCATCACATCGACGATGCCATCTACATAGCTTGAATGAAAACCAAAATTCAAGTAGCCAATATTGCAATCTAACTGTATTTTTTATTCGGTACTGTTTTAATTGTAACACCTTGTTGCAATATTAAATGACATTACAATATGTTTAAATAAAAAAAAAACATGATGTACACATTTGCATTTTAAGGGCTTGATGATGTTACAAAAGGAAGTAAAATTGTCCAAGATTATTGGCCATAGTCTTAGAATTGGGATGTGCGCTGTGCGCATGATCGAAATAAGGTATTTTCTCATTTCCGTCCAGGTCTATGCTATCTCTATTTACGTTTCTCTCTCTCTCTAGCCCCCTCTGTTTCTACAACACATAGAGGGCTCGTCCATAATATTATGTATTAAGTATTAAGTGTAGGTATGGTTTTTAGCGGTTTGGACCGAACTGCAATTAAGTTGATTTTGAAGTTATTGCAGTTCGTAAAATAATAAGAACACCAAGCAGCAGTAGTAGTAGTACTAGTAGTAGTAGTACTAGTAGTAGAAGTTCTGATTCGGAAGAAGAAATATTAATGAATAAGGAGGTCCATAAAAAATGAATTTTATGTGAAAAATGTGGTTTTTCTTTACATACCAACTGATTCTCGAAATTATTTTAGAATGTTTATAGAATCTGTTGAAGCAAGCAAATATTCAATACAACTGTATTCAAACATGTCTCCTTATTTTTTCTTATGTGTGCACAATAAATTGCGATAATATTACACATATTTCCTGTTATATTGCAATCATTATTTACTGTTGAAATTGTTACTGCAATCTGGTTCCACAATTTCTTCCTTTTACGTGTGGATTTATTAAGTAAATGTTCTTTGTTTAAACTAGCATTTATCAGAGACTTAGTTAGATGGTTTGCCTATTTGAAATTTTCTTTTTCATCAATTGAAATAATTACAAATATGATGTTATTCATAATTGGTATAAAGAAAATACTATTGTCTTACCTTGGTACCTTAGCAACTTCTCAGGGGTGGAATTTTTTTGGCCAAAATAACTTACGGAATCGATAGAGGACACAATTCTGTGTGTGCAAAAAGTGTTCTAGTTGCAATAAAAAGCGAGATATGGTAGGTGAAAGTAGACTTTTTATTTTACAAAATAAAAAAACGTTTAGTTTTGGACCATAAGTCTTTAAATTTTAAAGCTATCAGAGCCATAAAAAACATTTTAAAGGTGATTTGATGGGCTACAAGATAAAGCAAATTTTTCGAGGCCCAGCATACTTAATTGTTTAAAGGTAAGGTAAAGGGTTAAAAGATTCGGGACAGCTAGTGCTCACCCTACTGTATCTACTTCAATCGCTAGTTAGCTTTCTCTTTCATTGTACAGTAATTTAAAAAAAAAATACATTTTCGTTGAAATGAAAGCTACATTTTAATCCTTTACGAAATTTTCCGTATCTGTCGTCTTTTATAAAGTTATTTCGAAAAAAAAAATATCTAGAAATATTAAAATGAAACGTTAAAATTAAACCTAACATTTTTTCAAAAAGTGTGCATTTTAAACCTGTCAAACATTTTGAGCATATAAATAACACTAAAATGAAAGATACCGTAGAGGGAAAACAATGCATTTCAATTTTGGTGGAGTGGGGTTCATTTTACT
Source organism: Cryptocephalus moraei (assembly GCA_946251905.1). NCBI lineage: Eukaryota > Metazoa > Arthropoda > Insecta > Coleoptera > Chrysomelidae > Cryptocephalus > Cryptocephalus moraei. The sequence goes on along the minus strand of OX276454.1, from coordinate 32,063,487 downwards.
GCTCATTTTTTTCTTAAAAAATTGAGTAGTCGATCTTTTTTGCAACCTATCTCGCTTAGTTCCAATGGAATCGACATTTAGCCTTATTTTAAAAGCGTTTTTAAGCACTACACAAAGTGTTTTTAGCATTATACCCGTAAAATCTTTTCTGTTATTTCTGTTATTCTTATTATTTCTGATCTGCTATTTCTGTTTTTCCTGTTATTTAAGTTGAATGTACCGATTCGAGCATATACGAAAAAAAGTCTATTTTCACCTACTATATCTCGCTTTTTATTGCAACTACAAGATTTCTAAAAAAAATATGTCTTTTTGTTTTTTTATGAGCTACAATTATGTTTCTTACACTTTATTTTCGTTAGACGCATAGTTTTTAAGTTATTCGCAAAAAAACCGTCCGAAAAAGTGTCATTTTTCAATGAAAATGGCAAGTTTTCAATCACGAATAACTCAGAGTATTGAGTAAAAAAAAAAATATAGAACACTTTTTGCTTAGAATTGTGTCCTCTGTTGATTCCCGAGGTTATTTTGGCCACAAAAATTTTCACCCACGAGAAGGGGTGGCAACCACCCCTAGAGTAAAAGCGGCGGTCGGGTTAATGTCACTTGAAGTTAAGGGTTAGATAAGCCGAATTCCAAAATTTCATGTAAATGGGTTCATAGTCAAAGAATTCGGAGGTGTATCGCTTCAATAACTGGACTAGGTAAAATTTTTCCTCTTTGAACACTAGTTTTTAAAAAATACAAATTTCAAGTGAAAGAAGGGCGTTTAGAGGTGCCGGGAAAAATTGTGATTATCTGCGAAGACGCCCAGTTTTTGGGAAAAAAAATAAAATGTTGGAAAAAACACCGAAATTGCCCATTTTCGAAGGGGAATTTCTCAATGTTTTCGTGAGTTATTTTGACTCGCTTTCAGGCCAAAATGTAGTTCGATGCTTGAACTAAACAATAACATTAACTTCGAGTCGAAATAATACCGAGAGATATTAAAAAAACGTGTCGCGGGACACGAGTTAGGAACTTTAGTTCTTTTTAATTAATATAAATTTTTTAAAATTATTTCTTAATAAAACTGTAATGTTTAACGTGAAACAGCGACAGTAAGACGGGCATATAATACACAGCATAAGTAAGGCAATGGAATATCGTTCTCAATGTGTTGAATCAATAAATATATACACACATATAAATATAAAAATTCATTTTACTCTGGATGAATCTTCATTTAACAAAAATATATCGGGCGTTTTTTTTTCAATTTCACCTCATAGTAGGCTAAGGATAGTGTTTGTGAATGCGCCTTACTAAAAAATGTTAAAATTGACATAACCTCACTTTTTTTAATAAAAATTGAAACTGCTTCAATCGGTTACTAGTGTCTTGAAAAAGACAGCGTGGCTCTATTAATTAGGCGTAGATGAGTGAGCTGTCTTTTTCAAGACACTATTAACCGATTGGAGCCGTTTCAATTTTTATTAAAAAAGTGAGGTTATGTCAATTCTGACATTCTTTAGTAAGACGCATTCACAAACACTATCCACAGCCTACTATGAGGTGAAATTTAAAAAAACACCCATATAATAGTATTATAAAAATTTTATCATTAAGTTGATTAGTACGAACTACATATTAAGTATTCAGATCTAGTCAGTGCATTCGATCATTGAAACAAAGACAGCGAACGACTCAACGAGAGAGAGAGAGAGACAGAGATAGCGAGCGGCGAGCGTTCGTAGCGGCTCGGCAGCGTTCGTAGTGGCTCGGCCCGGTAACGCATTCCGGTAACGCATTCCATTTAACGGTCAGATTTTTTGCTGCGCGACCACCCTCGCTCCCAACACCTGACGTAAGGAACTAAAGTTCCAAAAATAGCGACTTAAAAATTTCTCAGCCAAGATTTATTTAAGTGACATGTCTGAATACAAATCGCTCCTTACCGTTAAGTTAAGAAAAACAGCGACAGTAAGACGGGCATTGCATTAACACACAGCATTGGTTCTACTATAAGTAAGGCAATGGAATATTGTTCCTCGGTGCGTCAAGCGCGTGGTCGGTCTCTCTCTCTCTCTCTCTCTCTCTCTCTCTCTCACTCTCTCCCTCACCCCTCCACTCTCTCCCTCACCCCTCCACTCTCTCCCTCACCCCTCCACTCTCACCCTCTCCCCTCCACTCTCTCCCTCACCCCTCCACTCTCACCCTCACCCCTCCACTCTCTCCCACTCTCCCTCTCTCCCCCCCACGGAGCCACTACGAACGCCACCGAGCCGCTACGAACGCTGCCGAGGAAACGCTTTCCGGTAACGCATTTCATTTAACGGTCAGATTTTTTGTGGCGCGACCACCCTCGCTCCCCAATCCCTGGCAAAAGGAACTAAAGTTCCAAAAAAAAAAAACGATTAGAAACAGAGACGTTTTCGCGCCTTCGCCATTTTGAAACACTGGTGACAGCCACGCCGAGAGTAGTTTTGGGAGTGGCTAAACGGCCGACATAACGGATGGTACTTGGAATAGAAGGAATCTAGAGATGTTAAAATGTACGTTGTTAAAGCAAGAGGGCAAGGATCAATCATGTACTCACTGAGCCTAATAGGTATCATCAGAATTTACTGTAGAATGTGAAATATCATGAGCCCCAGTTCGGGTGCATCGCGCCCCGGCGAAAAGATCGTCTAGCTAGGCGGTCGCGTACCCACAATAAAAACCTTGATGTTCCATGATGAATGTCAAGTATACATTGTGTTCTGTGGTAAACAATTTTGGTCATATCGTAGGAAATTCGCATTTAACATATTTTGCAGTGTTTGAGCGTGAATAATAGTGAAAAATATATAAAGAGGACCGCAAACGTGTGATATGGAATGAATTTGATATCCGCCCGTTAGTGTCGAGAAAGGAACGAAGAAGGAAAGGGGGGAGCCGTCCGCGGAACAAACCTAAATAATTTATTTGCAAAGAAACCAGAAGGAATTTAAAAGAAAGAAGTGGACCATCATATTCAACTGTATTTTATGGACGAAAGGTGATTTTTTTGGGAGTTTTTAATTTTTGACGACATAACTTCTTATGGAAAATCACATTTTGAAAGTGCCAGCTTTTAAACGGATCGTCTCCGCACTATAAGACCGGTGTCTCTGAAACACTTTTTTGAAATACTTTCGATTGAGATATGTGTTTTTTTAAATATTCAATGTTCAATGAGGAAAAATTCAGCCACTGACGTATTGGAAAAATTAGAAAAACTTTCCTCTTATAAACTGTGTGGAACACATTTCGAAATTAATACAATGCGTTTCAAAATGATTGTCAACAAGTTGGCGTTGGAATTTCTGTGCATGTAATTTTTGATATGCCGCGCTCTATTGATTTGAACCTATCTAATTCTGACAAGTGATATTTCGAACATTTATTGTGAAACGCAATCAGTACTGCTGGTAATTAACGGCCCTTTTCAGGGCTAAAACAAAGACTAAAATAGATAAATACTCAGAATTCCTTTCCTTTTGACAGAGAAAAACCAGAAATTAAAAGAGGTTAAGTAGGTTGTTTTGAGGTTATGTATAGCTAGTAGAAACTTCTATTTTCGCAAGGCGGGATTTTTTATTTTACATGGGAATTCCACAGCCGACTAGATGACAATCATTTTGAAACACGTTGTATAATATGTAGGTATACTTTGTCCAGTCCGAGTTGGAACGACCATAAAAACACTTAATGGCTTTTTAAGTAGTGAAGAGCGATGCCGCTTTGTCCTCCATGGGCGTATCATTACGGATAATAACTCTAACAACCAATTCACTTCCAAATCGCACAAACAAATGGCACACACATTCACACACCACTGCTCGAGTATAATAAGTGCGGAAGAAGAGATCACAAGGAAAGCACACGTGTTCGCTGTGTTATGGTCCAGTGGATCCGTATCCAGTATCAGTAGAGTCTCGCGTACTTCCTCGTACACGATTTCACTGATCGACTGTACACCTGCACTTCAGAAGAAGATGAAGAAACAAACAAAATGCCGCCGCAGTAAAAAAGAATTTGCGGTCCAATGGACCCTCTAGTTCTTTATCTGTACATATCCATACATTCACATATATGATTTCACTTGGGCAACTGAACACCTGCATTTTTAAAAATACCAGGGCGTTTCTGAATATGCAAAAAGATAAGTCCCATGGTTTGGATAAAGACAACGGGCTCTTTTCGAATGCCCTCGGTAAATTCAGATTTTATTAAGTGTTCCAATTGCTAGTGGTTAAAGTATACTTCCTCGTACACGATTTCACTGATCGACTGTACACCTGCACTTTAGAAGAAGATGAAGAAACAAACAAAATGCCGCCGCAGTAAAAAAGAATTTGCGGTCCAATGGACCCTCTAGTTCTTTATCTGTACATATCCATACATTCACATATATGATTTCACTTGGGCAACTGAACACCTGCATTTTTAAAAATACCAGGGCGTTTCTGAATATGCAAAAAGATAAGTCCCATGGTTTGGATAAAGACAACGGGGTCTTTTCGAATGCCCTCGGTAAATTCAGATTTTATTAAGTGTTCCAATTGCTAGTGGTTAAAGTATACTATAGTCCATTACAGTGGTGAGATTTTAAAGTTTTAAATAGAGCTGGTGATAATTAGGCAATAAATGACTGAAGATGTGTATGCCTGTGCGATGTCGGTTCCCACTGTATAAAGGGTCGGTTTAGGTAGGTTCCTGTTCCTGAGAAAGGTCTGGAAGGTTCAGTATAAAGGCAGGTTTACACGCTACGAGAAATCGTAACCATGTGTGTGACAAATTTATTGCTGCAATAAATCGAAAGAGTGGAGTACTGTTTCCACGTTAACGATAAATCGGAACGATTTCCTTCCACATTTCGTTGTCAACAGCTATCGACCTCAAAAAACTTTTGCCATGGAGGAAGTACTGTTGTTGTCGTTGTACATCGGTTGTTTAGCGAGAAAAGTGAAAAAAGCGCGAAAACAGAGAACAAAGTGGACTTCGACAAACTTCGATGAAGTTCAATAAAATCACTGAGAAACTCTCGAGGAGTTTGTTTGCTTGAATTGTCTGACATAATAATTCGAAACTATAACAACGAGAGTAAGCCAAAAACAATCACCGGACTATATCTGATGAATTTCAAATGCAAACTGAGTGAAATCGTAGCGAGAAATGCCGGCTACTTGTTTACACGTTCAAACATGTCGGTACGATTCGCAGAAATTGATCCCGGTCGGTATCAACCATCCAACCCAACTCCCAAATAGCTACAATTTCCTATTTACACCCAACGATAAATCGTAACGATGCGATTGTTACGGTAAATTGCTAGCATTTATTGTAGCGTGTAAACCGGCCTTAATTCAATCAATTAAGAAAGTTGAAAATCACCTTATGTACCAAATTAATAAATCTTTTGATGTGGTAATTTGCAGTATGTTCTTACCTGGAGAACGTTTCGAACGCCTCCCGCCTGGTGACCGTCTCGGGCACGGCGCCGACGAACAGCCTCGTGTTATCCTTGGACTTGGTGACTTCGAGCTTCAGATCAGCCCTGATCCTGTATCCGTGCAGCCTGCGCACGGCCTCGAGTGCGTGCGTCTTCTCGAAGTAGGTCGCGTAGGCGTAACCCCTGCTGTTCCCCTCGAAATCGAGCATCATCCTGAACTGGTACAGGGGCCCCACGGACCCGAAGAGCGGTATCAGTTCGTTCTCGAAGATGCTCTTGTCGCGGATGTTCGAGACATACACCTCACAACCTCTCGGCGGCGTGGGGCACACGATGCCCGGCCCCGGGCCGTAGATCCGCTGGCCGTTCCGCTGCACGAGGTCGTACCCGGTGCGGTCCATCTCCTCGAGGAGGGCGGGCGAGAGCCGCTTCTCCTCGTGGCACTCCTCTTGGTGGGCGGCCGAGGGGTGCTCCTCCACGTGCTTCTGTCGGTGGATGGCCGAGGGGCGCCTCTCTTTGTACTTCTGTAGGTTCTTTTTCTGGCTTCGCTTGCACTTGTGACCCATGGCGGTTTCGGTTCTGGATGATGGATGATGCGTAGCGTGTCGGCGACGAGACGATCTGGACACTCGGACACTGGAACGAGAAGGTGTGAGAAGGTGGTGGTTGGTGGTGGTAGGGTACGGGGAAATATATGTACGTAGGAGAGAGAGAGAGGTAGAGACGCGTTACTGGGTTCTTATGGAGCGTGCCACTTTTCACTTTTTTGTGGGGTGGTCTTTGCTCTCTCTAATACATAAGGCACACGTGCACATAGGCACAGGTGTACTCTTGACGGCATTGGCGTAGCGTACGAGGTTTTGATCCAGGAATTAGGTATTCTCAACTTTCCAACAAGGGAAACCTGACCATGTCATTTAATCCAGGAATACGATCCAAGTGTAACGATTTTAGTACTACAGAACTTATTCGGGAAAACTCCAGACCATTCCAGATAATCTCTAGACGTTCTGGAGTGATGTCAGGTCGATTTACCGTCCTGAAAATTTCACAAACTACATACTTGGAAATCTCTCCGAATCTTCGTTCCAGAAATTCCCCGGGAACTTCTTTAACAGCGGCACAATTACATTACTTCTTGATTTCATTTGAAAAATATGCTAACGTTATTACCTGCAGTATGTCAGATATTAACGATATTTAGAGACTCAAATATTTCGCAGATATTTTCAAAACTGCAGAACTGGCTTAAGAGCGATTTCAGAGTTGCCTGAAAATATTTTCAGTGTTTGATGCGACGTTAGAGTTAATCTGGCATCCTGAAAACTTCAGAAAATACTTACTTGGAAATTTCTTCAAAGCTAATTTCAGATCTTATTTGCCCTAAATATTGTTATAAATCCAAAATATACATAGTGTCAAAAAAACAAGTAAGCCACTTTAAGGGGGGAGGGGATATGGCGCCAAATATGTAGAATAGTTTTATGGACATGAGCTCGAAAACGCTTAATTTTTAAGATACAGGGCGTTACACTTTTTGTAAAAATAATCAATTTTTTATTAGCTTCAAGTATAATTTCAATAGACAAGCAAAATGTAGGTCAATTTTGCGCTGATTACAATCGTGGTATCGACAACAAACCTATATTAAGGTAAATGTGATTTTAGGTGTTGGGGAGTACAAAATACCTTAATTTTTTTCTACGTAACTGTTTTGACATTGTGACTAAGGATTATAAAAAATGAATCTTTTGACATAGAACTTTTACACTCGTTCCCTTTCGATAAGAACAAGAATTTTACAGAAAATTAATGTTTAAAAAACTTTTATGCATTATTAGAATTTTTTATGGTTGGGTTAGATTAGTTTAAGCAGAAAATCACAAACGTTATCGGAGAGTGGTATGGTTCAAAACAAAGAGAAATGTCTTCATGAACGGTTTTGGAGTTAACAAATATTTTGCAATGTATACATAATACATTGTGGTGTTCGTTCTCGGGGACCAGGATGAATGTTGTGGTGCTTTTCTGATGACCTCCCCAGGATTAAATGAAACACGTTGTGTTTATGAATTGTCGACGTTTCGTCTATTCGTTTTAGACATATTCATGACAGAGTGCAATCTACGATATCAGTATTATGATAAGTATTATTTCTTAAGAATGTGGTAGTGACACTTTTTTCCAGTGGTTACTATTTGAGTTACCAATTTTGTTGAAAATTTTGTTGTTGTATGCATTGGTTTCAACAAAATTGGTAACTCAAATAGTAACAACTGGAAAAAATGTAAGTGTCACTACCACATTCTTAAGAAATAATACTTACCATAATACTGATATCGTAGATTCCACTCTATGTCATGAATATGTCTAAAACGAATAGACGAAACGTCGACAATTCATAAACACAACGTGTTTCATTTAATCCTGGGGAGGTCATCAGAAAACCACCACAATATACATAATACAGATACATTAATTTTCAGGAAAGTTGCTTCTCTTATTGAAATGACACAATAGTACAAGTTTTATGCCAAAAGCTTCATTTTTTTCATAATCCTTAGTCAAAAAGTCTGAAAAGTTACGCACAAAAAAAATTTGGGTATTTTTCACCCCTAGACAACCTCTAAAAATCACATTTAGCTTATAATAGGTTCACTTGCGACATCATTATTGAAATTAACTCATCTAAGTTAGTAATTGACCTAAATTTGGTTAGTTTATTAGTTTAGAAGTTATTAAAAAGCTGATTATTTTTTCAAAAAGTTTAACGCCCTGTACCTCAAAAGCCAAGCAGCTTTGGTCATTGTTCATTATTTTTTTTGCCTATTTCGGACCATATCATCCTTTTTAGAATTGGTGTTACTTTATTGGACACCACAAAAGTTTTTAATAACCCATTAAGATTTTCGATATTAATTTTCTAAAAAAAAACTGCTGATTCTATTGAAACAGCAATAGAGTACAAGTTTTATATCAAAAGTTTCATTGTTTTTCATAATTTTCAGTCAAAATGTCCAAACAGTTACATACAAAAAACTTAGGGTATATTTTTACCTCCAACAACCTCCGAAAATCACTTATAACAAGTTCATTTCCCATACCATTATTGCAATCTGAATATCAAAGCTAGTATTTGACCTAAAATTCGCTTGTCAGTTGAAATTAGTGTTAAAGATAGTAAAAAATGATTTTTTTTATATATTAAAAACTAAGCATTTTTGAATACATGTTCATTAAAACTTTTCTGCAATCCCAGTCTCCTTTAAAGTATGTAACACTTGTTTTGTGGCGCTCCATAACGCCTTGTAAACCTGGAATTATTCCAAAAAGTCCCCCTGAACCGTCTTTACTGTAAATTTATTGATGTCATTAGTGTTTACATATTAACATCATTGATGTGTGTTTATGTGTTTGGTGTCACAAAGTCAGTACATCTATGTACAAAGAACGAAGACAAAAAGAAAGAGCAATAATACGCATCGTGCTAAAAAAAAACAAGCAAAATAATTAAAAACATACAAGCATAGGCCATGCAATTTGATTAATGATCATATTACAATGTGTATGTAAAAATTCTTTAATAAAGTAGAAAATATGACTTTGTTATAACTGTTTTAGTTCATATTTAAATTATTTAAAGGAAGACATTCTATATTCGAGGTTAGAATATTGCAAAGCTTAATAGCCTCGGAAGAGGGTCCATTTTGACAAATTTACAGGCGGCGGTATGTCACTATACTAGATTCTCATTCTTTGAGACTTTCTTTCATGGCTGTGTAATTCAGATTGTCACATTGCAATATTTCATACCATACGTTATTCGTAATGTTTTTTTTTTTGGAACTTGAAACTTTATAACCACTTTTCAAATATTTTTGAAAATGTTGGAAAAGGCGATATAGGTCGGCAATATTTCGCCTGTCTTAAATTTGAAAGCGTTGTGACAGCGTCTTTGAATTGATCTAGAAAGATATTGCTCCCCTGATGCATTCATTTATTAGTGAGGGGCATTATACTAATTATTGCCTTCATTACCTTTACGTTTAGTTCATGTATGTTATGGCTGTTTATATTTTTTAAACCCATTATAGTGTCCCTCACATGATTCCAGGTGGAATTTCTGGAAGTAAACGATATCTCAGAATACAATACCTTCATATTCACAACTGAGCCTCCATCACTTTTTTAAAGTTCTTCTGTTAGATTTTGATTATGTTGGCAATATGTGTCTTAAAGCATCGTGGACTTATCGATATGATAGTTTGATTTTGATTACCTTCTGTTGATTAATAACTTACCATATGGTTTTAGTATGATTACTTGAGGTGACAATAAGTTTACTGTTGTCTTTTATTTTTGCTTCATTTTGAGCTTTGTAGTAACGTTGTTTATATTCTTTAAAAGCATTGGTACTGTCAGGAAGCGAGTTTATTTTTTAATAGTAGCATGAAAATTTAGAGTCTTCCTCATTTGTCTTGAAGAGCCGTGATCCAACTAATGCTCATATCATGGCCGAACGCTCCTCATACGTTTTTAATGAAAAATCACTTTAAAGAGGCGATAATTTCATTCATAAATTGTTCACATTTGAAATTACTGATTAGACCTTGGACATAAAGTCCCAAGTAAATGATTGTACAACATTGTAAAAAAGAGTTAACTAAGTAGAGAGCTTTACATGTTTTAGAGCTCTTTAGAGGTATTTTGAAAAGTCTTCCTTTCAGGAGCAATATAAATATTTCTAAAGTTTTGTGACGATTTCAGAATTCTTCACGACTTATTCAAAAAGTCCCGAAAACTTCTTTCCTGAAAGCTCATGGAACTCCCTGTTAACTAATAGCTTTTAGTGTGTCATAATGGGAATCCAAGGAACTTCTCTAAAACTGAGAATTACTAAAAAACTATTTTTAAACTCAAAAGTATCCCATTTTGTTATAGAAACAATTTTCATTCTTTAGAAATCATTCTGGACGTTATACTAAGCTTAATTCTTTGATTTCCCTATGTTGATAAAATTGTTTGGCCCCTAATCCTAAACCCTAAAACAATTTACATCCTTTAGAATTGATTAATTAAGCCTAATTGTTTATTGTCCTCATGTTACTGTAACAGTGAGAGTAATTGTCATTAATTATTATCAAAATTGCTGGACCCTAAATAACTTTTCCGGACCGCACTGTATTGTTCTGTGTTGTGATTTACGACTTTACTCCGCACATCTTCTGAGAGGAAAGGGGAGCAAAATTGGCGGGATGAACATAAACACTAATTGGCCGTTACTTATCTTGTGACTGAATGTTGAAATGAATAATTTCTTATGTTACTGGTCGAAAGTCGAAATAATAGCTCGTCGATTTCGATCGTTCCGTATAAAAAAGTGTATCGGAAAGCTCCGATTTTATTACTTATTCCCAAATTGTTTCGATTTTACTTTGAGGTCGTGAATTTCTTCGTTGTCGAAACACATTAACGTACTCAGTTTTGCTACTGTTTTATGATTTAACAAGTGGACTTCAATTGAAACTTCTGCATTTAACTAACACATCAAGAGAAATTCAGATATAGTTAACGAATCAATAATTAATAAAAGTTTAAATTGTGGACGTTTCTTCCAGAAAAGAATTTCGCGCAAATTAAAAATGAGTTTAAGTAATCCTTTGTCGTTTTAGGATGCATATTTATAGGTATATAGGCATTTTTTTTTAAATAAGTGAAAAACAGCATGCGATACCAGTTGGCATTGTTGCATTTCATCTATTCTCATATTTATACAAGGTGTGAGAATTCAAGTGTCACATACTTTAAGAGGTAATGATGGTCTCTAGCCTAAAATATGCAGAAAAGCTTTTAATGAACATGTATCCAAAAACGCTTAGTTTTTAAGGTAAAAGTCGTTCAACTTTTGGAAAAAAGTAATCAATTTTTTTTATTATCTTTAAAACTCCTAATTTCAATAGACGAACGTCAGTTACTTATAGTTAAGCCAATTACTAACTTTGATGCTTTGATTAGGATTATGGTATGGAAAATAAACCTGTTTTAAAGAAAACGTGATTTTTATGACATGTTTTAGGTAACGTTTTTATAGGTAACTGTTTAGAGATTTTGGTTAATAGACCACTTTTAAGTTATACGTTTACTAATAAAAAGTTTATGGACTTGTTTGAAAAACTTTTCATTTCACACATTTTCAGTCAATATCGAATTTTTGAGGAAACAAAAATGTACAAAATCAGATCTACTACATTAAAATTGCTTTATAAATAAAAAAGTTATTTCTAAAAAATACGCAAAATATCCGCTATTTAATATTGTTAATGACTTTTAATTCTTTTTTAACATTGGTTGAAATGTCCATGAAGTTATGTTTAGATGTTGTTGGAGGGAGTGCAAAATATGAAAGTAAGAAATTGAATAGCTTTGGCATTTGTTTATCTACTTTTTTTTGCTGAAAGCAATAATTTGTGTGGTTGATCCAGTTAATTTGATTGAATGGATTTTAATAATCTTGGACTTATTCTCTCTGTAAAGGCTTAAATTACCGCTCTGTGTGAATATTATTAAAATGGCGATGTGTAACATCGTAAGACTTTTTCATATGGCCGGACAACATATTCATGGCAACATTATCACCGTTTTATAAAATTAATTCAATACTAAATATTAACATTTGCTCTTATTAGTAAATATTTCTTTTGGTTGTTTGTTAGATGACAAAGGTTTCTAGAAAGTGTTTTTGAATACAACTAACTTTGTCGATAAATAAATTTACTTATAATATGTATTATAACAACCAAAAATTTCAATGTCCATACTTCGAAATAAGAATTCAATCATCGACAAACAAAAAATTAATTACAACTTTACTTGATGGAGATGTATAAGTTAGACTGAACAATTACTCTACAAACCGATGCACTTAAGGAAGTGCACTTTAGAGCAATTTTAGATAAAAATGTTTCAAATAAAAGTTATGGTCATTAAACAGCTGACTTAAGTTATTAGATTTGGCACAAATCACCAAAAGCGTTTTAAAGAAAATTGTACAACAAAATAAATTAAGAGTAAAGTGCGCTTTAGGACAGTTTTAGGAAAAACTTATTTCAAATAAAAATTGTACATTTAATATGTTAATTCAATTATAAAGTTTAGTGGAAACATTCAGTTTTTAGAAAAAAGAATTGAGAAATTAAAAATATTCAAGAGTACAGTGCCCTTTAGAGAGGTTTTAAAGAAAAATTTTGAAACAAAAGTTGTAGCCATTAGCGAGTTCAGTTAAGGCTTAAAATTTGGTAAGAATCGGTGAAGTAGTTTTAGATAAAATTGAGAAAAACTGATAATTCACAAGAGTAAAGGGCTCTTCACAAAAGATCAGTTAAGATAACGATAACAGCAATCAATAAGAATTGAATAATAAAGTAAATATACAAAGTTAAAAGAACCGTTGAACCAGTTTTTGAGATAATCCAAATAAAAAGAAAACTAAAAATGACAAGAGTAAAGTGTCCTTTGCGCTTAACTGATCCTGATGAAATTTATATGGTCGCGAATTTTCATAGGGCCCAGCCTAGATACAAAATTTCAACTTTCCACTATTTATAGTTTCTGAGATAATCGTTGACCACAAACACCATACACACATACATATATAGATACATACATACAGACACACACACAGACATGTTTCCAAAAACATGTTTTTTAAACTTAGGGGACCTCAAAACGTCCAGAAATGCCAATATCTCAAATTTCAAAAATCAGCACGGTTACAATACTTTCTCTTATATGAGAAAGTAAAACTATTGTAGCGTTTATTTTATAATTTATTTAGATTAATTGAACACTAATTTATTTAACACACTAAACTACTTGTACACTAGACTAGACACTACATAATTTATTTGTACTGCTCCGCTTTCGGATCGTATGTCGCGTTCACTTCTGCTTCTCTAGTTCTAACTAACTCCCTCGATCACAAACCCCCTTATATATACACCCCCAACCCTGATCGAGAACATTCTAGTACATTCTAGAAGCCTACGCAGCAAATGTTCATGCACCTGTCTTGTACGCGTCGTAGTTATTCTTTTGAAGGAGTAAATATGTGTCGCTTTGTTTACTTCTCGCATTACACTGCCCCCGCCTTAGAGACGCTTCGTCTCGGAACGTATCCCTGGTAGGCCCATGCAGGAACCTGCAGTTAGCCCCCCGCTTACAGCGAGACGTGGCGTCAAAATAACAGGGGACCGTCTTCCCGAGTCGACATGGTGCAGGCCCAAAACAGCAGACTAAAACTTCCACTCCGGTATTCTTCAACACTACTTCCAGCATATTCCGGACAACCCTCCAGTCCAGCTGATCTCGTCCAGCACCTAACTTGGGGACAGCTAGCTTCCTGATGTCGAGCTCCAGCAGTCGGTCTCGTAGCCTATGCAAGGTTCGCCATACATTGTGATAACATGGTTTAAGGGACCCGATCTCCTTCGTAACCAGATAAAAGATGTGTCTTACGTTGTCACGTAGTTCCAGAACCTTGCCAATTTCCGGGAGTTGCGCTCTGAGTTGTTCCAAGCGCCCGTACTTCTTCTTGAAAACCGTGGCGATACCTCGTGACATTACCAGGTCGGCGGACACACAATGGGCCAACGAGTATTCTTCAGGTACGCTGAACAAATCCTGTTGTTTTTCACAGGTTACCCCATACCGTGCTTTTCCGGTACCCCCGTAGGCGCTCATAAATTCTTCGAAGGAAAGTTCGTTCTCCTGCGCCAATGTGTTTCTTACTCGGGGAACCTCCGCCTCATCGTGCGACCCCTCATAGGGTGCCAACCGATTGAAGTGCACCACTCTCGGCTTGCCATTTGGTAGTTTGCTTACCCGGTAGACCACGTCATTGATTCGTTTCTTCACAACATAGGGACCTTCCCAATTGGTCTGTAACTTAGGGGACAAACCACGTTTCTTCTGTGGGTTGTACAGCCAAACTCGATCTCCCATTTGGTAGCCACCCTCTTTAGCGTTGATGTCGTAACGCTCTTTGATGCGATCACTGGCGATATTTAGTTGGTACCGGACTTGATCGTGAATTTCGTTCATCCTTTGCCGCATCCGGGAAACGTAATCTTCCCCCGAAACGTCCTCGTCCGGTCTAGCGCCAAAGATTAGATCACAGGGCAGTTTAAGTTCTCGCCCGAACAGGATTTTGGCTGGAGTTTGTCCTGTCGACTCATGAACGGCCGAGCGGTAGGCCATCAGGAAGAACGGCACGTGTTCGTCCCAGTCTCTTTGATGTAACGAGACCATTTTCGCTAGATAGCGGTTGAGGGTGCGATTCATCCGTTCTACCATGCCGTCAGACTGAGGGTGAAGGGCCGTGGTTCTTGTTTTTCGTACCCCAAACTTCTCACATATCCTCCGGAATAGGCCACTCTCAAAGTTTCTTCCTTGATCCGAGTGTAATTCCATGGGTACTCCAAACCGGCAGATCAGCTCCTTCACGAGCACATCGGCCACTGTCTCTGCCTCCTGATTAGGGAGAGCGTACGCTTCTACCCACTTCGTAAAATAGTCCATTACGACCAGGATGTATTTATTCCCCTTTTCGGTCTCAGGGAAGGGTCCTGCTATATCAATAGCGATCCTTTCGAAGGGGCTCCCGACGTTATATTGTTTCATGGGAGCTTTCGGTCGTCTTTGTGGCCCATTACTTGCGAAACATGTAGTACATTTCTTGCACCAGTCCTTCACATCGTCTGAACAATTGATCCAGTAGAATCGCTCTCGTACTTTCTGCAGGGTTTTCTTGATCCCTAAATGTCCACCAGACGACTCGTCGTGAAGGTGCCGCAAGACCTCCGGGATTTTACTGGAGGGAATTACCAACTGCCGTCTTTCCTCCGTCCCGTCTTGGCTCTCCAGTACGCGTTTTAGTAGTCCATCCTCAACCACTAACGAGTCCCACTGTGCCCAATAGCTCTTGAGTTTTGGCGAGCCAGGTGATACCTTTTGCCACTCAGGACGCTCTCTTCCCTCCTTCCAAACCAGGATTTCTTTGAGAACCGGGTCTTTTTCTTGCTCTTGTCGTAACGAGGATGGTGTCCATTCCTCGGCAACCACGGTCGTTCGATAGACTTTCTCGGACTTTCCCTCAGCTCTATGACAATGAGGACACTCATCAGGGCATGGTCTTCTCGAGAGTGCGTCTGCGTTTCCATGACTCTGTCCTGGCCGATGTTCTATGACAAAGTCATACTCCTGGAGCCTCTCAATCCAGCGAGCGATCTGTCCTTCGGGATTCTTAAACTGGAGGAGCCATTTAAGAGCAGCATGATCGGTCCGGATCAAAAACCTCCTTACACACAAGTATTTATGGAAGTGCTCGATGGACTTGACGATGGTCAATAATTCACGCCGGGTGACGCAGTAATTCCTTTCTGGTTTGGAGAGTACCTTGCTGAAGTATCCAAGGACACGTTCTTGTCCCTCCTGACGCTGCGACAGAACACTTCCAATTCCCACATTGCTCGCGTCGGTGTCCAGGATGAACTGTCCTTCTGGCAGAGGAAAACTCAGCACTGGGGCACTGGTCAACTTCTTCTTCAGCTCGTCGAAGGCGGACTGGCATTCCTTATTCCAACAGAAGTTTCGTCCTTCTTCCGTGAGCCTTGTCAACGGCTTAGCGACGTCGGAGAACATCCGGACATAGCGTCGGTAGTACGTGCAGAGTCCTAGAAAACTCCTCAACTGGTGTTTATCTGCCGGTATTGGCCACTCCTTTACCGTACTTGTCTTGTCCGGATCAACGGCGACGCCCTCTCTGCTCACTACGTGCCCTAAGTAAGAGACCTTCCTTCTGAAGAGCTGACATTTCTTCGGGTTCAGTTTCAGCCCCGCACCTCGCAGTCTCTGGAAGACGTCCTCTAAGTTTTTCAGATGTCCTTCGAAGGTCTTGCCCATCACGATGACATCGTCCAAATAGACTAGGCACGTTTTCCATGTCAAACCCATTAGCACGCTCTCCATCAGCCTCTCAAACGTCGCTGGAGCATTACAAAGTCCGAATGGCATGACTGTAAAATGCCACAGGCCGTTACCGAAGGTAAATGCCGTCTTTTCCTTATCGGCAGGGTCCATTTCGACTTGCCAATAGCCGCTTTTTAAATCCAAGGTCGAAAATATCGTGGATCCAGCAAGGGTATCGAGTGTGTCATCGATACGTGGTAGCGGGTAGCTGTCCTTTTTGGTGACACTGTTCACCTGCCGGTAATCTACACAGAATCGAGTAGTCCCATCCTTTTTCTTCACCAGTACTACCGGCGAGGCCCATGGACTGCTTGACGGCTCGATGACCCCATCCCGCTCTAGGTCCCTGATGATTTGCTCGGCTTCCTCCCGTTTGGCCAAGGGTAGTCGTCTTGCTGTTTGTCGAATCGGCCGTGTCTCGCCCGTGTCAATTTTATGTGTCACGACCTTAGTCTTTCCCAGCTTCCCATTCTCGGTGGTAAATATGTCCTGGTACTTATTTATTAATTCGTTGGCCTTTTGTTTCTGTGTGGGCGAGAGAAACGCACTGGTCTGGGAAAGAATTTGTTTCAAGTCCTGCGGAGTGTGTCTGGACCTTTCTTACTCACTAACGCCCCTGACGATGGCCGATGCGGCTATACATGTGCCCAGCTTCATACCCTTCTTGATGGTGACCGGGTACTGATTGATGTTAAGTAGCCGCACAGGCACTTCCCTTGAGAGAGTAACGAGCGCCTTTCCTACCAGTACCCCCCGAGCCAGTCGATTGTCATCGTTTTCTGGTTCGATCACGGCTGGGATTCCTTCTTCCACAACACCCCTCAGACAGGTAGAGGTGATCGTTTCGCTTCGTTCCGGGAGAATCACATCTTCTGCCATTATTACGTCTAACACAAAGTTATCACGATTGTGTAGCAGTAATTCTTCTTGACCGATCCTCAACACTCGGTGTCCGAAATCCAACTGGAATCCATGATTCCTCATGACGTCCATCCCCAGTATGACGTCTTCCTCAATTTCGGCTATGAGAACAGGATGGTCAAACTTTACTCGTCCCAACGTCATGCTAACCGTTGCTTCACCGTGTATTACTGCCTTCTCCCCAGTGGCAGTTCTTAATTGCCACCTACTTGGCCTAATCTTCCTACGGTCCCTCACAACTTCCGAGCGTACGATCGTCTTCGTAGCTCCCGTGTCCACAAGCATGGCGTGGGATCTCCCGTCGATAGTGCCATCGACGTACGCGCTCCCCAATTGGTGAGAAAACGAGGCTATACTGGCCCGGGGGTTTCCACTGCTACGGGTCGACGTTCCCCCTTTCTTATCGACCCGCATTAGTTTTCCTGGGTCTTTGCCGGCGCCGCTGTTCTAGGCCGCTTGCAAGAACTCTTCACATGGCCCACTTCGCCACAGTTCCAACAGCGAACTACCTTCTTCTTCGCTGACAGCACCTCCATGATCTGCTGTAGGACCCTTTCCACGAGTTTTTCAGTGTCTACTTCCTCTGTAACCGCTCGAACACGGCCGTGACCACGGGAGGCTTCCATGGCTGCATCATGCTCCAGTGCGATGGCGAGCGCGTCCATTAATGTTTTCGGTCGAGCTAGTCTCAGGGCCCTCTGCAGTTCCTGGTCCCGCAGCCCGCTCACGAACGTCTGCACTGCGAGGCACTCCATCATCTGTTCCGGTGCCGTGGGATACGCCAACCTCACTAGTATGGCTACGTCCGCTTCGAACTCCTGCAGGGTCTCGTTCGATCTCTGACGGCGATTGGACATCTGGGATTGATGGACTTGCTCCAGATGTGTTTGGCCGAACCGCATTTCCAGTCGCCTCAGCAGCTCATTGTAATTCCCGGCTTCTTCGGTGGATAGCGTCTGGAGAACTTCCAACGCCTCTCCACGTAAGGCTACCGTTAGGGAAACAGCTTTCTCGTGAGGGGACCAAGCATTAGCCTCCGCTGCCGCCTCAAACTGCTTCTTGTAACTGGCCCACGGAATTTTTCCGTCGAACGTTGGGGGCGTCACTCGATTGGTGCATATCGAGTTCTGTTGAACGACCGCCTTTATTTCTTCCTTCGTCTCGCCGCTACTGACTCGCCTTAGTCGTTCTTCCAACTGCTTCGTCTTCGGTTTAATTTCGTCTTCTTTTCCCTCGCCGCTACTGACTTGTTCTAGTCGTTCTTCCAACTGCTTGATCTTCTCTTCAATCTCCTTACGCTGAGCTTCCATCTGGTCGGTTATCTCTTCCCTCTGGGCGGCGATTTGAGCAGAAATATCTTCCCTCTGGGCGGCGATTTCTTCCCTCTGGGCAGCAATTTGAGCAGTGATGTCTTCCCTCTGGGCAGCGATTTGAGCAGTGATGTCTTCCCTCTGAGCGACGATTTGAGCAGTGATGTCTTCCCTCTGATCGGCGATTTCTTCCCTCTGGGCAGCGATTTCTTCCCTCTGGGCGGCGATTTGAGCAGTGATGTCTTCCCTCTGGGCGGCGCTTTCTTCCCTCTGGGCGGCGATTTGAGCAGTGATGTCTTCCCTCTGGGCGGCAATTTCTTCCCTCTGGGCGGCAATTTCTTCCCTCTGGGCGGCGATTTGCTTCGTGATGTCATCGTCTTCGAACTCGAAAACTTCCGGGTCCTGGCCATTTTCTTTCAAAAATGCCGAGAGTCGGTCCTGGAGTTCGGTCTTCCTCCCTCCTGTTTCCAATTCCCGTTCCTCGAGTTCTTTTTTTAACTCGGCCACTTTTAGTTCGCGTAACTTCTTCATGATCCGCTCTTCTGACACCAATGTAACGTTTATTTTATAATTTATTTAGATTAATTGAACACTAATTTATTTAACACACTAAACTACTTGTACACTAGACTAGACACTACATAATTTATTTGTACTGCTCCGCTTTCGGATCGTATGTCGCGTTCACTTCTGCTTCTCTAGTTCTAACTAACTCCCTCGATCACAAACCCCCTTATATATACACCCCCAACCCTGATCGAGAACATTCTAGTACATTCTAGAAGCCTACGCAGCAAATGTTCATGCACCTGTCTTGTACGCGTCGTAGTTATTCTTTTGAAGGAGTAAACATGTGTCGCTTTGTTTACTTCTCGCATTACACTATAGAGGTTGAACTTGGAAATGCGAGTTTCCACATTTGCACATTTGAAGCTTAACTAAACTCGATGTTGAAATTCAATACTTTCCAAATTTTTTTTAACAAATAGTTTAACTCCTTGTCTTTAAAATGGTGTTAGTTAGGTTTCTTAATTATTATAAACAAATTAGCTGTGAATTTAAAAAAAAATGGCTAACTTTGCCCTAAATTGATTTAGGACAATTATTTTTGTTTTAAAATAAAGATAAAAATACCAGCTCTTCAAATATGTATAAATCGTTTTGCTGTAGATAATATCAATAAAGTTATTCTAATTGTTTAAACACTAAAAATGATCATGGTTTTGTAATGATTTTTAACAACAGTTATAATTAATTTTTTCGATATTAGATAATTAAATTTGATGAAATAACTCTTCTTCTTTCTTTCGGTACCCGTAGAATTATTGTATCATTAATATTCTGCGCATAGTGATAAATGATAACACAAAAAAAGTCCTCTGGGATAAACAACTACAATTTTCCAAAAATTATTCAATGAATCCTTTTCAAATTTTTACCACATATTAAGACACAATATTTTACGTAATTTCAAAGTTGTATGTTGATTTTTACAATATCTATTGTTAATTAAAAATAATTCATATTTTTACCTTTATTTACAATTATCTAGGCAACAAAACATTAAATCATGTTATATAAACCGTCGTTTTGAAGATTTTTCTATTCCCTACAAGATCGTACCTTTGAATTATTCATCGGATTCTAAGATTTTTTCAGGGAAACAAAAATGCAAAAAAAACACGGTTTTCGTTTTTCGGCCTATAATAATTGTTAATAATTCAACAATAGCACAAAATTTTTGGTCGCTAACATATATGTCTTACTCCTGTAAACCCATTTTACATGAATAATTGCTTGGTTAATACCTGGGTGAGTGAGTGTCACGAAAAAATCTTATTTCCCTGGTCTAATAGTGGTCGACAAATATTCCACATTCCGCTTCGTATACTATATCCATATGGATCTATCTATAGAATACTAGAATAATAATGAAATTTAGATTTCCTGGAAGTCGGGGGACACTCCCGAAAGTTCGAGAACGATGAGAGTGTTCCGGAATCTCTATTCGGCAAGATAAAAACAAGGCCGACAGCTAAAGGAGGGCAGTCATAAAATCAGAGTCGTAAAATAATGACAAACTGTCGACCGGATCGGCAGTGAGCAAATATAGTTAAATAAATAGTTGTTAATATAAATTAGATAATTGTTAGATTATATGAATTATACAAGTGTTAGTAGTTAAAATAAATAAATTAAGACTCAATGTCAAGTGTTTAATAACAGTTAAAACGTTACAAGTTACAATACTATTTGGGTAAAACGTTGAAAAGGTGTAAGAAACGCTCAACAGCAGTTTAGTAAAGGTTTAATTTGTATATTTTGTACAGATTTTATAAATTTGTTTATAAATTGAATAAAACTTCTACATTAAACATCTTGATAAATTAGAGTATTAATTGATTTAGGTAATATCTCTAGTGTCTCCGAATAACGAGCGTCTTGTGTAAGTTGAATGGACAGGCTGCTTGTTCCGCTGCGAAAATATTCACTTGGTATTAATGCAATTGATTCGTTGTGTTAGAAAATAGAGCATTTCAGTATTTCGAGAAAAATGAGATTGGATATTTACTATAGGTTTGGTCCAAAAAATACCTAAATTAGTACTAAATCAGACGAAGCGTTCGCAGAAGTATTTCAGTATACCAACAATCGTTGAATTGATCCCAAGACTACTTACCATTGTGTTCCAACATACGATGGACTATTTGAAAACCAATTCAGGGACGGTGAAATTAGTTCTTGGTTCGGAGCAAGAACGAGAATAGGAACTGTCGTGTAACAAAGCAACACAAATAGACATAACGTAACGTTATGTCTTTTTTTTTTTTCGTTTAAGTATATGTATTTTGTTTAAGCCTAAAGCAAAACAAAACCTTCCAAAGTCAGTTTTTGCTACACCTTATGAATTGGAGACAAATCCCGAAAGTGGAAATTTGGACAGAATAGGATTAGCTGCTTGGTTTTGTACGTATTAAAGTAAATGATATGAGTAGCAATGTTTATATTGACGAAGGTGACTACTTGGATCCTGAATTAAGTCAGGAAGAGAATTTATTGAGCATGTTAAGCTCTTTAATAAGATTTTGAGGTTATGTTCTTTGGAATCCCTTTAAACAGAACCCGTTCCATTTCCAATAAAACTTCAGAACTAATCGTTGAATAAATACTTTGTTGGCACATGCGCACTAAAAAAGTCATTACTGGACTTGGGACAGTTCGTAAAGTAGGTACTTGGTGGAACAAACCATGTACTGATGTATTTGAAAAAAAAGAACTGTTTTTTTTAACAGTTTCTTAGCAGTTAACAGTTTCTATTAGCAGCCTAATTTAACTTTCAGCAACTTCAAAACGTAAATTTTTGATATCGTCCTTTTTTCTAACACAACATACTACATACAAAGCGTTCTTACCTATAATAAACGGTAACGACTTTAAGATTATCTGGCCTCTTGAATGCCAAAACTTGCAAACCACTAACTGCAACATTTGTAGTGACATTTAACCGAATAGAACCAGGTGTTACAAACTTCGAAAAGTGTCCTAGAACATAAAACATTGGTTGCTTGTAGAATTCCGTTTGTCCCTCATTAAGAACAACTGCGGCATCAGACAGAAGATTTATATAAGTAAATCCTCCCGTAGAGTTTAGTACCATGTTCCAATCGACCCATCCACCATAACCATATTTAAGATCCTGAAAATAGGTTTAAGTTGAATGAGGTAGGTTGATTGTATAAGATCTTACGAGAATTATATTTTCGGCATATTGTGCTGCTCTGTCCCAACTACCTAGGAGGGGCGTACTTTTAAAATGACCTGTAACATTCCAAATTAAATTCATTTTTGTCTTAGGAGTCTTCCTTAAACTACGTCAGGGGTTATTCAGCGATTTGAAAAAATGAAATAGGTAATCTGATAATGGAATTATTGCAATAACATTTTAAACATGTACAATCTAACTTTTTAACTTGAATATTTGCTTAATTTAACTTTGCTCTAAGCGACTTATTTTCAACTAGAGTTTCTATAACTCGAATTTTTTGAGTAGCATTTTTCCCTAACCCGAAGTAAGGATGGCTGATTTTTTCACTAAAATCCTGCCGTTAATCCTTCTTTCTTTAAATTTCATTTACCGTTAGGTAAGATACCTAAATTATGTACACATATATATGTATTGTTGACATGCAATAGAATAGGGCCAAGTACAGCAGCCGGCCAATGGAAATTTGTGACTGCCGATTCTTGAACGCTAAGAAGTATGAAGTATATTTTGTTCTGTTATCCATGACCATGTTCCTTGTGATTTTTAATCTTAATGAAACTCCGCACGCGTGTTGTAATCTACATTTAATACATTTAATACATTTAAGCTGGTTATCTCCCAACATTTTGATGTTGGGATATATGCATTATTATTTTTCACTTTCGTAAAAATGCTTACTTCGACTTCGATTTATTTGAAACTTTTACCAATTGTTAGGGTGAAGCGCATTAATGAAGTTCAGAGAGTTTCAGTCCATTACTAGAAACTTTCTGAAATAAGACTTGTGTTTCACCTCTAATGAATTGAAACTCATGCTGCGCTCATTTAAAAAAATGCGTAAATAGGTACCTACTACAATTCCAATTTAGTTAAAACTCCACATAAACATTACCGGAAGTACAATAAGACATCAAGCAAGTTAAGCAGGTACGTTTCGTGGAATTAGAATTTAAAAAATTCGTAAAAGCGATTTCTGCAACTCCGATTTCTTTGAAACTTTTACCATTTGTTAAAGGAAGTACATTTACGATGCTTAACGGCTTTCTGCTCATTATCCACCAAATATTTCGAAAAAAAAACACGGTTTCGTCACGAATGATTCCAAACTCATGCTTAACACAGTTTTAATAATTCGTAAAACAGGCACTTCAACTCAAATTCAGTTGAAACTCCACATATGTGTTTGCCACGTTCCCAATGCCTTTCTTTTTCGCTTCGGTAGGTATAGTCTTTACGAAACCAATGTTATCTACCTATGTTTCTTGGTATTTCCAAAAACTTGTAAAATCGCTTAGGTACTGCGAATTCGACATAATTAAAACTTATATCAACCGTCAAGATGAAACACATTTACGAAATTCAGAAAGTTTTTGTTGATCACCTAGACAAAAACGGATACTGTAACCCCCCGATACAGTTAAAATTTCACATAAATACTAATTAATGTATATTTACAAGGTTAAGTAAGTTTCAAGCCATTATCTATTGAACGGTACAAAATACGAATGAGCATTTTTCGTTCCAGTAATCTAGGTTCCTTGTGATTTTCAAAAGTATTCAAATAAATAAGAGAAAACTATGCCGCAAGATAGATGGGAGATTAATCTTAAATGCGTTTAGCAAAAGAAAAGGCTAAAAATGGATAACATTCTTAGTAGCGATTTTAGTGCAAATATATCTTGCAAGCGATAATTGAAAATGATTCTGATTTTGAGATTAATCCCAGTCATTGTTTTATTTGAACCATAAAATCGTAAAAGTGATTTTTCCACATCATTGAAAAAGCTGTAAGTCGTAGGGAGAGGTGATGTGAAGTAAAAAAGAAACAAAAAAAATTGAAATTTGTTACATTAAAATCGGTCAACAAATAAACAAGTTATTAAAAACACATAAAAAATACGCTATATATTCAACATGGAAACTCGCACTCCCAAGTTCAAAAGCTATACGTTTAATCTATGTAAAATAATCATTTATTTATTTAAATGAAGATCTTAGAATTATGAATCAGAGAAAATTAAAATTGTACCTATCTGTTTTCTTATTAATAATCAGAATATCTTTGTTATTTTTAGGGATAGATTTTTTATAAACTACATTGAAAAGCTGATTGAAAACACGAATTTAATAAACAAAGGAAATTCCCTAATCCTAAATCCATAGAAGTTGAGATAGCAATTAATTTTTTAAAAAACCGCAGTGCCATTGTTTATAACAATGCGCCAAAACGATATTGTACAAAAGAACAACAAAACTTCATGTTTTTTTAGTGAATTTTTATTCTGTTAATTCATTCAATTTTGATGTGGTTTTTTGTGCCATCAGCTTTTTTAAACGGTTTATCTAACTATTGTTACATTCAGACAGTTAATTTTCGAAATATTTTCCAATAATATTAACACTACATTAATAATAATGTAACGAAACGGCTCGCCGCGAGATAAACACGCCGGGAGCTACCCAAATTCGACGTATTAGTGATCCCTAGAATCGTGGACGGTTCGAACAGACGAGATTATTCTCGACGCTTCGATGCGATAACGGATTCCTCGAAAATCGGGAATATTCCAGCAACTATCGTGAAAGTTCGAGAAGGTTCATACCTGCGTATAAGAGTAATGCCGGATCCGAGGCGAGTTAGTTGAAGAATCGGAGTGTAAACATTTCGGGCGACGAACGAAGAGGCCGCCCGCTAAATAAATAAATATCTGTGTGTGAAATAAATTAAGTGTTAAGAGTTAGAAATAAATTAATTAGGAAAATTCGCACAGTGTTTAGTTTTAGTAAATTATTAAAAACGTTACAATAATTTCAATTAGAGCGCATTGCACAACAAGAGCCATTAAAAATGGCATTTGCAGTTAAAAAACCGTAAAAAAACTAATTATGCAACGTAATTTTTCTTGTATTTAGAGTTATTGTACCAGAATTTTTCTCTACGAGGTACTTACTTCCGCTTATTATTATTTTGTACCTAATACAGTTGTACCCTAAAATATTGGATGGTTTTCATAAAAAAAACACACTAAAGATGATTTTAAGAAATATGCAAACAATGCAATAAAACATACACTTTTTCGGAGGCTGGGGGTTGTTACACAAGGGTAAAAATATACTACACGGTATTTAATATTATTTTATAATAAAGCTTACTCTCAAATATTATAGAAAGTCCTATGGCCCAGAACAATGCAATAAGGGTTGTATTACTATTAGAAGATTTCCTTTTTTTTAATTCGTGTTTTGCAATCAGATTGTCAATCCCGTTTAACAATATATTTATATTTCAAAATAACAAAGATATTCTAATTACAATATTTATAGGAAAAAATGGGTAAAATTTTACTTTTTTTTAATGCACACCCCAGGGGACTATGGTCACGTCAGGAGACTAGGGTCTCCGATCTATATAAACAAATGAGTGCTTTATATAGTTAATAAATGGCGATGAGTAACATCGTAAGACTCTCTCATATGGCCGGACAAAATATTCATGATAACATTATCACCGTTTTATAAAATAATTTAGTATTGAATATTAACATTTTCTTTTATTTGTAAATAGTATTTCATTTGGTTGTTTGTTAGATGGCAAAGGTTTTTGAAAAATGTTTTTGCATATTACCGTTGATTGAAGAATGTTTCATAATTATAATAATTAATAATAATAACATTCTTCAATCAACGATATTACTAACTTTATCAAAACGATAAATAAATTCACTTAAGTATGTAACATAACAACAACAAATTTCAATGCACATACTTCGAAATGAGAATCCCATCATCGACTTGGAATAATTAAAAACAAACTTTACTTGGTGGAGTGATGAAATACAACTGAACTTACAACATTACTTGGTGGAGGTGTATTAGTTAGACTGAACAATTACTCTGATGCACTTAAGGAAGTGCCCTTTAGGACAGTTTTAGGAAAAAATATTTGGAATAAAAATTGTACACATTTAGTATGTTAATTTAAATATAAAGTTTAGTGAAAACATTCAAATCATTTTTGAAAACAAATTGAGAGACTAAAAATGTTCAAGAGCAAAGTGCACTTTAGGTAGGTTTTAAAAAAATATGTTTCAAATAAAAGTTGTAGCCATTAGTGAGTTCGGTTTGCGCTTAACTAATCCTGATGAAATTTATTTGGTCGCGAGTTTTCAGAAGACCCAGCAACCCAGCATAAATACATAATTTCAACTTTCCACAATTTATAGTTTCTGAGAAAACGTTGACTACATACACCATACATACACACACATACATACATAGATACATACATACAGACACACACAGACATGTTTCCAAAAACATGTTTTTCGAACTCAAGGGACCTCAAAACGTTCAGAAATGCCAATATCTCAAATTTCGAAAATCAGCACGGTTACAATACTTTCTCTTATATGTTATATGAGAAATAAAAATATAGAGGTTGAACTTGGAAATGCGAGTTTCCAACTATTTTTTTTTTTTGTATTAAAAATTGGCAACTGTGGAAGTGGTTAAAGTTGGCCATTTTTACCCTAGTGGGATGAATAAATAAAATTTTGCAAAACAATTCAACTTAAAGTGCCTATGTTTTACGAACTATTTAAGTATGAGAATACCCACATCAGATTGCTTATTTAATTTTAGATATTTATTTCAGCGTTATAACACTAACGAAATAAGCCCATTTTTCATGTTATTTTTTGAAATAACTTTTTTATCTATCATTTTATTTATTTTTTTATATATATTTTATCTATCTTTTTTTTATCTTTGTGTTTTTATTTCACATAAGTCTTCTGTACACTACTCCCCCAACGTCTAATAGCTATTCCAATATTTTTTTAAACGGACTCTTTTACGATGATGTTGTTATTTCTATACCGTTTCTACTATCGCCTACCAGACATTTTTGCAAAAAATTGGTACTAAGAATCCTTTCTCTCTCGAATGACATGTGCATTGAGCTACTAGTAAACTACACGTGTTACATCTATACATTTTCTCACTTTTCAAAAATTCAGAAAAATACATGATTGTTTAGTAATTTAGTTCAACTTAATATAAATTTTAGAGTTTTGCATTCCAAGTTATTTTTCATTTCAAAATATGTGAAGAATTTTTTTAAATTTTTAATCACATAATCACACATTTAATCACGTTTTTCGTCTCACTTAAACACAAAGTTTTAGTAAGGCAAACTGGTTGCGGCACCATCAAAACATGTCTGCTTCACCTATGCGTTCATAATACAGGACATTCATCTATTCGTTATTTCATGTTCTGAATGTTGGGTTTTTTTACTTTAAACCTAGTATTCACTCGTATTTCATATTCACAGTAGTAGAGCGTGAGCAAGTTTTTTCAGTATAATAATTATTTTCACAAAGTGGTGATTTCGTAAGATAAATTATATGCCCTTCCTTCCTAGAGACAACTTTCGAACAAAAAGTTCGAAAGAACAAAAATAGATAATTTAAGGATAGCCCCTTACTATGAAATAACAGGAACAGTTATACCAACGCGGTTATGCCTTACCGGCATCGAATTAAGTACAACCAAAAACAACGTTGGCTTCAATTCTTCTTGAGTATGTTCAGTTGTCATTAATATTACGTTAATGTAATTTAAATATTTACATGCTTCAGAAGAGATGATAAAGGTGTCCTTTTTCTCAGTTTTCGCTAAGTTGCGCACTTCAGGGTCCATGGCATAGTCTGCATACCAGTGAGTAGCAACACCGTCGATATATTTAAGAGCATCTTCATTATTTAACAACTGGAATTATAACTCAAATTTGTACTGTCAACGGATGTTGATAATAACGAATTTGGCAATTGCACATACCCATGGCACATCAAATGGCAATATGTTCATGTTTTCATCATGGATCATAAGGTTAATGTGGCTGTGTAATGTAGAATTCTTTAAAGATGGACCGATATTTTCAGCAATCCATTTGCCCTAAAAATAAATGTTGCCACTAAATGTGTTGCTTACATAGATATTATTTTTATTATACCTGATCGCTTGTGGTCCACCCCATATTGTTTACTCTATTGTTTGTATTGAATCCATTAATAGGTTCGTTACCGGTCGTCAAACCCCAAAAAGGGATATCATGTTCCAGGTAGGCATCGAAGAATTTGATAAAGTAATTGGCCCAAATTTGATAATTTTCTGGTTTCAAAATCGAGAATCCTTTAGACCAGATAGGGCTAGATTTCATCCATGGCGGAGCCGTCCAGGCACTTGCGAAGAGGTTCAAAGTGTTATTACCTCGGAGGGCTTTCGCCCTTTTGATCATCCCAATCTGAAATTATTTTTTTTATTAAATGTAATGTTACCAAACAGATGAAGTAAGAGAGAAAACTTTCTTCAAAAATAGTCATCGACATAATTTTAACATTTTTAATAAATACCTAAATAATATCATTAATAAGATATTTGTTGTACTATTGGATATGAATGATAAATTTTACTAACATTTTTGGAAAAATCGTCTCTGAAGGATACTAGGATACTTTCTTTTTTTTTAATTTTCTCTAAATCCTTTCAAAGATGTTTCCTAAAATTTAAACATCTGTTGTACCATTGAATATGTATAATTATGGTTAACAAAATTTTTAGCTAAATCTTTTCTGAGGGCACTTTAGATCTGTCATCTTTCGGTTTTTTTTTAAATTTCATGACATCTACTCCAAAGTTCATTTAAATTTTGCATATTTATTCTACTTACAGAATAAGAATAATGCAGAATCTGTATGTATAATAAAGTTTAATACCATTTTCGGCCAACTCTTTTTAGAAGGGCACTTTATACTAAGTTTTCGTTGTTTCCAATGTTTCCATGGTATACCAATACTTATCAAGTGTTTTAAAGCTGTATTCATTTTCGGATATGGCGCAAAGGAATAATATTTGCGTTTAGATTCAATACTATTTTTACAAAGCCTGGCAAGTGAGATTATTTCCATGTTTAAATGTATTAGATATAACCGATATAACAGAGAATTGGAACGAATGCAGGCGAGCCGAGAGGTGACTAGTTCCTAGTGGCTAAGTGTCCTTTACAGAAAGAACGCTTCTATACTCGGATCGCCCAACAGAGAGAAATAACACGTGAACATCACGCATTGTTTTCACCTCAAATTATGCTTGAAGGGCGCGAAACGGGCTGTGTTTGTCGTCACATAGGCGTAACAAGTAGGGATTAAAATAATGATATAAATAATGTATGAGATTGTCATAAAATAAATTAAAAAAAAAATAAATTAAAACTGAATTCAGTAATATATTATTATTAAAAGAAATGTAAAACATACTACACAATAAAAAAATTATTCTTGAAAAACATTAAACGCCACATGAAAAAACGCCGCTGCAACGAATGCACGTGCAACGTGTAAGCCGGCACAGAAACGCCTGTTCACGTGATTTTATGACTCTCTGTGTTGGCCGATCCGAGTTTAGTATGATCGATCTCATTCTGAAAGTTTCACGACTATATATACCTAATAGGAGATAAAAAGGGCCGTGATAGCGAGAGGTTGTCGAATACGAGTTTAGTGTGTATCATAAAACCAGTGCGCGAAGACAAATAAAGGATACAATAAATTAGGTATAAGGTGAGAGATCGTAATAAGTAGTGTTAAATAAATTAGCCACAAATAATTAGTGCAGTGTATTTATTTGGACCCAAAAAAACGTTACCTGGTGGGGAATGAACTCAAAATGGTGTCACAATTTCAGTAACTAGATTTAAAAAATGTCTTCCGACTGCAACTAGGATAAGCAGTTAAACTTATCCAGATTGTCGCAGGTTGCTGTCTGTTAAATTAAAATAAAAGTAGAACCTAATGAATACTGATTAGAATAATGGTCAAAAATATACTACAATTGGGCGAATAAGTTAAGCCGCGAAAATTCCTCGCTGCGACCATTTAATGAGTTTATTAAAAAAGAACTAGCTTTGGAGGAATATGTATCTAAATGCTAATAAAATCTAAGTGGACGTCTAAAAATGAATTAAATTAATTTGGCTTTCGGGCAGGGCTCGCGAATCTGAGAATATTCTAGCGAGAAGTATTTTTAATATTTTAGATCAAAAACATATTGTAACGCGAAATGTAAACATCAGCATGAAGGGTGCTCCTTCTTATCTGATGCAGGCGGCGCAGTTTAAAGGGGCCTATAAAACCTTCTCGAACAATCAGGAAACGTCCAATAAATAAGTAAATAATTATCCAGTAGGTTCCCGAAAACATTATTGGGGCTATAAATTACGAAACGGTGTGGTCGGAGGCAAGAGTAGACCAGAAGCCGTCGTCAGTGAAAAAGTGCGATGAGTGTATACTTTAACCAGTAGCAATTGAAACACACTACAAAATCTGAATTTACCGAGGATATTCGAAAAGAGCCCGTTATCTCTATACAAAACACATGGGACTTATTTCTTTGCTTATTCAGAAACGCACTGGTATATTTTAAAATGCAGGTGTACGTATTCGTGCAGTCGCCCAAGTGAAATCGTATGTGTGAATGTATGGTTATCTAAAGAGAAAGAATTAAAGGGTCCATTGGGTCGTAAAATTTTTTTTACCACCGCGGCATTTCGTTTGTGTCTTCTTCGTCTTCTTTGGAGCAGGTGTTCTTCTTCTTCGGCATTTATACTCGAGAAGCAGTGGTGTGTGTATGTGTGTGCCATTTATTTATACTATTTGAAAGTGAATTCATTGTTAGAGTTATTATGCCTAATGATACGCCCATGGACGACGGGGCGGCACCACTTAAAAAGCCATTAAGTGTTTTTGTTACCGTTCCAGTTCGGATTGGACAAAGTATACAAACAAATTATCGCGTTAAGTGTGTAATATAAATTAATTAGTTAACGAATAGACTAAATGAATTAAGTAGTGTTAAGAACTGTATAAATAAGTTGGAATATACGCATGTTACAATATGTATCATATAACTCAAACAATGTACCTAATCGTTACACCGGTTTGCAGAAAAACATTAAAATATCTCAAAAAGCTACTCTTGCTTGACCCGCTTGTGGTAGGTATCTATTATATTAACCTTGTTACCTAAATTTCGATTTAGTGATCTACATCTACGCCTTGATATTAGTGATTGTAGAAAGTGTGTTGATCACAGTGCTCTGTTGATCAATTCTGTTACTAGTTTTTTAACATTAATATTCTTTATAAACATACATACTTTATAAGTATGTATAAGTACACAATAGTAATCAAATATATCTGCCAAACGAAAAATCCATTAATAGACCCATTTATCCAATGACCAATTTATGAATTAATCTGAAAACGTTCAATAAAATGACTAATCTCGCGCTGACTATTTATTCTTTCCGTTATCAGTTGACTGTTCAACTTAAATCTCCTGATCTCATTTTACTTTTATGATACCAGTGTGATACTGAGGATTATTTAAAAATGTATTGATTTTACTGCACCTTTTGAATGTGTTGTTTTTCTTATTAAAATTTAATATTGTTTATAAATACATACTTTGTAAGTAAAATCTTCTTCTTGCAAGGCGAAGTATTCCAATTCAGTGTCCCCATCATGATCATCCAGTGAATAAGGTCTCGGTGAAAAATCTGTTCCGCCAACTGGAACCCTGCATAGGCTGTATCCGATCCCATCTTCACCGAAATAACTCTCCAACAATTTATTCTGCGCCTCCTCTGGTAAACTCAATATATTCATACCTGTGGCATCGGTGAAGGCCCCACCAAATCCAATGATGGTCTGGTAGACCTCTTCATTGACTGTGATTTTCACAGCAGAATCGTCTATTTCACCTTCGAATTGCACATTAACAACATTGAAACCTGGCTTTGAATCACTCGTCGTATATACTTTTATATTAGAAGCCGTCAAGTCGTCCAGACCCGGTACAGTATCGCAATGGGTAGAATTGCAAATACAGACGTAGCCATTTTCTGTTTGGAGTTTGTTACAGGCATAGATGTGCCCTAACAAGTAGAGAAATATCACAACTTTCAACATGGTATTACCTGTGGTATTACTGGCGAGAGATTCATTGGCACATAATTAATAAATAGGTACATATTTAATCTTATCGTTTAAGTGCTACTTGATATGAGTTATTATGAACCTACTTAATAATTTTTTTCTAGTATAGGTGTTATAGATCTATAATTATTATAGTAATAAAGTAATAGAAACTCTGTTAGTTAATAAATGATTTAATAATATTGAAATAAGATATTGTCAAAAAATGATTAAGTAGAAGTCACTAACCAAAATTTAAATAAACAACAATATGTATTGTATTATCATTACTTCTGCGCACAGGTCAAGTAAAACAACTTTCGATGCACGTCATTAATGAGGAGACAGACATTGTTGCCCAAAGTTACCAAATAAAAATAATATCGAATATAAGTAACTTTAACCTTACGTTTTAGTCCAAGAGCTAGCTACATAAAACAGTATCGATAAGGTATACTTTAACCACTAGCAATTGGAACACTTAATAAAATCTGAATTTACCAAGGGCATTCGAAAAGAGCCCGTTGTCTTTATCCAAACCATGGGACTTATCTTTTTGCTTATTCAGAAACGCCCTGGTATTTTTAAAAATGCAGGTGTTCAGTTGCCCAAGTGAAATCATATATGTGAATGTATGGATATGTACAGATAAAGAACTAGAGGGTCCATTGGACCGCAAATATTTTTTTACGGCACCGGCACTCCGTTTATATTCTCTTCTTCTTCCAAGGTGCAGGTGTGTACAGTCGATCAGTGAAATCGTGTACGATGAAGTATGCGAGACTCTACGGATACTGGATATGGATCCACTGGACCATAACACAGCGGCCACGTGTGCTTTCCTTGTGATCTCTTCTTCCGCACTTATTATACTCGAGCAGTGGTGTGTGAATGTGTGTGCCATTTGTTTGTGCGATTTGGAAGTGAATTGGTTGTTAGAGTTATTATCCGTAATGATACGCCCATGGAGGACAAGGCGGCATCGGCAAATGGCTATTTTGTCGGTTTGCATAGGCCGGATTTGTAAATGGTGGCCAATTTTCCACGTCGGAAAAACATGCCCGATAAGTTACACGCGTGAAATTTTTTTTGAGGCATTGTATAGACCTTGACTAAGAGCGGTGTAACAGTGGCAGAACGTTAGCAGGTCGGAACACCCTCGGCAGAAATGAATCAAAGTCGCGGAAAATTGCCGTGTTAAAACCGATAAGGTACACGTGAAAAACTTTTTTCCGTACATCCTTTGAGCCCCAAGGAAGAGCGGTGCGATAGTGGCAGAACATTAGCAGGTCGGAAAACCCTTGGCAGAGGGTCATGAAAAACGCCCTGTAGGAACTACACGGAACGCCCTGTAGGCTGTAGGAACTGAAATTCATGAGTGACATGACAAACGCCATGTAGTTACTACATGGCGTAGTCAAGGACTATGCATTTTTCATTTTTACCCTCTTTTAAATATGTATGTACTATTTTCATATAGGACCCTAAAAATTGTTTAATAGCGGGGTTATTATTATTTTCCAAAGGAGATCTTATGGAATGAAAAAATAAATCGGTATAATCCAATCCTAATTGAACATATAAGTTCAATAAGGAATTGCTAAAATGATAATTTAATTGAATTATTGTATTGATATAGTTTTGTTCAAAATGTACATGGCTTTTAAACTGCGTGTAATAATTGTTACCCCATAAATACCCCATTTTTCAGTTTGAATTTAAGTCAATTGCATACATATTCATCATCGGAGTTAACGGCTTGTTTATTCTTTCAGAACACATATTTAGAGTTGGAAATATCAAAGAAAGGGTTTAAATTCCTAATAAAAGTGAAAGTAGCATAGGCTATTTTAAAGTCTATTAATTTTTAAACATCTGTATAAAAAGTAAAGCATCAGCCACTGAGACACTAAAAATTTGTTAACATACTTATAGTGAAAAACAGTTCTAAGCATTTTAATTGCAGGAT
Source organism: Cryptocephalus moraei (assembly GCA_946251905.1). Taxonomy (NCBI): domain Eukaryota; kingdom Metazoa; phylum Arthropoda; class Insecta; order Coleoptera; family Chrysomelidae; genus Cryptocephalus; species Cryptocephalus moraei. The sequence goes on along the minus strand of OX276454.1, from coordinate 32,029,004 downwards.
ACATTTACGAATATGCGCATATTTACAACCTAAAAGAACACAAAAATAACAAAGAAAATAAAGGTTAAAACAGAAATAAACCCCTGTAATTACAATACTAGGCATTGGTCGGACGATTTCGAAGTGCAGTACGTCTCTGGTTGGGCCAAGAAATTACCTCACTTGTTGGCACACGGTTCTCTATACAAAAGCAGTGTACAGAAGTCAAGGTAATGTGCACTCCATGCACTCAAAGCGAAGAAGCGAGGAGCGGGACGTTTAAAAATTGTGATTCAAACAGAGTTAAAAATAAATTAGTGTAGTGCGTTAATTAACGCTTTTAATTAATTACAGTGCCGCAAATAAACTAGTTCTTAATAAAAACATAGTGCACGGCCTTTGCTTAACTTAGGTGCTGAGAGTATTTTTGGAAAAACCTACAAATATTTTAGGATCTCAGAAAGAAGTCGAAAATATTGCAGTTTTGCAATTTTGGAATATATTAAATATTAAATTCGTAATAAGTAATAAGCGGCCTATATCTAATTAATAATGTATGTACATATATACAATAGTATGTCGTACATAATACGATATGATTCATGTGGTATACATAATTCTGAAGAAACTGGCCATAGGAAATACAGCTAATATTTTCCACCTCTTCTGTACTAACATTTAAGAATTTTCTTGGCATAATCATTCATTTATGTCAACCTGAAAACCCGAGTAATTGAATTTGGACCAGTTTGAAAAAATGAAATGACTTGTTAATTACATAGGTATGTTGAAATTGTTTAATGAAGTCTGAATTAAATTTCAATTTAATAATTTCCAAAACATATGCGTTAAAATCGAGAATGTAATAGATAGGTAGAATAGGAAATCAAATATTTAAATGTTAGTACAGAGGAAGTGAAAAATATAAACGTAGGATTTCCAATGACCACTTTTCCCAGAATCATACTGAATTTAATGTTATTAATATTTTTAAAATACTGTAAAGAAAAGTCCGGCCTTAAAATAAACACAAGTCGGGAAGTGTCCGTTCGGCGAACCGATTTCAGTTCTTGGAGTTCGAGACCGGTCGGGTGGCTCCGGAAAGTTCTATATCCTTCGACAGCGACGAGAATATTCCTGAAGCGGTATGCGGCTAGATAAAAGCAAACCTCCAGATCGAAAGAGGGGTCGTCATAAACAGGGAACGCGACGAATATTATTGACCTGAGCGGCCGTTCGCAAAAGATAAATAAACGGCTGTATAATGTAACCGCTATAAACGGCTAATATAAATTAGGTAATAAGTGTTAGTTATCATTGTTAAATAAATTAGATAAGTATTTAATTATCAGAGTGTAGTTATTTAGAACCCGGAAAAGGTTACAATACGTTTGTATTGTACAATAACTTTAATTTTATGGATGCTAATTTGCAAGTTTATTAAAAATATCTTTTTATTTTCAGCTGCTTTTAAAACAAGCGAACCTCTAAAATCAGACAAAAACATATGAACTCCAGAATAGAAATTTGTATTGCAACGAAAAGGTCTATATCGTCTTAACTTAATTCCCCAATTTTTTCCCTGAAAAGTTATTATCGTTTTTAACTAATATAATCTGCTTTCTAATGCCACCCTCTGTTCAAGTGGGCAAGTTCTGGATAGGTGATGGGACGCAAAGGGCGATCATCGCTAACTAACCAAACTAGGGCCAAGCTATATTCCATTCACTCCAACTTACGACTCGGACATGTAACCAAGGTGATTTGGTTGTTATTTGAAAGAGTTTGTTAGAATCGATCGATTAAAATTTAATTAAGTGTATTTTAAAAAATATCTCAGAGCCGTTACTTGAAGTAATGTGCGGATGTTATAAAAATCACCATGTCTTCCTCAGTTCGCCCAAAAGCCAGACTGAAATAGACGAAAACGGGACTTAATCGCAACCGACAGCCACGTGGTTTAATGGGTAGATACACTATAGTAAATCCACTGAGAAGAAAACATCCATGAAACAAGAAAAGGTAGTAAAGTTAGACAACACCTAATACACGCCGTTTGCAATTGGTGGAAAAGTCATAAAACTTTTGGCGGGAATTGTTGATGTACAGAGTCGGTTCAGCAAAATTAAAAAGTTTAGTTGTCTGATCTATGGTTGTCTGTTTACAAGCGTTCAGGAAAGTCGTTGACGGTGATAGTGGACTTTTAGTTGATGGTTTATTTTAACGTATTGCTATTATTATACAGAAAAGAAAGAAATGAACATCCTTAGTAAAAGATAAATTATAGTCAAGGCGATCATTTTTAATGCGACCCTGTACTTATTGGCTAGCTGGTCGCGCGCTTTGAATTTCGACGTTTGTGTTTCATGGAAGTTTTCTTCTCGGTGGATTTACTATAGTAAGGAACATGCCCCTGAATTTGATCACATTTTAAAAACTGAGAACACTATTAAGTCGAGGTTTAAACGTGCAAAAGTTATGAAAAATGTTTTTGGAAGCATAGCTTTCTTATTCTTTATTATTTTTTTTTGTAAAAGTAGCTCAATAGAACTGTCAATTTTCTGTTTAAATTTAACATATAATTTGGAAATAAGATTTCCATTGTTAATTTTCTGGTTAAATTCAACTCATAGTTTGGAAATAACATTCGCTTTCGCCTTAACTCTGAAAGCATTACCTACGTTTCTCAATTACTTAACAAGTGGGAGACATTTAAACAACAGTTTCATGTAGTTTATTTGAATATATTGTGCACATTTTCTAAACCGAATAAATCTTCCACATTGAATCTATTCAGTCTTGAAATATTAAAGTGTTAATTGATTTAGGCAATATCTCTATTACCTCAGAATGATGACTATCTCGTGTGAGTTGAATGGACAAGCTGCTTGATCCGCTGAAAAACACATTCATTAAGTATTAATGCCATGAATGAATTATCATGTTGAATGAGGCTGAATATTTATTACGCTGTTTTCTCAGCAAAAGAAATTTCCTCATCATAATGCATTCATATTGTAACGTTTATTTTATAATTTATTTACATTAATTGAACACTAATTTATTTAACACACTTAACTACTTGTTCACTAGACTAGACACTACATAATTTATTTGTACTGCTCCGCATTCGGATCGTATGTCGCGTTCACGTCTGCTTCTCTACTTCTAACTAACTCCCTCGATCACAAGCCCCTTTATATATACACCCCCAACCCTGACCGAGAATGTTCTAGTATATTCTAGAACACCTACGCAGGAAATGTTCATGCACCTGTCTTGTACGCGTCGTAGTTATTCTTTTGAAGGAGTAAACATGTGTCGCTTTGTTTACTTCTCGCATTACACTGCCCCCGCCTTAGAGACGTTTCGTCTCGGAACGTATCCCTGGTAGGCCCATGCAGGAACCTGCAGTTAGCCCCCCGCTTACAGCGAGACGTGGCGTCAAAATAACAGGGGACCGTCTTCCCGAGTCGACATGGTGCAGGCCCAAAACAGCAGACTAAAACTTCCACTCCGGTATTCTTCAACACTACTTCCAGCATATTCCGGACAACCCTCCAGTCCAGCTGATCTCGTCCAGCACCTAACTTGGGGACAGCTAGCTTCCTGATGTCGAGCTCCAGCAGTCGGTCTCGTAGCCTATGCAAGGTTCGCCATACATCGTGATAACATGGTTTAAGGGACCCGATCTCCTTCGTAACCAGATAAAAGATGTGTCTTACGTTGTCACGTAGTTCCAGAACCTTGCCAATTTCCGGGAGTTGCGCTCTGAGTTGTTCCAAGCGTCCGTACTTCTTCTTGAAAACCGTGGCGATACCTCGTGACATTACCAGGTCGGCGGACACACAATGGGCCAACGAGTATTCTTCAGGTACGCTGAACAAATCCTGTTGTTTTTCACAGGTTACCCCATACCGTGCTTTTCCGGTACCCCCGTAGGCGCTCATAAATTCTTCGAAGGAAAGTTCGTTCTCCTGCGCCAATGTGTTTCTTACTCGGGGAACCTCCGCCTCATCGTGCGACCCCTCATAGGGTGCCAACCGATTGAAGTGCACCACTCTCGGCTTGCCATTTGGTAGTTTGCTTACCCGGTAGACCACGTCATTGATTCGTTTCTTCACAACATAGGGACCTTCCCAATTGGTCTGTAACTTAGGGGACAAACCACGTTTCTTCTGTGGGTTGTACAGCCAAACTCGATCTCCCATTTGGTAGCCACCCTCTTTAGCGTTGATGTCGTAACGCTCTTTGATGCGATCACTGGCGATATTTAGTTGGTACCGGACTTGATCGTGAATTTCGTTCATCCTTTGCCGCATCCGGGAAACGTAATCTTCCCCCGAAACGTCCTCGTCCGGTCTAGCGCCAAAGATTAGATCACAGGGCAGTTTAAGTTCTCGCCCGAACAGGATTTTGGCTGGAGTTTGTCCTGTCGACTCATGAACGGCCGAGCGGTAGGCCACCAGGAAGAACGGCTCGTGTTCGTCCCAGTCTCGTTGATGTGACGAGACCATTTTCGCCAGATAGCGGTTGAGGGTGCGATTCATCCGTTCTACCATGCCGTCAGACTGAGGGTGAAGGGCCGTGGTTCTTGTTTTTCGTACCCCAAACTTCTCACATATCCTCCGGAATAGGCCACTCTCAAAGTTCCTTCCTTGATCCGAGTGTAATTCCATGGGTACTCCAAACCGGCAGATCAGCTCCTTCACGAGCACATCGGCCACTGTCTCTGCCTCCTGATTAGGGAGAGCGTACGCTTCTACCCACTTCGTAAAATAGTCCAGGATACGTCCATACGACCAGGATGTATTTATTCCCCTTTTCGGTCTCAGGGAAGGGTCCTGCTATATCAATAGCGATCCTTTCGAAGGGGCTCCCGACGTTATATTGTTTCATGGGAGCTTTCGGTCGTCTTTGTGGCCCATTACTTGCGAAACATGTAGTACATTTCTTGCACCAGTCCTTCACGTCGTCTGAACAATTGATCCAGTAGAATCGCTCTCGTACTTTCTGCAGGGTTTTCTTGATCCCTAAATGTCCACCAGACGACTCGTCGTGAAGGTGCCGCAAGACCTCCGGGATTTTACTGGAGGGAATTACCAACTGCCGTCTTTCCTCCGTCCCGTCTTGGCTCTCTAGTACGCGTTTAAGTAGTCCATCCTCAACCACTAACGAGTCCCACTGTGCCCAATAGCTCTTGAGTTTTGGCGAGCCAGGTGATACCTTTTGCCACTCAGGACGCTCTCCTCCCTCCTTCCAAACCAGGATTTCTTTGAGAACCGGGTCTTTTTCTTGCTCTTGTCGTAACGAGGATGGTGTCCATTCCTCGGCGACCACGGTGGTTCGGTAGACTTTCTCGGACTTTTCCTCAGCTCTATGACAATGAGGACATTCATCAGGGCATGGTCTTCTCGAGAGTGCGTCTGCGTTTCCATGACTCTGTCCTGGCCGATGTTCTATGACAAAGTCATACTCCTGGAGCCTCTCGATCCAGCGAGCGATCTGTCCTTCGGGATTCTTAAACTGGAGGAGCCATTTAAGAGCAGCATGATCGGTCCGGATCAAAAACCTCCTTCCACACAAATACTTATGGAAGTGCTCGATGGACTTGACGATGGCCAATAATTCACGTCGGGTGACGCAGTAATTCCTTTCTGGTTTGGAGAGTACCTTGCTGAAGTATCCAAGGACACGTTCTTGTCCCTCCTGACTCTGCGACAGAACACTTCCAATTCCCACATTGCTCGCGTCGGTGTCCAGGATGAACTGTCCTTCTGGCAGAGGAAAACTCAGCACTGGGGCACTGGTCAACTTCCTCTTCAGCTCGTCGAAGGCAGACTGGCATTCCTCATCCCAACAGAAGTTTCGTCCTTCTTCCGTGAGCCTTGTCAACGGCTTAGCGACGTCGGAGAACATCCGGACATAGCGTCGGTAGTACGTGCAGAGGCCCAGAAAACTCCTCAACTGGTGTTTATCTACCGGTATTGGCCACTCCTTCACCGTACTTGTCTTGTCCGGATCAACGGCGACGCCCTCTCTGCTCACTACGTGCCCTAAGTAAGAGACCTTCCTTCTGAAGAGCTGACATTTCTTCTTTCAGCCCCGCACCTCGCAGTCTCTGGAAGACGTCCTCTAAGTTTTTCAGATGTCCTTCGAAGGTCTTGCCCATCACGATGACATCGTCCAAATAGACTAGGCACGTTTTCCACGTCAAACCCATTAGCACGCTCTCCATCAGCCTCTCAAACGTCGCTGGGGCATTACAAAGTCCGAATGGCATGACTGTAAAATGCCACAGGCCGTTACCGAAGGTAAATGCCGTCTTTTCCTTATCGGCAGGGTCCATTTCGACTTGCCAATAGCCGCTTTTTAAATCCAAGGTCGAAAATATCGTGGATCCAGCAAGGGTATCGAGTGTGTCGTCGATACGTGGTAGCGGGTAGCTGTCCTTTTTGGTGACACTGTTCACCTGCCGGTAGTCTACACAGAATCGAGTAGTCCCATCCTTTTTCTTCACCAGTACTACCGGCGAGGCCCATGGACTGCTTGACGGCTCGATGACCCCGTCCCGCTCTAGGTCCCTGATGATTTTCTCGGCTTCTTCCCGTTTGGCCAAGGGTAGTCGTCTTGCTGTTTGTCGAATCGGTCGTGTCTCGCCCGTGTCAATTTTATGTGTCACGACCTTGGTCTTTCCCAGCTTTCCATTCTCGGTGGTAAATATGTCCTGGTACTTATTTATTAATCCATTGGCCTTCTGTTTCTGTATGGGTGAGAGAAACGCACTGGTCTGGGAAAGAATTTGTTTCAAGTCCTGCGGAGTGTGTCTGGACCTTTCTTCCTCACTAACGCCCCTGACGATGGCCGATGCGGCTATACATGTGCCCAGCTTCGTACCCTTCTTGATGGTAACCGGGTACTGATTGATGTTGAGTAGCCGCACAGGCACTTCGCTTGAGAGAGTAACGAGCGCCTTTCCTACCAGTACCCCCCGAGCCAGTCGATTGTCATCGTTTTCTGGTTCGATCACGGCTGGGATTCCCTCTTCCACAACACCCCTCAGACAGGTAGAGGTGATCGTTTCGCTTCGTTCCGGGAGAATCACATCTTCTGCCATTATTACGTCTAGCACAAAGTTGTCACGATTGTGTAGCAGTAATTCTTCTTGACCGATCCTCAACACTCGGTGTCCGAAATCCAACTGGAATCCATGATTCCTCATGACGTCCATCCCCAGTATGACGTCTTCCTCAATTTCGGCTATGAGAACAGGATGGTCAAACTTTACTCGTCCCAACGTCATGCTAACCGTCGCTTCACCGTGTATTACTGCCTTCTCCCCCGTGGCAGTTCTCAATTGCCACCTACTTGGCCTAATCTTCCTACGGTCCCTCACAACTTCCGAGCGTACGATCGTCTTCGTAGCTCCCGTGTCCACAAGCATGGCGTGGGATCTCCCGTCGATAGTGCCATCGACGTACGCGCTCCCCAATTAGTGGGAAAACGAGGCTATACTGGCCCGGGGGTTTCCACTGCTACGGGTCGACGTTCCCCCTTTCTTATCGACCCGCATTAGTTTTCCTGGGCCTTTCCCGGCGCCGCTGTTCTAGGCCGCTTGCAAGAACTCTTCACATGGCCCACTTCGCCACAGTTCCAACAGCGAACTACCTTCTTCTTCGCTGACAGCACCTCCATGATCTGCTGTAGGACCCTTTCCACGAGCTTTTCAGTGTCTACTTCCTCTGTAACCGCTCGAACACGGCCATGACCGCGGGAGGCTTCCATGGCTGCATCATGCTCCAGTGCGATGGCGAGCGCGTCCATTAATGTTTTCGGTCGAGCTAGTCTCAGGGCCCTCTGCAGTTCCTGGTCCCGCAGCTTGCTCACGAACGTCTGCACTGCGAGGCACTCCATCATCTGTTCCGGCGCCGTGGGATACGCCAACCTCACTAGTCTGGCTACGTCCGCTTCGAACTCCTGCAGGGTCTCGTTCGATCTCTGACGGCGATTGGACATCTGGGATTGATGGACTTGCTCCAGATGTGTTTGGCCGAACCGCATTTCCAGTCGCCTCAGCAGCTCCTTGTAATTCCCGGCTTCCTCGGTGGATAGCGTCTGAAGAACTTCCAACGCCTCTCCACGTAAGGCTACCGTTAGGGAAACAGCTTTTTCGTGAGGGGACCAAGCATTAGCCTCCGCTGCTGCCTCAAACTGCTTCTTGTAGCTGGCCCACGGAATTTTTCCATCGAACGTTGGGGGCGTCACTCGATTGGTGCATATCGAGTTCTGTTGAACGACCGCCTTTATTTCTTCCTTCGTCTCGCCGCTACTGACTCGCCTTAGTCGTTCTTCCAACTGCTTCGTCTTCGGTTTAATTTCGTCTTCTTTCCCCTCGCCGCTACTGACTTGTTCTAGTCGTTCTTCCAACTGCTTGATCTTCTCTTCAATCTCCTTACGCTGAGCCTCCATCTGGTCGGTTATCTCTTCCCTCTGGGCGGCGATTTGATCAGTAATATGAGTAATTATGTCTTCCCTCTGGCGGGCGATTTGAGCAGTGATGTCTTCCCTCTGGGCGGCGATTTGAGCAGTGATGTCTTCCCTCTGATCGGCGATTTCTTCCCTCTGGGCAGCGATTTCTTCCCTCTGGGCGGCGATTTGAGCAGTGATGTCTTCCCTCTGGGCGGCGATTTGAGCAGTGATGTCTTCCCTCTGTGCAGCGATTTGAGCAGTGATGTCTTCCCTCTGGGCGGCGATTTGAGCAGTGATGTCTTCCCTCTGGGCGGCGCTTTCTTCCCTCTGGGCAGCGATTTGTGCAGTAATATCTACCCTCTGGGCGGCGATTTGGGTAGAAATATCTTCCCTCTGGGCGGCGATTTGGGTAGAAATATCTTCCCTCTGAGCGGCGATTTTAGCAGTGATGTCTTCCCTCTGGGCGGCGATTTCTTCCCTCTGGGCGGCGATTTGCTTCGTGATGTCATCCTTCTGGGCGGCGAACTGCTTCGTTATGTCGTCGTCTTCGAACTCGAAAACTTCCGGGTCCTGGCCATTTTCTTTCAAAAATGCTGAGAGCCGGTCCTGGAGTTCAGTCTTCCTCCCTCCTGTTTCCAATTCCCGTTCCTCGAGTTCTTTTTTTAACTCGGCCACTTTTAATTCGCGTAACTTCTTCATGATCCCACTTCTGACACCAATGTAACGTTTATTTTATAATTTATTTACATTAATTGAACACTAATTTATTTAACACACTTAACTACTTGTTCACTAGACTAGACACTACATAATTTATTTGTACTGCTCCGCATTCGGATCGAATGTCGCGTTCACGTCTGCTTCTCTACTTCTAACTAACTCCCTCGATCACAAGCCCCCTTATATATACACCCCCAACCCTGACCGAGAATGTTCTAGTATATTCTAGAACACCTACGCAGGAAATGTTCATGCACCTGTCTTGTACGCGTCGTAGTTATTCTTTTGAAGGAGTAAACATGTGTCGCTTTGTTTACTTCTCGCATTACAATATATTTTAGTGCAATTTAATTATATCAATAATTTCAAATATACACTATGAATACCATTCTATTTTATAACAGAATGCAGATTACAGGCATAATATTCTTACCTGTAGTAAACGGTAACGACTTTAAGATTATCTGGCCTTTGGAATGCCAAAATCTGCAAACCACTAACTGGAATACTTGAAGCGACATTTAATCGAATAGAACCAGGTATTACAAACTTCGAGAAGTGTCCTAGAACATAAAACATTGGTTGTTTATAGAATTCCGTTTGTTCCTCATTAAGAACAATTGCGGCATCAGATAGAATATTTATATATGTAAATCCTCCAGTAGAATTCAACACCATGTTCCAATCGACCCATCCACCATAACCATATTCAAGATCCTGAAAACAGATTTAAGATGAATAAAATGGTCGAATTTATAAGCTCTTAAGAGAATTATATTTTCTGCGTATTGCGCTGCTCTATCCCAACTACCTAGGAGGGGTGTTGTCACAAAATGACCTGTAAAAGTGAAACATTTAAGCACTAGTACATTACTTAATGTGTAAAATATTTACATGCTTCAGAAGAGATGATGAAGGTGTCTTTCTTGTCAGTTTTCGCTAAATTTCTTACTTCTGGGTACATGGAACCATCAGAGTACCAGTGGGTTGCAACACCATCAATGTATTTAAGAGAATTCTCATTATTCAGCAACTGGAATGGTAATTTATGTCTGTAATTGCTAACAAAATAAGATTTTAAATTAGACAAACCCATGGTACATCAAATGGTAATATGTTTATGTTTTCATCATGGATCATAAGTTTAATGTGGCTGTGTGACGTTGAATTCCTTAAAGTTGGACCGATATTTTCAATTATCCATTTGCCCTGAAAAATTAAAGAACCAAATGTACCTACTGTGTAACACACATTACTCTCTTTTACTATACCTGATCTGTGGTGGTCCACCCCATGTTGTTCACAGGATTCTGTCCAACGAACCCATTTATTGGTTCGTTACCTGTTGTCAGACCCCAGAACGGGATGTCGTATTCCAGATAAGCATCGAAAAATTTTATGAAGTAGTTGGCCCAAACCTGATAATTCTCCGGTTTTAAAATAGAGAATCCCATAGACCAGATAGCGTTAGACTTCATCCACGGTGGAGCTGTCCAGGCACTTGCGAAAAGGTTCAAAGTGTTCTCACCTCGAAGGGCTTTTGCTCTTTTGATAACTGGAATCTGAAATTAAAAACTTTTTAAGATAACGTTATAACAAATGGGCCCAAATATTAAAAATGCGAATTTTTAGTATCTAATCTCACAATGGTAATCAAATTTATCTGCTAAACGAAAAATCCATTTATAGATGCATTTATCCAATGGCCAATTTATGAATTAATCTGAAAATGTTCAATAAAATGGCTGATCCCGCTGATCCCTTTCTATTATTAGTTAGCTGTTCTACTTAAATCTCCAGATCTCATTTCAATTTTATGATACCAGTTTGATATTGATGATTATTTAAAAATGTATTTATTTTACTACACCTTTTGAATATGTTGTTGTTGTTCTTATTAAATTTTAATATTCTTTACAAATACATACTTTGTAAGTAAAATCTTCCTCTTGCAAGGCAAAATATTCCAATTCAGTGTCCCCATCATGATCATCCAGTGAATAAGGTCTCGGTGAAAAATCAGTTCCGCCAACTGGAACCCTGCAAAGGCTGTATCCGATCCCATCTTCACCGAAATAACTCTCCAACAATTTATTCTGCGCCTCCTCTGGTAAACCCAAAATATTTGTACCTGTGGCATCAGTGAAGGCCCCACCGAACCCAATGATGGTTTGGTAGACCTCTTCATTGACTGTGATTTGTACAGCAGAATCGTCTATTTCACCTTCGAATTGCACGTTTACAACATTGAAACCTGGCATTGAATCACCTGTCGTATATACTTTTATATTAGAAGCCGTTAAGTCGTCCAGACCCGGTACAGTATCGCAATGGGTAGAATTGCAAATACAGACGTAGCCATTTTCCGTTTGGAGTTTGTTGCAGGCATAGATGTGCCCTAACAAATAAAAGAGTATCACAAACTTCAACATTTTACTACCAACGGAAAGTTTGTTAGAACCTATTTATTGGAGATGTAATGTTTATCTTATCATTTAAGTGTTATTTGATGCGAGTTCTTAAGAACCCACTTAAAATGTTCCCCTTACTTGTATTATACGATACGTACATTAATTGTGTAATACGTAAGTATGGATCAAACTATTACTTAAATAACTGATACACTTTTGTACCTGGGAATCTAGGATTTCGCTGTAACTTTGAGAATACGTTTTATCTACGAAAATAAACAAAATATTGACTAACACATAATAGTTGTCTGACGAAAAATTAAACAGAGGCAATGTCACTCTGATAGCGGACTATACTCAGGAATATGGTAATTAATCTATATGATACGAATCCAAACAAATTTTAGGATTAATTGCACTTAACTACCTTAAGAAGAAGAAAGAGTCATTAATGGACACTTTCCGAAAACTTAACACCAAAGTTAAAGCAAGCGTGAAGACAGGGGCCGGTACGAATGATATTTTCAAATCAAACTGTTTTGCCTATAAGCAATGGCCAAGTTCCTTCAATCAGTATACATTCCGAGAAAAACCAAAAATTCAGAAGTAAGTAATAATATGTATTAATTGGAGGAGCATTCACGCAAAAGTAAACAAATCCATTTTTACCACAAAATGAGATACATATTGCATCGTGTAGAGATGATCAATCTCTACACGATGCAATATTTATTTCATTTTGTGGTAAAAATGGATTTGTTCACTTTTGCGTGAATGCTCCTCATATTATTAAAGTGACTTTATAACGATTACAGAGTAGGTATAGTGATTTTTCCTAAAACGTGGTTCCTTTTCAATTATTAGTAATTTCAAAAGTAGTATTTTCAAATTGATGCAAGTTTTAATTTCTATTCTTTATTATTGACGCTGCCATGGTACATGGTACACGCGCCACATGTTTTAAAATATTCCGCAAAGGCATCTCTAACATTTTTGGTGTCAACTCCCGCTTTTCTAGCCACTTTTCGAAGTGGGTACATAGAAGTAAGGTTGTCTTCATCATTCTGCCATGACCCAACTTGAATTTCACCATTTTTTTCTGTATCAAATGTACCATTGGCCCCCTTGGGCGAATACAATGATTTCGACGTCTTACTTCTTCTTAAATAATTATGAAGTAGGGCGCAAGTCATTACGATGTGTTTGGTCTTTTCTGGTGAGAGTAATATTGGTTAGGTTAGGTTAGGTTAGGTTTGGTTATGCGTCCTGGACTATGTCTCTGTTAAAAATATTGCATTCGGCTATTTTTCGCGGGTAATAATCCAAGAGTTCAAGTTAAAAATCTTACTTTTACTTCTTTACATATTGTAATGTATCTTGTCTCTTTTCCACCCATCTACTTGGCAGCCATCTCTTTCTAACAGCTGGCATAATATCGCGGTACTCTACAACATTAAATCAGTCTGGTTCTAACTTAACAACCGAATTAATGTCTGGCAAATTAATTTTGTACTTCTTTATATTGTAATGCGAGAAGTAAACAAAGCGACACATGTTTACTCCTTCAAAAGAATAACTACGACGCGTACAAGACAGGTGCATGAACAGGTGCATGAACATTTCCTGCGTAGGCGTTCTAGAATATACTAGAACGTTCTTTATCGGGGTTGGGGGTGTATATATAAGGGGGTTTGTGATCGAGGGAGTTAGTTAGAACTAGAGAAGCAGAAGTGAACGCGACATACGATCCGAAAGCGGAGCAGTACAAATAAATTATGTAGTGTCTAGTCTAGTGTACAAGTAGTTTAGTGTGTTAAATAAATTAGTGTTCAATTAATGTAAATAAATTATAAAATAAACGTTACATTGGTGTCAGAAGTGGGATCATGAAGAAGTTACGCGAATTAAAAGTGGCCGAGTTAAAAAAAGAACTCGAGGAACGGGAATTGGAAACAGGAGGGAGGAAGACCGAACTCCAGGACCGACTCTCGGCATTTTTGAAAGAAAATGGCCAGGACCCGGAAGTTTTCGAGTTCGAAGACGATGACATCACGAAGCAAATCGCCGCCCAGAGGGAAGACATCACTGCTCAAATCGCTGCCCAGAGGGAAGAAATCGCCGCCCAGAGGGAGGACATCACTGCTAAAATCGCCGCTCAGAGGGAAGATATTTCTACCCAAATCGCCGCCCAGAGGGAAGATATTTCTACCCAAATCGCCGCCCAGAGGGTAGATATTACTGCACAAATCGCTGCCCAGAGGGAAGAAATCGCCGCCCAGAGGGAAGAAAGCGCCGCCCAGAGGGAAGACATCACTGCTCAAATCGCCGCCCAGAGGGAAGACATCACTGCTCAAATCGCCGCCCAGAGGGAAGACATCACTGCTCAAATCGCTGCCCAGAGGGAAGAAATCGCCGCCCAGAGGGAAGAAATCGCCGATCAGAGGGAAGACATCACTGCTCAAATCGCTGCCCAGAGGGAAGAAATCGCCGCCCAGAGGGAAGAGATAACCGACCAGATTGAGGCTCAGCGTAAGGAGATTGAAGAGAAGATCAAGCAGTTAGAAGAACGACTAGAACAAGTCAGTAGCGGCGAGGGGAAAGAAGACGAAATTAAACAGAAGACGAAGCAGTTGGAAGAACGACTAAGGCGAGTCAGTAGCGGCGAGATGAAGGATGAAATAAAGGCGGTTGTTCAACAGAACTCGATATCCATCAATCGAGTGACGCCCCCAACGTTCGATGGAAAAATTCCGTGGGCCAGCTACAAGAAGCAGTTTGAGGCAGCAGTGGAAGCTAATGCTTGGTCCCCTCACGAGAAAGCTGTTTCCCTAACGGTAGCCTTACGTGGAGAGGCGTTGGAAGTTCTTCAGACGCTATCCACCGAGGAAGCCGGGAATTACACGGAGCTGCTGAGGCGACTGGAAATGCGGTTCGGCCAAACACATCTGGAGCAAGTCCATCAATCCCAGATGTCCAATCGCCGTCAGAGATCGAACGAGACCCTGCAGGAGTTCGAAGCGGACGTAGCCAGACTAGTGAGGTTGGCGTATCCCACGGCACCGGAACAGATGATGGAGTGCCTCGCAGTGCAGACGTTCGTGAGCGGGCTGCGGGACCAGGAACTGCAGAGGGCCCTGAGACTAGCTCGACCGAAAACGGTACCGAAACCGGTAACGGCCTGTGGCATTTTACAGTCATGCCATTCGGACTTTGTAATGCCCCAGCGACGTTTGAGAGGCTGATGGAGAGCGTGCTAATGGGTCTGACGTGGAAAACGTGCCTAGTCTATTTGGACGATGTCATCGTGATGGGCAAGACCTTCGAAGGACATCTGAGAAACTTAGAGGACGTCTTCCAGAGACTGCAAGGTGCGGGACTGAAACTGAACCCTAAGAAATGTCAGCTCTTCAGAAGGAAGGTCTCATACTTAGGGCACGTAGTGAGCAGAGAGGGCGTCGCCGTTGATCCGGACAAGACAAGTACGGTGAAGGAGTGGCCAATACCGGTAGATAAACACCAGTTGAGGAGTTTTCTGGGCCTCTGCACGTACTACCGACGATATGTCCGGATGTTCTCCGACGTCGCTAAGCCGTTGACAAGGCTCACGGAAGAAGGACGAAACTTCTGTTGGGATGAGGAATGCCAGTCTGCCTTCGACGAGCTGAAGAGGAAGTTGACCAGTGCCCCAGTGCTGAGTTTTCCTCTGCCAGAAGGACAGTTCATCCTGGACACCGACGCGAGCAATGTGGGAATTGGAAGTGTTCTGTCGCAGCGCCAGGAGGGACAAGAACGTGTCCTTGGATACTTCAGCAAGGTACTCTCCAAACCAGAAAAGAATTACTGCGTCACCCGGCGTGAATTATTGGCCATCGTCAAGTCCATCGAGCACTTCCATAAATATTTGTGTGGAAGGAGGTTTCTGATCCGGACCGATCATGCTGCTCTTAAATGGCTCCTCCAGTTTAAGAATCCCGAAGGACAGATCGCTCGCTGGATCGAGAGGCTCCAGGAGTATGACTTTGTCATAGAACATCGGCCAGGACAGAGTCATGGAAACGCAGACGCACTCTCGAGAAGACCATGCCCTGATGAGTGTCCTCATTGTCATAGAGCTGAGGAAAAGTCCGAGAAAGTCTATCGAACGACCGTGGTCGCCGAGGAATGGACACCATCCTCGTTACGACAAGAGCAAGGAAAAGACCCGGTTCTCAAAGAAATCCTGGTTTGGAAAGAGGGAGGAGAGCGTCCTGAGTGGCAAAAGGTATCACCTGGCTCGCCAAAACTCAAGAGCTATTGGGCACAGTGGGACTCGCTAGTGGTTGAGGATGGACTACTAAAACGCGTACTGGAGAGCCAAGACGGGACGGAGGAAAGACGGCAGTTGGTAATTCCCTCCAGTAAAATCCCCGAGGTCTTGCGGCACCTTCACGACGGATCGTCTGGCGGACATTTAGGGATCAAGAAAACGCTGCAGAAGGTACGGGAGCGCTTCTACTGGATCAATTGTTCAGACGACGTGAAGGACTGGTGCAAGAAATGTACTACATGCTTTGCAAGTAATGGGCCACAAAGACGACCGAAAGCTCCCATGAAACAATATAACGTCGGAAGCCCCTTCGAAAGGATCGCTATTGATATAGCAGGACCCTTCCCTGAGACCGAAAAGGGGAATAAATACATCTTGGTCGTGATGGACTACTTTACGAAGTGGGTAGAAGCGTACCCTCTCCCTAATCAGGAGGCAGAGACAGTGGCCGATGTGCTAGTGAAGGAGACGATCTGCCGGTTTGGAGTACCCATGGAATTACACTCGGATCAAGGAAGAAACATTGAGAGTGGCCTATTCCGGAGGATCTGTGAGAAGTTTGGGGTACGAAAAACAAGAACCACGGCCCTTCACCCTCAGTCTGACGGCATGGTAGAACGAATGAATCGCGCCCTTAACCGCTATCTAGCGAAAATGGTCTCGTCACATCAAAGAGACTGGGACGAACACGTGCCGTTCTTCCTGATGGCCTACCGCTCGGCCGTTCATGAGTCGACAGGACAAACTCCAGCCAAAGTCCTGTTCGGGCGAGAACTTAAACTGCCCTGTGATCTAATCTTTGGCGCTAGACCGGACGAGGACGTTTCGGGGGAAGATTACGTCTCCAGGATGCGGCAAAGGATGAACGAGATTCACGATCAAGTCCGATACCAACTAAATATCGCCAGTGATCGCATCAAAGAGCGTTACGACATCAACGCTAAAGAGGGTGGCTACCAAATGGGAGATCGAGTTTGGCTGTACAACCCACAGAAGAAACGTGGTTTGTCCCCTAAGTTACAGACCAATTGGGAAGGTCCCTATGTTGTGAAGAAACGAATCAATGACGTGGTCTACCGGGTAAGCAAACTACCAAATGGCAAGCCGAGAGTGGTGCACTTCAATCGGTTGACACCCTATGAGGGATCGCACGATGAGGCGGAGGTTCCCCGAGTAAGAAACACGTTGGCGCAGGAGAACGAACTTTCGTTCGAAGAATTTATGAGCGCCTACGGGGGTACCGGAAAAGCACGGTGAAACCTGTGAAAAACAACAGGATTTGTTCAGCGTACCTGAAGAATACTCGTTGGCCCATTGTGTGTCCACCGACCTGGTAATGTCACGAGGTATCGCCACGGTTTTCAAGAAGAAGTACGGGCGCTTGGAACAACTCAGAGCGCAACTCCCGGAGATTGGCAAGGTTCTGGAACTACGTGACAACGTAAGACACATCTTTTATCTGGTTACGAAGGAGATCGGGTCCCTTAAACCATGTTATCACGATGTATGGCGAACCTTGCATAGGCTACGAGACCGACTGCTGGAGCTCGACATCAGGAAGCTAGCTGTCCCCAAGTTAGGTGCTGGACGAGATCAGCTGGACTGGAGGGTTGTCCGGAATATGCTGGAAGTAGTGTTGAAGAATACCGGAGTGGAAGTTTTAGTCTGCTGTTTTGGGCCTGCACCATGTCGACTCGGGAAGACGGTCCCCTGTTATTTTGACGCCACGTCTCGCTGTAAGCGGGGGGCTAACTGCAGGTTCCTGCATGGGCCTACCAGGGATACGTTCCGAGACGAAACGTCTCTAAGGCGGGGGCAGTGTAATGCGAGAAGTAAACAAAGCGACACATGTTTACTCCTTCAAAAGAATAACTACGACGCGTACAAGACAGGTGCATGAACATTTCCTGCGTAGGCGTTCTAGAATATACTAGAACGTTCTTTATCGGGGTTGGGGGTGTATATATAAGGGGGTTTGTGATCGAGGGAGTTAGTTAGAACTAGAGAAGCAGAAGTGAACGCGACATACGATCCGAAAGCGGAGCAGTACAAATAAATTATGTAGTGTCTAGTCTAGTGTACAAGTAGTTTAGTGTGTTAAATAAATTAGTGTTCAATTAATGTAAATAAATTATAAAATAAACGTTACAATATAATAAGGTAATATTAAAATTTCAGACATACTAAAATGGTTTGAAATTGTTATTTTTTTGCTTATAAAAAATAAAGTCTGGCTCGTTGTTGGTAACAATAAATAGTCTGGCAATACTATTTTTATTGTTTTGCATACTGTTTAAAAGTTAGTGGGAAAAAACTAACCTTCTTAAAATGACTTTAAAATCAATATTTTTACCTGCACAGGTGAGTTGCGCAGTAGTGAACGCAACGTTTACCGGCAGCCAGATGGCCTACACGCTGTTTGTGAGAGCATAAGAAAACATACAATAAAGAACCAGCTTTCTTAAAATTCTCGTTTTCCAGACGTTGCTAGCTCTTGTACTAATGGGACATTCAAAACAGGGAAGGAGTTTAGTTATCTGTATTTTATCTCTATACTTTCCCATTGTGATAAAAGCTTCTAATAAGTAAGACTTCACATCAATTAGATTAATCCATAGCACATCAAATAGTAACATGCATGTTTATGTTTTCATGGTGGATTCTTATGTAGGATATTCATGGATAAATATATTCATATGCTGGATAAGTTTACCATGGCTGTGATGTGGAATTCCTCAAAGTTCTTTTCAACTATCTCCATTTGCTCTAAAAATAAATTGTGAAAGCAAATGTATTATTGCTGTAAGTTAATTGTTATGCTAGATCGCTGGTGGTGTACCTCATATTGTTTACGAGATTATACGAGCTAAATGCATTTGATAGGTTCGTTACAAGTCATCAGACCCCAGAAGGAGAATTCTAAGCTGTTCTAGCTAGGAATCGAAGAGTTTGATGAATAAATTGGCCCAAATCTTATAATTTGTTTCTCCAATTTTAGAAATCGAAAATCCCATACACCAAACCCAGGCACTTGCGAAGAGGTTCAAAATATTATTACCTCGGAGAGATTTCGCCCTTTTATCTACTGTAATCTGAAATGAAAAGATAATATTTAATCTAATTTTTAATTAATGTCAGTAAGTGGACGAATGAATAGGAAAAAACAAATTTTTACTATTTGAAATAATAATTATTGAGTCAAACGGTTTACAGCTATTTTCAGACCCTTCGATCCTCAATTTTATATTAATATATTATAATATTATACGTCTATTGAAAGCTTTCTAGATTTTACTACTAAATTGATTAATCCTTTTACAATGGCATTAATATGCCTTTTGGATGCATATACTTTATAGGTCAAATCTTTCTCTTGTAACATGAAATATTCCAATTCGGTGCCTCTTCATGGTCAACCAGTGAATTTATAATCAGTGAAAAGTCAGTTCTGCCAGCTGGAACCCAGCATAGGCTGAATTCGATCTCATTCTCATGGAAATCTCTCCAACAACTTATTCTGCGCCTCCTCTGGTAAACTCAATGTAATCATGCCTGTGGCATCGGTAATGGCACCATCGAACCCAATGATAGGTAGACATCTTGTGTAGCGTGATTTGTGTAGCAGAATCGTATATTTACCTTTGAATTATAAATTAACCACATTGAAATGTGGCATTGATTTACTCATATTTTTATATTAGAAGCAGGTGATTTAGATCTCCTTCAGTATCACAATGGGTAGAGATGTAAACACAGATATAACCATTTTCTGCAATTTCAATGATGGATTATATTGAGAATGAGATTGTTGTAGATTACTGCTTTAAAGCTCTTTAATAGTCACATATTACAAATAAAATATTTTAATTACTAAGATTTAGTAATTGAGTCTTTTGGGTAAATCATTTTCTTAAATGTTTACCATATGTTTGTTTCTGCAGCGATTGAAATCGGTCTCAAACTGTCAGAAGCATGCGTAGTAGAAATTATTTGGGCAAATTTAGACCAAATAGGACGAATAATTTCTACTGCGCATGTCTCTGACAGTTCGAAACCATTTCCAATCGCTGCAGAAACAAGCCTCATATTTGAGACAAAACGTTTACATGTTAAAATTTCAGAAAGAAATTTAAACCATTATAGTAAGACTAAATGATCTATCTAATGAAAGGTAATTAATTTTATTTTCTTTGAATAAAATGACAAAGTGGTTAATAGTTTACCCGTTTATATTATTACAGCAATTTCACTTATTGTATCAATTGGGTAAGATACTAGGTACTTATCGTACTTTCATTTGTGGTCAATAAATAAAGGCAACACAAACTGTCAAATTCTCTTTATTAAAAAATTGGAATCTTAAGCGACCAGAGCAGAAGCTGTACTCGACTCATACTTCCAATTAGGCGCAAGTACATTCTTTGTTTTGTAGTACCTGGCTAAACGGTGGATCCTCGACTCAACAAGGATAAGACGGAACTTGCTGTCTTTATCTTTCCTATTGCGCTCCAAATGCTTGCGGATGGCTACTGCTTTCTTGATCAAGTAGTACAAATCCTCCGGTAGATCGGGGGCTAGGCCCATGGACTTCATGATGCGAAGTATTTTATTACCCGACAGGAATCTGACCTGGGCGACACCATGGGAATCTCTCAAGATAACACCTATGATACCATAACGTCAGTCACGTAAACGAAAAGACGTAAAATTTTGAACTTACCGATTTGAGAAGGAGTGAGACCTTTTTTACCCAACTTGTAAATATGTTCCTTCACTTCTTCCGGTGTAACTTTCAACCAAGTGGGAACGCTGCGTCTATAGGGTAAAGCCGATTGGGCGATACCTTTGCTAAAAACGAAAAGAAAAAAGAATTTAGTTCAAAATACCTCGTTTATTCTCAACCACGAGGTATCATAACCTCACTTCAGGCATTCCAGACGCGTAAAACTTTATGAACAAAAAGCCAACGACAATAGTTATTTCTTATGAAAAATTACTCACCCCGGTGCGTGCATACGACCCATGTTGATCGAAAATTTTCAAATAGCCACCGCTAAATAAGAAAATTTAATAAAACAGACAAAATGGATGTCAAAACTCGTAGAACATCCGAAAGAGGACTTTTCGATACGTACCGCGTACGGCGCAAGCATTTGCGACTACGGGTTCAATGCCTTGTTGCCGTTTATTCTAGTTATTCAAGAGAAATCAGAAAGAACGAATTGCACATACAAAATAAAACTCTTTTAAATTTTTTTAGAAAATAATACTGAGGATAGGGGGAAAAATATCGAAGAACTATCTGACTCCGTCAAGAATCAAAAACTACATAGAAAGTTGTTCTTTTTCAAATCTTTACCTCGTACTTGCTTTGCCATACTCTTCTCTCTTTCAATATTGCATATTGATTTCACTCTCATTTAATAGTATCCATAACTTGCTCTTTATTATTTTACCTTGATGCTACTAGTAAATACTTTGCAGAGATTTTTCCCAAATATAAATATTTGGCGTTTTATGAAGTTGTAGCATTGTCTGAAGCAGTTTGTACATGCATAGCGACTACTCGATTGCAACTTTTAGTAAAGGCAAAAACTGAACTCAATTTAGAACTGTCATGAACAAGTCAGAATATAATTATATAAACACATAAATACAGAGTGTTTCAAAATGATTGTCATCTAGTTGGCGTTGGAATTTCTGTGCATGTAATTTTTGATGTGCCGCGCTCTATTGATTTGAATCTATCTAATTCTGACAACAAGGGTCACTTTGAACATTTATTGTCAAACTGACAAGCAGTACTGCTGGTCATTAACGGCCCTTTTCAGGGCCAAAACAAATACTACAAATATACAAATACTCAGAATTCGCTTTCTTTGACAGAAAAAAAAACAGAGGTTAAAATAGCTTAAGTAGGTTATTTTGAGGTTATGTATAGCTAGTAGAAACTCCTATTTTCGCAAGGCGGGTTTTTTTATTTCACATGGGAATTCCACAGCCGACTAGATGACAATAATTTTAAAATACGTTGTATAAATTGATAATTTATATTTATTCATGTAATAGTATATTACTATAGTAAATCCACTGAGAAGAACACATCCACGAAACGAGAAAAGGTAGTAAAGTTAGACAACACCTAATACACGTCGTTTGCTATTGGTGGAAAAGTCATAAAACTTTTGGCGGGAATTGTTGATGTACAGAGTCGGTTCAGTAAAATTAATAAGTTTAGTTGTCTGATCTATGGTTGTCTGCTTACAAGCGTTCAGGTAAGTCGTTGACGGTGATAGTGGACTTTTAGTTGATGGTTTATTTTAACGTATCGTTATTGTTATTCAGGTTTTTGATATAAATTTGTATAAACATATTTCTGTGATCTATTGCAATTATGGAAAGACACCTTTACTGATTGCCTCCCAAAAAGAGACCTGGAACATACTTAAGCTGCGGGGAGAAACCCATTATTTTAAATATGTACAGAAAAGAAAGAAATGAACATCCTTAGTAAAATCTTACTAAAAGATAAATTATAGTCCAGGCGATCATTCTTTAATGCGACCCTGTACTTATTCGCTAGCTGGTCGCGCGCTTTGAATTTCGGCGTTTGTGTTTCAAATTTGAATTACAGTGAAGTGTCACCTCCGAAATAAATCACTTTTTTTTTCTTCCTTCCTCCATAACGTATTATGTATTCTTTTATATACAAGGAAACTACATACTTCAATGTTTCTTATTTTTCAGAGCTGATAGTTATGAAATTTCGCTTACGTAAATTATCAGGTGCTTGAAAATTTTCCCATGTGAATCTCCCATAAAAAAATAGTATAGAAACAGTTGCCATGGTTACCATCCCCTCTCCCCTGCCCTCTCCAAATCCTGACGTCGCACTTTCCCAATGATTATAGACTAACCAGGATTGCTCACTTACATTTGACCAATACGTACGTAAACCGTACAGTTTACAATGATAAATCTTACTGTTTGCTACAGTAAAATGAATAAATCTCTATCTTCTGTCCAGCACCGGTGGTGACGTCACAGAGTTTTTGCCAGGCAGATTCGGCGAACTGAGCAATCCTGGTAGTCTATAATCGTTGGCACTTTCCTTGCGTATTTAAATTTGGGCACCTGTCCGAAGTATGACACTGACAGTTTGTTAAACAATCAGAAGCGACCACGACCAGGGTACAGGTACAGGGTACTACGACACAACAGCTAAACGCACTAAAATTGCGTATTGGCATATATAGAGCTTTTGACAACAAATCACAGCACACAGCACTAAAGTTATTGAAACGAAAAACACAGTTTGGGAGTCGATATTTTCAATCTTCCACTTTGACAATTGAGTCAAAACTTGATTCTGTCAAAAAAATTATTAAATGCCAGTGCTAGTACAGAAGAGGTGAGAAATATTAACAATACTACATAACATAATACACGTACTCTATATTTTTTGCTTAAATGCTGTTCTAATGTGCGAGACCACTGATTTACTGGAAGAAATTTACAAGCTCGGTACTCTAGGGCAATCGACAACGTCGCCGTGGATCATCCTAAAAATCACGTAGTATGGCTTCGTAGTGACGTAGCCGTAGTCAATAAAAAGTCAAAGTGTATATCTGTATATGTAGTTATGGTGTGTCTCCGGGTTCCATTGCACTTAAAATAAATGAAATTTCTTCGCGCTATGCGCGTCATATATGCGATTCTTGAGGGAACGGGCCTGTAATAATTCTGAAACGACTGACAGGACAATGAGTAGCAGCAGCGACGAAAGCGACGCGAGGCCGAAGAAACGAAAAACCCGACCGCTGGAGAGCAGCTCTACCGCGTCGAGCTCTTCGAGCAGCCCGATTATCGGGGGCCTCGTGAGGCTCAAGAGACGTCGTCTGATGGTCCACGACTCGGAGTCTTCCGAGTCGGAGAGCGGGAGTCCGATCCTCAGCCTTAGGAGACCCAGTGTAAGAGATACAATAAAAATTATCCTCCATATAATGGCAGGTTCTCATACATCTACATTCACACTGACAGCTTTTTACCTATTCTAGAGGGTGCGGACCGATTCAGAGAGCTCCAGAGACTCCGACTCTACGCCTATTAAAAGGAGGAATGGGCTGAGTAGGAGGATACCCACCGATTTGTCTAAGCAGCAGGATCCTTCCGAAGATGAAACACAAAATAATGCCATAGATTCCGACTCGAGTGATGGCCAAGCAGAAAAATGCCCAATCTGTCTTTACCAATTCAAGGTAAAGTTTTATGTAGTTTGACGAAACTGGAAATGCTTTTCGTGAATTTGAGTAGCTGTTTACAAAGAGGTGAAAAAATATTTTAGATCAAAAAGAGTGGACGGTATACTTAAACTTCCTTCATAAACATGAGACAATCCCGGGGAAATTCATCATCAGTCTGTGGATGCCAATAATGTAATTTTTGTAGGTTCATGGATTTAAAGTTGTCTCTAATTGCGTGCTGTCTCTCCTCCAATGTATTCCAACAAACTTTGATCTTCAATTTAATTTCGAATTTTCGTAGTTTTCATAGAATGTGTGTCCTACTCTAAGTGATAGCAACAGAAACGAGGGGGATCAACCTGTCTTATTTTGTTACTGCATACTGCTAAAAACCGTACATCGTAGTAATCTTTATAATGGTTTCTGGTTTTGTCAAGAAGTAGTGTACAAATATATGATTAGTGTGAAACAATGGATTAACATGAAGAGAAGGGAAGAGAAAATTGTTCTGTTGATAATTTTTTACACGAGAGATTGAAATATTATGGTTTGAAGTCGATATGTTGAACTAACGGGAATAAATGTGAAATTTGTTTAGGGTTAGTTCTAGACACACATCCATAAACATCATTAGAATGTTAGTCTGAATATCTGATATATGCAACCATCTATTAACAATTCTGGAAATTAAAAATGTGTTATTCACATATATTTAATACTCCTATATCGCTAGCGTCCTATCTCGTCCCATAGTGAGTCGGGCGAAAACAAATGAGACAGAAGTCAATGACTTGGTAGATGAAGCGCAAGCGCGACGGAGAACAATGGCCCCGTATTACAAAATCTGTATCCTCGTAAAGCGTTCACCAATTCCAAATAAATGATAATTATTGACCCTTATTATTTCTTCGACAACTCTATACTAATTGTCAGTTTTTCACAATTATTGGAGTTTGGAGTATAATCATAAATATAAAATTTACGCGTGGGTAATGTAAAACAAAACGTAACGTAAAAAAGGATATTGTTTTCTCATCGGATCGAAAAATGGTTCAAATACAAGTTGTCAGTCTTGGCTAGCGAACTTGTTATAAGAACTGTTAGTCAAAAAACTTACTTGTTTTAAAATACTAAACGTAAAAGTAAAATCCCAAAATAATATCAGTTATAAAATAAAATACAACTTCCAGTATGTAAATATATATGTGATGCGAATCCACTGATTTCATTGGTCATAACAGACGTCTGCGCGTTACAGATCCAGTCACATGAGATGGATGTTTTCGCCCCAACCTCTCTCTCTGTTAGCAATATAGGAGTATTACATATATGGTTATTCAGTATTAATAATAATAAAACTGATCTTTATGAAGTCAAAATATCATTCTACACAAAAAGTATCACATCAGTATACAGGGTGTTAGGGGTTTGACTGCCTTTATTTTAACAGGCGATAGTATTCACCAAGATAAACAAAAAACCTTATACAACGTGATCAAGAATGACTGTTTGAGTTGGCAATGCTGAATTTCATTTTTAAATGGTACAACTGGTAATTTGAATTTGCTATGTCAAATTCAAATTTCTGTTATTCTTTTCAAATTTATTTATTTAAAATGGTTTTCACATTACAACACGATATTTTCGTTGGAATGGCGTACTTTCGAAGCGGGATTTATAACCCAATTACTGGTTGGCAGTACTCTCTCGAAGCGACATATCAGCAATTTCAGGAAATGTTTCCGGAGACTTTGGTCACTTTTGCTGTCTTTCAGCAGCATTGTATGCGAGTAGTTGAACGTTATTTAAACACAGGGAGCGTAAGCAAACAAAAATCAACTGGTAGACCTTCTACTCTAAACGAGGAAGTTGTCGAGGATATCAGAACTCGAATGCAAAGAAGTCCTCGCAAATCCTTAAGAAAGCTCTCACTTCAAACAGGTTTGGTCCTTATGCCTCCTATTCAACCAATTTTCATTCTTACCCATAAGACTTCCACATTTTCATGTTGTTCTAATTCACGGTTTTACAGGTTTATCATATGGAAGTTGCTCCACTGTGCTTAAAAAGAAATTAAAGTATCACCCTTACAAAATTTCCATCGTCCAGTCATTAACGCCTCCTGATCACCCGCAGAGTTTTATTTTGCAATTGGTTCAATGACATATTAAATAATAATGATATCCTTAACAATACCTTCTTTTCCGACGAAGCCTGGTTTCATCTCAACGGCTATGTGAATAAACAAAATTACAGAATTTGGTCAGGTGAAAATCCTTATGCTATCAGAGAGACAAATTTGCACCCGGTTAAAGTTGGAGTTTGGTTGGCAGTCTCAAGGACGCGGGTGTATGGGCCGATATTTTTTAATTTTACCGTCAATTCGGAGAGATATATCCAACACTTTTTGAGGCCTTTTATAAACCAATTAACAGACGAAGAGCATCAAATTGGATATTTCCAACAAGACTCTGCAAGGGCACATACGGCTCGTGCTACTATGGGATATTTAAGAGAGAATTTCGGCGACAGAGTAATTAGTCAGGGCATATGGCCAAGTAGGTCACCAGATCTCACCCCATTAGATTTTGCGTTATTTGGGCTCTTGAAGGACAATGTCTTTAGGAATATATTGCATACTGAAGAGGAGCTGCAGGAGGCAATAGTTCAAGAAGTGGCAAACATTACCCCCAATATGCTGGTGAATATCTTCGAGAGCCTAAAAAGAAGAGTTACTTTATGTCTGGACCAAAATGGGGGGCATTTTGAGCATTACCTTTAGCCGGTTTAATTAAATCATTGTTCTGTATTTCGAGTTTCATTTTTAAGCGTTAATTTTTATTCACATAACCTACAATCTTATCGCTGATTGTTCTTCTTCTTCTTTTATTTGGCCTTCGCTGCTATGTCGATCCAGCCACTTACATAACGCTGATTGTTTTGTCAAATAAATGAAACAAACTTCCTGGCGAGGGGGTCGCGCAGGGGAGGCGGAGTTCGTGACGTAGACTGGCGACCCAGGTCTGAGTTTTATTACCTGTGTTTAATCTAACTCTGGTTTCATCTATGCTCTGTATTACTCTGACAATTCGGCGTTTGGCTGGCGTTTTCGTTTGTAATTGACAACAGTTTTGAGTTTTTCAAAGTATTTTTTGCATCGCCGGTCACCGTGTGACGTAGATGACGTTGTGGTAGGTCAGGATCGCTTGAGGCAACCTATAAGTTGATACGCCTTGTCTGGTTGTAGCATTGCAAACCCTTAGGCAAAAAAATCCTCCAGGTAGAATTGCCAACTCAAACAGTCATTGTTGATCACCCTGTATAACAGGGGTGCTAAAACCAACCGTTTTCGAGAAAAAAATTAGCAAACTTCTAATTTTTAGGTGTAAAAATTCAGTTTTATTAAAGAATCTCACATAGTTTTGTACATGAAATGACCATAAGATGTATTCTTTTAATGTATTCATGTATATGTAAAAAATTCGACATTTTATAATTGCGGCCATATATGGCCTGTGTCAATTTGACAGATGACAGGATTTTAAACCAGTCAAGTTATCCTAGAGGTCACTTACTTAGAGAAGAAACACAGTCATCAAATTCGCGCAGGTATACGTCACGCCATACAGCTATCTCCCTTTACCAGCATCAGTGGCGTATGTTTGAATTAAACGTTAGGGAAAAATTTACTATACCATACCTTTAATAGTTTTATATGTTTAACAAGGTTTAAACACTACACAATCCAAAATCGCCAACGATAATAACACCATCAAATAAAACAAAAAATAGCACTCCAAAATAATTACGTTACGCCACTTCCACAAACCAAATTAATAAACGAGCATCAATGCCAAGTGGTGACGTTAGGGTTGGTAGGCAACCCTGGTAAACAAATAAAATTCGTCTCTGCACACTTATGACGGTGTTTCTTCTCTAAGTAAATGACTTCTACAGAACACAGTTCTTTGTCATGCCTCAAAAAATGGGAAAATAAATTGGGTCATCTACAATCAAAGATGAAAACATTTAAATTATTGCGGACTAGAGAACCAGAGAGATCAACACCACTACATTAATCAATGTCTTACGTGAAATGATCTATCACTCAAAACACCTTTTAAAGGATAAAATAAAAAGCCGTTGAGGTGTTTTCAGACTTCTTTCGGCGTCACATTATAGATTCAAGAGCTCAGTTAATTCAAGAGCTCAGTTTTTTATAAAACATGTATGGTGAAAGGTCAAGTTTATTTAGAGGCAAGATTGTTGTAAGGATCATCATAGTAATCACAGTGAAAATTTTTACAAACATAGTTTAGTGGAAGTAAAATATAAGTAGATACACATGTAGCTACATTTCTGGCGCAAGGCCTGACATTGTACTGAAACTCTGAAGGATGTTACAAAAACATTTAGACAGCACTGGAACGTGAGTCACAGTATGACGACGACTTCTTCTTCATCAGTGCCTTATCCGCTCTGAATGTTGACGATCATCAAGACTATCATAGTTTTGTTGACGGCTCTCCGAAACAGCTCTGGATATTACTCAAAACCATTGTCGTTGGTTCTTCAACCACGAGTTACAATGGTGCCCCGGTCCCCTTCTATCAAATATTTTACCTTGCATGGCGAGCTGGAGAATTCGATATTTTTCTTCGTTGCGCATTATGTGACCAAGGTACTTTAGCTTACGCTGGTCACTATGTTAAGCACTTCTTTTTTTTTCCTCATGCGCCACAAGACTTCGGCGTTGGTAACATGGTCCACCCAAGATATCTTTAAAATATTCCTGTAGATCCACATCTCAAAGGCTTCGATCTTTTTTTAGTAGCTTGTGTCAGGGTCCAGGCTTCAATACCATATAAGAGCACTGAAAGAACTTATCCTCTCACTATCCGCATTTTGGTGTCTAAACTCAAATCGCTGCAGCACAGTAATGGTCTCATCCTGATAAATGTGGAACTTGCAGTTTCGATTCTGGATCTGACCTCCTCAGTGTGGTCCTATTACGAGTTGAGGGTGGTTACTAGGTACATGAGTCTGTCGACTCTCTCTCCTCATTTCCTGATATTAGCGCCTTTAGATCTGACTGAGCGGCTGATCGCCATGTACTTGATTTTCCTGATCCTAGGCTGTGCTCTTCACTCGCAGTTTTCACGTGGTTCTCACGTCCAAACTGCATCTCTCCAATATTATCTTCGCATTTTTTGTATATTCTAGCATGTATGATTTTCAAAAATATCTTAGGTGTATGGCTAATAGGCTAATGGTCCAGAACTCCTCGCGTGTCTTTGCAGATGGTTTTTTCGGAAGCGCTATGGACGTTGATATCTGCCAGTCCTCTGGAATGTGACCCGAATCATAGATGGCGTTGAACAGGTCGGTTAGCTCCTTAGCGCTCACTTCTCCCAGCAACTTTATAATTTCAGCTGGTATTTCGTGCGGACCTGTGGCTTTGCCTTTCTTAGACTGTTCTGGAGCCCTTTTTTAACTCACTCTCTGGAATTGTCGGGTCAGTCGCGCAATTCATTTCTGGAGGTTGGCTTCGACAATCCGGGATGAGTTCTTCAATGGACATTTTCCAGGTGGCCATCTTCTGACCAACTGTCGTCGCCAGGTTCCCGTCTTTGTTTATGAGGAGTGTTGTAGGTCTCTGCTTGCATTGACCAGTAGCTTCATGGATCTTCTAGTGGATGTTGAAATGGTCGTATTTGACTTGAAGCTCCTCGATTATTCTACATTTTTCCTTCTCTGGCATTCCTCACTTCCTTCTTGATTTTTCTATTGATCTTTTCGTATTCCCTCGTATCCTTATTCGTTAACAATCTCTTTGGTCCATCATCTGCAGAATGTCATCAGTCATCCACTCTTTACTCTTGAATATTATGACGAGTGAAACTAAAGACACATTGTTCTAATGGAAGTTGCCAGTGAAGGCGGAAAATGTCCTGCTCTGTTGCAGAATCATATCATCCTTGCCCTTCGTGGGCTTATAAAATTTAATAAAAGATGTGTGATAAGATATGATAAAATATTATGAAATTATGTTCAATCAAATTTAATCTTATTCGGTTTTAACTGGATGATTGTCCAGCTGATACCACGGTCATGGTACATGAAGTCTTAAATTTATGAATTTCAGGAATATAGGGGAAATGAACTGGATCTATTGAGGATGAAAATTCTCAATTTTGCGGAAACTTACATCACAAATTTGATCCGATAACAGACAATTTTTTAACATTACAATTTGTAAGTAACCAACAAAAATAGCCCCACTTTAGTTGGTTAGCTGTTTTAATTGGGAATTAACTTGCCGATTTTTAATCAGAAGCAAAAGTACCACCCTTAAGTATACCTAATAAACTGACAATTTATTGCACGACAAATTACAATTTTGACCGTATTAAGAATTATTAGAAGAAAACGAAAAGAAAAAATAAATTAAGGCGCAAATTGAACAATCAAATGTTACATTGCTCTTATAATATTCCTAAAGTGACATTTGTTTCTCTGCAACTAATCGTTATTCCGAGGTCTCGAAGCATTATAACACCTTCAGGTACGCCGTTGTCTTCAGCCCATGATGTGCATGTGTTGGAACAATTATACACTGCTTCTGGTTTCATTCTAATGGAATTATTGCATTTCTTGCACTTGGCAACATTTTCTTTATTAGTCATCATTTTGCTCCATGCCTTCAGCATTTTCTGCAATTCAAAAATATGTCTTCTTCATTTATCATCTTCTGCATTCCATTTTCAGGTGAAGCTATTGAGAACAAAGTTCCATGAGTGTGAGATGGAAAACACCACATTCTTTGTTAAATTTTTCGAACCATTGCGTGAAATCATGACATTCAGAATTGATTTAGAACAACTAATTTTTATAGCCAGTTTTCATTTTTTTGATGGTCCAATTCTGATCCATCGGCTGAAGAGGTGATGTGCAATATGGTAGTAGAAACATTGTTCGAATTTTCCCATCATTTGAATAAAAGTTTATAGGGATGATCTGGGATATTGTCCAGTATAAGTAGAGTGATTTCGGGCAAGTTGAATCTCATCAATTTTGCCATTGGAGCAAAGCCTTCATGGAACCACATTTGTGATCCAATATTTCTGTTTCTTGTAGACGACGCGCAAACACCGTTTTAAGAGCCGAAGGATTTTTTGCTTTGATGCTTAAATTGCTTGTCGGATTAGCTAGACTCGACTGTTGTATCATTATCTATGGTAAAGTGTTACGGTTGACAATTTGTTCATAAATGAACGTAGCTCTTTCCTGGTTAAACCTCTTTCCAGGGAGACATGTTTTCCATTCTATTTTTGATTTATTTTTCAGGACCTCAAGTTCTGTTTTGTTTTTACATGTAATGCTGAATAATCCATGTTTGGTATATTTCAAACTTCTAATACCAGTTTTTAGTTCGGGTGGATCCATGGTATTCATTATATCAGTTTTAGTTTTTTTCCACATTTTTCCATTTTCATAAAAAGCACTTCTTGGTGTATTCTCAATGTCATCCAAGCAGTACACAAAAAGTCTGTCTTTTATCACACCTATTTTTTGCTGGTAATTAGGTAGATGTTTCCTGTAGTAGTAGGCTTTGTGTGTACAATATCAGTGCATATGCAATTCTTTCATATTTATAAACGGATTCACTTCTGTGTTACACACTTGTAGTATTGCTACTGAAATATGTTTGTGGGACAATTTCAGTTTTTACACTAAAAGTTTACTGGTAAATAAAGTGATTTTTTCCTATGCACGCCAATTCACAAAATAGTTTTCCACAATTTTTCAATTTTCAATCTCATTCATATTCTTTTCGATATTGTTCCACCATACCCTTTCAATCTGCGGTTCGCGTTTCATTCTAGTAAGGTATCCAATTCATTTTACTTTATATTTGTCTTCAGCAATAGCTACACTTTTAATTTTTTTTCTCTCAGTAGTTCACTACTTTCTTGTGTTCTATCTCTCCTTTTTCCTCAGTATTTTTATTGCTTTGAGGTATTTCCGCTTCTAATTATTTTGCTTAGTTTTTCAAAATCCAGCTCACTGCCATAGGTCAATATTGGTTTGTAGATATTGTATTATTTGTTTATTATTGTATTAAAGCTAAAGTATTGTTTTGCGCTTTCTGAAATTTGTTTTACATATAAATAAGCTTTTCGAATCATAATATTATCATGATTTATCCAATTGGGGTAAAATCTCTAATCTGTTAAATCCAAGATGTATGAAATAAATGTTTATCGGATCGCTTGACTTTAATATGAGCCGCATAATTAGGACTTCAAGTTACAGAACCACATTCTAAGAATGCACATGCAATATATAAAGTCCTCAATCAGTCGCCGGCAAATCCCTAACTACCCAAAAAAATAAAATCTACGTTGTATGTACTGAGTTTTAATGAACTGCCTTTTATTCAAGGATCAAGAGGTTGCGACACCAGGAACCTGTGATCACACGTTCTGTTTCATATGCTTAGAGGAATGGTCGCGTACCGTGAACACCTGTCCGGTGGACCGCCAGGAATACGACCGCATTTTTGTACGTAACACTATCAGTGGTGAGGTAACTAGGACGGTCGCCATCAACAAGCCTGGCTCGCCCGGCTTCGAAGAAGAAATAGGTTTGGAGGAAGAAGAAGACCTGACGGTATGTCAAATTTGTGAAGATGGAAGCAACGGGAACGTGCTACTCCTTTGCGATGCTTGCAATTTCGGTTACCACACATACTGCTTGGATCCACCATTGACAACCGTTCCACAGGGTTCTTGGTACTGCCCTATTTGTTCTCAACTGATCAATAGTGATTCTGAAGAGGAGCACCATCAGGCTGTTTTTCGTAGACCAAGAAGCAACGTGACGGAGAGAACAAGGAGATCTATTAGGTGAAGTTTAGGATGTAATTATGCCTCATACGTATATGATGAAATTATTTTTTTCTACAAAAATTGAGGATTAAAATTTAAAGTTTTATAGGTTTTTTATTTAGTTGCTTTTGTTAAAATTTGGTTATATAGACTATATACGTATGTAATATTTACCATCCATGTCAAAACAAGAAGGATTACATTCTGTGTGATAGAAAAATTCAGTTAGAGTAGGTTATAATTTTGTTTGTTAAATGTTGTTTGTGCCTTGTATGTTAAAACCTGTTAAAACTTCAAACTAGCCTATTTAACCAAGTTTTCGGATTTCAAAAAAATATATATAGTACACTAACAGGGTATCGACACACAGCAAAAAAGCCCGGTTGAAATATGCACATTTTTCATTTTTTGTTGCACTTACCACTTGATGTAAATTAATATTGCACTTGCCTTGAATCTACACATTTGTATCCGTTTTATTCTTCCAGATCTTGAATGTTTGCTTCTGGCAATTTGGTTCTGGGTTTACAACTTCCTTTTTTCTTCTGGTTTTTCTAATAAGCTATCCGTCACAGCCATTTTGCTTTTATGACATTACTTATGTCTGGTTTTCGGGATAGCTCATAACTATTTGTACATTTTTTCTTGAATATTCCTCTTTTTTCGTTTTCATTTTGTTTCACGCTTTAATTCAATTTTCGCTTTTATGTTTGACTCAAGTTCTTTGAATAAAGTATTTTGTGAAACTTTCCAGCTTATGTATTACTTTTTGCTATTCTTAACTTAACTTTTTTTTACAAGTATTAATCATTGTGAATACTTCGTCAAATTCTTAAGTTTTATCTCATAACTGCATTCAGTCTCCTTTGCTCGTTTTTCTTAGAGTTCATTTTTAGTTGCAAATATTTTTCAGTTTTATCTGATCAGAGGTTTCAAGATTGACAAACTCATCTTAGTTGATTTTATGAAGTGCCTTGTAACTGCTGTGAATTCTCTGCTGTTTCTTGCTATTGCCTACCTTAATAATCCACATATATTATTCTTATTATGTATTATTGCTCCCTTTCTGTTATTCCTCTTTTCCTTATCACTTACCATCTGCAATATTGTGTAAAATAATAACATGGATAGTGGGCCCCTTTGACACAGTATTGCCTCTATTGAAACTAGACGTAAATACCAATTACCGAGAATTATGAATACTCCTAATATGTTTCCCTTAACCAGCTATTAACTTGGCGTTCAATTTATGTTTCATTGTTAGTGTAAACACCAAATTCCAACACTACCTAACCAGCTTATGATGAATAAGCCACCTGATAATGTGGGCTGTGTGTTCGATATATAGTGTGACTATTTCTTATTAACAACTAATCAACACTGTTTTTTTCTCCATGAAGGATAAGTTCAAGTCATTCCAACCAAAAGTAGTGAAGAACTTACAAGGTGTGGAACATTTACAAAAAAATAAATACTTACCTAATGTAACATGATTAGTTCTTTTCAGTTATGATTAAATACATCAGCAATTGATTAAGTACGTACTTCAGAAGTAGTAGGCTGGTAATGTATTATGGCAGCCTAAACCCAACAAATAATAAAAATGACATCATCCACGTAAGTTCTTCGTTTCATTTATTTTAAGTGACTTCAAGTAATCCTTCATGCAATCATATCTCTAAATATGGGATTTGATCGTTAAATGAGTTACCTTGAAAATCTGATCAACTTAGTCACACTTATGACATGGCTACTATTTTTGACAACTCTAACAAGGGAAATAACATGGTTATTAACAAAACCAATAGGGTTAACTTGTTAGGCAGATTGTGCATAACTGTCTTTAACATTAACTTACCTGTTATATCGTTTTTCGGACAATTTCCAAATAAACAGGTGAGATATCTTAACGTTTATATTATAATTACCTCAATTCGCCAAATGTACAAATAATTTTTCCTCTACAGAATACCACGGACGAGACAAAATGAAAGGGTGAGACGTCGAATCGCCAGGAGTCGCCAACAAACAGAACGCAGCACCGTATCGAGCAGCAGTGCCCTTAATCGACGAAAGAAGGCGAAGAAGAGAGACGTAAACTACAAGATAGTTTATGAGATAGATGAAGTGACTGGAGAAACAGTCGCAGTTCGAAAGAGAAGCAAAAAAACTTCGAGGCGATCCAGAAGGCGTAGAGTTCAAAGAAATACTACTAAAAATCGTATAACGACGTGTAATACCAACAATGTTACATTCGGCTCTTTGAACAATGCACGGTCGCATGCAGGCATCCCAACCTTAAGCCTCTTTGGTAACAGAAATGAATTAGATTACTTCTCGGGTGAAGAGGAGTTTGAAACTGGTACACAAGTTCTTACTAGGAGAGTACCCACTCACACGGACGTAAATGCTGTAAGGCTAGCTAGAAGGAAAGCTATGGTTATTATTCCTGCAGTAGTAACAAGCAGCTCAGACTTACTCGACAGCATTTTAAACACTCAAGAGCAGTTTCACGCAAAAGACGCTGCATTCTCCATTGACTCGAATGGCAACTTTAAAATTTCGCAGAGAAAAATTGATGTGAAAAAGGAACAAGGAACTGTTCGCGAGACTCCAAATAGGAACAACCACTACAATAACCGTTATAATTACAACTACTCTAACAATTACAATAACAGACGGTACAATAACTACTACCAAAACCAAGGATATCAACACAATTCTGTCCCCTCTTCCTCTATGTACTCGAATAATTTATTTCAGAACAGGGGAGGTGGTTATGAGGAGAATGATTATCCTCAGGATTATACTCGGCGCACATTGTGTGCTACGAGTGATGTAAACATTCAAGGAGAGGAGGAGGAGGAGGAGGAGGAAGAGAAGGCTGAAACTCAAAACGATGCAGAAATAGACATTTACAGCGACATAGAAGCAGTATCCACTAGCAGGATGGAAATGGGAGGGGAATTGAAACCCCCACCTATACCACCAGAATTTCCCAGTGAGTTGAATATGGATGAAGATAACGATAGTGAATCCGATATGGTTATTGATGACAAAGTACAAGAACAAGCACGAGAGGATAATTTGGGGGACACTGTTGTTACTTCCACAGTGAGTTTTCCAGCTAGCTTCCCTTTTCCTCCGCCGTCCTTAATGAGTATCCCCCCTCCACCTTTGCCAACTAGCGTACTAGTGAGCAAAACGGAAGAACCCCACTCCTCCATGGAAGTCGAGTCAGAAGCTATACAATCCTCGGAATTCAGAAACCTAACAGCATATGATGATGATTCCGATGATGGTTGCCCCAATACAAACATTTACTCTAAGGAGAGCGTTAGTGTGGCGCACGAGGATGATGAATCGAACGATGGATGCCCGAATTTCAGTATTTATTCCCGAGAGAGTAAGACAGTCGCTCTTCAT
Organism: Cryptocephalus moraei; assembly: GCA_946251905.1. Classification (NCBI taxonomy): domain Eukaryota; kingdom Metazoa; phylum Arthropoda; class Insecta; order Coleoptera; family Chrysomelidae; genus Cryptocephalus; species Cryptocephalus moraei. The sequence goes on along the minus strand of OX276454.1, from coordinate 31,992,559 downwards.
ACCGACCTATCGTTTCCGCCCCCTAGCTCCACACCATTCCCACAAGATCACCAGGTGGGAGAGGTCAGTTCAACCCCAAATAAATCTCCCGAAAGTAACCCAAAAGACGGAAGTGATAATGATGATGATGATAATGTTTACAACCCAGAAGAAGAAACAGTATTATCAGATGAACCCACTGACAGAGCTACTGAAATCGGTCAGTCACCCAATCCTGAAACAGAAGAAGAATTAAAAGAAGAAAATCAATCAGACGCGCAGAACTTGGAACAAATTGATAACACAAAAAGTGAAGACGCTTTACTTGATGTTTCTGAAACAAATGAGAACATGCCAGAAGAGAAATCTCAAAGTGTTAATGAAAATGAGGAGAATGCAGAAGTCGAACATGCAAGAGAAAGTCCTCTTCCACTCGAAGAAAATGACGATAACTCGGAAAAAGACGAAGACGCTATAAACCATGACCTCCCTGCTCTAGAGCAAGAAATCCTAGGTTTAGAAAATACATCTGGTGAAGATCTCCTAGACGAAAGAAAAGCTCCTCCTGTAACCTCTAAAGTTGTCATAGTGAAACCCATAATTCAAAGCAGCGCGACAGGAGGACTTTACAGCGATTCCGAAGACGAATGCGTTGTTAAAAAGATGAAACGGTCCTTCGGACTGTCAGACATCAATCACATGACTGAGGATATCAGTGAGGAGGAGAGAAGTTACACTCCATGCTTAGACGAGAATAATCAACGGCAAGGTTTAGAGGGTCTCGATACAGAAATGATTTCCGATGATGATCGGAACGATTTCGATGAGTCCCATGAATTAAAAACGGGTTCAGATGGTGACGCTTTAGAAATAAACGCGAAGGAATCCGAGTTAGACTTTACTAGACCTGAAGATTATGAAGAGGGGGAAATAGTCGATAAAAATAAAGAAATGAATAAGAAGGAAGGTGAACAAATTAAAGAGGCTCAAAGTCCTAAAGAAAAGACGGTCGAAGAAAAAGAGAAAAAGAAACCTAAAAAGAAAGAAAAGTCAAAAGCAAACGATGAGGATAAAAATAACAACAAGGAAAACGAAACTGCCAGTAGTGGTAAACAGCCATTTAAGAAATTAAGTAAAAACAACAAAGAACGGAATTATAGGGAAAAGGACAAGAGAGACACGAGTAAATCAAAAGAGAAGAACAAGGAGAGAAAAAAAGAAAAACGTAAAGAAATCGAAAGGTATGATGTCAGAGCCATCATCTCTGAAAACCCTCGTTCCCGAATCGTAAAAGATAAGTTTGGAAGAGACGTATGTCACTCACCTTCCGAATCGAGGAGTCGATCTTACACTCCTCCGATTTGCAGATCCTCATCTAAAGGTAAAAGCCCGGCGAAAGCACGCAATTCTCGGTCGAGATCACCGAATCGCAATAGGCTGTCAGTGAGCAGACACCTCTCTCGATCCCCTAGAAGGCGGTCATTATCGAAATCGCGCCGTAAGAGACGTTCCAGGAGATCCTTACCCCGGTCCCGATCAAAATCTCCAAACAAACAGTCAAAAGTAAAGGCTAAGAAAAGGAAACGTTCTTCCAGTAATAAATTCAAAAAGCGTTCTGGCGATAGAGGCGAAAAGCGCAAAAAGAAAAGAATCAGCCAAAATAGGCATAAGACGAGGTCTCTGTCTCCTAGAAGGATCAGAACTCAATCGTGGGACCATAGGGAATGGACTCCGTTATCAATTTCGCCACAGGAACCGTTACATGCCATATCGCCATCTTGGACACCTCCCAGGTTAATCGATAATACTCAAGTGCTCAGAACTGAACACTTAACAGTCACTCTCAATAATTCGGGAGACAGAAGGAAAGATAGGAGAAAGAAAGATAAAAGGAACAAGGACACTTCTGAGAGGAGGCGAAGAAGGAGACAGTTAGAAAGAGAAAGAACACCACCTCCTTCCAAAGAAGTGTTCGCCTCCGGTGATAATATTTTAGTGAGCGTAAGTTTTAATAACGAAAGCGAAATAAGAGATGTCACGACAAGGGATAAGAGAAAGAATGATGAAGCCCGGAAGAAGAAGGAGAAAAGGAAAAAGAAACAAAAAGACTTGACTGGGATTAAACCGGTAGCTATTATCGATCTGGAAAGATCTCCATTCAGGGAATTGACTCCATCGCCAAAAGCCGTAATCATTTTAACAGATAGTGAGAACGATCCCGAGAACGAAAGAGACATTCAACAGACTATTTGCGATTCCTCGCAACAAGTAGGTAGTCCGGAGAGAAGTATAAACTACACGACGGGCCCCAAAACTCCCCCAGAACCTCAAGTTAAGTTTACTTTGACGTCCAAAACGCCTCAAGTGCGTGCTATAAGTAATCCCCTACACGAACCGGAAGATATGGAAACGAACGAGGTCCACGAGGAAGAAGTCGACTCCAGGATGAACGACACCTTACACAAAGGACCAAACACCCCACCGGAGCCCCCGAATTCTCCTCCGAGCTCGCCTGACGCGTATGATCCCTTCGAACCGACAAAGTCAAGATCTCCAACTCCAGAGCCTACTCAAATGGAACAGTCCAATATAGATGAAGACACGGAGAATAGAATAGATACTTCTATAGACTTGGATAAGTCGGTGAATCAGACACCTGATATACCTAAATCGTTAACTCCACCATTGCTCGATGTACAACCAGCAGATTCACAGAGCAGCATACAAGTTACGCCTGAAACTAACCAATCTCCGGAGAAGTTGGCCGCTCCTCCAGTCACTCCTTCCCAACCAGTGTTGAACACTTCGAAACCGGTTGCTCAAACGACACCATTTTCTTCTGTTTCGACATCAATAAATACATCAACACCAATATCTTCGACTTCAACTCCATCCAGGATAAATATCTTAAACTCTACAGTTATAACACCTCAGACTTCGATACCACAGCGTATCGTTCTTCCGAACCAAGTGAAATCGAGTCCAGTTAAAATATCCCCGACGAAGGCGACAGTCAAACTGACGCCGATCAAACCGATGCAGACAATGAAAACTAGCAAAGCGTCCAAAAAGAGAACTTCTTTGAATCCGAGTAGCTCTGATGAAGTAATCCTGGATCTACTCGACTCTCCGTATTCACCGGGCTCTAGTGATTATGAGGACCTGTTCGAACCCCCTAGCGATATCGTCACAAAACCCAGCATCAAAGGGAAGGCCGCTCCGAAACATGCAAACACATTCGACACTTTATTCGGTTCGCCGACGTTTAACAAGAGCACCAAGTCAAAGAATGAGAAGAAAAGTTTTGGAAAGAAGACAGCCTCGTCCAATAATAAGACAAAAACTGTTGGAGTCAAGCTAGACGAGGACAATTTGAAGATTTTGGACGAACTTCCAAATTCTGCCGTCGAAATGTTGGTCAAGGACAAGGTTAGTGGAAAATTAGAATAAAAAGTCACTGGGGTCTTAGTAATATCATTGATTGTCCAGTTGAATTGATAATCACATTACAAGGCAAATACCTAAGTTGAAGGGTTTACCACCAAAGCTAACCAACCGATACACATAAGCAGTTATTGAGATAATCTTATTGCCATTGCTCATTATCATTATTATCGAACTGGTTTCATTTAAGACATACAAGCGAAACTTTGGAAATGAAAGTATGTAATAAGAAAGCTCACAACGTAACAATTTCATTTTTTTCAATATTTCAGCTATAAATTTTCTTAAATCTCAATAAAATTGTCACAAGTAACCCCAGAAGGCTTTAAGGTTTATTCACAACTTCTATTTTTTTTTTTAGTTCTTGAAAAAACTGAACAGGCAGGAAAGAGTTGTCGAAGAGGTAAAACTTGTTCTTAAACCTCATTATAACAAAAAGAAGATAAATAAAGAGGAGTACAAAGACATCATGAGGCGTGCAGTGCCAAAGGTATGTAAACATACAAAGTAATTGTAATCATGTTTATTAATTTATTTAATACAGAATATTACAGAATTTTGATTTTCTTGTGTTAACTTTTTAGATTTGTCACAATAAATCGGGTGAGATAAACCCAACAAAAATCCAAAAGTTAATCGAGGCATACATCCGTAAGATCAAACACAACAAAAAAGTGACCTCCTCGAGCTCCATCAACCCTCAGAAAGTTTAATATTGTAGATGTATTATTAGCTTTAATTTATGGATTGTACATAATTTGAGTTATAAGAAATTTAATATTGTGTAAGGTTTAGAGACCGAATCTATTTATGTTTCACGTGATTTGTGATTGAATTTTTCTTTTTAAGGCGTAATTATTAAGCGTAAAATATAGGTAATATACAAATGTATATGGACTTTTTTTTATTCAGTAAAACAGTATTGGAACAATAATGTTTTATTAAAAAATCACAAAGTATATACACACTTTTTCTACAGCACTCTAAAGCAGGAAGAGAGCAAATTAAACAAACTAATTACTGTGGAAGGTCTTTGGTAAATGGTAAATTTAAACAGCTTGAGCGAAACCGACTCTGTTGTTGCCCAAGTCAAACTCTGCATAGAATCTACCGATGAAGACATCACCTAAAATCCATAGTGGTCCATTTGGTTTAGGAATATCCATACCAACGAAACCGGAGAGGCATATAGTTGTTCCCAACTGTGTAACCTACAAATAAATTAATTTGAATAGCAACACTCAAATTACACAATACTGTTAACTTACATTCAGTACATATTCTGCGCCTTGTAGGGTGAAGGTTTCCCCGCCCAATACAAAATCAATAGCGGGCAAGTTTGGAATCAATTTACAGTCGATCATGTATTCTCCATTAGCAATTGCAGTTGCACCAATAGCCTACATATGAGTAATATAAATATAATAATAATAAAACTCATTATTATAAATTCTATTATTGGTCCAATTATTAGTGGCAAAAGAAACTTTCATTGCAGGTCACTACTTTTTCTTCTTGTTTTCTATTTGTGGATGATTTTCAGTTATTCAAGATTATATGTATGTATATGTGTCTTAAACATTATTAGTTTATTGCATGGATTTAAAATATATCATACAATAACTAAAAATATGCTTGATTTTCCTGATAAATAATTAGCAAGGTTACTTAGATAGGCCGACAGATCGATAAAATCAATAAAAGTTGTTTACGCCACTGGACCATGTCAATACGCATAATGTGGTCAGACTGCTTTTTCAATATATATTTTCATTGATAATTTCGATATCTAACTGTAATGGTATATTATATAGTGTAAAAGATTTACTTTACCTGGTTAATCTTCTTAACATCTTCAGTTGGACCAGCAATCAAACTCGTACCAGTATCGGCGATCGCTTCGCATCCACCATCGCATACTGTGATATCTTTTACTTTAACTGAGTCCATTTTGAACTGCCAATACGCCTGTCTGTCTACACTTAAGTAAGTAAAGTCTCCTTTGTAATAATTTGGATCGGAACCTCCGAGAATTAATTCACCTCCTACAGTCGCGCTGGGGTCCCTAGGAATTTCAACAAGTTAACCAATTATTATGAATTGGAATGTCAACAGTAATTCTTTATAAGTATTATAAGATTTTGAACAAAAGGTTCATTAGAAGTATCATATAACTCCAATAAATTTTTGGTGTACCTGTCACTTGAAGATAGACCTATTTAAGATTATAGAATTTTATGCTGACACCTCATTTTAGATTCACCCCACACAATTAAAATCAAAGTAGCTCTTGATTATTTTTCTTTTGAACACCTTCGTTCACCTGAAAGGTCAAACTTCGTCCAAAGTTTTAAGATCATCTACATAGCCTGAGGTAGTACTTGTAAAAAACTCAAATTGTAATATGAACCATGCTTTGAAGGACTTTCACAATTTGTAGTAAAGGTGAACAGAAATTATGGTTTTTAAAAAGGCAGGACCGTCAGAATCTGTAATTAATAACATAACTTAATTAAGAGACTTGGAGAATTTGATCTCCCAAACGACCTGAAGAAATATTGAAACAATTTATAACGTTTCCATTCAGACTGAAGGACTCTCAAACTCTGTGCTAAGGTTTCAAGCGATCCTCAATTTTTACATAGGGCTTCATGTAGTTTCTGTTTTAGTAAAGTCTAATAGTTATTTATGGTACTAGTGTGTTATGTTGAAAATAAGCCACGTGAGACGATTTATACCACGAGGCGGTCAAGCCGAGTGATATAAATTCTCAACTGGCTTAGGAAACATAACACGGGAGTGACATACAATGTTTTATCCAACAAGTGGAAGAAATCGTTTTTTATGAGATAATAATTAATAACTTTGTGATCAAATCAAAGCTACTTGCGTCTCAGTACCCTATAAATGTCAGAATGACTTGACAGTGACTTTTTTACATTTTGGTTAAAGTGGGTTGTTTGTTTGGTGGCCACGTGCAATAAATAAATAAATAGAATACTACTTATTTGTTTACTTGTTTAAAATGGCATTAATAATGACAGTCATAACTGTCATGTGTTGGATAAAAACATTTTAAATCCTTCTCATATGGTTTCTAAAAATACCGTGGAACTACCACATTCTTTGATATGATCTTTTTAGAAACCTAGTTCTGAAGAATTATAGATCTATGCAATCTGAGAAGCGAGGTGCTTTTTTTTGCCAAAAATTTTGCCAATTGTTACTTAAAGTTGTTTTAAATGTAGAAAATTCTAAACACATGCAGTAGTAACAGTGGCAAATTTTGATGCATAAGTTAAATTACGTGATAATTCGCTTTCAATTATATTTTATGATGTCCATTTATATAACTTTGGCAACACTTTCTAAAATTTGAAAATCTACAAATCTACGTTTTTAATTGAATTTGAATGAGTTGTTTTATTACATCAGGATTTACTGAAACACAGGAACCTTTCGTTCAAAGTTTTGTTATTAAGTCAATAGACAAAAGTGGTAAGCATAGTGATTCACTTCTACCTTTTTAATTAGTATTAAGTAAAATCAAAGAAACCATTGGCGAAGAATAGGAATAACTTGGCCCAAAGATTCTGGAAGAAACTTTCATTTTTCATGTAGGTACATATTCTATTTACTTGATCTTAAGTTTTAGGAAATATGCAGAAATAAGTCAGATAAAAAAATGATATGCAATGAATGACCGAAATACGCAAAATGCAGATAATCCATTCTTTAAATATTATTAATAGCTTAATCAAAAGTATCCATATGGAATTTATAAACTAGTTTAAGTGTTGTTGTTGGGTATTTGAAGTGAATTTCCCACCTGAGATTGTTGTCGATTACAATGCCTAAATATTTGATTTGGCTGACCTCTGTGATGTATTTATTCAAATTACTAATGTCAATGTTCTTGAACTCTTGTCTATGTGCATCATTAAACAAGGCTATGTAGTGGATTTTTTTCAAAAATTAATGACAATTTAAAGATGTCAAGTCAATTTATTACTATGTTACGTTCTCTCTGTACATATAGTTTAGCATGTAACGAGGTATCTGTCTTATTGTATTAGTGTCGACACAACAAATAATTTTGACGTTTGATAGAAGTAGTAGAAGCACTGAATAAATGTTGAGCAGAAAGAATATTGCTCTCAGGGAGCTCTCCTATAGGTACATACTCCTATCCTGATGGTTAGTGATGGCCCTTTGCATAAAGAGGATAAAATTACGATTCATTTCTTCCTGAATTGTTTTTAAAATTATTAACAGATGTTGGTGATACTGTTCAATTCCAGACCTAGACTACATGATTTGTTATAAAAAAAATCTCATCCACGTGACATATCTTTGTTTGGTTAATTTTAGGGAATGCCCTTGTAGATTTAATAACGATAAAATATATAGATTTCAATGATGCAGTAGTTACTCAATAACTTAAAAGTTTCAACTAGATCTCCCCCTTGCCTTCATTTTTTGAGGGTTGCCTGCCTAAGATGATTTTAACCTATCCAGGTAGAGTAGGTTGCTGATTCTTTAAAGGTATTTTTGTATGCTGTTGATCAGCTCCATCATGCTCAACAAAGTACGGATTTCAGATGGTATTGCCACACAACGATAGGTCTTATATAGACCTATCGAATTTATAGTTGACACTATAAATTCGTAACAATACCCTTTTGTACCAAGTATATTATTAAATTGGCTTTTTTAATATTCCTTGAAATGTGTATTTTCCATTTGAGATTATACGTGATGTACATACTTAAACTTTGATGCTTTTCCACAGTTTTTAGGACCACTGTATATCTTAATAGACATTACTCTTCTCATAAGGTAGTCACTAGAGAGCTTATTAGACAGGGATACAATTATCGACGTAGTTGGGAATTACGTAGGGAATTTGGGTTATTTTAAGAGGACCTTTAACTAATAATTAAATATCATGTCAAGTAGTGAAAATGAACAATTATTGAACTTGGTTAATCATGCCAATCAATGAGGTAGGTTAACTTAATCACTTATTCAATTAATTCGGGACACTTATATTTAATTGTTTTGCAAAGTTCTTATGTTTTAAATATCGCCTACTGAACCAATACACTGAACCCGTCACTCGTGATGTGACAGGGGTGTGGAATTACGACCTCATGTATTGTCTATCTAATTATTTCATTTCACTTTTTAATTTCACATTACTAATCTAAATTGAGTTCAATATACTGAAACCGATTACACTTAAACTATTATACATGCCAGCTATATCATTTACTTAATGTCCAAAATTTAAAACACGTGAAAGACATGTAATTTGCAATGATACTCAGCAGAATTTTTTGTACAACAGCATAGGAATTATTTGAATAAGTCAGTATATTCTTATGCTCACTAAACAAAGGTGTTGTTACTCTGTCTCTCTCACAAATCGCATCATCCAATGCTAATCCTGACGTAATTCTGAATATTTTATCTTGCAGCTATCCATACTAGTAATTTAACTGTTACTTCATGGTGCTGTAGTCTGGTAAACAGGCGCTGAATTGGTAACCTATCAAAGACTATTCAAAGTCCACAACATACGTTGGATTACCAATATGGGATTGTCCATTTATTAAGGCAATGTAACAAGTTGCATACTGTCTTCACTAGGAAGAAAACCATGTTAACTTTTTCTAACAAATTATTTCATTTGACAAAATAGATTGTTATTTCATTTCAACTGACTTTTTGGTACATTTGCATAAGTTACATGTTAACTGGCTGGATTGTACCTATCATCACATCACCCCTTTTCAATTTTGATTCACTTCATTGCCTCAGAAATATTTGGTTATTGCAAATGCGGGCGTAAAATGGACTTTATCCAACACATGACAGTTATGACTGTCATTATTAATGTCATTTTAGACAAGTAAACTATTAAATAACACACTAGTGTGTTATAATCCATAACTCACTAGTGAGTTATGGATTATAACTCACGTTCATATTTAAAGTAGTATTCTATTTATTTATTTATTTAATGCCCGTGGCAACCAAACAAACAACCTACTTTAACCATTGACCTTTATTCTAGTTAGACCCGGAGAATGCACACTACTTGCAATCCCAGACCTCTAATGATAAATGGATTCTCCCACGGGGTTGCCAGGTGAACTCTTAGCTCTTCAACGACACGATATAACGATACAGGACGTATTACATTTTTTACCAAAACTTGAGTTCTTAGTGAAAAAGAGATCAATTTTACATGGACAGCTTCAAATTCTTGTTGAATTTGCTCTGAATAAACATTTTCGGCTTCTTCAAGATCCATTTTGTCATCTTTTTGATCCATCAGTTGTTTACTAACAAACAATTGACAACACAGTAATAACCCTAGCAACAGCAAAATAGCCAACTACGACAAAACAATGACATTCATATGACAATTCGCGACAGCAATTCGCGACGAGATAACCTCCAGGAAATTTCCAATATTTATTTGATTTTTTATGAAGCAAAATAAAATAAAACATTGTATGTACCACGGACGTAATTGTCGCTTATGGCCCTCGAGAAATTAAAAACCCTCCGAACATTCTCTCGTGCCATAAACTCCTGATTATGCCCTTGATACATAAATAACTATTGTATTCAATTTGATATTCAGATAAACTGTACCTGTTCAGGTAGAAAGAAAAAACCGGTTGAGAGACGAGACCCTGGTTGACCATGTTGTAAAATACAGGAGTGACACCATCGACAGAAATCCTAGAGTAGGCCATACCAAGTATACCGTCGAATTTCGCAGCAACAAACGTAAGGCCAGGCTCACTCATCGCTTCAGCGAACGTCTGATCTGCCACCTCCAGACCGCCAACCTATAAAGACAGACGAAATATTTGGACAGATTCTAATCTAAGGTTCATCCCTAAAGAACATAAGTTAGGTTAAATTGGGGAGATAATGGGCCGTTGCCCAATAGGACATAAATTCACTGACGCTGACGCAATGTCAGTATGCCAGTAAATAGTGAATGATAGTTTAATACATACACAGACACAGACCCGTCATTCTACAGAAACAAATATGACGACTAAGAAAATGTGCTTCTTATGAATTGGAATATTTTTACACAACTGAGACTAGCTTCAATACACTCATCTTCAATGTATTTGCATATGTTTCGAGTGACAATTTACAATGGTTTAGATGTCACTTCCCTCTCTAGTAGGTATATTTAAGAAGGTAAATTCCCAGGCTGACTCTGGCTCAACCTATAAACTGTTTTGAAGAGGAAGATAACCCATCTGAATCCACTATATCCTGCTTTGGATGAAAATATATAATGCTGCAGAAGAGAATGACAACTTGGATTATCAATATGAAGCAAGTACAAACCATCTTCTAGAAGATGGTTTATTATCGATACAAATTTGTTGTAATGAATGAAAATAACTGAATCCCAAAGGACTTGCAACAATACATGGCGAGTGTTTGCGCAGCATTATTGCCACTTCTCGCATCCCAAACTCCATCTGTCCTTGTTGTTCCGATCTTCTTCCTGCAAACCTCTTTCTTCCATTTTCCCAGCTATGTTGTTTATCCATTTCCTTCATGGTCTACCTCTTTTATTCCTTTGTGCTGGACTCCAGTTCCATACTTTTTTCGGTATTCTTTCATTATTTATTCAGCGTAAGTGCCCATACTACTTTAACTGCTTTCCATATCGTATATTATCCACAATAGTATTCGTATTTCATTTCTCAAGTGATCCTGCAACATAAACCACATTTTCTCCAATGTCAATCCTGCTGATAGTAATTTCTGATTCAGATTTCTGTCTATGACCCACACCTCTGACCCATACGTCATAACTAGTTCTATTATAGTTTTAAATATATATATATATATTTCCGTTTTCTCTGTTAAATTTTTATTCCACAGGATTGGATGTAAAGCTTTGGTCATATATATGCCATATGTTATTCGCCCCTGCCCATTTTCTTCATTATATCTTTGTCGTCTCTCCCATCTTCAGAAATTGTAACTCCTAGATAAGCGTAATATTTCACATTTTTTATATTTCCACTTTCCAGTTCAATGTGTTGTCCACTTCCGCCTATAACTGTATAGTACTGCTTCTTTTCTGTTTTTACCTCCAACAAACAAACCAACTATCAAACAAAGGATAGTGTATATTGGGCTGTCATCCAGCCATATTCCCATTGCCCTGCACTTTCTGCTCCACTGTTTTAGAGCCGCATTTAAGTAGGTTTTAAAAAGGGTGAGGGGAAGGCAACAACCCTGTTTTACACCTTTTGTTCGTCGAAAGGGGATAATACGGGCCCATCAATGTCGACAAGTTATCGAACTTTCTCCGAAAAACCCACTGTTTATTATTTCAGTTACCACAGGCCATATTTCATTATGTAATCAGTTGTTAATATCGAAGAAATATAATATGAAACAAAGGGGTGAACCTACAAAAAACTCTCTTTATAATAGTTAATGAATATTTCCGATTATTTGGAACCTCGGAAATACACCTATTTTTTTTTAACCTATTCTTATAGGTTGGATGAGGTGGCTGGAGATGTTACACCACAACAACTAATGAAAAGCATTCATAGATGTAGTGTCTCCTAATCCTAAAATCTGCCTGTAGAATAATTATTTGTAAATCGACAGTGAATTAATGTTATCAGCAGACTCTTTCACGAATCCGCCTTCGGCCTTCCATAGCGACAATTTTCGTAATATAAATCATGTTGAGATAGCACATGAACATCTCTTAAGAACCTTCAAGGGCTGTTTACTTAAGTAGAACAAACTAAGATGCAAAATGAAATGCAGGAGAAAGACGATACAACACAACAGCAGGATAAATAATACAGCAATAACTGGAAATAACCCAACCATGACCATATTGGGTCATATACGTGTATGAAGTCGTGTAGTAAAAACATGGCGGCATAGTATAAAACATAGTATTCTATTCAGAAGTGTTATTGTTGTTGGAATATGGAAAGTATCCAAATAAACGTTTGTATTGGTCTAATGATGATGGTGAAGCAGATCATTAGGCTGAAAAGATTTGAAAAAGTTCTTAAATTCTTTCAGTAGAATGATTACACAAAACGAAACACTCAAGATCGACTAAACAAAATAAAATCATTGAAATGACTAATAACTAATAACTCAAAGAAACATCGAGCTAAGATGAAAACCTTTTAATTGATGAAGCCTTACGTATATTAAAATTTTGGCATTGTGCTCAAACAATTGGTACTGGTTTTCATATCTATATAGATGTAACTCAAGAAAAAACTGAGTTTTAGGGATGAAGTGATTATGAAGTTGTTATCGGGTAGAATGCCCTTTAAAACAAGGCTTTTGGTTCTATTTTTACAGATATTTGACTGTCGACAATATTCAAAAGCGTCATATAAGAATAGGTTACAACTATAATAAATGCATCAAGTTTTTAAGCACACCAAATAAAACATTAACAAGAATATTGGAAGCATGCTCAAAAAAATATACTCGAGGGGATAAAAATAGAAAAAAAAAAGTTGCTTATAAACAGACGGGACCCTTGGACATTAATGAACAGATTAAAAAATAGAATAAACGCCACAGAAATGAAGTTTTTACGAAAACTCGATCAAAACAAAAATCGCCAAAATTAAAAACGAAAAATTTTAGGTAAAATTAGAAACAAACACCTATAAAAGATGCACACTAGAAGAAAGGCAATTTGGATGGCTGGAATATATTTACACATTGGACAACACGAGAATAGTAAAAAAATACAAGACAGAACAGCCCATGAAATAAAAGAAGAAAAAAAAACGAAATGTGAAAGCACAGCAAATCATGTGAAGATAATGCGAAAAAATCAGCAGAGAAAAAACATACCATGGAGAAATAAATTGCAGAGATTAAAATTCTTGTACAAGGCAACAATTTGCAACTTTACGTAACTTACCAACCAACTATACTTAATTGTCTTACACTGAAAGGCAGACAAGACGTAAGACAAAATATTTTCTTAAATACTGTGATAATACGCTATAATGAAACAAATAAAAAAATATTCCTACTAAGGAAATCATTACAACAGAATTACACAATTACCTTACTTGAAAAAATAATACAAGTATGAGACATACAAATTAACCAAGGGAGACTGTGGAAATACCTAAAGCTCAACTTACAGAAACATGATCTGTAGATAAGAATCCGCTCAAACTTCCAGTTCCATATTCAATAGAGAAGTCAGTTCCATTCTCTTTGTAAGTGGAAGATTTTGTGGAGTCATATTTATTGTGGAGTACTAAAAAAAAAAACATAATTAATTAACTGAAAATTCCAAGAACACAACATATATTTGTAACTTTTGTTTACGTTCAATTCTAGATAATACGCCTACTGATAAACTGCGGTCAAATAAATAAACGAAATACATTTTGTACTCACAACAAGCTATATTTGTGAAGTGACACTTTTTGGATGGCACCCATAAGTTTGAAGAACCCGTATCAAAAATCACATTGAAGTTTTGCGGGGGAGTGCCGATGGTGATCTCGCCATAGTACTGAGCCTAAAATTAGAAATTATTGTTTATGAACAATTAATAGTCCCTTCATCTATGAGTTTTGTGAGCGCATTCCCATAGGAATCGCCATTAATGGGCTTGTTGTTGTACTGACCCAAAAACGGTTTGTTATTAATGTGTTCATCCACAAAAAAAAATATGGTCAACACTGGTCCAAGTCAATTCTCAGTAAAGGACCAATCATCGGCCGCCAATATTTCCAAGTCTTGGTAATTTTAACAGGGAAAAATCAGCCGTCTTAGATTGTTTACACTGTACAATATTCAAACTAAAAACTTATAACTAATGCAGATATCCAGTCCAAAGTTAATGAGCGGTGTTCAAAGATTATTAGAACTCTTATGTCAGAAAGAGTTATGATTACTTAACGTCATTACAAAATTTAAACCCTTGCTCTATCTGTCAAGTTATCCACAATTTGGCAGTTTACTAACATAGTTATGACTGTAAAATGGCAGGAAGTGATAAACAAATGTTAAGCAGAAGTAGGTGTCAAGCACCAATGTAATTAAACTAAACAGTGAAATTAAAAAGGACCTTTTGTTCTTTTTGTAAATTAGGAAAAGAAAGGAAAATGAACACGAAGATTATACATAAGACCATGATGATATTGCGTCGCAACAATGTCAACATTTTTTTTCTCTCGTTATTTTACTTTTAGACAAGTAGAAATTATTTCAAATGAAATTTTTATATTATTCAGGTGTAGTTTGTGAAACTAAAAGTAAACTAAATCAATGTTTAATTTACGATTTGTATGAGTGCATAAACTGCAAGGATGTCTTCTGTAGATCGCAGAAAATATGACGATTAAAAAAACTAAACTAGATAATTTACTCGTGAAAAATAATTGCACTTTGTTCTAGACAACTGTTAATTAAAAACAAAAAATTCATGAGAGTGATAATCATCTTCCTAACTTAGAAAACATTAAGACACTTGTAGACTTCATTGTTTTATTTTTATTCGCAATGATAATGGATAAATACCACTTCAATAAATGGCAAGTACATCTGATAGTCAAAAATCAGTTATTTTGTTATCAACATTTTTGCTAGACGATCTAACTTATATGCAATCTAACCACTTCAATAACTCAGAAGTGATGTACTTGAAAATAAATATCAAGTATTTAAATGACGTCATTCAACTCCCTTTTTAAAAAAAGTTTAAGAACGTTTAACACTTACATTTCCATTAGTTCATTAAAAAAAATCAACTCGCTAAACTGAATAAATTGTCTTAATTTTTAATATATCACACTTTTTAAAACTGTATTCTGAAAGATAATATTGAACTCAATAATGGTTCCACACAATTTTCAATGGAAAAGGGCATGTAATTGATTTTTAGTTTGAACCTGTAGTGGTGGACATAATAGAATCATTTGATTATTCAGAAACAGAATTCAAGGACTCAATTCTAGTGGCTCTTTCTAATACAAGATACGAGTAATGATCGTTTGGTCGTTTTATTTTTACTTAGATACTCAGTTCAATAAGTAGATCACTTGTCCCCACTTCAGTTAAACATATTCGAACCCCTAACATAGTCAAATGATGAGACATTCACATTTATTTAAAAACTACAAAGCTTACATACTAATCATAGATCTGCATATAACTCAGTAAAAATGGAAAAGTCAGCTTTCTTAAACCTAATAACAATAACAAACTAATGTTGATTCTGTATACAAATAAATGTGAGAATTTTTGAAAATGGATTGTAAATAAAATAAATCCATTTTCAAAAATTCTCTTACATTTGTTTAAATACAAAATCATACCTAGATGGTTATTGAATTAATTTAGAGAAAGTGAATTGAATTAATGTTGATTCCATTTTCACAATTAACTATGTGAATTTGAAATCACATTCAGGATCTGATATAACTAAAGAGCCAATCTAATCATTTAAGAAATAGAAAAGTGAAATATGTAAATCAGGCTATTAGATGGAAGTATTAATGGAAGTAAAGTGGAAAAATTATTGTAATAATATGTCTGTATATAGCTAAATTTAATTTCCAATAAATAAATAATAATAATGTAACTGTTACTGAGTATAAAGGCGTAAGCAAATTACAATTACATTACCAAATCATTTGGTTAAGGAATCACTGGCGAAAGAATCATTCGGTTGTTCCAATCTGTCAATTATGCCCATTGCTAATAGAGTTTTAAAGATATTGACTAAAATATGATGTGCTTGCAAAAGAAAGAAAAAAAAACAAGTGTTTTATTGACGTCCACAAGCTATACGTTTTTAGTTTGAATTTGATAGAGATTAGTGGGTAAAGTGTAATTTACTTTGAATTGAGATTTATGGATTATTATTATTACATAATATTAGAATCTAGAAATTCCAGGATTCATGTTAATGAGAAAGCGACTGCCTAATGTTGTTAAGAGGGAATTGAGAGATTTGTATTTATTTTAAAAGGTTAAATTAGGTATATTCCAACCAACATTACACTGTCTACATATCATGTAGGTACTTTATTAAAAATTGTTTACATTTCAACAATGCTTGAAAGATTACATTAATGAATCACTACATTAAACACTATATTGTTTAACTTTTCATGGAAGAGCAAACCTTATAATGTTTGAACCTTATAAGGTTCACAATAACATAACAATTCAGCTTTAAAAATTCGTGAATAATGAAAATTTTTTGTACCCTCATTAATGTATAAACCTAAACTGAGACAATAAGTGAAGGTTCATTAAAATTAAACACATATATTGAACAGATAATGGAAAAAAAAAATCATGAAAGTAGGTAAATAGTAGTTATCGTGAAAGTAAATAGTAGTTATCCAATAATGTAATAACTAAACACCCAACTCATTCACTCACATAATATTCATCAAATTTATGAGATGCTTAACATTTATTAGTAATTGAAACATTGATCCAAATATCAATACTTACATCCAAGTAATTAGATAAAGGTTCTGAAGAGGTGGTATTGTCCTCCTCGTTTCTGAAATACCTTATCCTGACCTGTTCGATGTCAGTGCCAACGTCCTGCAAGGTCCTCCTGACCGACTTAAACTTATGCAGTTTAATTCTTAAAAAAGAACAGATAAGAATTGAAAGTTTTGGATGCCAACAAAGGATCGACTTTAAAGGTAAATTTCGAATTGCTTACCTGGTAAAATCGCAATTCACCGCGACTGCGAGGAGGAAAACTAATAACAGCTTCATGGCTTACACTTCCCTACCGAATTTGTTGTTTATTGGATAAATGTGCCTAATCGAAAACTGTAAAACAATGACGGTGTGCCGGCTATTTATACACGCTGACAATGAATAATTGATAACAAACAACAGACACATAGAGCGATAAAACAGAGATGATAAATCATAAATAACTGACAATTCACTAAACACGAAATTGAGAATTGTGTTTTGTGAACACAGAACGACTAAACTTTATAGATATACCAAGGCGTATCAACTTTAAATAGGTTAGACTCCATTTCACATAAGAAGAACCGTGAGCTAGAGTTACACGGAACGACATATTCCGTCGGCTACGTTCGGTTTCCATAGTTTCATGTAATTCATGTATAAGCAGTGGCGGGAGGGTGAAGGTTTAGCGGAGGCGCGTTTGCGAGTTTTTCTCGCCCGGCGTTCGCGTATCTAACGTAAGGTAACGGTCGTTTATTTTATTATTATTACAGTTTTGTACGTTGTGCATTGTGTATTTTGACTAAAGCGAAATGATTTAGATTAAATTATTCTTGTTGTTTTCACAACATAGGCAACTAACAATACATGAATTAATATTATCCCCTAATACGATTACTACTCGGACCGCTACTGTCCAGATGCCGATCGGGCGACTTCGTGACGGAGATGCGGTCTGCATGGAACTCAAGGTCACGGTTCTTCTTATGTGAAATGGAGTCTACCTTACGCCCGTTTGCACCAACTTTTTTTTAAGTGTCAATTAGGCTAAAGGCTCCTTAACGTGGCATTAGCGTTTTCGGTGTGTTGCACCAACATTAAGAGACTCTTAAAGGTCTCTTATCCTCTCATTTGCTAACTGGCCAAATTTCCTCATTTAAATGGTATTTAATCATACTTTAACCTTAAATTGCATTCCTTTTGACAGTTGGAGTTGACACCAAAAGAGTCAGAATTTTTTTTAAAGTGATAAGTAGCACCTTGATATCGGACCCATACTTTCATTTCAATGGAAAATTTGGATAATTTGGAGAATATCCTGGTGGAGGATTTTCTGGATGATAATTTAGAAGTCCTTGATTTTGTAGATATGGGATATCCCAGACGATTTTTTCTTAGACCTAACCACTATCAGGAGTTGCCTGAAATGGACTTTTTCAAGAGATTTCGGTTAACAAAACCTACAGTTCTTCGACTTCTGACACAAATTGAAGATCAATTAGAGTACCCCGATGATAGGTATGTAGATAGTACACATTACTGCAGCTATACGTTGCATTCTTAAACAACTTTGATTTTTTAGAAATAATAGCCTGTCTCCAATGAACCAATTGCTCCTGATACTAAGATTTTATGCCAGCAGTGGCAATAAGTTTTCAATAACATTTTTATATTTCAGAGCAATAGTAAATAAACGGTTAACCTCCCTGGGGCTAAAATTTAACCCTCTCTTCCGTTTGTTGCCTTGATTTTCTTCTTGCTCCATCGCACACGAACAAAAAAACTCAAACGCACTACCCTACGCACACGCACCTCCGCCTGCAGCCTGCATCACCCATCAAAAGATTGACGTTATTCAAAATTCAAACAAAAAAGCACAAAATGCTGTTTTTGAAACGTTTGGAACCTCCGTGTCCGTGTTCTACCAAGCAAGAAACACAAAAATTGTTTGAAAGATACGACGTTGCCGGATTGTAAAAGAACTAAATGACCATTAGTTAAAGTACTGAGAAAATGGTTGGGTGCAAATGATTTAAAATTAAGTTACAATTAAATTTTAAATGTCCCTTTGTTAATTGACACTTAAAAAAAAATTGGTGCAAACGGGCCTTAGAGTGCCTAGAAAGGTAGAGTGTGGACAACTATGTAACAAGCACTGATTGGTTCATTTGAAATGTTGGACCATAATGGCGGCACCAATAAACAAGCGAATTGAAATAGCGCGAATTTGAATTTCATTTTGTATGTCCTGTGCAATAGTACATGGGCGGCGCATGAAATTGTTTATTTGCAAGGCGATGATTTTTAAGAAATAAAATGCTTAGCCGTGTTTATCAGAGAACAATTATTCGATTAGTGGTGTCCCTTTGCAATAACCATCTTTTGCGTTATATGCATAACAAAAACAAACAAAACGAACAAACAAACAAAAACTCAACCCCTACGAAAAATGAACTAGACAGTGTAATATAATAATGAGACTGGCTTCTAGATCTTGAAGTTGATTCAGGTTAGTACTATAAAACATTAGCAAATCGAAAATTTAACAAAGGTATATTATTTGTTGATAAGATAAATTTATGGGGTTTGTGATATGATGAAATCCTCAAATAAAACATTGGAAAATGTTACAATGAAAAGGGAAGTAAAATAAAAAGATATATTTTATTAACACCTTTTATTGTATTGCATACATTGCCATAGACTCATTGCTATGTGTATGTCTTACATTTAAAGTTTGTATTTTGTGATTGTAAATCCTTAACCTAAACCGAATAAACCTAAAAGCGATTCTTTTTTAATATCATGACAAGTCTCTAGATTACATGGTATGTTTCTCATTTTTTCTAAATGGTTTCTAAATTTTTTCTCTAAATGGTCTAAACTTAAAACCTACAACTGGGGATTATTTTCTTTCAGTAAGTGTATTTACATCTGGCATTGCAATCTATAATGATGTCGAACTTTCGCACTTATTCGGAAATACACTGTATGGCCTGAATACAACACAACTAATATGATAATCACTTTCACTTCAATACATACTTATTTTGGGAACGCTCTTAAATATGTCCCCAACAATAATTCTCTGCTACAGGAAACACTTTAGAAACACCACAAACCACTACAAACACAATGAAGGAAATTAATCAAAATGAACAAAAATACGCACGCACGCTTATGGACTTTCCACTCCCGTCATACATGAAACTTAATATAAATCTTAGAACATATTTCAATAATTGTCGTTGTATGAAACTTACGACCCGTGCCGGCCGCCATTATGGTCCCAAATCCGTTAGTTGGCCACACTCTACTCTTCTAGGCACTCTAGGTTACCTCATTGAACAGCTTCCGGGCTAGGGGGTCGCGCGGGGGACGGCGGAGTTCGTGACGTAGGCTGGCGACCCAGGTCTGAGTTTTATAACCTGTTTAATCTAACTCTGTGGTTTAATCTATGTTCTATATTACTCTGACAATTTGGCGTTTGTAATATCGTAATATCCTTAGGTATACCACGTTTGGAAATAATAGGAGTAATGACATTTGGCAATGGATCCCTTTTTTGAAGAAATTGTAGAGCGTTTTGTGTGGAACAAACGCATAAATTTTGTGCCGCACATACAGATCGTGAACTTATCGCACAAGCCATCCGGCGTTGTCAAATACCGACCTTTCGTATTCTTGAATCATAAAGTTGGTTCGAAACATTTAAAAATCATCTCTTGAAATGTATTTTCCAGTCGGTTCACTGAGCTTTACACTCTAATAAAACTAAAGAAAAACTATAATGGTTCAACGTGTAGTTTTAAGCGAGCCACGAAAAGAGTATTGTTGGTGATGGCGGCAACCAGAAATACACCATAGAAGTATATTGCTGAAGATTGCTTACAACGACAACAATGCACGAATCCTTTCGCCAAGGTTCATTCCATGAACGTAGATGCTGTAAGTCAATAGTAATATTAATAATTAACCAAAAAGGTAACGCGCTGGTCAAGTACTTCATGGTGGCGTGGAAACCTCGACAAAACATGAACATGTATTATTCTTATTGATTTGTATTTGTATCTTCTTATTTGTAAAAATGTTTTAGTAATTTTTTAAAAAATTCCTTTAGTCACGACTCTATTTTTACGCACGCCTATGGAATCCATATAAGTACGCACGAAACATCAAAATCGGACTGTCAATCACTCCTATTATTTCCAAACGCGGTATAGACAGAATCAAAAACAGTAAAGAAATAATACTAATTTTTTGTTAAATATGAGTGTAACATGTTCGTAACATGTTTTTCTATTTATTGGAACAAACCTATCATTTTCTTACTTACCTATATTCAAATGAATTTACAAAGTTATACCCTAAGCACTGTCAAATAAAACCCAGTATATGCGTTACAAATTTATATTATCAATAATGCACGCATGGCAATACTACGGCTACTTTGAACATCCGTATTCGTATTATTTTTACCAATGTTTTTTAATAAAAAATATAAACGGCTCCTTAGAAATATAGTGACTACTTTGTTACAAATATTGTGGCAACTTAAAACATTTTTAGGAGCTGCAAATTGTTTTCGTATTGTATTTAAAACATCACAAAGGTTTCACAACAACACCCCACCATTTTTATAAGCAAATCCCAATCGAAAAATAAAAAATTTCGCCTCTGTTAGAAATTACCGCGTCACCACTAACCACGCGTTACCGCCTGGAAAAATGATAATATGATATCATTTGTCAATAATTGTCACAAATTCGACAACTGTTTAGTGTAAAAAATAAAATTCCTAATAAAATCCCTAAAAATAGCCGCCATTTTGGTTCGGAATGGTTCTATCTCTCTCTTACACGTGGTGTCAATGGATTGCGGGACTTTGTATATCTAGTGACTTTAATTGTAACGTTTATTCTATTTATTTTCACTGTCCTAATTATACACTACACTAACACACTCAACTTTTATTTTATTTGTACAATTCAAACTTGTCCGTTTTTCGCACTGTTTATTCACGCGGCTTCTCGTCTAATCTCTAATCTGCGCGCAGCGTTCGCTTTTTATAGTCCTCCATTATGTTTCGAGAACCTTCTTCAAAATTCTTTTTTTTTTCTAATAATGTTTGTTCTCGAAATGAGTAGATCATTCTTCCTTTAATAAGACGTTTCCGGAACGTTCGGGAAGATTTTTATGGTCCAATTTAGCTGAGCGGCCTTCTGTCTTTAAACTGCGCCGCTTTGGTCAGATAAGAGACGCCCTGCGGGCCGATGTTTATATTTCGCGTTACAATATATTATTACAACATACTTTTAAAGTTTAAAAATACAAATATATAATTATGTCGCAAATTCTCACGGTAAACACAAACAGACGTATTCTGCTGCCATGGTGTTATGCTGCCAACTGTACATTCGAATTATGAAAAATCATTCCAATTTCCCCAACTAAGGGCAAGATGCTGACAGGAAAGAGGCAGTATCTATCTTGGACGATAGGAATTTGCTTTTGTTCATTTTTACCTTATTATCGTCTAACCAACGTTTTGGTGCTACGCTTATGCTTTCGTGGTTCCCATTGCATAATTCTATTCCTCCATCGGTTGTTTTCCAGTCGAGCCATATATTCCACCCAACTCCAGTTAACTTTCCAATTTTAACTAGGTACCTATTAAATCTTCCACTTTTGCAGTCCTAATTTCTTCATTTCTAGGTCTCTTAGGGAGCATGCCAGCAGAGCCTTTTCTATGTGGATTTTGGAGTTGTTCTTAATTGATTTGCAAGTAACAGTGAGCGTCATGTCATTGTTTCCATGCCAGTAAGAGAGAATTGATAGGATACAGTTAAATATTTTTCTTCACAGAGAAAAAAGTTTAATAAAGGTTATTAAATATTTAATAGTCGTAATTAAAAACTTGAATACTATATGGGACAGATATACAGTTTAATGGTGATAGGTAAAATATTTTTCCTGACTTGGTATACCTGCTGCAGACACCTTTGTTTAGTAGTTCATTGGACGTTAATGAATAAACCTATTTATACTCAACTCACTACTATTAAAGTGTTTAATAACACTAACTCATCAGTTTAATAACCATTAAACATTATATAGTTGGCTTTGATATATTGCAATTTATTTTAAGGACCTTCTTCACCTGTAGTAGGTTTACACTTCGATGGCGGTTATTTAACAGTTTAATAAATTTTCAATACTTTATATCTGCCAGAAGAGAAAAATCAGGCTATTGCAGAAAAATAGGTGATATCTCTTATAGCTCATTTGACTGATGTTTAGTGCATCCTAAAATTACTATCACTAAAGAATACAGTTAGGTACTTCAGAAAAAATATTTAATTACCCGTGGATCTTAAATGACTTGCCTCTGGAACATGATTTAATTATCTCAGATGTGAAATTTAATTGGAAAGTGTAGGGTATGCCTACCTGAAATATTCCAAAAAGGGTCATTCTGATTCCTGTTTTTGGATAGCTTGGATGGTTGTATATAGTAAAAATTAAATATTTTTTCTATGAGTGCAAAGTGTGCACCCATAAAAAAAACATTAAAAGTCAAGAATCACAATGATCGTTTTTGGTCCATTTCTTCTCAGCAGGATGCAACCTACAAAAAAAATCAGTCAGCTTAAATAGTTTAATTTCTCAACATAACGGAATAAATTTTTTGAAAGATATATTCTCTGCTTTCCATTCGATCATATTATTCTGGATTTATTGAGGAAAGAATTAAAAGAAGGAAAGAAGAAAGAATACATAGATGGAGGTTAGAGTAAGAAAAAACACTGATTAAAAAACATGCATATATATTTTTAATTTTTAATAAAATATTATTGCACGGTAAATGAAATTAAAATAATTCTTTTATTTGTAACAACATATTATACTTGGAAAATAAATTTTTATATACATATTCAAATTTTAAATACCCTAAAAAAAACTTTGATTTAAAAAACTGACAACAATGCAGCCCTATTCAAGCAGGCACCTGGAAAAAGAAACTTGAATTTCAGTTCTTGTAAGTCTCCAATTTTTATAGGAGTCTTTGGAATTTTTTTTCAATGTAATGGGGGTGAATAAAAATGGTAGAATAAGCATAGTTTGGGTGGCCTCATCTGAATAAGAGATACTAATAATTATATTTCAGAATTCTTATCAATTTATTTATGATTACTTTTAAGCTGCAGGTAACTGAATTTTTCTGCTTGTGACCGAAACCAAATAATACTTGAATGCCATTCTCTACTTACCCATGGAATTTTGTGAAAACTTCGCCAAACCCCACTGTCCTAGAGTATTCATGTATTGCCATTTCTGCAATGTCCAGCGTCCACAAATTTTGTAACTTTTAACAGTTTTAACACACGCACGCTATAGAACAAACCCTATGGGAGAACACAGCCGAAATGGGAAAGATTGACATGTGCGCGATCTTTGCATCGTGATTACCGAAAATTGCCGAACAGTAGAAATCTAATGAAGTGTTATCTGTCCTTATTAAACTGGTAATACCGGCAAAACTATTTCTTCCACTCATCAAAAGCAAAGATTGAGGGGCAATTATATTAATCTTAGGTGTATTGTTAAATACTGAGTATTAAACATCTTCATAAAAATATATCAGGCAGAAGAAAGGTAGTCTATTGCAGCACTATTGTTCATCTGCCACTGAAACTGAATATCAGAAACATTTTTTCACT
This sequence comes from Cryptocephalus moraei, assembly GCA_946251905.1. Taxonomy (NCBI): domain Eukaryota; kingdom Metazoa; phylum Arthropoda; class Insecta; order Coleoptera; family Chrysomelidae; genus Cryptocephalus; species Cryptocephalus moraei. Next base: position 31,967,891 of record OX276454.1, on the reverse strand, counting down.
TGCTGTAATGGTGTAAAAGTTTATTAACATATTTATGGTTATTAAATTTTTCTCAAATGTACTTGTATACATGGGACGTTTTTCTCTGTGTTGTTAAGTTTGACGGAAGTTGAACTTTTCCCATGCGGTTCAAGTCACGCGGATTTTTGACGTGATATACGTCTTATAAATCGATGTGCGGGCTACACATCCCAGAAAACATTGTAACGTTACGCCTGACCCATGCATGGTAGCGAGAGACCGGCACCATACAACCGATGTGAGCGGGAGTGAGAACAAGCGATAGAGAGATAGGAGGTAGATGCGATCTGACGCATCTATCTCCCTTCCACTCCGTCGGCGGCGACGGCGACAGCACACAGCTGGCGTTAGCCACTACACAGTTGCCGACTATTATTTATAAAGTTATCGGAATATTTACTGTGCATACCATTGCTTATTACTATTTAACAATTGCGGCAATAAGGTATTTAATTCTTGCATTTCTAAGAGTTTGATTAGCTATATTCTCATATATTTGTTCTTTCATCGGTCAACGAGTGCAGTAATAATATGTTATGTTACGATTTCGACTAAAAAAATTATGATGAATGATATAAATGATCGTGTAAAAAGTCGACTGCTTTCTTTTAGTATTCAATGAAAACAATTATACTGCGCAGCAATTCATGTAAGGTTAAAGATCAATGTTCAACTTCACACATGGCATAACAATGTGTCTAAAATGACCAGTTGGACCGGCCAACCGCAGTGCGAAAAAACCTTCTAATGATAATTTAGTGATAATAATTCTATTCAATATATAAACGTATACCATTTTTCATCAATGTTTTCTTATGACGTTATCAGGTAAAATTATCGTCCGTAAACCGACTTTACAGACAACCAAATTTTTTTGTGAATTGTTGGGCTCTGCTCGGTCAATGTTATTGTATCTTATAGACATACCTACATAATGGTTGTTGATTTTATCGATTTCATTTCCATCTACTTCGATTTTAATGTTTTGTTCCATCACCTTGATTTAATTTAAATTCATCTTCAAGCCGACCTTCTGTGATTATATTTTCAATTGTTTTAACATTAAAATCTCTGATGAATCACAAACTATATACCCTGTTTCTCTAATTTAATTTTTTGAACAAGTGTTTCAATGCAAAAATGAAAAATTTTTGGGAGATAATGACTCATCTTTCTAATTTTTTAGTAGTTATATTTTCACTATGTTTCTTTGGATGGTATATAGCTTTGTTGTATTTTCTTGAGGAGATCTACATATATGTTACTCGTTCCTTGAAAGACTGCCTACAACTCAACGGAATCAAATACTTTATTACAGTCTGCAAGACTAAATAAACAGGTATATTATATTCATTATATTTTTCTATAAGCGTACGTATTGTTGACGTTGTTTTGTAGTACCATACCCTTCGCGAATATCTGCCTATTCTATTGGTCAAAAATCATCAAATTCACTTGATTCCCCATAGAAATTTATAAGGTTGCGGAAAAGACTAATTGGATGGTAATTAACCAAGTGATCTCCTTTCTTGTGGATTAAGTTACGATTTGCAATATATCTGGATGGGATTATTTTATATGCATTTATTCATTAGGTAGCGAGTAGGTACACACTTATGATCCCGATAAGTGTCAGACCTACTTCAGGGAAGCGACCCTGCCTACGCGAGCCTTGGTTCATCTTCCAATACCATACGGGTGAAACCATTGTCCTAACCCTAGTTCCTAACCAAACCCAAAATTCCTTCACAATATCCCTTAACACCTCGCCAACACGCACATGGACGGGCGCGGCGTTGTAAAAGTCCAAACACCCCCTACAAATCATGACGAATTTTGGAAACAATGGAATTGGTCCCCAGGTGGGTACACAAAAATCCCACCCCTCTAAAGAGAGCTGCCTCAGGAAATCTGGGGGAGGCAAAAATTCGTCTACAACTACTGCAAGAACAAAAATAAAAACAGACAAAACCACCTTTAAGATTGAATATTGCAACTTACAATACGAGAACACTGTTCACAGAAGAGAAGTTCGTCGAAATGGAAAACGAAATTGCTCAAATTAACTGGGATATTATAGGAGTGAGCGAAGTAAGCAGAGATGAGAAAGTTTGAGAACCCTAAAGACGGGACATCTCTACTACAACAAGGGAAATGAAAACCAATCGGTTGGAGGAATAGGCTTTTTCATACACAGGAAACACACAAAAAAACTTGATATGTGTAAATAGTATATCAAGCAGAGTAGCATATTTAATACTCAAGCTTAATGATAGATGCAAATTGAAGATCATACAAGTATATGCCCCAACTACCAAACACCCGGATTATGAAGTCGAACTTTTTTAAGAGGAGATCTCTATGGCACTCAATGAAACAACTGCCCAATTCAACATATTATGTGGAGACTTTAATGCCAAAATTGGAATTAAAATCGCAGAAGAAGAATCAGCCCTAGGGAATTTCGGTACACCAGGGAGAAATGACAGAAGGGAAACTTTACTTACATATCTACTTCAAAACCACCTCTACCAAATGAATAGTTTCTTCTTTAAAAAGCAACACCGTAGATGGACATGGCAAAGCCCAGATGGCAATACACGAAATAAAATCGATTTTATAGTCACCGATAAAAAACGAATTATAAAAAACGTAACGGTCCTAAATCAATTTTCAATAGGCAGCGATCACAGGATGGTAAGAGCCACAATAGAAATACATCTCAATAGAGAAAGACATCGAATGATAAAAAAGAAATTAGCACCAACATGGTCAATCCAAAACAATGTCAAAGAATACGAAAAAGAAATCGATAAACGACTTGAGGAAAACATTAAACATGAAGAAAGTCCAGATAGTTTAAATCAAAAAATTAATGAAGCCATCACAAAAAGTCAACAGAAGCATTGCCCTAAAAAGAGAAAGGAAGAAAGACTAAGTACACAAACAAAACAGCTCATGAAACAACGTAGAAAAATAAAGGGAAACAAAAACACTACAAATTATGACTTGAGAGAAATAAATAAGAACATCTCAAAATCAATCCGACAAGACATAAGAAAATTCAAAATGGAAAAGATCGAAAAAACCATTGAAAACCACAGAAGTATGAGGGTACTTAGAAGAACATTAAACAACGAAAAACAAGAAATAAATAAGTTAAAAAACAACAAGGGAGAAATATCATTAAATAGAGAAGAATTGCTGCGCATAGTAGAAGACTTTTACAAAGAACTATATAAAAGCAGAAAACAAAAAACAAAACAAGGGAAAGCGATCAAAAAGAAAATATTAAACCAAGGATCAGAAGAAGTCCCGGATGTAACTGAAGAGGAGATCAATCAAGCAATAGCCAAAATGCAGATGCATAGATCACCTGGTGAAGACGGCATAGTGATAGAAGCTATAAAGAATGGGGGACAAATACTAAAAAGACAGATACAAAGACTCTTCAATCTATGCCTACACGGAGAATCAATACCCATGAAATGGAACAACGCAATAATGATTCTTATTCACAAAAAGGGCGACAAAGCAGATCTCGAAAACTATAGGCCTATCAGTTTATTAAACCACTTGTATCTTGTCTTCACGCGTATTATAACGACAAGATTGGAGAAAAAACTTGATTTTTATCAAACAAGGGAACAAACTGGATTTCGCTCTTGTTTCGGAACCAACGATCACCTACAAACGATCAAACTGCTTATAGAAAAGACTGTGGAATATAATAGACCCCTTGTATTGGCTTTTGTTGATTTTCACAAGGCTTTCGATAGCATAGAACTAGAAAACATCATCGAAGCTTTGAACGAATGCCGCATTGATAGTCGATATACCAAACTCATATATAACATCTATAAAAACGCAACGACAACTATACACGAAACCAGCAAACCCATAAACATTGAACGCGGCGTTAGGCAGGGAGACACCTTGTCACCCAAGTTGTTTATAACAGCACAAGAGTATGCATTCAAAAGACTAAAATGGGACAATAAAGGCATCACCATAGATGGAGGAAACCTGAATCATCTTAGTTTCGCAGACGATATAGTTCTGATCGCTGATGAGCTTGGAGAAATAAAGGAGATGTTAAGAGACCTGGATGAAACATGTTCAAAAATCGGTCTTAAAATAAATTAAAAAAAAAACAAAATATATGACCAATCTCGTCCCAAGTGAGGAACTCTATATATCAGACCAATGTGTGGAACTTGTAGAAAAATACGTATATCTAGGACACGAGATCAGAATAGATAGAGACAATCAAACCTGCGAGACGAGGAGGAGAATGACGCTGGCATGGGCAGCATATGGTGCTTTAAGAGATGTATTTAAGAGCAACATCCCAATAAGCATGAAGCGAAAAGTCTTTGATCAATGCGTACTTCCGGTGATGACATACGGGATGGAAACATCAACCCTTATTAAAAAATCAGCCTCAAAGCTGTAGGTAACACAGAGACGTATGGAAAGATCAATGCTCGGGATAACCCTTAGAGATAGAGTGAGCAACGAAGATGTTAGGAGAAGAACGGGAGTTACCGGCGTAATAGTTCGTATAGCCAAACTAAAATGGAACTGGGCGGGTCATATCGCTCGACTACAAGATTTTAGATGGACTCGCAAACTCCTAGAATGGAGACCCAGACTAGACAAGCGCAGCAGAGGCAGACCACCAACGCGCTGGACGAACGATATAAAGAAAGTTGTCACAAACTGGTTACAATCAGCCAGAAGCGGAGACGAATGGAGAGAACTAGGGGAGGCCTATGTCCAACAGTGGACCTGAAAATAGCTGGATGATGATGATGATGATGATTTATTCATTAGAATTTTGATTGCTCCAAAAGTTGCTATACCTCCCATCCTTATCTTTAGTAATATTATCTTCTGGAGCTCTTCCAGTTTTCATTTGGGTCAGGGGTCAGTTTTTCAATTCGTTCCATTGCGATTTACAGTATTTCTGGAACCGATATTTGAAATATTTCTCTTTATTGGTATTGGTTTTGGATATAACAGAGTATAGCTCAATGATCTATTATTTGAGTATTGTCATATTTAATAATATATTTATAGTTTTTATTTTTCATTTGGTTTATTCTATTTCTCCCTTTATTTCCCAATATCCAAATTCCTTCACATTTTTAATTCTTTCTGTTGTTTCATCGATTTTGTTCTGATTCAAGCTTTAGACATCTTATCTTACACAGTGGTGAATCATGAATCTACATAAAATACCTAAATAGGTATTTTCAGTATCAGTATCAGTAGAATCACTGTGAATGTTACCTCACAATTATTTATTCTTTTCAAACACAAATTTTGCAAACATTTTAATGGATGACAACAATCCAAAATTGTGCCAAACAATTTGTTTCGAATGGATTTGTGTTCTGCAAGCTACAGATAAGTTGAGAATTTCTGACGATATAGAAAGAAACCTTATTTATGAGGATTAATAGGTAAAAAAAAATCATAAGATAAAAGCTGAAATGGAAAATAACTCTATTGATATACCAATTAATAGACTACAAACATGTTTTGTACCATATATGGCATGAAATGCACTGTCCACGTGGTTCGGACTGGGGGACAGAATATGAAGCGAAAAATTCAAACACATTCGCAGGTTCGCTAGTTCCGTTCCATTTTCCGTTTCCTACGAAGTACTGTTAGTAAACTGACATATACATAAAATGTAACGCGAAATGTAAACATCACCGTGAAGCAGGCGTATTTGAAAGGAGACCGCTCCGCTAAATGGCGACCATAAAAAAACTCTTTCTGGAATGATCGAGAGACGTCCAATTAGAGAAAGAATCAACCGGAAGACTTTGCCGGAAGGTTCCCGAAAACACATTATTAATATAAATTTATGAGCCGGTTCAGACACAGAGTAGGTAGTCCAGAAGCCGTCGTGAGTGAAAAGTGCGATAAGTCGACTAGGCAAAAGTGTACAAATAAATTAGCGCGTTAAGTGTTTAACATAAATTAATTAATTAAGGAATAGACTAAATAAATTAAGTACCTAGTGATAAGAACTGTGTAAATAAATTAGAATAAACATTGCAGTGGTGTCAGAAGGTTCGGATCATGAAGAAGTTAGACGAATTAAAAGTGGCGGAGTTAAGACAAGAACTCGAGGAACGAGATTTGGAAACGGGAGGGAAGAAGAACGAATTCCAGGACCGACTGATGACGTTTTTGAAAGAAAATGGCCAGGACTCGGAAATTTTCGAATTTGAAGAAATCGTTGTCCAGAGGGAGAAAATCGCTGCCCAGAGGAAAGGAATCACCGGCCATAGGGAAGACATATTTACTCATATTACTGCTCAAATCGCTCAGAGAGAAGTTAATACTGCTCAAATTGCCACCCAGAGGGAAGATATCACTGCTCAAATCGCTGTCCAGAGGGAAGAGATAAGAAGAGATACTATAAAACACTAAGCAATTATTGGGACAATCTTATTGCCATTGTTTCATTATCATTACTATCGAAGTGGTTTCATTTACAATTACAAATTGAGACTTTGGAAATGAAAGTAATAAGAAAGCTAACAAAGTAACGATTTCATTTTATTTAAATATTTCAGCTATAATTTTGTTCAAATCATAATAAAATTGTCACAAGTAACACTAGAAGAAGGTTTTAAGATTTATTCACAATGTCTATTTTTTAGTTCTTGGAAAAACTGAACAGGCAGGAAAGAGTTGTGAAAGAGGTAAAACTTGTTCTTAAATCTCATTATAAAAACAAGAGGAGATGACTAAAGAGGAGAACAAAGACATCATGAGGCGTGCAGTGTCAAAGGTATGTAAACATACAAAGTAATTGTAATCATGTTTATTAATTTATTTAATACAGAATATTACAGAATTTTAATTTTCTAGTGTTAACTTTTTAGATTTGTCACAATAAATCGGGTGAGATAAACCCAACAAAAATCCAAAAGTTAATCGAGGCATACATCCGTAAGATCAAACACAACAAAAAAGTGACCTCCTCGAGCTCCATCAACCCTCAGAAAGTTTAATATTGTAGATGTATTATTAGCTTTAATTTATGGATTGTACACAATTTGAGTTATAAGAAATTTAATATTGTGTAAGGTTTTAGAGACCGAATCTATTTATGTTTCACGTGATTTGTGATTGAATTTTTCTTTCTAAGGAGTAATTATTAAGCGTAAAATATAGGCACTAATATACAAATGTATATGCACTTTTTTCTTTTTTATTCAGTATAACAGTATTGGACAATAGTGTTTTATTAAAAATATACACACTTTTTCTACAGTACTCTAAAGCAGGGAGAGAGTAAATAAAACAAACTAATTACCTACTCTGGAAGGTCGTTGGTAAATTTAAATAGCTTCAGCGAAACCGACTGTGTAGTTGCCCAGATCAAACATTGTATAGAATTTACTGATGAAGGCAATACCTAAAACCCATCTTGGTCCCAAAGATCCAATTGGTTCAGCAATAACCAGTTCCGCGAAACGGGAGAGGCATAATCCGTATACACCCTGGAAAAATAAAGTAATTTGAATAGTGACACTCAAATTGCACAATATTGTTAACTTACAGTCAGTACATATTCTGCGCCTTCTAGGGTGAAGGTTCGCCCGCCCAATACAAAATCAACAGCGGGCAAGTTTGGAATCAATTCACAGTCGATCATGTATGACCGTTCATAACGTCTATACTCTTCATAAGAAGGGTAATAATAAGTGTCATAAACAGTTGCACCAATAACCTACATATGAGTAATATAAATATAATAATAGTAAAACTCATTATTATCAATTCTATTAATGGTCCAATTACTAGAGGCAAAAGAAACTTTCATTGCAGGTCACTACTTTTTCTTCTTGTTTTCTATTTGTGTGTGATTTTCAGTTATTTAAGATTATATGTACGAGTATATGCATCTTAAACGTCATTAGTTTATTGCATGGTTTTCAAATATGTATATCATAAAATAACTTTTTTTATATTTTCCTGATAAATAATTAGCAAGGTTACTGCTAATTATTAGGCCGACATATCGATAAAATCAATAAAAGTTGTTTAAGTCACTGGACCATGTCAATACGCATAATGTGGTCAGACTTCGCTTTTGCAAAATTTTCATTGATAATTTCGATATCTTACTGAAATGGTATATTATACGGTATAAAAGATTTACTTTACCTGGCTAATCTTCCTAATATCTTCTGGTGGACCATAAATCCAAGGCGTAGTAGAATCGGGCATCGTCACGCATCCACCATCGCATACTGTGATATTTTTTACTTTAACCGAGTCCATTACGAACATCCACCACTCTTTAAGTTTCTCTGCCCTTAAGTAAGTAAAGTCTCCTTTGTAATAATTTGGATCGGTACCTCCGAGAATTAATTCACCTCCTACAGTCGCGCTGGGGTCCCTAGGAATTCAACAAGTTAACCAATTATTATGAATTGGAATGTCAACAGTAATTCTTTATAAGTATTATAAGATTTTGAACAAAAGGTTTATTAGAAGTATCATATAACTCCAATAAATTTTTGGTGTACCTGTCACTTGAAGATAGACTTATTTAAGATTATAGAATTTTATGCTGACACCTCATTTTAGATTTACCCTATACAATTCAAATCAAAGTAGCTCTTGATTATTTTTATTACTTAAATACCTAAATTACTTTTACTTAAATTTTGTTGCTTTTTCACAGTTATTAGGATCGTTGTATAACCTTAATAGACATTACTCTTCTCATAAGGTAGTCACTAGAGAGCTAATATCTTAGATGGGGATACAATTATCGACATTGTTGGGGATTACGTAGGATAGTTGGGTTATATTTAATAAGAGGACCTTTAACTAGTTAAATATCATTTCAAGTAGTGAAAATGAATCAATTATTGAATTTGGTTAATCAAATAAATCCATGAGGTATGTCAACTTAATCACTAATTCACTTAATTAGGATCATTTTCATATTTAATTGTTTTGCAAAGCAAAGTTCCTGTTTTAAATAACGTCTACTGAACCCGTCGCCCGTGATGTGATTGGCGCGGGGAATTACGACCTCATGTATTGTCTATCTGATTAATTCATTTCATTTTTTAATTTCACATTATTAACCTAAATTGAGTTCAATATACTGAAACCGATTACACTTAAACTATTATACATGCCAGCTATATCATTTACTAATGTCCAAAATTTAGAAAACGTCAAAGACATGTAATTTGCTATGATACTCAGCAGAATTTTTTGTACAACAGCATAGGAATTATTTGAATAAGTCAGTATATTCTTATGCTCACTAAACAAAGGTGTTGTTACTCTGTCTCTCTCACAAATCGCATCATTCAATCCTAATCCTGACATAGTTCTGAATATTTTATCTTGCAGCTATTCATACTGGTAATTTAACTGTTACTTCATGGTGCTCCAGTCAGGTAAACAGGCGTTGAATTGATAACCTATCAAAGACTATTCAAAGTCCACAACATATGTTGGATTATCAATATGGGATTATGTCCATTTATTAAGGCAATGTAATAAGTTGCATACTGTCTTCACTACGAAGAAAACCGTGTTAAACTATATAAGAAATATTTCATATGACAAAATAGATTATTTCCTTTCAAATGACTTTTTGGTGCATTTGCATAAATTTCATGTTAACTAGCTGGATCGTACCTATCATTACCCCTTTTCAATTTTGCTTCACTTCATTGCATCAGAAATATTTTCAAATCCATCGATTTTTTCAAGATACTTAGATAATCCCACATTTCTATAAGAAAATTTTCAGTAAGCTATTAGTCTCTCGGCTAACATGTTTTCATGTTTATTATTATTACTACTATATCTATAGTTATTGAATTTGGCTACTGACTACTCTCTAAATAATTTCTAAAAACTTTTACCACAGCCTAGAATTCTATTTGCTTCCAGAATAGAAAGTTCTTGTGGTTTGCATGGTTCTTCGCCAGGTCTAGAAAGACACCTATGCATTTCTTACTCGTATCAAATTCATTAATAATGTAACGTTTTTACTATTTACCAAAACTAAACACTACGCGATTTATACTAATTAATTTATTTCTTACACGACACTTAACTTAACAATCCCTTAACTTAATCTATATTCGCACACAGATGTTTATTTATTTAACGCGCGCGGTCTCTCGCCCGAATGTTTACACACCGATTCTTCAACTGCCTCGCCTTGGGTCCGGCATTCCTATTATATCTGTCAAATAGCTTTCGAGAACCTTCCCGTCGTTTCGGGAGAAGATTCTCGAATTCGAGGAACTTGTTATCGCGTGGAACTTTCTCGACTCTTCTCGTCAGCTTCGACCCGTCCTTCTCGGGATCGCCATTCGGCGAACTTGGGTAGCTCCCGGCGTGTTTATCTCAAGGCGAGCCGTTTCGTTACACTGCCCTGCCTTAAAGATGTTTCGTCCCCAAACGTGTCCCTGACAGGCCCATGTAGAAACATACAGTTGGTCCCCTGTCTGCACCGCAAGGTTTGATGGAAATAACATGCTACGGTCTTCTTGTGGGGCCTCCTCTCAGGATTCCAACAACACACCAAAATGTCTACCCCGGTGAAGCAAAATAAGACCTCCAGCATATTCCTGACGACCCTCCAGTCCAAGGCGTCCAATCCACAAGGCAGTTTCGGGATAGCTAACTTAGTTAGATCTTCGCTAAGTAGGGTGTCCCTGAGGTCATGTAGCGCGTCCCACAGGTCCAAATAGGTGGGCTTGTGAAAGGACCTCCTCTTGGTAACCAGATAGAAGAGCGGCCGTCGTGATCCATCTTCCTCAATCCTCAGCGCTCACCCGACCGCCGGTCCCTGCTGATGGAGTTCGTCCAATTTGCCGAACCTCTCCGAAACTCCGCGGCAATTTCTCGGGACATCCACAGGTCCTGGGTCACGCATTGAGCCAGCGCATATTCAGCCGGTGTTCCGAAGAGATCCCCTTGTTCTTCCCTGGTCACACCGAATGTGGCCTTCCCGGTCCCACCATACGCCTATCCATAAATTCTTCAAAGGAAGGCCTCTTAGGGCCGTAATTGGCACACCTGCTGATCTTGGTCGTGGTCTCCCTCGAAAGGTGATAATCGATTGTAACGCACGACCCTGGGTTTCCCATTCGGAACTTTGCTAATCCAGAAGATGACGTCATTTATCTTCGTCTTCACTGTACACTCCCCTTCCCAAGCTTTCTGAAGCTTCGGTGATAACCCTCGTCTCCTTTGTGGGTTATACAGCCACACCAGGTCTCCTTCTTCATATATGCCGCTGTCCGCTCGAACATCATAGTGATCCTTCATGCGGTCGCTGGCGACTTGGAGATTCGTCCGTACCATCTCGTGAATCTGGTCCATCTTTCTGCGCAGCTCGGTGACGTAGTCTTCCACAGCCAGATCTTCTCCCGGTTTGCACCCGAAGCTCATATCGCAGGGAAGCCTCATCTCCCGCCCGAACAGTACCCTTGCTGGTGTCTGGCCGGTGGACTCGTTGATGGCAGAACGGTAGGCCATCAGGAAAAAGGGGAGATGTTGATCCCAGTCTCGTTGGTGTTGAGACACTACCTTCGAGAGGTACTTGCCCATGGTGCGGTTCATACTCTCCACCATTCCGTCAGACTGAGGGTGCAGCGCCGTTGTTCTAGCTTTGCGAATTCCCAATTTTTCGCGAACTCCCTGGAACAGCTCGCTCTCGAAGTTACGCCCCTGGTCGGAATACATTCCAACGGTACTCCAAAGCGGCTCACTAGCTCCTTCACCAGGACATCTGCGACAGTTGTTGCTGCTTGGTTCGGAATCGCGTAGGCCTCTACCCATTTCGTGAAGTAGTCCATCGCCACCAGGATGTACTTGTTGCCGCAATCAGTTTCAGGGAATGGTCCAGTAATGTCTAGGGCGATCCTCTCGAAAGGACTTCGGGCTTCTCGGGGCTTTCGGTTTGCGGTGTGGTCCATTGCTGGCTGAGCAAACTGTACACTTCTTGCACCATTCGCGAACAGCCTCAGAGCAGCCCACCCAATAGAAACGCTCGCGCACTTTCTGCAGAGTCTTCTTTACTCCCAGGTGGCCCCCTGAGGTTCAGTCATGGAGGCGACGTAGCACCTCCGCCACCTTGGTCTTGGGCACGATGAGTTGGAATCGTCTTTCTGCGCCATTATCGGATTCGAGCACCCTCTTGAGCAGTCCATCCTGTATTACCATGGAGTCCCACTGTGCCCAGTACGATTTCAGGGTTCTAGAGGATGGGGCCTCTTTCACCTCTGCACGACTGCAATGGGGACATCCCTCTGGACACGGTCTTCTTGAAAGAGCGTCAGCATTACGGTGGCTGGTTCCTGCTCTATGTTCGATGTCGAAGTCATATTCCTGAAGACGTTCAATCCACCGAGCTACCTGGCCTTCCGGGTTCTTAAATCGCAGGAGCCATCTGATCGCCGCGTGGTCCGTTCTCAACAGGAACTTCCTCCCGTACAGGTACTTGTAGAAATGTTCTACTGACTTCACGGCGGCTAACAGCTCCCTCCTGGTGACACAGTAGTTCCTCTCGGGCTTCAACAGGACTCTACTGAAGTAGCCAACGACCCGCTCCTGCCCATCTTACAGTTGTGACAAAACCCCTCCGATCCCGTCGTTGCTTGCATCTGTATCCAAGATGAAGCGTCCCTCTTGGGTCGGGAACCCGAGAACAGGGGCCGTCGTCAGTCGTCTTTTCAGGGCGTCGAAGGCTGCTTGGCATTCTTCATCCGAAAGGAAGGCTCGTTTTTCCTCGGTTAGTCGTGTCAGCGGCTTTGCGATGTCAGAAAACATTCGGACGTAACAACGGTAGTGCCAAGCCCCAGGAAACTCCGCAATTGATGCTTGTCCTTCGGTGTGGGCCCTTTCTGGACTGCTCGCACTTTTTATGGGTCCACCTCGACGCCGTTACTGCTGACCACATGACCCAGATAGTATACCCTCGTTCTTAACAGATGGCATTTCTTTGGGTTGAGCGTCAGGTTAGCCATTTGGAGTCTCTTGAAGACTTCCTCCAAGTTTGACAGGTGTTCGTCAAACGTCCTCCCTACGACGATTATGTCATCCAGGTACACGAGGCACGTTTTCCAGGAGAGCCCTCTGAGTATGTTCTCCATGAGCCTCTCGAAAGTAGCAGGCGCATTACACAACCCGAATGGCATAACCGTGAATTGCCACAGCCCAGATCCTACTGTGAAAGCCGTCTTCTCCTTGTCTGCAGGGTCCATTTCTACCTGCCAGTAGCCACTCTTCAGGTCAAGGGTGGAAAACAGCTTCGATCCAGCCAGAGTATCCAGGGTGTCGTCTATCCGGGGAAGAGGGTAGCTGTCTTTCTTCGTCACGTTGTTTAGTAGACGATAATCTACGCAGAACCTGGTGTCTCCATATTTTTTCTTTACCAGGACTACAGGAGACGCCCAAGGACTGCTAGATGGCTCGATGACTCCCTCTTTCTCCATGTCGTGGATGATCTTCTCCGCTACCTCCCGCTTCGCCTGCGGGAGGTAGCGCCTCCTTGCTGACTGGCGGATTGGTCTCGCGTTCCCTGTATCGATCTTGTGTCTAACAATACTCGTTTCCCCAGAAGGTCCTTTGTCAGACACGAAAATCGATCGGTATCTACGAAGTGCTCAATAAGCCTCTTCTTCTCGGCTCCAGTGAGAGAATCGCAGGCATCCACTAGAGCTTCCTCGACTTTCGCGACTTGGCAGTCAGCGCTCCCCGTCACCTGATGGATCAGCGACGTCACTGGTGAGCAGGTTCCCACTTTTGTGGATGGTAACTGGATAGTCATTGATGTTAATGAGCCGGACGGGAATTTCATCACCCAGCGTCACCAAGGTCTTCCCTACTAGAATGCGTCGGCCCACCTCCACGTCGTGGTTTCAAGGTTCCACTACGGCAGGACTCCCTTTGTGACGCCTTGTAGTCGGGGCACCACTATCGATTCGCTCCTACTCGGCAGGATCGTGTCTTCCGTCAGCATTATATGGCGGACCGTCTCACCCTTGGTGTGCAGGAAAATTTTCTCTAGGCCGACCTGCATTACTTGTCGTTTCAGATTGAGTGCGAAACCGTGGGTCTTCATGATGTCCATTCCCAGGATGGCGTCCTCTTCTATGTCGGCGATCAGGACTCGGTGTGGCGAGAATCGTGCAGTGCCGATCTTGATCTCGACGTCGACTTCTCCGTGGACGGCGGCAGCTTCGCCCGTAGCCGTTCACAACCTCCTCTTGGACTCCATCACTCTCCTCCCTGGCGTGTTCAGCAGGCCTGGCTTCAGGATCGTCTTGGATGCCCCGGTGTCGATCAGAAATCAGAAGGTTGTGCTTCCTGCCATTAATTTCGCCATCCACGTACAGGCTGCCACCTTCACCTCTCAGTGTAGCTATCTTGAGGTGGTCTTGGAACGGGTATCGGGTCGGAGCTGCCCCCTTGGAGCCGACCCGCTTTAGTTTTCCGACGTCTGGCCCGTTGTTGGCTTCTCCACCCTAGGGCGCTTGCAGTCCCTTCGGAAATGGCCAACCTCTCCACACCTCCAGCATTTCGCCGGCTCCCATTTGTCTCCCTTCAGCAGTCCCCTGAGGGCGTTTATAACCTGCTCCAGGGCGTCCTCCTTCCGCTCGGCTTCCACGCATGCGTCGTCCCCGGCCACCGCCCGAACGCGGCCACAGCTCCTTGACACTTCCGTCGCAGCCTCCCTCGTATTCCAGGGCCATCGAGAGGGCATCCAATGTGCTCTTGGGACGCGACAGCCGTACCGCCCGCTATATCTCCACATCCCTCAAGCCGTCGATGAAGGCCGAGACCGCGAGACTCTCCGTCATGGACTCCGCCCAGTGTTGCCAGGCAAAAATTTTAATTTCACCAGATCTGGCATTAAAAAGTTGCCAGATTTGCATTACTTTTCACCAGGTACAATTTTTTTTAACAATTATCTATTGATGCTTTTATCGATGCAGAGTAAAATAATTATAGCAATAATAATAATAATAATAATAATAATAATAATAATAATAATAATAATAATAATAATAATAATAATAATAATAAATAATAGTAATAATAAAAAACACGGGAAATTAAAAAGATTTATTTTCAAACTAAAAAGATTAACATTCTATAATAAAAATTAAAAAAATAAATACTCTGTACTTCCCGCTGATTATTTACAAAGCTCGGGTATTCCCATAATGTCGGTCAAGTAATTTTTGGGATTCACTCAGTACTGAATACGTAATTTAAAAAAAGGAAAATATTATAAACTGTTGTAAAGTTACCTACCTTATCTACACTCAGCTATTATACAAGAGGACTCTAGTATGAGACACTTTTTAGAAGTATATGCTTTTTAGAGCTTAAATACCAATGACATAAAAAACTTATATTAGGTATTTTTTATTTGAACAATGCAACCAATTCAAGGGTGAATGTTGATGATTCTGTGTAGTGTAGTTTTAAGTCGCTAAAAATTCTCGGAGTCTCCGCCGCTTCCGGGTAGGCGAATCTTACTAGCTTCGAGATGTCGGCTTCGTACTCCTGAAGGCTCTCTCCCTGCTTTTGTCGTCGGTTCTTCATTCGGGATTAGTAGACCTGCCCCAGGTGTGCGTGCCCGTATCGCCTCTCCAGCCTCTGGACGAGTAGTTCAAAGTTGTTCAGCTCTCCTTCTGGAACAGTCTGCAGCACGTCGAGAGCGCTTCCCCGGAGAGCGACCGTCAGAGCCACTGCCTTGTTCCTTTGCGCCTAGTTGTTGGCTTTCGCCGCTGCCTCGAACTGTCGGAGGTAGTTCTCCCAGGGAATTTCTCCGTCGAAGGTTGGCGGCTTCACTCGATGGCTCGCAGTAGGGACTGCCTCAATCCTAGTTATCTCCTCGATCCTGGTTACCTCATCCGGGTCGTTGAATGGATTACCTGGACTAGACATGTTTTGCGGACTGGGCTGGAAATACATGGATTCTAGTCGGGTCCCCAATTCTCGCAGTTGGTTCTCCAGTTCCAGTCGTTGGATTTTCTCAGTCTGAAGCGCGCTGTCAAAGTTTCCAATTCGGCTATCCAGCTCACCGTGGAATTCGTCCAACTCGCCGTGGAGTTTTCCCATTTCGCTGTGGAGTTCTTTTATGTTGTTATCCAACTCGCCGTGAAGTTTTCCCATTTCACCGTGGAGTTCTCTTATGTTGATATTCAGCTCACCGTGGAGTTTTTTGATTTTGTTGTCGAACTCGTCATGAAGTTTCCCCATTTCCTTCGTTTGGTTATCCAACTCGCCGTGGAGTTTTTCCATTTCGCCACGAAGTTCTTTCCTGTTGTTATCCAGCTCGTCGTGGAGTTTTCCCATTTCGCCATGGAGTTCTTTTTTTATGTTGTCAAGGACGCTCGCCTTCTTCCTCGAAGTAGCAAGTTTCAGGGGCGTCTCCATTGTCGTTTAAACATTCCTCCAGGCGTTTCTGCAGCACTGTTTTTGACCCTGTTGTTTCGAGTTCTCTGTCTTCCAACTCACGTTGGAGGTCCGTCGCTTTTAAATCGCGTAATTTCCTCATTGTTCCTAATTTATTTCACTAATTAATCCGCACTCTGACACCACTGTAACGTTTTTACTATTTACTAAAACTAAACACTACGCGATTTGTACTAATTAATTTATTTCTTACACGACACTTAACTTAACAATCCCTTAACGCGCGCGGTCTCTCGCCCGAATGTTTACACACCGATTCTTCAACTGCCTCGCCTTGGGTCCGGCATTCCTTTATATCTGGCAAATGTCTTTCGAGAACCTTCCTGTCGTTTCGGGAGAAGATTCTCGAATTCGAGGAACTTGTTATCGCGTCGAACCTTCTCGACTCTTCTCAACAGCTTCGACCCGTCCTTCTCGGGATCGCCATTCGGCGAACTTGTGTAGCTCCCGGCGTGTTTATCTCAAGGCGAGCCGTTTCGTTACAATAATTTCGTTTACCACAGTGCCCACCACATCACTACTTATTTACCAAACTGACGATCATTTAAGATTCGGTTGAACGAAGGAAACTCCATCGAACAATATTTAATACATTTTTCAAAGTTTTTACTAAAGAGGCTGAACACTATTGGTCCTAATTATTTACAATTTTTTAATTTGACTAATTTACTGTAGCGCTTCGATTTGTAGCAAATGCTGCAAGTGCTGCTGCGTTGGAATATTTTTCAGTATACAGATAAGTTACAGTTCTACCATTGTCGTGAACAACTTTAAGAGTTTTGGAGAAATCGACACAAACTATTTTTGTGGCTTGTTTCAAAATTAGATACCAAATGAACCCAATTTGTACTCTCGTTCACTTGAGTAGATCCAACCAGATCAAAAGTGTTATGGACTAGGGGAATCAAAGTATGAAGCCATTTATACTATGTACTGATAGAATGTGTTAAAGTATGGTAACAAAGGTTATCTTGAAAAATTACATTCCATTTTTAGTTAGGAGGACCCATCTAGTTGCCTTGCTCTTCTTGGAAATAGGCATGGGCCATGTATATACCAACACTTAACTTTGGTATTATATTATTTTTTGTTGTGTTAGTCTCTAAGAATCTGCGAAGTACTTAAAACAGCTTTTTAATAAATAATAGTCTGTGTATCATCTACTTTCTCAAGATACTTAACATAGGTAGTAATAAGTTGTGCTTTCAAAATAGCTGTTTTCCTTGATTGCCCCACTCATGACTGGTTAAATTTTTTTCATGTCATAATATGTTTTGTATTAAATTTGATATTCTGATATACTGTACCTGCTCAGGTATATAGAAAAAACCGGTTGAGAGACGAGACCCTGGTTGACCATGTTGTAAAATACAGGAGTGATACCATCGTCAGAAATCGTAGAGTAGGACAAACCAAGTATACCATCGAATTCCGCAGCAGCAAACGTAAGGTCAGGTTCATTCGTCGCTTCAGCGAACGTCTGATCTGCCACCTCCAGACCGCCAACCTACAAAGACAGACGAAATATTTGGACAAATTCTTACATCCATAAAGAACATACCAGTTAGGTTAGATTGAGGGGACAATGGACCGTTGCCCAATGGTACACAAATGCTGACAAATTTACTGACGCAGTATCAGTAAGCCAGTCAATAGTGAATGATAGTTTAATACATACATAGACACAGACCCGTCATTCTACGGAAACCAATATGACGACTAAGAAAATGTGTTTCTTATGAAATGGAATATTTTAAAACAGATGAGACTAGCTTCAATACACTTATCTGTAATATATTTGCACACATTTTGACTGACATTTAAAAACGTTTTAGAAGTCACTTCCCCCTAAAGGAGACGTTATTCCTAGTAGGTATGTATAGTTGAGAAAATAAATTCCCAGGTTGATTCTGGCTCAACTTATAAACTGTTTTGAAGAGGAAGATAACCTATCTAAATCCATTATAGCCTCTTGACGATGGAAATATGTAATAGCTACTGCAGGAGAGAATGACTACTCGGATTATTAATATGAAGCAAATATAAACCATCTTCTAGAAGAAGATGGTTTTATATCCATACAAATTTGTTGAAATGAATGAAAAGAACTGAGGCCCAAAGGACTTGCCAGAAATATGTATATGGCGAGTGTTTGCAGCATTATTGCCGCTTCTCGCATCTTAAACTCCATCTGTCCTTGTTATTCCAATCTTCTTCCTGCAAAGTTGCAAACCTCTTTCTTCCATTTCGTGATCTACCTCGTTTATTCATTTGTGCTGGAGTCCAGTTCCATACATTATAACTGGTTCTATTTAGCTTTAAATTTTTTTTTTCGTTTTCTCTGTTAAATTTTTACTCCACAGGATTGGATGTAAAGCTTTCATCATATATGCCATATGCCATTTGCCCCTACCTCTTTTCTTCATTATATTGTAACGCGAAATGTAAACTGCAGAGCGAAATGTGTTTACTCCCGTCAGATCTGAGCGGCTACTTCAAAAGGAATTGCCGCGACGCTTAATTGAATTCTATAAAAAAAGACAGCTCCATGAATACTCCCGGATTATTATTTAACGAAAGTAATTTATGACGTTCTGGACATTTTCTATGTAAACATTATTAAAAGAACAATCGAGTACTTTGTGGAAATATTTAGCAAAATCGGGAAAACATTATGGGGGCTATATAAGTACGCGGGGGACGAGAGAAGATTATTAGACGGAAGCCGCCAGAGTAAATAGTGAACGAGCGAAATAACGAAAGCGAGAGCAATTGAAGTGAAATAAATCAACGATTAAGAAGTGGTGATATAAATTAGTTAAGTGTGTTATATAAATTAGTTTAGTAATAGTCTAAGATGAATTAAGTAGTGTTTAGTGAAGTATTAGTATTAGTGTAAATAAATTAGAAAATAAACGTTACAATATCTTTGTCGTCTCTCCCATCTTCAGGAATTGTAACTCCTAGATAATCTTAATATTTCACATTTTTTATATTTCCACTTTCCAGTTCAATGTGTTTTCCATTTCCGCCTATAACCGTATACTGCTTCTTTTCTGTATTTACCTCCAACAAACAAACCAACTATCAAACAAAAGATAGTGTATATTGGGCTGTCATCCAGCCATATTCCCATTGCCCTGCACTTTCTGCTCCACTGTTTTAGAGCCGCATTTAAGTAGGTTTTAAAAAGGGTGAGGGGAAGGCAACAACCCTGTTTTACACCTTTTGTTGGTCGAAATGGGATAATACGGGCCCGACAATGTCGATAAGTTATCGAACTTTCTCTGAAACCCACTGTTTATTATTTCAGTTACCACAGGCCCATATTAATTTCATATATACATATAATCAATTGTTAATATCGAATAAATAAAATATGAAACCAAGAGCGTGAACCTACAAAAAAACTTTTTATAATATGTAATATAATAATATAATATAATATAATAATATAATATAATTAATGAATTTTTCCGATTATTTGGACCCTCGGAAATACCCCTATTTTTTATTTTTAAACCTATTCTTATTGGTTGGATGAGGTGAAGCAACAAAATTATCATCAAAATTAAAAATAAAAGCATCAAAATAAAACTTGATTATAAACAGACGGAAATCTTAGACATTAGTGAACAGATTAAAAAACAGAATAAACGCCGCAGAAATGAGGTTTTTACGAAAACTCGATCAAAACCAGTGGCGGCGTCAGGGGTGGGCGCAGTTGGGCGAGCGCCCAACCCAAATTGTCCTCGCCCAACCATTCGCCCAACCAGCTAAATTAAGCATTTGAGCAAAAAATATATTTAGAGAAATAAATTATTTCCATGGTAAAACAAACAAAAAACAAAGTTTATTCAACCGTTTATTAGTCGAAAATGATTGAAACCTAGGTAATCGATTTTTAATAGGATGCACGCCAGCAACGCTGATGAAGGTCCTGTGGCTCTACCTGATTTGGCCCAGCCCCTGGACTGCCTAGAACCTCATTTGCTCAGTTTTCCGAAAACAAGGTTTGGTTCTGATCTGCGATCTTTTAAATCAGACTATTACAAAATCTATTCGTGGATTGAATACAGTATTTTAAAAGATGCTGTATTTTATTATCCTTGTAGATTTTTTTAACGAAAGGTACAGGCAGGGGCATTTAAAACTTTTACTTCTGAAGGATACAAAAATTGGATACGAGCTTCAGAAAGAAAAGCTGGATTCAGATATCATCACAATGGCTATCAACACAAAACTGCTATGGTAGCTTGGCAGTCCTATGAAAGTAGTAAAAATCAGCAGTCAGTAGCAGCTCAAATAAGCACTGCGCATACTGAATTGATGTAACAAAATCGGCTGTATATTAAATCTATCATACGTTGTATAATTTATTTGTCTACCCAGGGTCTTGCTCAACGAGGACACGACGCATCCAATACTAGTCAAAATAGAGGCAATTTTTTAGAATTACTAGATCTGATGTCACGTGATAATGCCATCATCGCAAAAAGGCTATTTGAGGGCCCAAAAAATGCTAAGTATACGCATCACTCTATTCAAAATGAGTTGATATATTATCTAGCAGAACGATCTATTAAACATATTAGTAAAGAAGTTAGGGATGCTTAGGAAGTTAGGGAAGTTAGGGACGAAACGAAAGACCTAAGTAAAACTGAGCAGTTATCAATAATAGTAAGATATTACTTAAACGGTGTGTTGTACGAGAGGTTTTTGGGACATGAAGCTGCAGACAAATTAGATGCAACGTCAGTGTTTCAGTTTATTAGGAAACGTTTAAGTGAGTGCGGTATTTTTTACGTAAGCGGTAATGCCAGATAGCGCACGGGACGAATCATACAAAATGGAGACTTATTGCAAACTTTGGGGTACGCTAAATTTACGTTAAAGTGATGTTTAGTTTTGTGTTTGACGTTTAACACCTTTTTCGCCCATCTTCACGTGTTTTTAAATTGAATTATTTGAATTCAACCTGGCTAGGCTCAACGATTATAGACTAACCAGGATTGCTCACTTACATTTGAGCAATGTTGGACAGTTTTGTAACGTCACTACCGGTGCTGAAGTACGTTTACGTGTTGATCTGTGGAAGACGTGATGTGGATGTCGTACGTAAATATGGATTACGTAGAGTACGTACGTAAACCGTACAGTTTACCACGATAAATCTTATTGTTTACTACAGTAAAATGAATAAATCTCTATCTTCTGTCCAGCACCGGTGGTGACGTCACAGAGTTTTTGGCAGGCAGATTCGGCGAACTGAGCAATCCTGGTAGTAGTCTATAATCGTTGGGCTAGGCTGGCTAACCCGTTGGCGTTGTGTTAACCTCTCTTGAGACACAGCCTTGAGAAATTTATGACATACCACAACGGACGCATCCACCGATTAATGCGTTTCATGACTATCGCCATAAGCGTTAACATCGATAGCGCATTACGTTTTTCGTCCCTTATTTACGTCATGCGGTAACGTAAATAACATTTACGCAAACACAAAAGGATACTGCGCATGAGTAGATGTCAATTTAACGCAAACGTAATTACCGCATGCCGTTATTTGAGTTGCAATATCTCTCTACTTATGATGGAGCCAACGTTATGAGTGGCAAGGTTAGGGGGTTATAAACGTTGTTTAAAAAACAAGTTCCACAGTCTTTTTATGTACACTGCTTTAATCATGCCTTAAGTTTGGTAGTAGTAGATGTATGTAAAAATTTAAAAGATTGCAATATCTTTTTTTCTGTTGTTGAGAACCTTTTATGTTTTTATTAGTGGATCTTCCGTACATAATACCTTTTTACAAATACAAAAAGAACTACACCCGAAAGATAAACCTATAGAGCTAAAAAGACTTAGTGATACGAGGTGGACATCACACATATCAAGCTGTTTGGCTGTAAAAAAGCACTGCCAGCAAAAAATATCTAGATTATAAAATCTATGCTTATTACCCGAAATATTACACATGCATTTTTGCTGCCCACACGCCAAATTTTTCTGCCGGGTGTTGCCCAACCGAAAAGAAAAAGCTGGCGCCGCCACTGATCAAAACAAGAATCGACAAAATTAAAAACGAAAAATTTAGGCAAAATTAGAAACAAACACCTATAAAAGATGCAATAGAAGAAAGGCAATTTGGATAGCTTGAATATATTTACACATTGGACAACACGAAAAAAAAAATACAAGGCAGAGCAGCCAAAGAAAAACGGAAGAAAATAAAGCGAAAGGTGAAAGCACAGCAAAGCATGTGAAGATAGTGCGAAAAAATCGGCAGAGACAAGAAATATAGCATGGAGAAATTAATTACAAAGAGATTAAAATTGATGTACAAGGCAACAATTTGCAACTTTACGCAACTTACCAACCAACTATACTTAATTGTTATACACTGAAAGGCAGACAAGACTTAGGACAAAATATTTTCTTAAATACTGTGATAATTCGCTATAACAAAACAAACAAAAAAATATTCCTACTAAGGAAATCATTACAATAGAATTACACAGTTACGTTACTTGAAAAAATAATAAAAGTACGAGATATAAAAATTAACCAAGGAAACTGTGGACATACCTAAAGCTCCTTCGTTTTTAAAAAACTTACAGAAACATGATCCGTAGATAAGAATCCGCTCACACTTCCACTTTCATATTTAATAAAGAAGTCAGTTCCATTCTCTTTGTAAGTGGAAGATTTTGTGGAGTCATATTTATTGTGGAGTACTAAAAAAAAACATTAAATTAGTTAACTGAAAATTCCAAGGACACAACATATATTTGTAACTTTTGTTTAGAATTTTTTTCAAAATTCACTATATTTTTTTTTAACTTTGACTCTTTATTCTAACTAGCGGTGAAATTTTAGATAGCCAATACGCCTACTGATAAACTGCGGTCAAATAAATACACGAAATATATTTTGTACTTACAACAAGCTACATTTGTGAACTGACACTTTTTGGATGGCACCCATAAGCTTGAGGAACCCGTATCAAAAATCACAGTGAAGTTTTGAGGGGGAGTGCCGATGGTGATCTCGCCATAGTACTGAGCCTAAAATTAGAAATTATTGTTCACGAACAATTAATCGTCCCTACACCTATGGATTTTGTGAGCGCATTCCCATAGGAATTGCCATTAATGAGCTGATTGTTTCATTGACCCAAAAACCGTTTGCTATTTAATGTGTTCATCCTAAAAAAAAATACAACACTGATCCAAATCAATTCTCAGTGAAAGTCCAATCATGAGCTGCCAATATTTCCTAGTCTTGGTAATTTTAACGGCCAAAAAATCAGCCGTCTTAGATTCTTTACACTATACAATATTTAAACTAAAAACTTATAACTAACAAATGCAGATATCGAGTCCGAAGTTAATGAGTAATGTTCAAAGGTTATTAGAACTCTTGTGTCAGAAAGAGTTATGATTACTTAACGTCATTACAAAATTTAAACGCTTGCTCTACTATCTGTCAAATTGTCGATAATTTGGCAGTTTACTAATACCACAGACAATTCTGTGCTAATATCCTTTATGACTGTAAAATGACTGTGACTAGAAGTCACATTAAATGACTGTAAAATGTAAAAAGGTAAAATGACTTAAAATAAACGAATGTTAAGCAGAAGTAGGTGTCGAGCACCAATGTAATTAAACTAAACACTGAAATTAAAAAGAACTTTTCTTTGCCAAACGGACCCTGTCATTATATGAAATGATGGCCGTGTTTTTAAAGTGTACCAGCTGCTCGAACACAATGTGCTGATCAGTGACATTTAAAAACGGTACCTATGCAAGTCTAAGGTACAAGTTGTAATGTTTTGACTTCTAACGATTTGTATACATCATACATCTTAAAAACATACAAAAAAAAATGTTAAATCCTTATTTAATTACTCTTAATGTATTTGGATTTGATTAATATGAATTTTTTACTCAAGAACTACAGTTTTACACTTGCTATTTAAGAAAACATTTCCATATTTTGGTCACTTCCATAATTTTAGTTTCTTTTGACCTCTAATTTTTAGCTTAAATTACAAAACATTCAATTCGATGTCCAATTTTCTATCTATTCCTTGTTCTGTCGTTTCATACACCGATGCACCGTCTCACGACCCGGTGCATGAAAATTGTGTTCGAGCAGGTGTTCGAGCAACTTTGTTAATTTTAAAACGCTCGACTGTTTGCTCGAACTGCATTTTAAAACGCGATTTTTTTGTTCGAGTACTCGAACGGGTGTTCGAACACTTTAAAAACACGGCCGATGACGCATTTTGTGCCCAAAACGGCGTCAGATGAAAATAATATTTTTTAGAATAGGTAAATTAGAATTTGAAAATGAACTCGAAAATTATAATACTATATAATGATATTGCGTCGCAACAATTTCTACATGGTTTTTTCTTCTTTTGACAAGTAGAAATTATTTCAAATGAAATTGTTATATTATTCAGGTGTAGTTTGTGAAACTAAAAGTAAACTAAATTAATGTTTAGTTTACGTTTTGTATGAGCGCCTATTAAACTGCCAGGAGTCCTCTGTAGATCACAGAATGTAGAAATGACACTGTATTCTTTAGAAACTATTCAAAAGTAAATCAGTCTAAAAAATAAATTCTATATAATATTCTTGCCTATCAAATGTCACTTTTTGTAAACAATATCTGGTAAATTTTAGTTGTTTCGCATGTTATCTAAATTGACATATAATTATGAGAACATATAAGACGAATATTAAAAACATTCACAGTTTCTTATATGAATCAAATGTTTTAGATGGTACAGCACTAACATTTATTAAAAGTCATAAAAATAACCAAGCTGTAAAATATGACGATTAAAAAAAATTAACTAGATACTTTACCCTTGAAAGATAATTGCACTTTGTTCTTTTAGTTAATTTTTAATTAAATTCTTACTTAATTTTTAATTATTTTTTAATCAAACTCTTTATTAATTTTTAATTTTTCAATTGTAACTTTTAATTAAAAGCAAGAGTAAGACATTTGTAGACTTCATTGTTTTATTTTTAGTTACAATGATAAGGGATAAATATACTACTTCAATAAATCACCAATACATCTGATTCTCAAAAAACAGTTAATTTGTTATCAAAATTATTGCTAGACAATTTAACTTAGATGCAATCTAACCACTTCAATGACCCAGAAGTGATGTATTTGTAAAAAAAACTAAGTATCTAAATGATGTCATTAAATTCAGTTTTCAAAAAAGTTTAAGAGCGTTTAACAGATACTTTTCCATTAAAGTTAATTAAAAAAATAAACTCGCTAAACTGACAAAATGATCTTAATTTTCAATATTACAGTTGTTAAAACTGTATTCAGAAAAATAATCTTGAACTTAATATTCCTTCTTAATAATACTTAACTTAACTTAATAAAACTTAATAATACAATATTAACAAATGTTCCCACGCAATTTCTAATGGAAAATGATATGTGATTGATTTATAGTTTGAACCTATAGCAGTGGACATAATCAAATCATTCGAATATCCAAAAACAGAATTCAGGGAATCCATTTTAGTGGCTCTCCCTACTACAAATATGAGTAATAATCGTTTGGTCGTTTCATTTTTACACAAATACTCAGTTGGTCTGATCACTTGTTCCCACTTCAGCTAAACATATTCAAGTCCCTAACATAGTCAAATGATGAGACATTCACATTTATTTAAAAAACCCCATGGCATGCCAGGCTGAACGGTAGATTTATGGGTAGGATATATAGTAGTATAACAGACACGATGTGTCAAAAAAATGTATACGAGGTGTTAAAAAAATACAAACGTCAAAATTTCAAACTTTTTGCATATAACTTTTTTTATGTACATTTCTCAAAGATATGTTTTATGCAAAAGTCGTTCGCCTCTATAAGGACAACAAAAAACCTATGTAACATTTTTCTCTCAGACGCGTTTTTTTTTTTTAAAAAAATAACTTTTTTTCTGTACATTTCTCGAAAAAATATTTTATACCAAAGTAGTTCGCCTCTATAAGATCAACAAAAAACCTAAGTAACATTTTTCTCTCAGATGCGAAATTAAAGTTTTTTTTTTAATAACAAGCCGCCATTTTGAAACCACTGGACCGATTTGGCCCCATATTTCGTTGTAATTCTTTAAAAAATGCGACCTGTAGCTTGCCGACAAATTTCGTTATATTCCAAAAAAACTGAAAACAGCATTTTAATTCCTCTTTTTTCGACTTCGTTAACGAATGCAACACTAGATAAACCTACTAAAATACAAAGCTTACATATTAATCACCAAAATCATAGACCTGAATATAATTCAGTAAAAATGGAAAAGTCAAGCTTTCTTAAACCTAATAACAATAACAAACTAAGGTTGCTTCTATTTTCACAATTACGTGAATTTGAAATAAATTAAGAACTGATATAAATAAAGAGCCAGTCTAATCATTCAAGAAATAGAAAAGTTAAATATGTCATTCTGACTATTAGGTAACTAATGGAAGCGAAGTAGAAAAACGATTGTAGGGAATCAAATGACATGTCTGTACATAGCTAAACTTAAGTTCTAATGAAAGTATTTTAATTTTTGAAATATTTAAATAACATGGCGTTCCTGATTAGACATAATAATGTAACTGTTATAGAGATTAAAGGCGTAAGCAAATTACAATTACCATTACCAAATCATTTGATTATGGAATCACTGCAGAATGGATCATTGGGTTATTCCAATCTCTTAATTATGCCCATCGCTAATAGAGTTTTAAACAAATTGACTAAGATACGATGTGCTTATAAAAGAAAAAAAATCTAGTGTTTTAATGACGTCCACAAGCTACCTATCTGTTTTTAGTTTGAAGTTGATAGAGATTAGTGGGTAAAATGTAATTGACTTTGAATTGAGATTTGTGGATTACTACATATTAGAATCGAGAAATTCCAGGATTCATGTTTGTGAGAAAGCGACTGCCTAATGATGTTAAGAATGAAGGAATTGCCAGATTTACATTTCTTTTAAAATTCCATAATCCATGCAAAATTATGATGTCTACAAATTATGTTTAAGGTACTTTATTAAAAAATGTTTACATTTCAACAATGCTTCAAAGATTGCAATAGTGTTTCACTACATCAAACTCTGCACTGTTTA
Organism: Cryptocephalus moraei; assembly: GCA_946251905.1. NCBI lineage: Eukaryota > Metazoa > Arthropoda > Insecta > Coleoptera > Chrysomelidae > Cryptocephalus > Cryptocephalus moraei. Next base: position 31,940,196 of record OX276454.1, on the reverse strand, counting down.
ATTTTTCATGGTAGAGCAAACATTACAATGTTTGATCCTTATAAGGTTCCCAATAACATAAAAATTTAGCATAAAAAATTCGTGACTAATGACAGTTTATTTTATGTACCCTTCTTAATGTATGAACCTAATTGGAGACAATAAGTGAAGGTTCGTCAAAATTAAACGCATATATCGAACAGATAATGAAAAAAATCATGTGAAACATAAATGTAATATAGTAGTTATCGAATAATATGATAACTGAACACCCAACTACTCATTTACTCACATATATTATTCATCAAATTTATGGCATACTTCATATTGATTGGTAATTTAAACATTGATCCAAATATCCTTAAACTTACATCCAAGTAATTAGATAAAGTCAGCTCTGAAACGGGGATAGTGTCCATGTCTGTGATATACATTGTCCAGACCTGTTTCATGTCAGTGTCAACATCCTGCAAGGTCCTCCTGACCGGCTTAAACTTACGCAGTTGGATTCTTAAAAAATAGTAGATAGAATATTGAAAGTTCTTGATGCTAACAAAGGACTGACTTTAAAGATAAATTTCGAATTTCTCACCTGGCAAAATCGCAATTCACCGCTACTGCGAGGAGGAAAACTAATAACAACTTCATCGCTTACACTTCCCTATCGAATTTGTTGTTTATTGGATAAATGTACCCAATCCAAAACTGTGAAAGCAATGACGGTGTGCCGGCTATTTATGTGGCGTCCCCCGCTACGCCACTGGCCGCCCCGCGCTCAAGACGGAAGCAAACTCTCGTTCCACGGCAAAACCTGTTCCAAGCTAGCGGAGTTCAATGCCAGCTGTCAAGTGTCAAGAAGTCAGCGTTCCATCTGCCCTCTGTCGCTCCTCGCGCACGCGACATGTATTACCTGTTCTCTCGAGCCCCGAATAAAAGTTAAATCCCGAGTTAAGAGAGTTATTATACAATTTTCTTTTACTGAAGAATGCGACACATTACACACATGGTCTCCATTGGTTAATATTATATCCAGTTGCATCCTCATTACGATTAATAATTTTCATTACTTAATGTATACCTAGTCTTTTCCAACTCAAACACTAAGTAGAAAGCCTTATTTAAAAATTTTTTATAAATCACATCGTTCTCCTTTGTAGTTTTGGTTGAAAATAGTTCAAATATAGATACCGAAAGCTTCCAATAGAAGTAAACCAGAGTTTTCTTCATTAGCCCGCATCTAGTTGCACATACCCACTTACCCACTACGTTTTATAATTCAGTTGTTAAACTTATAGACCGTGGGCCCTTGACACCAAAAGTGTCGATAATCTATGTTCGTATGCCCTTTTAGGGACATACTCAGACAGCCCGGGAAACTGGGAAAAAGTAACTTGTTGTTGATGCTGGCATAAATCGAGATGCCCTCTCCGGAATCGTATGCAACCCTATTAACACAAGACATTCCAAGAATATACCACCAAAGTTCTATTAATGTTTGATCAGGGGCGGATCCAAGGGGGGGGGGTGATGGGGGCGATCGACCCCCCCCCCCAAGAAGAGCTATAGAAAGAGAATCTGATTAAACCTCGGTGGGCACAAAGTTTACACTTCTTTCCTTCTTAGAAATTAATATTCCTGTTTCTCAAATTTAGGTACATTGCAGAATAAGGTTATTATTATATTATCATCTTTTAAACTTGTTTGGACGTATGCCTGATTAACTCCTATTAATTTTATTTAGTGTGTGAATTTTTATTAATTAAGTGTTCAAGTTAAACGCGGACTAAGATTTTTACTATTTTATTATACTAGACAACTGTGGTATGAAAATATGAAAAAAATGGTTAGGTACATCTTGTCTCGACGGTACCTGCTCGGGGTAGGGTAGACACACTTGTCTTTTAGCCGAAAGTCTCAAGTGTTCCGGGGTATCATTAACGCATCTGGCAAGATTCAAAATTCCATAGTGCCCTGGTTTACGACATGTCCGTTACACTTTTACAAGTAATAAATATATCTCTTGTATCCGAAGTATTAAACATCTAAAAAACTACGCCGTATATTTCGTTCGGCGTAGCACGTACCATGTCAGTTGGCACTTTGCAGGTTGGCAGCCGGTTGTCTGCAGTTTACGTGTTAATATTAAAGTATTCTTTTATTATATTGGCAATTATGAATAGAAAAAGAAAAGGAGAGGAAGATAATAAGTGTAACAATAAAAGAGGGAGAATAACAGACTATTTTTTGAACACATTAAAAAATAATGTTGGTGCCAGTACTGAGAAAAAATCGTCCAGTGATCCTGCCAATGATAACGCTTCTAGTAATAAGGATTTCAATAATTCAGGTAATTAATTGCAACATTATTTTGAAATTTTAAGATTTTTAAAATAAAAATTATACAGCTTATTAATAGTACATTACGAATCGCAGGCGTCTTAGTCCAGGCTACATACTGAAAAAACATAGTTTTCACGGGTTATTAGTTTACGAGATATCTTATTTGTATATCCCAGAGACTCAATGTTTAAACAATTGAACTTGCCCAGGCTGCAATCCTACAGATATTTAATAAGGTGGAATAGTTTCCTTGAATGCCGAACTGTAAGTTAAGTTTGAAAACCAACTCATTTTTAATGAAATTGTTGTTAAAAAATCATTTTAAAAAAGGGGCTAATTTTTTTTGCTTATAAACAAATTGAATAACTTTTTTGTCTATTGTTACACACGTTTTTAATAAATTGCACTGAAAATGTGGTAAAAAAACCTTTCATTAAAAAAAAGGTTCTACTGTCAATAGAAGCCGAGATAGCAACATTTAAAAAAAAATCATATCTTCATTAGTATTTATAAATATTAAGAGCCGAAATTTTCACCAATTTTACATAAAGACCTGAATCTGAATGTTAATATAGGATTTATAGGTTTAATATCTATGCACCTTGAAAACAGTTATATCCCTTTAAAGTTAAGGTTTTTCGCTTAAGTCCACGATGTCGTAGTGGAGGGGATAGCAGATCGTTTTGAAATCGAAACTTCAAATTGGACGCGCTAAATTTTTTTCGATATCTCGGCTTCTAAGCAATGTAGGACCTTCATTTTTTTTATTCTGGGGTAACTCGACGAAATATTAACATCTAACCTATTTTCTTCGCCGTGGAAAATTGGAAAATCTCGGAAAATTCAATGGATACAATTATCTTTGTGTTTTATACTATTTTTATAAAATTAATATATTTCTGTCGCTCTAGGAAATCACCAAAAATTCAATCATCAATCATTTTCTGATTTTACTTGTAATGAACCTTAATTCAATAATAATTAATTATAATAATAAATAGTATTTTACTAAAACAGAATATTTTCATCATTTTATATATGATATATCTATCTGAAATAAATATTTATAATAGGTGTCCATAACAACGAAATTGTAAAATATACTAATTTTATACAAAATGTAAGAAACCAAGACTGCTGCAAAAAATTAGCATTCAAATTGTAAAAAAATTGTGATCATTGTATGTATTGAATTTTCGGTGATTTCCTAGGGCGATAAAAATATATTAATTTTATAAAATATAAAACACAAAGATAATTGTTTCCATTCAATTTTCCGGGATTTCGGCTTCTATTGACAGTAGAACCATTTTTTTTATATGAAAGGTGTTGTACCACCTTTTCAATGTAATTTATTAGAAACGTGTGTAACACTAGACAAAAAAGTTATTCAATTTGTTTATAAGCAAAAAAACAGCCCTTTTTTAAAATGATTTTTTAACAACAATTTCATTAAAAATGAGTTGGTTTTCAAACTTAACTTACAGTTCGGCATTCAAGGAAACTATTCCACCTTATTAAATATCTGTAGAATTACAGCATGGGCAAGCTCAACTGTTTAAACATTGAGTCTCTGGGATATACAAATAAGATATCTCGTAAACTAATAACCCGATCTGGCTGAAATTTTGCACACTTATAAAGACTCCTAAAGGCTTCATAATTCGTGTATTACATTTCACTTATCACTATTATTGCAAAAGCTATTAACATTTATAAAATATTGAAAAATGGATGGTTTTTTGCTAATCACTCAATTGTTTATTTATCGAATTTAATTTATAAAAAACCAAAATTAACCGTCTTTTTATTTCCTGTGGTCAACTTTCCTGTTGACCACTTTTCTCAAAAATGCAACCGGAAAATTTTATGGGGAAAAATCGATTTTCGCACCTTAAGCCATTGTTTATAGAAAACAGGGACATTCTAGCTGTATATGGTCATACAGCTTCCTATAGGTCCTCCCTACCATTTAAAACTTTCAGATATCTGTAAAATAAAATATCATCTTTTTTTTGTAGCCTGGCCTATATCGTATTGATATGTCTAGAATATGTATTCAATTGGTATCGTATCGATTTTCAATACGATATCGATACGATTTTGACTTTTTTATTGAATATCGTGAAGCACTAATTATTTGTGCAAAGAATTTATTAAAAATTTAAAAACGAATCATTTCAAACTATGCTATTCATTAATAATTATGGTAAATCGCAATTTCAGACGATTCCGAAAGGTTAAATATCACTTCAGTAGAACATTTACGCCACAATCAAATAATTAAGCTGAACAATATAGCAGATAAGGAAGCAGTTTCTTTGAAATCTCCGGTTGGTTCATTCTCCAATTCAACTCTTTCAGGTAATTTTTTAAATAAATTGAATTTCAAATTTGAAAATTAATTTTTACATAATTAATCCTTTTTATAACTTGCAGCACAAGACGTAAGCATCGAAAACTTTCAAATTTCGAAGGCTGATTTAGACCAGCATCATTCAGCACTCCCCAGTACTACTAATGATGAATGTAGTTCGAATACAACTTACGATATTGGTAATTACATAGGGTCTTCAGTAACTGATTTTATAAAACAACAGTTATTGATAAATCATTGGATTCCTCCACGAAATTATAATTTCCCTTATTCCGTTCATAATAAAAAAGGAAAAGAAGAAAATAGATATGCTGGCCACCAACATTTAGATCAATTTGATTGGCTTGTATTTTCAAATGTTCAAAAAGGTTTCTTTTATAAATATTGCTCAATATTTGTAACCAACAATCTTGGAGGCTATCACAATACGATTATTTTGAAGAAATTAGTTACAGAACCACTTACAACTTTTGCGAAACTCACGGGGAAAGATGGTGCACTGTCAAAACATGCCAAATGTGAATACCATAAAAATGCTGCAACTGCGGCAACACAATTTTTAAAAGTAATCAGTGCTCCTGAGTTAGAGATTGTAAATAGAATTCAAACTGATAGACTCAAAAAAATTCAAGAAAACAGACTTCGTTTGGTACCGATAATTCAATCAGTCATTTTTCTTGCTAAGCAAAATATTGCATTTCGAGGTCATCGCGACGATGGACCATTCGCATATAAAAGCTCGGTCAATGAGGGTAATTTTCGTGAGTTATTGAGATTACGCGTAAAGTGTGGTGATTTGCAATTAAAAGCGCATCTAGACGAATCATCTGCCCGCGCTACTTATATTAGCAAAACCACACAAAATGAATTAATTCAATGTTGCGGCGATGAAATTTTATCCATGATTATTAATAAAGTGCAACAGGCCCAGTATTTTAGTATTATTTTTGATGAAACAACGGATATTTCTAAAATCTCTCAACTGAGTTTAGTTTTGAGATACGTGTACGAAAACTCAATTCGTGAAGATTTCATTGGATTTTTAGATGTGCAAGATGAAATAAGTATACAGACAAGTGGCATAAGTTCTCTGGAATTGCGAGCGTCTGGTACTAATTTAGGACAAATTGTCTTGCAAAGGCTACATAAACTAAACCTTAATCTTGAAAACTGTGTAGGTATAACGACAGATGGATGTTCGGTAATGACTTCACAAGCATGTGGAGCTGTTGTTACAGTACAATCCGAAGCAGTTAATGCTGTGTATTCTCCGTGCTATAATCATAAGCTTAATTTATCTATAAGCAAGTCCTCCTGCGTACAGTGCATAAGAAATGCGATAGGTATTATGAAAGAAATTATAGCTTTTTTCAATGCATCAGCAAAGCGCTTTCGTGTACTAAAAGCTGTTATGGGTCATCAACTATGTGGCCTATGTGAAACAAGATGGGTAGAGCGACACGATGGAGTAATTCAATTTCGAGGATCCATGCCAAAAATCTATGAAACTCTTGATTATATTGCGGACTGGAATGACATCCACACAGCAGCAAAAGCAAAATCACTGAAGTCATCTAATAGCGAGTTTATTGTATCTGTTGTCTGTCTTTCAGATGTATTGAGTTGCACGCAGCAACTGAGTCGTTATTTCCAAAAGACTCAAATAGATCTGAAATCGGCTAGTGATATGCTTCATGATACTTTGAAGATTTTAACAAGAAAACGAGAGAAATGCAATGAAATGTTTGAAAATATATTTACAGAAGTCTCTGACATTGCAAATGCGCTTGACGTGGAAATAAAAATTCCTCGTGTAACAGGTAGACAGAGAAACCGGGCTAACTATTCAGCAAATACTCCGACAGAATACTATCGCCAATCTATTTATATTCCATTAATTGAAAATGTGATTGAGGACCTAAAAATTCGTTTCTCTGAAGATACATTGAACTTATATAATTTATTTATTCTGTTTCCATCTTTAAATACAAATGAAGATGCAGTAAAAGCTGCTATAAAATACATTTCGCACAAGTACTGCAGTTATTTTAAAAAGTCTGAATCTGTTTTAGAAACATCATTATCGGCAGAATTGGATTTTTGGAAATTGCATTGCGAAAATAAAAATTTAGATATTTTGAACGATGCTATAAAGTTATTGCAATATTGTGACCTTGCAGTTTTTCCAATAATTAACACTTTGTTAAAAATATTAGCCACTTTGCCTGTGAGTTCATGTAGCGCCGAAAGAACATTTTCGTCATTGAGAAGAATTAAAAACTGGCTGAGGACTAATAAGACAGAAGAAAGATTAAGTGGCTTAGCGCTTTTGCATATACACTGGGATTTACCATTAAACGTGGAAAGGGTAATTGACAGATATGCTAAAACCAGGAACCATAGATCTGAATTTATTCTGTAAATAAATTAACCTGTAGCAATATGTTTTATGTTTAGAAATGTTATTTTTATGTTTTTATTATGTTATTATTATGTTATTTATGTTATTATTATTATGTTTTTTATGTTATTTATACAATTAATTCACAGTTAATGTCTGAATTTCATTTCACCTTTGTACTTAAATCAATAAAATAAATAATTAAGGCAGTATTATTTTATATTGAATAGGTTGGAAAAATATTGGTTGGAATAAGTTTAGGTAATTCATAATTTTTGAACGAGATCGCCCCCCCTAAAACTCTTTTCTAGATCCGCCCCTGTGTTTGATGCCTGTATGCACCGTTCAGTTTATTCTATTCTTAGTTCAAAATGTCTGCTTAAGTCGCAAATTTTGTATGCACTGTCCTTGAAAACAGTTTAAGTTATTCTTAAAGATAAGTTGGTGAATTTCTCGACTTAGGAAACCTTAAGTACTTCTTTACATCGGAGGGTTATGTTTATAGTTGTTTTTTTTTGTATTTTTAACGTTCAGTAATAGAAAATTTCTTTAGTAGATAAATTATTCATATATTTACCGGAATTTGTGTTGTGGGGTGTGTTTTATTCATTATTGTGCTTATACCTATATAATGGAATTTGACATGTTAATTGACGATGATTTGGATGTTCTGGATATAATTGATTTGGGTTTTCCAAGAAGAGCTGTCGCTATTGAAAACTATTTCCATACAATGGATGAAATATCTTTCTTTAGACGATTCAGATTGAGGAAACCCACTGTTTTGCAAGTATTGCACGAAATAGAACCTATGTTGGAATTCGACAATGATTTGTGAGTACAAATATTAATATATTGTATTGTACCTATAGTAGGAAAGTATCAGATTATTTCAGTGTTATTACAAATATGTTTTCTTAGAAACAACAGTGTTTTCCCAATCAATCAGTTATTAACAACACTGAGATTTTTCGCTTGCGGAAATCACCAAATAGGCCTTGGAGATTTTATGGGCATGCATCAGACAACTGTTTCACGTGTGATAAAAAAGGTGTCATATGCATTGTCTAGTTTGGCACCACGCTTAATACAAATGCCGAATCAGCAAGAAATCCTAACCATCCAACAAGATTTTTATGATATTGCCAGATTTCCCAAAGTGATCGGATGTGTTGATGGTACTCATATTAAAATTCAATCACCGGGTATGCGAATTACATTATTTTTTAAATATTATTCCCTAAAGAAATATTTCGGAACCGAAAAGGATATTTTTCTTTGAATGTTCAGGCTATTTGCGATAGCCATCTAAAAATCAGAGATCTTGTTTGTAGATGGCCAGGATCTACACATGATATGACAATATTTAACAATAGCCGGATAAGGGCTCGAATGGAGGGAGGAGCATTTCCCAATTGTTTAGTTTTAGGTTAGTATTAACACAAGTTTAAAAAATAAATTAATACGGTAAATTCTCATCAGAATTTTTTAGGTGATAGTGGCTATGCACTAAAAGAGTATTTTTTAACGCCACTGCCACAACCCGTAACAAGGGCTGAAAACTTATATAATGAATCCCATATAAGAACACGCAATACCATAGAAAGAGCATTTGGTGTTTGCGCCGATTTCCAGCCATTGCATATGGTTTAAGGTGCAAATTGCAAACAAGCATGACCATCATCATTGCTACATTGCTACCGCTGTGTTACATAATATTGCTATATCAGCTAATGATGACATGCCGCCAGTACCTGAGAATGTGAACCTAGATCAGTTAAATTATTTAATCGCCCAAGGAAACATACCAGAAGTCCTAGCTCCTAATAATGGTGGAGCAATCAATTATCGACAACATTTAATTGATAATTATTTCTTAAATTTCATTTGAATGTAGTAGTATTATAGGGTTTGTATGGAAAAATTAAAAATAAAATTTATCACATGTATATTATATATGTTTGTCATTTCATGCGTTATTTTGCTTCTTTAAAGCATCTAGCTGAGCCTGCAAAATCTCAAGTTCTAATTGCCTTTTTTTGTTTACGTTTGTAAATTGTTTCTTCTTCCATATCTTGTATCTGCATCGTAGTAAGAACCAATCTTTTGTCCATCAATAAATCGTACTTCTCTGCAAACTTTGATGAAGTCAAAACTTCAACCGAATTCGTTGGTCTTCGTCGAGAAGACTTGCCGTTTTTTCCTGTTGATGATAATGCCTAAAATTAAATAATTGTACAATCAACTGCGCTTTTAATATGCAAAAAGTGTCTATGATAAAATAAATGATGCAAATGGCGTGTTCATTTATTACTCCAGTAAATAGTGGTAAATTCAATGGCACAGATATCTTTAAATGGCCTGTAAAAACTTACTTCTTGGGGGCCAGCAAAATCGAGAGAAGGGATGCCAATTAATAATGGTTCGCTTTTAGCTTTATCTATCATGGGGCTGGACTTTTCCATTTTATTGGTGACCTATTAAAATAGTAAATAAATTAATTAATATTGGTGTACATTATAATTTAATTTAGTAGGCTATGCATAGGTAGTAACACATAGGTACCTTTCTTTTGTTACTTCTCAATTGTGAGGAAATGGGGCTAGCCAACTGGTTAGCAGTAAAACCTCGAACATTCCAACTAGTTGATGGAGAACAGATTTCCAGTTGTGCATTCTCCTTACCCTTAAGATAAAAAATGTATGATTATAGAAGAACAAATTACAATAAAAAAATTACTTCTTCAGTGACACAGGACTGTTCGTTGACAATAGTTGAACACGTATTTACTTCAAACGGCTCGTCGATGGGATCTACGATATATTCCATAATCACATCTTTACTATTTATAATTTCACCTTCCTGGTTATCACTATCAAATGGGTGAATAGGTAATCCATGTAGTGTCTTTTTGTTCATTATGGCTAACATAATATCTTCTGTACCATCCCGCTTTCGAATGGGAAGATTTCCTAGTCCTGTTTGTGACATATATTTCTTTTCTTCAGCTATCCCATTTTTTACTTTTTTCTTTTGTTCCTCATAGTATTCCACTATAGTAGATTGGTCCACGCTCTCATGCTCTTCATGACATGAATTTGATGAAGAAGCGCTATCCATTTTTAAACACCTTTTTTTTGCTTCTTCGGCCTGGATTATCCGCATATCATGTTTTTTATTATTGTAAAATTTCTTTAGGCGGTCGTCATTTCGGAAAACTCCCTCAGTACTTGCCGAATTAAATTCTCTTTTAATGTTTTTCCAGGCCTTGTTCTTCATTTCCATGGAGGTCCGGTCTGTTTTTTTATCCTCGATAATATGTGAGTATTTGCATATTATCGAGACAAGGAGCTGCTTTTCGTTTTGTGAGAAATTTGTCTCACGCTTTCTCTTCACTTCATCGTCACCCATTTTGTCTTGTCTTGTCTTATTAAGTTAACGTCTCTTTTACGCTGCCAGGGCCAATTTGGACGGGACCTACAGTTTAACGTGGGCTCCGAACCACGGTCATCGAGCACGGTTGTACCCCCCTTAAGGCTCTCACCCCAGTTGATCCACTCCGTGCTCTACCGACTCAGGGTGTGTGTATCCTAGTCCCGCCCTCCTACAGGATATCCGATCCTATCCGGCCTGGTTACCGTCGTGAATAGGAACGGGATGGATGGATTTTGGATACATTTTACACACTTCCCGCAACACACACAACATCCATGGATTACGTGGGATTCGAACCCACGACGACAGTGTCCGCCTGATTCAAGGCCCGCGCCTTAAACCACACGACCACCGCCGCCCCTCACCCATTTTAATATATTGCAAGTCACCGCACAGAACATATAATGCAGTGACAAGCATCTGAGTAAAAACCATGTAAAAACAAAGTCACCAAAAATTTACATTGTTGCCAGTTTTAATTTGTTCTTAGCTAAGAAAACTAAATTTGTTTACGGTGCATTCAAATTGGTTGCTTAAACTTATGCGTAGCTTTGCTAAGAATTTTTTAGCGGTAAAACGGTGCATACAGGCATGAATGTCCTGAACATTCAAGGTACATTCGGTGAACATAAGATTAATATTATTCCTGCAATGTTACCATAAGACATACTAGGAATATACCACCAATATCCTATATTTTAAGTTGTCAACATATGTATTACTATTTGTCTATTCAAAATTTATTTTATTTATACAATATTAATCTATAATATGATATATATCTGGAGTATTAACGAATATAGACGCAATTATAAGTATTCCCGTTATTGACAATTTAAGAAAATTCGTAATAACTATTTATTAAAATTATTGCAACTCAAAAATTAAACAAAATTGCCAGCCGTAACGCAAGGGTAGATTCATTTTTACTTATATTTAACTTTTTTCTGTGCATTTTTCAAAATGAAAATTTTTATATAAAAGTTGTTCGCCTTTTTATGAGAAAAAAAAGTTTAATATTTTTTGTCAGATGAAAGAAAAATTTTACACATTTTTAGGTCGCACAGTCAAAACGGCCGAACTGATGCGACACGTCATGAACGAATGCAATGCTAGATATAAATTTACCAAAAATCAAACCCGACTTGTAAATAAAACGAGATAAAAGTGTTTAATTGGAGGCAAAAACCCACACCACACGATTTTTTGCCGTACGGTCAAAACCGTATAATGTGAAAAAGGCGCAAAGGGAGTAGAGTAGAGTAAAGGGACTTAAGCATGTGTATCGCAGATGTGCATTACTGCATTGTGTAGCGTCACAAGCCGCTGGCGTGCCTACTTATCTTTCAGCGTCCGGCATTGTTAGTTGTTACTTTTGCAGTGTTTGCTTTGCTGAAGTTTTTAAGTGTTTTAATTACATATTAGTAAGTATTAGTAGTGTATTAATAGGCGCGCATCGGATTCGTATTCGGATTGCAGGTGTTTTAACGGTTTTTACAGGTGTTCCAACGGTTTTTTGCAGGTGTTCCGTGATTTAACGGTTTTTTGCAGGTGTTTTTGCAGGTTTTTGCAAGTTTTGGGGGGATTTAACGGTCTTTTGCAGGTGTTTTTGCAGGTTTTTGCAAGTTTTGGGGGGATTTAACGGTCTTTTGCAGGTGTTTTTGCAGGTTTTTGCAAGTTGGGGGGATTTAACGGTTTTTTGCAGGTGTTTTTGCAGGTTTTTGCAAGTTTTGGGGGGATTCAACGGTTTTTTGCAGGTGTTTTTGCAAGTTTTTTGGGAGATTCAACGTTTTTGCAGGTTTTTGCAAGTTTTGGGGGGATTTAACGGTCTTTGCGGATTCAACGGTTTTTTGCAAGTCCTTGCAAGTTTTACAGGTGTTTCAACGGTTTTTGGGGTTCCAACGGCTTTTTGCAAGTCCTTGCAAGTTTTACAGGTCCTTGCAGGTGTTTGGGGGTTTAACGGTTTTAGTCGTGACTCATCCACGTGCACACATTACTCACCCCGTTTTTGGGGATTCAACGGGTTTGCAGGTGTTTGGGGGTTTAACGGTTTTAGTCGTGACTCATCCACGTGCACACATTACTCATCCCGTTTTTGGGGATTCAACGGCTTTGCAGGTGTTTGGGGGTTTAACGGTTTTAGTCGTGACTCATCCACGTGCACACATTACTCATCCCGTTTTTGGGGATTCAACGGCTTTGCAGGTGTTTGGGGGTTTAACGGTTTTAGTCGTGACTCATCCACGTGCACACATTACTCATCCCGTTTTTGGGGATTCAACGGCTTTGCAGGTGTTTGGGGGTTTAACGGTTTTAGTCGTGACTCATCCACGTGCACACATTACTCATCCCGTTTTTGGGGATTCAACGGCTTTGCAGGTGTTTGGGGGTTTAACGGTTTTAGTCGTGACTCATCCACGTGCACACATTACTCATCCCGTTTTTGGGGATTCAACGGCTTTGCAGGTGTTTGGGGGTTTAACGGTTTTAGTCGTGACTCATCCACGTGCACACATTACTCATCCCGTTTTTGGGGATTCAACGGCTTTGCAGGTGTTTGGGGGTTTAACGGTTTTAGTCGTGACTCATCCACGTGCACACATTACTCATCCCGTTTTTGGGGATTCAACGGCTTTGCAGGTGTTTGGGGTTTAACGGTTTAGTCGTGACTCATCCACATGCTCATATGACTCATCCCGTTTTTGGGAGATTCAACGGTTTTTTGCAAGTCTTTACAAGTTTTGGGGAGATTTAACGATCTTGACAGGTTTTGCAGGTGTTTCAACGGTTTTTGGGGTTCCAACGGTTTTTGCAAGTCCTTGCACGTTTTACAGGTCCCGTCTTGCAAATGTAACAGTTTCGGTAGTGACTCATTCATTCACGTGCTTCTTATGCAGGTGTTAGAGACATTCCGCGACCTCCCATAAGGGATTTTCGCTAATTACATTGCTACAATCAATATATCGGGGTCAGTATTCTCGCACGTGGAATTAATGAATAAAATTAACCATATGTTTGAATGCCGAATGTATAAACAAAAATTAAAATCTTTAAAAATATGGGGGCTCTCGACAAACGTCTGGGTTATTTCGCATGACTCGCACGTTCTCTTATACAGGTGCTAGAGAGAGCACACTTTTCCGCATTCCTTCTCATTATATAGGCAGGTAAATGAATTAAAGTAAGTAAAAAAATGTGTTTATTTTTCCAATTTCGATAACATACTATACAAAGTGCTTGTATCGAAACGAATGATTTGATCTCTAAGAAGTCCTATTTCATGAAAGCCTTGCCCCACAATAACTTGCTTTATTCTATCCACCTCCTTCCAATAATTCATCCATATGTTCACATCAGCACATCTTCTAGATATGTAATAATCTCCTACTTCTTCCTCGATGATATCCACACAAAAATCGAGAAAGTCCCTAAATCCCTCAGGCGAAAACTCTATGACATCCTCTTCGACTTGTAACTCAATCATATCTTCCTCCTCCTTGAAAATTATTTGCAAAATTCCATCCAGCACGTAATGTCTCCCATCATCAGCCGCAACATCGGGATCACCCATCTGAGCGTCTGGTTCCATTATATCGATCCCATCAACTCGTTCTGATTCATCCATAACGGCTACTTGAGCATGCATAACTAAAGTAGTGGATTTAACGTTTTTTGGGGAGTTTTAACGGTTTTTGGTGGTGACTCATTCATCACGTGACACCCCCCCCCTCCATTAATTACAGTACCACTGTATTAAGTGAGTCATCACCCCCACGTGTAATTCTTCGCGAATACGTCTTACAAGTGCGAATTTAACGGTTTTTGCAGGTGTTTACGATATTTACCGTTTGGGGGTTTATGACTCATTCACACACGTGCAGGATAAATCCATTAAATCCCCCCAGAAAACCGTTGATTACTCATCTATCATAGTAGTCCATCTGTGGATTATATTCGTTAATTCTCATGAGTCATAATTTTACCCCCACCCCTTATTGAAAGATTATATAAATTGAGAAAAAATGTGATGTGATAGTTCATTCGACAAATATGTCTTCGATTAGCACAGTCTCACACCCAGTATTCTTAGGGGAAAGAAGATATCCCTTAAATAATTCAAAAAGCAAATTCGTAGCAGTGGGACTTTTGTATAATTCAGTATTCACTCCATACATCCAGCTATCAGGAAACAAAGGAGATTGTGTGTTGTTTAGTGAAAGTGAGTGGATAGATTTTTTAAACTATCAAGGAGTGATTACCAACTTTTTGTACTCTGCTGATGCCTTCGACCCAATAGAGGCAGATAAAATTATTTTGGAATCCATAGTGTCACCTTATGGAAAAATTATAAAAATCATAAAAAACGAATCATCTGTTTACGATTACGTAAAGACAGTACGTTCGGGTCGGAATTTGACCGTCTACGATACTCATCCAACTGTTTTTGTTTAGTTATTGAATGAATAGTACTCAAATGGGGTTTAATAATATCTCTAAATTTTGGGGCATTCGATGTACTCAAACCTTTTTCTGGGTTGTAGTCCAAGTACTGTGCATTCGTCTTTCTGATAATATCGATATAATTCTGAAGGTCTTCGTTCTTATAGCCGATAGGTTGGCTTTTAAACAAAAGTTCATATAAACCAGGCGTCCCTTTATATCTTTCTTCTTCTTCACCAATAAGTACATCTTTATCATCGAATTTAATGGAGGAATTTCCTACTTTCCAACCATCTTTGTCAGGGTCAAAGTGAACCCCAAATTTCAGATCAAAATCCCTAGCTGCGGTTGATATTAGGTCTTCAATATACCCTCGAGGTAATGGTACGAACTGATTTATATATGGCTCCATTGCTTCATCACGAATGTGTTCTAAAAATGTAGAAGTCTCCAAAGGCATTTGGCCCAAGTAAGTGTCATCGAAATAGGCCGATCTATATGGGTCTTGTTGAGGGTCATATATAAAGGTCTCGTTAACCGGCGCAATGGAATAAAATTCTTTAGGTACTGGTTTCAAGTGGGAAAATGAACGTTCCGGCTTCGGCTCTTTGGGTGTTTTTAACTGGGTTAGTAGTTCATTAAGGGGTTGTGTTATAGGTTTATAATTTTTTTCTAGTAAAGACTGTGTCTGGTCGATATCACCCTTCAAAGCTTTGTATTTTCGTTTTAAAGCTTTCCTTGTAGTGATCAGTTGTTTCACCACTCTGGTATCCATGATGACTAATTTTTGATTGATTTATACTCGTATTTATATCTGTATGAACTTATCAAATCCCTGACGATACCTTCCTTCTTTTATAGAGCAGTCTTTATCGATAACAAGAAATCTGTATTTATTAACCCAACACTGTGCAGAAATATCCCTGAAAGTTTGAAAGGACATATCTATGTTAACATGTTCATTATAAATATGTTTCAAATTTGTCATAGCTTGTGGGAAAATAACTAATAAATTAGTGTTGTCTCGAATCAATTGTTTGGGGACGGCATAAGATTGACATAAATAGAAACAATCTGTATTTTTGTGTCGACCAAAAGAAAAATAACCTTTAATAATATTTTGATCACAAGAGATCACATCATCAAAAATTATCACAGAATTTGGTTTAATTTTCGCAGGGGGTATTACGGTCTCCCCATCGTTGAATTCGAAATACCCCATCTCTTTAAGAGGTTCCATCAGTAATCGCAAATATGTATATTTTGGTTGAAAGAATGACTTGAAATATAAATAAATATTTGCAAAACGAATTCCATTAGGATGCTCTAATAAACTCAAAAGTACATTAGTTTTTCCACAACCGCTGGCCCCAATAAATAGACCCCTCTTTACACCGTTAAACAAAAGTCCATGTTTTTTAAATTTATTTATTGGCGTAATATCATCATGATTAATTATATGTAAATGAGAATTTTGTTGATGAATCTTCATTCTACCAGCACCAAATACTATATAAAGCGAAAAGACTCACTTACATAGCTTATATAATGCTTCAAAAGCGTGGAGTAAAGAGGAAAACAGGTCGAGGTTTCATAGACACTTTACTAGATAAACTTCCAGAACTACATATCCCAGGTTACAGCTTTTGTGGACCGAATACAAAGCTTTCCAGACGCCTGGAAAGGGGGGATAGAGGTATTAACCTTTGGACGAAGCTTGCAAAAAACACGACATAGCATATTCACAGTTTAAAGACTTGAAACAAAGACATTTAGCAAATAAAGATTTAGCTGAAAGCGCTTGGAAACGTGTGAAAGCGAGTGATTCGAGTTTAGGAGAACAATTAGCAGCTCTAGGAGTGGCGGGGACTATGAATGTAAAAAGAAAGCTCGGTCTGGGCATAAAGAACCCTGTTAAAAAGAAGAGAGGTGGGGCCTTAAAATCTAATAGAACGAAAAAACGTAGAAAAATTCAAACACCTAAAATAGGAAGAGGTATTAAAAAACGGATGAGAAAAGGTGGTTTTTTACCACTCTTGCTCCCTCTGTAAGGGCCAATGGCCCCTCTTATTGGAGGTGCTGCTGGAATAGCAAGTGCTGTCACTAAAGCTAACAAGGAAAAGGCTGAATTGGAAGAACAGAAAAGACATAATGTAACGAAACGGCTCGCCGGCCGCGACATAAACACGCCGGGAGCTACACAAGTTCGCCTTATTGCGATTCCGGGAAGGAGAAGCCGACGGGAACACTCGAGAGAGTTCGATGCGATAACGGGTTCCTGGAAAATCGAATATTCTAGTAATTATCCCGAAAGTACGAGAAGCTTCTACCTGCCATAAAAAGGGAATGTCGGACCCGAGGCAGGCCAGTTGAACCGGTGTGTGTAAACATTCGAGCGAGAGACCGCGCGCGTTAAAAATAAATAAACAGTGAAATGAATTATAAGTGTTAAGAGTTAGTGTTGACTCTACGATCAACATAAAAGAGAGCTAAGTAGGGTTGTAGGGATTTAATAGGGAATTTAGGGAACATACTCTTCAATTACGGATTAATAACCATTAAATAGGGAACTAGAACAAGTTGTTATTAAAACATCTTAGGTAAAATTTCCACTTGCAAATTAAGTAATCAAACATTAATTAGAACAACTAAGTCAGGAAAATAATCTAATGTGCTTGCTGATACAGTAATCAAGTATTAAGTAATTAATAACTATTAAAGAGGGTATTAAAACAATTGAGTCGCTTTAGCGTGGATCAAAGTGATAATTTCAAAATCTTACAACAATAATCAGTCACGCAAGCATAACACCAGTCTCGTAATATGATAACAAACGCGCTCCGTAAGGTCAAGCACACAGCCAGGTCAGGTAAATTACAATCTAGGACGCCGAAAGATAACAAAACTTAATTTGCCATTTAACCTATGTAATTTGAAGATGTATAAAAGCTTGTGAATTTTTGGTAATAAACGAGTATACCCTAGTATGCTCAAAACGACAGTGTGTTGTGATCGTTCTTCACGCCACTTAACCCGACTACCCAAAACCTAACAAAACTTCAAACCGGAGAGTACGAAACGTCCTCTCTCCAAACTACAAGAACTTCGAGAACTTCAAGAGATCACGTCAAGCCCTGATCTTCAATCTATAAGAACGTCTTCAGCCTTACAACCTGGAGACAAGTTTTATCTCCGCAGCCACCCACGAGCCAAAGAGATATCTACTTACAGTCCACTCTCTAGAGATCATTGCACACTTTCGTTCAGTTAGTAATAAATTAATTAGGACAAATAGTGTAGTGTTTTAGTTTTAGTCAATAGTAAAAACGTTACAATAATTTGGCGATGGAAGGGAAATGTTTAAAACGTGGTGGTCGTGGCGTATACTTAGCGTATCCAAAAAACTACCGATAAAACTACCGCGTAGAAGCCTTACAAATATTGATTTGAAAAAATTTGTAAAAAAATTAAGAATTCCACATTTTCGGGGAGTCTTCTCTCGAGACAAGTTACCCAGGAAAATAAATAAACAAGAAAGCGGAATTGTGAATTTAGATTCTGTGCATGGTGATGGTACTCACTGGGTCACATATACCAAAGACAACGATAATATCAACTACTTTGACAGCTATGGAAATTTACAACCACCGCGAGAGCTACTGCGATATTTTTTTAGTGATCACAAGGCAAACCAAATTAAGTACCATCACGATTCTTATCAAAATAGTGGGTTTATTTGTGGTCATCTGTGTTTCCGATTTTTATATAATCAATATTCATAGAAATAATTTAGTTAATTAATAATAAACCGTCTTAAAGTTAAGATGTCTATTAGTTTTATTTTCAATGGAAAAACTTCAGAGTTAAGCTTTGATTTTAATCCACCGCTTTTTCTAGAAGATGATGTAGATTATGAAATTGGCTTTGTAAATTTCGATACTTTTTATTCGATACTAAATATGGATGAAAAAAATAATAGATTTTATCGGTACAGCGAATCAAATAATTTTAGATATTTAATAGTAGTACCAACTGGATCATATGAAATAAATACGCTATTGGATGCAATGCGTAGAGAGATATTAAAAATAGATCTGAATGCAGAAATAAACATGGAATTCGATATAAACACTTCCAAGGTATATTTGAAAACAAACAGAAAAATGTCATTTGATGTGGATAATTCAATAGGAGATGTGGTGGGTTTTAGTAGAACTGTCGATGCAGATAGTGAGGTAATTGGTAGTAATCCTATTCAAATCCTTAAAGTAAATGCTATATGTATTAATTTCAATATAGCAGCGGGTTCATTCTTAAACGGTAATGCAGTACACATTATTCATCAATTTTTTCCAACTGTTTCACCGGGGTATAAAATAGTTGAGACACCCCTTAATGCTATTTATTACCCAGTCACTATCAAAAGAGTTAACAACATCACAGTGCGAATAATCGACCAAGAAGGAGAACTTATAAATTTTCAAGACGAAATACGTACTATTCGATTGCATATCAGAAAAGTAAAGCCGTAAAATGGTATTAAGATTTTCAAGACCGATGATTCCGAGAAGAAAAACACAAAAAAAACCTAAAGTACGGCTTTCAAAAGAAAATCGAAACTTTTTAAAATCACTCGGATTCAACGTTTTAGTTTAATTTATATAAAAGAGGAATTAAACACATTCGGGTTTTAGTAGAGTTTTGCATCTATAAGTGTTAACATGGATAACTTGTTAAATATTACTGAAGTTCCGTATAACGACACAAGTGTGCAAGATTATCAGTTTCATTATTATCAACCTTACACAACTGGTGAAATAAATTATAATGACAAAATTCGCATTGCAATTCAAGATTTAGAAGCCAATACTGCACCTTGTGATAGTTACTTATATTTAGAAGGAAAGCTTTCGAAAGAAGGTGGAGGTGTACCTACAAAAGTAGAGTTTATAAACAACGCTATTTCGTTTTTGTTCCGAGAAAATCGTTACGAACTAAATGGGGTCATTGTAGACTCTGTCCGAGATACTGGTATTGTTTAGACTCTAAAAGGTTACCTTTCCTACAATCAAAATGAGAGTGACATGTTAGGGAATGCTGGGTGGTATCCGAAAAAGGAGATTTCTAAACAAAAAGCGGGGGGAACTCAACAACAAGCAATAACTAGGGAGAGAATTATAACAGACGCAAGTGGTAATTATAATACCATAATACCATTCCGACACCTCATGTGGTTTTTTGAAGATTACCGAAAGTTATTAATTCACATGAGACAAGAACTTGTTATTATACGTAGCAATTCTGATTATGAAGCGGTAACTAGCCCGGATGAAACTGAAAAACCACAAATATCAATAACCAAACTATTTTGAGTAGTACCACACGTTACGCTTAATTTGGAAGAACAATTAAAAATAAATCGGATCACTAACAAAGGAGTAGACATACCAATACAATTTAGGAGTTGGGAGATCATAGAATATCCATCATTACCTACATCCACACGCCACACGTGGCCCGTAAAAACGTCAACAAAAGTCGAATCACCAAGACATATCATTATCGCTTTTCAAAATAACAAAAAAAGTAAAATTGCAAGTGATATGAGCAAATTTGACAACATTTCCTTACGTAACGTCAAAATATTCTTGAATTCAGAGAGATACCCCTACGCTGATTTATTATTGGATTTCCAAAATAATAAAATTGCAACATTATACACAATGTATGCAAATTTTCAAAAATCATATTATAACAAAGATAATCAACCAATTTTTACTCCTACTGAGTTTAAAAATTTTGCACCTATTGTTCACATCGACTGCTCACATCAAAAAGATATAATCCAATCAGGATCTATAGTTCTGAGAGTAGAATTCGAAACGGATACTGCAACAACATCTGAGATTTCGGCGTATTGTCTGGTTTTACATGAGAAATATTTTACATACAATCCTCTAACAAAAATTGTACGTCAACTCTAATGCGCATGCTTCACTTTGACGATTTAAAGTCGTAGCTTTATTATCTACTGTCAGTATACCATGAGGAGTGAAGAATTTAGTTACATTCTCTACAAATATCAAAAAGATATTAAGATATTTAAAAAAAACCTTCAAAAACTATAAAGTGATATTAAGATATATTGTCTGTCGAAACAATTGAAACGCCTAAAAATATGAGGTTGGTTCTGGATATTCAAGGATTCGTTCGAGAACGTAATGAATTTGTGGTGAAAGAATTAGCAGTTTACGATGGAACTCGTTTATCTCATACCGTTTTTAAACCACCCTTTCCAATGGATATGCTGCCTCCAGATCAAAAAACTCAAAACAACTGGTTAACAAAAAATTATCACAGTCTTGAGTGGAGTATAGGATTCACACCTCTACATATTTTTGGTGAATGTATACAGAAGCTAACGTCATCTGCAGATTGTGTCTATGTTAAGGGAGCCGAGAAAGCAAATTACATTAGAAAATTTATCTCCCAAGAAGTTATAGAACTGCCGGAACAACCGTCTTTGAACAAATCGGAACCAAAATGTTTTTATCACTCCAATAACTTTTCTATGTGTGCGTTATCAAATGTATTTTTTTTATATGAAACCTTTATAATGCAATAATTCATTAAATAAAACGATGTATTAATCAAAAAATTCTTTATTACACACATAACACTTAAACACGCGATTTTCATTACATTTATAATTTTCTATTTCGGTCAAAATCACTTTTTCCTTCTCCATGCAGTTTCCACTCGACTCTTCCACTTCTACCACCCCTGCTGCTTCTCCCTCCTCTTCCTCCTCTTCCATGAATTGAGCTGCTAGGTTTTCAGGTAAGTATTCCCTGATTCTGTACAGGAAACCATCTAAGGCGATTCGTTGAAGATCTTGCACGAGATGAGTAAGACATAATTCATCGTTTTGTTACATTGAACACAAATCACGACCAACTTCATAAGTTCTCGCTAAGTGTAAACAATAGTCGTTTTCAAAGAAGCGCTCCATCCCATAAAAAGCTTCATGATGGGCATCAAATCTCAAGTCTTCAAACTTACTGCGAATATTTTCTATACCACTTTCTAGATCAGTGATCTCAGGTTCTTGACTATAACACATCCACATGTTGATTGTTACATTTTTAGTAGAGAATTACTATTTAAAATACCCCCACCCTTTCTCCATTCATTTTTGGGGGTGTTGGATTTATTAAAACCCCCACTCTTGATGACTTACCTAAGTAATGACTCCCCCAAGTAATGACTCATCATTAAGTCAGGTGTCGAGGAGCAGGTGATATAAATTGAAAATCCCTCGTACCAATTTAGTACTAATTGAATAGCCGGAAAGTAACAATGTTGTGTGATCAGTGCGGGAAAACTTTTTCTTCCTCTTCTAATTTATTCCGACATATGCGGGGTCGTTGTGAAAAAAACGTTACATGTGTTACATCAAATAAGAGACGGAAATTAATTCCGGACGATAAGAAACGGTTAGAAAGAACAATTTTACATAGTGATAATAATATTGAAAAACTCCAGCATGCATTTAAATCGCGGATAGTGAGCTACAGATTTAAAAGTGATAAAAATCACATCGATCCATTAACATTCTGCGCAGAAGTGAAAACTAAAGTGTTGGATACTATTTTGGATTACGTAGAACAGCACAATGTTTTAAAAATTAACATGGAACTTTTCGCGCTCTATTCATTACCCGAAAAGGAGATGTCTGATGTAAAATCGTTCAACACGAGAAACAAATTCGTAACTGTTTCGGTGGATTTACATCAGGTCTTTAATGACTTTGTGCAGGAAATGGATTCGAAGGCCTCTGAATTTCAAGAAAGGGATTCCGGGTGGACTCTACACCATATAATGTTTTTGGATGTAAACATCAACAATAGTCGTGTCAACCCTTGCGGAAATGGGTATCATGCTGGGAAAGTGGCGCAAAAGGTCGGATCGGGATGCGGTTTTCTGCATTCTCTTCCAAAACGATTATCTCGGAATGTGCCTGGGTAGAATTTCCCCGGGGACCGAAAATTGCATCGCTGCAGGCCAAAGTGCACGCGAAAAATGCATTATCTGGGAGGCCTTTTGGAAGATTTTCAAATTTGATAAATAAGGGTCAGAACTCGACCGGATCGGGTACTCGGGGGTTTTCGAGGCCGCTGATCACGAATATAATGTTCAAATTGACCTCCGAACACCTGGTGCACCAGAACCTGACCCTAAACGTCATCTCAGGGAGTTTTCCTGACACAATCAAAGAAGGTCAATTAAAAACCATTTTGGGGGGTTTTTTGGCCCGCTGAATCCAAATCTGGCATCGGCGAGCACCCCACTGGCACCTGATTCACCGAAACCCGGGCTAGAACGTCGTCTCCGAGAGTTTTCTTGAGAAGACTGCCAAAAACCACCCGAAAATCATAAGAGGGCAGTTGTGTGGGACGGTGGTCCCGAATTTCACGTCGAAAACCACTCCCCGAACACCTGGTGCACCAGAACCTGACCCTAAACGTCATCTCCGGGAGTTTTCCTGACACAATCAAAGAAGGTCAATCAAAAATCATTTTGGGGGGTTTTTTGGCCCGCTGAATACAAATCTGGCATCGGTGAGCACCCCACTGGCACCTGGTGCACCGAAACCCCGAAACCCAAATACATTACGACAAGCCTCTTTACGTAGGATTTTCAATCCTTGATATTTCTAAAACTGTGATTTATGAATTTTTTTTATGGTTTTATAAAAGAAAAGTACGGTGATGATGCCAATCTTTGTCATACTGACACTGATTCCCTTATTTTACAAATTTTTACTGATAATGTATATCAAGATATAAAGAGAACATCAACTATTTTGATACATCAAATTATCCTCTAGACAATACTTATGCCATCCCCAAGTCATTATCAGAAGTTGGGAAGATGAAAGATGAATATGCTGGTGTACCTATAGAATGTTTTTATGGGACTGGCGCTAAGGCATATTGTGTCAAAGCAGTTGATGTCATGAAAAAGGCGAAGGGGGTTTCTAAAAGTGTAGTCAAAAATCATTTACACCTCTCTGATTACATCAGAACTGTAGAAGAGGGTGTTTCGATTTTTAGAAAAATGTATATTTTCTCTTCGGAACTTCACACTATGTATACCGAATTAAAAAATAAAATTGCCTTATCATCGAAAGATGATAAGAGGTTTGTAATTCCTAATACGGTAGAAACTTTTGCTTGGGGGCATTTTTTACTACAAAAGAATGATTCTGACCTATCTCTATTAATCGAATTGTGTGAAAAAATTGAAAATAAATGTAATGTTAATGGTTATTATAATTTAGATTTGTTAGATTAATGTTTTATGTATTTTGGTATGGTTAAATAAAACTATATATAAATTAAATTTATGGTTTTATTGAAAATTTATTAAAAATTTTTAAATACCAATTTATAATTTTTTGCACTTTTTCACTGTTTTTCTCATCATCCCAAAGTCTGTAGCAGCATTCACAGGTATCAGGACCTTCTTGAGTGGCATCATGGGACCAAGGACAGCTTATGTAGTGACATCCGTGCGTGGAAAGTCTCTTTTCTTAATTCTTGTTTCTCTCCAATTATTGGTGTTGAATTCGGTGTAGTTCATTTCTATGTTCGTTTAGCAATAAGTCTTTATACAATTCTAAAAATTCTTGAAGCTCCATATGTAATATTTTACTAAAATTTCTACCAGTAGTAATGAGCAACACACTGCTATGTAGTAAAGCAAAGGTGAAAATGGCTGAAAATGGCACAAAGTTTCCTGACGGCTCGGCTTTTGTAATATGGGAAGTTGTGGTGGGGGTAAGATTGGTCCATTTAATGTCATGGGTAGAGTTATCATTTCTTCTAAGTCGTAATTTATATGCCGTGCTATTTCGAGGTATTGTTGATTGAAAAAATAAATCCTTATCCATTCTATTCCATCTCGTTGGCCAGGTCTCGTTTTTAGTTCCATTATTATCGAAACATATAAAAACTTCTTTAGTATCTTCGGGATATATGTATAATGAATTGTGGCAAATAGCATGTAACACTAGAATGTGCTCCATCAACATCTTCTCTAATAATATTCACCTTGATAGAAAAGCCCTACTTTTTATTATACTTTTTGAAAATGGGGTGGTGTGAATAATCCCAAAAAATAATTAGTATTTGAATTAGTAGGAATGCCCCGATATAATGTCTAATTAGCGTGTAAAACTTGCAAGGACTTGCAAAAAACCGTTGGAACCCCAAAAACCGTTGAAACACCTGCAAAACCTGTCAAGATCGTTGAATCTCCCCAAAACTTGTAAAGACTTGCAAAAAACCGTTGAATCTCCCAAAAACGCGATGAGTCATATGAGCATGTGGATGAGTCACGACTAAAACAGTTAAACCCCCAAACACCTGCAAAGCCGTTGAATCCCCAAAAACGGGGTGAGTAATGTGTGTACGTGGATGAGTCACGACTAAAACCATTAAACCCCCAAACACCTGCAAAGCCGTTGAATCCCCAAAAACGGGGTGAGTAATGTGTGCACGTGGATGAGTCACGACTAAAACCGTTAAACCCCCAAACACCTGCAAGGACCTGTAAAACTTGCAAGGACTTGCAAAAAGCCGTTGGAACCCCAAAAACCGTTGAAACACCTGCAAAACTTGCAAGGACTTGCAAAAAACCGTTGAATCCGCAAAGACCGTTAAATCCCCCCAAAACTTGCAAAAACCTGCAAAAAACCGTTGAATCTCCCAAAAAACTTGCAAAAACACCTGCAAAAAACCGTTGAATCCCTCCAAAACTTGCAAAAACCTGCAAAAACACCTGCAAAAAACCGTTAAATCCCCCCAACTTGCAAAAACCTGCAAAAACACCTGCAAAAGACCGTTAAATCACGGAACACCTGCAAAAAAACCGTTAAATCACGGAACACCTGCAAAAGACCGGTAAATCACCCCCAAAACTTGCAAAAACCTGCAAAACCACCTGCAAAAGACCGTTAAATCCCCCCAAAACTTGCAAAAACCTGCAAAAACACCTGCAAAAGACCGTTAAATCACGGAACACCTGCAAAAACACCTGCGAAAAACCGTTAAATCACGGAACACCTGCAAAAAACCGTTGGAACACCTGCAAAAACCGTTAAAACACCTGCAATCCGAATCCGAATCCGATGCGCGCCTATTAATACACTACTAGTATTATCTGTTATTATTACTTTAATAATATGGATTCTCCAGGGAAGAGAAAACTATTGAATACATTTTATCAGCGGTATAAATGAAGTAAATATAGTCGAGTTAATGATGAGGGGCCTTCCACTTCAAATAGTTTTTGACAAAGGTTGACAAAACAAGGTTTTTGTAATATTGCCGAAATTCAGGAAGTAAATTCAGTGAAGCTTTAAATAATAAAACAGATCTGGGTCATGTCGAACTTAACAAATCTTTAACAGAGCATTCCTTGTAATTTTAGAATCGGCTGAAAGAAGTGGTTTAAACCAGACCAGAAGGAAACTGAACATGCTATAGCCTTGTGGCTATGAAAGGCAAAGGAAAGGTTTTGTAAAGCAAATATGTAGGCTACAGGTTTTTTTGTACAATAAAGATTTTAACAATAAAAAAATTATTATTCAGCATTACCACATTATATTCCAATTATATCCTAGGAATGTATTAAAGCAAATGCTCTGAATGTTCAAAGAACATTCGTGACATTCAGGGAATATTCAAAATGCTGACACGGAACATTCCTAGGATGTTCAGAGAATGTTCTTGTCTTTTTGGGGACGTTCAAGGAATGTTTTCAATGTCCTTTGTGTATGTTCCAGGAACGTACATAGATTGTTTTGTGTTATTAGGGAAATGTCGGAATATGGTTAATGGGTCGAAAGGAGTCGTTCCACCAAAGGGCATACTTTCCTCGATCATTGTCTATCACCAGTGTCTATCACCGTTTGGCGATACGGTGATAGACACTGGTATTATACTGGGGTACTGGGATATAGTGTGTATATATATTGTAACGTTTATTTTATAATTTATTTACATTAATTGAACACTAATTTATTTAACACACTAAACTACTTGTACACTAGACTAGACACTACATAATTTATTTGTACTGCTCCGCTTTCGGATCGTATGTCGCGTTCACGTCTGCTTCTCTACTTCTAACTAATTCCCTCGATCACAAGCCCCCTTATATATACACCCCCAACCCTGATAAAGAACGTTCTAGAAGCTACGATTGTTCCTTCAACAACGCCTACGCAGGAAATCTTCAGAAGGTCACAAATTACTTTTCGTAAACAACATTCCGGGAAATTTCATGCAGTTACCTTTTACGTCGTAGTAACTCTGAAGAAGTAACCACTTCACTCGGAGCGAGTAAATATGTGTCGCTTTGTTTACTTCTCGCATTACACTGCCCCCGCCTTAGAGACGTTTCGTCTCGGAACGTATCCCTGGTAGGCCCATGCAGGAACCTGCAGTTAGCCCCCCGCTTACAGCGAGACGTGGCGTTAAAATAACAGGGGACCGTCTTTCCCAGTCGACATGGTGCAGGCCCAAAACAGCAGACTAAAACTTCCACTCCGGTAATCTTGAACACTACTTCCAGCATATTCCGGACAACCCTCCAGTCCAGCTGATCTCGTCCAGCACCTAACTTGGGGACAGCTAGCTTCCTGATGTCGAGCTCCAGCAGTCGGTCTCGTAGCATATGCAAGGTTCGCCATACATCGTGATAACATGGTTTAAGGGACCCGATCTCCTTCGTAACCAGATAAAAGTTGTGTCTTACGTTGTCACGTAGTTCCAGAACCTTGCCAATTCCCGAGAGTTGCGCTCTGAGTTGTTCCAAGCGCCCGTACTTCTTCTTGAAAACCGTGGCGATACCTCGTGACATTACCAGGTCGGCGGACACACAATGGGCCAACGAGTATTCTTCAGGTACGCTGAACAAATCCTGTTGTTTTTCACAGGTTACCCCATACCGTGCTTTTCCGGTACCCCCGTAGGCGCTCATAAATTCTTCAAACGAAAGTTCGTTCTCCTGCGCCAACGTGTTTCTTACTCGGGGAACCTCCGCCTTATCGTGCGACCCCTCATAGGGTGCCAACCGATTAAAGTGCACCACTCTCGGCTTGCCGTTTGGTAGTTTGCTTACCCGGTAGACCACGTCATTGATTCGTTTCTTCACAACATAGGGACCTTCCCAATTGGTCTGTAATTTAGGGGACAAACCACGTTTCTTCTGTGGGTTGTACAGCCAAACTCGATCTCCCATTTGGTAGCCACCCTCTTTAGCGTTGATGTCGTAACGCTCTTTGATGCGATCACTGGCGATATTAGTTGGTACCGGACTTGATCGTGAATCTCGTTCATCCTTTGCCGCATCCGGGAGACGTAATCTTCCCCCGAAACGTCCTCGTCCGGTCTAGCGCCAAAGATTAGATCACAGGGCAGTTTAAGTTCTCGACCGAACAGGACTTTGGCTGGAGTTTGTCCTGTCGACTCATGAACGGCCGAGCGGTAGGCCATCAGGAAGAACGGCACGTGTTCGTCCCAGTCTCGTTGATGTGACGAGACCATTTTCGCCAGATAGCGGTTGAGGGTGCGATTCATTCGTTCTACCATGCCGTCAGACTGAGGGTGAAGGGCCGTGGATCTTGTTTTTCGTACCCCAAACTTCTCACATATCCTTCGGAATAGGCCACTCTCAAAGTTTCTTCCTTGATCCGAGTGTAATTCCATGGGTACTCCAAACCGGCAGATCAGCTCCTTCACGAGCACATGGGCCACTGTCTCTGCCTCCTGATTAGGGAGAGCGTACGCTTCTACCCACTTCGTAAAATAGTCCATTACGACCAGGATGTATTTATTCCCCTTTTCGGTCTCAGGGAAGGGTCCTGCTATATCAATAGCGATCCTGTCGAAAGGGCTTCCGGCGTTATATTGTTTCATGGGAGCTTTCGGTCGTCTTTGTGGCCCATTACTTGCGAAGCATGTAGTACATTTCTTGCACCAGTCCTTCACGTCGTCTGAACAATTGATCCAGTAGAATCGCTCCCGTACCTTCTGCAGCGTTTTCTTGATCCCTAAATGTCCACTAGACGATTCGTCGTGAAGGTGCCGCAAGACCTCCGGGATTTTACTGGAGGGAATTACCAACTGCCGTCTTTCCTCCCGTCTTGGCTCTCCAGTACGCGTTTTAGTAGTCCATCCTCAACCACTAACGAGTCCCACTGTGCCCAATAGCTCTTGAGTTTTGGCGAGCTAGGTGATACCTTTTGCCACTCAGGACGCTCTCCTCCCTCTTTCCAAACCAGGATTTCTTTGAGAACCGGGTCTTTTCCTTGCTCTTGTCGTAACGAGGATGGTGTCCATTCCTCGGCGACCACGGTCGTTCGATAGACTTTCTCGGACTTTTCCTCAGCTCTATGACAATGAGGACACTCATCAGGGCATGGTCTTCTCGAGAGTGCGTCTGCGTTACCATGACTCTGTCCTGGCCGATGTTCTATGACAAAGTCATACTCCTGGAGCCTCTCGATCCAGCGAGCGATCTGTCCTTCGGGATTCTTAAACTGGAGGAGCCATTTAAGAGCAGCATGATCGGTCCGGATCAAAAACCTCCTTCCACACAAATATTTATGGAAGTGCTCGATGGACTTGACAATGGCCAATAATTCACGCCGGGTGACGTAGTAATTCCTTTCTGGTTTGGAGAGTACCTTGCTGAAGTATCCAAGGACACGTTCTTGTCCCTCCTGGCGCTGCGACAGAACACTTCCAATTCCCACATTGCTCGCGTCGGTGTCCAGGATGAACTGTCCTTCTGGCAGAGGAAAACTCAGCACTGGGGCACTGGTCAACTTCCTCTTCAGCTCGTCGAAGGCAGACTGGCATTCCTCATCCCAACAGAAGTTTCGTCCTTCTTCCGTGAGCCTTGTCAACGGCTTAGCGACGTCGGAGAACATCCGGACATATCGTCGGTAGTACGTGCAGAGGCCCAGAAAACTCCTCAACTGGTGTTTATCTACCGGTATTGGCCACTCCTTCACCGTACTTGTCTTGTCCGGATCAACGGCGACGCCCTCTCTGCTCACTACGTGCCCTAAGTAAGAGACCTTCCTTCTGAAGAGCTGACATTTCTTCTTTCAGCCCCGCACCTCGCAGTCTCTGGAAGACGTCCTCTAAGTTTTTCAGATGTCCTTCGAAGGTCTTGCCCATCACGATGACATCGTCCAAATAGACTAGGCACGTTTTCCACGTCAAACCCATTAGCACGCTCTCCATCAGCCTCTCAAACGTCGCTGGGGCATTACAAAGTCCGAATGGCATGACTGTAAAATGCCACAGGCCGTTACCGAAGGTAAATGCCGTCTTTTCCTTATCGGCAGGGTCCATTTCGACTTGCCAATAGCCGCTTTTTAAATCCAAGGTCGAAAATATCGTGGATCCAGCAAGGGTATCGAGTGTGTCGTCGATACGTGGTAGCGGGTAGCTGTCCTTTTTGGTGACACTGTTCACCTGCCGGTAGTCTACACAGAATCGAGTAGTCCCATCCTTTTTCTTCACCAGTACTACCGGCGAGGCCCATGGACTGCTTGACGGCTCGATGACCCCGTCCCGCTCTAGGTCCCTGATGATTTTCTCGGCTTCTTCCCGTTTGGCCAAGGGTAGTCGTCTTGCTGTTTGTCGAATCGGTCGTGTCTCGCCCGTGTCAATTTTATGTGTCACGACCTTGGTCTTTCCCAGCTTTCCATTCTCGGTGGTAAATATGTCCTGGTACTTATTTATTAATTTATGGGCCTTTTGTTTCTGTGTGGGCGAGAGAAATGCACTGGTCTGGGCAAGAATTTGTTTCAAGTCCTGCGGAGTGTGTCTGGACCTTTCTTCCTCACTAACGCCCCTTACGATGGCCGAAGCGGCTTTACACGTGCCCAGCTTCGTACCCTTCTTGATGGTAACCGGGTACTGATTGATGTTGAGTAGTCGCACAGGCACTTCACTTGAGAGAGCAACGAGCGCCTTTCCTACCAGTACCCCCCGAGCCAGTCGATTGTCATCGTTTTCTGGTTCGATCACGGCTGGAATTCCCTCTTCCACAACACCCCTCAGATAGGTAGAGGTGATCGTTTCGCTTCGTTCCGGGAGAATCACATCTTCTGCCATTATTACGTCTAACACAAAGTTGTCACGATTGTGTAACAGTAATTCTTCTTGACCGATCCTCAACACTCGTGTCCGAAATCCAACTGGAATCCATGATTCCTCATGACGTCCATCCCCAGTATGACGTCTTCCTCAATTTCGGCTATGAGAACAGGATGGTCAAACTTTACTCGTCCCAACGTCATGCTAACCGTCGCTTCACCGTGTATTACTGCCTTCTCCCCAGTGGCAGTTCTCAATTGCCACCTACTTGGCCTAATCTTCCTACGGTCCCTCACAACTTCCGGGCGTACGATCGTCTTCGTAGCTCCCGTGTCCACAAGCATGGCGTGGGATCTCCCGTCGATAGTGCCATCGACGTACGCGCTCCCCAATTGGTGGGAAAACGAGGCTATACTGGCCCGGGGGTTCCTATTGTCACGGGTCGACGTCCCCTCCCTTTTATCGACCCGCATTAGTTTTCCGGGGCCTTTGCCGGTACCGTTGTTTTGGGCCGCGCCTTCTTTGCCGACAGCAACTCCATGATCTGCTCGACGGGACGAGTTTTTCTGTGCCTACCTCCTCGGTAACAGCTCGAGCACAACCGTGAATGCGGGAGGCTTCCATTGCTGCCTCATGTTCTAGTGCGATGGCGAGCGCGTCCATTACTCTTTTCGGTCGAGCTAGCCTCAAGGCCATCTGCAGTTCCTGGTCCCGCAGCCCGCTCACGAACGTCTGCACTGCGAGGCACTCCATCATCTGTTCCGGTGCCGCCAACCTCACTAGTCTGGCTACGTCCGCTTCGAACTCCTGCAGGGTCTCGTTCGATCTCTGACGGCGATTGCTCATCTGGGATTGATGAATTTGCGCCAGATGTGTTTGGCCGAACCGCATTTCCAGTCGCCTCAGCAGCTCCTTGTAATTCCCGGCTTCCTCGGTGGATACCGTCTGAAGCACTTCCAACGCCTCTCCACGTAAGGCTACCGTAAGGGAAACAGCTTTTTCGTGAGGGGACCAAGCATTAGCCTCCACTGCTGCCTCAAACTGCTTCTTGTAACTGGCCCACGGAATTTTTCCGTCGAACGTTGGGGGCGTCACTCGATTAGTGCATATCGAGTTCTGTTGAACGACCGCCTTTATTTCTTCCTTCGTCTCGCCGCTACTGACTCGCCTTAGTCGTTCTTCCAACTGCTTCGTCTTCTGTTTAATTTCGTCTTCTTTCCCCTCGCCGCTACTGACTTGTTCTAGTCGTTCTTCCAACTGCTTGATCTTCTCTTCAATCTCCTTACGCTGAGCCTCCATCTGGTCGGATATCTCTTCCCTCTGGGCGGCGATTTAAGCAGTAATATGAGTAATTATGTCTTCCCTCTGGCCGGCGATTTGAGCAGTGATGTCTTCCCTCTGGGCGGCGATTTGAGCAGTGATGTCTTCCCTCTGATCGGCGATTTCTTCCCTCTGGGCAGCGATTTCTTCCCTCTGGGCGGCGATTTGAGTAGTGATGTCTTCCCTCTGGTCGGCGATTTCTTCCCTCTGGGCGGCGATTTCTTCCGTCTGGGCGGCGATTTGAGCAGTGATGTCTTCCCTCTGGGCGGCGCTTTCTTCCCTCTGGGCGGCGATTTGCTTCGTGATGTCATCCTTCTGGGCGGCGAACTGCTTCGTTATGTCGTCGTCTTCGAACTCGAAAACTTCCGGGTCCTGGCCATTTTCTTTCAAAAATGCCGAGAGTCGGTCCTGGAGTTCGGTCTTCTTCCCTCCAGTTTCCAATTCTCGTTCCTCGAGTTCTTTTTTTAACTCGGCCACTTTTAATTCGCGTAACTTCTTCATGATCCGCTCTTCTGACACCAATGTAACGTTTATTTTATAATTTATTTACATTAATTGAACACTAATTTATTTATCACACTAAACTACTTGTACACTAGACTAGACACTACATAATTTATTTGTACTGCTCCGCTTTCGGATCGTATGTCGCGTTCACGTCTGCTTCTCTACTTCTAACTAACTCCCTCGATCACAAGCTCCCTTATATATACACCCCCAACCCTGATAAAGAACGTTCTAGAAGCTACGATTGTTCCTTCAACAACGCCTATGCAGGAAATCTTCAGAAGGTCACAAATTACTTTTCGTAAACAACATTCCGGGAAATTTCATGCAGCTGCCTTTTACGTCGTAGTAATTCTGAAGAAGTAACCACTTCACTCGGAGCGAGTAAGTGATCAAAAACGAAATTAGGCACTCGGGGAATGACCGGGAGGGGAAGCATAGCTTTATATAATACTATATATATATATATATATATATATATATATATACGTTATGTACAGAAACGATTGGTAGCTAGCGCGGCGCTATTTTCACCAGACCAAATTCTGTAATTTTGAGCTAGCCATTGAGATCGAACCACGCTTCATCGGGAAAAAAGGTTTTATCCAGGATGGCATCATTGTTCATTTCCTGATTGAACCAGTTACAGAACAGGACGCGTTGTAGACGGTCAGGAGGATTTAGGGATTGGAGCATCAAAAAATTGTACGGGTGGTATTTGAATTTGCTCTTCAACACAGTGGAACAAGTTCCATATGATAAACCTGTAAAGTCACGAAACGGAATACGGGAAATTAGGAATAAGTGGAAATTGGTGAACGTTTGATAAGAATCAAACCTGCTTGGAGGGAAAGCTTCCTAACCGATTAGCGAGGACTTTGTTGCAGTCGGGCCTTGACGTCTTGCACCGCATTTTCAGTGAGTACGGAGGGTCTACCCAGGTGGCTTTCCTTTCTTCACATTACCTGTATTCAAATATCGTTGAACTACGCGCATGCAGTGTTGATTGAAATCATCGATAGTGAACACAACTTCAGGAAACATTTCTTCAAATTGGTGCAAAGTGGATTCCAATGAGTATTGCCATCCAGAAATGGGGTCATGAACTGCACTCCGAAAATAACCCATGCCAATAAAAATATCCTGTTCTAATGTAAATAGTACCATTTTTATACTTTTACAAGCCGTACCCGGCATGCGTCGCAATGCCACGTAAAGTTTAAAGAAAAAAGATAAATAAAAATTATAGATTACCCGGTGAAATTTCTATCATCTACATATATTTTTGAAAAATAATGTCAAAACAATACAAAATTTTTATCTACATTAAATTAAATGCAACACAGTTATACACATAATCAATTTAAGGCTTTCTGATCTACTATATTTTCCGTCTTTTTTTGCGGTGCGTAAATTTATAAAGATGATGGTTTTACGACTCGCGAACACGCGACGTCCATGCGCGTAACCGGGAAACTCCAAGTTTATTCCGCAAACTGACCTTGTATTAGCAATTGTATATTATCTTTTTAAATTTTTAATAAATAATTTATGAAAAACTACCCTGAAATTAGGTATGAAATTTTCCTGTACAATATGCGTTGCACCAAACGACGTCATTTAAAAGCAATTATTATACGTTTGGATGTTGGCCAAGAAATATTTAGAGTCATTTCCCACCCCAGAAACTAAAGAAGGTAATGGACCTGGTGGTGGGAACAATTACGGCAATTTTACTTTACCACTAGCACAACATAATCCAGTAGCTTCACCGCTGCATTTTTACGCTTTATAATATTGACAAACGATTGTCATTTCTCCAATCGTTACGGATTCTTCGGCACAATAATCTATTTCCGGGTCATAGTGGAATGCTACTCGTTCCAGGTTCACAGGAACACTGCGTCTGCGGAATCGCACAATTTCATTGTGTCTTGAAGTGCGCTCCATGTTTTGGGCATTTGTTGCTCGTAGTACGTGCATGACCATCTTGGTGTTGATTCTGCCATGTCTTTTTCAGCTTGTCTAAGTAGTTTTTTGTTTGTTTGTTATTTTTACCTTTAGTTCGATTGGTCAGTAATTCTGTTCGGTCTGTTGTTTGAGTTTCTTAACTTCCGGATTTGGGTCTTGTATTTGTACCTCATAGACTTGTTTCTTGGGTGTTTTATTCGTTTGACGTCAGGTACAGTCGAATTGTCTTGTAGTTTTCCTCGATCCTTTTGAAGTAGTGTGATCTTATATAATTGTGCTGATCGTCAAACCCAAGTTCATGGAACGCCTCGTTGTTCTCTTGGGCTTTCCCCATAGTGCTTCTAGGTGATCCATCCTTTTTTGTAAGTATTCCTTGGTTTTTCTTGCACTTCCGTTTTTCTTGCATTTATTTTGCAGTTATATCTTGGGCTATTTTTCCTTGTTTTGAATCAACTCATCTGCTTGTTATATCTTGTCGTAGTTGAAATTGTGAATTTTTTAACTTAATTCTCTGGAAAAGGTGGTTGTGACTTACTCGGGACTTTGCTTGTCTTCTTGACTTCCCGCCGTTGTGTTGGCGTCGAAGTTCTTGAAGTTTTGGAGTTGTAATCACTGGCGGCTTTTCCTCCGGCTGCAGTGACTGGATATGTCCGTCGTTTCAAATTTGTAGAATTTGTAGACTTGGTCTCCTGGTGAAGTTGCTTTGACTTACTCAGGACTCTTCTTGGTTTCTTGACTTTCCGCTTTTGTGTTGGCGTCGTGTAGACTTTGTAGACTCGGTGCCCTGTCGATCTAAATGCTGTTGTGTTAGATGTGCCCGAACTCGTTCGATTCCATTATTTACTGTTGAACGTAATTCTGTCATACCAATACGAATGTTATCTGTCTCTCACCGGTCGTCAGTCGTCAGTGCGATTTGGACGTGAGAGCTCGTCTCGTTGCACATTTGATTGACTTCGACGACCTAAGTCCATCTTCTCCTTGGCATTTTAAAATCAATAAAGTTCTCGCGCACTGACAAACTGATGATAGATTGTAATAATCGTCTTGACATTTATTTATTTGACAACCAACTGACACTATACTTTCATTTGTTTGATTATTAATGTCAAATTACAAAACGTACCTTTTTCAATATTTCCCTTACTTATTATTTATGTTTTTCACCGAAAAACCTTCCCTGAACTTCCACAAATATTTCAAGATCAAAATTAGCAAAATCCGTCCAGCCGTTCTCGAGTTCAAGGTAGACAAACGAACAGCAATCCATTTATATATATATATATATAGAGAGAGAGAGAGAGAGAGAGAGATAATAAAAATTTGAATGGCTGCTTAAGTGTCAACGCTATCACTGTTAAACGTCGAAGTAGCTGTCAAGCAACCGGAAGTGGTTCCAGTTCTACCATTTTAAAGTAAAATTTAGGATTGCCAGCTTAGACAGTATTTCTTGATCACGTTGTAGATAAATCTACCAAAAATCATTCTTTAGTTAATTCGTATTGTTTTATATGTTACCATTTTGTGACATTTTATAAAAAATAAAACTGCTTCATACAAACTGGAATTATTATTTCATAACTTTAGTTATTGTATTTTAAATGCTACGCCACTGGAGGGAAAGATTTCTTACAGGAAGTCGGCCATATGCAGAAGCCACTTTGGTCTATTTGTTTGAACCACATTTGGTAGAGTCCAATTACTTCAAGAAGAACCGTGGCCTTGAGTTTCATGCAGGCCGCATCTCCGTCACGAAGTCGTCCGATCGGCATCTGGACAGTAGCGGTCTGAGTAATAATTGTATTATGGGATAATGCGTGAATAATATTAATTGATGTACTGTTAGTTGCCTATGTTGTGTAAACAACAAGAATAATTTAATCTTGTCTGTCAAAATAACTCGTGGAGTAATAAAATCTCATTATAAATGCAAAACCTTAGTGCAAAACCGATACAACGTGGATCCTCTAAATTTTGGGAGTTTTATAATGCCTTACGGAATCGCTTTGTATTTTCAGTGACTCACCCGAAACACGTGCGAATATTGTACGTCTGGTTATAGTAAAAAAACAGGGAATAATCACTCTCGGGCGTACGCTCCGGGAATAGGAATAAATACACAATAGTCGGTAACTGGAAAAATTGTGTGCGTGTGTGTGTACCATTGTAACTCATTTATTAATTTTCGTTCATTTCTTTAAGAACACCTCTGGTCTTTTTCCATTTCGCTTTAGTGAAAGTACACAATGCACACCGTACAAAACTGTAATAATATTAAAATAAACGACCGTTACGTTACGTTAAGGTACCCTTACACGGCGTGTGGAGTGACGCGCCTGGCGTGTGAACTACAGAGTGACACGCCGATGTGCGTCTGTGCAACCGCGATCTCACGGCCTGGCCTGTAGATTGAAAAGTTTCGTGCCCCAAAAGTGTGTAAACCCCAGCCTCTCCGCTTCGCATGCGGCGCGTTTTCTTTGAAGTGAGGAGATTTTACCGCTATATTCTGATTTTTAATTCTGTGGACTTTTACAACCTGTCAAAAAGAGAGAGATGCTGATATTATTAACACCCATTTGTTCAGCTATTGGGTTGTCGGTCAGTACGGGCATCGTGTGATCGTCGTTATCCGAGCGATGTTGTGAAATGTACTCACATCAGACCATCAGCGGTCCGGTAACGTAAATTTCAAACTATTTATAACTGCCAAATGATTACCGTCAAAACATTATACTGGCAATGTCGCACTCCCTACGCAAACAGTAATACAGCATACAGCCCTCGGGTCGCCTAAAAGGCGGAGTTATTTGATGTGTCGATCGTAAACGTCCACAACATTAAAAATCAGACTTTAGTAGACGGGACTCGACACGCCGCGTGAAGCGCGTCGCGCCGACCCGCTCACACGGCGTGCGGCTCGTCGTTCCACACGCCAGGCACGTCACTCCACACCCACACGCCGTGTTTTAGATATGCGAACGCCGGGCGACAAGCGACAATGCTGAAAAACGCGCCAACGCTTAACCTTCACCCTCCCACCACTAGTCCAGTAAATGAAGAAAAAAACCTAGGTTAAATTCTGCAAAGGGATGAAGCCGGGGACAATTGTAGGTCTCAACTGCAGGGGCGGATTAAGCCATGTTTGCGCCCTAGGCTAATCAAGATTCTGAGCCTTTTGCGATAAATTGATTAAATATTGTAACCATAGAAGGTTAGGCGTTGGGTTGACCCTACCAACCCCCCTCCCCCATCTTTTTAGGATTGTCGAAGTATGAAAATAAATGAACAAAAAAAATTTTTAACTTCTCTTATAAAACAAAATAAAAACAATAATAATACTTAACTAATTACAAGGGGGTAACAAAAATATTGTATAGATAATATAATTATAGTCGAATTTTTCGGTATTTAAGGTTTGTATTATTTTTTATAATTTCTTCAAAATCAAATGCGTTTGCTATTTCCGATTCTCTCGATAAAACTGAGAGATCTGCTGTTTTTTCGTCGTTTAAAGAATTACGCAAGTGATCTTTTACTCTTTTTAATGTAGAAAATGACCTTTCAGCGGTGCAATTCGTAATAGGAAGGCATGCATAAAATATATTCTTAAAATAATATCAATATTTGGAAAAGTGCAAGTCAGATTTTTGCTTCTTATTGTTTCTAACCATATTACGAGTTTTGATTCACCTTACCTTCCCTGTTTTTTTGCATATCCCTTCCATGTTGTAATAAAATATTTAAACTGTATACATTCATTTAGAAAATTACTGTTCAAATCTTGAATGTAAATAGCAAGATGTTCGCACTTTGCCTGAATTACATTATCTTCAGTAATTTCTAATTTCTGAAGAAAATCGAAACATTTGTAAATTTCATTATATGCAGTTTTTCGTTTTTGTAGTTCTGAGTTCTGATAGGATATTGTCTATCACCATGAAATACACATTTACTTCCATATCCCTCTTTCCATCAAAAACAGTGTCATTAGAATTTTCTCCAGGCGGCAGTTTCCATTTTTTCTTTTGTTTTGTATCTAAACTGTACTTATTGCAATTTGTTAATAACTTAGCTTCTTCTCCATGTGTGTTAACATTTCCTCTCATGTTATTCACAAAACTGATTAAAGATTTATATACTTCTCTCCAATCCAAAACCTATCGAATGAGACCATAAAGGTTGTTTCATTTTCTTTCTTTTGCATCCCAATAAAAAGACCTTTTGAATATGTTGATTTTTTGACATTTGTGGCATCAATCGGGTATTAAAAAATTATGAATCATCCTATCGGTTCGCAATGCACATCACTGGAATGCTTGAAATGCCCCCTTTCCAATGGTTTCTTCGTTTTTTGTGCCAACTTCAACATTCTTGCCAACCAACTTTCAAAACTCCGTAAATGTCAAAAAATCAACATATTCGAAGTTACCTTTTATTGGGATGCAAAAGAAAAAAATGAAACAACCTTTATGGGCTCCTTCGATAGGTTTTGTAGACCCATTATCAAGAAAGACCCGACTAAATTACTGTTATTTAATAAAATATGGATGAATTCTCTAAAAGTCGAGAAATATCGAAGAAGAAAAAATTGAGCCTGGGTTTACAATATTCAAGAAAAATAAAAACGATGCCCGAGACCCAGTATACCATAGCTATGCTATGGGTTTTCTCTTTCACGTGAATTTTGAATCATCAATAAATATCCATTTCTACTCGAGTTATTGGACAATTTGTCCGTCCGCTTATGTCTCCATTTCTTGAATTTGATCTCCTTGATTCAGAACAGGTGTAACAAGTAATGGGCTCGTTTCGGGGCCGTTATCTCGAAAACTGTCGAGTTTTCGGAAAAAGTCATAAGGATCATTTTTGTAGCTAATTAACTGGTCTTCCTTTTGTATCTAAACAAAAATTCTCTAAATGCCATATTCTCGGAGATATTGGCTGAAAACGGATTTTTGGAACTTGAGGACCATTTTCTACCATGGTGCGGGATCCGGAGAATCGACAACTTTCCGTATTTCGATATCACGTATCGTTTTTATACCTGTTTTTATACCGGTGTGTGTTTTGTATGTTCAACAGTGGTCTTGAAAATGTCCCCAAGCCTGGGACGAAACGTCGAATTTCGAACAAACGAGAATAAATACCTCCATCTGACGACGAAACCGTAGTTTCAATTCCTGAGTGGGGCTACAAGGGAAAAGGTTGTACTACTTTCCGTATTTCGAAAGACCCAGTTGAGACCTACAATCCTACAATTGCCCCTAGTTTCATTCTTTTCAAAATTTCACCCAGGTTTGGAAGTTTATCGGCTTTCATTTACTGGACTACATTGCTTATACACGAATTACATGAAACTATGGAAACCGAACATAGCCGACGGAATATGTCGCTCTAGCCTAATCGTTGGCTCTAGCCCACGCTTATTAAAATCATAATTATTAAAGTAAATGAACTTTACGTTGCACATCGCTGCTGCCAACTGTACATTTGAATTATGAAAAAACATCCCAATTTCCCCAACTAAGGGCATGATGATGATAGGAAAGAGGCAGTATCTATCTCTTGAACGATAGGAATTTGCTTTTGTTCACTTCTGCCTTATTATCGTCTAACCAACGTTTTGGTGCATAATGCTTGTGCTTTCGTGGTTTCCATTGCATAAATCTATTCCTACATCGGTTTTGTTTTCCAGTCGAGCCATATGTTCCACCCAACTCCATTCAACTTCTCTGCAATTTTAACTATTAAATCTTCTACTTTTGTACTCCTAATTTCTTCATTTCTAGAGGTCTCTTAAGGAGCATCCCAACAGTGCCTTTTCTATATGGATCTTGGAGTTTGGAGTTGTTCTCAATTGATTTGCAAGTAAACAGTGAGCGCCATTGTTTCCTTACCAGTAAAAGAGAATTGGCAGGATACAGTCAAATATTTTTCTTGTTAAGTTTGAAGGAAGTTGAATTTTTCCACTGCGGTTCAAGTCACGTGGATTTTTCTTGTGACTTGTTTGGCTCTGCTTGGTCAGTGTTATTATATCTTCTAGACTAGACATACATAATAATTGTTGACTTTATCGATTTCATTTCCATCTACTTCGATGTTAATATTTTGTTCCATCACCTTGATTTTATTTAAATTCATCTTCAAGTCGACCTTCTGCGATTCTATTTTCAGTTGTTTTAATATTAAAATCTCTGATGAATCACATACTAATATACCCCATTTCTCTATTTTGAGTTTTTGAACAAGTTTTCCAATGCAAAAATGAAAAATTTTTGAGAGGTAATGTTCTCTGTCTGATTTATCCTTCTAATTTTTGAGTAGTTATATTTTCCACTGTTTCTTTGGATGCTATATTAGCTTTGTCGTATCTGCTTGAGATATACATATATGTTTCTCGTTTCTTG
The DNA here is from genome assembly GCA_946251905.1 of Cryptocephalus moraei. Taxonomy (NCBI): domain Eukaryota; kingdom Metazoa; phylum Arthropoda; class Insecta; order Coleoptera; family Chrysomelidae; genus Cryptocephalus; species Cryptocephalus moraei. The sequence continues at coordinate 31,898,835 of OX276454.1, read as the reverse complement.
AAAGACAGCCCACAACGAATCAAATACTTTATTACAGCCTGGGAGGCTAAATAAACAATTATATTTTTCTATAAGCGTACATATTGCTGAAGATGTTTTATAGTGTCACACCCTTTGCGAAAATCTGCCCATTTTATTAGTCAAAAATCATCAAATTTATTTGGTACCCCATAGTAATTTATAAGGATGTCGTAGAAGTTTGGTTGGTAATTACCCAAGTGACAAGTGACCTTTCTTGTGGATTAAGTTGCGATTTGCAATGTATCTGGATGGGATTATTTTATACGCATTAAAATTTTGATATGCTTCAACAGTTGATAAACCTCCCATCCTTATCATTCCTTTAGTAATTAGTATCGGGTGTTTTTTTTAAATTTCACCTCATAGTAGGCTGTGGATAATGTTTGTGAATGCGCCTTACTAAAAAATGTCTAAATTGACATAACCTCACTTTTTTAATAAAAATTGAAACTGCTCCAATCAGTTACTAGTGTCTTGAAAAAGACAGCTTGGCTCTATTAATTAGGCGTAGATGAGTAAGCTGTCTTTTTCAAGACACTATTAACCGATTGGAGCAGTTTCAATTTTTACTAAAAAAGTGAGGTTATGTCAATTTTGACATTTTTTAGTAAGGCGCATTCACAAACACTATCCACAGCCTACTATGAGGTGAAATTTAAAAAAACCCCCGATATTATCTTCTGGAGCTCTCCCAGTTTTCACTTGGGTCAGAATTCAGTTTTTCAATTTCTTCCATTGTGATTTCCAGTATTTCCGGAAATGTTATTTGAAATCATTCTCTGCATTCCTATTGGTTTCGGATATAACAGAGTATAGCTCAATGATCTATTGTCTGATGATTTTCATATTTAATAATAAATTTATCAATGTTCCAAAATAAATTTCTTTAAAATACTTCTACATCAGTCACATACATTCCTAATGATTCCAATGCTATTTTGTGAATTATGAATCTTCATAAAATACCTAATTAAAAAATCACTAGAATCACTATGAATGTTACCTTCCAATCAATATTTATTATTTTCAAACACAAATTTTGCAAACATTTTAATGAATGACAACAATCCAAAATTGTGAAAACAATTTGTTTCAAATGGATTTATGTTCTGCAAGCTACAGATCAGTTGAGAATTTCTGACGATATAGAAAGAAACCTTATTTATGAGGATTAAAAGTAAAAAAAAATCATAAGATAAAAGCTGAAATGGAAAATAACTCTTTATTGATATACCAATTAATAAACTACAAACATGTTGTGTACCATATATGGCATGAAATGCACTGTCCACGTGGTTCGGACTGGGGGACAGAATATGAAGCGAAAAATTCAAACACATTCGCAGGTTCGCTAGTTCCGTTCCATTTTCCGTTTCCTACGAAGTACTGTTAGTAATCTGACATATTATACATAAAATGTAACGCGAAATGTAAACATCACCGTGAAGCCGGCGTATTTGAAAGGAGACCGCTCCGCTAAATGGCGACCATAGAAAAACTCTTTCTGGAATGATCGAGAGACGTCCAATTAGAGAAAGAATCAACCGGAAGACTTTGCCGGAAGGTTCCCGAAAACACATTATTAATATAAATTTACAAGCCGGTTCCGTCAGACACAAAGTAGGTAGTACAGAAGCCGTCGTGAGTGAAAAGTGCGATAAGTCGACTAGGCAAAGGTGTACAAATAAATTACCGCGTTAAGTGTTTAACATAAATTAAGGAATAGACTCAATAAATTAGGTACCTAGTGATAAGAACTGTGTAAATAAATTAGAATAAACATTACAGTGGTGTCAGAAGTTCGGATCATGAAGAAGTTAGACGAATTAAAAGTGGCGGAGTTAAGACAAGAACTCGAGGAACGAGATTTGGAAACGGGAGGGAAGAAGAAAGAATTCCAGGACCGACTGATGACGTTTTTGAAAGAAAATGGCCAGGACTCGGAAATTTTCGAATTTGAAGAAATCGTTGTCCAGAGGGAGAAAATCCCTGTCCAGAGAAAAGGAATCACCAGCCATAGGGAAGACATAATTACTCATATTACTGCTCAAATCGCCGCTCAGAGGGAAGATATCACTGCTCAAATCGCTGTCCAGTAGAGGGAAGAGATAAGAAGAGATACTATAAAACACTAAGCAATTATTGGGACAATCTTATTGCCATTGTTTCATTATCATTACTATCGAAGTGGTTTCATTTACAATTACAAATTGAGACTTTGGAAATGAAAGTAATAAGAAAGCTAACAAAGTAACGATTTCATTTTATTTAAATATTTCAGCTATAATTTTGTTCAAATCTCAATAAAATTGTCACAAGTAACACTAGAAGAAGGTTTTAAGATTTATTCACAATGTCTATTTTTTAGTTCTTGGAAAAACTGAACAGGCAGGAAAGAGTTGTGAAAGAGGTAAAACTTGTTCTTAAATCTCATTATAAAAACAAGAGGAGATGACTAAAGAGGAGAACAAAGACATCATGAGGCGTGCAGTGTCAAAGGTATGTAAACATACAAAGTAATTGTAATCATGTTTATTAATTTATTTAATACAGAATATTGTCACACGCCTGAGGACCTAGGGTCCAAAGGGAGTGCTCGGGTTGGGGGTGTAGCTCGGTGGAGAACTAAGAAGAAGGCATGGTGTTACAGACAATATTTATTCAGACATTAAATGAAGGGGAGAGAACATCATAAAATAAAATTAAAGCAAGTGGTCAAATGTAGAGAAGTGGAAAGAGGTCAAATGGAGGTGGTTGCTTACTTGAGAAGGGCGAAGGGCGGCAGGTGCGAGGCTCCTCCAATTTGCGGCATGCCTAGAAGGACGGGCTCTCAGACGGGCAGCGAGACGTGATACCTGATGACCGACTGGTTCCCCGATCGTTATGATCCCGCTGTATAAATACAAGCGGGATGTTTACGAATCGTGGTGTCGTACCTGTCCGAGAGTCGAGTCGTCCTTCGGTTTAAGGTCGCCGCGGTGCTGAATAAGCTTAGACGGCGACCTATTTTCGCTAATTGGGGCCGCCTCGCGACATTACCCCCCGTCCCCCAAAAAATGGCCCCCATTTTTCAAAAAAAGGAAAAAAGGTAAAAACGGGGTATAGGGCGTGATAGTAAAACAACCACAACTCCAACGTGTAATGTGAGAAAAAGTAAAAGAAAAGGGAATGTAAGAGTAACAATATAAATAATATAAAAGTGGTCCCTAATGTTCCATCGCGTAGCACGCCACTGGCTACTGGCTCCCTGACCGCGGTTTCGCGTGAAGGACGTCTCGACCCTCGCTGTGGCCTGTTGATGGCGTTGTGACTTGAGCCTCGTTCGCTTGACGTTCCGTGGGTGACGGCTGTCGGGTTGTTGTCGACGTTGACATGCGACAGCTCTTCCGGTTCCGACTGGTTCCGACTCGCGGTCTCTGCGTGGCGTGTGTCAGCGGTGTCAGCTGTGGAGTGCCTTTGTGCCTTGTGGTTTGTGAAGGCCTTTTCCCTAGACCTGGCTGCTACTCCGATGCCGTGGAGACCCCTGGAGCTTGCCGGTGAACGGCGGGCGAGCGGAGTTCCCGTAGGCGAGCCAGCGCGTCTATGCGTGGAAGTAGGAGATGTGCCTGAGGGAGAGAGAGAGATTTAGTCGATAGAAAAGGTAGGTGGTGTTTCACTATATAATCATATAATTACAGTTGGGCCCTACAGGGGAGTTCCGTTCGCCAGGGTGTGCGGCCCCCATTTTCCCTTCAAAGTCCTCGGTTGTCCTCCTTTCTGCCCCCTCCCTTGTTCCTTCTCGAATTCGAACGCTGCGCCTCCATAGGCGTATCAGAATTATACTCATTCATTTATTTAATTCTTTTTGAATTAACTGGTCGCCGAAGTCCCCTTAGATCCTTATCACGCGTTTCATGCACTCACACTTGCGTTCCCTAGGACTGTTTACGTTCTCACGCTCATTCATAATTTCAAGCTTCTGGGGTGGCTTCGGACGGCCCTTCTGCCTGGTCAGGAGAGATCTCACCTGTTCTCAGGCATCCGCCGAACTCTCCTAACCCTGCAGGCTACTTGGCAGAGAAGGGTGCTTTCACCTCCCCCTGGAGGCGTCCGCCAAGCGCCCCTTCTCTGTATTTACCTTATTTCCAGGGAGGGTAGATTTCACCCCCTCTGGAAGCTTCTGCCAACCACCCCTCCCTGATTACTTGCTTGCTAATCGAGGAACACTTTTGTAGGGGGGGCATGTGCGCTGAGGACCACTTCTCTGAGGCCCAACCACTCCGGGGCCGATTCCAGGATAAACAACTACTCCCCTGGCTACGTGCCACGCCGGGCATTGAATTACTACCCGGGAATCGTTCGGAGGGTTGTGGGAAACCATATTACTGCCGTCACACCTGGAAAAATAAGCGTAAGGCTATTTAATTAACATATCACCTCCTACCTTATGAAACAAAATCCCTACTCTCACCTTTTTAATTAAAATAATGAAATTAATGAGTTACTCTCCCCATTTTAAAATTAACAATCCCAAAAAAAGTGAACAAAACTAAAATTAAAAATGAATTCCTAATTAATTTATACTAATATACGCCCTGCTTGTAGGTGTGCGTGGTGGGAGCCGGAGGTCCTTCTTCGGCGTCCTGTGTCCTGGACCCTGCTGCTGGCGCCGTGGTCTGGAAGCCTGGATTCTCCCATAGGACCGGAATTTGCGCAGCAGCCTCGCCGAGTCGTCCCTGGTGTCGAACTGCATCACCTTGACGCTGCCTCGACGTGCCCTGGTCCAGGTTCTCTGCTGCCGGCGTCCCACGCGCTCGTAGACGTCCTAGGGGAAGTTCTAGGAGTCCCAGCCGTCCTGGTCACTCACGTCCACCCTTGAAGTCGTCCTGGGCCTGTCTCGTCCTGCGTGTCTGGCCGAAGTCCTCTGATGCGGCGCTCCTGCTCGCTCGAAGTCGTCCTGTGTCGTTGTGTCCCTGCTTCATCTTCCTGGATCTGCCTCCCTTGGCAATTCTTGTCCAGGGTCCTTAATGCGGGCCGCTCCTCCTCCTGTCGACTCGTAGTCTGGGGTCAGCCTCGTTCGGTCTTCCTGACCTATCGCTGGCGGTGGGGTTCTATCCCAGCTGCTCCAGGGTCCTTTTTCCCTGGGTTGTGATCCGCCATCATTGTATGGGACTTATTATGCAGACACAGTCCTTCGGTTCGGCCGTGGAATGGGTTCGGTGACAGGTCTTCCAGGTCGTTCGTCCGGGATGTTCGGTATTAGGTTCACGAGGGGGGTGTTTAATTGTTGGGCGGTGGGTGGGTTTTTTACTTAATTGTAGGTTAGGATTGTTGATTAATTATAGGTTATAGCTAGGTTTGTTGATTAATTTTAGGATTTTGATTAATTATATGTGATTAGGTAGGATTTTGATTAATTATAGGATTATGGTTAAGTTTGTAGATTATATCTAGGTTCGAGGCTCGTAGTGGTCCTCGTCTTGCATGCGACCAGCTCGACATGAAGCCGCATAATGTCCTGGTCGGTTACATCTCAGGCATCTCGCTCTTCCATCCGCCGTCCGTGTGTTCGGGATGTCAGCTCTGTCGCCTGTCTGTGGCCTCGCCTCGCTTGCTCGCCTCTCCTGGGGGTTGTCTCTCCTTGGGGAGTTCTGTCCTCGACTGGTGCTTGACTGGGGCCGAAAATCCCTGCCTTGGTTGTTGGAGGGGTAATAACCTCGTGACAATATTACAGAATTTTAATTTTCTAGTGTTAACTTTTTAGATTTGTCACAATAAATCGGGTGAGATAAACCCAACAAAAATCCAAAAGTGAATCGAGGCATACATCCGTAAGATCAAACACAACAAAAAAGTGACCTCCTCGAGCTCCATCAACCCTCAGAAAGTTTAATATTGTAGATGTATTATTAGCTTTAATTTATGGATTGTACATAATTTGAGTTATAAGAAATTTAATATTGTGTAAGGTTTTAGAGACCGAATCTATTTATGTTTCACGTGATTTGTGATTGAATTTTTCTTTCTAACGAGTAATTATTAAGCGTGAAATATAGGCACTAATATACAAATGTATATGCACTTTTTTTCTTTTTTATTCAGTAAAACAATATTGGACAATAGTGTTTTATTAAAAATATACACACTTTTTCTACAGTACTCTAAAGCAGGGAAAGAGTAAATAAAACAAACTAATTACCTACTCTGGAAGGTCGTTGGTAAATTTAAATAGCTTCAGCGAAACCGACTGTGTAGTTGCCCAGATCAAACAGTGTATAGAATTTACTGATGAAGGCAATACCTAAAACCCATCTTGGTCCCAAAGATCCATTTGGTTCAGCAATAACTAGTTCCGCGAAACGGGAGAGGCATAATCCGTATACACCCTGGAAAAATAAAGTAATTTGAATAGTGACACTCCAATTGCACAATATTGTTAACTTACAGTCAGTACATATTCTGCGCCTTCTAGGGTGAAGGTTCGCCCGCCCAATACAAAATCAACAGCGGGCAAGTTTGGAATCAATTCACAGTCGATCATGTATAACCGTTCATAACGTCTATACTCTTCATAAGAAGGGTAATAATAAGTGTCATAAACAGTTGCACCAATAACCTACATATGAGTAATATAAATATAATAATAGTAAAACTCATTATTATCAATTCTATTAATGGTCCAATTACTAGAGGCAAAAGAAACTTTCATTGCAGGTCACTACTTTTTCTTCTTGTTTTCTATTTGTGTGTGATTTTCAGTTATTTAAGATTATATGTACGAGTTAGTTTATTGCATGGTTTTCAAATATGTATATCATAAAATAACTTTTTTTTAGATTTTCCTGATAAATAATTAGCAAGGTTACAGCTAATTATTAGGCCGACATATCGATAAAATCAATAAAAGTTGTTTAAGCCACTGGACCATGTCAATACGCATAATGTGGTCAGACTTCGCTTTTCCTAAATTTTCATTGATAATTTCGATATCTTACTGAAATGGTATATTATACGGTATAAAAGATTTACTTTACCTGGCTAATCTTCCTAATATCTTCTGGTGGACCATAAATCCAAGGCGTAGTAGAATCGGGCATCGTCACGCATCCACCATCGCATACTGTGATATTTTTTACTTTAACCGAGTCCATTATGAACATCCACCACTCTTTAAGTTTCTCTGCCCTTAAGTAAGTAAAGTCTCCTTTGTAATAATTTGGATCGGTACCTCCGAGAATTAATTCACCTCCTACAGTCGCGCTGGGGTCCCTAGGAATTCAATAAGTTAACAATTATTATGAATTAGAACGTCAATAGTAATTGTTTACAAGCATTAGAAGATTTTGAACAAAAGGTTTATTAGAAGTATCATATTAACTCCAATACATTTTTGGTGTATCTGTCACTCAAAGATAAATTTATTTTAGATTGTAGAATTTTATGCTGACACCTTATTTTACATTTACCTCTCACAATTCAAGCCTAAACATGTTAATTCATGATTTCGATGTCATGGACACAAATCTAATAAGCAAACAACACAAAAAATCTATCATATTTTTCTGTTATTTGTGTCTTTCATAATAAAGTAGCCCTTCATTATTTTTCTTTTGATCACCTAAAAGTCAAACTTCGTCCAAAGTTTTAAGATAATCTACATAGCCTGTAGAAAAGTCAACTTGTAATGTGAATAATGCCTTGAAGGACTTCCACAATTTGTATAAAGGTGAACAGAAATATATCAAATTCCTATGGAGTGCAGCAGTTCTATCAAAAATGCAGTAGTGTCAGAATCTGTAAGTAATAACACAAGCTTAATTGAGAGACTTGGAGAATTTGATCTCACAAACGATCTGAAGAAGTATTGAAACAATTTATAAAGTTTCCATTCAGCCTGAAGCCCTGAAGCACACTCAAACTCTGTGCCAAGGTTTCGAGCGATCGTCAATTTTTACATAAGGCTTCATGTAGTTTCTGTTTTAGTAAAATCTAAAAACATTGTAAATCATTCTCACATGGTTTCTAAAAATACTGTGAAATTACCACATTCTTTGATATGATCTTTTAGAAGTCTAGTTATGAAGAATTATGGATATATGCAGCCTGAGAAGCGAGCTGCCTTTTTTGGCAACCATTTGCCGTCTGTTACTTAAAGTTGTTTTAAAAGTAAAAAATTCTACTCAACACATGCAGAAGTAACAGTAGCAAATTTTGATGCATAAATTAAATTACGTGACAATTCGCTTTCAATTATTTCTTATGATCTCCGTTTATAACTTTGGCAACACTTTCTTAAATTTGAAAATCTATATGTTTAATAGAACTTGAATGAGTTGTTTTATTACATCATGATTTCCTGAAACACAGGAACCTTTCTTCTGAAGCTTAGTTATTAAGTCGATAGGCAAAAGTGCTAAGGATAGTGATTCACTTCTACCTTTTTAAGAGGCACCATCACTCGGCGAGAATTTAACGTTGCTGGGGGATAAGAGACAAGGACGAGGTAGCGATAGGCTTCCTTCCTTCCAGTACTCTTAACTAGCCAGGAGTGCCAGGACTAAGTGAATTTACTCACTAAGTTTAAATTCCCAAATACATACGATGGCAGTACTTTAGAGCGAGCTTTCTAGCGATTGTAAGAGTTTAGGGAAAACATGATCCTAGGGTAGTTAGTGTATTATCGTATCAAAACGAAATAGGGTTTAATAAAGGCATAAAGGATCATTTTACATCGATCTAGTAACAGAATTTTGAGTTTTCCCTTATTTTGGTCAAATTTTGATCTGAAAATATGTAGTACGTAAAATAGGGCAACTTTAGGGGCGTTTTTAAACGGACAAGAAGAAAATATCAAAAATCCGTTGCTAGAGCGATGTGTATTTGAGTTTTTCGCTTCGAGTGGTTTTCATTTGAAAAGAATATTTCAAATGATGTTCGAAGTATCATACTTCCCCCGTACCTCTAAAAACGCCTTAATTTGAATCGGGTGATAAACACTTAATTAGTAAAGTAAAATCAAAGAAACCTAACTATCTATATCATAGTATTAGTGTCGACACAGGAAATAATTTTGACGTTTGATAGAAGTAGTAGAAGCTGTGAATGAATGTTGAGCAGAAAGAATATTGCTTTCAGGGAGCTCTCCTATAGGTAGATAATCTTATTCTGATGGTTATAGTGATGGCCCTTTACATGAAGAGGATAAAGTTACGATTCATTAGCTCCTTAATTGTTTTTAAAATTATTAAGAGATGTTGGTGATACTGTTCAATTCCAGGCCTAAACTACATATGATCTGTTGTAATAAATTTCATCCACTTGACACATCTTTGTTTGGTTAATTTTAGGGAATGTCCTTGTAGATTTAATAATGATGAAAGATATTGAGTTTAATGATGTAGTAGTTACTCAATAACTTAAAAATTCCAGGTAGAGTAGGTTGCTTATTCTTTGAAGGTATTTTTGTAATCTATTGTAATGCGAGAAGTAAACAAAGCGACACATGTTTACTCCTTCAAAAGAATAACTACGACGCGTACAAGACAGGTGCATGAACATTTGCTGCGTAGGCTTCTAGAATGTACTAGAATGTTCTCGATCAGGGTTGGGGGTGTATATATAAGGGGGTTTGTGATCGAGGGAGTTAGTTAGAAGTAGACAAGCAGAAGTGAACGCGACATACGATCCGAAAGCGGAGCAGTACAAATAAATTATGTAGTGTCTAGTCTAGTGAACAAGTAGTTTAGTGTGTTAAATAAATTAGTGTTCAATTAATGTAAATAAATTATAAAATAAACGTTACATTGGTGTCAGAAGAGCGGATCATGAAGAAGTTACGCGAATTAAAAGTGGCCGAGTTAAAAAAAGAACTCGAGGAACGGGAATTGGAAACAGGAGGGAAGAAGACCGAACTCCAGGACCGACTCTCGGCATTTTTGAAAGAAAATGGCCAGGACCCGGAAGTTTTCGAGTTCGAAGACGACGACATAACGAAGCAGTTCGCCGCCCAGAAGGAAGATATCACTGCACAAATCGCCGCACAGAGGGAAGAAATCGCCACCCAGAGGGAAGAAATCGCCGCCCAGAGGGAAGATATTTCTACCCAAATCGCTGCCCAGAGGGAAGACATCACTGCTCAAATCGCCGCCCAGAGGGAAGACATCACTGCTCAAATCGCCGCCCAGGGGGAAGACATCACTGCTCAAATAGCTGCCCAGAGGGAAGAAAGCGCCGCCCAGAGGGAAGACATCACTGCTCAAATCGCCGCCCAGAGGGAAGACATCACTGCTCAAATCGCCGCCCAGAGGGAAGAAATCGCTGCCCAGAGGGAAGAAATCGCCGATCAGAGGGAAGACATTACTGCTCAAATCGCCGCCCAGAGGGAAGACATCACTGCTCAAATCGCCGGCCAGAGGGAAGACATAATTACTCATATTACTGATCAAATCGCCGCCCAGAGGGAAGAGATAACCGACCAGATGGAGGCTCAGCGTAAGGAGATTGAAGAGAAGATCAAGCAGTTGGAAGAACGACTAGAACAAGTCAGTAGCGGCGAGGGGAAAGAAGACGAAATTGAACAGAAGACGAAGCAGTTGGGAGAACGACTAAAGCGAGTCAGTAGCGGCGAGACGAAGGAAGAAATAAAGGCGGTCGTTCAACAGAACTCGATATCCACCAAACGAGTGACGCCCCCAACGTTCGATGGAAAAATTCCGTGGGCCAGCTACAAGAAGCAGTTTGAGGCAGCAGCGGAAGCTAATGCTTGGTCCCTTCACGAGAAAGCTGTTTCCCTAACGGTAGCCTTACGTGGAGAGGCGTTGGAAGTTCTTCAGACGCTATCCACCGAGGAAGCCGGGAATTACACGGAGCTGCTGAGGCGACTGGAAATGCGGTTCGGCCAAACACATCTGGAGCAAGTCCATCAATCCCAGATGTCCAATCGCCGTCAGAGATCGAACGAGACCCTGCAGGAGTTCGAAGCGGACGTAGCCAGACTAGTGAGGTTGGCGTATCCCACGGCACCGGAACAGATGATGGAGTGCCTCGCAGTGCAGACGTTCGTGAGCGGGCTGCGGGACCAGGAACTGCAGAGGGCCCCGAGACTAGCTCGACCGAAAACATTAATGGACGCGCTCGCCATCGCACTGGAGCATGATGCAGCCATGGAAGCCTCCCGCAATCATGGCCGTGTTCGAGCGGTTACAGAGGAAGTAGACACTGAAAAGCTCGTGGAAAAGGTCCTACAGCAGATCATGGAGATGCTGTCGGCGAAGAAGAAGGTAGTTCGCTGTTGGAACTGTGGCGAAGTGGGCCATGTGAAGAATTCTTGCAAGCGGCCCAGAACAGCGGCGCCGGCAAAGGCCCAGGAAAACTAATGCGGGTCGATAAGAAAGGGGGAACGTCGACCCGTAGCAGTGGAAACCCCCGGGCCAGTATAGCCTCGTTTTCCCACCAATTGGGGAGCGCGTACGTCGATGGCACTATCGACGGGAGATCCCACGCCATGCTTGTGGACACGGGAGCTACGAAGACGATCGTACGCTCGGAAGTTGTGAGGGACCGTAGGAAGATTAGGCTAAGTAGGTGGGAATTGAGAACTGCCACTGGGGAGAAGGCAGTAATACACGGTGAAGCGACGGTTAGCATGACGTTGGGACGAGTAAAGTTTGACCATCCTGTTCTCATAGCCGAAATTGAGGAAGACGTCATACTGGGGATGGATGTCATGAGGAATCATGGATTCCAGTTGGATTTCGGACACCGAGTGTTGAGGATCGGTCAAGAAGAATTACTGCTACACAATCGTGACAACTTTGTGTTAGACGTAATAATGGCAGAAGATGTGATTCTCCCGGAACGAAGCGAAACGATCACCTCCACCTGTCTGAGGGGTGTTGTGGAAGAGGGAATTCCAGCCGTGATCGAACCAGAAAACGATGACAATCGACTGGCTCGGGGGGTACTGGTAGGAAAGGCGCTCGTTACTCTCTCAAGTGAAGTGCCTGTGCGACTACTTAACATCAATCAGTACCCGGTTACCATCAAGAAGGGTACGAAGCTGGGCACATGTATAGCCGCATCGGCCATCGTCAGGGGCGCTAGTGAGGAAGAAAGGTCCAGACACACTCCGCAGGAGTTGAAACAAATTCTTCCCCAGACCAGTGCGTTTCTCTCACCCATACAGAAACAGAAGGCCAATGGATTAATAAATAAGTACCAGGACATATTTACCACCGAGAATGGAAAGTTGGGAAAGACCAAGGTCGTGACACATAAAATTGACACGGGCGAGACACGACCGATTCGACAAACAGCAAGACGACTACCCTTGGCCAAACGGGAGGAAGCCGAGAAAATCATCAAGGACCTAGAGCGGGACGGGGTCATCGAGCCGTCAAGCAGTCCATGGGCCTCGCCGGTAGTACTGGTGAAGAAAAAGGATGGGACTACTCGATTCTGTGTAGACTACCGGCAGGTGAACAGTGTCACCAAAAAGGATAGCTACCCGCTACCACGTATCGACGACACACTCGATACCCTTGCTGGATCCACGATATTTTCGACCTTGGATTTAAAAAGCGGCTATTGGCAAGTCGAAATGGACCCTGCCGATAAGGAAAAGACGGCATTTACCTTCGGTAACGGCCTGTGGCATTTTACAGTCATGCCGTTCGGACTTTGTAATGCCCCGGCTACGTTTGAGAGGCTGATGGAGAGCGTGCTAATGGGTCTGACGTGGAAAACGTGCCTAGTCTATTTGGACGATGTCATCGTGATGGGCAAGACCTTCGAAGGACATCTGAAAAACTTAGAGGACGTCTTCCAGAGACTGCAAGGTGCGGGACTGAAACTGAACCCTAAGAAATGTCAGCTCTTCAGAAGGAAGGTCTCATACTTAGGGCAGGTAGTGAGCAGAGAGGGCGTCGCCGTTGATCCGGACAAGACAAGTACGGTGAAGGAGTGGCCAATACCGGTAGATAAACACCAGTTGAGGAGTTTTCTGGGCCTCTGCACGTACTACCGACGATATGTCCGGATGTTCTCCGACGTCGCTAAGCCGTTGACAAGGCTCACGGAAGAAGGACGAAACTTCTGTTGGGATGAGGAATGCCAGTCTGCCTTCGACGAGCTGAAGAGGAAGTTGACCAGTGCCCCAGTGCTGAGTTTTCCTCTGCCAGAAGGACAGTTCATCCTGGACACCGACGCGAGCAATGTGGGAATTGGAAGTGTTCTGTCGCAGCGCCAGGAGGGACAAGAACGTGTCCTTGGATACTTCAGCAAGGTACTCTCCAAACCAGAAAAGAATTACTGCGTCACCCGGCGTGAATTATTGGCCATCGTCAAGTCCATCGAGCACTTCCATAAATATTTGTGTGGAAGGAGGTTTCTGATCCGGACCGATCATGCTGCTCTTAAATGGCTCCTCCAGATTAAGAATCCCGAAGGACAGATCGCTCGCTGGATCGAGAGGCTCCAGGAGTATGACTTTGTCATAGAACATCGGCCAGGACAGAGTCATGGAAACGCAGACGCACTCTCGAGAAGACCATGCCCTGATGAGTGTCCTCATTGTCATAAAGCTGAGGAAAAGTCCGAGAAAGTCTATCGAACGACCGTGGTCGCCGAGGAATGGACACCATCCTCGTTACGACAAGAGCAAGGAAAAGACCCGGTTCTCAAAGAAATCCTGGTTTGGAAAGAGGGAGGAGAGCGTCCTGAGTGGCAAAAGGTATCACCTGGCTCGCCAAAACTCAAGAGCTATTGGGCACAGTGGGACTCGCTAGTGGTTGAGGATGGGCTACTAAAACGCGTACTGGAGAGCCAAGACGGGACGGAGGAAAGACGGCAGTTGGTAATTCCCTCCAGTAAAATCCCGGAGGTCTTGCGGCACCTTCACGACGGATCGTCTGGTGGACATTTAGGGATCAAGAAAACGCTGCAGAAGGTACGGGAGCGCTTCTACTGGATCAATTGTTCAGACGACGTGAAGAACTGGTGCAAGAAATGTACTACATGCTTTGCAAGTAATGGGCCACAAAGACGACCGAAAGCTCCCATGAAACAATATAACGTCGGAAGCCCCTTCGAAAGGATCGCTATTGATATAGCAGGACCCTTCCCTGAGACCGAAAAGGGGAATAAATACATCTTGGTCGTGATGGACTACTTTACGAAGTGGGTAGAAGCGTACGCTCTCCCTAATCAGGAGGCAGAGACAGTGGCCGATGTGCTAGTGAAGGAGACGATCTGCCGGTTTGGAGTACCCATGGAATTACACTCGGATCAAGGAAGAAACTTTGAGAGTGGCCTATTCCGGAGGATCTGTGAGAAGTTTGGGGTGCGAAAAACAAGAACCACGGCCCTTCACCCTCAGTCTGACGGCATGGTAGAACGGATGAATCGCACCCTCAACCGCTATCTGGCGAAAATGGTCTCGTCACATCAACGAGACTGGGACGAACACGTGCCGTTCTTCCTGATGGCCTACCGCTCGGCCGTTCATGAGTCGACAGGACAAACTCCAGCCAAAGTCCTGTTCGGGCGAGAACTTAAACTGCCCTGTGATCTAATCTTTGGCGCTAGACCGGACGAGGACGTTTCGGGGGAAGATTACGTTTCCCGGATGCGGCAAAGGATGAACGAAATTCACGATTCCGAAGTCCGGTACCAACTAAATATCGCCAGTGATCGCATCAAAGAGCGTTACGACATCAACGCTAAAGAGGGTGGCTACCAAATGGGAGACTGAGTTTGGCTGTACAACCCACAGAAGAAACGTGGTTTGTCCCCTAAGTTACAGACCAATTGGGAAGGTCCCTATGTTGTGAAGAAACGAATCAATGACGTGGTCTACCGGGTAAGCAAACTACCAAACGGCAAGCCGAGAGTGGTGCACTTTAATCGGTTGGCACCCTATGAGGGGTCGCACGATGAGGCGGAGGTTCCCCGAGTAAGAAACACATTGGCGCAGGAGAACGAACTTTCCTTCGAAGAATTTATGAGCGCCTACGGGGGTACCAGAAAAGCACGGTATGGGGTAACCTGTGAAAAACAACAGGATTTGTTCAGCGTACCTGAAGAATACTCGTTGGCCCATTGTGTGTCCGCCAACCTGGTAATGTCACGAGGTATCGCCACGGTTTTCAAGAATAAGTACGGGCGCTCGGAACAACTCAGAGAGCAACTCCCGGAAATTGGCAAGGTTCTGGAACTACGTGACAACGTAAGACACATCTTTTATCTGGTTACGAAGGAGATCGGGTCCCTTAAACCATGTTATCACGATGTATGGCGAACCTTGCATAGGCTACGAGACCGACTGCTGGAGCTCGACATCAGGAAGCTAGCTGTCCCCAAGTTAGGTGCTGGACGAGATCAGCTGGACTGGAGGGTTGTCCGGAACATGCTGGAAGTAGTGTTGAAGAATACCGGAGTGGAAGTTTTAGTCTGCTGTTTTGGGCCTGCACCATGTCGACTCGGGAAGACGGTCCCCTGTTATTTTGACGCCACGTCTCGCTGTAAGCGGGGGGCTAACTGCATGTTCCTGCATGGGCCTACCAGGGATACGTTCCGAGACGAAACGTCTCTAAGGCGGGGGCAGTGTAATGCGAGAAGTAAACAAAGCGACACATGTTTACTCCTTCAAAAGAATAACTACGACGCGTACAAGACAGGTGCATGAACATTTGCTGCGTAGGCTTCTAGAATGTACTAGAATGTTCTCGATCAGGGTTGGGGGTGTATATATAAGGGGGTTTGTGATCGAGGGAGTTAGTTAGAAGTAGACAAGCAGAAGTGAACGCGACATACGATCCGAAAGCGGAGCAGTACAAATAAATTATGTAGTGTCTAGTCTAGTGAACAAGTAGTTTAGTGTGTTAAATAAATTAGTGTTCAATTAATGTAAATAAATTATAAAATAAACGTTACACTATTATGTTCTTGATCAGCTCCATTATGATCGACAAAGTAGGGATTTCAGAAGGTATTGCGCCACAACGATAGGTCTTACATAGAATTTATAGTGTCAACTCTGGCTATTCGTTACAAAAGCCTATTGTACAAAGTATTTTATTAAATTGGCTTTTTGAATAGTTTTTGAAATGTATATTTTCCATTTGATATCATATGTGATGTACATTTTTTTTACTTACCTAAATACCTAGATTACTTTTACTTAAATTTTGTTGCTTTTTCACAGTTATTAGGAACATTGTATAATCTTAATAAACATTACTCTTCTCATAAGGTAGTCACTAGAGAGCTTATATCTTAGACGGGGATACAATTATCGACGTTGTTGGGGATTACGTAGGAAATTTGGGTTATTTTAATAAGAGGACCTTTAACTAGTTAAATATCATTTCAAGTAGTGAAAATGAATCAATTATTGAATTTGGTTAATCATATAAATCCATGAGGTAGGATAACTTAATCACTCATTCACTTAATTCGGATCATTTTCATATTTAATTGTTTTGCAAAGTTCCTGTTTTATCTATGTCTATGTCAGATATGTCTATCTGATTAATTCATTTCATTTTTTAATTTCAAATTACTAACCTAAACTGAGTTCAATATACTGAAACCGATTACGCATTTACTTAATGTCCAAAATTTAGAAAACGTGAAAGACATGTAATTTGCTGTGATACTCAGCAGAATTTTTTGTACAACAGCATAGGAATTATTTGAATAAGGCAGTATATTCTTATATGGGATTCTTAATATCGGATTATGTCAATTTATTAAGGCAATGTAACAAGTTGCATACTGTCTTCACTACGAAGAAAACCGTGTTAACCTATATAAGAAATATTTCATATGACAAAATTGATTATTTCCTTTCAATTGACTTCTTGGTGCATTTGCATAAATTACATGTTAACTAGCTGGATTGTACCTATCATCACCCCTTTTCAATTTTGCTGCACTTCATTGCTTCAGAAATATTTTCAAATCCATCGATTTTTTCATTACCTAGATAACCCCATATTTGTGCAAGAAAATTTTCAGAAAGCTATTAGTCTCTCGGCTAGCATCTCTTTTCATGTTTATTATTATTACTACTATATCTATAGTTATTGAATTTGGCTATTGACTATTCTCTAAATAATTTCTAAAAACCTTTACCACAGCCTAGAATTCTATTTGCTTCCAGGATAGAAAGTTCTTGTGGTTTGCATGGTTCTTCGCCAGGTCTAGAAAGACACCTATGCTTTCTTACTCGTATCAAATTCACTAATAATTCCGTTTACCACAGTGCCCACCACATCACTACTTATTTACCAAACTGACGATCATTTAAGATTTGGTTGAACGAAGGAAACTCCATAGAACAATATTTAATACATTTTTCAAAGTTTTTACTAAAGCGGCTGAACACTATTGGTCCTAATTATTTACAATTTTTTAATTTGACTAATTTACTGTAGCGCTTCGATTTGTAGCAAATGCTGCAAGTGCTGCTGCGATGGAGTATTTTTCAGTGTACAGTTAAGTTAGTAAATGTTTGACACAACAGCTTGTCATATCTTTATCATCTCTACCATTGCCGTGAACAACTTTAAGAGTTTTGGAGAAATCTACACAAACTATTTTTGTGGCTTGTTTCAAAATTAGATACCAAATGAACCCAATTTGTACTCTCGTTCACTTGAGTAGATCCAACCAGATCAAAAAGTGTCATGGACTAGGTGAATCAAAGTATGAAGCCATATGTACTGATAGAAAATTTGTTAAAGTATGGGAACAAGGTTATCTTGAAAAATTACATTCCATTTTAAAGTTAGGAGGACCCATCTAGTTGCCTCGCCCTTCTTAGAAATAGGCATGGGTCCTGTATATACCAACACTTGACTTTGGTATTATATTATTTATTGTTGTGTTCGTCTCTAAGAATCTGCGAACAGTTTTTTTAATAAATAATAGTCTGTGTATCATCTACTTTCTCAAGATACTTAAAATAGGTAGTAAGTTGTGTTTTCAAGATATCTGTTTTCCTTGATTGCCCCACTCATGACTGGTTAAATTTTTTTCATGTCATAATATGTTTTGTATTCAATTTGATATTCTGATATACTGTACCTGTTCAGGTATATAGAAAAAACCGCTTGAGAGACGAGACCCTGGTTGACCATGTTGTAAAATACAGGAGTGACACCATCATCAGAAATCGTAGAGTAGGACAAACCAAGTATACCATCGAATTTCGCAGCAACAAACGTAAGGCCAGGCTCATTCATCGCTTCAGCGAACGTCTGATCTGCCACCTCCAGACCGCCAACCTACAAAGACAGACGAAATATTTGGACAGATTCTTCCATCCATAAAGAACATAACAGTTAGATTAGATTGGGGGGACAATGGACCGTTACCCAATGGTACACAAATGCTGACAAATTTACTGACAGTATCAGTAAGCCAGTCAATAGTGAATGATAGTTTAATACTTTAATACATACATAGACACAGACCCGTCATTCCACGGAAACAGATATGACGACTAAGAAAATGTGTTTCTTATGAAATGGAATATTTTTAAACAGATGAGACTAGCTTCAATACACTTATCTCTAATATATTTGCACACATTTCGACTGACATTTAAAAACGGTTTAGATGTCACTTCCTTCTAAAGAGACGTTGTTCCAAGTAGGTGTAGTTGAGAAAATAAATTCTCAGGCTGATTCTGGCTCAACTTATAAACTGTTTTGAAGAGGAAGTTAACCTATCTAAATCCATTATAGCCTCCTGACGATGGAAATATGTAATAGCTACTGCAGGAGAGAATGACAACTCTGATTATTAATATGAAGCAAATATAAACCATCTAGAAGAAGATGGTTTATTATCCATACAAATTTGTTGAAATGATTGAAATGAACTGAGGCCCAAAGGACTTGCCACAAATAAGTATAAGTGTTTGCAGAATTATTGCCGCTTCTCGCATCTTAAACTCCATCTGTCCTTGTTTTCCAATCTTCTTCCTGCAAACCTCTTTCTTCCATTTCCCTAGCTATGTTGTTTATCCATTTCCTTCATGATCTACCTCTTTTATTCCTTTGTGCTGGAGTCCAATTCCATACATTATAACTGGTTCTATTATAGTTTTAATGTTTTTGCGTTTTCTCTGTTAAATTTTTACTCCACAGGATTGGATGTAAAGCTTTCGTTATATATGCCATATGTCATTTGCCCCTACCTCTTTTCTTCATTATATCTTTGTCGTCTCTCCCATCTTCAGAAATTGTAACTCCTAGATAATCGTAATATTTCACATTTTTTATATTTCCACTTTCTAGTTCCATGTCTTATCCACTTTTGGTTTTAACCATACACTGCTGCTCTTCTGTATTTACCTCCAACAAACGAACC
Organism: Cryptocephalus moraei; assembly: GCA_946251905.1. Taxonomy (NCBI): domain Eukaryota; kingdom Metazoa; phylum Arthropoda; class Insecta; order Coleoptera; family Chrysomelidae; genus Cryptocephalus; species Cryptocephalus moraei. The sequence goes on along the minus strand of OX276454.1, from coordinate 31,879,458 downwards.
AACTATCAATCAAAGAATAGTGTATATTTGGTTGTCATCCAGCCATATTCCCATTGCCCTGCACTTTCTGCTCCACTGTTTTAGAGCCGAAAAAGGGTAGGGGAAAGGCAACAACCCTGTTTTACACCTTTTGTTGGTCGAAAGAGGGTAATACGGGCCCGTCAATGTCGACAAGTTATCGAAATTTCTCACTGTTCTCACTGAACCCACTGTTCATTATTTCAGTTACCACAGACCCATATTTCATATACATAATAATATTGTAACGTTTTTACCTACGCGAGAATCACTACACGACACGAGTTTTCTTACTTAATTTATCTAAACCACTTACACGCTAATTTATTTGTACATTTACAGTACACTTAACTGCTAATACTTAATCTAATTTATCTTATTTCACTTACTACTACTTAACTAATTAATTTATATTGCACATTGTTTATTTATCTTACCGCCGGCTTGGCCGACATCCGTCGACCAGTCTGCCGGTGACTGTTTATGATTACAGTCGACATCCGTCGACTTCCCTCGTATCACTCTCCGTCTGCTATTTATAGCCGTATGGGAAACCCAGAAACTTCGAGACGTTTCCGGTCCTTTGTTCGGTAACCTTCTAGATAATACTAGAAACTCGAACGGCTTTCCAAGAATGGCACCAGGTTCCCGAACCTATCTCGTGCGGAAATCTTTGAAGTCATTCCGAAAGGCGCTTAACTTTATGGCAGGCTATTATGGTTTCTATTTCGTTACACTGCCCCCGTCTCAAAGACGTTTCGTCCCGAAACGTGTTCTTACTAGGCCCCTGTAGGAACCTATGGCTGGTTCCCTTCAGCAGCATGCACGGCTTGAACAGCTCCACGTTGCCGAAGACGTTCATCGGCACGACCCCGCTCTCATCCGTCGGCGGGTCGTAGTCCATGGTCTGCCACGGGCCGAATATCTCGAACATCAGACCAGTCACCATCTTGTTCGACAACTCATCATACTTCGGCTTCACGTTGACCACCTTGTAGGGCGTCTCTCCCAGCTTCACCATGCGGGCCCCCTACGTCCAGATGACGCGCTACTTGCACCCGTACACGCTGTTCCCCGGGTAGATCGGGCCCGGCAGGGCATACAACGGGCGGTCCCCGAACTCCAACAAAATTCCGCAGCTCCGGTCGAGCTGCTGACTCACCAGGTCGTCATCCTCATCCATGACGGCGTCCCTGCTCCTGCAACGGCGTAGGATCTCCACCCACCACTTCGGGTCGACGTGCAGCTTCCTCGTTTCAGTACCGGAGTTCTCGCAGTTCTCCTCGTCGTCGTCGCCATCTCCGTAGAGTTGGGGCACCTTCGCCGTCTCCCCCGTTGACTTTGGGAGAATCCTACTGGGAGCGCTCTTCTTTGCGGCGATAGGGCTACTCTCTTTCTTGTCGTCGGTGGTGTCAGTACGGGTCGGCTTCGCTGGTGACTTTACTGCAACGTTCTTCTTCCCGAGTCTAGGGCTGCTCACTTTCTTGTCGTCGGAGGTGCCGGTGTAGGTGTACTTCGCTGGTGGTTTCTTCTACGTTCGGGTCTCTCGACACCTTTTGCTTCGGAAATGGGGGATTCATTGCGCTCCTTCGCCCCCATCTTGCCCAACGACGAAGATGGTCCCGCCACCGCCTCGCCCTTCCTCTTATCACCTTCCATTGCGGGGGCCGCAACGGTTCTTCCTTCAACGACAGCATGATCCTGCAGCGCAGCCCGAGCGCCCTCATTATCGCGACGAACCCGTACCCCAACAATTTTTACAGCTCTTCGTCGAACTGCGACAACTGTGCCACCTCTCGTATTACATCTCCTGATGAAGAACGGCGTGTACAACGGCTTGTCCCCCTTCCCGTGCAGCACCTTGAGGGCGACGTGTATGAGCGCCTGCTCGAAGGACACGGCAACCACCGTCAGGAAGTATCCTCGGGCGCCCGACACGACGATGCCTTTCTCGCCGTCCATACCGTCGAGCACATGGATCAGGTCGACGTGTGAACACTTCTTCCTCGACTTGCAGGCGCCGAACGTCCTCTCGATCTTGTTGTGGTCCTCCTCGTTGCTGACCTCCCTGAGCGCTTCACTGCGTAACTCCTCCGTCTTCTGAAGGTCCTCCTTGTTCCTGACGATCGCCTCGTCCATCAGGCCGCTCACCTTTTAGATGTGGTTCGCTGTCAACGCCAGCAACGCCTCCGTCGTCAACCCCTCGAGATGCCGGACGACGTCCGCCTGTACCCCATGATCCGGGTCGCCCTGCGGTTCCTCCTTCTTCATCTTCTCGCCGATCGTCCTTCTACAGACGTTCTTCTGCCTGTTCTAGTTATCCGTCTTATGTCAGCTGCATCCTCGTCTCCTCGATCCTCCTCGCGTCGTTCCGTAACTCTCCACTCGCGTAATTACTTCGTTTCTAATTTATTTCACTACTTATCCCACTTCTGACACCAATGTAACGTTTATTTTACTAATTTATTTACACTAATACTAATACTAGACACTACTTAATTTATTTACACTATTACTAAACTAACTTAACTAATTAATTTATATTGCACATTGTTTACTTATCTTACCGCCGGCTTGGCCGACATCCGTCGACCAGTCTGCCGGCAACTGTTTACGACTACAGTCGACATCCGTCGACTTCCCTCGTATCGCTCTTCGTCTGCTATTTATAGCCGTATGGGAAACCCAGAAACTTCGAGACGTTTCTGGTCCATTGTTCGGTAACCTTCTAGATAATACTAGAAACTCGAACGACTTTCCAAGAATGGCACCAGTTCCCCGAACCTATCTCGTGCGGAATTCTTTGAAGTCATTCTGAAAGGCGCTTATATAACTTTATGGCAGGCTATTATGGTTTCTATTTCGTTACAATATAATGAATTGTTATTATCGAATAAATAAAATATGAAACCAAGGGGTCATCCTACAAAAAAACTTTTTATAACATGTAATTAATGAATTTTTCCGATTATTTGGACCCTCGGAAATACCCCTATTTTTTTATTTTTAAATCTATTCTTATAGGTTGGGTGAGGTGAAGCAACAAAATTATCATCAAAATTAAAAACAAAAGCATCAAAATTAAACTTGCTTATAAACAGACGGAAATCTTGGACATTAATGAACAGATTAAAAAACAGAATAAACGCCGCAGAAATGAGGTTTTTACGAAAACTCAATCAAAACAAGAATCGACAAAATTAAAAACGAAAAATTTAGGCAAAATTAGAAACAAACACCTATCAAAGATGCAATAGAAGAAAGGCAATTTGGATAGCTTGAATATATTTACACATTGGACAACAGGAAAAAAAATACAAGGCAGAGCAGCCAAAGAAAAAACGGAAGAAAATAAAGCGAAAGGTGAAAGCACAGCAAAGCATGTGAAGATAGTGCGAAAAAATCAGCAGAGAGAAGAAATATAGCATGGAGAAATTAATTACAAAGAGATTAAAATTGATGTACAAGGCAACAATTTGCAACTTTACGCAACTTACCAACCAAATATACTTAATTGTCAAACACTGAAAGGCAAACAAGACTTAAGACAAAATATTTTCTTAAATAATATGATAATTCGCTATAATGAAACAAACAAAAAAATATTCCTACTAAGGATATCATTACAATAGAATTACACAGTTACGTTACTTGAAAAAATAATAAAAGTACGAGATATAAAAATTAACCAAGGAAACTGTGGAAATACCTAAAGCTCCTTCTTTTTTAAAAAACTTACAGAAACATGATCCGTAGATAAGAATCCGCTCACACTTCCACTTTCATATTCAATTGAGAACTGAGTTCCATTCTCTTTGTAAGTGGAAGATTTTGTGGAGTCATATTTATGGTGGAGTACTAAAAAAAACATTAAATTAGTTAACTGAAAATTCCAAGAACACAACATATATTTGTAACTTTTGTTTAGAAATCTTCTCAAAATTCACTATAATTTTTTTTTCTAAACTTTGAGTCTTTATTCTACTAGCGGTGAAATTTTAGATAATACGCCTACTGATAAACTGCGGTCAAATAAATAAACGAAATACATTTTGTACTCACAACAAGCTATATTTGTGAAGTAACACTTTTTGGATGGCACCCATAAGTTTGAAGAACCCGTATCAAAAATCACATTGAAGTTTTGCGGGGGAGTGCCGATGGTGATCTCGCCATAGTACTGAGCCTAAAATTAGAAATTATTGTTCATGAACAATTAATAGTCCATTCACCAATGGATTTTGTGAGCGCATTCCCATAGGAATTGCCATTAATGAGCTGATTGTTTCACTGACCCAAAAACCGTTTTTTATTTAATGTGTTCATCCTCAAAAAAAAAAAAAAAAAATACAACACTGGTCCAAATCAATTCTCAGTGAAAGTCCAATCAGTAACTAACAAATGCAGATATCGAGTCTGAAGTTAATGAGTAATGTTCAAAGGTTATTAGAACTCTTGTGTCAGAAAGAGTTATGATTACTTAACGTCATTACAAAATTTAAACGCTTGCTCTACTATCTGTCAAATTGTCGATAATTTGGCAGTTTACTAATACCACAGACAATTCTGTGCTAGTATCCTTTATGACTGAAAAATGACTGTGACTAGAAGTCACATTAAATCACTGTAAAATGTAAAAAGGTAAAATGACTTCAAATAAACGAATGTTAAGCAGAAGTAGGTGTCGAGCACCAATGTAATTAAACTAAACACTGAAATTAAAAAGAACTTTTGTTTGCCAAACGGACCCTGTCATTATATGAAATGATGACGCATTTAGTGCCCAAAACGGCGTCAGATGAAAATAATATTTTTTAGAATAGGTAAATTAGAATTTGAAAATGAACTCGAAGATTATAATACTAAATGATATTGCGTCGCAACAATTTCTACATGGTTTTTTCTTCTTTTGACAAGTAGAAATTATTTCAAATGAAATTGTTATATTATTCAGGTGTAGTTTGTGAAACTAAAAGTAAACTAAATCAATGTTTAGTTTACGTTTTGTATGAGCGCCTATTAAACTGCCAGGAGTCCTCTGTAGATCACAGAATGTAGAAAACCCATGAGAAGCTCAAAAAATTAAACACTATGTACTAACTTGGACACTGTATTCTTTAGAAACTATTCAAAAGTAAATCAGTCTAAAAAATAAATTCTGTATAATATTCTTGCCTATCAAATGCCACTTTTTGTAAACAATATCTGGTAAATATTAGTTGTTTCACATGTTATCTAAATTGACATATAATTATGAGAATATATAAAGGGAATAATAAAAGCATTCACAGTTTCTTATATGAATCAAATGTTTTAGATAGTACAGCACTAACATTTATCAAAAGTCATAGTCATAAAAATAACCAAGCAGAAAAATATGACGATTAAAAAAAATTAACTACATACTTTACCCTTGAAAGATAATTGCACTTTGTTCTTTTAATCAATTTTTAATTAAATTCTTAATTTTTAATTATTTTTTTATTATTTTGTAATCAAACTCTTTAATTAATTTTTAATTTTTCAATTGTAACTTTTGACATTTGTAGACTTCATTGTTTTATTTTTAGTTACAATGATAAGGGATACTTTCAAACACGCGCGAATTTTCGAGCATGACGGCGTAGTCGGAGTGCTCGAAATAGAGCAAGTGTTTGAAAGAGCAGTTATCCACGAATACTTTACGCGATTTTTTTTTATTGGTACCATTTTTTATACCAAAACCAGATGCATACCCAATATGATTAATTTGAATGACACTCGTGACGCTTCGTCATTCCAGGATTCATGTTTGTGAGAAAGCGACTGCCTAATGATGTTAAAGAATGAAGGAATTGCGAGATTTGTATTTCTTTTAAAATTCCATAATCCACGCAAAATTACGATGTCTACAAATTATGTTTAAGGTACTTTATTAAAAAATGTTTACATTTCAACAATGCTTCAAAGATTGCAATAGTGTTTCACTACATCAAATTTAATTTTTCATGGTAGAGCAAACATTACAATGTTTGAACCTTATAAGGTTCACAATAACATAAAAATTTAGCATCTAAAATTCGTGACTAATGACAGTTTATTTTATGTACGGGGCATTCCACGCCAACTCAGCAGTCGATCCCACACCACCCTCTCGGATCGGGTTCAAAATTGGTACATCGATTAGGACTATCGAAAGAAGGATAGTCCCAAACTTTCAGCCCCGGGGACCGCTTCTTGTCCCCAGGGGCCCATATTGAAGTTTCAGGCATAATCTCACCACCAGGTGTCCGCGCTCGGTTTTTCGTGTACTGACGCGGCATTTTATTCTAAAAAATGGTAAAAATCACACAGCAGATGCCAAATTTCCCGGAGAATACGATAGCGGCATCTGTTTTTCGATATCTTATAACCAGAGCTCGGCAATCGCAAAAAACTCGCTTTTTATTCAAAGTCTGATATCTCATGTGGGGCCACTTCAAATTGGCTTAAAATTTACCAGAAGGTTCTTGGATTATTGCTCTTTCGAATGTTCATATGCGTGCAGTGATTATTTTATATAAGAAAAACGTTACATGCAATTTACCGATTTTTCAGAGAAATTTTCGTAATTTTATGACTTTAACCCTTCTGTAGGTCGTCCTAGTTAGATGCGAGTTTAAATTTTGTGTCTCGGAAAGCGCCCTCTTTGTTGGTCGACCCTCAAAACACAAACATTTTCATTTCTGGTAAGTATTAGAGGAAAAATGATCAGATTGATTCAATTTTTTCGTGAATTTTTCGATGTTTAACAAATTTATATTTATTGCAGACTAATTCCACCAATCATGAAAGAAGAAAAATTTATATTGAAACGCGATCATAATCATATTAAATTTTACGTTAATACTTCCCAACTCTATAATATTATCGATAATTTACATATAGTTTTCTTACACATGGAACAGCGTCCCTTATTCACTGATATATTGTGACTTGTGACAGATAGTAGCTACCGAGAAAGCAAGTGAATTCACCATAAAACTGGACCAACAGGCAGCAAATTCAAGAAATGTAATAATTAATAATCAAAATGCTTCCATAAATCTGACAAAACCCTGTTCCATGTGTAAGAAAATTATATGTAAATTATCGATAATATTATAGAGTTGGGTAGTATTAATGTAAAATTTAATATGATTATGATTGCTCTTCAATGTAATTTTGGTTCTTCTTTCATGATTGGTGGAATCAAGTCTGCAATAAATATAAATTTGTTCAATATGGAAAATTCACGAAAAAATTGAATTAAACTGATCATTTTTCCCCTAATACCTACCAGAAAAGAAAATGTTTGTGTTTTGAGGGTCGACAAACAAAGAGGGCGCTTTCCGAGACACAAAATTTAAAGTCGCATCTAACTAGGCCGACCTATAGAAGGGATAAAGTCACAAAATTACGAAAATTTCTCTGAAAAATCGGTAAAATGCATGTAACTTTTTTCTTATATAAAATGATCACTACAAGCATATGAACATTCGAAAGATCAATAATCGAAGAGTCTTCTGGTAAATTTTTAGCCAATTTGAAGTGGCCCCACATGAGATATCAGACTTTGAATAAAAAGCGGGTTTCTTGCGATTTCTGAGCTCCGGTTATAAGATATCGAAAAACAGATGCCGCTATTGTATTTTCCGGGAAATTTGGCATCTGCTGTGTGATTTTTACAATTTTTTAGACTAAAATGCCGCGTCAGTACATGAAAAACCGAGCGCGGACACCTGGTGATGAGATTATGTCCGAAACTTAAATATGGGCCCCTGGGGACAAGAAGCGGTCCCCGGGGCTGAAAATTTGGAACTATCCTTCTTTCGATAGTACTAGTCGATGTACCAATTTTGAGCCCGATCCGAGAGGGTGATGTGGGATCGACTGCTGAGTTGGCGTGGAATGCCCCATACCCTTCTTAACCTAATTGGAGACAATAAGTGCAGGTAAATCAAAATTAAACGCATATATCGAACAGATAATGAAAAAAATCATGTGAAACGTAAATGTAAATAGTAGTTATCGAATAATATGATAACTGAACACCCAACTACTCATTCACTCACATATATTATTCATCAAATTTATGGCATACTTAATATTGACTGGAAATTTAAACATTGATCCAAATATCAATACTTACATCCAAGTAATTAGATAAAGTCGGTTCTGAAGCGGTGGTAGTGTTCTCGTCTGTGACATACATTGTCCTGACCTTGTCAGTATATACTGACATGTCAGTGTCAACATCCTGCAAGGTCCTCCTGACCGACTTAAACTTATGCAGTTTGATTCTTAAAAAAGAGTAGATAAAATATTGAAAGTTTTTGATGGTAACAAAGGACTGCCTTTAAAGCTAAATTTCGAATTTCTCACCTGGCAAAATCGCAATTCACCGCTACTGCGAGGAGGAAAACTAATAACAACTTCATCGCTTACACTTCCCTATCGAATTTGTTGTTTATTGAATAAATGTACCCAATCGAAAACTGTGAAAACAATGACGGTGTGCCGGCTATTTATGTGGCGTCCCCCGCTACGCCACTGGCCGCCCCGCGCTCAAGACGGAAGCAAACTCTCGTTCCACGGCAAGACCTGTTCCAAGCTAGCGGAGTTCAATGTTCAATGCTCAATGCTAGCTGTCAAGAAGTCAGCGTTCCCTCCAGTGAGTGGTTCCCTCTCTCGCTCCTCGCGCAAGCGACATGTATGGCGTACCTGTTATCTCGAGCCCCGAATAAAAGATAAATCCCGAGTTGAGACTTATTGTAGGGCCCTTTCCGCCTTTCCTCACCCTCGCGGGAAAGCCCAGCGCGTCCCAATTTATACACGCTGACAATTGAATATTTGAAAACAACAAAGACAGAACAGAGATGATAAATCATAAATTAGTGATCATAAAATTAAATTTCAGGTTTCGTTCATTTAAGTCATTTAACCTTCTTTTAACCTACAATTTTCACTTTTACTAAAGAATGCGACACATGACACACATGGTCTCCATTGGTTAATATTATATCCAGTTGCGTCCTCATTACGATTAATAATTTTCACTACTTAATGTATACCTAGTCTTTTCCAACTCAAATACTGTAAGTAGAAAGCATTATTTAAATTTTTTTTATAAATTACATCGTTCTCCTTTGTAGGTTTGGTTGAAAATGGTTCAAATATAGAAACCGGAAGCTTCCAATAGAAGTAAAACGGAGTTTTCTTCATTACCCCGCATCTAGTTGCACATACCCACTACGTTTTATAATTCAGTTGTTAAACTTATAGACCGTGGGCCCATGACACCAAAAGTGTCGATAATCTATGTTCGTATGCCCTTTTAGAGACATACTCAGACAACCCGGGAAATCGGGAAAAAGTAACTTGTTGATGCTGGCATAAATCGAGATGCCCTCTCCGGAATCGTATGCAAATGTCGGAATATGGTTAATGGGTCGAAAGGAGTCGTTCCACCAAAGGGCATACTTTCCTCGATCATCGTCTATCACCAGTGTCTATCACCGTTTGGCGATACGGTGATAATGATAGGGACAGCTAGATAAACACAAATATTTTAGGTTATGTGGATTTATTTACGATTGAAAGACCACACCAGAAAAAAATTCAATATTTATAGGTACTGCTCGACTTGAGCACCATTACGGGCATTACGTTCTAAACATAAATTCACTCTCCGTTTTAGGCTCTCGAAGACATTAATTAACATCCGAGGAGAAATATTTGCAACTTCCTCGATAACGGTAGCTTCCAGTTCTTCACGTGTATGTAGAACATTACTGAACACCTTGTTTTTAAGGTGCCCAAAGAAACAAAAGTCTACAGGTGTCAGGTCTGGTGACCCACTTGGCCAGATTCCCGTACTTATGACTCGATGGCCAAAAACTTCCCGCAAATATTGCATTGTGGCTCGAGCCGAATCTTGTTGAAAGTAGCCATTTTCGCACTCCTCTACGGTTACATGGGCAACAAATGGCTGGAGAATGTGCTGAATGTATCGTTCAGAATTAACTGTGAAGTTAAAAAACACAAGATCAATTACTCTCTGCCGCGATACAGCCAGCCAAACACCAACTTTAGTAGGACTTTTCTAACCAGATTTTCACCAGACCAAATTCTGTAATTTTGAGAATTAACCTAGCCATTGAGATGGAACCAGGCTTCATCGGGAAAAAAGGTTTTATCCATAAGGATGGCATCATTGTTCATTTCCTGATTGAACCAGTTACAGGACAGGACGCGTTGTGGACGGTCAGGAGGATTTAGGGATTGGACCATCTAAAATTTGTACGGGTGGTATTTGAATTTGCTCTTCAACACAGTGGAACAAGTTCAAGTTCTATATGATAAACCTGTAAAGTCACGAAATAACGGAATACGGGAAATTAGGAATATGTGTAAATTGGTGAACTTTTGATAAGGATCAAGCCTGTTTGGAGGGAAAGCTTCCTAATAACCGATTTGCGAGGACTTTGTTGCAGTCGGGCCCTGACGTCTTGCACCGCATTTTCAGTGAGTACGGAGGGTCTACCCAGGTGGCTTTCCTTTCTTCACATTACCTGTAATCAAATATCGGTGAACTACGCGCATGCAGTGTTGTTTGAAAACGTCGATAGTGAACACAACTTCAGGAAACATTTCTTCAAATTGGTGCAAAGTGGATTCCAATGAGCATTGCCATCCAAAAATGGGGTCATGAACTGCACTCAGAAAATAAGCCATGCAAATAAAAATATCCTGTTCTAATGTATATAGTACCATTTTTATATTTTTATAATAAAAATTTGATTGGCCGCTTAAGTGTCAATGCTGTCACTGTTAAACGTCGAAGTAGCTGTCAAGCAACCGGAAATAGTTGGCTAAATAGCCTCTGAGATCCCCAGCTCGTGAGTTGTTGTTTATGGTCAGCTGCTGTGGGAGGAGACGCTGAGGCTGTCTCATGAGTTCATTTCAAAATACTCCAACATTTGCATCATTTGATGAGTACTGCAGACCTTCTCGTTTTCTCACAAAATTGTGAAGAATGCAAGATTAAGCTTTTATTACTGACGTCACTATCTCACGATCTCGGATGCGGATAGGACCATTTAAGACAGCAAATTTCTCGCATGCCATACAGAAAGTGCATTCAATTGTTTTTCTTGCACGGCTCAATCTGTAGTTAAAAATCCGTTTCACATTATCCAATGCCCTTGACGGGTAAGGTCTCATCAGATATCGCGACAGTGGAAACGCTTCATCAGCTACGAAGTAATAGGGAAAGGAACTACCACTTTCATCGAATTTGAGTGGCGAAGGAGGAGGAATATCAAGTCCATCGTTTTGAATCCAGTGTTTCATTGCTGATGCACGGAATATACCCCCATCACTGTTTCTTCCAGCGTAACCCGTTTCAAATGAAACGATTTTTGTAGTTGTAATTAGTAGAGCCAGTCCTGGGAAATTTCTCGATACGCGCATGTTTTCCATCGATGGCACCTAAGCAGTTTTCTAGATTCCAGAGAGAATTAAACCTTTCTGATATTTTTGTCCATTCGGCCCTGGTAGGAACAGCCATGTATATCGGTTGAAGTACATCCCAAATCACCCGAGTTGTCTCTGCCACTATACAGCCAATTGTCGACTCTCCTCTGGCGAAGTAGACAGCAATCGACGTAAACGTTCCACCAGTTCACAAAAATCTGAAATTAAACAATAAACGACTGTAATATGATGCAAGTAGGCAGGAATATAACTTGTTTAAATCTGGTGCTATCATTGCTATTGTCGCGACCCGCGTTAAGCGCAAGGTCGAACACTGAGGGGTAGCTAGAGGTAGAGTAGCATGAAAGAAATAAACCTAAGTAAAAAGGGTATATTGAACATAATCGAATACATTAGAGGCGCGACCAGCGGCCAACACGACACCAGTTGCAAACGACACACAAAACAAAAAAGGGAGAATCAAAAAGTAAGTAAAAAAAAGTAAACATGGGGCAACGTAGCAAAACTTAAAAAAACACAAAAAAAAACTAATGTTGAAAAGGGACTAATAATAATAAAAAAAGGGGGACCTAAATAAAAACTGTATATAAACATAGCGACTTACCCTAAGAGGTTCATCTTGGCCGTGGCTCGGGGGACGTGTCTCGGAGACCGCCCAAGGGGGCGGTTTGCGAAACTAAAGAACTGAACTCAACTGAACCAATGAACCAAAGAAGCGAAAATGAACCCCGTTTTGTCGGTCTCCAGCCAATTTATAATTTTTTCCTGATGACCAATCAGCTTTTTGTCGTTATTGACCTAACGTGGAAAGTTCGTCGATTCCCGGACGCTTTGGCGGATGTTCGATATGGAATATGAGACGTTGCATCCGCGCGCGATAGCTCGTGGAAATCGCAGGTCGAATTAGTGAAGAGTATTATCCGGGAATCGCTGAATCTATAAGTTACTGCAAAGTAGGTAAATTACTCGCTTTGCAGAATAAAGAAAGGAGAAAAAAAAAAAGAAAACCCGCGAGTTGACATGATGTAAGAATAAAAGTTGAATTATCAGCGAAATTTTGATTAATAAATTAATTGATAGATAAGCTGATTGATCATTTTTCTTGACACTATCATGATATTATTGGTATTTCAGTATTTACTTTTTCTTTCCAGCTACTGAATGCAAGGAGCGATGGAAGAACATAAGAGCGGTTTTGTTCGACATTTGAAACCCCCCAAGAGTGGCTCAGGTACAATTTTGAAGAAGGCGTATTATTTAGCAGACGCACTGCAATTCACCGTTCCTTACATTAGGGCACTGGGGAAGCCCTACGGAAATTTGTCCCGCAGCCACCATCCGAGGAAAAAGAAGGCCCAGCCTTAGAGGATGGTGGAAATTATGACGATGACCTCCTAACAGAAACTCCATCACATTAGAGGGCTATAATATACAAGAGGGTGACTCTATTTCACCACTCGCGGCCTATTATTTAAAACCTTTTGAACAAAATACCGAATAAATTCTTTTCAAATACCTAACGAGCACCTAATGTAATGTTAGTTCCTGTTTGAATAAATACATTCTTTGTCTCTTACCTGAGTGTGATCAATAGTCGTTCCTCAGGGTCCACGGACTCCCTCATGGTTGTGTTTTGCTTCTGTAGTAGAGGGCAAACCAATTTCACCAGTTCTAAATAACTTATTTCCTTACTCATTCTGTAGAATGCCAAGAATTTTGCGTCAGAAAGGTCCAGCTGTTTTGAGGCAACAAACAACCTAGTCTGAAAACTTTTTTCAAGGTATGGGTGTACCCAAAACTTTCTGGCTGTTCGTCTTCTCCTCCTGAGGTAATAATACAGCACTACACTTTCGTCATCACTCGACTCTTCCGACACTGCACGGGCGATATCCATGACGACACTGAACCCTGAACCCTGAACCACACTGAACGAAATGGTGATTTCGGTTACTGTTGAGTAGCCTCGTGTGCGGAGTCAAGTCACACTTCAGTCTGTAATACTGGTCAGAAACCCAAGTTACCAACTGGTTTAGTTCATTTCCAGTATCCCCGTGTGCATAGGGGCTTAGATACGCGAACGCCGGGCGACAAGCGACAATGCCGAAAAACGCGCCAACGCTTAACCTTCACCCTCCCACCGCGAGTCCAGTAAATGAAGGAAAAAACCTAGGTTAAATTCTGCAAAGGGATGAAGCCGGAGACAATTGTAGGTCTCAACTGGGTCTTTCGAAATACGGAAAATTGTAGATTCTCCGGGTCCCGTAACATGGTAAAAAATGGTCCTCAAGTTACAAAAATCCGTTTTCAGCCAATATCTCCGAGAATATGGCATTTAGAGAATTTTTGTTTAGATACAAAAGGAAGCTAGCTCATTTGTAGCTCATTAGCTACAAAAATGGTTCTTATGACTTTTCCCGAAAACTAGAGAGTTTTCGAGATAACGGCCCCGAAACGACCCCATTACTTGTTGCACCTGTTCTTAATCAAGGAGATCAAAATCGAGAAATGGAGACATTAAGCGGGCGGACAAATTGTCCAATAACTCGAGTAGAAATGGATATTTTTTGATGATTCAAAATTCACGTGAAAGAGAAAACCCATAGCTATGGTATACTGGGTCTCGGGCATCGTTTTTCTTTGTCTTGAATATTGTAAACCCAGGCTAAATTTTTTCTTCTTCGATATTTCTTGACTTTTAGAAAATTCATCCATATTGTAACGAAACGGCTCGCCACGATATAAACACGCCGGGAGCTACACAAGTTCGCCGAATTGCGATCCCGAGAAGGACGGGTCGAAGCCGACGGTCGAAGAGCCGAGAAGGTTCGATGCGATAACGGGTTCCGCGAAAATCGAACTTTCTAGCAATTATCGCGAAAGTTCCAGAAGGCTTATACCTGGTATATAAGGAATGCCGGACCCAAGGCGGGACAGTTCGGGCGAGAGACCGCGCGTGTTAAATAAATAAACATCTCTGTGTGCGAATATAAATTAAGTTAAGGGATTGTTAAGTTAAGTTTATAAGTGTAGTCTAAGAAATAAATTAATGAGTACAAAACGCATAGTGTTTAGTCTTAGTAAATAGTAAAAACGTTACAATATTTAATAAATAATAGTAATTTAGTCGGGTCTTTCTTGACCATGGATCTCCAATCCAAAACCTATCGAATGAGGCCATAAAGGTTGTTTCATTGTCTTTCTCTTGCATCCCAATATAAAGACCCTTTGAATATGTTGTATTTTTGACATTTGTGGCATCAATCGGGTATTGAAAAATTATGAATCATCCTATCGGTTCACAATGCACATCACTGGAATGCTTGAAACGCCCCTTTTTCAATGGTTTCTTCGTTTTTTGTGCCAACTTCAACATTCTTGCCAATCACCTTTCAAAACTCCGGAAATGTCAAAAAAACAACATTCGAATTTACTTTTTATTGGGATGCAAAAGAAAAAAAAAACGAAGCAACCTTTATGGTCTCCTTCGATTTTTTGGGGTTTGGGTTTCGTAGACCTATCATCAAGAAAGACCGGACTAAATTACTGTTATTTATTAAAATATGGATGAATTTTCTAAAAGTCGAGAAATATCGAAAAAGAAAAAAATTAGCCTGGGTTTACAATATTCAAGAAAATAAAAATGAGGCCCGAGACCCATGATACCATAGCTATGGGTTTTCTCTTTCACGTGAATTTTGAATCATCAAAAAATATCCATTTCTACTCGAGTTATTGGACAATTTGTCCGCCCGCTTAATGTCTCCATTTCTCGATTTTGATCTCCTTGATTCAGAACAGGTGCAACAAGTAATGGGCTCGTTTCGGGGCCGTTATCTCGAAAACTGTCTAGTTTTCGGGAAAAGTCATAAGAACCATTTTTGTAGCTAATGAGCTACAAATGAGCTAGCTTATTTTGTATCTAAACAAAAATTCTCTAAATGCCATATTCTCGGAGATATTGGCTGAAAACGGATTTTTGTAACTTGAGGACCATTTTTTACCATGTTACGGGACCCGGAGAATCTACAACTTTCCGTATTTCGAAAGACCCAGTTGAGACCTACAATTGCCCCCAGTTTCATCCTTTTGCAGAATTTAACCCAGGTGTGGGAGTTTATCGGCTTTCATTTACTGGACTACACTGCTTATACACGAATTACATGAAACTATGGAAACCGAACATAGCCGACGGAATATGTCGCTCCGTGACGCTCTACCCTAATCGTTGGCTGCAGCCCACGGTTCTTATTAAAGTCCTAATTAAAGTAAATGAACGTTACGTTTCACATCGCTGCTGCCAAATATACATTTGAATTATGAAAAATTATCCCAATTTCTCCAACTAAGGGCTTGATGATAGGAAAGAGGCAGTATCTATCTCTTGAACGATAGGAATTTGCTTTTGATCATTTCTGCCTTATTATCGTATAACCAACGTTTTGGTGCATAATGCTTATGCTTTCGTGGTTTCCATTACATAAATCTATTCCTACATCGGTTTTGTTTTCCGGTCGAGCCACATGTTCCACCCAACTAAATTTAACTTCTCTGCAATTTTAACTAGTAAATCTTCTACTTTTATCCTGCTAATTTCTTCATTTCTAGAGGGGTCTCTTAGGGAGCATCCCAATAGAGCCTTTTCTATATGGATCTTGGAGTTGTTCTCAATTGATTTGCAAGTAAACAGTGAGTGCCATTGTTTCCATAGCAGTAAGAGAGAATTGGGAGGATAGTCAAATATTTTTCTTGTTAAGTTTCAAGGAAGTTGAATTTTCCCTTGCGGTTCAAGTCACGTGGATTTTTCTTGTGACTTGTTTGGTCAATGTTATTATATCTTCTAAACTAGACATACATAATAATTGTTGACTTTATCGATTTCATTTCCATCTACTTCGATGTTAATATTTTGTTCCATCACCTTGATTTTATTTAAATTCATCTTCAAGCCGACCTTCTGCGATTCTATTTTCAGTTGTTGGAACTTTATTGGAACTTTAGTTCCTTTTGCCAGGGATTGGGGAGCGAGGGTGGTCGCGCCGCAAAAAATCTGACCATTAAATAAAAACCCCATGGCATGCCAGGCTGAAAGGTAGATTTATGGGTAGGATATATAGTAATATAACACATGATGTGTCAAAAAAATGCATACGAGGTTTGAAAAAATACAAACGACAAAATTTTAAAATATTCGCAAATAACTTTTTCGCTGTACATTTCTCAAAGATATGTTTTATACAAAAGTTGTTTGTCTCTATAAGGGCAACAAAAAATCTAAATAACATTTTTCTCTCAGACGCGAAATAATTTTTTTTTTATTTTTTGACAAAAATAACTTTATTTTTGTACGTTTCTCGACAGATTGTTTTATACAAAAGTTGTTCACCTTTATAGGAGCAATAAAACACCTTAGTAACATTTTTCTCTCAGACGCGAAATAAAAGTGTTTCTTATTTTTTTTTAATTTTGAAAAAAATAACTTTTTTTCTGTACATTTTTCGAAAAAATGTTTTATACAAAAGTCGTTCGCCTCTATAAGAGCAACAAAAAACCCAAGTAACATTTTTCTCTCAGACGCGAAATAAAGATTTTTTGATTTTTTTTTGAAAATAACAAGCCGCCATTTTGAAACCGCTAGACCGATTTGGCCCATTAACGAACTCGACCGAGATTTTCGGCCAACTGATTTTTGTACGAAATTTCGTTGTGATTCTTTAAAAAATGCGACCTGTAGCCTGCCGACAAATTTCGTTATATCCGATATATATATATATATATATATATATATATACATATATATATATATACATATATATATAAATTTTTGGGAAATGATTAGGTATGACCTCTAGATACCAAAAAACTGAAAACCGCATTTTAATTCCTATTTTTTCGACTTCGTTAACGAATGCAATACTAGATATAAATCTACCAAAAGCGTTACCGGAAAGCGTTACCTCGGCAGTGTTCGTAGCGGCTCGGAGGCGTTCGTAGTGGCTCCGTGGGGGGGGGGACAGGGAGAGTGGGGGAGAGTGGAGGGGTGAGGGAGAGAGTGGAGGGGTGAGGGAGAGAGTGGAGGGAGGTAGATAGGGAGAGAGAGAGAGAGAGAGAAAGAGAGAGAGAGAGAGAGAGAGCGAGAGAGAGAGAGAGAGAGAGACCGACCACGCGCTTGACGCACCGAGGAACGATATTCCATTGCCTTACTTATAGAATAGAACCAATGCTGTGTATTATATGCAATGCCCGTCTTACTGTGGCTGTCGCGCAGCAAAAAATCTGACCGTTAAATGGAATGCGTTACCGAGCCGAGCCACTACGAACGCTGCCGAGCCGCTCGCTATCTCTCTCTCTCTCTCTCTCTCTCTCTCTCTCTCTCTCTCTCTCTCGTTGAGTCGTTCGCTGTCTTTGTTTCAATGATCGAATGCACTGACTAGATCTGAATACTTAATATGTAGTTCGTACCAATCAACTTAATGATAAAATTTTTATAATTAATACTATTATATCGGGTGTTTTTTTTTTTAAATTTCACCTCATAGTAGGCGGTGGATAGTGTTTGTGAATTAGGCATTCCAACGACCTGTCAAAAGTAAATCCAATATGGCAGTTGGGGGCAAACAACTTGGTTATGTCATCTGTGACTATTGATCGAAAAGTGTTCCATTTTATGTTTTTGAGAGTGAGTTAAGTTGTTTTTATATTTTTAAAGTGTACAGTACTGTTTTATCGAGCAAAGATGCTCTTGTATGCTTTCATTTGTGCTTTGCTGTAGTAACTATGGGTTAAAACTAAATATGAAACGATATCAATGTTGGCATGCATGTTGGTGACAGGTGACAGGCGGAACTCCGTGAATAGAATAGTCCAAATCTTCAACTTTCAATGTAAATGGATCTACATTATTGATTAACTTCAGCTTCTTTAGATAACTGCAATATATATATATATATATATATATATGTTAGCAATTTGGCGTTTCGGTTCCGATTTTAAAGATGATTGGTAGGTGGTAAATAATGCGCGTGATTACTTTTCATGGGGGTTTTATTCAGAGCTTTGTATTCGAGTACGTATCGTGTCTAAAGACAAAACTCTTCTCCTCTTCTCCTCCGTTGCTCGACCCTTTCAAGTGGTTGTTTACGTTATCGTAGAGAAGAACGCGGGTTCCTACCCTGGCGAGGTTGCCAAATTGACTTCTGGTCTCTAAGCGGAGATAGTTGTTGTCAGATCTAAGATGCACGTATCTAACACGGCCTTCCTGAAATCGGGGCGTCCTCGCACCGAATCTAGAATCACAACGATTTAGAACTCGGGGGATAAATAATTATTTTAGTTTTTTTTTGTTCTTAATTTGTTTGATTAATTTTATTTTTTTTTGTATGCCGTGCCTTCGGGAGTGGGGCTGCCACACCCGGATTTTTTTTTTTATTGCACTTAGTATTTTTTTTTATCAATATTACTTTTTTTTTTATGTCGCGTCTTCGGGAATGGGGCTGCCAGACCCGGATTTATCTTTTTTTATTACGCCTAATATTCTCTTTTTTTTTATTTGATCAATATTACTCTTTTTTTTTCGCGTCTTCGGGAATGGGGCTGCCAGACCCGGATTTATCTTTTTTTATTACGCCTAATGTATTCTTTTTTATTTGATCAATATTACTCTTTTTTTTTGCGTCTTCGGGAATGGGGCTGCCAGACCCGGATTTATCTTTTTTATTACGCCTAATACTCTCTTTTTTTATTTGATCAATATTACTCTTTTTTTTAATTTTTTTGCGTCTTCGGGAATGGGGCTGCCAGACCCGGATTTATCTTTTTTATTACGCCTAATATTTTCCTTTTTTTTTATTTGATCAATATTACTCTCTTTTTTTTTCGCGTCTTCGGGAATGGGGCTGCCAGACCCGGATTTATCTTTTTTATTACGCCTAATATTTTCTTTTTTTTTATTTGATCAATATTACTCTTTTTTTGCGTCTTCGGGAATGGGGCTGCCAGACCCGGATTTATCTTTTTTTTTTATTACGCCTAATATTTTCTTTTTTTTTATTTGATCAATATTACTCTCTTTTTTTTTCGCGTCTTCGGGAATGGGGCTGCCAGACCCGGATTTATCTTTTTTATTACGCCTAATATTTTTTTTGTGTTTGATTAATATTACTCTTTTTGTATATCGTGCCTTCGGGAGTGGGGATGCCACACCCGGATTTATTTTTTTGATTGCACCTAATATTCTTTTTTTTTTGTTTGATTAATATTATGTTTCCTGTATACTGCGCCTTCGGGAATGGTGCTGCCAGACCCGGATTTATCTTTTTTTATTGCGCTTAATATTCCCTTTTTTTTATTATTACTCTTTTTGTATATCGTGCCTTCGGGAGTGGGGATGCCACACCCGGATTTTTTTTTTTTATTGCACCTAATATTCTTTTTTTTTTGGGTGATTGATTTTAATTTCTTTTTTTTTTATTATTTGCTGGACATATTATTTTTGTTTTGTTTTATTGATTTATAATGATATAATATTTTAATATCAATAGGTAATTAATTATTTATGATATTTAGTTGTACGTTAAATTGAAGTATCTTTAATCGTAGTTTACGATATCCTAACGAAACTGATAACAGGGAATTCACTTAAGAGAATGTAAACAAAACCTTCAGCGATACCTCACTCGCAGAGAGTCTTTTAACTTGTCAACGATTTCTAAAAGGAGGTTCGCTGGAAATTCTGCTTAATTAAATTATTTTTTTTTTAATTTACTTTCATTTTTTTAGATAATTAATTATTTATGGTAATTAGTTGTGGTACTTTCAATTGAAATACCTTTATTCGTACTTTACAATGTCCTAACGAAATATATGAGAGAGAATTCAAGAGAAGATGTAAACAAAACCTTCAGCGACACTTGACTCGGCAGGGAGTCTTTTAACTTGTCAATGACTTTTTGAAAGAAGGTTCGCTGGAAATTCCGCTTTAATTTTTTTGTCACTTACCAGATGTGATTCTTTCTTAGGGGTTTAGTATTTTGGATTTTTTTTGTGTCTACTTGTTTTTCAATCCACGGGCCACCGACGAAGTTGCTCGTGGGCTGCTACTGTCGTCCTTTTCCCGTTTCTTCGTGGGAAGGCAACGCTCGTTCAATGACAGCTTCTGCACAGTGTAGGGTCCATGGTACCGCTGTTTTAATTTTCCTCCACCTGCTAGCTGCGAATCGTCCACTGCTACTTTATCTCCGACATTGAATAGTTCTGCCGCGTATCGGGTTACATCGAACCGTTTAGCTCCTCTCTCTCTAGCATCCTTGGCGCGTTCTCGTGCCCTGGTAGCAGCTTGTTCCGGGTTGATGCCGTCATCAGTAGGAATGACATCCGATAAGAATTGTTGAGTGGCTGGTAATCTGGGATTTGTACCAAAATGAAGAATATTTGGCGCGAATCGGGTCGTCTTGTGAAGGGTAGTATTGACGGTGTTTTCGCTTTCGGATATTGCCTTCAACCACTTTTTTTTTATACTTTGTCGTCTGTCAGAGTAGCTCGAAGTAAATTAAATAAATGGTTCGGCCACTCCTGTTAATTTTATATTGTCTATGTTCCCCGCCATTATACACATCATCACCTTCGGAGTGTTCCGAAGATCGTCATGAAAATTCCAGGCCATTGACACATTTATTTTATTTAACCCGTAAGGTTAACGTCCCGTCCGATAATGGTGTCCCACTCAACGGGGATGCTGTCATCTGGTACCACCGTAAACAAAACCTCAATGGTTGCGGTCGGTAGGGCGGCTACGATCTCACAGATACCGATACTATAAACTGTCTTATCTCGGAGACCCGATATAGGGACCGTTGCCCTTTTTATCACTACACTTAATTTTGAAGCAGCTGACTCATTCAGAATTGGAAAATCCGCACCACTTTCTACAAGGCATTTAAAGTTCATTGCCTCTTCCGAGTGTATCAATGTTGCAACTGGCGTAGTGGATAAAGTTCGTCTGGGTCAAATTAACGTTACGTGGTTAGGTTTTCCATGTTTGGTCCAGCACTTTGTCTCGGTGTGTCCAATCTTCTTGCAATAGTTGCGAGTCGGCGGATCTCCTTTATTAATTTTAGTAACTCGGTCATCCACTTTATTCACTTTAGTGAATCTGTTCCACGTCATGGTTCTAGCGGGCTCGTGTTGTATGTTACGGCTGCTGATTGGTGCGTAGAACTTATTGCCTCGTATCTTATCAGGGATAGGTTTATTTTCCAGTTGACGGAATCCCGTTTGACTGTTGTTGGTTGGCTCACGCCGATTGTACGAATAATGTTTTTGGCGCGAACGAGCGTCAAACTCTGCAAGTATTTTAAGTAACTCGTGCTCAGACTTCGGGCGGTGGATGCAAGGGTCTCCACTCGAGGTAAAAATTGCGTCCTCTTCCTCTTAGCGCTTCGCCAGCCTTCGCTATCATGAGCACATCTGCCACATGTAACTCCTGCTTCATCTGAGTGGCAACGTTGAGCCATTCCTCGATTGCGTGATCACTCGTGTCCGGGTTGTACTGCGCCAGATGAAATGACGTCACTGATGATGGCACTGATGAATGCGCAGTAACTTCGTCAGGTGATCTGGGTGTTGGTTCGGCCGCCATGATTGAATTCCTTGACAGCAGTGCTAATTGCTCTTGCTGGGCAGCAATTAACGATACTAGAGTGTCTTGCCAACTTACGCTTGGTTGAGTTGGTGTTTCACTCTGCACCGTACTGACTTCTGGTTGGTCTGCTCGGTCCATTGTTGGAAGTACAGGAACCACTTCAGTTACTTTTATTGGTTATGTATCTTTGCAATTGTTTTTGTGTTTTCACTGGCACTAGGAACTATCCCGCTTCTGATGTTAGCAATTTGGCGTTTCGGTTCCGATTTTAAAGATGATTGGTAGGTGGTAAATAATGCGCGTGATTACTTTTCATGGGGGTTTTATTCAGAGCTTTGTATTCGAGTACGTATCGTGTCTAAAGACAAAACTCTTCTCCTCTTCTCCTCCGTTGCTCGACCCTTTCAAGTGGTTGTTTACGTTATCGTAGAGAAGAACGCGGGTTCCTACCCTGGCGAGGTTGCCAAATTGACTTCTGGTCTCTAAGCGGAGATAGTTGTTGTCAGATCTAAGATGCACGTATCTAACATATATATATATATATATATATATATATATATATATATATATATATATATATATATATGTATATATAGAAATGCAAACACAAAACTTTAGTAAGTATTTTCGAGCTTACCGTTCGCCAACATGGCGATTTTCCAACAATAATTTCTTTAAATATTCACTCTGCATCTTAAAAAGTATATAAGCACTAATAAAACCGATAAAATTTTCTAAAAATCACATTTTCACCAACAAACAACACAACCCTGAACACTCTCTTATGGCGCTGTCAAACTGTCAAACTTTGTTTGCCCCCAGCCGCCATATTGGACATCACGTGGTTTGGAATGCCTAATGCGCCTCAACGATTATAGACTAACCAGGATTGCTCACTTACATTTGACCAATGTTGGACAGTTTTGTGACGTCACCACCGGTGCTGAAGTGCTTTTACGTGTTGATCTGTGGATAACGTGATGTGGATATCGTACGTAAATATGGATTACGGAAAGTACGTACGTAAACCGTACAGTTTACAATGATAAATCTTACTGTTTACTACAATAAAACGAATAAATCTCTATCTTCTGTCCAGCACCGGTGGTGACGTCACAGAGTTATTGTCAGGCAGATTCGGCGAACTGAGCAATCCTGGGTATAGAGAAATTAGCGAAACTTGCGGTGCACGTCATCAAAATTTATGACGTCACCACGTCGCCATGTTGCCACAGCAATTTTTTTTACTTGACATGACTGTTGGTTTGG